>OX244261.1:22439399-23701066 GCA_945867215.1 Epinotia demarniana
CATGTAGAAGTGCCCTTGTGGCCTATTTGCAGAATAAATAATTTGTATTTGTATTTGTATTTAGGGCACAACTGGGCATAATACTAGGAGTATGATGAAATGCTGTAGAGTTCGTTGTCGCTCTCGTATTGACCGACCTTACAAGCACTTTTACGGAATTTATAAAGATGATAAACAAGAGATATATTTCATAATTAACGATGATCCTCCAGTTTCCTAATCAGATCATGACAAACTTGTACCTTCATCGGACGATCTTAGCTAGCCACTATTGACATAGCCCGGCAACTTCGGTGCGGGTCCATTGTACAACTTCGAAGAACGCCGGTGCAGCCTGTGCTAATTGGTTGGTGGGATTTTTGTTTCATGACCCTTTGTGCATCCACAGTCGATGATAGATGTGTTTAGGGCTAATTTTCATCAGGTTTATTTGTTACAGCCCAACTCCGAAATGTGAGGGGCTCAGGATTGTATTATCTTATTATTCCCCTTTTAACAAAAAAAGCATAATTCCAATTTTAGGGAAAACTATATCTGAAACTTATGTATAGCTGAGGCTGTATTTTAATTAAAATTTACTACACTGCTTCAAAACTAACCTAAGTGATATTTTGTGGGCTCGTTCGGGTCAAGAATAAAAAAATTGATTCAAACTACGTAAATCTATAACGTTGTTGACTTTTTTGAAATAATAAACCGCTTTATAAACGAATTCCCAGTATCAATCGAGATCCTTGTAAAAGTTAAACTAAACAAAGCAAGTTACTGTTATCATCTGTGCAAAACACCAAAACAACAATACAAACTTTACTTGTATAACCAAATTAAATTCCGTGACTTCTGAATGCTTAATTCAAAATAATAACATTAAAATAAGTCGGGCGCAAACCGAATGAATCGCCGACCTTAATAAGCATTCACGCAAAACTTCCCGGATCTTATTCCCTATTAGCATAAAAAGGGGGGCATCATTCAGATGACAAAACATTCCAAGATCCCTTTCATTTAAGTTTAAAATTGTTAACTGAGGGCCGCTCTAATTGATACTGTACAAGCCGCGGTGTCCTAATCCTGAAATATTCAAATGAATGCGACCTCGCCGCGAATCAAAAGTCCTCATTATCATAATCGATTGCTTTGTTTTCATTGTTACGTCACACGATTACGTAGTATAATGTTTCAGGGCAGTGCACGTCCTTTGACATAACTTTTTTGACATAATCGACCAGCGCGGGCTGCAAAGCCAGCATCATGCTGAGTTGGGCCCATTTCGTGACACCGCACCGCACAGATTTACTTCTCTTGTCTTTGTCTTTGTCTTGTAATACTGTGTGTTTGTTGTGTCATGAATAAACATTTGAATCTGAATCTGAATCTTATTATAAAGCAAATTAGTCAGCAACTTCACATTATTTCGTGGCATAGATTAGAAAAGGTTAAATTAGTTTAGTTTCTTTAAAAATCAATGTTTTTGTAAGGCCTTCAACACACTGGCGCGGCCTGCGGTGGCGGACAATAGAAAATTTGACAGCGGCGGACAAGTTTACTACTGTCCGCCGCGGCCAGGCCGCGCCAGTGTGATGCAGGCTTAAATGCTACGCAACTTCCTGATTTGTCAGTGCAGAGGCGATATCAGTCACCTGTCAGCAGTGTCATTTGTCAATCGAATCGGTACCGAGTCGTTAATGTGTGCCTGTATTTAAATGAGTGGTTCCTGACTGGCGCGGGAAGCTTGGAAGCGGTACGGTATGAATTCAGTACATACTCAAAAAGTACTACCAGCGCACCGCCCAGCTTCCGAATATCATATTATTACTGTGGAAATGTAATTACTATCTGTTTACCGATAAATGGGAAAATCAGGGCAATATCATTAAGCTCGAGTACAAACAACATACCGATCACGCCCCACGAGATAAGGAAGTCAAGTTACACACCCGTTTTGGAGATAGTCATTTATCGATCTCGACCACCTTGAGCTCCGGCCACTGAAATGATAGGAGTTGCCTGTTAACTCTCGAGTCGTCAGAGATGTCAGTCGATGGTCGACAGAGTCAACCATAAATTATTGTCAGTTATAACAAGCTCTCGACGGTCAATAATCAGAAATAACTTCATAATTATTCAAACTGCAAACTCTTACTAAAGTAAATAAGGACATTTACAGGGCGACTTTCTTCTTATTTAGTCATTTTTTCAGAATTCAGGGTGAACGTATGCATCAAGCTATGTAAAGTTAATAAAGGGTTTTGGGTCAGGCTTGTCAGTTTCATCAGCTTGCATTACTTGTTTAAGTATTAGTTAAAGTATCGTAAACAATATTTATGAGAACGACGAGTACTTGACAAGAGAATATGTTGGACCATTTCGTCGCCTTATCATAAATTAGCATCATACAAGTACCGCACGAGCACCGACTAATGGCAAATTTCACATTCAAAATTCAAATCAAACCCACGACGGAGCCGTGGAGTCAGCAATCAGCACCCAGCAAAAAGGACTTATACGGCAACCCAAATGCACATACGCCAAGCTATTCACAACTTGTTTCACCTCACCATTATTATAAATGCGAAAGGAACTCTGGCTATCTGTTACCTTTTCATACAAGTGCTTAACCAATTCAGTGATATGGAGATACTTTGAGACCCTAGTTTATATAGTTTATATCCTAGTTTGGATAGTTTTTATCCCGGTAACCATCCATTGGAACAACATCCTGTAAAAGAGGAGTGAAAGGATTTAGCTTCGTTAAGGGGCTCCCGTCAAAAATCAACGAAATTTAGTAGTTTTCATTTCTACACCCGTCCTCGGTTTATGGAAGCTAGCTTTCCAGGTGCAGATATGGGAAAGTTTGATTCCTGTTAAACATTTTTCATATTGAATAACTTGAAAAATGTTAATACACAATTAATTATCCATTTTTAAAGAAAGGTCTGTAAAAATACAAATTCCGATACCTCAACCTCATTAAAACTTTTATACACCCGAAACTCATACCTACTCATACAAACTGAACTTACCTATAATTGTGATATGCGCTTTAATAATCTTACTTATTAACGCAAAAGTTATGGCCAGAAAACCAGTTTTGTGACCTAAAATTGTTCAACTTTGATGCCAAATATCTCCAAAACAATGAACTTTGAAGTAAATATGGGATACTATATTGCTTAAAGCCGTTGTTTTTAATATAATAAGCTACAAAAAACATTTGAAAACTAAGGGATTCAGATCGAAGGTCAGGTGGCGTATGGGAGCCCCTTAATTTATGCTGATACTGCTAGTGTGTGACGTCTAATAGCGTCATTGGCTGTTAGACCTTGCACATGCATAGTCTTAATTCCATAACGCGATTAACGAGTATACGCGGACAAAGTCGACGACGCGTAATTCTCGTGGTCTTGGGGGTCTGACTTACACTGGTTCGCTAAAGTGAGGTGAACTGTTGTGAAACCGCCAGGATGTCTATTTACATGGCAGACGGCGCGTTGGGACGCCTAAAGCGTGTCTGGCGGCACTAGCATGCTTGAGACTAAGACTTACTGCTTACTGACTGCGGTACTTGCGCGCTAGATGCCACATAAATTACTGTTTAATTTGGGCTTACACGGCTACTTTGGTGTGACTGGGATTGTACTTAGTAGTAGTACGTATCCTGAGGCTCTAGTATAAGTTTTACCGAAACAAAACGTTACGACCGCGTTCGCGTTTATCTGTCAAATCCCATACAAATCGAGGATACACGACGCAGAGAATATAAGGAGGACGTCTCAATGTTTGACACCTTAATGCCTATTATTTGATAAATATTATATTTCACCAGTAAATAATTCAACATAAAACAATAGTGATTGTAAAAATATTGAATAAGATATCATCAATTCTGGACTCATATCGGTCGATCCGTTTGTTAGCTACGATGCCTGCATGTAACTTAAAACACCCCATGTTTGCGTCGAGGTTAAGCAAGTTTATTTACTGAACGATACACTGTACCCAAGTATATAATTATGGCATAAAAACAAATCCGCACTCACTCACTAAGCTTATGTGCAAGTCGGGGTAGTCGGAGGTACATCAATCAGCGTGCCGCCCGCCGTGTGCCTTAAAGCTGGTTTCACAAGGAAAGGTGAAAGGTTGTAGAAGACTAATATATTTACCGTGCCCCGGGCTCGCTTAGGGCACTACCGGGAAAAACTCCTAAGGGGATGATCACTGATGCAACAACGTGAGGAAAAATCCAATATAAGTAACAGGGGGAGGCCTTTGCCCAGCAGTGGGACACTCCAACAGGCTAGCAATAAAAAAAGTAACATCACTTTATCAAAACTCCGTCGACTCGATTACTACACGTCCTGCATAAACCCTACGTAGGTAGGTATGTTTGGAAGGCGCGCAAAATTTAAATTAATTTACTTCCATAGGTTCCTAGAAATCATTATTCGTAAATTTACTGTTATCTTTTTAATCACTATATTTTTATAAATCAGATTCAAAAATACTAATTAACTGTTAAATTATATGAAATAATGAATCAATTTACATACTGACTATAAACTAACAAAATAATAATAAAACTACATAATATTTACAAATAAAAAACCGGGTCTAAATCTGTGCCGTGCGGCAAGGTGCCCATAAGGCTGGCGGCATTGCCGCGCTGGATAGCAATGCTGATCCGTTGCGCCAGATAGCCGCCAGCCCGTTGGTCACCACTTGCTTCCACGACACGCTTCGCGAGCTCCTTGAATACTGCGTGTGCTCCGGGCCCCCACGGCCCAAGCGTTTCAACCCCAAACGGCTCAAACATGCAGCCAGAATCAATGGCTGCATATTTGCGCCGCTTGAGGTTTTCAGCTGTGTTAGCGGCAGCCCCAGCGCTGCTCGAAGTCCCTGAAAGATGGGATGGGGCAAGGGTATCCACACATGTGGCATCCCATACTAGAGGCCGACCCAACTTCCAGGGAACAAGGGTCATGCCATCAGGCCTCCTACCGTCGTCCCGCGCGAGACCTGATGGTTCTAGTACTGCCGGCACTCCGGCTGTGACGAGGGCGCGGCGCAGAATATCGTTCAGGCTAGCATGTCGTGATATCCGGCCGGCGCTTTTAGCACACGACAAGCCGTGTAGGCCTAAACGGGTGAAATTTACACCACAGTGGCATTGATGTGGAACCACACAAGCTGCCCCTAGACGCAGCGATACCGCAAACCTAAAAGCGTCTCTGGTGAGATGTGTGCCGAGGTTTTTCGAAGGCAAAGCCTGCAGCCATGCGCCGGATTCCCATTTCGTTCCAGCAAGGAGACGAGCTCGCTCTGTGGGGCTGGTAGCTGTTTCGTACAAATTATCCCGTACCAGCACACAGAACGGCTCGTCCCATTGGTGTTGCGAATGGCGAATCGTCGGCAGGTCAGTGCTCCGGCAAGCAGCCCTCCAGCTATCGATGGCCTCCGGCAGAAAAGGTGAATCTAAATTGTTTGGGTTGCATTTTTGAATTTTGAAGCAGAGATTTTGGGTACTGTATGAAGAAGAAATGAAGGCAGGAAGAGCAATTTTTGAAATTTGTCGTATCCCAATACCACCGTGCCTAATGGGCAATGAGGCTTCGGTCCACTGACGGTCATCCAATTCTATATTGAAAATAGATGAAACTGTAGATTTTAGGAGATTGTCTAGTTTCGCCAAAAGGTTGGGATACTTCCAAAGGTGGCAGCGACGGAGGACATACGTGAATTTAGGAACAAATAAACAGAATTTTATTATTGTATATGCCATATGAGAGTTAATTTTAAGTAAACGGTCTGAATAGTTACTAAAATTTTGATGTTGTTCGTTTATGTACCCTGGAAAAGCTTCATCCAGGATTGGAGATCCAAGAAGGAAAACTTTCATCTACTACCTTAATATCCGGAGCTAGAGTTTGAAATTTTGTTAAAATAGCATCTTTTTGCACACAGTTATCTAAAAAAAAAAGTTCACACTTTGAAAAATTTAAAGTTAAGCCTAATTGTGCGAACTTTTCTGTGAGGACTCGTAGGACTCTTTTTAATTGATTAATTGGTATTCTTGCGCAGGGGTGTGTGTGATCGAACACGCGAGCGGACGGACCACTGAAAAGGTGACCAACCACAACAACGCCTACACCAGCTACGGACTGTTCCAAGTAAGTGGCTTCTAAATAGGCTTCTAGTACGGGAAACCTTAAAAAAAATCAGTCGTGACCCCCTAAATCTTATCCAAAAGTTAAAATTAATAACATATGTAAATTTTGCACGAGTTACAAAAATATATACGTATATAAGAGGATGCCTCATCGAAATGTAAAATTTTCTGTTTTTAAGGACCACCCTCTACCTGTGATTCTTAATTTTTCGCGAAACAAGCACACGGCAGTATCTTTGCTGTTTTGTTCTAAATCCACCATAACATACACAAGTCTTAATATTCTTATCCAAAAGATAACGGGCAGTAACTTGTGTTACGCCAGAACAACATGGCTAAACGAACGCTACTCATTAACATGGCAAACGGTCGTTTAAAATGCACATACCCGCTAGCTCGGCATAGTCTAGTCTAAATTAAGAACACACATTACGCGAATGAGTAATACGAGTTCAAAGTAAAACGGTAATGTGAAAAATAGAGCCAAGTTGTTGTTAAAAACATTATTCCAATAAAAGTTCGCGTGTTTTAGCACTAATAGTGGGTTAAAAATGTTTATTTCGATTTCAGCCTCAATATAATTACAGTCTTTTTGTTACTAAATAAATAAGAGAATCTGGCTGGATGGAAATTAATTCATATACTGTACACCTATCTATGTAGACCATTTCCAACGGATGATTACTAATTCGCGTAATTAAAATCAATAAATGATTTGCAAAGTAGGTACTTACTTAGAGTGCGTAGCTATCATTGGTAACATACTAAGTCTCTCTAGCCTAATGCAACCGGATGTTGAACTTTTGATAGTTGTAAAATGTAACATGTCATTTTTCTTCATATAACTTGGCAGACTAGATATACATGCATGGCAGACAGATAAAATTATAGTTAGAGGTGCTGTTGTTTCAACCTTTAATTCAAGAAGTTCTGTATTTGTTATCAGTTCTTGATTATCAAGTCGACCCCCTGTACCCTGGGGTCAGATTGAAAAGAGAATACGTCTCATTAAACGAATGTAATAATGAGTAATAAAATGCTACCAATAAAATGATTGCTCTTAAAAGGATTTTTGGTCTAGACTAATTTTTTGCAAGCGCCCGTAGCAAAGTTTTGCAAGGGTGCAAATTTTGAAAGAACTTGGCCTTGCACTCCCGTGCATCTCGATGAGCGATGGCGTCACGTGCCGCGTCAGAGGCGACATCGTGATTAGAACGCTAAATCAGGATAATGTATGGAACAATATACTTGTTGGTTGTCAGTGCTTTGAATTTTGGTGTAACTGGGCTTCAGTTGTAGGCATCATAAGACTAGCATGTGCCCGCGTTTTTGTCCGCGTGAACTTTCGTACCAATCAATACCAACTTCCATCCCTAATGTCATCCCTTTAGGGATCCAGATTATAAACTTTCTCTATGCCAAATTTCATTATAAATCTGTTCATTCAGTGACAACAAACAACCAAACTTTTACATTTATAATATTACATTGTAGGATTAGTTAAGGAGGTTTGATTTTATTATAAGGGGATTAAGCACCTATTTTGAAACCAATATAACAGTTTCTAAATATGATGAAGGACTCCTAAAGACCGTGTCTCATGGCTCCTTTGCCATGAGATCCTGCAGTGCGCGAGAGCCCTGAGAGCGCAGATGGTGGCCACCATTCATTGACAATACCACATCCTTAACCCAGCCAGTACGCGAAATATTAAAACGCATTACCTTTTTAACAAAAAACGAGTGATATTTTTTCGAACATACAAAAGCCTCACGCAATACCCACGCCAAAGCGACGTCAGCTGCGCATAAATAATTTGCATGTCTATTTGCTCAGATGATTGGGCTCGACCGCCGGTTTAGATTTGCGGTATCGATACATCATTAGCATGCTAACGAACGGCGACACGATCCATCATGCTTACTCTGATGAATTGTGAAAAGTTCAGACGAAATAAGGTCCTTGTGCCGCGGTTATGCGAGCAGCTTCAGTTAGCGACCCTGATATGAAAATAAGCCCAGGCGAGGATACCTTATTTACACAATCTTCTACGCAAGGGACAAATTCATTGCGGCGTTGTAATTTAATATTATTATCTGTAAGAGGAAGAGGAAGGCCCAGACATACTTACACCAGCCAAATAAAAGAGAAAGTGGCTGTCGAGTCATATGAAGACGTGAAGAGGCTAGCAGAGGACAAAAATCAGTGGCGGTTACTCCACCGACAAGAGCCTAGCTCTTAAATATTATTGATGAAGTATAAGGTTTCGTCAATTAAAGATGATCAATTTTCTACAGAACTCTTTTCAGAGAAACAACACATCTAACTAGCTAGTCGCAAATCGGCACATTAAATGAAGTGATCACTAACCGGCACCCTATGCGTTTGGCACTGGCGTGGCGTAATAGTTCATATCTGTAAATAAGGTACCGTTGACTTATTTAGACGGGCTTATTTTGGTATCAGGGGTGACTTTGATTATTCAGGTCTAACGCCATGTTACATCATATTTTATTCGAAATAACTAGTGCTATTAAATATACCTTAACAACATGCTAATTGAATCAATCACATTGGCTTTGTAACAATTTCATGTTAAGTAGGTATCAAAGAAGCCTTTCATAAAAAATAACAGAAATCTTATTTCGACGCTACGCGACGCCACCGTCCCCGTTAGTGTGCTACTAACCACTATTTTGTTGTTACACATTTCATCATTATTATGCTCGCAACCTAAAAGGTATTTTCATTTTGAGGAGTACCACCGTCTTGTATGAAAAGTGGAAGCAATTTATTTTTATTATCTTTCCAGCACCGGATTTCCTTTATTCCTTTGTGTTATAGCATGTTGTTCTATAGATAATTAGTCTAACAAAGTACAGAAGCAGCTGAATGCTTTTTCGGTGCATTGAAGTGTCAAAGTCCAATATGAGTAGATCAATACTTTTAGTTTAAAAAAAGATACTTTGTTTTAATTTATGTTTGAGTTTAGTCTAAGTTTAAAACGTCCTTAATATCTTCATTGAGTTTCTTTCTTCTTAGTCATCTATTTAGCCCATAGCTCGCTCCGTGACACCAAACCGAGTGCAATCCCTTCAGTGCCGTAATATTTACTACTTTTATGTTAATTTTGATAGGTATCTCGCGCTTTATTATTCGACCGTTCCAAGATTTAAATTCCAGCGCGAGTCGTCGCAAGTTAACGGAGGAATTCATCCCAATAATTATTTTGCCTCATGTTGATTAGAATACTGCTGTAGGTAGATGTCGAGTTGCCGCTTGTTTATCGAATAAACGTATTAGTAGATACTTACATACATCTATTTACGTCCAACAGAATGGGAGTCATAACATTAACCTGTAGGTGAAACGTCACAGTCAGTTATCGTGGAATTGGCCAGAGCTTCGGTATTCCGTGCACGAACGGTGATTGGGGCGCGACTCGCAATCAGTATCGGTCTAATTTCTCACCGTGTTTATTGGTGTTTGGCGAAATAAAACCATGCTCTATGATCATGGGCAAACATGAGGTAGTCAATGATAGATTAGTACTTAGGCAGGCATTATCACATTTGTTTACTAATCCCAACGCAAACAATGTCTCTCTGTGTATCTTGTTTGTATGGGGCATTGTAGCTCACAAACGAATGTTTTTTGTGATTCCTAGCTAATTAGATAATTGATGTGTTGGGGGTGTTTTGAATTATATGAATTTATACAATTATTTAAATTTATTACTTCGTCTTTATCCAACCCAGTGGCACAAATTATTTTTTAATTACGCCATTCCTATCCTTATCCCGTCTCTATCCTTTCTCTATTATCTGGGTATGTAGGTACATAAAAAAATTGTCATACATAAAGAATGTACGCGTCGACTTGACAACCTCCTCCGTTTTTTCGTCGTCAAATATGTCATTTTAGAGACAAGCATTTATTGCCCATTGTACGAATGGTACTCATGATTGTACCAAAGGTCTGTCCGTCCGTCTGTCTATATGTCCGTCTATCGCCAGGCTGTATCTCATGAACCGTGATAGTTAAACAGTTGAAATTTTCACAGATGATGTATTTATTATGTTGCCAGTATAACAAAAAAATCTAAAAAACAGAATAAAATAAATATTGAAGGGGGCTCCCTTACAATAAAAGTGTTTTTTTTGCCGTTTTTATAGATAATGGTACCCTTCGTGCGCAAGTCCCGCTCGCACTTCTTTTGCACAATTATCGACCAAAATCAAGATAAATTTTACAAGCCGTTGACACGATTACCGTTGTCATGTCATGAGCAATTAATGTTTAATTGTCTCCATCATCAGATCAGCTGGCTCCTTAATATTGCAATGTCACCTGTGCTCAATGTGCGTACAAAATTTCAACTTAATTGGATTCCGGGAAGTTGGTCTAATTCGGCTAGCAATATTATTAAATTAAATTAAAATTAAAAAAATTAAAAATCATTTATTTCGGACTATTAATCCATAATTTGTTAGTAACAGTATATTTACTTAAACAAGTGTTAGTAACAAGTAACTTACAAGCTAATATCGGCGTGAGGGGGCACGCACCGGAGCATGTGCCTCGTCCCAACACCGCATTATCGGGCAGTCCACCCGTTCAACAAGCGATTTCAGGATGCTGTTGGTACTACCCCGTACCCTCCGCATGAGTGATGCCACCCTACTGCGCATTATTGCGTGGAATCCCGGCACGCCCGCCGCCGCGAACATGCCGGACGCACTGCAATAGCGGGGCAGACCCAACAGCACCCTGAACGCATTATTGTACTGTACTCTTATAGCAATGACAGCCCGCTGCGTATACCTAACCCACAGCGCACACGAGTAGAAGGATTGACAAAATGCTTTAAATAAAGTAACTTTGACACCCTCACTACACCGTGCGAACCTACGAGCCAGCATATTACACCGGACTGCCAATGCTCGGCGCTCTCTCTCTATGTCGAGATCGTCGCATAGCGTCTCCACTACCCAGTGCCCCAAGTACTTAAACTGTGAGACTCTTTTTAATGCTGTGCCGTCAAGTACCACTGGCGGGACAATATCGTAAGTTTTATTGCCCGCCTTGAACAGCAGCAGCTCACTCTTCGTCGCGTTGTACTTGAGGCCCTGGGCAGCAGCATAGCGCTCGCATACGGCCAGCAGCTTCCTCAACGCACTGATGCAAGGGCTCAGCAACACCATGTCGTCCTCGTAGCTGATGTTATTAATAACTTTTCCACCAATAGAACAACCCACTGGGGTGTTACTGAGCTCCTCGATCAGTCGATTCATATACAGATTGAAGAGCTTCGGAGACGTCAACCCACCCTGTCTCACTCCGCACTTCAACCTGTATACGTCCGACACACAACCAGCCCATCTCACAACATTTGTTTGGTGCCTATACCAATATTTAAATATTAATACAAGCTCTCTGGGCATACTTGTTTCTTGAGCCAATTTTGACCACATGGTCTCGTACGACACTAGGTCGAAGGCCTTAGAAAGGTCCAAGAAACAAGCATACACAGGGGTCCGTTCTTTTGCATAATACCGGACAGTGTGCTTGAGACAGTAAATAGCTGACTCAGTCGACACCCCAGCTCTAAAACCGAACTGAGCGTCATTCAGCTTTACGTGAGCACCTAACTGTTGATCAAGCAGACTATCCAGCACTTTTGCGATTATGGTCGCTAGAGAGATGGGCCTATAATTATTTTTATCCGATACATCACTTGTTCGGTTCTTAATAATCGGTATTACAATTGTTTTCATTAAGTCGTCGGGCAGATAAGAGTGTCCGATGGATAGTGCAAAGAACATGGCTAGTACCCTGGGCAGATGAGGTCCGGCGTACTTGAGATGCTCAACACTGAGGCTGTCATGCCCGGGCGACCTGCCACGCGACATATTCCGTACGACATTAGCTATATATGTAGCGGAAAAATAAATAGGTCGGTGACAAATGCCTCCACATGGCTCCTCAGTAGTGGGCATCCCACTCGAAATGTTTTGCCGAGGTTGAACCTCAAAATGTGTTCTAAAAAGATTTGCAATATCCACCGGCTCACACGCACCCCCGACGCTCACAGGTAGGCTCGGCCTAGTATCAAGACGATTGGTCTTTTTCCAGAAAGATCCAAACCTTTTGGCATCGTGATGCGATGCCAAAATATCCATTTGAATTTGATCTTGATTATTTTGGCACCATTTCAGTTTCATTTTAAAATGTTTCCGGGTAGAAGACATTGTCTGATAGGTAGGGCCATGTTGAGGCTTACCGCTACCAACCCAGTCAAGGAAAGCAAGCCGAGCCTCTCTATGAGCATCTTTGACATGTTTGTTCCAACCAGTGATGTACCGACCATGACTAGGTTTTTTATAGTCATAACTAAGCACAGCTGCCTCACTTAGCACCGATATTATTTCAGTGTATATCTCACAAATATACTTCCTGTGATTTACATCACTACACATAGTATCACAGCACTCTCTGAGTTCAGATGGGAAATCTATCTCTGCAAGTAACTTGTTACATATTTCAGTATACCTAGTAATTTGAGATTGCTCCACAGGACTTTGTTTCTAAGGGATGGAACGTCACTGATTTTCCGCTTTAAAACATTAAAATTAACTATTATTTCAAGTGGAAAATGATCCGACCAGAACACATTATAATTAACCCTAATATCAATTACAGAACCCGACGCAGCCTCCGTTACAAGACAATGGTCGAGCCAGCTGGTAGTGCCATGGGCATCACTATAGAATGTAAAAGTTGCAGAGTCCACACCCAATTTGTCTACGTCCGCACACCTCCACTTTTGTTCAGTGCAAAAACTCACCAATTCGTTTCCAAAACGCCCACCAGGGTGCGCGTTGAAATCTCCCAGAATAATAACGGATTCTACGCTCTCGCTCTCAATCACTGCACTGATTTCACTCAAGCACTCCGTAAAATCTACTAAATTATCCGCACAGTCCGTAGGCATGTAGACACAGACAATTATAACTGCACGATCTGACATCGCAATTTTTATTGCTGTGATACGCACACTACTACACGGGATTACCGAGACGTTCGTGAAAACACTTTTACGCCATAATATCGCCACTCCACCGTACGGCCTTCCTCGCAAAATCCCAGCAGAAGTATCCATCGCTGATTTTCCGGTATAGCTGAAGTCCGGGCTGATGCAACCAAGAAACGGTATATCATGTGGCATCAGCCAATGTTCTTGAATGGCGATAATATCAGCTGATTGTGTCATTGACCTGATACACTCCACAGATCTAGTAACCGACTTACAGTTGAATGATATAATTTTATGATCCATTTTCCAATTATCCCACAGGTTGTTGTAAATCTCCCTCCTTTCGCTTCACACTAAAGTTCACAAACCGCCTGAAAGAGATCCCCTCTGGCCATAAGTTGTCATTCATGAATAATTTCAGCTTGGCATAAGGAACATGACACTTGAAGGCATTGTGACCTTTATCTCTCACCATTGACACATTTTCCAATTTTACTTTCACTTGTGTTTTCATTAAAATATACTCATTAATGTCATCCTCTGTAACGTCTTTATGCACATTCGTGATAAAAAGCTCGATCAGATTTTTAGCAGCTCTAAACTTAGAATTGCTGTCGTTTTGAGCTTTTCCCAACTTCCCTACAAAACGGTCTTTTAATCGTTTTCTCTGAACTAAAATAAAGTCGTCCGTGGGGTTTACATTTTCATTTTTCCATTCACCACAGCGCACAACTTCAGCCATAGTCGGAGCACTAGAATTCGTATTATTGTTTATACTGTTTATAGTAACCGGTGCCGAAGGCTCAATATTTTGTAATGACTTGGTACGAGGGCGTTTATTTCTACGCCGTTTCATGGTACGGGGTCGAGCGCTCTCCTCTGGCGCGTTATCAGTTGGTACTTCATTCGTAGTACAGGCCGGCTCCTCCGCCGCCCGCTCCCCCGCCACAGTGCCTGGCTCAGTAGCGGCCGTGCACGGCGCGATTTTTTCCGTTAGCGCAGGCATATCCCCTCGCGTAGATATACAACTACCCTCCTTCGTATTTATGTCAATGTCGCGAGCTTGAGTCAACGACCATTGTAATAATGACTCATTATGATCAGGTGATTTATGCATACTCGTTTCACTATCAACGTTGTTAATAAGAGTTAAACCCATGGGGCCGCTGCCACCGTCATAGCTTATGCTCTGGGCTAAATATGCTCCTCTTCTGGTATTAACGTTGCAGTCGAAGTTGTTAACAATGGATGCGGCCTTTAACATTTCTATCTCATTCTTTACCCGGCTCACTTCCTCCATGGTCGCATAAGTCTGTTTTATATTACTCAGCTCACTCTGAATGATTACAATATCTTTAAGAAGCCTTGTCGCATCGATGTGATCAAAAGTTAGTGGAGGTAACTTGTGAAGCTCCCGAGCAACAAAAATAGGAATACATTCAGGGTCCACTTGTTTAAATAAACAAATTATGTCATCAAGATCTCTTTGAGACTTTCCTTCGCGTTTCCTGGTAATCTTGCGCAATTTAGATGGCACCGAGTCAAACAATAAGCTTTTAGCAGCATCAATGTCTGCGGCGGTGAAGGCCGTGGTACAGATCCGCACCAAGCTCTCCTCTCCCATCACCTGAATTTTGTTCTGGATAAATGCCAGCACCTCACAGATCACTATATTGCAATGTTTGCACATAAGAACGTTCGAAACCATTTTTAACAAGTTTGCCTCGCGGCGTATACAATGAACCGTGCGCACGCAACTCCGCGCGACAGACGACTGATTATGAAACGACCGAGCGAAGCGAACGAAGTTCTATGCTTCAGCTTGGGTCAAAATCGTTGCTGTCCCCAGGATACATTTTTTAACCGATTCCTTTGTCGTTTAACTTTTCCGAAATTAGAGAAAGCCTCGCGAGTTCCTCCAGAGCCATATACAGTGGTTGACACTGGCCCAATACACGGTGTCACTGAGGTGGTTCATGACAATAGTTGTGGAGGACAGGGTATCCATTGGGTGTCGAACATTGGGACATTTCGTTTTATTTGTACTAATTAATTAAATGCGAATCCTTGTGAATATGACATAAATCCAACAGTTATCTAATACTACAATCAGACCCGTGCAAGCGTCGCAACCTACCAATAAAATGAAGCACATTTGCCCTAATCCTAACCTCACGTTAATGATTTATAGAGCGTATCAAATAAAACGGGCCACGGTTTCATTATTATCTTAATAACCCCGGTCTGCGGTACAAGGGTATCGTGTTAACGCGCTGAAGAAATAATGAATCCCCCAAGGCTTGCTGAATCAACTACACGTACTCACATGTGTAAAGGAATACCCAAATTTATTTTCCATAGTAGTTTGCCCGCGAATCTGTCCGTGTTGAACTCCTTTATATTTAACCTCTATTCAAACTTTCACCTTTCACCCTCCTAGGATAAAAACGATCCCATATCCTTCGGCATTTTCACTATCTCCATATTAAATTAGGTGTGATAAGGTAATAAACAGATAAACAGAGTTCTTTTCGGTTTCATAATTTCAGTCACACGAGTGGAAATCCAGGGGGGAGGCCTTTGCCCAGCAGTGGGACAGTGCAACAGGCTAGCAAAAAAAATCAGTCATTTATAAAATGACATTACAATGGATTTGGAAACTTTTGATGTATTCTAGAAATAATGACAAAGTCACGAAGTATTTTTGTTGATAAAACTTTACCTCAATTATAGTCTGACATTTCTGCCGTTTACTCGTAACGTTAAAAGATAAAAGATAAAGATAAAAGATAAAATCATTTATTTGTCCAACATAGGTTACAGGATAGCTGCCTAATCCCATACAAATTGAGGGTAAAACGCAAACGCGATCGTAAAGTTTTGTTTCGGTAAAACTTATACTAGAGCCTCAGCATCGCACAACACAGTACGAACTAGATTGAAAACCAGACAGAGAAGGATACAGCTTAGGAGACAATTGCGTACTTTCCTGGGTACAAAAAATAAAATATATTTAGTCCGGACTAATTATGTTATTTTTTGGTCAAGTAGGCAATTAAGAATTTCTGAAAAGAAAGGAAGAATAGAGATTGTACGTCAGTATCTGTCATATTTACGCATACCATCGACTGCACTCCCTAGCGTTATTTGCTTGATACATCGCAATTGGCATTATGCACAAATCACGTCCGCTCCCAATTGCGATGCCTCCTCGGCGGATGGCGCGTATTAGGTGCAGATTCACTCCCGTTCAGTTAGATGGAAACGGGGTCAGTGCGTCGACCCGGTCCTTTGCCTGTATTCTACTGTCAGTAGTGTAAAGTTAGACGTAGGAAATATTAAACTACTACACTTATTTAATAAAATAAACTAGAACTTTATTTGGAAGGCCTACTATCTTGATGCTCCTTTATTTTTATTTACTGACTGTTTACATCTCTTTATTATAGAATAAGTTAATTGTAATAAAATGGGCCCGGAGGCTCTATACATCTCTTGGCAAATATGTGCCCAGGTATTTATCGATGTTCTCATTATTGTTATGTATTCATGCCATTTAATGATATCATTGTTAATTAAAATTGTATTTCTAAGCTCTGCACAGCTATCACAAGACAGCGCGCGAGCTCTCTTGATTTTACTCGCACTGTACGTCTCTTTCTAAGTTGTCTGATAAGAGAGAGATGGATAGTGCGAGAATAATCGAGAGAGCTCGCGCGCTGTCTTTTGATAGCCGTGCTGAGGAGTAAAAGAGCCCTTGAAGGATACTTTCAGAATAAATATTTGAATTTGACCTCCTAGAGGCGGTATTCTTTTTATAACTTCCCGTTTTATAATTTTCATTTTTAGTTACCAATTGTGTTTTTTATTAGTATCATTATCTTGTATTTATGCTCAAGCTAGCTTTAATTTTTATTGGATATTGTTTGTTATTATTGTTATAGGTAAGTAAAAAATGCAATTTATATTTGAATTTTGATTTTGAATCACTATCCGATGGCATTTTTATAAGTCAAACTACCAGCGGTGATTGATACATTACTTTCCAAATTTATTGCGAACAGACAGGGAGACAGACATGGCCGAGATCTATGCTATATGAGTAGATATGAATAAGTAGCGTGTACCTATGTGGATTCAAATGTAGCCATAGTTAATAATTTTATAGAAAAAACCCCACCCCGCATTGATGTCGAGATTCAATATCAACAGGCTGAAATGATGTAATTTTATATAAGTTTAAATCATGCTTTCATCGTTTTTAATCAGCAATGTGTAATGTGCAGATTTACTCTTACTAATTTAGATGGAAATGGGCCGATGCAGTGACCGCATATTTGGTGTTATCCGCATAACACCGTCAAATGCGTCTGTCTAGCCAGAAACTAGTAAATGATGCAGACTGCCAATGTTAACCCTTGCCTATATCAGTTTTTTTTCGTACAAACGAGGTCTCCGTTCTGTAATTTTCTAGAGACACTTATTGAACGAGCCAGCGAAACGAACGAACTTCTCCGTTTCACCTAGGGCAAAAAATATTTCATACTAGCTTCCGCCCGTGACTTCGTCTGCGTGGGCCCGCAATAAAATTTATCCTATATTTTAATCCAGGCTTTAAAATATCTTCGTGCAAAATTTCATTCAAATCGGTTGGGCCGTTTAAGCCTGATTGAGTAACAAACATCTAAGGATTGTCATCTAAATAGCCAAACATACAAACTTTCGCATTTATAATATAACTAGCTTCCGCCCGCGATTTTATCAACGTTGACACGAGATAAAAACTATGCTGTATCTTAATCCAGACTATAAACTATCTTGGTGCAAAATTTCATACAAATCGGTTGAGCCGTTTAAGCGTGATTGAGTAACAAACATCTAAACTTTCGCATTTATAATATTAGCAGGACAGTACTGGTTAACGAATTTTACAGGTCACAGAGCCACTAATTTAGGTAAATAGATAGCTCTCCTAGATCTAAAGAAATTGCCGCCATCCATGTTAACGTTGTAGCCATCTGTTAACACTGGTAGTATTTTTATACATAGTTGGCTATCCAGAATCAGTTGAATTACCACTAGCAAAGTATAACCGGATAGATTATATCCGGTCATATTTCTTTCTTGACGGATCTGGACACTGCAGAAAATATCGACATTAAAACGCTTATGTTTAGCTCTTAAAGTATTCCCTACTTTATTTTACATACTTACTAACGGTATCTCGAAACATTTAAAAATTATGGGAGTTTTTAACATTTCAATTTTGGTTATTTCGGGAACTGTTTTAAAAAGTTATTGTTATGGATTTAGCCATTGGGTTACGTACTTTCAATTTCAATGTCGGCTGATATCTCGTGTCTCTCTCACTTCATCCTTAACGAGTACATATCAAAAAGTCTAGTAAGAGAGCAATTACTTTACCGCTTTCGAACAGATAGCAAAAAACGAAACCTATTATTAGTAAATAAATATTATATCCTTTACCGCCACGTCTCAAACATCTCATTATCGCCAAGTATTTAATGAGGTCTGAAACGTTCTTAAAATGTTCTAGCCCTGGGACGTTTGCAGCAAAAAACCAACAGAAGTGCTGTTTTTCATACATACTTATTTCTTTATTAGTTAATTTTGATCTTCCTAACTAAAAATACTTACTACACACATAATAAAAACGATTAAGTAAAGTAGGAACCAAAAGGAAAAGCGGGACAGTATGTGCTCATAGTTAATACTGCAAACATATCGCGCTCACTATCGAAGTGGCCAAAGGATATTGGACCAAAATGAAGCCGGTATACGCATAATGGGCAGTTAATTATAATGTGGATACGCGGATAACACTAACGCGTTACAGAGGATAAAGTGTAGTTAGATCAGTTAGTTACGAGTGTTTACATTACACGGACCGTTCTGCTTTTTAACCCATACGCCGCTACGATCATAGCGCTACGCCGTAGTCCGTAGCAGCTGAATTTCCATATTAACACATTCACTGCCAAGAACCGCTACGCACTACGCTCGTAGCTGATCCCGTGGTTTTTCTCGTATGTAGCGCAAATCGACTACGGCGTAGGCGCCCGCTAGGCGGATCCCTGGCGGTGAAAGTATTAACTGCCTAGAATCGCCACGCTGTTTGTCGATCCCGTGGTTTTCTTCATATATACCCTTGTTTTGTCGACAAACTTTTCATCGAATTTTATTTCATCGAAAACGTTTCAACTAAAATTTAGTTCATGAATTATTGTTTGGTGTAATTTTATTTCATACCCGATTATTCCAATTTTTATCATTTCGTGGGTTAACTTTTCAGGGATTATTATTTGGCAAATTATTCATTTTGTTTAAATTTTAAATGGCAGAATAACAAAACAACGAATTTCATTTGTTCGAAATTTTATAACAACATTACAAAAACAAAAAACAACTGATTACAGTGGTTTAACTAGATAAGGGCATCCAGGAACAGGGGGCTCGGGGGGCTCGCAGTAAAAAAACAAACAACAGCAACAATTGTACTATAAGTAGGTTAGAATAGGGTTCACTTGGGTTCCTCAGAGCGGAAACAGGCACCCCGTGAAGCGGGGTGACGTCGACACGCTGGCGGTTTGGTAAGGTTTAGGTTAGGTTAAAATAATTGCCATAGATAACTGTGTACGCCAACTATTTTAATTTTAAATAGTAATCCTTGTAGTAATTTAGGTATATATTAATTAAAAATACTTGAAATAATAAATCACAAAACGTTTTCCATGACATCATTCATCTAATTAATGAATCAGCAGACAATTAAAAAAACATGATTTAAAATAACTTGTAACTACCATCCCACGAACTGAATTGTCGACGAAATGAAAATACATGAAACGTTGACTTTGAAGTGAAATTCGACGAAGTGAGTGTCGACAATTTTGATGATAAACCAGTTTTCATGTGTTAAGTCCTTCGTTTACGGAACTAATGCACGACAATGATAGAAGAAGGTACGGCAATATACAAAAAATACAAGTAGCTAATAACCAGATGAGAACTTAAGTAAGTAAAAGAAGAAAAAAATATATCGGATCTCGATACATTGAGATGGATAAAATTCCCGTCTCCGCCAACTCACATTTGCGATACATAAATATACTCAGCAGAAAGATCATGTGCAAACACTAGGAATCATTATACCGTGTCAACAGCGTGCAGCTCAAACAGTGCACTTCATCAGCTCGGGATTAGCCCGAGAGGAAAGTATTAGCTCCGAGACGTTATTTACTGACGGCTGATTTCAATCGGGGCTTCGATTTGCAGTCTTGGAGTGGTGTGATGTTGTCGATGGATTTATCGATCTAAACACATTGGCACAAATGCGATATGAAGTTTTGATTCCAATAAGATAACTAGTGAAACGTGTCGCTCATAGCGAATCCAAAAATAAAGTTTCGGCAATTCGCATATGATTCGTCTGTTGCTATCGTCTGTATAAGGCCACGGTCTCCGCATATCATTGGGCCGTAAGATAGTTTGCCTATATAATAAAAAAAAACACATTTTTTACACTATTGCGTGTCAAATATCCGGTCAAAAAAGCAAGAAAATCAACCAATACGTAGACCATTTCGGGCGTAATCTAAATATATTTTGTTTTTTGTATGTTACTGAGAGTTAACTAATCTTGAACAAATATCCTTACTCGGCGAAGTACTGTAAGTACGAGTATTTAATGAAATGCTATACTTACGTCTTTTATATTAAACGCTGCGCGGCACGCATGGAATACCGCATTTAAACCGCCCCACTTTCGCGCATCCCGCGCCAATCAGGAAGCACCAATTTAAATGTAGGCGGGCAGTAAAGAATCGGTACTGACTTGACTGTTGACAGCTTACTGATACCGCCCGCTGAGCCCGCACCGGTAAATGCGGAAGTGACCAGAAATACATTTTACTTGGCAACGCATGGTCGTTGAAATGGCATACATCCATGTCTCAAAGCTCACTAACTTTGTAACGATAACATAAATTACATAGTGAATTTTACAAAAACATTGCTCAGCAGTTCACAATATTATTGCAAACCAAATGCAATTCGGAATTTTCCATTCCGATTAAATGTTTGGTACCAAATAAAAATTAATGCACATTTGATACGATCTCGATAAATGAATAAACGGGTTGTAATGACCGGTCAGCTGGCTATTATTATGTGATAACGACGAACCAATGATTTCCACACGTTTTACTATTGGTTTTAAATCTTTGTTTGCAGTTTAATCGTTGCTTCGTTAAATATTGTAAAGTGGTAAAGTAGTGACTTTGCAAAGTACTTAGTTTTTTTTTTGACAGTCTTACGCAAGTCTACCTTGCCCCATAGTAAGCTCATTAAGGCTTGTGTTATGGGTACTAGACGAACATATATTTATTGGATATATAGAAAACACCCAAGACTTAGAAACAAACATGCATGCTCATCACACAAATATTTTCCCTTACCGAACCCAGGACCTTCAGCTTCGTAGGCAGAGTCACTACCCACTAGGCCAAAAGATCGTAAAAATATAGATATGTAAGGGATAATCCCCAAGGCTACACATAAATTTTTAATTATTACGGTACCTATATATATAAAACTTCAGAAGTAAGTAGTTCTTTGATTCCATGACTCTGCGGGTCTATATAATTTAAATTCCTGCCTGCGTACTTTTTGAAGCACATGAAACACATAAAAAAACTTCTTGATTTACAAATACTAAGTCTATGCAACGTCTATGATTTCGAGTTATGTGCTGGTGTTTTATGACATTTTTCCGATTTATGTCACATGTAAAACAAATATTATTGTGCCTTCAGACACAAATTATCTTCAAGGTCGTTCATCGATCTTGTGCCTACGTCTTTGCGTACAAGGTTTCTATACAAATAATTAAACTGTCGTATATATTATCGATGCTTAGACATCACATCCCTAGCCTCTACAACGCAGTCGGATAATTTACGCCTCGGCTCAAGTAACAATGCAAATATCGCGGAAACCGATTCCGTCACATTTTTATCGATATTTGTGGCCGGATATAACTGTATCGGGTCACAGCACTGGCCCCTAAGGCACCGACGGATGGATCTGAATCGATTTCGCGGTCCTCGTTACGGCTCGACTCAGGTGACAATGCAAATCGCACTCCTCTGGCCACAAAGCACCCAATACCCATTGATGAACTATTTTCGAATTAATTTCCTAGGTATTGGCGTCTTCGGAGTCTGGAGAGTCTAGGTATTCCTATCAATAGTTTGTCAATTGTTCTCGCCGGTTCTCTTAGAGATTAGGAAAAGAAAATAATAAACGATAAAAAATAGCAGGGGATAATCAGCTCAAATCGAACTTTCCTTTTAGTAGGACCATTGGGATGGACTGCTTGCTTTTTCCGTAGGACACAGGCGGAGCATAGGACCCGCTACTTGTATATAGCGGTATTAGTGACATTCATTCCATCTAAAATTTTAAGTAACTTTAAGTGCTTATATTTTTTATTTTTAGAAACTTATACAAACATTTTGTAAATAAATTAAAAAAGCATCGTTAAACCGTTTGGTTTGTCTCGATGCTAGCGCAGTGACTTACTGCTAACAGGAAAATAAAATTATTGACAATTTGTTGCTGCTAACCGTTTTATCAAAAAATATAACAAAACCTTTTTTAATGGAGAGTTATAATTTTGTTCAATTTTCTAGAGCAGCAATGTACTGCTAACATTAATTTGACGTTTCAGACAGGCAGAGCTAGTTATTAAATGTTACAGTCAGTTGTTAGCTCTGTGCGGGCCGAATTAATTTGTATAAAATACTGTTTTTAGGGTTCCGTAGCCAAATGGCAAAAAACGGAACCCTTATAGATTCGTCATGTCTGTCTGTCTGTCTTTCTGTCTGTCTGTCCGTCAGTATGTCACAGGCATTTTACTCTAAAACCATAAGGTGTATTTGAATAAAAAATTAAGGATAGGGTGTATTTTGTTAACCGCTGCATAGTTTTGTAATGAAATTACAAAAAAAGATTTTTTTTAGGGGTGCACCCCATACATAAAACTGAAAGTCAAAAATTATTTTTTCATTGCAAGCCCACTTGTGGTACATCAATCGACAGGCCTTTCAAAATAAATATAAGGTTTCTAAGCAATTTTTTGGATTAAGTGAATAGAGTCGGAGATAATCGCCCCGAAAGTGACTAAAATTGCGTCCCCCCCCCCTCTAATTTTTGAACCGTGTATTTTAAAAATATGAAAAAAATCATGCTCATAGGGATTATAAAATTCTACCAGCGAAATTTGTTTTCAACAAGATCGGTTCAAAGGTTTTCGAGATATTTATAAAAAACTGCGTTGCTTAAAGAAAAGGATGTAAGTGCCATAAGTTTTCAGTAACGATATGACCTTTTTCATGTCAGACCCATCATACCCCTAGCAATACCCCTGGGGGTAGGGTGGGACTGAACCATACCACCGTAGTGCTGTTCACTATATTATGCTTTATAATATCTATCCCAAAAGTCCTATTACCGTTATCAGTATCACGCAGTGTAGTTGAAAAAGTTAGACTACCGTTATCTGTACGAGTAGGTAACCTTTGATTTAGTATATAGAACTAGATGCACAATGTCAAACAAATATGCCAAGAAATGTGCCCCAGAACATGAACGAAGAATACTCTGGACAGGCTATGGTAATAATAATACCACGTGCGAGCGAGCTGGTAGCATACAAATCTCTATAAGTGTGACAGAAAGGGGAATATCATTCAATGTCCTTGTCTTAGTTCCACTTTTTAGGGTTCCGTACCAAAAAAGTTACTAAAGGAACCCTTATGGTGCGACTCCGTCCGTCTGTCTGTCTGTCACAAAGTGAAATATCTCACGAACTACTTAAGGTATCAATTTGAAATTTGGAATGGTTTTAAATGAGTCATCCACGTGCATGGAAAGTTAAAATTTTTAACATATATTTTAATTTTCCATGAAATCTTACGAATATGAGGAGGGGGCAAAAAAAATTCAACTATTGGGACAAGTGGGGTATCATTTGAAAGGGCTTGAGTTGCACATTTTGAAACAGTTTTTTTTTTCTACACGGGGAAAATTTTGATCTATGAAGGAAAATGTAAAAAAAAATTTGAAATAATTACTTGTGAATAAGATAAACATAAATATTACGGGAATTGTTTTCTTTTTTTCTGTATCTAGCATATTTTTTGTTTTATTTACAAAAATCATTTCCTAGTTAAGTTTGCAATTTAATCAACTTTATAAGTATTTTTTTGTTTCGAAATTCCTATAAGACTATAATAGACATACCCTAATTTCAAATTAAAAAATAATAATCGAGATCGGTACACGTGATAAACAATAATCGCTAAAACACCAACATACATACTAAGCTGATTGCCCTTGCACGTTAGTACCAAATGGGGCCGATAGACAGCGCTGACCCCATTCGACTTGTTAAGATTTTTCTAGAATGAATGGAGTTGGGACGGGTATATTTCAATAGCAGGTCAAAAAAAATCGCGATTCAATTGTCTTGGTAGTTGATGGTGTTGGTGTAAAAGTTACTAGTTGTTTGAAATTGAATTCTGTTGTGTTGGGTTAAAATAAGTAAATAATTTAACAAATATTGGGACATTTACCTTTACCTTGAGTTAATTGCTAGTTTGTACGGAACCCTCGGTGCGCGAGTCGGACTCGCACTTGACCGGTTTTTTTTTCTACTGATAGCTTACTTTCAGCCCTTCAAATATATGATCTTATGTAAGCCACAAACTGTATATACGTAGAACTTACATTGTCAAAATAATTTAAATAAATACGGTTTTTCTACTTCTTTCTTCTGTAGGGTGCTTTCTCGGGTATTGGATGATGTACGGATACTTTCAAATTTTAATTATTGATAAAAACTTTTATAACGGACTGTACTTTTTTTGCACAACCATCGACGAGTTGTTGGGAGTATTAGGATTCCAATAAGCTCAAACACGACTGGTTTATCTTTTGTATGTTGGTGTTGCTATGACCACATTCTGTTTCCATCATCAGCTCGGTGGTAATATGATATTGCGTTGTCACCGAACTTACATCATTATTGCCAGGTACTCCACTACACAGACAGGTACTACTTACGAAATAGTGCAAGCTTGTTAGCAGCATTGATACTCTGTCAACAAAATAACCTAAAATTATAATGTATTGCGCTAATGGATTCCCAATGCAGCTAATGACAGAATTTAAGCTGACTAGGCGGCTGAATAAAGTTTGATAGGTGCATTTATCGCGGATTATACCTACAACAACGTTGTGGTTGTGTCCAATTACGTGACGGATTGGGCATGCTATTTAACCACCAAAATGTCCTTAAACGAGTATATTTAGATTACGAGTATAATATTTGAATAGCCCAGTCCGGATAGCATGATTGTACTTGTTGAGAGCAAATACATTTTGAACAAAGTGGGGTTATGAATGCTTTCAATTAATGCGCTAATGGATTAAACACACGAGAGTAACAAGTGAAAAATGTAGGCAGTCGAAGTAATTGCGAATATGTAGAATTATGTACCTACCTGTACCTACACTGAAGCGATTCTTCTGATTCACAATTATTTAACACAGCAAGTCACTACAGTTATTATTCACATTTTTACATAAAAGCGTTTTTCCTTATTCACATAACTGCAGAAAAGCAATTCCAAAAATCGTTTTTTACGTCACATCTGGCCATAATGCGAGTTTTACTGCACGCTGCGCGTACGGGAAAACTCGCATTGTGGCCAGATGAAGAAGTAAAATTTTGTACTCAACACGGGCGGTAATTAACACCTTCGGTTCGGGTTACAAACACCTGCGATCTGGGGCATTCACGAATTCAACGCCCTAGTTACATAATGCAGGTACTATTCGTACACTAGTAAAAATAAGAACAAATAAATACAGGGTAAATCACGAATATGCTTTTAAATTCCAAGCGTAGAACACCGGTTGTAAAGAAACGCTTTTGTGTCAAACCTAATAGCATAACTATCTGGCCCGGCCTTGGCTAACATCCTTCACCTACTAACCAGGCATTAGGGTTCCGTACCTCAAAAGGAAAATGGAAGACTCCCAGGATCACTTCGTTGTTTGTTTATCAAGACCCTTTTTCTCCACGCGTGAAAGAAATTATCAACTAGGCATCACATAAAAAAATCAAATCTATTAAGGCAACGCGATCAAAAGACGGGTATGTGCCGTATATTTTGATACTTGCCAAGGAATCAAAACCTTTAGCTTACATAGAAAGGATAGCCACCTAACTTCAACAAATAGTTAGCTATCACACAAATGATGTACGTTGTTGGGCCTTTCGTTGGCCTATTTTTAGCCCTTAGTTAGGTTGTAGGAAGAAAATAGGGATACAATCATGTAATGTACTTACATGAAGCTCATCGTCGGAAGTTAGATATAAATGCTTTACTTCAGATAATTTGTAATTATCTTCTTGGGTTTGTATTATTAAGCTATAAGCTTATTAGCAAAAGATAGAGGTTTTTCTGTCTTGAATATTTACAAACAATTTAGGAAACTGCCGGAATAGTTATTGCCTTACTTCTTCTATATGGTTGCAGCGTTTGCCAGATTACTCCATCTGTCTCTATTTGCAGCACAATATAGGCGTACGCACTGTTTTTATTCTTAGGTGGATGTTTATAAACGTACAGCGAAAACACTAACCTCTCCATTCAGCACAGTGATGTGACCCCGGGGACACATAAGGAGCAACATTGCAGCAATTACTTACGATTGAACTTTCTACTAAATTAAATGTTTTTTTAGAATCAATCCGTCGCGAATGATGTGATTTAATTGGACATTTGAATTGAGACATAAACGGACGAAATACAATATAAACTATTAAATTAGAGCTTAAGTTGACTACATTTGACTTAGCTTGTATTTTGTAACCTTCGTCTTCAGATTTTTGTGTATGTTTATCGAGAAGAAGAAATTGAGTTAAAATCTAATAGGGACGCATATGGTGAATTCGGTATTTTCCCTCGGAAGCTAATTCGGTACAGTCCAACTTCCTATAGGTAGTTCGTCTGATGGTATTCGTTCCTCAAGCGATATGAAATCAGGTGAATTTGTGAAAGTCTGTTCTCTGATAGTAATAATATACACGATATGCGAAAAGGCAACTATAGTTTGAGGTTTTTTCACTATACAAGTAGCTTAATAAAAAAAAACCACAGGCCTATCAAATACTTACTCACTTTATTTATAAACTGGGTTTAATCCATTATGTGCCACGTTCCCAATTAATCTCACAACAAATAACTGCAAATTGCAGCACACGTGACGCAACACCGTAACGCAATCGCCGACGTCATCAACGTGACGCTCAAATATGAGGGAATTAATTAAAAACGTGTTTGCTGACTAAATACAAAACCGTAGGAATTTGCATTTTCATCGCGGACGTGTTGGAAAAAATGGAAACTGATTTTTTGAAATTGACTCGCTTTGTCTTGCACAGGCACCGAACGATGTAGACAAAGCGATATGATGCTATTAACGATGCTATCACAAAAACACGTGTTGATGTTTTAAAATCCTCCTAGGCCTTTATTCCTGTAGCCCAGTTTGGAGTAACCTACGAAACCGGAGGTCCCGGGTTCGAATCCCGGTGAGGGCATTTATTTGTGTGATGAGCACGAATATTAGTTCCTGAGTCAAGGATGTTTTCAATGTATTTAAGTAATTATTTATATATTTATTATTATTCATATGATAATTTTATTTTTGCTGCTTGCAGAGTTTGTCTGAACGTGATGGATGGTTTGTCGATAACCGTATTAACATCACACTCATTTTAGAGCATTTCCTTACATATTTTTCTAAGATTAACGTCCAGGGAGGACTTAGAACTAATTAGAAGGTGCTAACTGTTTACTTTTCTTCTCATGGACTCCAATTTGCTATCCACAATTTACTGTTTTTTTTTCAATGAAATTTCTTTACAATCCCTTTTCAATATCCGTACACTAGTACGGTACGCGAAATGAATGCACCTTCGATAACTCACAAGGTCGCGATGTTTTTGTTAACATTTAGAGTATAATGAGTACTACTAGAAGTTAAAAATTCTAGTGAATTTTGACGTTGCTTTAGGTATTATATAGCGTTTTCTTAGCGACCCTTGTAAATCCAAGGATAAATTATACAAGTGGTATTTTTCTTCAATGGAGTATCGCATTTTAGTGTAATAATCTCCCATTTAATTTTCTAAAACTTTCGTCAAGTGATAACGTCGGTATAATCCGACCCAAATAAAATGTATATATTTCCTCTAAAAGATTATACAAGTGGGTTTGGATTACTGAATACTATTAAAAACTATCAAAGTTAACCAGAGTTTGAATTAATAACATATTTATCAATAGCTTAATTTTATACGAACAGTTTAATGTTGAAATCCTCCTAATTATTTAAAAATAAATCTCAAAAAAATTCAAGTCGACGCATATAATCCAGCTTTATCTTAGTAATCTATTGATAAAAAATCTAAGTAATTCATCAATAGCTCCTCGTTTTATTCACTTATCAATTATTTTTCAAATTTGAACTCACGACTATCAGCGCGCGAGTCTAGTGCGCCGACGGCGAGAACGTCATGACCAATTACAGCACGCCGTTGCTTGTTTCCTACGCGGGGGCCTCCCATCTGTGCTGACAACCGGACATCGACAGTTCATTTGCATTTGGAAAATGTAATACGACAATGCGCGTTAAAAGTTTACTTTGAAAATTAATAAGTGTTTAATTTGTAATCAAGTCTTGAACTTTGACTATGTAGTGGTTAAGGAGAGAGGCATTGCGCGTCTAATAAAATTACGTATATAGTCTGTATATGTTATGTAGTTATAGTAAGCTAACTAAATCAATACTTAATTAATGTGTAGTACTCCATTATTGAATGGATCAGCTCACTTGAAAAATGTTATCTTTTACCGAGTTTAGCTATTGTTATGTTTTACTGTACAAAAACCTCCATGGTAAAGCTGTGATGATTGTAAGATTACAAATAATCTCTATGGTAGTAATAAAAAAAACAATTATTAATGACTCCAATATTATGCCTGCATCACACTGGCGCGGCCTGGCCCCGGCGGACAATAGTAAACTTGTCGGCCGCTGTCAAATTTTCTATTGTCCGCCACCGCAGGCCACGCCAATGTGTTGCAGGCCTTAAACATACAGATTTTATAGAAACACTCCACTGACAAGCTGTGATGATTGTAATGATTACGAGTAGTCTATGTAGCTAGTAATAAACTACATCAATATTTCATTAATGTTGTACATATTGCAAAAATATGTATCGATAATATCCTCTCATAAATAAGTACCAAAACCTTAATCCACTCACATAAGAGTTATGGGTCATATTTATTAGTAAGTTGTATGCACCATGCACCTATACTTTTACACTTGACTGTACTCGAGTGTTAAGTGGAGCTCACGTGAAAAAATATATAGTGCGGCGGAAATTGGGCAATATTGATAAAAGTCGTGGACACGTCTTCTATATACCTAACACTGGTGTGTGTTCCTAGTTCTCTCCAGAGTATGAATCTACCGGTTTTAGTTCAGGGAAAGGGGCCGGGCATAGTTGTGACGTTACAAAGATGGCGGTCAGTCTTTGGATGGGTGACCGCCTGACATTTGAGTGGTTAGTATAAATGCGCGTTTCTGTGCTTTGGAAGGCACGTTAAGCAGTTGATCTTGGCTGCTGTCTATGACAGTAGTCGTTAAGCCGAGTTAGAGGCCTTCGGGCGGCTTAAGAACATCTAACAGGCGAGTTGCCATCAAATCATTTCTAAGCGGTGTCAACTCTAGCGTCGATTGGCCGGCGCATGCGGGCAACGACCCGCGCGTTCAAGGTTGCTCCAATGTTAAATTTCGTAGGCACTTAAAGCAGTAGGTATTGACATTTTTATTCAGACCTGAGTATCTGTTTGTAGAACTATTATATAATCTGTGGCCACGTGACGACAGCGATCGCTAGCAGAGTCTAGCGTGGTGATGGTTAATCGGTGCGTAATTAGCAAAATGTATTATTACTTCGTTATTTACTTATGTACACGTCGATTCACGAAAGCTGGCACGAATGAATTGAACGAGTGAATGATAATTTCTTTGTGTGCATCACATAATAATTAAATACAGGTTGATGCAAAAAGTGATTAGGTACGATACTTGTGTTTTAGAATTTGTTTGTTTGTGTTTCTCTTTTTTTAGATTTTTTACAATTCGAAGAAGTCATCACCTTTCGATTCCTGACATTAAAAATAAGTCAAGTAAGAAACATTACGTGATTACCCCTCAGATCTCTAACTGACCCACGGCCCGCTTTCTTACAGTCGGTTATAACGGGTTTCTTCGATTTCGTTTAAAACCGGTTTTGCATTCCGTACTCTCAATCAACTGAGCTATCGGAACAATCCACCTCGGTCACCTTTTTTATCAATCAGTTCATTCTTACAAGGCCTTAGGGAGGCGTGTACCGACATCTCCCTAGATGCGAGATGATCAGCCTAGCAGCAATTTGTATGTAATCATATTAAATCCATTTAGTTTTGTTATTATATTTGGTAAGGTTGGCCTTAAATATGATAAAAGAGAAAGTTTCGCCTTAATATGAACCAACGTGAATGTAAACTTAACACGCAAAACTAAAAGAAAGCGTTTACGTGACGTATGTAAGAAATGTGCATCGAAAATCTACATTTTCAATAACTCCGGATTTTTGTATTAATTAATAAAAAAAGTCCTCTTCCACATCGATGAAAAACTACTTTTCTGAGGGTTATTGGTAATTTAATAATTTAATGTTAGGCCCCAATCGGACTTTGAAAGATTCTTTGAAATCGAATGAGTAGGTAAGGTACCTATTTTCGGAGATTACCCCCAACCTGCACCCTAATTTAACTGCCTACTACTACTATTAGACAGATAACTAATAACCCTGTGTTTATACTTTCTGTACTTACTTCATATTAGTAACATCAGGGGCCCGTATCATGAAACAACAAGTTACAAATTACAAGGGGAAGTCTCTTTTCAATACCTTTTGATAGAAAGAGACTTCCGCTTGTAATTTGTAACTTGTTGCTTCATGAAACGGGCCCCAGATCATTATGACATCGGGACCTGGAAAACCTCTAGTAAATAAGTACAACAACTCTCAGTCTACAAATAAAATTAAAGTTAAAGAAAGTTTAATACTAATAACCCTATATAACCTTCTTTACCTGCTATTATTGGTTAAATGAAATAGATAATTATGTCATTTCGACCGAAAAACAACTACTAAGTAACTAAATATAATATACAATCAAGTACTTAAAGTTTGTACCTACAAGTTTGAGCGTACGCTCGGCCTTGGCGAGGTACTCGGCCGGCAGCACGCTGCACACGAATCGCGTGAGTCGCGCGCGAAAGATTGAAATTACGGATAATAACTGATAAGCTAATACAATTTAGAGCTATTGACTAATCCGTTAGAATTTGTGTTTATATATTCTTCGATAGAACTAAAATGAATTACACCGACTTGAGAATTTATGAAATTTCTTTTATGGTAAGGAGAATGGTTTCAAGATATTATTCCTAATTTAAAAAAATGCTATTGATAAATATGTTAGAAATTAATGGGGCCATTTTTTTAATACTTTTGAATACACTTTAGTAGCCACTAGTTACTTGAATATTATTTAGGAGATTTATAATATTTTAAATCAATTCCGGTTTTGCTAACGTAATCTCTTGACAAAACTATTAGAAAACGATATGTAAGGTTTGAATAATCAAATGCGATGCATTGTAGGAAAAAACTATAACTTGTACAATCTTTGCAAAGTTTTACAAGTGTTCCTTACAAAAAAATTAATTATTCGAAAACCAAAATCAAAAACTGCTAGAAAATATTTTTCGCTGTTAGTACTTAATGTACTCTCGCTGATAACAAAAAAAAATCAAACTTGGGACTTATGTTAGTTTGACGACAAATTATAGTGTTCGCGTACCGTACTACACGTCGCGTTCACTCACACGGTCCATATGCTGACGCAAAAAGAAGGGAAGGCATGAATCATGAAATTTCAAATCATTTCAAAACATCAAAAACGCTTTCCAGAATTGGGTCTTTCTAATGCCTAAAACTATAAAGTGTTTTAATTTGCATACACTTTGGTGGCAAAACCACCTGACGGGAAGAGTTCGGCGTAGCCCAGGCGTGTCTCATGCGCATTACCGACCCTTTGGGATGAGAAAATATAGAAAATATGTTACTATCCTAAACTCTTACTTAATTCCTTATTCACGTTGTCCCTCGGCAATAATATGAGGCTGGCTACGATTAATACATGCCGAGTTTAATGAGCGGCTATCATTTTTTGCCGACCGAATGGCGGTTGTAATGGAATTCATGAAATCAAATCAATGCGTTTTACCTATGGTCGTGGGTTTTATGTCTCTTATCGTATTTGGCTCATTGAGCAAACAATATTGTCGATAATATGCTCAGAATTAAAAAAAATCGGCCAAGCGTGTGTCGGGCCACGCGCAGCGTAGGGTTCCGTGGTTGCCAGTCTATGACGCGCGCGCCAACTAAATGGTGCGGTTGCGTCGGCCGAATTTGTAGGAAAGTTGGCGGTTTATAAGTAGGTACATTTGAAGTTGGTCGACTATTACTCGGTAACTTGTTATGCCTACTTAGCCGTGATAGTTTGTCTTATAAATTCATTATGTGTACTACTTTCGCCATGAATTTTTTCACATCCCCAGTAGTAGCAATTAAGCCGGCAGAAAAAATTAGGAGTTTGAAGCCCAATATCTCGCAAACGAATCACTGAGTTAAAAAATGGTTTTTAAAAACCCATGATATATTTGAACAAGCTATCCAATGACTACACATTAATGGTTTAACACGAAAAAAAATACATCCCAACTTTTGAGAAATAGAAGATACCCTAAAAAAAAGTTTTTAGATTGTATTCTACTTCTACTTTTTTGTTGGCGAGATTGATTTATATGTACCCATGCAGAATTATAGATTTTTAGTAGTAAGGGTTACAGAGTTAAACCGCAGACGGACAGACGGACATGGAGGAACTGCAAGGGTTCCGTTTTTGCCATTTCGGCTACGGAACCCTAAAATCACTGTGTTTATTCGCAGTTACTTACGACGCGAGAGTCCGCTGGATGCGGGTGGCGCAGGACCAGTCATTGTGACACTCTTTGGGGAAAGCCTATGTTTACCAATGGACGTCTTTCGGCTGATATGATGACTTACGTCGAAACCGAGTTTTTGTAATACCTAATTAGACATCAATATACATACATATGGATAAATAGAAAATATCCTAAGCTCAGGAACTCGTACTCGTCACGTAAATAACCCTAATCAGGATTCAAACCCGAGACACCGGCACAAACGGCGCGTAGCTGCAGCCTCCTGCATACGGCGGCGGCGCGCCTGGGTGGTCTCTTCCTATTTCACTAGGATAGGTTGCAAAGGGCACCCAACTGACATCTTGCCAATTGTAATATGATAGATACCTACTAACATAGTTTTTAAGACCTTTTATTACTAACGAATTATGGAAACACTTCCGAAAGAAATGATTCTAATACTAAACTATATAGTTAATGAACCCGCTCACAAAACTTCACGAGAATTGGTTGAGATAATGCGACCGCATTTATTTTACACGACAGCGACTGCGTAAATGATCTGTATGAAAGAAAAGTTGAAAAACCCCCAACATTTGAACTTGGGATAAAATTATCTATGACACAAAAAAACCGCATTCAAATCGGTCCATCCGTTTGGGAGCTACGATACCACTGACAGATACACAGACACGTTAAACTTATAACACCCTTCACTTTGCGTCGGGGTTTAAAAACATATACGCCCACCCCTGGCGGTCACTCATAGAACTAAAAAAAAATTTGTATCATGAGTCAGTTATTCGTTTAGGTACTTTAGTTCGTGATATAGTTTAGTCGATAGCCTCTTATACCTTTCTTATACGCTTACTACTCAGAACGTGGCGGATGTCTTAGCCATACCGATACTAGGTTGCAAATGTGTGCGCGTTCTAGTCATACACAAACACACGTAATTCAATTAGTACCATTTTATTATTTTCAATTTTCAGCCTTAAATTACTTTACAGTTACGAATACGCGAATCGTGTAGGTAGTTTTTTTTTGAGGAATCTATACCTTAACCTTAACGATATTAGGTAGAACTTAGTATGCGCCGATTTTTCCACTGATTCTGAATCAATATGGCAGAATTTGTGTCATTAATTTGCAATACGTGAAAATCCGAATTTTCCGGATATATGTTGTCAATTCAAAACCCTTATTTTCATTATGTTCTGTAATTTGAGATAGGTCGGATCTACAGTACCTCTTGACGGCTTAAGACGTTATCACGCGCGTTTTCGGAGAATATCGGTACCATGACCATGACTGACATGATGAGATACTAATTTGACGGCTCGAATTTATGACAATCGAAATCTATTCAAAGAACGTTTACTCGCTCTGTAGAATAGTAAAGTTATGTGCATTTTCGATATTGACTCATACTAATGCTACTGTAGAGGAGACCTGCGCGAAAGCGCGACATCTGGACATACAATCGATTTTCGTTTCCTCGCTTCGCTCCCTCGTTCGTTAAATTATAGGTATAAAGTTAACTACCTTAAATATTACAAACTCATTGCAAACTGTATACAATTTTCCTGTTATTTTCGCTCATCTATTTTACAACGCTGCAAGCTTCGTCAATAAGATAGTATTGGATTATAGGATGTCACCGACGACAAGCGACAAAGGCGACAATGACAGCGCGACACGTTACGCGCTGTGATCAGGGCTGTCACCCGTCCTATTCTCGATTTATTTCCCGTTGACGTAAAATATAATGTATTTTATTCGGGTTCAGTATGTGATAAAAACTAGTGGTTCAGGGAGCTATAAAAACCTCTGCCTCTTTAAAAACAATATTTTTTCATTAATTTTTAAGATTTGACTCGCAATCTGTATCACGAACGAACGAACCTGCTCACATAATTTCACGAGAATCGGTTGAAAATACGCACTATAGGAGAGAACAGCCGGACGGACACCGAACAGACAAACGATTTTCGGCCCAAGCTGAAGCATAGAACTCGCTCGCTCGTTAGAAAACGTCCATGTCAAATAGAACATGGTTCGCATTAGAGCTGAGCGTTTTTTCCCATAAGCGTTTTCAAAAACAGTTTCTCGTACAGTAACGGAAAAACTGTTTTTGGCTAGAACCACAAACTGTTTTTATAAAAACGATGACAAGGAGCTACGAGTAGAAGGCGCAAAACGTAAAACGTCAAAACGAAACTCGAACACTGTAATTTATTCGTTTCACACTACAAAAACGTAACGTAACTCAAGCTGGTAAGCTGGATAGATATAGGGTACAGCTGAAGAGAGAGCGGGATGGGGTTAAAACAATACGAAACGAACCGAGCCGAGGTACATATTTTGGATACGGTGGGTGTGGGTGCGCTTTCTACTAAAAATCGAAACGATGACTATTTAATTCAACATTGACTAGACAAAAAGGACTTTATTTAGTAGCTAATAAAGTTTAAATCTTAAAATGTAACAATAAATATTATTATAGCGCAACTAGCGCCGTTGGTGTGACTGAATGAAACAGGACGCATTACAACGCTTACTCACCACAGGCCGAGCGAGCGGCCATTTAAAGTCTGATCTATAGGTTTGTATTATAGTGGTAACGAAATTAGGGGTCAAGTTATATTAGATTATTGTTGTGAGACGAATCGAGATGGGTTTTTGAAATGTGACATGCATAGCGTCTTTGTTTTGGTTTGGCGGGCTTTGTTTGAGTTCGAGTACTTCGAGTGAATATACTCGTATTACAAAATAAACGAGTTTACATTACTTGTCGCGTGCGATAATTTCACCGCAAAAAACTACAGAAAAACACAAAACGAAAGTTTCGTTTCACTTCGTTTGGCGACCGGCAGCGGCGGCGACGCACGGAGAAACTAGTTATTTTTGAAACAGTTTTTCAAAACAGTTTTGTGTTAAAAAAAAACTGTTACGTTTCGTTTCACGGAAAAGTCGAAACGACCCAGCTCTAGTTCGCATTCTCGACTCAGTGCGTCCAGCTACCACACATGTAGATGCACTAAAACGTTTTATTTAAGATGCAATGTAACTAATAGGACTACGTAAAGCCTTACACATTATTCATAAAACTTAAAATGCCTCACGAACCCTAATTTAATGTCAAAGTGACAGGCTTGTAGTCTAATTTTTGTTTTGGTGTAATCATTCGATGCCAACTGATTTTTTTGGCAAATTCATCAACTACTATTGAGTAGATCTTGTGTAGTTTTGTCGCCATTATCAGATCAGGTGCCAATATAGCGTTGTTACTGTACTTATAACATAAATCAAAAGCTGGCAACCCTAGTGTACAACGTCGTCGGTAAAATTTTACTGGTAACGTAAGTAATGTAATAGAAATCTGAACCGTATCGAGTGACGCGGTCTGATAAGATTACCAAGAATTTGAATATTAGAACACTTTGGAAATTACGTAGGATACCACGTATCTCTGCTTATTATGTGCGTATTTACAGCGTCTTCGGTACTATATCGAGCGAGACCTTTTAAATTAATTAAGAGTTTTACTAGACGGATATAATTAACTTATTTATTTACCTCACTGAGGTTTCCCGAGGTTTTGGGTATGTCGCAATATCCATGTTCATGGTGGGACAACTGGCTTGAATGGATATCAACATCTTCTTGCTGCGCGGGTTTTTTACTAACCACTATGTACACTAGGGTTGTCACCCGGCCGACACGGAACACTAATAATGTCCGGTGATATTATTAGTGTTCTGATACCTAATACGGTAATCAAAAAGTGTTCGGGTCTGGCGCTTCGGCGGCCGCTGCCGCGGCAAGCTCGCTTCGCTCGTCGTAGTACCTACACCGATAATATATTTTGGTAGACTCTAAGGCAGTTTGATATAATATTGTGCTAAACGTAGGTATACTAGAAGAAATTAACATTAAGTAGGAAGGTATATCATACGTTTATTATAGGAAATATGCATTAGACTTAAAGTATGTTATATCAAATGTAATGATATTTATATAAAATGGTAATTATTATCTTACGTAAACATATTAAGTGTTGTTATATAACTCAATAATTATATCAAATAAGCGTTATTACAACAACTACGTATTACCTATATAAAAAAATACATATAGGCATCGTTACGCAACCATTTAAATCTGTTGCAATCGATTTGGTTACAATTAAATTCCCGAACATAAAATAGACAAACAAATGAGTTACAATATTGAAAACAAAATGGTGTCGACCTATGAAATATACAAACTTCATTTACGTCACACCTGGCCATAATGCGAGTTTTACTGCACGCTGTGCGTACGGGTGAAGACTTACAATTTTGTACTCAACACGGGCGGTAATTCGTAAAGCCCCAGAGCGCATATTTATGGCACAAACACCGGCGATGTGGGGCATTCACGAATTCACCGCCCTAGTTACGTAATGTACTATTTTTATTTGCAGATCAACAACAAAGACTGGTGCAAGAAGGGCCGCAAAGGAGGGCACTGCAACATGAAGTGCGAAGGTACTAACAGAACTAAATGGACTAACTAACTAGTTCACTCATTGCTACGGGATCGCTAATCGGAGCGAGGAGAAATCTGCGGCTTAGCAATTAAAGCTGAGTAAAGAAGCTTGAGAGTATTTTAAGTAATTTTCCTTTCTGAAAGGAAGTTTTTGTTTCTTCTTTTGTTTATAGCCAGGATTTCTCCAAATTATCATCCAACAATGAAAATATGCCGTCCATTGCTGGAACAAATAAAGACAGTCCCTGAACACTATTCTTACTTGTCGAAAGGTTAAACGGGTGAATCAACTTTTTAGTTTCCTCCCTGTTTCTACCATTTTGTGTTTATAATGAGATTACAAGAAAATACGTCTGCTGTTGTTAATTGTTGTTTCATTCGTTACTCAATGCCTGAAAGTACATGATGACTGTATATAATAAAAAATATTAATTAGCCCTCTATTCCACCGGTTGCCCACTGGGACGTAAAATAACTTCTGATTTGTAAGAAAATAGTGTTTGGTCCCGGACAACATTTTTTTCTGCTAGAATACGTTTTTTGCGAGATGCAACATATATGTTCAAAGAGACTGTTATATCTGGCTATAAGAACTTGTGGATTGTATCAAATACACATGTTAAGGTAACTGATAATAAGAAAAAAAAACTAAGGTAAAAGTTGATTGACCCAAATGCAGTTGAAATCCCTATTTGGCCTCCTAGCCCCTGCCAGATGTGGTTCATTTATTTATTTAGATAGAATTAGAAAGGCTTTTTGGTCATTTGGAATTAGTAATCTATAATTTTAATTACAATCACGTTCACATTATTTAAACAATAGGTAGTACCGTTCCAAAATAGTCGTAGCTTACCCAAAAATTATACCAATCGCTACTTACAAAATTATTAAATAGCACAAGGGTTAGTGCCTATCAGCCATTTCTCCGAAGTAAATTGTTTACCTGTAAAACAAAAAATATATTAACTAAAACATATTGAGGGGAGTTTTTTTCTTTTGCACAACGTAAAATTTGACACCACTACATCGCTATGAGGTAAACAAAACAGCCAGCTCAACATTTTTATTTCATAACTTAGTGTACATATTTACTCCTGATTTGGTGTTGTAGACTTTAGTTTTGTTTAGATATTCACTAAATGTTTCAGACGTTTTAGTAGTAGAATATCAAAAACTACTGACTACACACCATACTACACCTCGATGATTTTAGTATTAGAGCATTAAACCAACAGGAGCGGACATGAGTCATTTTCTATACTTACATAAAAAGTCTGCCGATTTTTGCGGGGGAGGGAAACGTCAAATGTATGCGTAACGTGAAAATAGCTACGTCTGATAAACGTCAGTCCATACAATGTGTATGACCACTGGTCATATATTTTTGGCAGAGGGGAACGCTTGTCAATGGCCACTCTGGTTGGTTTAATGCTCTACGATTTCAGTGCTACATATTTCATTTAATTTGCTCCATATATCTCTGAACTTTTTGTTACAAGAGTAGACTGGATAATGAAAGGAAACCTAGTATTGATCGTTTTCTTGTCATTTTACATGACAAGAAAACAAATAAATAAAAATGCGAAGATGGACATAGTAACGTGAACAAACCAATGGTTGCAGCAAAGGGTGCAATTACAGAACACGTAAGGCATTCGTGCGTGTTGGTGTAGTAAATGTAAACCTTGCGACGTGCATGTACACTTGCTATTGTAGTTCATGTATTGACATAGGTACAGGGTAAGTTACGTCAAACAAAGAAGCGGTGAGGGGCCTATGGATGCCTGCATCTCCAAAGAACAGGCAAGCGCATGACCGACCCTTTAAAAACCTGTACACGCCTATCTTGAAGAAATCAACACTGGTAGTCCCTAGGGAAATCCACAGGGACTTCATTCTACAGCCATTCGTGGGAGGAAATTCCTCTGCAACCCTGCACAGCAGTGCGCGACCATTTAGGCTTCTATAAGGCAGAGATTGAAGCGAGATGTTATTCTTAAGATTCGTATCTGTCCACAGATCTCTTGAACGAAGACCTGGCGGACGACGTGCGGTGCGCCAAGCGGATCTACGACCGTGTTGGATTCAAAGCGTGGCCCACATCCTATGCCTACTGCAAGGAGAAGAGCCTGCCTGATCTCTCGCGCTGCTAATTCTGTGCGCATATGGTGACTTCCCATTCGTTTTACAGAACGCTCATATGAGTTTGAGATAAATTGCATAGTTCTACGAAACAGTTGGAAGGCTCTCCATATCAGCGTGACATCCAGTGGGGCCAATTGATAATAAAACCCATTACCTAAATTAAATTGAACGAATGTGGTTCTTAATTGATCCATGTGGACATAGGTGCCTCCAGTGGATGTCGCGCCGACCAAAAACAAGGACATCGTATTTTTTTAAAGATATCTTAGGGTACCGGCACGTACAAATCGATACGGATAAGTCTGAGGTTAGGTCCCGATTTATCACGATGGGCTACTTTTAGTTTTGGGTAGTAAAAGTCAGGTTTGAATATTCATCTGCATAATTCATTTTTTGGTTCAAGAATATACCTCGAGACCAGTTTTATTCCCGTAATTTATTCACTGCTAAACTTTGGTCCAAAAGCGTCAAAGCATGCAATGCTAGATCAGGCCCTGATTAAACAAGACCTGTACCGAAATCATTGATGTTGATTTATTTTGTGGTAGGTACAGATCACCACTTTTTCGTAGCGATTGTTTTTTTTTCTCGTTCCAGTACCCTTGGAAATATAACGCGCGATTTGATGCTTCAAAATGTTTGCGTTATACCTATAGTATAATTAAACAGTATGGTCGGCCAGTAGGGTCGGATAACTTTAATAATAAAAAAGATAATCAGAAGAACACAATACCGTATACTAAAATTAAATACCCACTAACAAAGTCAAAAAGTACTGAATTAAGTATCGAACGGCCCATGTTAAAACTAATAAAATCAATTTAAGGACACCTTTTATGCTAACAACATTATATATCGTGAAAAGGGCGTGTATTAAATTTAATATCTACCATATTTAATGACGACAGCATTCTTTCCTTAGTTAATGATAGTTAAGTGATGAAGTTTGTATTAAGCTCAAATTTTACAATTTACTGCCACTTAGAGTATAGTTTAATTAGTTAAATATAAATAAATGTTTATTAAAAGTAAGATTACTGAAGAGAAACTAAAATGCAATATACGCAAGAATAAGCGAAAGCTACTCAGGTATATAGCAAATCTCATATTCATAATCAAAAACCCATAAATAAGTGTAATAAATAATTATTAAGTTGTAATCATTAAAAATGTTCACTGTACTGTATGTTTTAATTAAACCAACTAACTAATTACCAGTAAGTCTGGACTTAATAGTAATTAATAAGTATTAATAATCAGTTGAAAATAAAAAATTTATACCTACGTAAAGTGTTCGGGTTTGTTTTAAAATGTTTGCAGAGGTAAGTAATTACTTATGAATGCAATGAAATCATTCCACACAGTTTCAGTGGAGGGAGAGATGTTGATGTATTCATAGAACGAGTATCTAAAAAAGGCAAAGAAATTGTATGAAGACGAGTTCTATCTATTGCTGTAAAGCTGTGTATGCTGGGAATATAAATACTAAATAAATATGAGGGAACAATCTTACACAAATCGACCTAGTCCGAAACCAAGCAAAGCTTGTACTATGGGTCCCAGACGACGATAAACATACTTATATAGATAAATAAATAATTAAATACATAGAAAACATCCATGACTCAGGAACAAATATTCGTGCTTATAACACAAGTAATGCCCTTACCGGGGTTCGAACCCAGGATGAGGATGTTCTTCGTAGGCAGGGTCACTACTAACTAGGCTAAAGCGGTCGTCACATATATATGTAGTGACTGAAACTGACCCTCTAGCACACTAAGTTTTTTCTCAGACATAAAGCATTCGTCCCATTCTGGCAAATATGCGAGCGCAAGAGGGCCGGACAAATGGTTTATGCATACTTAATATTATAAATGCGGAAGTGTGTCTATCTGTCTGTCTGTTACCTCTTCACGGTTAAACCTCTGAACCGATTACAATTAAATTTGATGGATATAGTTTGAGTCCCGGGGAAAGACGTAGGATAGTAAAATGGGTGGTAGTGGAATGGGGGGTGAAAATTTGTATGAAGCTACGATATACACGAGTTCCACGTGGACGGAGTCACGGGCAGAAGCTAGTAGGCTATATTTAACCCCGCGAGTTTGCCTGTGTTCTTTGCAATACGCGGACAGCGGTTAGTAGATATAGATAGTAGATAATAACATAGGCCTTATTTTGAAAAAGCGGACTTCTCGGCGGGGCGGTCTGCGTCTGGGCGATTTAACGAGCGGTTAGTATTCTTTATATGGATTTGTATGGGCATGCACTCACTGCATCAACCCTGTAGTTAGTACATTTACGAGGCGAGGCGGTGCGGGTCGGACGCCGGGTGGCTCTAATGAGCTGTGACCTTAACTTGCACGATCGTATCGAGTGGGGTGGTCGGGTGTAAAGGGTTAAGTGTTCTCTGAGCCCTTTCCAGTTCGAGAAATGTAGTTTTTACAGCACCGCCCCAAATTGGAAAGTGCAGTATATAACTAACTGACCAATCTTAACCATAATAAATGTGATTTTAAGACTCTTCTACTCTACTAACTTTACATCCAAACTAAATTGTGGGTAGATAATGTCATTACAGAACTAAAGCACTTTGGTCAACATGTGCTGGACCTTATTATAATAAGTTAAGTGTTATTTTAGCTTGCCCTAATCGTAATCTGATCTCCTCGATGTAATTTAGAAATCATACAATGCCTTTCGGGAGCTAGTATCTTGTTAACAAAAGTATGTTGTAGATTCAACTTTACCTCTGAGTAGTAAAGTTCAAATTTCAGTGGCGTGAGTAAGACTGAAAAGGTTTATAGAAAATGAAAATTCTGAATTCGGTCTGCTGGAATCTGTAACAATGTTTCACACTAATGTAATGAGATTATAAGGATAGTGGGACAACTTTCTGAATAACGGCTGTTAGTATCGTATAGAATATAGAGTCAATTATGTATGTAGGTACAGCCATTTGACTTTTTCAATATTTACATTTTTGTACTTTAATTCATTTAGAATTACTTACGACCATTAGAAATTATAGTATCAATAAATCCATATTTTTATTTTTTGAGCACCTTAATATTCAAAAGCTTTCAAGGAAGACAATATATATATATGAGACCCTAAACGATATGAGACGCTGCACGACGAAAAAAGCGCGGTATTTAAAAACGCTCTATGAAAGTGTCTCCTTAAACGCGCTACTGAAATTACATATTGTCTCTGGCCTCGCGCTGGCCCACAGTGTTTTTAGAATAATGATTTTAAAGCTTTCGTCTCTCTTTGGTCTATGACAAACGTGCATATTTTGCTCCCTTGGGCAAAAAATGTAGAAGGATCAAAAACAAGTGTTGCTCCCTATAAGCAGTCTAAAAAAGACTTGTTTTCCAATATAAGGGGTGAAAACAATCTTAGAGCCCGCCTGATGGTAAGCGGACCGACCGACTCATACGATGGATTCGAGAATTCGGTGTGTCGAGTCGACACTGTCGACGGCAACAGACAAATGCAGGTCCCTCTAACTCAGCACTCGCATCCTCGGTGAGCACTGTGGCGATGGCGAACACCATACTTTATATCTGCTGGGCTGTTATTTGCTACGCGCTAATGCGTCTCACCCCGCTGGTCAGCCATCACGCAACTAGACCTCTACTACCTACGCTTAGTTATTTACGCATCGCGGTGTCAAGATATGGTGAGCGTTGAGGTGAGCTTAAAACAAGTTACAGATTAGGGAGGTAACTGCGGTCTTCTGTAGACTGCTCCAAATATGAGCGAGTTGACATTCCGCTGTGGTCTCTCTCCATGGACTCCATGTTAAAATAATACAAGATAAGTCTTTACCGTCACAGCTCGTGACGTCGGCGCATCTTGCGTACGTCATCAGCATCTTAAAAATGGCAAACTGTCAGTGTGTTGGCACTGTGTGAAAGTTAATTACCCGAGTAAATATTAGCATTACTTAACGGACGTGCTTTCAATCAATATTTACATTAAACTACTAATGTAGGTATACGGAATATTGGACTAAAACACAAATGGGAATATTGGGCACATAGCACGTATAACCGATGGCCGTTGGGGCGGAAAGGTTCTCGCGTGGCGACCACGTACTGGAAGGCGCAGCGTGGGTAGGCCCCCCACATCGGGGACTGATGACCTGGTAAAGGTCGCGGTAGTCCGTTGGATGTGGGTGGCGCAGGACCGGTCATTGTGGCACTCTTTGGGGGACGCCTTTGTCCAGCAGTGGACGTCTTTCGGCTGATATGATGATGATGAAGACTAATGTATACAGTTGTCTTTTGACCCAAAATAAATAGTTAAACTAGCTAACATTTTTTAATAGTATTTTTCACAATCGTGTTATAATAGAGAGCCTTTTAGTCGAGTACCGTGTTTAGGCCACGAAGCTTGCTGAGTGGCCTAAGTAAGGTACGAGATTAAAAAGCTTGATTATGACAGTATTGTGAACAATACTTTTTGTACGAGTTCATTAAAATTAATAATTTAAGTCATTAATACGAAAACGAAATATCGTAAGGAGGTACTATATTGTCGAGTTCTACTATCCGACTTCTTTTACACAAGATAATCCATAGATAATCCCACCACCGGCGTCCGTAATGTTGCAGTACTGTGCTGTGATTGGCCAATCAGAAAGCGTATTTTTTTTTGTTTTTTTCATGCCCTGGATACAGCAGTCAGTTTAAGTAGATTTTTGACAGACAACGCGACGCTGCTACGTACCGAAACGCCATAGATTGGCAATTTTGTATCGGATCGAGTCTCCTTAGCAACGACACATATTATTGAAATACGAAGTTCTATTTTCAAATTTTTTCGGTTGTCTAGAGCGTATCGAAACAGTTATTTCGGTTGTTTCGGAACTAACATAGACTATTCAATGATGAAAAGAGTGACGTTACAGTATTCTCTATGGAATCTTAATACGCAGGTTTTAATCGACGAGTACAAAAAATATTAATCATGCGTCAACAATACTGCTTGTTTGTTTGGAAGATGTTACTCAATGGCAACATTTGTGTACCAACTTTGCAAAATGGCAACATTTGTGTGACGTAGGCGAGATACATCGTCGGGAATGGCTTACTCGTACCTTGTTTTATTCTAACATGCCTCTCTCAAGTCTAAGATCAAGGCAATTTGTATATTCAGCGTACCTGCTTCCACAGACTATGCGTCTGGACAGTTCAACAGTCATTCGACTGAGCATAATGTTATAGCTCGCGCGATCGTTGACATTTCTGCTGTGGTAAAATGATTAGGCGCTGAATAAGGCAGGTGTAATATGATAATGAAATAATACAGGGTTATTTATTTATACCCCAATTATGTAAATTGAACATTACACGTATAACTAAGTTAAATTAAAATTAAGTTTCTTTCTAAAACTCTAAATAGGCTCTCAAGGCATTTGTACCGACGCTGCTGGCGGCATTTCCGGGCTGAATTCCAATGCTAATCAATTTGATTGTACGAATTTGTACTGTATTGAATTGTACTATTACCTTATCGGCAAGTGGGGAATACTTAATAAATATTTGTAATCATTTATCGGTAACAATCCTGCCATTCACTAAGAAACTGCTAGATAGTCTACCTTTGAGTTTAGCCTGCATCTCTTAAACCACACTCTATAACCACACCTTATCCTGTAGACACCACATCACACATTTCAACAACGCCTTCATCCAATTGAAATGCTAAATACTTTAGCGACCACCTAAACTACAAACCATACCAATTCCAAATCACAAAAACTCACAACGCAGTCTATTTAAATACTTCCTAAATTGAATACGAAACGAGTGATGAGATTTTAACCGCGAATGGAAGTGCATATTCGAGGCGAAATTATTTTTCGCTACCGCCCGCCCGCCCCGAGAAACTCCGACGTAACAAATTTGGAAGCGGCGGATATTACTTAGTACGTGGTTAGTTTACAGTTTTATTTCCCATACTCGGAAGCGCCTGGGGGAGCGCAAAGTTATCTTCGTATGAAAATTGCCGCGAGTAGCGGCGGTGTTTTACAAATAAATTAATAATCTGGGAGTGAAACTCTGAGGAACTTGGAGGACGTAAACTGATCCGATAATGGCCTAAAATTGGCCTGCTGCAACGCAGGCTGCCAAGTACGTTCAGTACCTAGTACCTACACGGCCTAATATGAGTTCCTACGACCCACGCCCGGCTGCCGCTCGAGCCCACCAGCACAATGAAGCCACCTCCACATTTGTCGGTTAGGTGTAAGCTCGTTGCGGTAGCTATCAGTAGACTCGTACTATCATCTCTCCGTCAAGTCAGCACATAAATCCCATCATTACTATGATAGATAGGCCTTAAAACAAAGTAGATACAACACTGAATTACTAAACGGTAATTAAGGTATTCTTAAGTAATATGCAAAGTTGGTTAAGCTTATTGAGATACAGTTGCTACACACTTTACACATGAACCAATAGCAAACTATTCTGCAGCATATCAATGCAAAGCGAGACGACCAGCTCGGTGTGCTGCTGTTAGTGTCTACGTTGAATTCTAGGTACACGTAGAGCATTATTCAATCAAGACAGCCATCCCTTTCCCAAAACGAAAAGAACGAACCGGCATCCGTCCACCTGTCGCATAGTGCCCACTCCATCACAAATCGCCAATCTTTGAAAACTGAGCTCAATACTGAACCACCAAAGTCGACAATTCAATGACAAGGCCTAGCTCCAAAAAACTGTCCGTAATATGCAACGAAAACGCAACGCTGTCCCAGTTGTCTATTTGAACAAAATTGAATCCGTGAAATACGTTTGAACTAGCGAACTGAGCGATAAAAACCATAGTTTTACATAAAATATTAGCCGTGTCTGTCTGTAGTAATTTCCATTTCCAAATCGGGCCTGTTCGGATTTGGACGCAATAAAAACTAATAAACCCATCCAGGGATCCCTGAGAGAGGAAGCAAACCTTTATTTGGATTCGGACCACACACCTGGATAAATATTGAATGGTTTTTTCGAAAAGCATTTCTGAAGACATCCGTCACGTTCTGACAAGTATGCGAGTGCGAGAGTGACGGATGTCTTATAAAATGGCAGCCGTGCTACGCCTTCTGATTAAAAAATAATAACATTTTAGTCGCGATGTCTTAATCCTTGACTTCGACTGTATACAACATCAAACTTTCGTCACTCTCATTAGGCTAAATATCGCGGATCTTTCTTCTCAAGTTACTCAACTTAGTCGAGTGAGTGTCTCAGTGGTGGCTATTTAGATGTATATTACCCGTACCTTTCAATCAAAACAGCGTACCTAATAGCGCGCGGTTAACAATATCTATGAGGTAATAATGTGTACAGGTGAAGACGTAAGACGCTGCAGACGAGTCCAAACGCGCCCACAAGCGGCTCCTTCGCGGTTCCTGTGACGGTTCACCTTGGGTATCTCGGGGTATACTCATATAAATAAAACAACCATTGGATGCTATTAGCTCAGGCGCACAGACGTGACCTAGCTCACCGACAGCTAGCCGGCGACTGACTCGAGCTGTCGGTTCGCCTCCACACAGCTGGCACCTTCGCATATATATATATATATGTGGTGGCTATACGCCACATCTCCCATAGGGCCCTCCACGCGAGGCACGCCAGATGTTTTGTTTGTTCGCCAGCACCCGAATCAGGTCTGATTCCACCACCGACCACTTCTCGACAGCAGGGGATACAGAAAGTGGCGCACCGTAATTACGGCAGTCTTTCTCTGCGATCTCACCAGGGCCGTTTCAGCAGAACGGCCGCGCCAATTTCGCAGGGGGGGAGGGAGAGTAGCGCACCGTATTACCATCACGCCTCTCCCCCTGCGATCCCTCCTCGGCCGCAGAAGATAGGGAGAACGGCGAACCGCAATGGCACTCCTCTTCTGCGGTCCCTCCCCAACGCCTCCTAAGTGGGCTTAGCCAAGTCCAGAGAGAGAGAGGAATATATGTGTGTGACCTATGCAGGATAACAGCCGGACATGCGGATGTCCCATATCCGCATATCTGCTTATATGGGTGTTCTGCCCCTGGTACTCACTAACGAACTTAATATCAGTTCTAAAAGTTTTGGTAGCTAAAAATATTGCACCTCTTATGGTTCTTTCTATTTTCGTATAAGAACCGTGCCTTGAAACTACACGCACTTGTAAACTGGAATCTTATTCTTTGAAACTGGAATATTAACGTAAGACGTTATAAATATAAATTCTCATACTCAAACTGAAATAACTACAAGTTAGAAAAGTTGAAAAACCCCTGACATTTTCATTTCAAAGTCCAATATCTCAAAAATGGCTAAACAGATTTTGATGAAACATGGCTAAGAACACTCGGGATAAAATTATCTATGACACAAAAAAACGCTTTGAAATCGGTCCATCCGTTTGGGAGCTACGATAACACACAGATACACAGACACACAGATACACAGACAGACACGTTAAACTTACTTATAACACCCCTCTTTTTTCGTCGGGGGTTAAAAAAGCAAAAAGTCCTTGATGTATCCGAAGGTTAAGGATACTGGGTTGGTATTAAATTTTCAAAATGCCCAACGAATAAACCTCACCACATACATTCAGCGTAAGATTTATTTTTTATCCAAAATTCCATTTGCAATATCGAGAATAATTAAGACATTTTGGCTAAATTGCAAACTACATTATGAACTCCAATTACGTATCAGCTAAATCCGTCCGTGATCCTAGGAGCAGCTGAAAAGACGGCTCACCCTTGCCGGCACTTGTTTTCCCCGCCGTTGGGCCTGATACACCGGTATGTTATTCACAACCTTTCCCGTATCACCTCATGGCTGGCCACTATAGTATACATATTTCGATGTCAAGATTCGCCACAACTGCGAGTGACCTAACTTGTACTGGTCCAGCTCAGGCGACTTGTTGGTCGATATGAATAGCCCTGCCCTGCCCGAGCGACGTGTCCGATGATTGGATGATCGGATATTGGTTTTGGCGTGGACATAAGTTATTGACACGTGGCACGCTGGTCTGATACAATTTAGAATAGGGGTGATTCAGTACGAGGCAGTTAGGGTTTCAAGTTTGATAGAGATATTCAGCAGTTGCATTTATTTATCAGCCAATAGAAACCTAACCTATCACAGAAACGTGTCGAATTGAATAATTCGGTCGGTAAAGATTTCTTGCGATTTAATTTACCAGTACATTACCGTGTGGCTATGCTACTAAATACATGATGATTTTTATGCTACGTCCGCGTGAAACTCCTTTATCGTAGCTGCATACAAACTTTCACCCCCCATTTCAGTGATTTCCGGGGAGAAAATCCCGGGGGCTCTAACTCTATACCATATATCCTTCGGTTCAGTGGTTTAAGTGTAAAGAGGTACCAGACACACACACACATTCGCAATTATTATATTAGTATGAGTTAACGAGTGGCTGGTGGGTTGGTTTTGAAGCTTCGGTAACATGAAAACCGTTAAAGCTCGCCACTTGAGTTACAAATATAATAGTAGGTGGGCTCTATCATATGGGAAAGAAAGCAATTTACAACTTAGAAGCAACACAAATAGCACGTCGTGGCGAGTGGCGACCACGCCACGTACCGGAAAGCGCGGCGTGGGTCCACAAGGTTGACTGACGACCTGGTAAAGGTTGCGGGAGTCCGCTGGATGCGGGTGGCGAAGAACCGGTCACTTTGGCACTCTTTGGGGGAGGCCTATGCCCTGCAGTGAACGTCTTTCGGCTGATATGATGATGATGATGATGATCAACACACACAAAAATAAAATGGAATATATTGGAACGCATTAAAGAAGTATCTTTTCATACAAAAAAGGTCACATTATTCAAGATGATGAGGTGTTGTGTAGGGTAACTACGGTAGCCTAGCGGTTCAAGCAAGGATGTCAAGCGGCGGTCAGTCGTGGGCTCGAATCGCTCGTAGCAATGAGTATTTTGGATCTTATGTATGTACGGAATATCATTTGATATTTACCAATAACTTTTCGGAGGAAAATAAAACATCGTGAGAGAGAACAACTGCAAAGAAATCAAAGGTGTATTTGAAGTTCCCAACCCGGTGTGGGTTGGGAACTTCAAATACAAATACAAATACCAGCCAGCGTGGGGACTACCATTCGCTCTCATTCATGATCAAGCCTGTGCCTGTGCTGTGATGAAGATCATGATGGTGATGTGATGATGTAGGGTAACACAGTTTTAAAATCGAAGTATCTTCCTTACATCGACTAAGGTTAATGCAATGGGTCACAACACTAGGAGCACTCATCGTTAAAAATATTTTACCTTTTTTATTTTTTATTCTTCGTACCTACACTCGCAGCACGTGGTACGCGCTGATAGAGTTAGCGAAGCAATTTCACGCTGTTTATTTTATGGCATTTTTTTAGTATGACCTGTGAGTGATGAGTGACACTGTATTTTTTACTGTACAATCAGCTACAGCGAACTAAATGGAGTAATACAATATTGGATGCTGATAACAAAATTACGTATAAGTACGTTTCACGATTCAATAGTACATTACTGCATAGGTCGGTAAGCAAGGGGTTGCCGGCCGAGTACCTACATAATAGACGGCCGAGCGTGGAAGATCGGATACTTATGAGGCTGGCAACCTTTTCACGCCGAGGTATATATAGTGCTTTTCTCAAACATGCAAGGAAATAAATTAAAAAAAAACTCCACGAAATCAAACTTTAATTTTCATGGCTGAACGCCGTGATCATGTGCCATGGAAAATAAAAAAGACCATCTTGTCGGCTTAAATGCCTCCAATTTTGTATGAAATGCCATTACGGGTATCTCGTCTAGCTGCGACCGAAACGTGACACTTCGAAGCCCATTATGAAGAACACAACGCCAGTATTCCATTGCATGTTTGACATTACGGGTCACAAAACTAACTCCTAACTAATCTTTTTTATCGCGGGTATACTTCAATGCAAAACATTTGGCTCCAGTGTTCTTTTGTGAACATCTCTTCGGATTTCTTTCAGTCCACGCAGGAACGAAGTTACGCGTATGCTTGTGATTTTGAAAATTCTTGATTGTTATGAATGTACATTAATGAAAAACATGTAAGTAGGTATATTTTGGATTTAAAAATGATTCGAATGTCTCAGCATCACATAGGCCGTGTTTACGCGTCGCAACGTCGCACACTATTTTCTAAGTGTACCTAACTATGTAAATTCATGGCGATAGCACAGAACAATATAGTACATAGGATCTAGGCAAGGGTGCGTGGCGGCGTGAATTACGCCTGTGGGTAAACTCGGCCTTAACTTTATAGCGGGTTAAATCTGTTCCATCCTTAGAGCATTAAACCAACCGGAGTGGCAATTGACAGGCGTTCCCCTCTGCCAAATACGTATGACCAGTGGTCATACGTATTGTATGGACTGACGTTTATCTGACGTAGCTATTTTCACGTTCCGCATACATTTGACGTTCCCCTCCCCCGCAAAAATCGGCAGACTTTTTATGTATAGAAAATTACACATGTGACCACTCCTGTTAGTTTAATGCTCTAAGGTTCCAGCATTCAATCGATTATTTTTACGTGTAATTTTTTCTCAGGGCTTAATATGGTTTTCTTTTGTCCGATACATAATTGGTGCCAATTAGCAACTTCCTGCCGATAATCGCCATCGATTATCCTTTAATCACAACGAATATCGATACACAATCGTTTGTCTCAGTAAGAAATAACGTTTCTTTGGATTCAGGTGCTTTCTCTGTAATTACCTTTGGGAATTTTTAAAGTGATAAAGTCGTCGTTAACTTTAAGAGCTAAAGCAGGCTGTTTGTCTGGATTGTGGGTTTTACCTTTTTCTGGATTCCGTATAGCTTGGGAAATTTATTTTTACACATTTGGGAGTTTATATAAAACGATAGTATTGTCTGTGGGATCTGTTTAGTTTTATTTATTAATTTGTTCAATTTACAGTTTGTTATTATAAGATTAGGTAGACAACCTACTAACTAAGACATCGTTAGTATGAAAGTGCAAGCATATATTCATAGTACCTACTAAATATTTGGTGCAAACGATATTGTGCGTTTTACTAAAAACATGACAAGAGTGTTCTGGGTTAGTATCCATAATCACAACGATTGCACGTCTCAAGCAAACCAGTACCATACCAGTACCTACGTTTGACTTCTAATTACGCATATAGAGCTGTTGCGAGTCATCATCATCATCATCATAGCAGCCGAAAGATGTCCACTGCTGGACATAGGCCTCCCCCAAAGAGTGCCAAAGTGACCGGTCCTGCGCCACCCGCATCCAGTGGACTCCCGCAACCTTTACCAGGTCATCAGTGCACTTTGTCTACCTACAGGTAGTAGGTAGGGGGGCCTACCTACGCCGCGCCTTCCGGTACGCGGTCGCCACTCGAGAACCTTTCCGCCCCAACGGCCATCGGTTCTACCTACGTGTTGCGAGTGTCGAAGTGCAAACCTATCTACTAAAGACGAGTGCTAAGATCCTATTGGCCCTTCTGAGCAAAAATTCAATTGATGATTAATTAATGAACAGAGGACGCAATCAAAGAGGGTAAATTAAGCCCGAGGTCAAAATAAAGGTCGAGTTAATTTCCCACTATTGCTCTATAGATATAGGTGTAAAAATTTACCTATCGAATAGTTGGACTCAGAGTTAAGTAAGCATTAATGAGGTAGATCATGTTGTATACTAATTACTCGCATTTATATTAATATTTGCAATTGAGATGGCCCATTCCTTAAGCGGGTCTCTCCATAAACGAATACTTAATTAGGTACGTAGGAATGTAATAAGTTACAAATAAGGACTAATACAGTCGCAAATCCATTATGGTTTATTGTTGTTCATATCATTTACTTTTGCCGCCCGAAACAAACCTAGAGTCAGTGTGAATGCCAATGTTCTGAAATTGACCGCCACTCATTTAAATGGAAATTTCATTGGTCTCCCACAGGAAAACTCTGTAAAATTACCAAAGAAGCACTCTCAAAAACACCGCTATCGTATGAACATTTACTTATACCGAATAACCAACAAACAAATACACGATTTACACAGAATTATTCCCTTTTGCGCCCTCAGAATAAGAATGACAAAAAAGCATTTACAAGTTTGCCTGTAATTCTGTATGGACGCATAACCATTTATCGTTGATCCGTGGGCCGCGGTGTTTTGGGTAGGTTTGCCGTTATTTGCACAAAACGAGAGTTCAGGTTAGGTCGGTGAATGTGTGAACAATAAAAACAGAACAATGCGATGGTAATGTCATCCAGGCAGATTCCCACGTCTGCTGATAGGTCGTTGACATGAGGCCATCGATTGGAAGACGTTTTTGTTATCGATTCCAGAGATGCCGTGCCCGGAGGAAATGCACTAACTAACGAGCTGTGTTTTGAGTCTTCGAGTTACTTGTGTGCACGTATTCAAAGAGGTTATCGATTATTATATATCTTAATTTGTAACATTAAAAACACCTTAATATAAGTACTACCGAATATGCAATAACGGAAAATGAATTGGTACCGTTTATTACTTTCACCCGAAAAACACACTAAATAAATGTTTCACGCCATATACAACGTGTTTTTGAAACCGTCTTAGAGCCGAAGCCCACTTATAGTAGGTATCCAAAACGTACCAATCATTCGTGTTTTTTTTTATATCTTCTGCATTTATTTTATTTATTACAGAAATTAAGATTCTCATTATCAGTTTGTGCCCTAATAGGGTATATTCGAACACGACACACGCGTAATGCGGACAATAAAAAAAAACATTATGGAGGGATTGGAGGGAAAATGAAAAGTCTTTTACAGTACATATGGTGCTACTTTTCCGCACTAGTACGGAAAAGTACACTTTCCGTGCATATGTCAAAACTTTAAAGAGCCATATGTACAGTAAAACGTTGTACGATACACGTGCGAATAGGTAATTCGCGGCTCGTGTCGATTTAAAACACTTCCTTCGGTCGTGTTTTAATTTATCATTATCAACACTCGTTGCGAATTTCCTGTTTTCGGCACTTGTATCGTAAATAACTATTGTCGTTTAGGTGGATTTGATATTTGTGGTTGATATTTATTAATAAAATTTCTCAATGAGTTCCGATGATAACAGCGACGAAGGAACTAATTGTACTCCGCTGAAATTGATGGCGAAGGCCGAATTAGAAATGAATAACTTGTTGCCGCCAAAATCGAAGGACAAATACATAAATACATGTTGGTTTTTTGAGTGGTGATATTTTTTATTTCATTGCATATGTTTGAGAAAAGCACTATACATGCCTAGCCGTGAAAAGGGCTTCCCGGCTTCGTATCACTCTATAGGTACCTACTCACCCGGCAAAAGCCCTTCTTTCCCGGCGGCTGCAATAATGTACTATTACTTCTCGTGTGTTGAAACATTCGCTACGTTCAGGATTCAAATATAGAAGCATTTCGCTTGCTCGTGTTTCCATTCCACACTCGCGGGTAAAATACAACTTTGCACCCTTGTATAACAAATAATTAGAGTTAACCATTAACCACGAAACAAGTAGGTACCTACAATTAAATTGCAAATGATTATACTTACCTACATCATTTAACAAAATTCACGTAAATATCCAGAAAACATCATACTTGAACTTATTCCTGCAATTTTAAAGTTTTTAAAATACTTAAAGTTTGACCCTAGAAAATCTGACGTCACTTGTTCCTATTTCAAGTATGCAATTATTCTATTGCATTTCTGTTATTTGCAAAGATCATTGCCACAAAAACTTCATACTGACTCAACGGTTTTTTTTTTTCATATAAAGTTGCTGATATACCTATTCAGGCTACATCCCTAATACGGACTTGTTGACCTAATTTCGTCTAATTTAGATGATATAGAAGGGGTATTCACTAAAACGAAACGTGTTTTGTACTTAATTCTAGAACTTCAGGTCACTGAGATAAATATCAAAGCAGAGTCACCAAGTATATAAATATTAAATACGCTCTTCGGATCTCTAAGCCCGCCTACACAACCGCTAAAATAGGGATTTTATTACTTGTATCTTCAACGTTAGGTACCTTTGCATTTTTTTATCATAACTACCTTTTATGGAAATGCATAAGTGTTTCATACTTTAAGATTTAGGTTTCTAATGTTTACTCGAAGGTAATATTCTAAATGTAAATTATTATTCATTTTTATTTTTATTTTGGGGTACCTATAACTATTCATGACCTATAAATATTCATGTGCCTCAGGAAACGAGGACCAAGATAGACAAGATGACAGCGTGTCGTTCGAGTACCATAAAACATAAGTGCGTTAGGGACGGAGATATCCGAACTTCGAGATTCGATTTTCGTGGTAGCGCCGGAGCAATAAATAACCGACACGTGTCTCTGGGCTAACGCACTGAGGCGATGACGGAGGCGAGTTCTCAGGGAATCCATTGTAAATGCTCGTATTATGAGCTGCGATCACATTTATCTTGCAGCTTACAAATGTTTTTAATAAACAAAGGTCATACAAGAAAAACATAATATAACTTAAAGTAAAATACAAAACTAAACACTAAATTATAAACTAGGATTAAAATAAAAACTTTAAATAAAAAATTTGGCCCAAATCACCTTCTGAGGGCAGCGTGGCCAGAAGGCTGGCAGCATTGCCACGTTGTATGGCAATGCTGATCCGCTGAGCCAGATATGAACCAGCCTTCTGGTCACGCGTCACCTCTACCAGGCGTTTGGAGCACTCCTTAAATAGTTCATGGGCGCCTTCCCCCCACGGTCCCATAGTCTCAACCCCAAACGGCGTAAAAAGGTAGCCACTACTGATGGCTGTGGACTTGCGCCGCTTGAGGAGTTCCGCCGAATTTGCCGCAGAGCCTGCCTTTACGGCGATGCCGTGGAGATGAGACAGCGCTACAGTATCGGAACATGTCGCGTCCCAAACCAGCGGCTGTCCCATCTTTCATGGCACGAGGGTCATGCCGTCGGGTCTCTTTCCGTCATTTAAATGGTTAATAATGTGCGATTCCCACCGAACGGGTCGCCTGGCGCCGCATCGCAACGGATGCGCGAGCAGAGTGCAGTAGGCAAAAGTCTGACGGAGCCGGTCACATGCGACGACAGCCGACCCCAGCCGTCCACGTCCGTGAGGAGCCGACCGGCAGCAAGTACATTCAAACATGAAATTTAACGTCTATATTAAAGCTTCAAATTCCTTTGGCATCTTGTAAAAAAAGCACTCAGGCGCGCTCCGGCCCGGCCCGGTCGGTGAGAATCGTACATTACGGCTTCTTTTGTTAGCTAATAGGAGTTGACACATAAGTATAGGTACTACTTACCTTTTCAAAATAAAAACCATCGTAATTTTCGAACTTCTTGCCAAAACAGGCTATCGGTATCAGTATCAGCCCTGCCTGCGCCTGACGTGACGGTATTTACTTTAATCACTACGGAATGCCTGAACAGTCATTTTGAAGAAGAACCACTGTAGTAGTTACGTACGTATATGTTACTTTGTATGTCTTTGCAAAAAGTGAGGTGGTCGCACGAGGCCACGACTTTGAGCGGCGGCGGTAGCGGTAGCGACATACGTGGGAGCGAAAGGTCGGAGCGCAGCCTCTAGCTCGCACATAATGCTGGTCGTCGTGGCCGAGTCTTGAGGGTGCGCTGTGTTGATACAGTGCTCACGCGCCCAGAGGGGCTACCGCGAAATGAAAAACGAACTTCGTTCAAGTATCTCCGTCTCTGTCGCACTTGCTAGTTCGTGCGATAGAGAGGGAGATACAGGAACGAAATTCGTTTTAGTTTCGCGGTAGCCCCTCAGTTCGTTAACGAGTCAGAAGCTACGCGCAAGATAGTTTGAAAGTTACCTAACGGGTAAGGCGCCGCATCTGCCAACCTTCGTTGGCTACGACGGCCGCATACTATCTATTTAACTAGCATGATCCTGCTTGTATCGGACGTAAAGCATTCGTCCCGCACGCACTTATATAGTTTCTAGAAAACTACGAATACTTTATGTCCGACATAAACGCGAACATGCTAAGCAGCTGTATTTGTATAACCATCGTGGTATGTACAAAGCAAGTTGAAGAAAAGGTTTAAGATAACCCGAAATGGCGACCTCTAAATCGTTCCAAAAGTCGGTAAACCCGAGCATTCGGGATTAGGATGCCGTGCCATATCGGGCAGAATGCACCCATCGATCTCTATCAACCGCGATGGACGTCAGGTGCGATTGTGTGCTAATGCGGACACGTATGGGGCTTCAACATTCGACAAGACCACATTCTGTGCTGTGATATTCACAATGCTTTTCGAAAATCGTCTCAGGCGGACCAGTGTTATGACTTGTTTAAGGCGCGTGCGCGTGAGTTTGACCGTCGTCGGTTTACACGTGCGGGCTTCTCTCATACATAACATAGCCGAACGAATGTTTATTTATGAATTCAACGCGGGTCCCGCGTGGCTCATCGCCCCTCTTGTCCATAGAACAACCCTAATACTACTAACTCGGAGTGAGCGCAGCGGTGAGGTGAAGTAAAATAAATTATGAACATCATAGGGTAAATATGCATATCATAATCATAACGTTTGCTACTCGTCTCGAGAGAACCGGTGTAAGGTTGAGTTGCCCACCAGAGCAGAGGCTGAGCTACACAACGGGGTAGAATAGCGATTCTGTAACTTGTTTAACCTCACTTGACCCGTTACCCTCTACTTTATCTTGACGCTGCTATTCGTATTCGTACCTAGTAACTAAGCGGCGTGGCGCCAAGATACGAGTATAAAGTGGCGGGGCGGTGGCGGAGTGACGGGAGCGATGAGGTTAAAATTAAAACCAGTTACCGCCTCGCAATGTCGCAATTGCGCACCCCGCTCTGGTGGATATTCACCCTAAGCCCTTGTTGATGGACAGGGTTGTGTTTGGGGATGTGAAGTACCTATGTGAATTTATCTAGTGCATGTGTGTGTGAGTAAGGCGCACGGCTGATATGTCAGGATAAAATTATACTATTGCAAAATTAAAATTAAATACACGTCTTAGCTAAAGGTTCTCTTATATTTTACGAAACAGAATCATATATAATTACAAATCTCGTGATTGAAAATTCATTTGCAACCCTTCAAGTCCCTAAGACAGGATATCAATTTCGGTTTTAGGTTATCAAGGCAATCAAATTAAAAACATCTGCGATTTCAGTACGGTTAGAAAATTAATAATTATTCCCTAGAATATTCATGACACAGGGAATTCTAAAGTCAAACAATCAAATGTTTGAGTCACCTGCGTTAAACAACAAACTATTCCTTAGTTGGATAAAGTTATTCACAATATGTTGACTGAGCAGGTACGTTTAGTAGGCGTTACATGAACGCAATAGAAGGTTGACAATGACAGTCGATCGGAATTTTCTGTAAACCGGTTTAGAGAATGTATTGATTTAAGATTGGTTTAATAGGGACTAGAACATTTTTGTATTGCTGGTAGGAATCTTAGTAATTTGCCCGTCAGTCATTTCATTCTAAAGCACTGAAGATTGTACCTGCTGTACTGTATTCCTATAAAATTTACGCCTAGCGATCAGGCAAGGTAACTTTCACTTTTATGTGTACGGGAACGCCTAAGTAAGTAAGAAAAATATGTGCGTTCATCGTAAAAAGATAGGTATCTTCAGTACTTGATGCAACCCTAAACATAACTTTTCTTGTCGAGTCAAATGTAAATTTTGTATTAATTTGGCATTTTGTTTATGAGACTGTAAATTCGTTGTCCATAACATCACAAAAGATGTAATAAAACAGACATCGATGGCTGTCGATATTTCTTAAGAACGCAATATTTGAAATAATATCGAATGAATCGCAGCATGACGTCTCATTCCCATATATTGTATATTATTTTCATGCATACGTAATAGTTTAGCGTACGACTGCGTGATTGCATGCATCGTAAAATATTCGAATAAACATTTTTTTATGTACAGAATAGCGTATCTAACGCTCGGTTTTTTTTTCAACACATAGCTCATGTTCTATAATTCATTCTAAATTCATGGTACTTATGAATGATGGTTATGCAGAAATTTGGGTGCCAATTTTTCCCAGAGATAGTTTAGGTCATAGGATCATTAGATGTCCACAAATAAGATACAGAGGACAAAACTACGTCGGAACTAATGGAAGTAGTTCATACCGGTATAGGTACTCTTCTCAACCATTAATAAAAACGTTTTCCTGATTTATGTAGAAAAGAAACCCTTTTTCGTATAAGTATGGTATATATAACCTATTATCATGAATTGAATTGTGAGGGATTCCACAGTTCACAATCATTTTATCCGGCGATTCAAATAAAAATCGCCGCAGGTAAGCAGATGTTTCATTTTCAAACAAAGCAATTGTTTAAAAGACGAACATAAAGCACTACTATACTTTTTAGGGTTCCGTAGCCAAATGGCAAAAAACGGAACCCTTATAGATCGTCATGTCTGTCTGTCTGTCTGTCCGTCAGTATGTCACAGGCATTTTACTCTAAAACCATAAGGGGTATTTGAATAAAAAAATGAGGATAGGGTGTATTTTGTTAACCGCTACATAGTTTTGTAATGAAATTACTAAAAAGATTTTTTTAGGGGTACCCCATACATAAAACTGAAAGTCAAAAATTATTTTTTCATTGCAAGCCCACTTGTGGTACATCAATCGACAGGCCTTTCAAAATAAATATAAGGTTTCTAAGCAATTTTTTGGATTAAGTGAATAGAGTCGGAGATAATCGCCCCGAAAGTGACTAAAATTGTGTCCCCCCCCTCTAATTTTTGAACCGTGTATTTTAAAAATATGAAAAAAATCATGCTCATAGGGATTATAAAATTCTACCCGCGAAATTTGTTTTCAACAAGATCGGTTCAAAGGTTTTCGAGATATTTATAAAAAACTGCGTTGCTTAAATTAAAGGATGTAAGTGCCATAAGTTTTCAGTAACGATATGACCTTTTTCATGTCAGACCCATCATACCCCTCCCCTAGCAATACCCCTGGGTGTAGGGTGGGACTGAACCATACCACCGTAGTGCTGTGCACTATATTATGCTTAAAGTCCTATCACCGTTATCAGTATCACGCAGTGTAGTTGAAAAAGTTAGACTACCGTTATCTGTACGAGTAGGTAACCTTTGATTTAGTATATAGAACTAGATGCACAATGTCAAACAAATATGCCAAGAAATGTGCCCCAGAACATGAACGAAGAATACTCTGGACAGGCTATGGTAATAATAATACCACGTGCGAGCGAGCTGGTAGCATACAAATCTCTATAAGTGTGACAGAAAGGGGAATATCATTCATTGTCCTTGTCATAGTTCCACTTTTTTTTTATTTACCACAACTGATTTAGTATGAAGTTGTGCCACACAAACCATTACCCGTTCCGTAGTAAGTTGTTTATGACAAGTCATCAGCCATTTTAGGACCGGTTCTTAATTTAGCTGCATAAGAGCTTTTCCGTCCCTCACCGTGGCAACACGTACAGCCCTTCCATAGTATTCTAGGTTCATGGCTCCAGAATGACAGCTCTAGCTACATTTCAGTAGTTGCTAATAGCGTTAACTTATAACCTGCATCAAGATATATGTTTCATAAAAAAAGAACTCAGTGTTTTAGACCTTAAGCACCATATTAGCAAACCAACATCAAAAGATTAAACACTTTTTAGTTTATTGTGACATAATGTGACTTGACTGCTCACGTCAAAACTTTAGCGTTTAGCGAATGAATGGTCGCGTTATAAATTTTATTTATTTCAACAGAAAGCACAAATACATCTGGTTTCTTTATTTTACAAGTGGGGAATAAACAGTTTCAAATATTTGTACAAACATTATATACAAAACAATTGTTGAGATTTCCGTAAGTACATATAGTACAGCTGACAGAGTCCATAAAAAGAAATCATTTTAGTTTCCTTGAAATAGATTCAGTTTGTTAAATAATTGTATTTTCGACCTGCCTTTACTTTAAATACTTTCTTTTTTGCGATGTAATGTAAGCGTACAGTCAAGTAGCGATCAGCTGTCGATTTTATTAAAACGGTCCTGGGTTTTGAACGTCACTCTCATGATCACCCGACATCTATAAAACGACTATTACGAGATATAAGGTCAAAAATGAATGATGATGAAAATTGGCAACAATTAGCGCATTTCCAAATGATGTGTTGGGATTGTATTATATAGAATTTTATTATAGTTCGTTATTGCTATTAATTACCTTTTGCAAGGTCATGTCTGTCTGTCCGTCCGTATATCACAGGCATTTTACTCGAAAACTATAGGGTGTATTTGAATACAATTTTGAAGATAGGTGTATTTTGTTAACCGCTACATAGTTATGTAATGAAATTACAAAAAAAGTTTTTTTTTAGACGTGCACTCCATACATAAAATTGAAACTCAAAAAAAAAATTGCATGCCCACGTGTGGCACATCAATCGATAGGCCTTCCAAAATAAATATAAGGTTTCCAAGCATTTTTTTTGATTAAGTGAATAGAGTCGGAGATAATCGCCCCGAAAATCACTAAAATTGTGTCCCCCTCCCCTCTAACTTTTGAACCGTGTATTTCAAAAATATGAAAAAAATCATGCAAATTGTTTTGAACAAGATCGGTTCAACGTTTTCGAGATATTTCTAAAAAACCGCCTTACTTAAAGAAAAGGATGTAAGTGCCATATGATTTCAGTAAGGATACGACCTTTTTAATAGGCACGGAACCCTTGTTGTGCGTGGTCCGACACGCACTTGGCCTTTTTTTCTTGTATATTGTATCCAGCAAACCATAGAGTCTTTAATGTTACATTGTTCTATGGAATAGAATCACTTAATAATTCCTAGACAAGACAATCCCTCCTAACTCATAGTCATAAAGCAGTATCGGTGGTTCAAAGCATGAAATTGTGATGGGATGATATTTCTAAAATTGATAGCCTAATTGATGTGGGTTAGTGATTGAATAATTGGTAGCCTAATTGAATACGCGCGGTCGAACGCTAGATAAACTATACCTTATATTGTTCCCATACATTAATCGGCACAGTAAATGTATGTATATTAAATTGGAAAGTGAGGACTGTCGCCGCGTCGCCCACGCGCGTGTGTGGGCTTGGATCAGACTAGAGACGAACCAAGTTACAAGAGTGCCGAGTATTTTATGATTTTTTTTCTTAACCAATCGCATATATATATGTTTTTAAATAAAAAATCGGCCAAGTGCGTGTCGGGCCATGCGCAGGGTAGGGTTCCATAGTCTAGGTAGCCTGTCTGTCTTATTAGTGACATCGACACGCGCGCTCCAACTAAATGGTGCAGTTGCGTCAGCCGAATTTGTACGAAAGTTGGCCTGGCCTTTCTAAGTACATTTTAAGTTGGTCGTTTTTTACTCGGTAACTAGTTAGCCTACTTAGCCGTGATTTTTTGACATTCCGAGTAGCCTGGGTACACATGACCCGGACAAGGGCTTTAAAGCCCAATATCTCGCAAACGAATCACAAATTTGAAAAAATGACTTGAGAAACCCATAATAATTCTGAACAAGCAATCCAACAATAAAAAAAAATCCCCATTCTAAGTATAGGGGAGGTAGATACACCAAAAATAGTTATTTGTGACACAAGGGAGCAAAATAGTATATTTACGTCGCCCTCGCGGGCGGTGTATTGAATCCTGAATGTAGTGAGGGATACAAGTGTTAACGCCCGAGACGAAGATAATTTAGCTTACCGAGTAACACATTTATTTTTCACGAACTATGAAGAAATTTTAACAAGATGCTTTTAAAATTACTTAACAAGTCCTACCTAATTTTCTTATTTTTAACCGACTTCAAAAAAAGGAGGAGGTTCTCAATTCGGCTGTTTTTTTTTTTTTTTTTTTTATTATTATTTTCAATGTTTGTTACCTCAGAACTCCGTCATTGATAAGACGATTCGAAATTTTTTTTTTGTTCGTATGAATATACTTCCAGGTGGGTACCATTTTTTCAAAATTCAGTTAGATGATGGGATCCATGAGGAATTGAGGGGACTCCTCAATTTTATTAGGCACGCGTGTAGTGATTTTGGTATTTTCTGTTATAACTCGTGTATTTACATCCGGAATCATAAATTTGGTGGCGAGGAATTGATGATGAAGACCACAGATGGCTTATCGAATTCCTCAATTATGTACTTAAAAGTGCAAAAGTACGTCACAGGTTCAGATGAGATTCCGTTGAAATAGGAACTAATGAAGTGCCATTGGTGATGATCTTGGGGAATCGATGGAAGTCCTCAAATATTATCAGCCCACATACAGCGATTCGGTTTTTTTTTCTATAGTAATCAACGCATTTGCTATCAGAATTCAGTTCATGTGGTAAATTGTAAAAAAAATAGGAAATGTTCTCGTGGCTTGGCGGAGTACTAAATTGAAGTCGGTTAAAAGCTTGTTTTTAAAGTAAATTATATTAATAGTATTTTGGTAAAATGTCATAACCCAAACAATTGTGTTTTTTATCGATTTATAGTTTGCCATAACACAAAAAGTTTATATATTAATAATTGGTTAAAATGGTTAATTTTTAAATATTACGAATAATTCATTTTACATATGTATAACTTTGTTAAAATTTAAAATTTGTAACTGCTAACAGTACAGTGGTATGTAATATGTAATTGTGTAATTGTGTGTTCGATTCACCAACCACAGTACTGTACTAACCGCTTATCACGGATTTGTTTTGTCAACCCTGTGATATGGAATAATTTTCTGGGGAAACTCTACATGTCGAGGTACACTATTCAGGGCTCAAAAACGATGTGTAAGGGCTATCTGTGGACTGAATCCCCAGCAAAGCTGCATGCCTTATTTTCAGTCCCTAAAGTTACTGACATTTCCATGTCTATACATTTTCGACTGTTGTATTTTTGTCAAAAGTAATTCGATTTTTTTTTCAGTTTAGAGAGCAAAAGCAAACTTGCAACCTTCGCCCAAGGAAACCAGCGTTGGTAGTTAGTAAGACTAAGACAGCTTTGATGCAAAAGAGTGTACTTGTAATGGCACCAAAATTGTTTAATAAATTGCCAGAAGCGTGGCAGACGGCCACAATACACAAGTTTAAATCCTTATTATTTAATTTCTTACTGTCTAAGTGTTATTATAGTGTAGCGGATTATTTGAATGATCTTTGACATATATTGTACATACATGTAATCTAGTATTAGAGATAGACTTTTCATTGTTAGACTACTTAGATTAGATTTTAATTAAGAACCAATTGTTTCGTACGCCAGAAGGCACGTCATAGCTGTTCCTTTAAATATTATGTTACCACCTCATGTACCTGTGATGAACGAATAAATATATTGATATTGATATTGACTTGTGTAGGATGTTGCTCGCAATATTGTAAATGAGCATTTCTAGATAACTTTGTACCACGTCAATCAAGTTAACTTTCAGTATTCCTTTTTTGTTGCCAATTGTTTTTAATTAACCGACTTCAAAAAAAAGGAGGAGGTTCTCAATTCGGCTGTATTTTTTTTTATTATTATTATTATTTTCAATGTTTGTTACCTCAGAACTCCGTCATTGATAAGCCGATTCGAAATTTTTTTTTTGTTCGTATGAATATACTACCAGGTGGGTCCCATTTTTTCAAAATTCAGTTAGATGATGGGATCGATGAGGAATTGAGGGGACTCCTCAATTTTATTAGGCACGCGTGTAGTGATTTTGGTATTTTCTGTTATAACTCGTGTATTTACATCCGGAATCATAAATTTGGTGGCGGGGAATTGATGATGAAGACCACAGATGGCTTATCGAATTCCTCAATTATGTACTTAAAAGTGCAAAAGTACGTCACAGGTTCAGATAAGATTCCGTTGAAATAGGAACTAATGAAGTGCCTTTGGTGATGATCTTGGGGAATCGATGGAAGTCCTCAAATATTATCGGCCCATATACAGCGATTCGGTTTTTTTTTCTATAGTAATCAACGCATTTGCTATCAGAAATCAGTTCATGTGGTAAATTGTTAAAAAAATAGGAAATGTTCTCGTGGCTTGGCGGAGTACTAAATTGAAGTCGGTTAAATGCTTGTTTTTAAAGTAAATTATATTAATAGTATTTTGGTAAAATGTCATAACCCAAACAATTGTGTTTTTTATCGATTTATAGTTTGCCATAACACAAAAAGTTTATATATTAATAATTGGTTAAAATGGTTAATTTTTAAATATTACGAATAATTCATTTTACATATGTATAACTTTGTTAAAATTTAAAATTTGTAACTGCTAACAGTACAGTGGTATGTAATATGTAATTGTGTAATTGTGTGTTCGATTCACCAACCACAGTACTGTACTAACCGCTTATCACGGATTTGTTTTGTCAACCCTGTGATATGGAATAATTTTCTGGGGAAACTCTACATGTCGAGGTACACTATTCAGGGCTCAAAAACGATGTGTAAGGGCTATCTGTGGACTGAATCCCCAGAAAAGCTGCATGCCTTATTTTCAGTCCCTAAAGTTACTGACATTTCCATGTCTATACATTTTCGACTGTTGTATTTTTGTCAAAAGTAATTCGATTTTTTTTTCAGTTTAGAGAGCAAAAGCAAACTTGCAACCTTCGCCCAAGGAAACCAGCGTTGGTAGTTAGTAAGATTAAGACAGCTTTGATGCAAAAGAGTGTACTTGTAATGGCACCAAAATTGTTTAATAAATTGCCAGAAGCGTGGCAGACGGCCACAATACACAAGTTTAAATCCTTATTATTTAATTTCTTACTGTCTAAGTGTTATTATAGTGTAGCGGATTATTTGAATGATCTTTGACATATATTGTACATACATGTAATCTAGTATTAGAGATAGACTTTTCATTGTTAGACTACTTAGATTAGATTTTAATTAAGAACCAATTGTTTCGTACGCCAGAAGGCACGTCATAGCTGTTCCTATAAATATTATGTTACCACCTCATGTACCTGTGATGAACGAATAAATATATTGATATTGATATTGACTTGTGTAGGATGTTGCTCGCAATATTGTAAATGAGCATTTCTAGATAACTTCGTACCACGTCAATCAAGTTAACTTTCAGTATTCCTTTTTTGTTGCCAATTGTTTTTAATTAACCGACTTCAAAAAAAAGGAGGAGGTTCTCAATTCGGCTGTATTTTTTTTTATTATTATTATTATTTTCAATGTTTGTTACCTCAGAACTCCGTCATTGATAAGCCGATTCGAAATTTTTTTTTTGTTCGTATGAATATACTACCAGGTGGGTACCATTTTTTCAAAATTCAGTTAGATGATGGGATCGATGAGGAATTGAGGGGACTCCTCAATTTTATTAGGCACGCGTGTAGTGATTTTGGTATTTTCTGTTATAACTCGTGTATTTACATCCGGAATCATAAATTTGGGTGCGAGGAATTGATGATGAAGACCACAGATGGCTTATCGAATTCCTCAATTATGTACTTAAAAGTGCAAAAGTACGTCACAGGTTCAGATAAGATTCCGTTGAAATAGGAACTAATGAAGTGCCTTTGGTGATGATCTTGGGGAATCGATGGAAGTCCTCAAATATTATCGGCCCACATACAGCGATTCGGGTTTTTTCTATAGTAATCAACGCATTTGCTATCGGAAATCAGTTCATGTGGTAAATTGTAAAAAAAATAGGAAATGTTATCGTGGCTTGGCGGAGTACTAAATTAAAGTCGGTTAAAACTTTGTTTTTAAAGTAAATTATAATTTTCAAAGCCAATGGTCTGAGGTTATATACAAATAAGAAAGTATATGGATAACAGAACCAGAATTACCATAAATAGCAGAAAAGTTCATATAAAATTGTTCATAAACGTAGAATCCAAAAACCGTTTGAACTAATATTAAATGTTAACTGTCGCAGTGTCTCCTATGATCCCATCTCTAGTCTCTTTGAATGAAACTAAACGACAGACCTAGACGACTATAACTACACCAATTGCATCCTACCATATTTTTGTGATAGTTAGTTAGTTTTTGTGTATAGTTTTGGTGCTGTGCAATGCCAATTAACGTAGTATGAGTGTTATAATGTCTTAATAATAATAAATTGTTAGAATTCGTTTTGTTACGCAACGCATTCTGCCGTCTTATAATTGACAACATTTCATATTTTCATGTAGGCCATTTTACGATTTAGTTCGCTAGAAAATGTTTTTTAAGCGACACGTGTTTTTTTATTTCTCCCTTAATTGTAATTTTCATTCATAACTATCAAATTGAAAAGTAGCGAATTCCAGAAGGTCGTAAGTAAATTATAACGTCAATACTACGACTCTGTATGGCAGTTTGGACACCTTTCATATGACAGCCATAATACTGACGTCACACACGGTTAAAACCACTTTTATACGTTTTCGCGATTTTCTTAAAAGCGAGCAGGAAAAAAACACAGAAAACTACTTTATTACGTTCAGGTAACATAATTACCGAAATGGTTTTCGATTTAGGCGTCATTACATATTTTGAAATATTGTCAATTGGCTAAATTAACGCACTAACAAGTGAGTGTATTACTAAGATGTTAATAACGTTATAATACCTAAGTCAATATCAATATACATTGTTTGTCGCTGACTATACCCATATTATGGTGAGTAGAGTACATAGTTCGAGGAATAAATAGGAATCTCTATCCCTAATTCCCTGTTTCTGCAATAAACTCTTCAGACTTTTGGAATCTGACTTTTTATAAAACAATAATAACATAACTCTATTTGACAACACTACTAGTACTCATTCACAAATCTTATTTACCTACTCATGGACCCCCTTGAGAGTTTATGTAAATAACTTATTAGATGACTACAAAAACTATAATAGCCGCCTAATGCAAAACTGGACAAAATAAATAAGTAACTGTCTTTACAAAGGGTTCCGTAAACTAAAGCTCAATTCCAGCTTGCTGATTTTACGCATTTCTGATACAACTTGATTAATGCTCTCCCGGATCGTGCATTAGCGAATAGCCAAGTTACCCCAGGAAAATAACGTTTTTTTCAAACATTAATTTATAACAGCGTTTTTTTTGTTTGTTTAATTTTCAAATGTTATTCTAAGATGCCTTATCCAAGAATCCTACAAAATTTCCATCGGGAAGTAAATATATAAAAAAAAATAACACATCCTTTATGTTTTTTGTGTGATTTATTTATTATTCTTGAAGAGCTCCTGTAAATTAACCAAACGTATAATTCAAATATCTATTAATATTTTTCCTCTTTTTTCAGGAATTGGTTAAATACCTAAATATCGATTTTTTTGATGACTAATATTTTGGTGGATTTTGAGTCTACGTTATTACTAAAATTATAATATATCAGTTACACCCAAATTTCATTTTTTTTCCATACTAATGAAAATAAAATACTTGGGCTTAGTGTATTGTGAGCTTGACGTGTCGTGTCGAATAATCAGATTAAATTGTTAGTACATATTTATTTACCCATGTGCTAGTTCATGATTAGTTTAGTCCTACCTAAATGATTTAAAATCAATAATAATTATTCAGGTAGGATAATTATTATCATCGGATGATTATTAATTACTACTGTTCCCGGGACTTTAGAATGCTACCATTTCCATAATACTCAAATAATCACATAAATCATTCTCAAAGCAACGTATTACTAAGTAGTGTTTAGATTAGGATTTTGATTAAGTTTTCGTTATTTGGAAGGAATAGGTGCGTAATTACCGAACAGTTTTTCCTTATTTCGCTAATTTTAATGTAATCTTACTCACATCTCTGCGCTGAATCCGAAATCCCCAAACTCGACTCACGCTTGACAGTTTTTTTTATTAAATTACGATATATTTTAACATGAGGCGTCGAATGTAGTTCGAGACTGGGTGCCATGTGGTTCGTATGTTTTGCATAAATTTTATTGACACAAAACTGGTTTTTCCTTTGTTATATTTCGATCGCATCCGTGACACGTAAAGTTTTATTTCCATACAATACGCTTTGGAGATACCAATCAGATTCATTTCAATTTAGCAACTTTCGTGGCCAATTCGCTAGGATTTTATTGGCTTTGGGTTTTTACAAGAAGGCAACAAACATACGGTGTCAAATTACTACAAAATTTTGGATAACTTTAATCGCCAGTAGCTGCTCTGTTGTGTAGGCACTAGACAGACATAAAATATGAGGAGAATTGTTTAATTAATATTTGTACTTTTCTCGTCTCCGCGTCTATAAATTGAAGCAAAACCACACATACACACACACATTCTCATGAAAATTATCTACAAAAATCTTTGGTCAAGTGTAAACATGAATTAAATGAATTATTATGGTATATACACTCATGGGCATGATATGAAGGTTTTGACCATTGTAGTGTTATAAAACTCTTTACGAGCAAGTGTGATGAAAAGTTTAAAATGTATTCTTGCCACTCTGCCAATACAATGACATTATACGCAATATAATTATCGACCGAGCGAGCGAAGCGTCTCTATGCTTCAGCTTGGACGAAAAATCATTTTCCTCATGTCCGGATATTTGTATTTCCGCCTGTTCTCGCCTAGAGCTCACATTTCTCAACCGATTCTCATGAAATTTTGTGAGTAGGTTCGGTAAGCATACACAATTTTATTGTAGAATCAGTTTTTCGAAATTTTGAAAAATGGCTGAGATATGGGTTGAAAACGTAAAAAATTACAAGAAAGGGGTCAGCGTTGACTACTGACTTGGTACAAATTTTATGTTCCGTCCACTGTATCTTGAACTCCGATTTCGATGCCTTAGAGCCCAGTCGTACTAACATTTCGGAAAAAGTCGTTGCAATTAGTACCTATGTAAGTGCATAAAATCTGAGGTTGTCAACGGCAAAAAAATTGTAATTAATACGAGTGTGAACTAAGGCATCGTATAATGATGGGTTCCTGTGTTCGAATTTCAAATAAATAATCTCTAAGGGCGAGTGGCACCAAACCATCTGTAATCGTAAGTTCGTTAAAATCTGAATGTATGGAACGTTTGACAAGTTTCTATGGACTGACAGCTGTCAGCGCCATATTTAACGTTGATCGGTCTGTAATTGTAAGTTGATGTAACCCGCCCTAAAACAACAAATAAAGCGTTCCATTTTTAAATTTCGAATACCTCAAAACTTTGGAATGTTTATATTATTTGGATTTATCTAGGTAAATGATTTTGGCTTTTCTAGAAGGACTTTGGTGCTCAGTGGTTGCAATATTTAAAATATTCAGGGAACAGAGGTAATACGTAATTTGGTTAATTATCTGCTTCTGCTTAAAATAAAATGAATTTCATATCAAAACTAGGGAAACTTAGTCAATTTTCTAACGTTTTCCGCCAAACCCAGCAGCAATGTTTCGGGATGGCTGTTGCAGCGGTAATTTACGGTAGGTAGAGTCATTCAGGGGGTTACGCGACCACCTTCGGTTAGCGACCACCTGAAGGAGAGGGTTTTTTCTATTGCAGATAACATCAATTCTACAGACCCTATTGAGACAATTAGTTGTACATGCATTTTATTACAGTTTTAGAATAGAAATCTACTAAAAATCCGAGAAAATATCCTTTCAGTTCACCAACTCGGCTAAGTGGTCGCCAACCGGCACATGAAATTAGGTGGTCGCTAACCGCCGAAATGACCCTACGTCTCGTGGCATTGATATTGATAATTTTGGTGTAGATGGTTTACTTACATCCGGCGACACCTATTATAGGTCATGTCTACTAAAGATGCAGGGCACGAATGGACATGAACAGCTATGTTCCAACAATTTATTATGTCCCATTTATATCTTAGGCAAAGGTATTCATGTAGAAAAATGTGATTAGGCAGATGAAATTAGCAAATCCTATGGAGATGGTACATTACAGAATGAGGCTTTGATGGCCTTTCGAGAGGCCTTTACCGACGCAGATGGAGGTTTACTTTTACTACTCAAGGGATGACGGTGGGCGTCTGGAAACGGGACGGGGAGTATTTTCTCTTCGATTCGCATGGTGTATCCATCTAATCGTGCACCACCCGCTGATCACCCTTTGGTAGTAATGGTCAGATTTGACAACTACAATGGCCCAACCATAATGGGATCAGTGCCTATCGCCGCTGTCACGAGAACTTGTCGTTCCAAGGAGCTCACATGTTCTAGAACTCAATTTCTGCTTAATTATATTAGCATGGGCAGTCACCATTCATAAGTCGCAGGGCTTGACGTTACCAAGGGTAGTGGTTGTCCTTGGGTTAAAAAGGTAGGTATATATAATTACTAAATTCAACCGTTTTGAAACAAACCCGCGAGGTCTACAGCTCACAGAGCGTATATTATTCGATTTGGTCATAATTTCATCTCGAGTCTCTCGCAGACATTGTCTTTGCACGGGCGGAATACCTTCTAATGTGTAGGCCCGATCAGAATGTGTAAATTAGGCCTCGTTAGACGTACAGGTATTTAGGTTGAGTCGATTGTGGCACACGGAGTACCTATGCTCAGTTTTACGCTATTGCCGGCGCGGTTAACCGATTAAGTATGTTAGTTAAGGTATGGAGTCGCAACTGGCCTAATTCGACTGTATAACCAAATATTGGCTAAATATTTAACGGCCCCCTGTCCTGTAGACGCCATAATTTTGTCACGCTCGCTCGCTTGATGCTGTGCTGTTAATCGGTAACGACTCAGTTGATACTGAAAGTTCATAAATAATTGTACTTTCCCATAGGTTGAAAAATATCTGAGCTACCTTATGCCCTTAATAATAAAATCGTGTTCACATTTGTATTTTCTACTTTGTGAGCGTACCTATTAGATGGGGGTCAGTAAATATTTTATTTATTTCCCTTCTCCATTTTTCTCTGCACTCACGTCTCCGTCCAAACTTGTCGTACGGTATCCTTACATTTTTTTGTATATTCGTTAAGTTGTTCAAGATGCGACTGACCAAGTATACAGACTCTAAAAAAATGTTTTACGCGTGGGTAATAAATATCTTCCACAACATAATATGCTTATTAACCGACTTCAAAAAAAGGAGGAGGTTCTCAATTCGGCTGTTTTTTTATTTATTTTTTTTATTATTATTTTCAATGTTTGTTACCTCAGAACTCCGTCATTAATGAGCCGATTGGGAAAAAAATTTTTTTGTTCGTATGTATATACTTCCAGGTGGATCCCATTTTTTCAAAATTCAGTTAGATGATGGAATCCATGAGGAATTGCTGGGACTCCTCAATTTTATTAGGCACACGTGTAGTGATTTTGGTATTTTCTGTTATAACTCGTGTATTTACAACCAGAATCATAAATTTGGTGGCGAGGAATTGATGATGAAGACCACAGATGACTTATCGAATTTCTCAATTATGTACTTAAAAGTGCAAAAGCACGTCACAGGTTCGCATAAGATACCGTTGAAATAGGAACTAATGAAGTGCCATTGGTGATGATCTTGGGGAATCGATGGAAGTCCTCAAATATTATCAGCCCACATACAGCGATTCGGTTTTTTTTTCTATAGTAATCAACGCATTTGCTATCAGAATTCAGTTCATGTGGTAAATTGTAAAAAAAATAGGAAATGTTCTCGTGGCTTGGCGGAGTACTAAATTGAAGTCGGTTAAAAGCTTGTTTTTAAAGTAAATTATATTAATAGTATTTTGGTAAAATGTCATAACCCAAACAATTGTGTTTTTTATCGATTTATAGTTTGCCATAACACGAAATGTTTATATATTAATAATTGGTTAAAATGGTTAATTTTTAAATATTACGAATAATTCATTTTACATATGTATAACTTTGTTAAAATTTAAAATTTGTAACTGCTAACAGTACAGTGGTATGTAATATGTAATTGTGTAATTGTGTGTTCGATTCACCAACCACAGTACTGTACTAACCGCTTATCACGGATTTGTTTTGTCAACCCTGCGATATGGAATAATTTTCTGGGGAAACTCTACATGTCGAGGTACACTATTCAGGGCTCAAAAACGATGTGTAAGGGCTATCTGTGGACTAAATCCCCAGCAAAGCTGCATGCCTTATTTTCAGTCCCTAAAGTTACTGACATTTCCATGTCTATACATTTTCGACTGTTGTATTTGTGTCAAAAGTAATTCGATTTTTTTTTTCAGTTTAGAGAGCAAAAGCAAACTTGCAACCTTCGCCCAAGGAAACCAGCGTTGGTAGTTAGTAAGACTAAGACAGCTTTGATGCAAAAGAGTGTACTTGTAATGGCACCAAAATTGTTTAATAAATTGCCAGAAGCGTGGCAGACGGCCACAATACACAAGTTTAAATCCTTATTATTTAATTTCTTACTGTCTAAGTGTTATTATAGTGTAGCGGATTATTTGAATGATCTTTGACATATATTGTACATACATGTAATCTAGTATTAGAGATAGACTTTTCATTGTTAGACTACTTAGATTAGATTTTAATTAAGAACCAATTGTTTCGTACGCCAGAAGGCACGTCATAGCTGTTCCTTTAAATATTATGGTACCACCTCATGTACCTGTGATGAACGAATAAATATATTGATATTGATATTGACTTGTGTAGGATGTTGCTCGCAATATTGTAAATGAGCATTTCTAGATAACTTCGTACCACGTCAATCAAGTTAACTTTCAGTATTCCTTTTTTGTTGCCAATTGTTTTTAACTAACCGACTTCAAAAAAAAGGAGGAGGTTCTCAATTTGGCTGTATTTTTTTTTATTATTATTATTATTTTCAATGTTTGTTACCTCAGAACTCCGTCATTGATAAGCCGATTCGAAATTTTTTTTTTGTTCGTATGAATATACTACCAGGTGGGTCCCATTTTTTCAAAATTCAGTTAGATGATAGGATCCATGAGGAATTGAGGGGACTCCTCAATTTTATTAGGCACGCGTGTAGTGATTTTGGTATTTTCTGTTATAACTCGTGTATTTACATCCGGAATCATAAATTTGGTGGCGAGGAATTGATGATGAAGACCACAGATGGCTTATCGAATTCCTCAATTATGTACTTAAAAGTGCAAAAGTACGACACAGGTTCAGATAAGATTCCGTTGAAATAGGAACTAATGAAGTGCTTTTGGTGATGATTTTGGGGAATCGATGGAAGTCCTCAAATATTATCGGCGCGCATACAGCGATTCGGTTTTTTTCTATAGTAATCAACGCATTTGCTATAGGAAATCAGTTATGTTGTAAATTGTAAAAAAAATAAGAAATGTTCTCGTGCCTTGGCGGAGTACTAAATTGAAGTCGGTTAAAACTTTGTTTTTAAAGTAAATTATCCCCTGTTCGTTTAGTAGAATTTCGTAGTCGTCGGCAACAGCGCCTGTAAATTTTCTCGAGCAATTTGCGTTAACTACGCAATATCGCGGCAACAGGCACTCGCCGTTAACCTTCAGGAACCTATGTAAACTAATGACCACTGTTAACCACAGCCAGCTTTTGGTTGCTTTGCTCTTTTGCTTGTTCCTTGAGAGCCGCGCATTTTCAGCAATTGCGTTTAGCGTCATAAATCAAACTCATTGGTATTTGCTGGGAATATTTGGCACCTTAGGCCTTTTTATTATACCTCGATGAATACTAGCGGCTGACATGGGTCATTGTTCCAAGAGTGATATAATATTGTCCCGAAACGTCGTAAAATTAGGTATCGGCGCTAAACTTTTCACATCAGTTTTTTATATCTCGTCTATTCTGTCTTAGCGATGTATCTAAAACAGAAACCATCTAACACTATGTTTTACTGGGTATAGGCACCTAACAACCTACATTTAAAAAATACCTTGTATGTGTTCAGAGCCTATAATAACATAAATACCCTAGAACTTGGCAACGTTGCCGACCTATAGAAAATCCAGCTTTTTAATAGAATAGAAATCATTTATTTCGAGTAACACACGACTCATACATGAAATATGTTAGTGATTATATTTACTTATAACTTATGTTAGTATTCATTTATTACTACTATACAAAATATGGACTGTTGGAGATATGCATCTCGCAACAGTGCCTCACATACGGACAGTCAAGCCTTTCCGCTATACCTAGAATGCAGGGAGGGGTTGGAGCTGGCCCGCATCCGGCGCACGGGATGTGCATCGCTTGCGCATAGTCGTATAAAAGCAGTATATGCGCGCTTGAGCAAACATCCCTGATGCGCTACAGAAGCGGGGCAGCCCCACCAGCACCTGGAACGCGTTGTTGTATTGGACCCGAAGGGCCCCATAGGCCCGCTGCTTAAAGTGCACCCATAAGCTGCACGTTTACAGGGAAGTGCAATACGCTCTAAAAAGAGTTTATTTCACATCCCTAGTACAGCGTGCAACTTACGCGCAATCATGTTCGCCCTCACTCACCGTTCGCGCTCGATATCCATGTTGTCTTTTAGATCTGTGGTGACAACATGGCCTAAATATTTGAAAGATCCCACCCTTTCCAGCGGACTACCATACAAATTGATGGGAGGTACCACGGATACCTGATAGCCGGTGGGCTCGAATAATAAATGTACTCGTTCTTCTAACAAAAAGTGACTTGAAAATGCATTATTACTTTTGGTAATCAACAAGAACGGGGGCTCCAGGTCAATGAAACATCTGCAGGAAACAATAAAACTGTTGATAAAATACGAGTGGATTGTAGATTACACCATCAAATCAGAATAGCACCTACGCGGAGGCAGACAAAGCGCCCACGCCACCAAGTCAATGCACCATTAGCATAGCCCAGCTGTGCGCTTCACGACATCTCTTGACTATCTCACAAGCCACCTGGTGTGACTTGGCCTAGAGATTCATAACACAACTAAGCTTAAAGCGTATCCTCCGTGCCGATTAGCAAAAACGTTTAGAACAATCTATGAATCTAGGTAAGTATAGGTACTATGTATAAACAACCATAATAAGTTTAAAACCTGTAAGCCCGCGATTACGGAAAACTATTCAATATCGCCCAAGTGCGTGTCGGGCCACGCGCAGTGTAGGGTTCCGTGTGGTTCCGTAGGTAGTGTCCTGGTTTAGTTACGACACGCGCGCTTCAACTAAATCTGTGACTAACTAAATGGTGCGGTCAGCCGAATTTGTACGAAAGTTGGCCTTTCTAAGTACATTTTAAGTTACACGCTATCCAAAGAAAAAACAATTAGGTACGTATCCCCACTTTAGGTGTAGGAGAGGAACGCCAAAAAAAAAGTATTTCAAGATTTTATTCTTGATTTTATTTATTGTTTTGTCGGTGTGATTGGTTTACTCATGCCGAATTACAGTTTTCTAGTAGTAATGGTTACTGAGCTAAGCCGATGAATATAAATATTTTTATGTTTTTCATTTGCGCGCGTGCGACAAGCATAGCGTTATCGAGCGACGAAGACAACAATTTGGCAGCTACATTAGTAGCTAGCACAACTTACTGCAAGGTCGCGTCGCGTGCGGCTCAACGACTTCTGTCTCGCGCGTACTTTATAAATTAGGAGGGTAGGCTTTTCTCATCTCGCGTCGTGTCGCGGCATCAGCTGTGCTACCCCGCTTATACTAGTTCGCCTGAGGCGTGTTGTTGTCGGTAAGCTTTGTGAATAGCAGCCCAGCTGCTTGGGAAACTTTGGGTGTAGCATAGTGGAACATATGCGTAACGCAACGGTAGGGTGCGTTGGTTTGTTTTGATATTCGTTAGAGTATACATATACAACTTACTCAACGTCCACAGATAATTCATTCATTCTAATAAACTTATCAATATTAGATCGGGATTTATTGCTTTTTTCTACTCCTGTACCGTTATCTGTCATTTATATAGGCTTTTGCTCAAATACAATGACACAAATAATAAGTCGTCGAAAAAGTCTATGCTCTGTGGCCCATAAACGCACTCTTAAGTGTACTTTTATGGTTCATACATTTTCCATAAAAGCACTGTTTACCGCGATGTCATATCATCTAACTTTTTTTAAATCAGCCACTATATTGCAGTGGTACCAACTTCATAAGCAAATTTTTCGAAATAAAGAGTTTTTATTTACTATCAAATATTTGTAAAACATAAATAATTCACTAAAATAAAACTAAATTATCATGTATTGTGCGTTAATATACATATTTTACCAATTATTGGTATTATTTATAAATATAAACCGATCCGAACCGGTTCGGATCCGGATTCAGTTTGGTTCGGATGTCAAGTGCAAGGAAATTAAAAACAAAACAGACCATAAACAAGAGGTGTCAACGTGTCATATTTCTAATTTTCCACCAAAGTTCCAGTTCAAAATTAAAAGACGAAATATGATAACTATTCGTTATTAATAACTTCTTAAGATTTGATTCGTGTTTGTGAAGTGAAAAAAAATGTGTACGTTCCTTTTAAAATGGACGAAGAAGAAAATAACTGCACCGCTGAAGAAATTGCGTGAGTAAAACTAACGGAAAACTTACTGCTGAAAAGTCAAATGCTATTTACCTATTAAAAATAGTCTTAGAAAAAGTATTGTATGCAACGGTGTATAACTTGGTCCTAAAACGCTTTAATTGCGATCCTCGCCAAGGCTCGCATCGCAACTCACGACACTCGCGTTTTAAGACCCTACTTATACAACAGTTGCATAAAATACTATTTAGACAACGTAGGTAACTCGTTAAATTCGGCCTGACAGTTTTTACTTTAGTGAAAAAAAATATATTATGTACAGTCGAGTTCATAAAGGTTCAAAAAAATATCTGGTTACTCAGATATGCTCTTTAAGTCGTGTTAACATATACATATTTGTGCACTTTGTCCGTGCACATATTAACAAACTCGACTGTACGTACCTCTTTCGTTACCTATCAAAATTCCGATTAAAATACTAATAAATCTTGCACGTAAATATCAAAATCAACTCCACATCCAAATACTTAAAGTCCAAAATCCAACATCTCGGCTGCGCGTGATTATGGGTCAGCGTAGGTGTGAGTGTTGCCACATCCTCATCCATCATGCGAGTTTCACTGAATGAAACTACGGGATTGGTGGGAGATTACATGATCAATTAAGAGCTTACTATTTAAATATTTGGGGACAACATTAACTAATCCACGTATGTTACAACCTGTTATTTTAAATTGCACCCCTATAATAGATGACGTGTTTTTGTCATGTTGCCACATATTACTTAGTAGGTTCGCATTTGTATTCAAATACAACTTTTGCCGTAGACAACTCACTTGGATTTCTCACCTAATATATACAATCAATGGGCAAAATAAGAAATCCTCAGGAGGATTTTACCATCTAGCGTTTCCAATTACATACTACAAGTGGCTAGCCTTGGCAAAACAAAGTAATACTTACACACTAATCTCGTGAAGTAATTCCCCAAGTTATGAATTAAATAGGACTGCAAAAAGAAAATGAGTGTAGAATTAAAAATATAAAATGTTAGGGTACACGACGAGGACCAGGTAATTGAAGTGTTTCTTTGAAATCCTTATTTTCTATGAGATAAGGTATTTAATTGTATAACTCATGTGTCGTCTTGGTTCGGTTTCCTACGCTCGGGGCTCAGAATAAACAATTATACATAATCCTAATTGGATTCCTCCGAATGCTTTTACAACTGGCCGGGGAGATCGTGTCGGAATTTCGTCGGACGGTCATACAGGTTGAGTAAAACAGAAGACGTTTATCCTGTGGGCATAGTTAAGGGCTTCTGTGCATGCATATAAAGATTTGATTTCATGAATCATATAAGAGGAAAAGCCGTTTATACGGATTAAGTAAAAAAAAAATTAGGCTTTGTAGCCCATAACTTAGGCAATAGGTATCCATAGAAGAGACGCGAACCTAAATTTCTGTTTGACGCGATTGTACCGAGGATAGAAGTAATCTTTGACGTGATACGTTTCGTGCTTCAAAGATTTGCCGTTTACAAAAGTTTGGTATTACAAAAAAATATACGGAATTACTGGTAACGTAACGTGATTAGTGGTAGACGAATAAAATTGTAATAGTACATTACGTAACTAGGTACATTACGTAACGTGAATTCGTGAATGCCCCAGATCGCAGGTGTTTGTGGCCCGAACCGAAGGTGAGGGCCATAAATATGCGCTCTGGGGCTTTACGATTTACCGCCCGTGTTGAGTACAAAATTTTACGTCTTCACCTGGCCACAATGCGAGTTTTCCCGTACACGCAGCGTGCAGTAAAACTCGCATTATGGCCAGGTGTGACGTAAAAGATATTTAAATGGATCTGCAAGTATAAAAAAGATTATAGGTAAGTATCTTCATTGCTCATTCGTTGTTTATGTAATCCAAAAACAAAGAAAAGAAAAATATTTAAAAATATGTGATATATGTGAAAATTCTATAGGTAGACTTTGTGTCTAAAAATCGCCAAACTTTGCTTATAAAGATAAATTGGGCTAACTACCAAGAAATCATACCCATAGGTAGTTAAAGGGTTCACGTGGTATTCTGCTGTTTCGGCAAAATATTTTTCGCCAAATTTCACTTCCCACAAAACTTATGGCAGTAGTTTCATTTCCCAAACGAACAAATAGCACATTTTTGTTTCGCATTTTGTTCATTTGGTCAAAATATAATTTGGCATAATTTTGCTTTGTCAAATGTTATTAAGACAAAAGTTTATTAAGCAAACACTTTGTTCGGGCTAATATTTTTTTCCAAACAAAACATTTGTTCAAATTTTCATTTCGCACATTAGGTGCCAGGGTGGAAAAAATGGCTTGTCATGACTCTCGATGAAAAGGGCGAAACCGACGGCTTCCTTGCATGCATGCTGCTTATTTGGATTATAATATATTGTTACCTAAGTACCTATAGTACAAAAGAAAATAAACTTACCTGTAAATTATTTACTTTTGTTTTTTACAAACTACCCGCTTAGCAAAATTATGTAATCTCACTCAAATAGATTTCGTATGCATTACACAATTAGGATCTAAATCATATGCCATGCAATAATTTGGAAAAAGAATGTTATGCTAAATAATACGTTTGACCAAATGAAACTTGACCATGTAAAACTTTGCCAAACAATAATTTGCGAAGTAATATTTTGCCATAGGAGATATTGCCAAGTGATATAATGCGAAACAATAATTTGACTAGTGTTTTTTTGCCAAATGATCATTTGGGAAACATTTTTTGGGAAGTGACACTTTGGGAAATGATTTTTGCCCATACAATAGAGAACCGTTATGAAACCAAATGTTTTGTGTAGGTTTTTTTTGATGCGCCGGTGACAGCCTATTCATTTTTGTTGTCATTCACAATCAATGTCATCATATCATAAACAAAAAAAAGCTATAAAAAAATAAACAAATGCATTTTTGTAACTTGTAAACGCTCTCGTCATCTCTTACTGTAACCACGTGTGTGAGCTGGACGCACTGTTAGATATACATGAATATTATATTAATAGAAGTGGTTGCTGCAGAACGCAGTACCTGTAAAGCCTTCATGGCAACAATAGGCTCGTTAAATCGAGGACATTGCTTTCACTGGAACATTGGACTAATACAACTAAAATTGATTCAGGAGGACTAGTAGGTGCGAATATGTAGGTGCATCATGCGAGGTCAGGGCAATACGGCCATGGTACCTACACCTGAATATAATATTTTATTTTTATTTTAGAAAAGAAAATACATTACGAGCGCATACCTATCGTACAATAGATTTATGATGAGACAGACAGTTCAAAGAAATTATAAATTTTTATTATGGTCTGTCGCTGGTCTGGTCGCAGCCCGGTTGGGCGACCCAGGTACCGCTGGAAGGACAGTGTGCAGGCAGATCTGCGATATCTCCAGGTCGGCAACTGGCAAGAAGTTGCGCACGGTCGGGACAGATGGCGTGCTCTCGTTTCGGAGGCCAAGACCCTCTTTGGGTCCCAGAGCAAATTATTATGGTCTGTGATCAGTGATATTCTTTTCAAATTTTTTTTACAGGTTTGTTCTCTCACTTTTTTAAAAAACATTATTGCAAATATCAATATTGTGTCAAGCTTTACCTGAACTATGAGCAACCAATTTAGCCAAGTTGTTGCTGTGGGCCTATTAGTCGCCAACTCGCCGACCGCTCAACTTGCCACGCGCAACACAACTCCACACTGTGCAGTCCACATGTAAGTAACATTGCTAGTAGCAACACAAGTAACACAACTAACGTTTAGGATATTTTTTAGAGCCACGTGTAAAATGCTTAAACGCAACGTGGCCACTTGTCGCGGTCTGTGAATAAAACGTGCCAAGAAATACCAAAATATCTAGTTACGTCGCTCGAGAAGTTTTGAAATTTATGGAATTGTATTACTGCTTTACTTTATATATTCGAGATTGAGAACTTTACCGTGAATAGCAACTTATGACGATCGCAACAACTTTGGTAAGTTTAGCTTGTATTTTGGTTGGTATTGGGAATAAATGTTACTGCGTTACTCACTACTTGAGATAGTTTGTTAGATGGTGGAATTAACATGCCCGCGTTGTATTGTATGCGTGGAATAGCTATTGTTGTTTGTTATTTACAAACTTATAAATTAGCTGGACTGTAAAGTTAAGCAAATATTTATATTTTCTTTTTAAGTATAAAATGTTTAGGCATACCTAGAATACTAGATATGTCAAATGTATCGGAAAAATCCCGTGCAAGTACGACGTACTTTATATTTTTTGCTGAAGAATATTATACTTTTTGGACACTGAGCAAAAATTCACCCTGTAGAAATCGAGAGTCGCTTCGCTCGCTCGTTCAACAACATTAATGATTATTTTATTTAGAATAGAATAGAATAGAATAGAATATTATTTATTTCAGTATAAGCACACAGTGATTACAGAAAATATCGAAACAATAGAAGAACTTATCAGCTAAATGTAAACTAATTACTAACCTACTTATACTGAAAAAGGTGAACACTCAGCATAATGCCAAGTGCTACTAGAGCACATGACGCTGGTCTTCCGTGAACACCTGTAGGGAGCGCAGTTGCGCGTAGCTGCTAGCAGAATCACACAAATTCTAGCGCTAACAAATACGACAATATATAGGTACGAACTGGAAATGAAGCAAGTGTTTCATAAGAAAATAAAATAAATAAATAGAATAGTGTGGGAAGTTTAATAATATATATAAATACCTATTCATTCTTCATCATTCAAGGATAATTGGGTATGATAAAGCAATGAAAAAACACGAAGTGAATGTTCTACCCAGAATCTAATTACCCAGAAGTAAGTTTTTGCTTAGAGATAACATAACTTTTTAGTTTAACTTTAAAAGATTGCAGCGAAGTAGCTTGCTTGTAAGGTGGCGGTATATTGTTCCAGCATTTCGTAGCGGCGTACTTAACTGCCACGAAATGCTGCGGTTTTGTGTTTAGGGCACATGAGAAGAGTACATACTCTCTGGCGTTGCAGAAACCTGAGCTTGTCATGGAGGTATCGAGGGCCTTGAGTCTTCACAATCCCGAACAGTAAGCATGCAAAATGCAGGGAGCGCCGAGACTCCATGTTCATTAAATCGCTTCTGTTAAGATATGGAGTCACGTGAGTTCTTGGCGGAATTGAAATGACTTGAATTTAGTGTCTACACCCCTATTCCGAAAGTTCCAGGGGTGTACCCACACACAGTGGATATGACCATCATACCGGGTCTTCATACGAACTTGTGTCGACGCCTCGTGCTCTCGGGAGCTCGACTATCGCGCGCTGCTAATAATTAACGACACGATTATACGCAAAAGCTTTTAAGCATCCGCGCAATATTAAGGAACAGGGCCGGATTCGAATCAAATTCGAATTAGGAACTGACAATGCATGTACAAACCATTTTCATTCGTTCTATCAAGTGGTTCTATGTTTAACTATTCGAGATCAAATGAACATTGAAAGGACATGAAGAAATTTGCAACATTTGTATATTACAAAAACATTGATGTTAGCACTTAGCAGCAGGGATCGGAGTCCGATTGCATTTTGATGTAAGTAGGTGAAGATCGTATACGGTTAATTTATCAACATTTGCTTCCAGACCACGAGTCAGCTGATAAAGGTTAGGTTTGTAATGCGGTAACATTCGAGAAATACCCTGCATCTACTGTACCAGAGGGGTAATCACGTAACGTTTCAAACGCGCGTCAGGTAGATCCAAGAGTCATTTTTCCATATAAAAATTACGGGGGCGCTTTTGTTCACCTAATTTTTTAAGTCCTATTATTAGAAGTCCGAAAATGTTCTTCATAAAATTTTACGCCATAATAATCGTTAGTCCTAATAATTCTTATTCCTAACGATCGTAAGTCATAACCACTCGAAGTCATAATGACAATAATCATAAATTTCTCATATCCTAATATTTCTTTTCATATTTTTTTTCATCATAACACTTACTTGTCCGTTTTATTTAAATTCATAATGACAGTAGTCATACATTTTTAAATCCTAAATTTCTAATTCATATTTTTTTTCATCAATAATGTTACTTGTCGTTATTGAAGTAATTAAACGTGTATGATTTTGTCGCAAGGCACGAGGCGAGGCCACAAGGCTCTAGCTAGACGCTAAGCAAGCCGCCTTTCTATGGCAGGTCCGTGTAGGTACGACGACGAGCGAAGCGAGGAGGAGTGTTAGGTGTACCGCAAACCTACGCGCGCGAAGCGAGCGTGCCGCGGCAGCGGCCGGCGAAGCGCCAGAACCTATTTTTTTTAATTTACTTACGAGTAGCAAAAGCGCTCATTCATTGAGAGAAAAAAAATTAGGACTTGATGTCGTATGTTCTTAGTTACGATATTAGGACTAACAAAATTATGATTTATGTCCGTTATGAAGAAAATTGTTATGACTAACAAAATTATGATTCCAAACAAGTTCTTAGTACCTACTGAAATTATGAAGAAAAATTTTAGGACAGCTGATCATTATGACTTCCAATGATAGTTACACAAATTTAGGAACAAACAAGTTAGGACGAAAGAAATTAGGACTAGTGATGATTATGACTACAATACGTTAGTATACAAAAAAATAGGACAACGAATTTTATGGTTGCCAATATGGACCCAAAAATTACATTTAGTTGTACCTAACGCTCACGTAATGCATTGTAGGTACGTACCTACAGTGCGTTACGTGATCGACTTGCACACTTGCAGTTCTTACGCCTGAAGGTTGACCTCAGTGTTTGTATAGTTTGTTTACTCATAATCATATTACCGACCGTCTCAAATTAAACAAGTAACAATTCACACCTTGCAACCCCAAACACGTCCCTGCCTCCTGAAACGCATCGACGTAACACCAAACAACGCTATTACCAGCCTCATAAACAGCGAGTTATCTCTCACGGGCGCCGCATCCAATCACCGCGGCCCCGGGACCCGTGAGCCACTGTGCACAAACAAAAGACTTGCTGACCATGTATGCTCCAGTTTTTGGAATCTATTCAGTGCACTTTAGTTTTTTAACTATAACTATTTTTTTTTTCATTTTATTATTGAATTTATTTAATGAAAATAGAATGATTAAGGTCCATAAGATATCCGCAACGCAGGCTTCGTCAATTGCGTACAAACAAACATACATCCCCCTAGGCACTTAACTAACAACGATAGAATCCGCAACAGGCTTCGTCAAAACAAATAACTATTCACATATATGGGCAGGTGATTGGTTTGTACTTTATCTTATAGTTAAGGACTTCAGTGCAATAAATAACGATCTTTAAAGCTAAGTATTGGTAAGTATCTAATGTCCTTTAGAGTCGGGAACATTTTTTTGGGTAATTTTATGGGCCTAACACGTAATATTAAAATAGGTAACATCAACTTTTTGTGAAGCCTAAATCGTCATAATGAGAACTTATTTTTAGATTGAGGCACCTATATTTGAGTTGAAATATAATGTTTACGTCAAGCGTCGCCAAAATCGACATCTCTCCACAAGTGATATTTATCCGGCAGGAGTTGTTATTGTGCCATGGATGTCCCACGTGGAACAAAGTTTGGTGACTTCGCCAACTTGGTCAACTTAGACTACTTGGAGCATAGTTCGCACAGAGTTTGATACAACGTTAGCTTTATAAAGGTCTTACAACATGGGTAATGTAAAATTTTATATGCACAACAAACATTGGCAATGTTGGAATAAAAGTACCAACAAATGATCTCTCTTTTTGATACATAAATTTCGCAATAATGGTTATTTAATTTAGATGTAACGTACCTACCGTCCAACTTTGCCGTTTATGGTAGAAGTGCTCACTGTTCAATTGTACATTACTACAGGAGTAAGGATAGTTTATGATGCTGGTAACCCCTTTTCACGGCTAGGTATGTATAGTCCTTTCCTCAAACATGCAATTAAATACATAAAAAAAACTCCAAGAAATTAAACTTTCATTTTCATGGCTGAACGTCGTGATGCTGTGTCATAAATTGTGGAATAGAAATTGAAAAAGACCACCTTGCAGGCCTAGCCCTCCAATTTTCTATGAAATGCCTTTACGGATCTGTCATCTCTCCGCGCCCGAAACGTGACACTTCGAAGCCAATTGTGAAGAGCATAACGTCAATAGTTATTTCGATGCATGTTTGAGAAAATATGCCCATTATGATCTGGGCGGATAAAAGTTACTAAATAGAAATCCCTCCTAGTACACCTACTTGAAACCTACATGAAATCGTGTATTCTTGGTGGGTTAATTATTAATTAAAGCGTCAATCTAAAGTTGGACGATTTGACGGTAATTAATAAAATAATATAGCGCCAACCGACAGTTCGGTTTGGTTTATTAGACATCAAGCAGATTCATTCACTTGAAATTCATGGGACGCTTAAATGATTCTAAAATCAAAAAGCCACACGTGGTCACAGAGACATAGGATATACCAAAATATCGTACAGCTTGATTTAGGGCTTATTACATTTGTGATAGAGTGTGTTTCAGATTGTAGGAGCTCTGTATAAGGCCAGACCGCAGTTGCGAAATGTCAACGCGTTGGGTCTATCATTTTCACCCACGCCGCCACTTGGAACTGGTTAAAGTAGGAAAAATGTTTTCATAAAATGTTTAGGACGTAGATGAACGAAATAAACGGACAGAATTTTGAATTAAAACGAACTGTCAAGACCTCGTATTCGTCAAAAGGTCAATGTAAAAATTAAATAAACGGTGTTTTACATTGACTAAACTAAATATAAAATGAAAAAAACTAAAAATCTTTTTAAAATTAGACCAGTGATAATTCGCGGCATTACGTTTTTTTTAATGAGTTGTGTCAAATACTAGTTGTTTTGCCCACAGGCCTATCGTGATTCAGAAAAAAAGGTTTTCCTGCAAACAGGAATCTGAATAATGATTTCAGAAATTCATAAAGATTTATCCCACATTCGTCGTTATTAAAGAGCAAATTTGGTTACAAACCCACATGTATCTCCCTCTCTTTCGCACTTGCAACTTCGAGCGACAGAGAGGGAGATAAGATAACGAACGAAATTCATTTTCGTTTCGCGGTAGCCTTTCAGATGCTACGCGTGCGTTCGTATGATAGTCGTCAATCTGCAAGTCTTGCTCATCTACTACTTGTATTTAGCGAAAGTATGTTTTTTATCGCTTGGCGGTTACGAGCCTAGTGCGTCCCTTACACAAAATTGGCAAATTAATAAAGTTCATTGAAGGTTTTTTGGCATTATTGCACATAATTAGAAAGAGGACAGACTAAAGAACTTTTTAAAAGAATTTTAAGAACATTGCCATTTTTAGTTTTTTTTTTAAATTGCTAATCAAAGTTACCCAAGAAGAAATTCTTGAATCTTAATTTTTTTTGAGGGTTAATAAACAAATAAATAGATGTTACTTGCCAATATTTTTGAGTTTGATGGAGCCGTACAACATTACACATTACAACACAATAAAAAAATTGGCTCTGCCACTTTGTCGTTTTGTTTTATTCAAGTTGAAACGCGTAAACATAAAGAAAATTTCAAAATTATTTTAAAAGAATACAAAAAAAATACCAGTGGACACAAAATTTTGGAGGCTGGAAAAGATAGCTAATGACCCAACATACCTGCCGTTTTAATTTGGCAAACGATGCAGCAAACACCCTGTATACCTAGTCGGGCCACCAAAAGTGTCAGGAGCAGAGCCTACAGGTACCTACGTTTTTTTTTTAGTAGCAAAGGTAGCGTAAGAAAGAGTGTCATGTGTACGAAGCAAGTTACGTTGTGCAGCACGCTGCCTCAACTTTTGTCGTTGCGTCTGGACCTACTCTTAAAGCATCTGCAATTAAGAGCATTATATGTATAAGCGTCCTAATTCAGGTTTCACCGGCAAGGAGATACGAAGCGATGCGAGTATTTTCATACAGCAGATGATTGAACAAATAAATATTGCATTCCGGCTGTAAAGTTTTTCAAATCGCCTTGCCGATAGACAAGCCACCTCAAAAAGCCAGTCCATAATTTAGCAGGTCGTTGGTTTCTCGGAGTTAAATGAGCCCACGCGTGGCCTAGCTGGGCCCACACGGTTGTAACAGATTGTTTGATGACTAAAACCTTACTAAAACGTATCCATAACTAGCACTAGGTATACATACATTTATATTTGAAATATTCCAAGAGATTCTGGGTCCCATTGTCAAAGATATGTCAAACGATTGATTTCAGTTTAAATATTTTTTATTTCTCATTTCAAACACAGTACTCACATGAGAAACTTAATTTTAAAGGTTTACAACTTGTGTTTTCTTAATATTAACTTGACTTGTTCGTATGTAAGTATTTTCAGTCACTTGCCGATCTGATTGAGCTGAAATTTTGGATGACAATTCAATATTATGGTACCATCGAGCTGATCTGATGATGGAGACAGAAGGTGACCCACGTAACCCCGTTGAGTTTGGGCTCGTTTGAATCGTCTCAATTTATACATAAAAGTACAGTCGGCAATAAAAGCTTAGTACCAAAATTTTTTTTTTGACACTAAGTTATCTTGAAAAAATGGTTACTTACATATTTCTGATGTCAATAGTAGCTTTACATAGTAATAGTGCAGTTGGGGTTAAATGTGCCGATTCGTATTCCAATTAGATGCTGATCGTTTTCCTTGTCCTTAATGCCTAAACTAAGGTTAGTTCAAGTGTACCTATTCATAGATAATTATCTATGTATATTCGAATGCGGGTAATTGACTGGTTACCTAATTAAACGGCTAATACTCCCTGTTGATATAATACTGACATCATAACGAGCAAGTGTTAAATAACTAAAACCAGATAGATTAATAAAATTATAGCTTCTGGGCCGAACCGATCCCAGGTTCTCTGTCTATCTGACACTAAACTAAACAAAACAGCTCATTCATCAGATTCGCATTGCGACTAAATATGATGTTGACAAAAATAATCAATAAATAGCTCAGGTAACTTCGGGGATGAAATGGATTCAAGAAACTTTGAACACAACAAACGGTTGCCATCAAATCCGTCAATATATCTCAAGTAGAGTATCTTGAGACATTTATAAATAATCTGGAGTTCAGTTATAGGTACCTAATACCTACGCATTTTAATTTATTATTAATTACAATAATTACAGTCAGCTGCAACGAAAAGTGCGAAAAGTGAAGTTTGTTGACAGTAAGTAGACATCTTCATGCGCTCATTCTACCACTCGGCGTGTAGAAGGGTAAGCGCGAATCTTTTTTTTTACACTGATATCCAAATTTAATGCGAAACGTTGGTGTCTGATCGACCCCGTCGCCTGTTACGTTGCATTGCAGGTACTTTTCCTCAGGCCAGTTGGAATTCAACATATGTTAGGGAAAAACTTTACTCACTTTATCCGTACGATGAACAAAACCGAAAAAGACGACCGACTCTCACTAGTTAAATTAATTATGTGATGTATTATTTAAACTCATAATAAGTAGGTAAAGTACCCAATTAGGATTAGCCGTCTAATGACAGTCTTACGCCTATCAAAGACCTGCAAAAGTTCCGTTGCTTGAATAGCCTGCTAACAAACATTCTTAATTAACCTAATTATCTCGGATTGAGCTCAATTAGCGTATAGAAACAAACTAATGACTGTTTTCAAACATTTTCTTAGCTCTAATGAGTTAGTCATTCCACTCACCTTTCCGCTCTAATGGTCGCGCATTGTCATCCACCGAAGCACAGTCACAACACTACGCATGACGTCACTTCCTACACTCCATTCATAAACTAAAACATCGATAACTATCGGTAACTACTTTCCAAGCTCTAGTCGGAAATCGGAATTCGAAATTTGAACGGACCAATCAGCGGTGCACTTGTTAACTCTCAACTGTCACTTTTTAGCGGGTATTCACACGTTCGAATGTTTTGTTTTTTACTTTTTTTTACTGACGCGTGTGTATAGCACGGTGCGCGCGCACGTTTGAGCACGCGCCGCAGCCTCCGAGATCGCCCCCGCGATTTTTGACGCGTGGGCGCCAAACAGACCGACAACCGGCTCCCAAACTCAATTATTTGCGTAATATATCTACCTAATAAAACGCCCAGATAGTCGGATATCTTTACTTAAGATACCGGCAATTTATTTAGGTACCTACTGACGACCGCCAACAGCAGGGGACCATTTCAAAATGGCAAGCTTTCTTTATAAGCTGATGTTAGAATTTTAAATGAGCATCGAATAATGCATTGGACATAAAAAGCTATCGGCGGCGGCTAACAATATTATGTGAGATGGTGCGTTGAGGAGCGAGTCGCCAAGGAGTGCCTTGTAAGGAGAAACGGGTTCGTCTGCAGGCCCACACGTTTCGACTTTTTGCCGTCGAGTACAGGAAAGAGCTAGGGACTTGGATGCCCGGTGTAACTAAAGCTCCCTCGCCCCTTGGAAATGCAGCTAGTGTACGTGTGGAGCTGAAACAAAAGGGCAAGCGGGTGTCTAGCGTGTCTGGCTGGTAGAGGAGCATTGTACAGGTCGTGTGTTTGCAAGCCACGTCTGCTGGCTCATACATTCGTAATGATATCGTCGCTGTGCTGGCCTGTAATTAGACGTCTCCTAGGGTGCTACATGGTGCTAGGACACACAAAGAAAGGAGCTTGATAAACCTGACGTGAGACGTGTGTTAGAACGCGGATCAATTCAGCTTGTTGTAATGGCAGCTCGTGTCTTGACATAATATGTCATCCCGTCCTCGTAGACAATGTCATATTATGACCGTATAGCTACTTTCTAGCACCACAATTTTCGTCATTTTTTATGGTATCCAAGAGTGTTTAAACATTGTACGTACCTATGTTAAGAAGGATGGATTTTTACTATAAAATGCGTGCATGTGGTCATGCACACACGCATAGGGTGACCAGATGTCAGGAATTTTCCTGACATGTCAGGAATTCTAGACATATGTCAGGAATGCGGCCGGAAAAAGGAAATGTCAGGAATTTTTGGCAAATAAATGACACAATAAAATTTTATACACTGTAAACTTTTATTTTTAATCACAAAAACAAAAAAGGTAAAGCCACAAGTACTTTGGAGTTTCATAAATGACTTATAAATAATCGTAATTATCTTTTTACGATATAGACATAAATAAATCAAGCGAGCGCGAGCGCGACAAGCTCGTGTCAGGAATTTTGGCCGAAAATCAGGAATTTTGTCAGGACTTTTGAAATTTGTATCTGGTAACCCTACACACGCACGCACTTTATGAAAAATAAGCACCATTGTTACCTAATTACCCTGTCAGTTGTTATAACTAGCATACGACCTAGTCATTTTGTATTATCTAGTACAATGACGGGCGCCTATATTCACTGTGATAGCATCGTCAGTATTTACATAAAAGCTTTCTCACGGCTCGCAAACAGTGCTAAAATAGTGGTAACTTTCTTCACTACCAAGCGCAGTGCCCATAACGGACTATATTACGAGTACCATGTGAAGGATGATCATAATACTACGTTATAAGCTTCGTAATATGTAGCTAAGTTTGTAAATATGTAAGTTGCCCTTCTGCATCCTTTATCCGATTGAGCTGAAACAAAAAATGTTTTTTTTTACTGAAACTTATTTAAATAAGTACTTGGCTTGGCTCTCGTTCTTATCCTACACTTATATAAATCTCTGAATTAAAAAAAGAATCACTTATCCCTGTGGATAACACATACGTCACGTTCTGACAAGTATGCGAGTGCGAGAGTGACAACCGTGCTACGCCTTCTGGTTGACGGGAGTGCCGGCGGAAGTGACAACTTGAATAATTTTAATTTTGCAATCCCCCCCCCCCCCCCTCTACCCCCGCCCCCGATTTTTATATTCCGGCAATTGGCAACACTATAAATCCTACGCTCCACACCTGTCCAACAAACAAACAATTTTTCCCCATCCCAAAAAAGCACACAGCGCCGTTAAAGAAATTTTCACTTCAAAAATGTGTCGAAACATTAGAAAGACAGTCAAATGGTCACAGTACTCATCTTAATAGATTTTTCAAATGCATTCAATACCGTTGACCACGAAATCCTCCTCGCTCTGCTTCAGCATCTCAACGTGCCACCTTCAGCTCTTAATTGGTTCTCTGCTTACCTTGGGGGCCGCCAGCAAGCGGTCAGAGTTGACCGGTCCTTGTCCGACTGGTGCGACCTTGCCACTGGTGTACCTCAAGGGGGTATTCTCTCTCCTCTTCTTTTTTCCACATTTATTAACTTTATTACCCCTGAGTTTCGCTGTGCTTACCATCTGTATGCTGACGACTTACAACTTTACGACCAGTGTAAAGTGACCGACATCACGGCTACCGTTGACAAGCTAAATCAGGACCTTTTGCACATAAAACAGTGGTCTGAGAGGTTCGGCCTATTTGTTAACCCGTCAAAGTGTCAAGCCATTGTCATCGGTAGCTCTAGGCAGCTTTCCAAGCTTGATCTTGACTCTATTAGACCAGTGCAGTTCTGCTATACCCTACAGTCAGAGTGTAAAAGACTTAGGTGTTCACTTGGACTGTACTCTGAGCTGGAGAACACAGGTTGCGGAAAATAGCCGGAAGATTACGGGATCTCTCCACTCTCTTAACAGGCTCAAGCACTTTTTGTCCATACACACTAAGGTTTTGCTTGTAAACACGCTAATTTTACGGTTACCTATCTGAATCACTAAAATTTTTTGTCCTATTTTCATTTCGGCATTTACTATTCGACAAACTTCGTTTGCCTTTTTTTTCGTTTGTCCGACACTTTCGTTCGCGCCGTTTACGGCTGGTCATTTTATGGTTTAGCTTTTGTAATTGTTTGACAAATCCATGATTCCCAATTATTGGTATACCCGCAATATCGTTATACCGACGTAACGATTCGGTTGATAATCTGTTCGTATTTTATCAATTCGGCTTTATTATATTTGACATAATATTATTGTTTATACGGAGCACACGTATGTTACTAATTCATATGTTTGTTTATGAAAATGTTCGATATTAAAAACATTAGCAAAAAGTTTAAAATTAAACTAAGGTTATCCTCCTAAAGCTGTATTTATGGTTAATAATGTATATGTCGTCGGCGGGCGATTGTAAAATTCGCCAGATCACGAAATTCCGAGGCATATCGCATACGTAAATGAAAAAAATAAGGAGTGCGGACTGATAATCTCCAGCGAGTCGACGCCACCCCGCTGCGCGGGGTGTCTATTTCTGGTCTGAGGGGCACAAGTGAACCCTAACCTAACCGACCTAAGACAGAGTTCGCTTATGACATGCCATTTTTGTCCGCCCTGATTATTGGCTCCCAACAAACACGGCCGCCATCGCATACGCAGCGCCACCAGTGGCCAAGAAAGAAACTACTTTTCGATGTGCCTGGTATAAAGCTAGGATTATCGACGAATGCGTTGTTCTCATCGATCTGCCGTATTGTTTATCAGGCACATCGTGATAAGCCTGGCCAACTTTTAGGCATATCATGAAATGGCGGCGTTAGTAAAAAAGTATTCGGTTCTGGCAGTTCGGTGGCCGCTCCCGCGGCACGCTCGCTACGCTCGCTCGGCTCGCGCGCTGTAAGGGTCGCAGTTCACCTGACACTCCTCCTCACTTCGTTCGTCGTCGTACCTACACCGACCTGCCTTAGAGTCTCAGTAAAACTACTTTTGAATTTCCCTCAAAATGAACATTTGGCTAAACGTATGAAATGCGGAAAGTAATGATGGATGAGTAAAAAATTGGCTGTGAAACAAAAGTTGTAACAAGCCAAAGCCCAATTGACTGTAGCGGTAAAAGTTTTTCGGACAACTGAAACATTTGGATAACATCAAATGGTAAATGAAAAAAGTAATGAAATGTATATTCGGAGAACTCATAATAATACGAAAAGTTTTCGGACAAACGATATTCGGTCAATAAATTTTAGTGATTGCGATAGGTTACCTAATTTTACCCATGATCGACTTCGGTGATGTGTGCTATCCGGATTTAAGTGAAGAACTTCTGGATAAGTTGGATCGACTTCTCAATAACTGTATCCGTTTCATTTTCTGTCTTCGGAAATACGACCACGTCTCCTCTTTTCGGGATCGGCTCGGCTGGCTTCCTATCCGTCAACGGCGAAAAATTCGCATGCTTTGTACTCTATTTTCTATTCTTAATGATCCACATTCCCCTGAATATCTCAAATCTTTCTTTCACTTCCATGGTGCTTCTCGTGACCGTCAATTTCGCTCTTCTGGCAATCTTTCTCTATCTATCCCTGGTCACCGTACTGGCTTAATGTCCAATTCTTTCACTGCGCAGGTAGTTGGTCTTTGGAACCGCCTTCCCTCCGCGATCAAAAAAGCCCCGAGCTAATTCGTTTTTAAGAAATCTGTGCGAATTTTTTTTGCTGGCAGATCCGAGTAGTAGTAGGTTTCAAGTTTGAAAATTTCGCTTGTAAGTATGCATGTAGTGTATATATGTATATATTTATTTGGATTTGTATTTATTTATTTTATTTATGTATATGTATTTGTGTAAATATGTTGTATGTATATAGTAATACCGTAATGTAACCTTTTTTTTGTTGTTACTTGCACTGTCCACAATTTTTTTCCGCTTTGCCTTTAGGTTTGACTGGCAGAGAATGCCATATGGCATTAAGTACGCCTTTTGTACGATAAGTTTTCTTTTGTGCAATAAAGTTTAAATAAATAAATAAATAAATATAGACCTTATTGAATTTTATATTTATTTTCTGTAGGGAAATCGCCGTCGCTATGGCTGTTAGCTGTCAGTGACGTCAAAATGGCGGAATTCATTTGTCTTTTACCTACTTATTCATAATTTTGATCCGGTCTGCGATAGACCTTCCCGAAACGCATACCAAATGATAAAGCATGATAAAAGAATTGATTCTGATTTTCTGTACAAGAACTTATAATATGCGCAAACGTATTAAGGCGTAATTTCAATAAATGTATTATCAAATTCCAACAATGTAACACCGCTACTGGAATGGTTGATGTCCAATAAAATCCTTATGAAATGAAATAATAGTACATTACTGCAGAGGCCGTGAAGTAAGGGATTGCTGGACGAGCTTTGGGGTAGACGGCCGAGTCGTAGACGAGGCCGGATAGAACGAGAGTCCAGCAATCCCTGTTCCGGCCGAGGATTGTATAGTGCTTTTCTCAAACGATGTGAGGAAATATTTCATATATAAAAATTAAAATAAATCCCTACAAGGTAATCAATTAAATACTAGTTTGTTGAAATTACAATCGGAACGAAAGTTCAGAAAACAATTGTGTAATTTGCCGCCTTTTTTATTTTTTAAACATGGCATTTCAACAAGCCGTTCAAGAACCATGTTTAACCGCACTAAGTATAGTACGCCATAGATTTTTTTTATGTCGCAAGTCTGCTTCCAGAGTCTAGTGGTGGTTGGCAGTATGTAATTTTTCCTTTGTCACTTTAATATTAGTAAGCAAATTTAAAAAGTTAGAGTAGCGGACAATAATGTTTTTAGCTAGGGTTTTCATACATTACTTCTTGGCCTGAGGCCAAGAAGTAATGTAGGGAGCCATAAACAAGAAACTTCTTGTCTTCATTTCGTGATATTAACGCATACATTTCAGAGAACAAAACAAAATTCTACCAGCGGTTCTGAAACAGAAGATCTCTGTTAAGAAGAAACGCCGAAACAAACTCAACAGTAAGTAATTTTTTGCCAAAAAAGCTTATTTATTACAATTATAGTTCTTAACGTACCTACTTAAAATAAATCAAACTACTTATATACGAATACAAAACAGCGAAGTTGTAGTAAAAAACAACATCATTATATTATGCGTTATTGTTCTACAAGAACACATGTCCGAATAAGCTATAATTTTGGTTTCTAGTTTGGGCCATGCATTTCTGTCAGTGAAATAGTTATATATTAAAAAACATGAAACTTTTTGGTTGCTAATTTTATTTTATTTAGACGAAACTATAAAACCACGTAGTTTGAGCCGAAAATGAATATTCTACATTAGCAGACATTTGCTAAATAAAAATTTCAGGCGCCACATTTTACATTTAGTGAAGTGCATGTTATTAGCAATAAAAAAAATATCGATAAAAAATATGATTTACAATTTATCCTGACGGTACCAACTTATACGTATACAGCGTAAACATAAGACGTAATAGCAAAATAGTGTTTCCAGCTCTGTTGACGACAAATAATAAAAACAACTAACTTTTTTGTTAAAGTTAATTTTGTTTACGTTTTGCTAATTTTCTAACCCCTACGATTATGGACGGCGAACGTAATCAAGTCGCGACGACGCCTCGCCGCCGCTACGATTTTTCTTCACACTTATTACTTACTTGCGGGTTTCGGCCAGGGCAAGATAATCTTTTTTTTATTCATAATTTCAAACTCTTTAGTCTTGACAAATTCATAGGGTGGTAATGTCATAGGAGGTTCTCTATTGTATGGGCAAAAATCATTACCCAAAGTGTCACTTCCCAAAAAAAAATTCCCAAATGATCATTTGGCAAAAAATCACTAGTCAAATTATTGTTTCGCATTTTATCACTTGGCAATATCTACTATGGCAAAATATTACTTCGCAAATTATTGTTTGGCAAAGTTTTACATAGTCAAGTTTTATTTGGTCAAACGTATTATTTGGCATAACATTCGTTTTCCAAATCATTGCATAGCATACGATTTAGATCCTAATTGTGTAGTGCATACGAAATCTATTTGAGTGAGATTACATAGGTATTTTGCTAAGCGGGTAGTTTGTAAAAAAAAAAATTACAGGTAAGTTTATATGTTCTTTTGTACTATAGGTACGTAGGTAACAATATATAATAATGCAAATAAGGAGCATGCATGCAAGCAAGCCCCGAGTCGGTTTCGCCCTTTTCATCGAGAGTCTCCAGCGAATCGTCTATTTCTGGTCTGAGTGAAGAAGAACAAGTGAACCCTAACCTAACCGACCAAAAACAGAGTTCGCTTATGACAAGCCATGTTTTCCACCCTAATACCTAATGTGCGAAATGAAAATTTGAACAAATGTTTTGTTTGGAAAACAATATTAGCCCGAACAAAGTCTTTGCTTAATAAACTTTTGTCTTAATAACACTTGTCAAAGCAAAATTATGCCAGATGATATTTTGACCAAATGTACAAAATGCGAAACAAAAATGTGCTATTCGTTAGTTTGGGAAATGAAACTACTGCCATAAGTTTTGTGGGAAGTGAAATTTGGCGAAAAATATTTTGCCGAAACAGCAGGATACCGTCATGGGGTGACAACGAGAAGTACAAAATAATACGACTAATTAAAACAAATACACCTTCTAATAAGTTTCATAAGTTTAACACGAGACCTAGGAGGATATTTTAATATTCGGAAAATCTAATTAACCTATATGAATACATTAAAAAGGTCGTCGAATGATATTATCAACTTTTCTGTTGAAAAAATGAAATATAATTAGAGTATTACATTCATGAGCCTATTTAGTAAATAGTATTCGTTAATGTGTCTATGGAAAGGTCAAGGAAACGAGATAAAACGGTTTCAACGAACCAAAAATGTGCTTGTTTCGATTCTTCGGCTCCATTAAATTTTCTACATGCGATATCACTACGCTATTCTTAATTTTTATACCTAGAATTCAAGATACAGACCTGATATACTCGCGTGCCACCTACTTGTGTGTGCATAGGTATTAATACGATGCTATATTATACTAGCTTTAATTCGTTTATATCGTAGCTCCATACAAAACTTTCAACCCACATTTCACACCCTTCGTAGGTGATGATTTCCGAGATAAAAACTATCCTATCGCGACCAGGGCTTGAAATTCGTACCGAAAATATTTGTAACATACCGGTATTTATAGGTTTTTTCGATTTGGGACCAGAACGAAAAATACCGGTTCTTTATACATATAGGTTCCTACAGGCGTGCAGGCGTATGCGACGTTGCCGTGTCGTGTGTGAGGTGGCACCTACAACGAACGCGACATACGACTGTATGGCGGCGTGCGTGAAGTGATTTAGTTCCATAATTATTGCTAAACTCATGAGTAGATAACTTATTGTGTTCTCTTTCTCTCTTATTCAGTACACTCTCACTTTCGAGCACCGATTAAAAGCTAAAGCCCGGTAAACATCAATTTACCGGTTCTCAAGATATCGATATCATGTAGGCCGGTTTTTCTCAATACCGGTACCTAGTCTAATACCGGTTTCTGGTTCAATATCATCACGATGCCAGTTCCAGAAAATACCGGTATTTCAAGGCCTGTGCGCGATATGTCGCGGTGCTGCCAGGCGACTATGGCGACCATACAAAATACTGCATACAAAGTCCTCTTCTATGTCTACTGTGTCGGCTACCAAAGCCCGCTGGATGCAGCTAGCGCTGGACCGGTCATTGTGGCACTCTTTGGGGGAGGCCGATCCTGCAGTGGACTTCTTTCGGCTGATATGTTGATGTATCATGGTGGTGATCTGATAAATGCAGGTTACAGGTAATAGTCGATAACTGGGTGTTGATTAGTGGAGATTAAGGCGCCGTAGGTTCAGCGAAGTGAAGCGAACAAAGTTTTTGAAACAATATAATGCGTCGGTTTATAATAATATGGTTTCAAAAAAATGCGAATAGTAATCTTGAGGCTTTTCTACAGGGTGAATCGAAACATAATTAAGCAATTTTCGCTCGATAGAAAAAAATCACGAACATACGTCTAAAAGGGTCTAAACTACACTTAGAATATTTGTAACAAATTATGCACAAAAGCTAATATTAAAATGGCTTCTTAAAATCGGCAATATCGTGTTTGAGAGAAATCAGTGATTCCTTTTTTATCTATTTAAACGGGCCAAAAGTTAAAATTAAAAAACATGATATCCGAGCATCCGAGCACGCACTTCCATCTCGCTCACGCTTATTATGCTCAGTGAGAGGGAGAGAAGACTTTATGAACCTACGGCGCCTTAAGTGAAGTGATCGATGATTGGAGATTTATGCACATTTTTCTTTTTTTGGATTTCTTCTAGTCTGTGTATAGTTAATAAAAACAACATATCCCGTTCTTATCTCAAAAATATACCCTACCATACTCAATCGTCATTTTCGGTTGAAAGATGACTAAATGACTTTTAATTTTATAAAGAAGCCCACGACATCCTAAAAGTGTCGATCATTGGTGCCACTACGCTACCGTGGGTGTAAGCGTTCGCAAATTACCTATTTCATACCAATATCATCACCAATATCAATACTTTGAAGCGGACAGACCTCTAGCTAACCGTGAAGTGCGTCTTTTAGGTGTCCAGAGTCAATCTCAATTTCCTAAATACCATCATATCTACACGATCACGAAGATCCAAATAACCCCTGTAAGATCCCGTCACAGGAAGGTATTAATTGATTATTTCATCGTCTGTAAACAATAGGTACCTATTAAAGCTGAACTGTTTGACTGAATAACTTTTGTGACTCACAACCGCATTATTGACAATGCTCCAGTGGCAGCGTCCCGTCGGACAACCGGGCCAATTAAATAGCGTACTACAACCTTACATCTGCCGATGTAACTTTGGAATATACGTTCTGCTGCATTACAATAAGGCCTTAGATGAATGTTAATTGAAATTTTTTTTTTAATCTTAGACGTGGTTTGTCTTTTGTCTACATATTTTTTCTAGCGTTGTCGCGTCTATTGCAAAGCTAATTTCAGATTGCGCTGAAAAAACAATTCCTTTATTTGTTAGCGTATACCTCGATGACCCGGCACACGAAGAGGCAACGGCAGATACGTCAAAATTTGGTTTAAAATAAATGTAAAACGTCATATGATTAATAACGTTGTTTACGCGATTTAAGTCTTCGAAACATGCTAAGCAATTGGTCACGTCCATAAGTAATGATCATAAAGAAGATAAGTATTGATATGATAATTAGTTCATTTGACGCCTTTCAACGTTATACTTATTACTTTTTTCTCATATTCTCGAAAAGATCATTTATGGGTGTAAGTTCCCCTATGCATTTATATTTTGTTTCCGTTATAATCCTTTTTTTATGTGTACATAGGTACTGCCCAATATTTCAATTTCAATGGTGCCCAGAGTAAAGTCTTATCTAGTGTTTATTGAAACTACCAACGGTGACCTTATCACCTTCAGCATGTTGTCACCTTTAGCATATGCTGGCATGTGAATATTGAATAGGCTAAGATTATACGCGGACAAATCATTTCATTTATCAAATTCAGCGCTTGATGATGTATTGCTATTAGTCGCCATTTCACCGCATCGTTGAATCTTTTTTAGTTGTCACAGAAAGTATTTTTTTATTTAGCCTGTCAAATATGGTACCGAGTTATAGAGACTCGGAACGTAACCCGAGCCCGCACGATTCCGCTGACTTCCCGTCGACCGATCCCTGCCTACCGACAACACACGATAAATGCTGCCAGTAGAGCAATTTACCCACCAACTTTTCAATAAGGGGGAACATGAGTTGTGTTTCAATCATTCGTCTCTTTATTTTAACTTCACCTCACCCGTCACCCACAAATACTGGGTGATTTCAGGGTCATGATCCGGAATGACCAAAAGCGAATTAAGAAGATCATATTGAACAACTTTCCTCATGGAAAACACAAAATCGCAAAAAAAAGCAGTCAATTAAGTGTTAATTACTGAGAGTAAATCTCAAAATTATAATATTGGCTGAGGTGAGGTTATAGTACATTGTGATACAAGTGAGGTATGTTGATACTTACATCAGAGGCGGAATTGTTAATTTAAGTTATAAGATAGCCGAGGATGTAAAGATCAGGCGTTTCATACTTACGACGCTTTTCAACGCATTTTGCGAGGAAAAAATCCTTTTCAGTAGATGAAAATTTTATAGGTCTGCCAAGTTATTTAATTTATTTTTTCTACTCCTGTACCGTTATCTTTCATTTATATAGGCTTTAGCTCAAATACAATGACACCGATAATTAGTCGTCGAAAAACTCTATGCTCTATGGCCCATAAACGCACACTTAAGTGTACTTTTTTGGTTCATACATTTTCCATAAAAGCACTGTTTACCACGATGTCAAATCATCTAACTTTTTTTTAATCAGCCACTATATTGCAGTGGTGCCAACTTCATAAGCAAAATTTTCGAAGTAAAGAAGTTTTAATTACCATCAAATATTTGGAAAACAAATTATTTACTAAAATAAAAATAAATTATCATGTATTGTGTGTTAATATACATATTTTACCAATTATTGGTATTATTTATAAATATAAACCGATCCGATTCGGTTCGGATCCGGATTCAGTTTGGTTCGGATGGCAAGTGCAAGGAAATTAAAAACAAAACAGACCATAAACAAGAGGTGTCAATGTGTCATATTTCTAATTTCCCACCAATGTTCCAGTTCAAAATTAAAAGACGAAATATGATAACTATTCCTTATTAATAACATAATAACTTACTTAAGATTTGATTCGTGTTTGTGAAGTGAAGAAAAATGTGTACGGAACGTTTTAAAAAATTTTAAAATTTTAAAATGGACGAAGAAGAAAATAACTGCACTGCTGAGGAAATTGCGTGAGTAGTAATAGAACTAACGGAAAACTTACTGCCTGAAAAGTCAAATGCTATTTATTTAAAATTAGTCGTAGAAAAAGTATTGTATGCAACGGTCTTTAACTCATGACACTCGCGTTTTAAGACCCTGCTTATAGAACAGTTGCATAAAATACTATAATGGCAACAGGTTTTTACTCGCACATTGTACATCGCCACGAATTTCCAGTGGCGTCCATTCTATTTATCACTTTTCTAGTCACCCCGAGTCAACATTTTTGATAATAACCAAATATTCATTAACAATGTTTACAAATATTTCTAAAAAACCTATAATGGCGCGCAACAGTTTTTTTTATTGAAGTTTGCGCAGTGCGCGCTTGTGTTAAGCCAGATTTAGACGAAATCTTTAAACAGCCAATACAAAATAAAATAAATATATTCGTTTTAAAATGTTATCTTTATTAATTCGTGTAAAATGTTATCAATTGTTAATAATACTACTAAATTAAACGTTTCTATATCATATCCAAAAAGAAATAGTCAATTTATTAACAAAAAGGATTTAATTTGTTTAGTCAAGTAAGAATCCATATGCCGAAAATAAATAAAAAAACTGTACATTCTGTACAACTCGGTTAATTTAAGAATGCACCGTGTTCATGCATACATAGTACTGCAAGGTGCCAACGTGACTTAATCGGTATATAACCATAACACACAAGTATCGTAATGTTATAAAACACGAGTGTTTAATACCCAGGATTATGAGCCTAAAATCGACATAATAAGAGGTACGTTACGTTACGAGCAAATGTGTTGAAAAAACTAGATACAGATAGAGCGGCAGTGCGTGCGAAAGAAACGGTGGTTAACGGATTAGGTAAACGGCAGGTAGCTTTATTGGTCCATAAAATAGGTATATCTATATCAAATATTGTCGATGGATTGGATAATAATTAAACTAACTCACTTGTCACGTATAAATTGTTTCGTTAAATGACTAATGTCTCTAATGCTTATTTCCGTTACCATCGTAAAACAGGCGATTGCCTTTGCCTGATGCCTGGTATCTTGTTTTTGCCAGAGCCCAATTATTATTAGACCTCGTTTCGAAATGATACGCATATTCATGAGAGACGAGGGTTTTGGAATATCGCTGGCCCATTTCCAAGTCAACCCATTAGACCTAACTAAATCCTCGGATGCAATGCTGGTGTCCATGCAGGTATGCCTTTGCTAGATCCGAATAATCAGATGAATTACTAGTAAAAAACTTAAATTACAGCTTACTTTAAAAAGTTATTTATTTTAATACAAGCCTAATTTCAAATGAAATGAAGATTGAGTAAATAATGGAAACAAAAATTATTAAAAAACCGTGGGTATGCGCACTTAATAACATATATGATGATTATTATATTACCTGTGTAAACACTTTAAAGTAGTTGCACTACTGCTCAATTCGAACATACCGTTGTGGATTAGATTTGCTCACAAACAAACTATCGGCTTACAATATTCATTACTAGCCCATGATTAGGTACTACGTCTCTGCATCGAGTTCCGTTAAACAGACAAGAGTGATAATACTTGACCCTAGTTATGACCCCTCCGATAACATAATTAGCTTGGGATTTTTATCATTCAGAGTCGAATGTGCGAAACGGGTGGTCGGACCATGGTCTGAAGTGTCGAAATGTTGAGTGTATTGGTGCTGTGTTTGTGCCTTGCAAATGCCGTTAGTGGAATTGGGAGTATGTGATTTTTGTTTTATGCATGATTTTAAAAGAACTCCTATTTCGCTGTGCTTGTTTTCACACGTGGGATAAAAAATAGAAGTGCATTACGAGTAGGTACATAGTATCATATTTTTCAGTATTATACCGTACCGTATCGTTACATTAGTTATATTTATGGTATACTTATGAAATGTATAGTATTCCATAATTCCATATCAACATAATTTGAACCCGGAAGAGATATCTGAATATGAGTAGTTTTAGCTACTTAATTATTTCATATTCAATAAAGTTAAGTATGATACTTTAAATTATGTAAAAAATAATAAATAATATTCATTGGGCTTAATACTATAACTGCCCTTTAAATATATTATTTATTATAGTTATTATTAGTTAATAAAATGTTTGATTTGCTAATAATTGTAATATGATAAGAAACTGGTACAAGGATGCACTAGGATCCCACTGAGGTTGTTTATTTAGAGAAGTCCAACGTTCGTCAATGTACCGACATACCCTCCTTATGCACGCGCAGTGCACGGCTAATGCAGATTTATTTATTTACTATATGAAACAGGTAAACATTACATGATACTTTACAAGAATATTATATTGGGATGAATATTGCAAAATAATGGAACTCTTATTCTACACAATTAAATTCAACCGTAGTTAACTTGGAATTGAGCATTTCTCGGAAAATATACATTCTAACTAGTACCTACTCAATAGATTGTCCAAAAATAAACCAAAACGTGCCATGAGCTATTAAGGAGAGTCTGTGCAGGTACCCAGTAGCTACCAGTAGTAGTATTCTAAGTGACAAAGTGACGCTATTGACATTACATATGCAACATAGGTATCTATATCACTAAAATATCACATTACATTAGCTACGTTTAGGTACACATGTGGTGAACTAACTAAGTACTTTACCAAAACAATTGAGCTTTAAATAAGTAACACACGCATGTTGAATATTTTTAATGCCAGCTTACCCATTGAACTTACTTATTTCCAAAAAAAACGCATTATAAATGTGGATTCATAAGGACCCAACCTATAGAGTAGGTACCTAAACGTTACGCCATGCATCGATACATTAAGTACACTATCTTTGTGGACTGCCGACTTGGTCACTGGCTAATCAACACGACCCGGAACTTTGGTGTTTAGTACCAAGCAGCTGCTGACTTTCGTTTAAAATAAATACCTTCTTATGCATTTTTTGCCTTTATATGACTCTTCAAAAATTGTAACTCCATTCATAAAATAAGTAAAGCTTTGGTAACTACTGTTTGCCTATCATGCGTCAGTGTCGTAAATCTAAATAACACGTTGCGTCACTTATCCTATCGCAGACTTCGGTCCGTTAGCCCACCCTGACCCTTCCCAGACAAGGGTGAGATAAGGATCTCGAAAATTTCACCAAATATCGCCTTTAGTTTCCTAATTTACTGACAAAACCCTTGATTTATGTTTAACTTGATGCTTTTCGTAAATTAGGATTTAGAAATTTAATTAAAGGATAATTGATATTGTGTTGATATAATTGAATATTTAGACTGGTCCAAAAAGTCAAAAGTTATTAGTTATTTGTTAAACATAGGTTATACAAATGTTTTAAAATGTAGCTCCTTAATTTTATGTGTGTTGTAATGCTAAATGACAATGTTCATGCAGCGTGGCTTTTCCTAATTCTTATATAACATAGTACAAGTTTAAAAACTGTCTTTTACATATTCGTAAATTGAACACTAAGTACCAATGCCTTTTCGGCTACAAGAGCAAAATGTTTATTTTTAAATAGCATTAGGTTTTCAGCATTTTAAATCTTTCTTGGCAACTTATTGAAAATTCTTGAAGCCATCCCATCCCACGAAAACTTTTTGAGAGCATCTGGCTATTTTACATGAAAGGTGTTGCAGATCTTAGCTTTTTGAATGGTCGATTCAATCAACAAATTTAAATGGAAAATGTATACGAATCGAACCATAAATTACACTAATAGCATTGCTAGCATCGCGCACAATCCTACTGACGTTTTTTCACCGGTACCAAAGAGAACTATACATATAGAGAGAGTCCGCTACCTCGTACCTCGTAGCTCTGGTGGATGCTCATTCTTCGTCACAGAAAACATCTAAACATAACTCGGAAACAAATATGTATGCTCATTCAAATATTTGCCCTTACCAAGATGCTTAAACGGTTCAATCGAGCAGAAAACAGAGACTCGAGAGAACTGTAAAGGAATTTCATACAAAATAGAAGGCCTAGGCCGGGAAGTTTTTTTTTACTTACGCGTGCACAAAGCCCACAGTATCACGGTCTTTAAAATTAAGGTTTGATTTCTTGCATTTTTATTTATTTATTTCATTGCATGTTTGAGAAAAGCACTATGCATACCTCGGCATGAAAAACCTCTGTAGTAATGTGCCCTACTATTATCGTCGTCTAGTAGGTACCTATCCATTACAAGCTTTGCTTAGTTTGGGACTAGGTCAATTTATATTTATTATGCCAACATTTTATGGAATAATTCCTGAATTACCTCTATTATTAATTGGTCAAATTAACTCAATATTTTGTTAAGGGTTTTATATGTATGTATTACCTTACAACATTTCGATTTATTTTCATCGATACATTTCATCTTATCCTCGAGGAACATCCCTTATTGTCCGCCACCGCCGGCCGCGCCAGTGTGTGGCCTTACAATTACTAGGACCCGATTCTACGTGCACATGGCTTAACTAGCCTAAAACTGAATTGTCTAATTTTTAGACATCATTTAGGCGGCAGATTAAAAACGACCTATTTAGAATAGAATTTAGGCAGCTCAGTAGCATGGTTGGTTAGTTAGTTAATAATGAAATGGCAGCCTCAGTAAGTAAGTTAGTATAAGGTACACACCGCCTAAAATAAGAAACGTCAGATTCAAATTAGCACTGTCATTTGATTATGACAGCTGCTCATAGAATAGCAAAGTGTTTTAGCGACACCTAAGTTAAATTAGGAAGTTTAGAGGCCTCTGTAGAAGAGGAGTCGCTAGCCCATGTCGCGCCCGGGTGCAATCATTACCGAAGCGCCCTCTAGCACTAACTTCCCCTAGTGCGCGCTAGCGCCCGAGTCAAGGCGAGTGGCGCTCGGCGCCCCCTAGTACCGTGCGCCCGGGTACAACGCACCCCCTGCACTGTAGGTAAAGCCGCCCCTAGAATCGGGTCCAATAAATTGATAATCACTCTGGCGACAATAATTAGTTACATAGTTACATTTCAGTATATAACAAAGTACTTTGTGGTTACATCTTTGTCATTGTAACACTACCCACTGTCATTAGTGTCCATAGAGGAAATTATTATATACTGAGATAGAGTCATCAGCTTCCTCCATGTACTAGTGCTATCGACCGACTCTCGAGTTATCTGTATCGAGTTATTCGTAGAATGCTATGCATGTATGTATATATATATAGTACATATATATATATATATATATATATATATATATATATATATATATATATACATGCATAGCGTTGTACGATCACTGCTTGTAGGCCACTTTTCCACCGAGATATTCGAAGCTGTTTCCATATTAGGCTTGATGCTGAGCTTAATAGCTAAACACAATAAGAACACCTTCTTCCGTCACCTTTCCGTCTTTAACATAATGGAAAAATACAGCTTCGCACATCTCTGGCGGATACAGGGCCTTAAAATCCAATGGGTACGATGGGATTCGGATTTACATTCCTGATTATATTCAAAATAATAAAAAGTGCGAGATCATAATCTTTCCTATTACGATTAAGCGTATCTTTAATATTAGTGACTGACTGACTGACTCCGCCATTGGAATGAAATTAAAAAAAAACAAAGCACTGCGTTCCTCTACACCGAATTGTATTATGTGGTTAATGCACACAATATTTGTATTTGTTACTAGGGCTGTTGTTTTTAAATAAAAATATTTAATTATATTTCTTGGTAAATTTACAGTACTCTGGAACATTTACGGTTGTTTTCATATAATAATTGCAATTTAGGAACTTTAAACAAGTTAGTGGAATGGAACGGAAAACAAATCTAATCTGTGCTTTATGCAGTAAAGTTGCCAGTTATGCAAAATTACAATCATAATTCATGATATTTCCAAATAACGTCTTTTTGTGTTTTTATTATGTATCTATTTATAAATAAAATAAGAATTTAAAAGCAGATCTCATCTTAATAATACTAATTATAATTATAGAAATAGCTCCATCTGTCGAGTGAGTCTCACACTAAAACATGCAAGTTTTAATGTATGGGAGCTGTCAAGTACTGAGTGAAATGCCCCTGTTAGTGTCAGTGTCACTGTCATGTCATGCCACGTCTTTGTCGACACTTTGTTGTGTTTACAAATTTCGCCGGTTGATGTATTTATTTCTAAAACATGCTGTTAGTACTAAATAAAGCAACATTTTAATATTTCAGACTCCCTCAAAGACCCGTATATTTGCGGTTCGCCATCATGTGCAGGTAACTAAACTATTTCAGTTATTACTACTACAAAAAAAAATATTTTATTAACTGCCTCGACTATTTTAAGAATTGGTACACTCAATCCAGACCTGTGTAATATGGTATAGTATTTGTTGATCCTTAGTAGTTCCCTTTCCTACTTGTAATTGCAGACACATTAACACGTTCGCAACCAAGAACCCGCCTAGCGGGCACTCGTAATGTTTGCTCAGATGCCGGCTGAGCCCGCTAGGCGGGCAGTAGGCAATTCTGTCGGTTTCTGGTGAATTGTTCCATTTTTAGTCGAAGATGCGAAAGTGTTAAAAAAAACATCAGACTCATAAAAGGAAATTTTGACTAACAATACACTATCCTTCTAGTTGACCAACCTACTTAGCCTAAATACCTACTTCTGCCAAAATTCTGTTAAGCTTTTTCAATATAGATTAGTGAAAATGGATTTTGAAGGATTAGTCAGTTATGTTGTTGTATGTCTTCATTTATTAACAGTATAAGTTGAGGTTGATATAGGTACCTGACATATATAAATTCTTCGTCAAGAGCTTGGTCCCTGAGCTGGTTCCAAACCGGCTTGCCTAAGATTTATTTTTAGGCAAGCATATGGTTGTATACTGTAAACTCTTTCATAACTTATTTGTTCTGGGATGCCCGTCGAAAATTTTCACATGCCGCCACTGTATGCATATATTACAAAATGTATATTTCTTAATGATATCCCATTACATGCTTTCAGAGTCCGAGAAATTCAAATACCTGCCGGAAATAATTTACCATTATGAATACAAGGTGAATGTGGAGACATATTTTGCTGGTTCCAGTGACAATAGATCTACTCTTGATATTCAGGTTCAGGTAAATACATTTAAGGGGATAATATTACACAATATAATAATAATATAAACATATATATATATATATATATTACACAATTATTATCTAAATTAAGTTCTAAGGCTTGTACAACCAATATCAAAGACACATTTTTATTTTAAGACTGTCCATTTGAACTCAGCAGGTATACTTGAGAATTCAGATTATTTGAGTTGGCCGGATTGCATCAAAGTCCATTCAAAAAGCAATTCAACCTTCCAATGTAGAAGGTTCAATTTCAATGACTGCTTTATAAAAACTCAGCTACATTAAATAATCTCAGCCATTATAATGCCTTGGCATGTAATTGCTGAGTTAAACCTTACTGTGGGTATATACAACGTGTTAATAAACGCAAGACCTGAAAACAGTTTCTTCCGAATCGAGAGAAGAATGTGAAAAAAATAAGGAAAAATGATTTACCGAGTTTTTTTTAACTTTGTATGGAGCGTTGGCCGTTTGGGACGTCCATAAAAATGTGAAAAATAAATCGTGTCAAAAAAAAAACAATTTTTTTTCACATTCTACTCTCGATTCTGAACAAACTGTTTTCAGATTTTGCGTTATTATATTAACGCGTTGTATATTTAAATACCAAAATATACTTGCCCTTACTGGGTATCAAACCCAAATCCAATGGCATCATAGGTGGGCTCTACCAAGTTAGCTAACTAGCTATCAAAATACAACAAAATAAATTCATTAGTAGAACTTCCTGAAGGAAGAATATAATTATTTGTTCAGGTAGCAATATCAGTGCTTCATATGTATAGGTAAGAAAGATAATTTAATTACATCCATAATTGATTTTACCACATACCTGCATTATTTCCAGGCTTCAATCCAGTTCATCAAACCGTGCGAGGGCCTGCTGCAACTGTCAGACGTGGTCCTCATCGACCAGGATGAGAGCTACCCCATTGAGAGATCTGAGAAGTTCATACATGCCATCTCACTACACGACCTCAGGTGAAATATATGGATTATTAAACTTGAGATTACTTGAGTTAACCGAATAGGCGAATAGGGGTGTAGGCACTAATTAAAATTATCAATAATGTCATATTTTCTCGAAAAAGTAAATAGTGCCGCGCCCCATCGTGTGCGACGCAGCCCCCCCGGCAGCATCCTGTAATGTGACGTCACACATTGTTTGCGTTTTCTCTCTAACTATCAATATTAAAACTGTTGTAGCTTCGTAATTCTTTGAGATATCTGAATGGGATTTCCGTCACTAGGCATTTTTTTTGTCTTCTTTCAATTGGAGTAATAATAATTTTCGAGTCTACGAGTACACCCCTATTGCATGACTCAAACAAATATTAGGGCTTTGAAGTCCAATATCTCGCAAACGAATCATGGAGTTGAAAAATGGGTTTACCCGTAATATTTTTGGACAAGCTATCCAATAGTATGTATGTATGTATGTAAGCACTTTATTGTACACAATAACAGGTTAAGGAATATACATGTCACACAATAGATCAAAGTACAAAGGCGAACTTATCCCTATAAGGGATCTCTTCCAGCTAACCTTTGAGCAATTGAGAGGAAGGTAGGTAGAACGAGATAGGCAAACTTATACCGTGTACAAAAACAGAGAAAATAAAGCAAATCCTAATTAGTATTAATTCTAGACAAATAAAAACATGCCAATACATATATAAATATACAATATAAAATATAATACACACTAACATATGTTACATATATATCGCAAATATACAATAAATAAATAAATACTATATTCAACCAATTCACAAGTCATTGGAAAGCCACAACTTCTTCAAATTCATCTTAAGTGACGCAACAGACTGCGACTGTCTCAGCGACAAAGGCAACTCATTCCACAATTTAACAGCGCGCGCAGTAAAAGATCTGGAGTATGTTCGCGTCTTTCTAGACGGTACAGCAAGAGTAAGGTTAGTACTCGACCGCAAGCGGTGGCCACTGCCGTCTGCCATATAACTAAACCGCTCAGAAAGGTAAGGAGGGGAAGTAGGGCTGAACAGTGTATTGAAAAGTAATGACAGGATATGCACATCCCTGCGCCGGCGAATCGGTAACCATCGAAGCTTAGAGCGGAATTCAGAGATATGATCATACTTGCGTAGACCAAATACATATCTGATACATACATTTTGTAGACGCTCCAGCTTATCAAGTAGCTCCTCGTTGAGGTCCAGAAACGCAATATCGCCATAGTCCAGAAGAGGAAGCAAAAGAGATTGAGTAAGGGTCAACTTGGTACGAAGAGGAAGGAAATTCTGGAGACGTCTTAGGGAGTGAAGGGATCTAAAGATCCTCTGACTCACCTCAGCTATATGGGGTGACCAAGAAAGCGTCTGGTCCATGGTGATACCCAAATTCCTGACAGTAGAGGAAAGAGGAATAGAAATTCCATCAAAAATAATGTCAGGCACCACCACCTTTGAGAGCTTATCTACATAGTAAGGACTACCAATAACAATCGCTTGCGATTTCTTCGCATTAATTTGTAAACCATACTTACACGCCCAGCAGCGTATAGATTCTAGGTTTCGATTGACTTCCGAAATTAATGCGGAGACATCATCCACAGTAGCCGCTGCATAATACCCTTGAATAGTACCCCACACTGTGGGATTAACAAGAAAATAAATTGCATCCCCACTTTAGGTGTAGAGGAGGTAGTTACCATTTTTTTCAACATTTTATTCTACTGTTTTGTTGGCGTAAGGGTTACTAAGCTAAGCCGCAGACGGACAGACAGACATGGCGAAACTATAAGGGGAACCCTAAAAAGTATAATCTCAACTATACCCGTTTCTCCGTGAAAGGTCGCGGGAGTCCGCTGAATGCGTCACCCGCACCCGCTCGGCGTAGGACTGGTCATTGTGACACTCTTTGGGGGAGGCCTATGTCCAGCTGCAGATGTCTTTCGGCTGAGGTGATGATGATACCCGCTTCTTCATAAAATATAAACCTTGGTGGGAGCTATAGCCCTTTCCCGCCCATTGTAATCAGTGGATGCATATAGGTACAGATGATTATGAAGAACAAAATTTGAGCTGTGATTGATTTGTGGATGGTTTGAATTTTTTCATTATCATTTATCAATCCCATCCAACGACTGTTCATCATAACCAATTTATAAGTTAATGAGTTGAAATTCTTCCATGTCCCTCTTAAAATCAACTCAATATTACTACCCATTGCATTATCATCTAAAATGGGTATGGAAACTTTCAACTCAGTGTGTGTGATGAGCATCTCAATATTTGTTTCTGACTTTTTGATGTCGTCGTCTAAAACTGGCTCGGCGAGCTATGGAGCGCTCACTGGTCGGAATCTTCCAGCGTGACAAAGTTCCAAACGAGGACATTCGCCAACACGCCAAAGTCACTGACATAGCGCAATTAAAATGGCAATAGACCAACCATATCTGTCGCAGGCATGATCGATGGAGGAGCCTGCCTTGGAGACCTGGGGAAGGAAACCATAGGGTGGGGAAACCGCCAGCCAGATGGACGATATTAAAAAGGCAGCAAGGGCTTAGATGTCCATGGGCAAGAGGCATATGTCCAGCAGTGGACGCAATTATGCTGAAGAAAGAAAGAAATCTCGCCTTATTACGCTTATTGTCGCCCTCAAAGACCGCTCAGATGGCAACTTTTTTCAGCGCTACAAAGTGCGATACAGTATCGTGATGTGATGTGATTATGACTGTTGACCGATGGTATCGCGATACAGTTTCAAAAACCTTAAAATGCGCGAATATTTTCAGTTGTTATTTTGATTTCCTGGCTCAGGTTGCCCTAAAGGTAATTTTATTATAATTTTAGACATTTTCTTATCTTGCGGCAACACGGAGTAGGCAAATTACAACATTAAAAAAAGTGGAGTCTCTAGAAGTGAGCGTGATGCGGAAGAAGAGCGATAACTATGAGCGGAGAGTGGGACGGAACGCGGATCGAGGCAAGCTAATCGTTTTCCCCCCATACATTTTCCCATCTCACTCCATTGCTGTCCCCTCTAACTCCACAACGGGGTGAGGTGGGATTTCTGACTATTTTTATGTTAACGACAGATCATCGTAAACTAAAGTTCATAAGGCCGGAACATTTGTCATAACAAATGTTCCGGCCTTATTATAAAAATCAACGTGAATTCAACATTGACCCAACTCACGGTACTATTTTTTTTTCCAGGTTCGCATTCCACGATGGCATCATCTCGGAGGTGTGCCCGCAACCGGACGAAGAGGAGTGGGTGCTCAACTTCAAGCGCGCCATACTCTCCATGTTCCAAAACTCCATGAAGCGGTTCGACATCAACTTCGTGGGGGTTGAGGTGACTGACTGTTTTGTTTTCTGACAGGGGGCAACGCTTTGTGGTTGGCGAAAATAAAGATCATAACTCCAAAAGAAAGAAATATCTCAAAGAATTACGAAGCTACAACCGTTTAATATTGCTTGTTAGAGAGAGAAAACGCTCGCAGATAGTGTCGTCACAATCTGCGAGCGTCATAGTAAATGACAATGGTTTCATATGAAGGTACGTTTTACGGAAAAGTGACAGAATGCTTCTTAAAACTTTGGACACTTATAACGTTGGGATTATTTAACCTCTTGCGTTGCTTTTCTCTCCATTTTACTACATTTTTAATCCTTTTTCGAGAAAATACAATATTATTGATTATTTTATTTAGTGTCTACATCTAACTTGACTACCTAACTTTGTTTGTTTGATGCATTATCTTGACTGCCGAAAATTTCTTGTCTTTTCTATTCCTAAAAACGTTTTTTTTTCTGACTTCGAATGTGTGACGTTCAAAAACGAGCAGTGTTTTTCAACCTATGTGGAGGTTTGATTTATGCAATATTAGTAAAATTTGAAGCAACTCTATACCTAGGTAGGATAAGAATATTGGACGTTAAAGGTTGAAAAACAATGATCTCCCTCTCTGTCGCACTTCTTAATTCGAGTCACACAGAGAGATACACGAACAAACTTCGTTTTCGTTTCGCGGTAGGGTGTCTAGTCTAAAGGACTAATCACACCGGAGCTAGAAGCATCGCCTACACTGTAACGTGTTTGAAAAAGCACATATTCGTTAGTATTTTCATAAAGTTTCGAAGGTCTTGGCGGGATGTGCTATCAGATGCGACGCATAATCAATCATCATCATCATTTCAGATTTATTTATTATCATAATTTTACAATTAAAATAATTTGTACAGTAAATATACAAGATAAAAATGTATAAAAATTATGACTTTTTAGTTACAAATAGATGTGTACAGATGTGTACAGAATTGTTATTATTTGTAAGTAATTGTAATGAATAATTTAATGTCAGATTAATTAATTAATTGTACCATATCTAATATTTAAATGTTTCATGTCTGTCATAATAAAACGCTAATCAGCATATAAGTATGTCAGATTGATAATATTTCGTGCTATTGAATAAAGAAGCGAAAGCAAACCTAAAATAAATATGTACAAAAACGTCAAGCTTTTAAGATAGTCATTTTCTTGTTTTCATAGTCATTTGAAGGAGACTTGTAAACTATACAGTGTTTTTTCAAGCAATAGTTCTGACCTACAGCAAGACATCCACGGCTCGTGCAATGTGAACTACACGGTGCGCGGCCAGGAGGACACCAGCCTGATCCTCGAGAAACGACGGGACCTGTCGCTGTGCACCGGCCGCTACAAGTACATGTCTATCTTACAGACAGTGCGCTACAACTTCCAGAGTGTGAGTAGCTTCTCATTCCTTTGAGTCCCTCACTACGCTCACGATCCTATGGCCTGATCCTCGAGAAGTGACGGGACTTGTCGCTTTGCACCGGCCGCTACAAGTACATGTCTATACTACAGACCATGTGTTACAACTTTCAGAGTGTGAGTAGCTTCTCATTTGTTTGAGTCCCTCACTACGCTCACGATCCTAAGGTGATCGCAATGTGCGTTACTGGAGATTCACCATGCTAGGCTGGGCAGCGAGTTGTGTCACAAGCTTCGTTTTCAAATTATTTATATGGCAACAATTTTGTAAAAAGTAGTCACTTATAAGTATCTACTATGCTGCTATGTATTTTTCTCCAATATGCTTGGGAACGTTCGCCTTACTGTAGCAAAAATAGTACGTGATGTTCCTCGTTACTGCAGAACGCAAATTTAAAAAGTTAAAAGTCATTACTGTACAGTTTTAGCGGCCTGGAAAATGTATGAAATTCCTTTACTGTATACTTTTTTACCTCTTAACTATAAACTTTGACTAAGACAAATCACTACAAACAGCCAAGTGCTCGTACGTTTGAAGTCCTTGCAATTTGTCACAACAACTTGCGATAGTGAGACTGGTTAGTAGTGTATGGCTGTCTCTTTCCAACTATTGCAAGTTGGTGTGACAAATCACGCCCGTTTGTAGCCTGCTTTATGTTTTCTTTTTTTAATGGTCATAGACAAAACGCGTACTTTTGAAAGTGATCGAAATGACGTTTCAATGTGCCAATTAAAACTGGCACTATGAGTTATGCCGTATACATACTTTTTTTAAATAAGTTGGGCGGGAACTTATAGGTTATTGTCATACTCGATATTTTAAGATTATTGGAAATATTATTTGATTTCCTCACATTTTTAGAGAAAAGCACTATATCTGCCTTGACCGGAACGGCAATTCGTGGATTCGTGTCTATTGTCAACAAAGTCATTACTAACTGACAAAATCAACTCATCCACGAATTGCTACTTCCCGGCCGCTGCGATAATGTACTATTGTGTTATTGGTATGAGTTAACTAACTATTATAATTTCCAGCAATTCCAAACATGGCCGGTCCTGAAATCCCAAAGCAAATGCGTCGTCTCCGTCGACCACCACATCTACAAGTCGGTTAACTGCCGCGAGCGACACCTGTTCGAACCCTTCTCTGGCAAGAACTCGGGGGCCATGACCACGGTTATACAGGACCTGGTGTTGAAGCAGGAGGTGAACAAGACTGACTTGCAGATCATGGAGGCGCAGCCGAAAGGTAACCTTATGGGAGAATGTTTAGAGTTCAATATTCATTACAGACATGCAGGTTTTTTGAAAAAACGTCCCGCCTTTAGGGATATGTGAGTGCTCCTAGGATATTACGTGGTCCTGGTAATGATTCAGAACAAAACGGACTCGCATATGGAGGCGCAACCGAAAGGTTTATTGACACATGCTAAAGTTCAATGTTGAATACACTCTCGGACGACTTGGTCGTGAACAATCCTCGGAAGATGATGGCATTGATCGACTCGTGACCGAAAGATGACCTTACTGGCTTATGTTTAGAATTTAATGTTGAATGCCCTCAACTAAGATTCAGGCTTCATGTCCATGTTAGATATAGATGATATGGGCGCAGCCGAAATAGAACCTTATCGATATAAGTATAAAGCCCCAGCTCTTAGGCAGAAGTGTGTTAAGTGTCTGCTAGAAATTTTATCAATGAAAAGTACACCTTATCCGGTTGTTACAAACTGTATTTTCCTTTACAGGCTGGGTGGCGATAGAAAGACGTTCCAACCTGCTCCATCATCACAACTCGCACGTCAAAACCGAAACTGGAGAACTCAAATCGGCTAGAGAAGTTTTAAAGTTATTGTGCAAGTAAGTTTATTTTACTTAGTTACCATCAAAATGCCTCTAGCACTAACAATTTTGTTGGTATTTCCCTTTTGAACTTGTAACACTTTCACCGTCAATAACTTTTTGTAACGCTACGACCGGGAATTACCAGCATGATTTTTCCACCTTATAGTGAAAGTTCTTTACAAGGACAGAACCCCTTTTACCACCTCCGGGTTCTAGGCAGCTAATACATACATACACGCCTCTATCCCTAAAAGGGGTAGGCAGAGCACATGAAACTTGTGTCCAGTGCCACTGTTAGCATAAATGTGGGTATAAAAGATCGACAAAATGTGATATCACAGTGATAGGTTGCTAGCCCATCGCCCACAACACACTTCAACCCTGTTTCCTTAGTCGACTCTTACGACACCCACGGGAAGAAAGGGGGTGGTGCTATTGTAACCCGACACCACACGGGTTGTCTGGACAGCTAAACTTCAAAAAATAACTCATATTGACAACGAAAGAAGGAGCAATTACCTTGCCTTGAAATAAAACTGTAGTTCCCAAACTTTCCTTAAACTTTTTTAACACAATATTTCAGTATCAAAGACAGTGCCGACGACTACGTGCCGGTAATGACGATGGACGAGAACCTAGACAGTGGTTCCACCGTCGGTCTGTGGGGAAAGTTGGTGAGAGCGGCCAGAGGGCTGCATTACCCGGCTCTGTCGCAGCTGTTGTCTAGAGCGCCTACTATCTGCCCTAGAGCTACGTAAGTACACCTAAGATTATGTGCTCCTGGTAAAAGATTCTCTTGGACCGTTGTCTGTGGGGGAAGTTGGCGAGAGCGTCCCGAGCACTGCCTTGTCGTAGCTGTTGTCTAGAGCACCTTCTCAGACCTGAGAGCTACGTAAGTTCTTACAGAACTTTACAGGCCGTAGGCTCCATCGTCGTGGTAGCAGCTTGACCGTCTGTGGGGAAAGTGGTTAGGAGTGGCCAAAGCTACCGCGCTCTATCGCAGCTGTTGTCTAGAGCGCCTACTATCTGCCCTAGAGCTACGTAAGTACTCCTAAGATTTTATGTGCTCCTGGTAAAAGATTTTCTTGGACCATTGTCTTTGGGAGAAGTTGGCGCGAGCGTTCCTAGCACTGCATTAAACTGCCCTATCGTAGCTGCACTGCTAAATCACCTTCTCAGACCTGAGAGCTACGTAAGTTCTTATGCTGGGGCCACAGTAACGAGAAATGCCATTATCGCGATTATTGTATTGTGGCCGTATGGTTAACGTCCATTATCGCGATAATTAGTGGCATTACAGGACTTTATCTGCTTCTGGTGAACGAGGCCGTAGGCTCCATGGCAGCTTGACTGTTGGTCTGTGGGGCAAGTGGCTACGAGAGGCCAGAGTTACCGCGCTCTATCGCAGCTGTTGTCTAGAGCGCTTTCCATCTGCAGAGCTACGTTAGTTTTGCTAATATGTTATGTGCTCCTTGTAAGACTCATTTGAATGCAACGCCTGTGAATGTAAACAGAAATAGCGGCTCAATCACTGGCTTATGGGGGAACTTGCGAAAGGCTAGAAGACTGACAGGGGTAACAACATGGCCTACTCATTTTGAGTAGTAATGCGGAAAATTATGGACTTCTGTAAATTTTCTTATGTGACTTGTTTTTTATTAGAACCTCTCACAAAATGAAAGAAAATAGTATAGAGACACAAAAAAATACATAAAATCAACCCATGCTAAAATGGTCGCCACTCAGCTTTGTGCCACGAAATAAGCCGTAATGTTAATATTTCGCAGCGCTGATTAAATGTATATGAATAATAATAAATCAGCCTATATACGTCCCACTGCTGGGCACAGGCCTCCTCTCATGGATGAGAGGGAACGGGCTGTAGTCCCCACGCTGGCCCAGTGCGGGTTCGGGACTTCACATACACCTTAAAGGGTGATGAACTGGAAATTGAAGATAGAACAGTGTTTTTAGGTATCACCTTGGACTCAAAACTACAATGGCAGGCACATATCACCGCCCTAGCCGGAAAACTTAGTTCGGCAGCCTATGCAGTAAGACGCATAAGACAGTTAACAAACAGTTACTTCCACAGTGTTATGTCCTACGGAATCCTGTTGTGGGGGAAAGCAGCTGATATCCAGACCATATTCGTGCTACAGAAACGCGCTGTACGATCCATATACGAACTAAAAGCTCGAGAATCTCTCAGGGACAAATTTAAGGAGGCAAACATTCTTACTGTAGCATGCCAATACATTCTTGAGAATATCATGTATGTGCGAAAAAACCTTCACGAGTTCAAACTCAACAGCGATATCCACGACTACAACACCAGAAGTAAAAACAAGATCGCAGTGAAGGCCAGTCGTCTCCGCAAGGTTAGCACGTCGTTCGTGGGGAACTGCATACGTTTTCATAATAAAATACCCACCGAAATTGTTAATTTACCGTTCAGTCAATTTAAGTCTCATGTTAAAAGTAATTTGCTAAGCAAGGCGTATTATACTGTCAACGATTTCTTAAACGACAAAAATGCCTTTAAGCCAGTAGTAGGCTAATTCTATTAGAAATATACCTAAATACACATTATAAGTACCTGCCTGAAATAATTGTTCCATTTTATGTAAGAAGAGAGCACGTAATGCTGTTTCTCGCCGAGCAAGTCGCTTATTAATCTTTGCTTTTTAACATTGTCCGGTGGCTTGAATATGTCATGCTCGCTTAAAGGGCTTTGCTTACGGTGGCGTCGTTGATCGGGTCGCCACCTTCCCTAACATATGGTTGAGGGAGGCGATGGCTGAGATATGCGTCATATGCGTCATACTCGTGATCGGGTGCTGTTTGTGGAGTCCGGACTGTTCATGCTTGCAAGGGCATAGTACCCAACTTCTTAAATACTACTTAGTGTTATTTTATTATTATCGTATTGACGAGAGACATCATTCCGATCTTGACACGTTTTATTGTTATTGACCATGTACATCACTGACAATATTACATTAATATTCCTTTTTTTTATTGTTTTGTTTTGACGCTTAGAGACCGTATACATCTCTACGAACATTGAATAATTATTGATTGTATTTGGACGCTCAGAGACCTTATACATCTCTGGAATACTGAATTAATATCATTAACTTTCTGTTAATGCACAGACCTTATTCTAATCGAATGTAATGGTCGTATTTTGTTTTGTTTTCATTTACTTTGTGACATTTAGTGTGTTGTTATATCAGTCGTTAATGTGCAAATTTTAAATTATTATTGTGTTAGATTATAATCTTTTATTGTAAGATTATTATTTTTATTGTAAACTACCGTTTGACATGTAAAAGTGCCCTTGTGGCCTATTTGCAGAATAAATAATTTGTATTTGTATTTGTACCTTTGAATTTCTTCGTGGATGACGTATGCACATGCAGGTTTCCTCGCGATGTTTTTCCTTCGCCGAAATTAAATGTATGTACTTGAATATTTTGTTTCTATTTTCTCAGAAAGCATATGCTAGACGCGCTCCCGTACATCGCGAGCGCGGGCTCGGTGGAGCTCATCAAAGACATGATCCTGCGAGAAGCCGTCGACGCCAACACCCGGCACGAGTGGCTCATGTCCATGGCCATGATACCGCGGTAAATACTTTTTCTAGCATTTATAAAACAAAACGTTACGACCGCGTTCGCGTTTAGCTGTCAAGTCCCATACAAATTGAGGGTAAAACGCAAACGCGGTCGTAAAGTTTTGTTTCGGTAAAACTTATACTAGAGCCTCTGAAGTCCACTCCTGAGGCTCTAGTCTAAGTTTTATCGACACAAAACGTTACGACCGCGTTCGCGTTTAGCTGTCAAATCCCATACAAATTGAGAGTAAAACGCAAACGCAATCATAAAGTTTTGTTTGGGTAAAACTTATGCTAGAGCCTCTGGACGTGGCCTGCTAGTCGCGTGACATCCATAGCACTACATACTGGCATGCTAGACTTGCCTTTGTACATTTTAGACGGGACGCCTCTACCACTCCAGGCTACCCCAAAAAATGCCTTTTTGGAGTAGTAATTACCCTCCGTCATTATAACGGCTTTCAACAGCCCAGCTAGCAATGGTGACACTAATCTCCCTTCGCTAACAAATAATATGTAAGTGCGAGGGGAACGGGTGCTATATATTCTATTCTACAAATGCGATAATGTTAGAAGCAGCGTGGGTAAGGCCACAAGGTGGACTGATGACCTGGTAAAGGTCGCGGGAGTCCGCTGGATGCGGGTGGAACTCTCTGGAGGAGGCCTATATCCAGCAGTGGACGTCTTTCGGCTGATTTGATGATAATGCTAGGCTGGTCAGCAGAAACCAAATTCATGCTATTATGCTTCAGCCGCGTATCCATTTGAGCAGCCTCAGGCCGAGCAGCCTCGACTTGAGGCTGCTCGGCCTGAGGCATAGGCCCGAGGCACGTTGCGGATCAAGCTGAGGCAACACGCCTCATCGCGATCCGCGACTTCCGAGCCATATGGCTCGGCTCGCAGCGCCGAATTTGCCTCGTGTCGCGGCGCGCCTCAGGTTGAGGCAGCGTCTCCACTTGCGCAGCCTCGGAGCGAGGCAGCCGCTCGGCCCGAGGCTGCCTCTAGTGGATACGCGGCTTTTAGATACATGTATGTGGTTGTATCCCCTTTCATACATGAGAGGAGGCCTGTGCCCAGCAGTGGGACGTATATAGGCTGATGATGTGATGTGGTTGTATTGCAGACCGAAGAAAGAGATGTTGAATAGCATGCTCGAGCTGCTGAAGAAACAACAAAATGACCAGGTGATCAGCTTCACCGTATCGTCCATGGTGCACTCCTACTGCAAGCACAGCGGCAAATCACGTGAGTCACTTGCTGGAATAGGCGACCACTCGAAAATTATTATTGCTCCAAAAGAAAGAAGGCAAAAAAATATGCCTAGTGACGAAAATCCCATTCAGATATCTCAAAGAATTACGAAGCTACAACCGTTTTAATATTGCTTGGTAGAGAGAGAAAATGCAAAACAAACAATGCCAACAAATGCAATGCAAACAGTGTGTGACGTCACGTTATGGGATGCTGCCGGGGGGATGTCGACGGCGGCGCCGCACGCGATGGGACGTTGCCGTCTATTAGTGACGTCACAATCTTCCAGCGTCATCGTTTCATATGAAGTTGCGTTTTGCGAAAATGGGACAGAACATACCCCTTCTTAAAACTTTGGACACATCTTCGTGATTATTTAACCTTTTGCGTTGATTTTTCTCCATTTGACTACATTTATAATCCTTTTCTACTCCTGTACTTCTGTATCTGTCATTTACATAGTCCCGAACACTAATATAAAGACATACAAAATAAGTCTGCAGAAAAGTCTATACTCTATTCCCCATAACAGTACGGCACAACCGTGCTGTTTTGTCGCCAAAACGATACGCTTAGCAGCCATACGCTTCTAAACCTGGGTAGTTTTACGTAATCAACACTAATTTAACAACAAAATACATTAGGTACTACCAACTTAACAAACCACTGAATGTTTTTACTTCAAAGAAATTATTGTACTATAGGCATTGCTGCCAACTTAAGAAAAACCTTATTCTTATTATGACAGTACTGATAAGTTGAATTAAGAACAAAACAGACCATAAACAAGAGTCAATGTGTCATGTTTCCAATTTCCCGCCAAAGTTCCAGTTCAACATTAAAAGACGAAATATGATAACTAATCGTTAAGATTTGATTCGTGTTTGTGAAGTGAAGAAAAATGTGTACGTCCCTTTTAAAATGGACGAAGAAGAAAATAACTGCAAATCAAATGCTGTTTATAATTAGTCGTAGAAAAAGTATTGTATGCAACGGTGTATAACTTGGTCTTAAAACGCTCGTGGCGTCTTTAATTGCGATGCTCGCCAAGGCTCGCATCGCAACTCACGACCCTCGCGTTTTAAGACCCTACTTATACAACAGTTGCATAAAATACTATTTCGAGAGAATGAGACATTTTTGATTATTTTATTTAGTGTCTACACCTAATCATCAACGTCGGAGTTAAATAAGTTTCTGCCAAAATTTCCTGTTAGGTACAGGGTTTTGTTGCCGTCAGTCATCAATTAACCGTTGATATGTTTCCAATGACCGACGACGGGTTTATCTTGTGCAGTTTAGAAGTTGCTTAACCCACCTTCTGTCTTCATCATCAGATCAGACTGGGTCACAGGTATAGAATCCGGTGAATCCTCAAACATATCTTAAAGGCCGGCAACGCACTCACAACACCTCTGGTGTTGCAGGTGTCCATGGGCGGCGGTAATCGCTTACCATCAGGTGATCCGCCTGCACGTTTGCCTCCTATAACATAAAAAAAAGTGAAAAAACCCGTTCCATTGTTTACAACTGAAATTAAAATTTGTATCAATGCTATAACGACTTTGTAAGGGAAATACTATGGCATGATAGTATCAATGGAACGATACATAATGACACGCCAGTTTTACGCAATTGTGAATAAGTTCGTTACTAATTTTAGAGAGCCTTAAATTTGCATATATTGTTTGACTTCCCTCAACCCCATTAATTTTTGGAAATCGACATAACACTCAAACACTTGGTTCACAGTAAGAGAATGCTGCGAAGAAGACACACCCAAACTGATAATGGAGGAGTTCCAGAACATTGTGAAAGACTTCGAAAGCAAGGACTTGGCCACCGCGAAGCGACCTGCGCGGAACAAAGTAAGCTTAAGTTAAAAAAATATTTAATATCATCATCATTCGCTTGTCCTTATCCCATTGACTTGGCTTCTTCCATACCTCTCTATCGCCCGTCAACTCATCACACACATCTTTCCTGTTCATATCGTCTCTCACGCAGTCCATCCACCTTTTTCTTGGTCTACATCTTCTCTTACAAGCCTCTACATTCATACTTAATGCCCCTCTAGTAACATGACTATCATCCCTCCGCATAAAATGTCCATAATTTTACCATCCTATACATTTAATATATGTATATAATATTATAATCATTGGCGGTGAGATGATGACGTAGTCGTAAGGTCACTAAATTCTTAATAGGATTTTTCTTGAATTGATTCGATAAAACTGAAACATAATGTATTCCCAGATTAGTCATAATTTTGACGTAAAACTTCATTATTGCTTATTCCTGTTCTGTCAATTCTGGCATACGCCACGCAAATTCGACAATTACTCGGTTTACTACTTACTGCTTTAGCTACTATGATGTTCTTAAAAGAGATTTTTTAAATCTGTGAGCTCGATACCACACTGACCCTACGGCGCAAATACCATATTTACTTTTATGTAGAGTTAATTTATACATTTTTAGATTACAATAGCTATTAAAGCCCTTGGAAACATCGGTGGCTTCAAGCAGGAGTTTGTGGATACGTTGATATCCATCGTTGGCGACGAGTTGGTTCCAGTTCCAATTAGACTGGCGGCCGTGGACGCATTCCGCAGGACACCTTGCATTGAGACACGGTAATGTACATATAGAGCATTTTGAGTCCTTCAAATATTTTTTACTTCTAACTTTCAAGCGGCGATTCCACTGCTTCGTTCGCCTAATGCGGCCACCGACTGTCGTCTTCATATAAGTCTGTCCGCCTACTGAATACAGACACATTAATAGGCGATTGCAGCCGTCGGTCACCGAATGCGACCGACGTCCTTGCACAGTCGCGGTCGAAACAAGTTGCAGGCAGCGACCGACTGAATGTGATTGCCGCTTAACGTTTCAACACCTGTATACTTCCTAGGAGGTCCCAAAAGCGCCTAGACCTTTCCCAACTACACGCTGATTGCGTGACCTGTAAAAGTGCTCTGTTTAGTTTTGATTTAGTGTATTATCGATCACTGAGCACTTCGCTTTTTAAAAATGAAAAGTTAAGCTTGTTAAAAATGAAATATTAATGCTGCTAATTTTTATTAAAACTAATTTATTATGACGGCAAGTTTAGTTATAATGAGTCCCATAGGGAAATGCCCTCGGGACAGAGGTTCTTTTAATCACATCCAACCAAGTAATTTAATAAAATAATACTATCTTCAGGGAATACTTCTTAGCTACGTTCCGCGAAGACTACGTGAACATCGAGGTGCGACTGGCGTCGTACCTGCAGGTGATGAAGTGCCCGACCCTCAGCATCGTCAGGAAGATCTACCACTCCGTCAGGCAGGAGCAGGTCAACCAAGGTACAAGTCAACCCACGTAAAATGAGCTCTGGCGGCCACACAATTTATATGGCACCTGGAGCTCTTTTTAAATGTGTTGAGGTATACGCGCTACTGAAAGTTAGACATTTAGAAAACCAAAGACATAAGAAAACTAGTCAAGTATTGCCGCTATTATTCAACCGGCGAGTTTCGGAATGAAATGGCTGTCAATTCATATAAACATGGAGGTATGGCAAAAGTGTCACCTCCAATAGGGAAGATGCAATATTTTCAATTTTGCTTTCATTTGAAAGAACCGCACGTAGAATAGACCTCGAAAGAATAAAAAAATTAGAATACCTTAATTTATAGACAAAAATTCCCGTTAAAAAATAAAATATAAATAATGAAATTTCCCGTCAGTTGTCACTCGCTTTAATTGTTTGTCCGTGGTTCGTCCCTAGATGTCATAAAGTTGCCTAGTTTTGACTTTAGACAGGAGTGACGTCACCAGACACTGATTAAAACACGTTCCGTTTCACATTACTTCAAATGGTTATTATTGTTTGAAATTGGTATTAAGTAAAGTAAAAAGTTTCAGTAGCTATTATTTTATATTTTTTCAACATTTAAGTTACATAATAATGGTAAATATTATAGCTACATCTTCCCTATAATAAACCTAATCGCGGTTTGATAATATCTGTGGGTGTATAATATTTTAGGAGTTCTATAGCTCGCCGATTCAATATCCAGATCTTGACCTAACTTATGTGAAACTAGCTGCACGTGCGGGTTTGCCCGCGTATTGCAAAAAACGCAGATGAACCCGCAGGATATGATATAGCATATAACCATCCAAAAAGTCCATGTCTACACGCAGGTGAAAGATTGTTTGAAATCGGATAAGCAGTTCCGGAAATTATCCAAAACATACAAACTTACTAAGCTACAATCTCACAAACTTTGCTGGGAATTAGGCCTCCCCATAAGAGTGCCACAATGACTGTTCCTGGACCACCCGCATCCAGCGGATTCTCGAGACCTTTACCAGGAGAAAGTCAATGCTGTATGGAAATTCATATCCAATTGACTAGAGTGTCTTACATCTTTTGTCCATTAAAGGAAGCGGGTGAGAATAAATAATCATTTTTTCTAGTGGCAACATTCGTGTGGTCCCACCTTAACAACCTTGGCCAGTCGTCGCTGCCGTCCCGAGTGGAGATCCAGGGCCTTCTGTCTGGCAACCCCATGCCGCAGCTAGAGGACAGCCCTGACTTTAGAATGTTCTCGCGCAACTATGAGCAGAGCGTGTTCTTCGATCAGTACAATGCGGGTGAGTTATGGAATGAACCTTATTTATACAACGTGTCTTTTTAATCGTCTTAGAGCCGAAGCCCACTTAAAGTATCCAAAACGTACTAATCATTTGTGAAAAAAATAGTAAGTTTTTAGGAATAAAAGGTAATTAAGCTTGTAAAATCTTGTATGGCGCGCGGTGCGAAGTTCATTCACCCGGTTAGAATTCGTACCTATCTACATAAGATGGCGGCTAGCGGACACTGCGGTCACTCGGCTGGATGATTAAAATTAATATTGATGCAAAATCAATATTATTGCATTAAAAAAAAAAACATATTTTAAGTTCTTTGTGATGTATACACTAACCGAGCTTCGGCTCTAAGACGGTTAAAAAACACCGTGGTAAGATAGACAGTTGAACATCGTATTATATTTTCTCTAAACATGAGCCTTGCGAGGATAAAATATACGATTCATGTCGAATCGTATATTTTATCCTCACAAGGCCTACTTTACACTCCGTTTTAATGGGATTTGAAGATTTCATAAAACAAATAAAAAAATGTATGTAAAGTAGCAAAGCTTTTGTTTCGTTGATTATTCAAAAAAATGAAATGCAATCCGATTTCTATGCAACTAGATTAAAATTACCTTAGGAAACATGGGGCCTTGCATCGAAATAAACCTTGAGAATGACTTGGTACAGGTGGTAACTACGAGGCGAACGTGATTTTCTCACCGGACTCCTACATACCCCGCTCCGTGTCTCTCAACTTGACTGTTGACATGTTCGGAGAATCCATTAATATCTTGGAGGTAATACTTTAATCAATCCATGTATTATTTTTAGGTTTTTTTTATCATACTTTTTCTTTTTAATGTTTTTTTGGTCACATTAGTGTCTCTGAGCCATCAGACCCTAGAATTTAACCTTTTGGACGCGATACCTCATGAACGAAACTGACACCTTACACGCCAACCTTTTGCTGCAAAAATTTGATTATGAACCTTACTTGAAAGCATGAAGTTGACTTTGACAGCCGTACGCCATAACACTCTTCACGAGGCACGACAAAACGCAACACCCTTTGGTGTTTTTTTCCTTCAAAGGGTTAATTATGTGACACTTTTCTTGTCGTCCCCAATTCCAGCTCAAAGCCCGCGCCGAAGGGTTCGAACGCTACTTCGAAAACCTATTCGGGAACAACGGTCCCTTCAGCAAGACCAAGATTAACGATCACCTACAAAGTCTGCGCTACTTCCGATCCCTGACCGAGGCGGCTGACGTGCGAGCAAAAGTCGAGGATATTCCCTACGTGAACGAGGCCCTTAAACACCAATTTCCCATGGCAGAGCTGGGCGTTAAAGTGTTCGGGAATGAAATATCTTATTGGAACGCGGAGGGTAATGACGAGATTATGAAGAGCTTGGAGCGGCTGAATCCGCAGTTGAGAATACTGGAGATATTGTCTGGGAAGGTATGTAGTTTTTACGATGCAGTTAACTTCGTTGGCTTTCCATCCCAATATCCATAGAAATCTCCATAGAAGGACAAACATTTGTGTACCGTGAGTTCTTTAAGTATGTATTCAAATCGTAGTAGATTTCCGTCGACTTCGAAGATATTGATTATTGTAAAGTAATGCTATCACTTTTAGGCTTGGTTTTATTCGTTAGCCGCCCAGCACGAAAAACGAACAGTGTTTGAATCGCATTTCAATATTTTAATTTGCAACAACTAAAAAGGTCTTTTAAAAGGCCTTTGGGCGGTTAGAGTTTGAAAAGATGCGTTAGACCAAATATTAGATCAAATTTCAATTAGTCATTCATTACTTACCGACATGAGGTCTGAATTTTTTTTATAAAGCTGAGGTTTACTTGTGACTAAAGTGAGCAACTGTTAAATTCCTTGCCGAGTTCATATCACTAGATCAAACATTCAGAATCACTCCTACAGTCGATTTGCGGCTTTCATAGTAATTGTCTCACATAAACACCGGGTGTTTTAGGAAATATCATACAACAAGGCGTCTCTTTTCCTCGACACTACATTCTCGGTACCTACGGGCTGCGGGCTCCCTCTCAACATGAACCTCATGGGCACGAGCTACGTCAACACCAAGCTGTCGGGCACCATGCTCGACAAGTTCCGCCAGAGCGGAAATCTGGACTTCGAGGGCAAGATACATCCTAGGTAACATTTGAGCCCAGCTGATCGATTGTGTAACGTTTCGTACGTACGTTAGGTAGATCTGAATGTCATTTTTAACCGACTTCAAAAAAAGGAGGAGTTTCTCAATTCGGCTGTATTTTTTATTTAATTATTATTATTATTTTCAATGTTTGTTACCTCAGAACTCCGTCATGGATGAGCACATTCGAATTTTTTTTTGTTCGTTTGTATATACTTCCAGGTGGGTCCCATTTTTTTCAAAACTTAGTTAGATGATGGGATCCATGAGGAATTGAGGGGACTCCTCAATTTGAAGTCGGTTAAAAATAGGACATGTTCTCGTGGCTTGGCGGAGTACTAAATTGAAGTCGGTTAAAACTTTGTTTTTAAAGTAAATTACTTATATGTACGGGGAAATGACAGTTCAGATGTCCTGACACTCTTTCGAAAAGTTACGCAGTCACCCATCTGGTCTGGCTTACCTTTTTTTGAGTCAAAATAAGTTAAAAAGTGGATTATACTTTATATATAACCCGCAACGAAAAAAGAAGGGGTGTTATAAGTTTAACGTGTCTGTTTGTGTATCTGTGTATCTGTCTGTGGTATCGTAGCTCCCAAACGGATGGACCGATTTGAATGCGGGTTTTTTCGTGTCATAGATAGTTTTATGCCCAGTGCTAATAATTTTATGCCTAGTTAGCCATGTTTCATCAAAATCTGTTCAGCCGTTTTTGAGATATTGGACTTTGAAATGAAAATGTCGGGGGTTTTTCAACTTTTCCAAGTTGTAGTTACTTACATTATTAAAACAACTTTTTAGGCATTGCTTTATTGTTTTAAAACTTTATTTCGAACCGCTTTCATCGTAGGGCGCAGGTAAATATAACCTGACCGATTTATAACGAACAATTCCATATAATAGATATATCTCTATTTTATTTTTTACACTACCTTTATAAATGATCGTTTATTATTTGGGAGCTTATAGAATTGACATGTCACTTTATGAAAGTAATTTGTATGACAACAACAAAACTGACACAGGTGATCATTATTGCAGTGTCGCAGTGAACATAGCCGCGACAATGTCGGTGAACGCCGGCGAGCTCAGCGCGAGCGGCATCCGAGTGAACATGCGGCTCTACACGGCCACCGCCGTCGAGGCCAGGCTGAACATCCGCGGCCTCGGCCTGGTCAGACTCGACTTGTCCTTGCCCAGTGAGAAGAGAGAGATCTTCGCCGCCAAGTAACTCGTGATAACCTTATTTTTCACACTTATTTTGCTCCCCGACGAGAGGGATCAAAACGCTACTTTTCTGTTCAAGCTACTTTTTTTAATTTATACATTTGCATGTAGCATTTACGCAATGTGCTAATTGAACACAGAACTTAATAAAATAATCGATTGTAATTTCATCGTAATCGATTCAAAACTAACATATTTCAAGTTATAACTTTAACAACGTTGTATGAAAATTTATAAGTTTTGTGTGTAATATAAATTAAGAAAATATGTTAAAACTTCTTAATTAATTTTAACAATATGTTTTTTAAATTTCTTCATAGTCGGTGAAGTGTCACAAGGGAGCAAAATAGTATATTTACGGCGAGGGCGGTGTATTGAATCCTGAACGTAGCGAGGGATGCTACAATAGAATCCTGAGCGTAGCGAGGGATTCTAACGTAGGATCCTGAGCGTAGTGAGGGATACAAGTGTTTACGCCCGAGACGAAAATAATTTTGCTACCGAGTGACACATACTATTTTTCACACCGACTATGAGGAAATTTAAAAAAAGCTATTGTTAAAATATATCTAAATTATCTTAATTTTTATTACTAATTTTTAAATATTACGAAATATTTATAAATTTTTATACAACATTGTTATAGTTAAAACTTGAAATATGTTCGTTTTGAATCGACTACGATGAAATTACAATCGATTATTTTATTAACATCTGTGTTCAATTGGCACATTGCGTACAAATGTTCCAATGCCAATGTATAAATTAAAAAAGTAGCTTGAACAGAAAAGTAGAGTTTTGGTCCCTCTCATCGTGGAGCAAAACTTACTTTTCCGAATGAAAGGTGTGAAAAAGATATTTACGATTGAAACAAACTGGAGGCTCGTCTCGGTCGAAGACTATTCCTCAAGCTGGAGGAAGCAGATAAAATTCGAGATGGCCATAATAACCACACGTGCCGGAAATATGGTCATTTACCACTTTTTTTTAAAGGCGATTTTTTAAATAGTTTCCTATTATTACCAAAGATATTGTGTTGTCTTTTTTATGGTATATTAGTTGGTTTTAATAACCGTGTATTTTTTATCCACAACCTGCCCTTACTTAATTTTTTACAGAGCTCCAAACCTTAACGTGTCCATATTACCCTCACGTACCTTATCTATAGCATATTTCATTTAAATCGGTAGTAGTTTAAGCCTGAAGAGGTAACAGACAGATAGACAGACTAAGTTCAATCAGGCTTGATAAGGACAACCATACAACCTTAACCGACTCCATCGGCCACGACACTGCGCGGCAGCGTTTTGCAAATCCATTGTGTGTGATCCTAACTATCCACATTGCGTTGCGCGTGTCGACCGCGCGATGAACAGATAAAACGCCGCAATTCACGCAATGTCGTGGCCGGGCCGGGAAAGTGGTTACACATTGAGACTTTATGTAGCGATACAAAGCAAAGTGAACATAACGCACTACATATTGGAAGGCAAAGTGTTATAGTTTAAGGTCAAATCTAAATTAAAAAATAAAAAACATTGCAGGCCGCCTGGAATGTTATATATAAATTACTTTATTTGTCGAGAACCAAATTTAAAAAAAGTGGAAACTGGCATATAAAAGACGGCACAGCTCGTATTCAGCCAATTCAACTCGTATTTTTCAGTTGCAAACACGACGTTTTTGTATGTGTGTTTTGTAGTTTGCGTTGTTTTGGTGGAAAAATACACTTCCGATTCTGGTAAAAAAAACCGCGGGAAATCGTAAATATTTTCACGTTGTGCAACGATATTTAAAGTTTATATAAATAAATACGAGTAATATGTGTTCAAGCGACGAAGAAATGGAGTGTACGCCTAGGAATTGAGGGATGAAGCGAATCTCGTAATCAATCATTTGTTTCCAGTAAAGTCAAAAGAGGAATTATATGAAAACCTACGATAATTTTATGTTGTGGCGAGAAGAAAAGAATGTCTCCAACTTTTCAGATAGCTTATTTCAGTGAAGTCGCAAAAAGTAAAATGCCATCAACATTTTGGGCATTATATTCAACGCTAAAATTCACAATGAATATCAAACATAACGTATAAACATCAAAACTTTCTCGAATTTGACAGTCCGACGGTTTCAAGAGAAAGAAATCGAACGTATTAACTTCAGAAAATATTACGCAGTTCTTAAATGAGGCTCCGGACGACCGATACCTAGCTACAAAGGTAATAAATGTATGTAGTACCTAAATCGTTCTCCCACACGTTAAGTGGCACGTAAACAAACTGAATATAATAATAATAAAGCTTGATTTCAATTTTGTATTTTTTATTCACCCATTTTTGAGAAAAGCACTATATATGCCTTAGCCGGAATAGCAATTGCAGGCTTCGTATTATAATTATTATAAAAAACAAATACTCAGCCTGCAATTGCCTCCTTCCCGGCCACGGCAATAATGTACTATTATCGCGATTGTAGCGCTGCAAAAGGTCGCTGTGTGTGATCCAGCGAGTAGTTTATGCTACAATGTGAGTGTACTAGAAATAAGCTTAGGAAGACCAACAGAACTTCACCTCTTTATCAACCATGAACTATTCTCATTACATTTCAGATCAGAGTTGATTATCCTGCATGGCGACGAAGAGTTACAGCAGCAAGGATTAAACACGAACAGGATAGAGCAGAACACATGCAGTTGGTCTGTTTTCGACAAGGGCATTGGCATCAAAGTCTGCGCTTCATACCAGGTATAACCCAACGAGCTACGAGCTACTATTGGGTACGAAAGATTTAGTACTATGGTTTAAATATTTATTTAAACTTAATTGCACAGATAAGAAGTACAAATGGCGGATTTAATGCCTTAAGGCATATGGTTGTAGTCATTCATTAAACACATTTAGGACTTTAAACTAGTTTCTGACAAAAATTTCATTTTTGGTACAAGCTTTTATTGCAGACTGTACTTTTCTGTGTACCATCATCAACTACTCATTGAGTCGATTCTAACGAGCTCAAACTCAACGGGGTTACATCGGTTAAGTACTTCTGTCATCATCAGATCAGCTCGATGGTACCATTATATTGAATTGGCATCCAAACTTCACTTATACCGAAAATTTCAGCTCAATCGGTCACCGGCAAGTGGGTCAAATTTAACTTGCAAGATTCGACTACAGACAACGGGACAGGTGGAACTAAATAAAAGCTTGTAATATAATACACAGATACTCTTCACCTCCTTCTTTCTTTAGCATATATGTAGTATACATAGATAGATAGATAGATAGATAGATAGATAATAACTTTATTCAGCCACAACAAACTAGTATAGTGGTACAAACTTATCAAACACTTTTATAACCTAAGGCATTCAGAAAAAGTAAATTTAGTCGAGGGTTGTCTGTTGTGGTGTAGAATAGGTGCTGACTCAGCGTTACTGCTGCGGAGTCCGCAGCGCTGATCTTCCGCCAGAACCTTTAAAACTAAAACTAATGGGTCCAACGATCAGTGCAGCGCGAATCAATACTATCGATAATCAGTGTATTATTATAATTGTCAATAGGTAATTCATATTTAAATATTAACGAGTGTAAGTAATATAAAGAATTGAGAAGAAGTGTTTTGTGTTAAAGTGTAAAGTAGGTATAATGTGTAAATGTAGGTGTTGGAATGTAGCAATTATTGGTAATATTAGTATACAGTATATGTACAGTATAAACAGAGTAAATTAAGTGGTAACTAAAATAGGAGTAGTAGGGGCAGAGTTTAGGTACTTTGCTTTTGCGTGTTTAGGAAGTACTGTCGTAATTTTAATTTAAATTGAGTTTTATTTTTTAATGCTCGAATTGGTGGAGGTATAATGTTCCAGCACTTAGTAGCTTGGTACCTAAAACTCCCTCTAAAAGCAGCAGTACGATGTCTTTGAGCTTGCAATACCTGAATACGCGGGACTCTAGCTGAATGACAAGTTCTATTTGTTGACCATTTCAGCTTATGGAACAAGTAACTTGGGCTTTGTGTATTTATTGTGTCAAACAGCAAACACGCTAACATTAGATTCTGACGTGGTAACATTTTGAGAGAATTGCCATCGTTTATAAATGGAGTGACATGAGTTCGCGGTGGAATCCTGTAACAAAACCTGGCGCAAGCATTTTGGACCCTCTGAATGCAGCGCTGCGAACGAGCCCAGAGACAAGGACCGTACACGGTAATGCAGTAGTTTAGTTTCGATAAAATAAGGGCGTCACATAGTCTCACTCGCAGATCAATACTCAAAAAGTCACGAACATTGTACAAAACCTTCAGACGGTACATACAGAACCGGACTGTTTCAGCTACGTGTTTTTCAAAGCGGAGGTTACTGTCCATCAAAAGGCCTAGATTCCTTGCTTCACTTACTTGAGTCACATTTACACCATTCATTTCGATTACAGGATTTTGGGCTTCTATAGCATTTGTTAAACGTTGTGAGCCTAGTACCATGTACTTTGACTTTTTTGGATTTAGTACCAAACAGTTTATAGTGGCCCATTCTGATATACGCTTTAGATCAGAATTTATCTTAGAAACAGCTGAATCCGTGTCATTGGGATCAAAAGATAAATATATTTGCAGATCATCAGCGTACAGATGGTATTTGCATTGTCTGATGCATTGAACGATATCAGCACTATACAAAATAAATAGCAGGGGTCCCAAAATTGAACCTTGTGGTACTCCCCTTGTCACGGCAATAGGGTCAGAGGAAAAAGAACTACCATCACTTCGGACAATCCGAACTAGCTGTTTCCTGTTACAAAAATAACTTTCGAACCACCTTATTGTATTGTCCTGGAAACCATAAAACTGCAATTTTGATAGAAGGAGTGGAACATTAATGCAATCGAAAGCCCTGGAAAAGTCAAGCAGCACCAAAACTGTTCCCAGGCCCTGGTCTTGGGCAGCAAGAACTTCATCAACCACATCATGGAGCGCTGTGCTAGTGCTTCGACCCCGTCTAAAGCCTGATTGCATTTCTGGTAGAATATTGTTACTTTCCAAGTACTTAGATACGTAGTAGTTAGTACTTAGATAGACATATTTCTTCCAAATTGCTTTATTAATCCCATGTTTGTTCTCCAGTTCCCAAACATGACGAACCTCAAAAACGCGCCGTACTTCATAATGAGCGGACCGGCCAAGTACGTGCTGTCGCTGGAGAAGGCCGACCCGTCCGCGCGGACGTACTCCTTCCAGTACAAGTGGGACAAGAACCAGACCAGCGACGTCATCGGGTTCACCTTCGACACTCCTGACAGCCAGGTATACTACCACACCACACATGTCACAAAACGCGCCGAGCTCCATAATAACCCCATTTTTAATTCACATTTATTGTGAACTAAGTAAAACCTTACATGGGTGAGGACCAAATTCTTGGCCAGTATTTTGCCTAGTTAGTAATTAAAAAAATCCGTTGTGACACAAAAATCCATACTTTTAATATTATAAATGGGAAAGTGTGTGTGTTTGTTTGTCCGTCTTTCACGGCAAAACGGAGCGACGAATTGACGTGATTTTTTGAGTGGAAATAGTTGAAGGAATGGAGAGTGACATAGGATAGTTTTTATCCCCGAAATCACCCCCTGAGGGGTGAAATGGGGGGGGTCAAATTTTGTATGTAGCTGCGATATAAACGAGTTCCACGCGGACGGAGTCGCGGGCAGAAGCTAGTTAACCATATAATTGTATGCCAAATTTTTGGAACAACGGAACTTTTTAACTACCACCGAATAACCAGGCTAATTACTGGCCAAGAATTTGGTCCTCACCAAATACGGTCTTGAACTGAAAAGTTCCAACGTCTTCTACTGAAAAGATTGTAATTAATATGTACACGATCTCCCCACAAACACGTGTTATCTAACGCCATTTTGACTAGAATCGGTTTAATGGGCGTTCATGAATAAGACCAATTACCGTTCATATATCTAACAAGTCGCGATTCCACAGGAGAAACGCATGATCGACGCAGTCCTCAACCTGTACAGCACGGAAGACAACACCTCATACACCGCCAGCCTCACCTTCCAGTCAGCTAAGAACACGCTCAAGGCCAAAGGCGCGTATCTGAACACGGCCAACGTCAAATCAGTCGAGGCCAGCCTCATCATAGACGGGGCGAAACAGTTCGACACGGTTATGTCGTTGAGGAAGACTGATATCTTGTTCGGTTATGTGTGGCTGCCTAAGGCTTATTGGGTGGTTAATGATGAGAAGATTGCGGAGTTGACTGGTGAGTGCGATTTCTTATTAATACTTTATTCGGTGTTTAAAGCGGTTAAATAGTACCGCAAATATAAGTTACAACGATATACCTGCGCAGAAAGTACTTTTTGAAAACATTTCAGCCAATCACAAGGCAGCGCGTTTGCCTACAACGCCCATTGGCCAAAATTTTGCGCGCGACGCCGGCAGCATTTCGCCGGCCATTTTGTCCGACGCCATGAGCGGGAAAGCACGAGCTCACCTGTCGTTGCATATTTGGAGCTTGCGTTGCAACAAGGTCTTTATTGAAATGGTCATACGTTCGATTTCATTCGGTACTTGTTGGACGCGTGATTCTCTATTGTATGGGCAAAAATCATTTCCCAAAGTGTCACTTCCCAAAAAATTATTCCCAAATAATCATTTGGCAAAAAATCACTGGTCAAATTATTGTTTCGCATTTTATCACTTGGCAATATCTCCTATGGCAAAATATTACTTCGCAAATTATTGTTTGGCAAAGTTTTACATAGTCGAGTTTGATTTGGTCAAACGTATTATTAACGTATTAACGTTTTATTAACGTACATTCGTTTTCCAAATTATTGCATGGCATACGATTTAGATCCTAATTGTATAGTGCATACGAAATCTATTTGAGTGATCACATATTTTGCTAAGCGGGTAGTTTGTAAAAAACAAAAGTAAATAATTTACAGGTAAGTTTGTATGTTCTTTTGTACTATAGGTACTTAGGTAACAATATATTATAATGCAAGTAAGCAGCATGCATGCTAGCAAGCCCCGAGTCGGTTTCACCCTTTTCATCGAGTCTCCAGCGAATCGACGCCACCCCGCCGCGCGGGGTGTCTATTTCTGGTTTGAGGGACACAAGTGAACCCTAACCTAACCGACCAAAAACAGAGTTCGCTTATGACAGGCCATTTTTCCACCCTGATACCTAATGTGCGAAATGAAAATTTGAACAAATGTTTTGTTTGGAAAACAATATTAGCCCGAACAATGTGTTTGCTTAATAAACTTTTTCTTAATAACACTTGAAAAAGCAAAATTATGCCAGATGATATTTTGACCAAATGAACAAAATGCGAAACAAAAATGTGCTATTTGTTCGTTTGGGAAATGAAACTACTGCCATAAGTTTTGTGGGAAGTGAAATTTGGCGAAAAATATTTTGCCGAAACAGCAGGATACCTGGACGCGTTAAGTATCCGCTATGTGACGGTCCATACAAAATGTATGAAGAAAAGGACGTAGTGGAAAAAATAAAATAAGGAACTTTTCTTTACCAGAATAAAACATTACTGCCAAAATATAGTTTTTTCGTAGAAGCTATTGCCGACTGGACTTTACTGTATATCGTCATCAACTTACTCATTTAGACGATTCTAACGAACCCAACCCAAACTCAACGGGGTTACGTCGGTTAAGTACTGAATTCCCATGGCCACCTTCTGTCTCCATCATCAGATCAGCTCGATGGTACCATAATATTGAATTGTCATCCAAACTATACCTAGACCCAAAATTTCAGCTCAATCAGATAACGGCAAGTGACTGAAAAATGGATTGCAAATTTTGACGGACAACTTACTTATGTACATACTTAGTTACATACATACGAACTGTGCAAGTTAAATAAACGAAAAAAGTTTTCATCATTTGGAGTAAAAAAACTCACTCTCCGAATTCGCTATACTACATACTTTTCTAATGCTTATCTGAACCCTTCCAGGTCAATTCAAAGTACGAACTAAAGGCGGCGTCACACAAGCGGACATTCTAATAGACTTCCACATGCGACAACAGGCGAGCCACCTCGTCGGCTACTACACCATCAACGGTCTGTCCCACGGGCTCCAACTCACTCTCGACTATCAGTCTTATAAGAACAAGACTCAGACGATTAGGCTGGATGGCTTGTATAGCGAGCGACCCCTGGGCAACCGCCATGATTTGTATGGCGAGCTGGCGATGGAGTTTACGGCTTACCCTGCGTATAACTTCTTTGCTGCGTTGAAGAATATGGTGAGTGTTGTTTCTATTTTTTTACACGACTGCCTAAAAAGGAGTGTAATGGTTTTATGGTCATTGTCAAGCCGAAATTAAAGCAGGATTGCAAGAGTTGGTATGTCCCCCACACCACTGATGACCTGGTAAAGGTCGCGGGAGTCCGCTGGATGCGGGTGGCGCAGGACCGGTCATTGTGGCACTCTTTGGCGGAGGCCTATGTCCAGCAGTGGACGTCTTTCGGCTGATATAATGATGATGATGATGATATGTATGAAATGACAGCTATTCCATTCCGAAACTAATCGCGGTCGAATAATATGTATGCGAGTTTCTTCACTCGTATGAGAGGTATCTTAAGAATCCCCGGGTAACACCTTTTTATCGTGGGAGTGACATGAAATATAGTATGGAAAAAAACTATTGGGTTTCTTAAAAAAAACAATTTCACTTTCTTTCTAGAAATCCCAAACGCATCTGGACATGAGTTTCAACATCTCGTCCTCCAGAGATCAGAACACGGAGCCCGCGCTCACTTTCGGCTTCACGCGCATTGACAAGATAGTCGGCGTGAAGCTCGCCACGCACCTCACCGTCACCAGGCCGCGGCCCGTGAAGATGAGCTTCCAATACGAAGAGGTAAGTGGCTAACTTCATTGGTCTTGTAGGTGCTTAAGGGGCCTTGTTTTGAGTCGTACACGCCCCCTAGACAGAGACACACCGATGCCTTCCACGCACGAGAACAAGAGATGTAACACTCTGGGGGTGGCTTTTTTGGGCAAATTTCAATAAATACCTTACTTAGTGAAGTCTTGTTTAAATTTCAAAAAGTGAGATTTTAGATGAGATTAAATACTATAGTATTAACTTGATTGTGTCGAAATAGTACATTGTGATACAAGTGAGGTATGTTGATAATTACTTCAGAGGCGAAATTGTTCACGCGAACCGCAGGTGAGCGTGATAAGGAAGCCGAGGATGTAATTATCAAAGCTCACGCGTATCATACGACGTTTTCAACACATTTTGCGAGGAAAAAATCATTTTCATAAGATGAAAATGTTATAGGCCTGCCAAATTATTTACTTTACATTAAGCAAATCATTAAGATGACAACAGGTTTTTACTCACAATTGCACATCGCCAAGAATTTCCAGTGGCGTCCATTTTATTCATCACTTTTCTAGTCACCACCAGTCAACATTTTTGATAATAACCAAACACGCCTAAACAAATTTTACAAATATTTGTGAAATAGTTAACCTATAATGGCGCGTAACAGTTTTTTTATTCGTGAAGTTTGCGCAGTGTGGGTACAGAAATCTCTAAACAGCCAATACAAAATAAATCAATATTTTCGTTTTAAAATGTTATTTTTATTTAATTCATGTAAAATGTTATGAAAAGTTAATAGTTTTACTAAATTAAACGTTTCCATATCATATACAAAAAGAAATAGTAAATTAATTAACAAAAAGGATTTAATTTGTTTAGTTGAGTAAGAATCCATTTGCCGAAAATTAAAAAAAAAGCTGTACATTCTGTACAACCCGGTTAATTTAAGAATGCACCGTGTTCATGCATATATCTTGCTGCAAGGTGCCAACGTGACTTAATCGGGATATAACCATAACACACAAGTGTTGTAATGTTATAAAACACGTGTTTTTAATATCCAGGATTATGAGCCTAAAAGCGACACAATAAGAGGTACGTTACGAGCAATTGTGTTGAAAAATAATGTATCGTTTGAGTAGGCTGATTAAAAAAAAGAAAAGACAGACCCAACTTTGTTTTTTTTTTCTATCAAGGATATTTTAAGCAATCATGTATCGATAAAATCAGATAAACAATCATATAGTCAAGAATGATACATCTGAAGATCAGACCGTATTGTTTCTTAATCTAGTCAGAACGGCGTTTCAAAGCACCCGATAATTTCCAATGCACCGCCTTAATCATAGCAGCGCACTAAAAGGGGTTTGCATTATAAACAGGTCAGTCAGTCGTTCTCTCTAGGCAAACAGCACTCAGAGTGGTCTTGGCAAAGTCAATGTCCATGTTTTGGGTTTCTTCCTCGTTTCACGCACAGACAGCATTCCGGTGCGAGCTCAGTTTTGGTATTACGACTGAGAAAGAATTGTGTCACGGCCAGACAGAAGAAGAATAATAAGAAGAATAAAAATTTACTTATTTAGCACACAAAACACGAAAAAGATAAAATACAATCAAAAAGGTAACCTTATACAATGATGTGCTAAACGGGAGCCTCACTCAGCATGTTGCCACGGGGGTCGTGACGCTGGTTTTCAGTGAGAGCCCCAAAAATAAATAAAACTAGAAGTTAACTAAACTAACAATTTTATAGTTTATGTTGCGTATTGACAGAGGCTTTTCATTACATGGGTATATGAATCACAAGCGCACCTGACATAAACCCCACGACCAGAACGTAAGACATAAAAGCTGTGACACACGTCGGCTAAAAAGGTAGTAGATCATACAAAGATAAAGTGGGCACTTTCAACTTTTCAACCCTACAAAGCCCCGGGGCCAGATGGTGTCTATCCCATCCTACTACAAGAAGGCGCTAATGTACTAATTCCGCATCTTAGCAGATTGTACAGGGCGTGCTTGGCCTTCGCACACGTACCGCGTGTGTGGAGGACGGTAAAAGTAACCTATCTACCCAAACCGGGTAAGGCGGATTACAGTGAAGCCAAATCGTATAGGCCGATAAGTTTATCGTCGTTTTTCCTCAAAACACTGGAGAAACTGGTAGATAGACACATAAGGGATGGCCCATTAAGGAGACATCCGCTGCACGAACTGCAATGTGCATACCAGCCAGGGAAGTCAACGGAAACCGCACTTCACGTGGTAACAACCAGGGCTGAACAGGCTATAGAGAATAAAGAACTATGTCTGGCAGCTTTCCTAGACATGGAGGGAGCGTTCGATCGTACCACGTATAAAGCTATCAGCGAAGCAGCTGCAAAACATGGTGTAGAGCCTACCCTATGTAAATGGATAGGCAATATGTTAAATGGCAGACTAATAAAGTCATCTCTCTTGGGGGATGAGATAATGGCCACGGCCACAAAGGGATGTCCACAGGGTGGGGTACTCTCACCAACTCTTTGGAGTTTGGTGGTGAACTCACTCCTGGTAGAACTCAACAAAGGTCCCATCCGCACGATAGGATATGCTGATGATTTAGTGATACTGGTTAATGGGAAGTTCCCAGACACGGTATCAGAAATCATGCACAAGGCACTACAGACAGTGGAGAGATGGTGCGACCGGTACCAATTATCCATTATTCCAGGCAAAACTGTAGTAATACCCTTTACTAGGAAAAGGACCCTTCGAGGCGTACAGCAGTTAAAACTGTACGGGAGGGTACTAGAACTGTCCAATGATGTGAAATATCTAGGTGTTACACTGGATAAGGAACTGAATTGGAAGAAGCATACAGATCTCACCATTACAAAGGCACTGAGCGTATTTGGAATGTGTAGATCAGCGTATGGCAAAACATGGGGATTGAACCCAAAAGTACTTAAGTGGATCTACACTATGATGGTGAGGCCCATATTATTGTACGGTAGCCTGGTATGGTGGCCAAGGACTTTAATAAGCACATGCAGAGATGCTCTGATGAAGGTGCAGAGATCGGCATGCATGGCTATAACAGGGGTGTTTCGTACCACGTCTACAGCGGCGCTAGAAATCCTACTGGGCCTACCGCCACTTCACTTGGTGATCAAGTCAGAGGCGCGCAAATCGCTCCACAGATTAAGAACTCTTGGACTGTGGAGCGACAGCAAACCAAAGACTAAGCACACAAAAATGGCTTGTATTCCATAGGAACTACACAACAAAAGTTCCATCCAGGGCTGAATGGGCCGAAGGTCTATAACCACCGAGGTCTGGTATCGAAGACAATATATGGTACACGGACGGATCAAAAATGGGATCCGGTACGGGAGCAGGCATTTATGCGTATGGTTAGAGCTCCCGTTGCACGAAACCCTACCTCACAAGGTGGCAGAACAGAAATGCGATATAGTGATAGATACTACTTAGGAACACTGGATTTTAGTTGGTTGCCATAGCATATCCTGGAAGAACTATAATTTTTTTCGTCGTCGAATCGCTTTTTTGATCGAAAATTACATCATAAGGTGGCAGATCGAAACGTTTACTCATCGAAAGAGACACATTTGGAGATAAAAACCCGCATTGGTTGCCAGCCCAAATCCTGGCAGGTTTCAAGATCAGCCACGTTTTATGAGCCCCAAAAATGGGGTCCACCTCATCAGGTGGCAAGATGAAAATAATGCAGATCGATTGCCCTAGACGTGCCGTTCACGAATATATAGGGTTGCCTGCCTTCAGCTTGGCAGTTTTTCTGGTCAGCCACCTCAAACAATGTATGTGAAAATCTTGGAATAACGAGAAATTCGGGTTACCTTTGTTTTACCAAAAAAATTTTGCCAAATTATCACTTCCCAAAACATTTTTCGTAGAATTTCATTTGTCAAATAATCGTTTGCCAAATTAACACTCGACAAATAATTCTTACGCAAACCTTATGTTTGGCACATTCATGTTTAGGCAATATCTCGTTTACCAACTGGTACTTTGACCAAATTTCATTCAGTCAAATATGTTAGTTTGGATAATATATTTTAACCAAAACAAAATATGGCAAATGATTTGTATCATCAATATTTAATGACCATTTCTATTCCGTCGGTTAATCAGCAGAGGAACTCTTCAATGGCAAATCATTTACATCTTTATTTCAATGATGTATAAGATACAATAAAGTAACAACTTTTTTTGTTATGTGGGTAGGGAAAATTAATTTGTGTAGAGGTCGCAATTCTTAACTAACCTCCAGCGTTTCGACGTCACCCCGCTTCGCGGGGTGCCTATTTCCGCTCTAAGGGACACAAGCTAACCCTAACCTAACCTACCAAATAATACAATTGTTACGATTGTTTGTTTTTTTACGGCTTTGCCGCCCGAGCCCCCCTTTTTTGGCTGCACTAACCTAAATTAACGCCTTTGCCTGCCGACCTACTTAACCGTGCATTTTTTTGTGATTTTTTTATTTGAGGGACCGTGTCGTTTTATTAGGTAAAATGTCATAACCCAAACAATTGTGATTTTTGTCTATTTATAATTTGCCATAACATTAACTTGACGAAATGTTAATTGTCTAATGTTTTTTTGCCTTATTAAAGCATTTGCTAACAGACCACATGCCATAATGTAATTTTTCGTAATAATATTTTGCTGAAAGAAAATTTGACATAATGAAAATATTCGTATTAAAATTGTGCCAAAGTTTGCATTGGCAAACAAAATAGTTGGTAAAATTTGTTTGGGAAATGAAATTTGACCAAAATAAATTTGGTAAAACAACAGGATCCCGAGAAATTCGTGTATTTATGCTATGATTTAATCAAAATCAGGATATTAAATAAAAGTCAACGTACTTGCGTCTTATGATGTTGAAATAAGAGGGTAAATGTACCAGTTTTGGTCATTACTCATTACTCATTAATATTTCTTGAAATATTGAAAGAAGTGATGTTGCCTTTTACGTTCAACGTGATATAGCAATCCTCATCAGGTGGCAAGATGACACTGATGCAAATCGATTGCCCTAGATTTGCCGTTCACGAATATACAGGGTTGCCTGCCTTCAGCTTGGCAGTTTTTCTGGTCAGCCACCTCAAACAATACATGTCAAAATCATGGAACAACGAGAAATTCGTGTATTTATGCTATGATTCAAGGTAAAATTAAAAAAAAAAAAACAGGAAATCAAATTAAAGTCAACGTACTTGCGTCTTATGGTGTTGAAATAATAGGGTAAATGTACCAGTTTTGGTCATTACTCATTACTCATTAATATTTCTTGAAATATTGAAAGAAGTGATGTTGCCTTTTACGTTCAACGTGATATAGCAATCCTCATCAGGTGGCAAGATGACACTGATGCAGATCGATTGCCCTAGACTTGCCGTTTACGAATATACAGGGTTGCCTGCCTTCAGCTTGGCAGTTTTTCTGGTCAGCCACCTCAAACAATACATGTCAAAATCATGGAACAACGAGAAATTCGTGTATATATGCTATGATTCAAGGTAAAATTAAAAAAAAAAACAGGATATCAAATTAAAGTCAACGTACTTGCGTCTTATGGTGATGAAATAATAGGGTAAATGTACCAGTTTTGGTCATTACTCATTAATATTTCTTGAAATATTGAAAGAAGTGATGTTGCCTTTTACGTTCAACGTGATATAGCAATCCTCATCAGGTGGCAAGATGACACTGATGCAAATCGATTGCCCTAGATGTGCCGTTCACGAATATACAGGGTTGCCTGCCTTCAGCTTGGCAGTTTTTCTGGTCAGCCACCTCAAACAATACATGTCAAAATCATGGAACAACGAGAAATTCGTGTATTTATGCTAAGATTCAAGGTAAAATTAAAAAAAAACAGGATATCAAATTAAAGTCAACGTACTTGCGTCTTATGGTGTTGAAATAATAGGGTAAATGTACCAGTTTTGGTCATTTCTCATTAATATTTCTTGAAATATTGAAAGAAGTGATGTTGCCTTTTACGTTCAACGTGATATAGCAATCCTCATCAGGTAGCAAGATGACACTGATGCAGATCGATTGCCCTAGACTTGCCGTTTACGAATATACAGGGTTGCCTGCCTTCAGCTTGGCAGTTTTTCTGGTCAGCCACCTCAAACAATACATGTCAAAATCATGGAACAACGAGAAATTCGTGTATATATGCTATGATTCAAGGTAAAATTTAAAAAAAAACAGGATATCAAATTAAAGTCAACGTACTTGCGTCTTATGGTGATGAAATAATAGGGTAAATGTACCAGTTTTGGTCATTACTCATTACTCATTAATATTTCTTGAAATATTGAAAGAAGTGATGTTGCCTTTTACGTTCAACGTGATATAGCAATCCTCATCAGGTGGCAAGATGACACTGATGCAAATCGATTGCCCTAGATGTGCCGTTCACGAATATACAGGGTTGCCTGCCTTCAGCTTGGCAGTTTTTCTGGTCAGCCACCTCAAACAATACATGTCAAAATCATGGAACAACGAGAAATTCGTGTATTTATGCTAAGATTCAAGGTAAAATTAAAAAAAAAAACAGGATATCAAATTAAAGTCAACGTACTTGCGTCTTATGGTATTGAAATAATAGGGTAAATGTACCAGTTTTGGTCATTTCTCATTAATATTTCTTGAAATATTGAAAGAAGTGATGTTGCCTTTTACGTTCAACGTGATATAGCAATCCTCATCAGGTAGCAAGATGACACTGATGCAGATCGATTGCCCTAGACTTGCCGTTCACGAATATATAGGGTTGCCTGCCTTCAACTTGGCAGTTTTTCTGGTCATCCACATCAAACAATGTATGTGAAAACCTTGGAATAACGAGAAATTCGTGTATTTATGCTATGATTTAATCAGAATCAGGATATTAAATTAAAGTCAACGTACTTGCGTCTTATGGTGTTGAAATAATAGTGTAAATGTACCAGTTTTGGTCATTTCTCATTAATATTTCTTGAAATATTGAAAGAAGTGATGTTGCCTGTTACGTTCAACGTGATATAGCATTTGTGTGCTACAAACAATATTTATTTTGTAAAAATTATATGAAATATTGAATCAATTTTATTTCACATATGGGAAATTAATTTAATATCCTGGTTTTTATTAATTGATAGCATAAATACACGAATTTCTCGTTATTTCAAGATTTTCACATACATTGTTTGAGGTGGCTGACCAGAAAAACTGCCAAGCTGAAGGCAGGCAACCCTATATATTCGTGAACGGCAAGTCTAGGGCAATCGATCTGCATCAGTGTCATCTTGCCACCTGATGAGGATTGCTATATCACGTTGAACGTAAAAGGCAACATCACTTCTTTCAATATTTCAAGAAATATTAATGAGAAATGACCAAAACTGGTACATTTACCCTATTATTTCAACACCATAAGAGGCAAGTACAACGTACTTGCGTCTTATGGTGTTGAAATTTCTCGTTATTCCAAGATTTCACATAAATTGTTTGAGGTGGCTGACCAGAAAAACTGCCAAGCTGAAGGCAGTCAACCCTATATATTCGTGAACGGCAAGTCTAGGGCAATCGATCTGCATCATTTTCATCTTGCCACCTGATGAGGTAATTGACCCCATTTTTGGGGCTCATAAAACGTGGCTGATCTTGAAACCTGCCAGGATTTGGGCTGGCAACCAATGCGGGTTTTTATCTCCAAATGTGTCTCTTTCGATGAGTAAACGTTTCGATCTGCCACCTTATGATGTAATTTTCGATCAAAAAAGCGATTCGACGACGAAAAAAAATTATAGTTCTTCCAGGATATGCTATGGCAACCAACTAAAATCCAGTGTTCCTAAGTAGTATCTATCACTATATTGCATTTCTGTTCTGCCACCTTGTGAGGTAGGGTTTCGTGCAACGGGAGCTCTAACCAGTATAACTACAGTAGTAGTGTAAGCATGGGTAGTTTGGCAACCGTCTTCCAGGCGGAGACATACGCCATAATTGCCTGTGCACAGGAGAATATAGACATGCAAACCAGAGGGCAGACTATCTATACACTCAGTGGCAGTCAAGCGGCCCTTAAAGCACTTACGGCGCCTAAAGTGGAATCTAGACTAGTCTATAATGGCGTCCAGGCACTGAACAAGCTTGGAAGGCATAATAAGGTGCAACTAGTTTGGATACCAGGGCACGAGGGCTTCATCGGCAACGAAAGAGCGGATGAGCTTGCAAGAGGGGGATCTACAAATCACTTTGTAGGTCCAGAACCATTTGTGGGACTCTCGCAGGGAACCATAAACTCGGCCTTAAAAATCCACGCCATAGCCAAACACCAACACGAGTGGAGGAATGGAGCGGGCTTAAGGCACTCTAAGCTCTTCATAGAAGGAGTGGACTCGGGATGGACTAACAAACTCTGGAAATCCAGTAGAAAGCAGCTCAGAATCATATCTGGGGTGTTCACAGGTCACTTCGGGGTCAAGGATCTCTTGGCCAAGATGGGACTATCAGACAGTTTAGACTTTAGAATGTGTGGCGAGGAGGATGAGACTATGGAACATTTACTGTGTGAATGTCATGCCCTTGCCAGACAAAGAATGAATTACTTTGGTAACGGCTATCCGCAACCAAAGGAATTCAAGGTACTTCCGCTGAGCTGCATCATCCGCTATGTGGAAATGATGGAGCGAAGTTGGGAGTAGACATAAGGAGAGGGCAAATGCACAAAAGATCCCACTGGGTCGAAGTGCATCCGAAAGGGCCCTCATCTAGATAAGATAAGACATACGTTATTGTTATTGTTACATTACGTTACGTGTTTACAGCGATACAAACGCGCGTTTCACGAACGCACTACTGTCACGCATCAGTAGCCGCAAGTCACTTGTATCGATACTGTGTCGCGATTGTAGCGCCGCTAAAAGTCGCAATGTGGCGATACTTATTCTTGTAAGTTGCAAACCAGATGACCCTTCGTTTTTATTTATTATTTCGAACGAAAAAGAAATAAGGCGGATTCTACTTTTATAACATGAATTATTTTGCAGATCGGATCAAAATACTCATTAGTGGCCCTGCTAAACGTGAACCCAAAATCCAAGGACATCCTAGTGTCCGGCGCGTTGTACTACCCGCCGGGCACGAAGCTGTTCGTGAGCGCGGAGCTCAACACCACGCTGCCGACGCTGCACGACTGCTCCATCAAGGCCAAAGTGCACGAGAAGGAGGACAAGGAGTTCCAGGTACACAGCTTTAGTGAACCCTCACTCCAAGGACATCCTAGTGTCCGGCGCGTTGTACTACCCGCCGGGCACGAAGCTGTTCGTGAGCGCGGAGCTCAACACCACGCTGCCGACGCTGCACGACTGCTCCATCAAGGCCAAAGTGCACGAGAAGGAGGACAAGGAGTTCCAGGTACACAGCTTTAGTGAACCCTCACCCCAAGGACATCCTAGTGTCCGGCGCGTTGTACTACCCGCCGGGCACGAAGCTGTTCGTGAGCGCGGAGCTCAACACCACGCTGCTGACGCTGCACGACTGCTCCATCAAGGCCAAAGTGCACGAGAAGGAGGACAAGGAGTTCCAGGTACACAGCTTTAGTGAACCCTCACCCCAAGGACATCCTAGTGTCCGGCGCGTTGTACTACCCGCCGGGCACGAAGCTGTTCGTGAGCGCGGAGCTCAACACCACGCTGCTGACGCTGCACGACTGCTCCATCAAGGCCAAAGTGCACCAGAAGGAGGACAAGGAGTTCCAGGTACACAGCTTTAGTGAACCCTCACTCCAAGGACATCCTAGTGTCGGGCGCGTTGTTCTACCCGCATCATCTTGTTGCATCACTTCACGGTTGTAAAATTTACTACTTCTTCCTCACAAGGCTCGCTCCTCACTCGCGAGGTCGTCACCTCGCGCTTTATTTATCCCTCAAACCTCAAAGCCTCGGCCCTCGAGCTCCGGACTCGCCACTCGCGCCTAGCTTCCCCCATCTACAATACAATATTGGATGTAGTGGAATATTTAACATGAAAGTAATTCTTCTACAATACTCTTAAAAAGCCTTGTTTTTACTGCCCATAGTATGATATATGCTAATTATTAGATGGTACCTAATCTCATTTGAAGTAGAACATTGTACTTCCTCATTTTTGGTTATGAAGTGCTCATACAAACTCATTTTAATTTCATGTCCTACCCAACACTAGGCCGCACATTGACCCACTAGTGCCCGCCACAAGTTGGACGAGTTCTTTCATTACACACATTACTTTTCATACATTTTGTACAGCACAGGGCACGCCGAGCATTATCGTTTGAGTGGCGGCGTCCAAGCCACTGAGGGAGTGACCCGCACTCGTTACTAGAGGCCGTGATTAGTGGTTGGTCTCATTGGTAATATAATATTGTTCAGTACAAGCATCTTCGCTTTTCGTCACTCCGGATCAAGACCGCGAAATCATACTAAGCGATATATAAGAATAACTCTTATAAACTTTACCTACTCGACCTAAAGTTCCGAATCGTTTGGCAGGTGAACGCAGCAGGCATCTGGTTCACGGGCGTCGATTTCAACGTGGACGCTCTATACCAGGACCAGTCGAAGACCAATATGGCGTCGCATCGACTCAAGCTCATCCTTAACAGTAACCACTTCAAGGACATCGCTGTGGATGCCAAGTTCACGCAGGACAATAGGCAGCTGACGTTCGTTGGACAGGTGAGTTTGGATTCAGAGGTATATTATGAATAATCGAGTAGGTAAACTTGAAAAACTACGTAGATGTGTTTCTAAAACAGTGACAAATTAAATTTGCCTCTCGTTTATCTCGTCGCAATAAGGAATAGAAACACTCTAATAACTTTTTGCCCCGTACATGTTGGTTTTTAAATTCAAAAATGTTTAAAAATAAGACGCTGTACTGGTCATTAAAAAAAACGTCTGTCACGTGTTTAGTTTTCCCTGCAAACTGCAAACTTACGAAGCATTTTAAGTTTTATAAAAACACTAGCTGTACCTGCGACTTCGTTTGCATGTTATAATGTAGGAGTTAACGCATTTCTTCTCTTGGGAATAGGACACATGCAGTTCTAATTTTAACCTATTATCATGTAAAACTTTCAATAAACCTATATATTTTCGTTAAAATTACGTAAAAACCTGTCACTCTGATATTTAAATTATTAAGAAACGGACAATACACGTGTTATTTATCAGAGGTATTTTAAGTTTTATGAATAATGGGGTAAACGTTTAGTAGATGTCTGTGGCAATAGATCTAACAGGTAGGACACACGCTGCAGTATTAAATGTTTATTGATTTTCTTTTCTTCATATTTTTAACAGTGTTATGTTATATTATGAAAACGTGATGGATGACTGAAATGATCTTGAGTTCTTGAGTCACTCCGACTCTCAGATAAAGATGTGTTAAGGAATTAATAATAGATAATCCTTTCGAGTACCCATTGACCGGTAAATGTTTACGTGGAACAAACTATCTCTTTTTAATTTGACAACAGACGGCCAATTTATATTTTCCAAACTATACCTAACCACTAGGTAAGTTCTACAACTATAACGCGAGTCCGAGTCCCTTTCTAATAAAGGAAATTATTAAATATGTTAAAGCAGTATGTTTATTTTTTTCATTTTCAATGTTTCAGATTGCACTATCACATTCTGGCAAATCTTGTGTATGCAGTGTATGTTCGGGAACATACACTGCATACACAAGATTTGCCTTGCCAACATAATGTGTGTTGCAGGCTTTATGATAAAAGTATTTTCCTGTATGTTGGCCAATTTCTGTGACTCTATTGTGGTATCTATATTGGCTGAATGTCAACTTGAAGCCGCCTTAAGGCACAGCCACACTGGTGCGGCCTGCGGTGGCGGACAATATTAAATTTGACAGCGGCGGACAATTTTACTATTGTCCGCCGCGGCCAGGCCGCGCCAGTGTGATGCAGGCCTAATACTGACGCGCTTCATAATTAATGTTTATAAAAGGCCCGTTCTATACTGATTTCATACATACTGTTTATTGCTGATCAATATAAATACTGACAAACCAGCGCGGCTATCACAAAACGGCGCGCGAGCTCTCTCGATTTTTCTCCAACTATCCGTCTCTCTCTTATCAGATAACTTAGAAAGAGACATATAGTGCGAGAAAAATCGAGAGAGCTCGCGCGCCATCTTTTGATAGCCGTGCAATATCGTGACAATTAAATACTCAGCGTGTGATTCAATCTTGCAGAAACTCAAATAGACTTTGGCTGAACGCAAGAAAAGCGCTATAGCCATGCCATTAAAAAAAAGTAAGAGAGTCAGACTTTTGACGTTTGACGTTATTTTGTTGAAATTTGTTGATACATTTATTGCAATTACGCCTCAATACGAATTTATCGCATATAAGTTTCCATATCAGAATCGATCGTTTTTTTACGCTTTAGAATTTAATATGCGTTTTGTGAAGGTCTATCATCACAACACCGGATCGAAATTATTAATATTCGATAGTTATGGCAAGCCCGCCATTTTGACGTCACTGAAAGTTGACAGATATGGCGGCTACGATTTCAAGTAGAGGAAATTAATAATTTAATGAGGTCGAATGTTTCCGAAAATTAATTAATCGTCGCAGTCGGATAAAAACTATCCTAAACGGAAGCTAGAGTAATAATGTGCTTATGAAAAAAGTTACATATTTTTCCGTTCATGGGAATCTGAAATCATCGGGGGACACAAAAATGGTTAGTTTGATACTGGCCGATTCTTTTTTTAATTTAGAGATTTATTATAAGTGAGAGATTACTGATTAGACTATCATTCAAACACGACCCTTAAGTTGACGAAAAATAGCGAAAATCACGAGCTAGATGGTCAAAGAGCTGGTGCATCCGGCTTGACACATCCAAATCAAGGGTTAAACGAGAGTGCAATGCACGCCGCAGTAAGTCCAAATAAAATTATGTAAAATTGATAATGTGCTATCCAGGGCGAGTATAACGAAGACAAATACAGAACTTTGCTCCGCTACGTGCTCCTCTCGGAGCAGAACTTCACCACGTACGTGGAGGTCGACGCGAACGACAAGGCGTACAGCGTCACGCTCAGCGCGGACCTCAGCAACAACACCAACCTCAACATGGACATACACTTCGACCAGTGAGTACTTGGAGCCGATACATAATGCTGTCTACCAGTGTCTACCTAGTGGCGGACTAACAGGGTGCGAAAAATCTCCATGAAAATATCTCCGAATGCTCACAAAGTAAAAGACTGGGCTTCTTAAGGATTTGGTCCGCAACTGTCAGAAACAGCAATTATAGATAAAATAATCATCATTATTGTTTTTACTCGACCAGATTAGAACTAATAAACACAATCTTACCATTTCCACCTAACCTATTGCCAAATGTATGTTTATTTATTGTCTTAAATTAAACCAATTCCAAGTGTGCGGAAAGAGCATCACGATGATGCCGATTTGTTGAAGACTGCAAAAAGTTTTAGCATTATATTAGTAAATATTCAGCAGTTGACGTCTTTCGAACTACTGTTACTTGAGCAAAATCAATCTTGGTCGCTTTGGATGCTTGAATATCTGTTGGTTTGAAAGCTTTTCCAAGTAAGCCCTTTCTTTTACTACAATATTGTTGTCACACTCTCTAGTAAGTATTTCATTAGAAGAGTATTGTTTGCTCTTACATGATCACTGAGACCCAGTTACTCCTTTTCAGACTCCGCGACGTCCACATCTCGTACCAGCGCTGGCTCACGCCGACCCAGAAGCGACTCAGTGCCGCCTTCAACTGGGACGCCAACCGTGACCCCTCGCAGAAAGTCAGCATCGACATACAACTCGACAACAAGGGCACTTGGCACCATGCGGGCCATCTTACTCTGTTCTACCCCAACAGGATGGTCAACGGGGAGTTTGAGTTCTTATTGAGAGGTCAGTAGGGCTCATAATTGTATGGCTAGTCAAAAGAGCGCTCGCAGAAAATCAGCATCGACGTACAACTCGACAACAAGGGCACTTGATAACACACGGGACTTCTTACTACCTTAGCAGGATGGTCAACGGGGAGTTTGAGTTCTTATTGAGAGGTTAGCAAGGCTCAAATTTGTATATCAAACCAAAGTCCACTTGCAAAAAGTCAGCATCCACTTTGACTTCTTATCAGGAGGTGGGTACTACTAGATACCTATGTGGTGAATTGATTTCAGTTGGGACTCCAACGGCGACGTCACTCAGGCATAAGTCTACTCCGAAACTCGTCGAAATATTTTGTAATTAATATTCTCTGTGTTTATGATAAGTTATATTATACTGTTTCTTTATATGTGCATTGTCTGCCGAAGTATATATAGATATATACTTCATATCATAATAAGACTGCATTTTTCAGATTGGTTTTGCAAATGGCACGTGAGTATGGGTTGGGCGCCCGAGGCCAACATAAAATGGCGCGTCAATATGTTCTCAGAAGCTAAACAAGAGACCGTGTACGCGCTGCTCTCTAGTATGGAGACGCCGTTCGCGGGCTGGAAGAATACTAGCTTCAATGTCATGTGAGTACAGTAGGAAATGAGTCTTAAGTGGCAGTGCATAAAGTTGAAACTCGTCCATCGTACCATCAGCGAGACAGTTTACCGATCATTCGTGGACCTTATTGCATGGTGATGTAGCAAAAAGAACCTTAAATGTTCATACAAAATTCAACTGTCTCACAACTCAACAAAGTCTGTGTTTAAATTCCTAATGAGCGATCTTTTTTGAACTTAAAACTTCTTTAGCGGCGCTGTGCACTTTTTGCGATGGGGAAAAATTGTTAAACTCGCCACAAGTGTAGGAGCGTAGGAGGTCACGTGACGTGTAGGATTTAATGTTGCCAATTGCCGGAATACAAAAAGTTTGAGCTGCGCTTCAAAACGCGGATATTGAAATGAAATGCGGATTTGCGGAATACGTTTATAGGTTTTTTTTATGTAAGACGTACGGGGCTTGGACACCGAGGCGAGCTGGGGGAGGGGGAGCGGGTTGTTTTTTTTTTTGCAAAATTTAAAATTATTCAAGTTTTGTTTAAGCAACTCGCAAGTTTTCACTTCTGTCGGCTCTCCCAGAGTGCAACCCGGTCTTTTTTCCTTTGTTTTGCTGCATGAAAATTACAGATTGCTCCCTAGAGAGTTATGAAAATCCTCCTCCTCCTTCTGGATACAGGCGTGGAATGTGAGTGATGTAAATGAAATGACTTACTGGAGCAATTGAGCAGGTGGCGCTACCATGACAACCTGCAAGCTGTTAACGGGAGCATGAACTGGCAGGAAGACTATCTGGCGTTCAGCCTGCTCGCCGACTACTTGTTCAAGACCAATGAGTTCTACGGCGAGCTGAACGCTGTCGTCAACTCGACCATACCCACGCTGCCTAAAGCGGCCGCCATAGCGAGGCATCGGGTCATTTGGAAGAAGAGCGCCGACACGCTCTTAAGTTTTCAGGTATGGTCATAATTATAATAGTCGTATTAGCAATAGGCATGAAGACATTGATGACAGTAATTGAAAATCACTAAAATATGGTATTTTCTTTGTAAAATTTTAATCATAAAATTTGAAAAATGCTCATATTTTTTTATAAAGTAAGAGATTATTATTTATTTAGATAAAATAAAACTAAAAAATACGGACGCCCGCCATGATATGTTAAACACCAATCAGAGCGCATGACGTCACGTTTATATAAACAAATACCCATAACGGCCATTACCACAGATTACAGAGAAAACTTACATACTGAACGAATAGTAAGACAGGGATAGAACCTGTCAGATCTTCAAACGTCATTGTCCCGCTTTTTTCGCTCGCACGGCCGCGCAAGACTTGTAAACTTTTTAATTTATGTTCATTCAATGAGCAATTGAGCGATCTAGGTAGCAAACGGCAAAGGTCTGCGTTCTGTTTATACAAACGTGACGTCACTCGGGACGCCATGACACTGACAAGCGATATGGGCCAATTTGAAATTTAAAAACTAAAATGCATTTTTTTCCGACTTAACTATTATATTCTCTTGAAAAATCTTATTCGTTGTACATAATAAATGTTTCTAAACATTACTTATAGAACAGTTTTTCAAAATGTGTCATCATGCCTATTAAAATGTCTTTGGACTATAATTGAAGCCGTAAAAAAAACCTTAAAATTTCCATGATAATGAAAAAAATAGCTAAAAACTAGCTACGTACTTAGAAGAGTGTAAGTTTGCCAGTGTCGGTTTCTTTTTCATTATAATGGCAATTTTAAGGTTATTTTTTTTGGAATACGGCGTCAAGTATACTATTAATTATGTAGCACATGGGGTATACTCTTGCTTGCCAGAATTTCATTTGCCCGAATTTTATCTGCCATAATATACAACTGCCATAATGTTGTTTTCTATAATTTTGTATGCCATACTCATTGTTTACAATAATAATTATATGCCAGAATCTTTGTTTTCCATAATATCAATATCAATAATCTCATTTTCCATAATCATTGTAATCCATAACTATCACATGCCATAATGTCATGTGCCATCTCAACATCCATAATATTCTTATGTGATAAAGTGGGTACGTATTGCAGTGTCTAATATTTAAAAAAAATACCTCGAACCTATCCGCGATCCGAGTCGGTTTTGCCACTAAAAAAATTAACTTTTCTCTGAGATTACCTAATGCCAAGGTAGTGTTGTATCGTAGGCAGTAGGGAACAGGGGCTTAGTGGCAAAACCGACTCGAATCGCGGATAGGTTAGAAGACGGAAGCGGGAGCTTTGCTCCCGCTTTCGTCTTCGAGGTTATTTTTTTTATAAAAGAGCGGAAAATCCAGCAAATTAACAAAGATGAATCTGAATGCATGTTTAGTATGGCGTTTAAATATTCTATTAAATAATATTATTGCAAACAATATTCTGGAAAACAATACGTATGGCATTCGTATCATTATGACATCCAATATTCGGGTAAACAAGAGTATGTCAATTAACTATTATGGTAAACGAAACATTCGGGCAAATGAAATTCGGGCAAGCGAAGTTTGGGCAAATGATTATTATAGTATATGAATGTCGGGCAAACAATAGACAACCAGCACATGGCGTTTTCCCATCAGTTTATATTGATGGGAAAACGCCGTGTGATACGTATTATAAGCGCGTGACTATCGCGCGACCCTTGCCATAGCATATCATAGTTTATATTGACATGTATGTTAGTCGGTATTGTAACATGTTATTGTTACCTGATTTTATTTTTTATTTTTATTTATTCATTATGAAACAAACAGTCGTACAAAATTATATTATCACTTGTTAGTTAAGTACAGATCAGACCTATAGTTTCCAATATGTATTACAAATTATAGCAAAAACTTAATTTAAAAAAGATTTAGAAAAGATTACATAGTTGCAGTTATTAGTTGCTCCAAGTACCTATAAATAGAAAACTTTGCGATAGTATAAAGAATCACAAAGAAAAAAAAAAATTACGTTATGTTATTTTTTAATACAGTTGCTCAAAAAGTGGTACTTTTTGTGGCTGCGTAGCGTACGAGAAGCTCAATTTCTCGAACTAGTGCTTTTTACTTTTTAGTTCCAAACTATACTTTCGAAACGCAGTAATTTTCCTGATTATATTTTTTTCCTGATTGATTATTGAACTGATTCCAATAGTATGTTGTCACTGTCAGTGTCATTTGTAAAGTATGGGTTCGTTCAAAAATAACTTCGGAGCAAGCATATTTTATCGCAATGATATATTAATTTATTATTTTTCGCAATTGTATTAAAAAACGTCGTTTACAACACGTGTGAAATGTCTTTTACCACTCGTACCGAGTCTTGCCACTCGCTTTCAGCTCGTGGCAAGATACCTCGGTACTAGTGGTAAAAAGACATTCTTTTCACACTAGTTGTAAAATGTACTATTACAGTACATATGGTGCTACTTTCCCGCACTAGTGCGGAAAAGAGCACTTTCCATGCATATGTCGAAACTTTAAACAACTCGTGTCGATTCAAAACACTCCCTTCGGTTGTGTTTAAAATTTACTAAGCAGTTATAATGATTTATTAAGCAGTTATTATTAATTAAGCAGTAACGCTGCTAACGAAATTATAAATTTTAAATCCATGACTGCCTGTGGTCGCCGGTTCGAATCCGGCTTGGAGGCCTTGGAGAATTTTTTTCCTTTAATTTAAAATTTATGAGTAATAAACCTCTCAAAATCACCTGTATCGATACTGTATCGCCAGGTCCCGGATTTGTAGCGCAACAAAATTCGCCGTGTGTAACCGCTCATAGGGTGACTTTCACCAAACCATCTCACTCGTAAGCGGTGTTCGTTTAAATGTGAATGTATTTAAAGTTTGACCAGTTTCTATGGAATGACAGCTGCCGGCGCCATATATTTCACGTTGGTCGGTCTGTAATCATAAGTTGGTGCAACCCACCCTTAATTTAAAAAAAAAAAAAATGCATTTATTTCGGACCATTAAAAGAAAAAAAAAAAACATATCTTGTTAGTAACAATTTGGTACTTAAATAAATATATTGGTTCTATGCCTACAACTTAAATGATGAGAGGACCAGTGCTTAACTAAATTGCTGTCCCATCTATCGGCTACGACTGTCAGGAGACTGTGGCAGCTGCCGCGAACCCTACAGAGCGTCGCGGCGCAGCGCTTGCGCAGCGTCGCATGAAACCCGTCTACATGCGCGTCCGCAAACATGCCCGACGCGCTGCAGTACCGCGGCAGTCGCAACAGCACCCTGAACGCGTCATTATATTGTACACGCAAGGCATTCATGGCACGTTGCGTGTACTTCGACCACAAACTGCCGGTGTACAGCGATGTACAGTACGCACGAAACAGGGTTATTTTGACTTGCGCTGTACATCGACCGAACCTGCGAGCTATCATGTTGGCTCTAACGGCCAACGCCCTTCGCTCCCTCTCCCGCCCGCAAAGTACGACTTTAACTTCTACAGCAACTAACTCGGCAATACCGACGCGAAGCATCGTGTTTGGTGGGAGAAAAATGTGCATAGTTTTCAGCCATCTTGATATTGGAAAATACGTAAACGTTTACAATAACACGATTTTCTGCTTGTTTAAGAAGAGCTGCCTGTGTGTTAACATACATTAATCAAGTACATAATATAATTACAATATCCTTGTTTCCCAAAGATTGTCTGGAAGCGATCGCTGTTTATCTGCTGATACATTAAGGTGTTCAATAGAGAGGGGTTGTATCGTACTTTTGTATTGTTTCAGTACAACGAGCAGGGCTTATTGATGATCAACTCCTCGTGGTTGCTGGACCGCGGGCGCAGCGAGAACAACATCACCGGCACCGTGACGCTCATCACTCCCTTCCCGGTACATATTCTTATACCTCGGCCACGCTATGCTCCTCGCGATGTTGCCCTCTCTGGCCACACACTGCTCTACTCACGCGATTAATCGAGATAACAGGGAGCGGTGCATGACGAGGGGTAACATGAGCGGCGTGACGAGTAACGTTGTCACATTATGTATCTGCTTCTTTTACTCGCTATTTTCCACGTCAGTCGACGAGTGTGTGGCATAGGAATTACAGTCGACACTTAAGTGCCTACCTGCCTACTTTGTAGCAATCATTGTAGGTTAAGGTTAACACATTCACCGCCAAGAATCGCTTCGCGCTCGTAGCCGATTCCGTGGTTTTCCTCATATGTAACGGAAAGCGACTACGGCGTAGGCGCCCGCTAGGCGGGTTCCTGGCAGTGAAAGTGTTAACTAAAGTGATGTTTAAGTCACATCTAACGTGTCGGTTATGTCACAAAACTTATATGCGTTTGAGAATGACGTTCTGTTTTGTCATGGCCCGTGACTGCTATGGACATAAATAAATGATATAAGCCAGACTTGGCCACAAATAATCCGAGCCTTATGTTATTCCTGAAACGAAAGCAGTTACAAATAAAAATCTAGCTCCAAAGTAATCACGCTTTTTTATTTACAGGGATACAGAAACGGATTTTTGGACACTAAACTCGTGATAGGGCACAAGAGAGACATCAATGGCGTCACTTTATTGAATTTGGAAGAGAAGAAGCGGAAGATCTTCGTAAATGGTATCATTTGGTTTCTAACTATATTGGACTATTCGGCGTCAATGCATTTGGTTACATAAGTGTGTGGAATAAATCCATTTACACAAATAACATGACACAAATAACCAAAGCAGATCAAATTACAACAGAAAGTGCAGTGCAATAAAATCAAGGTGTACCTAGATTTTATTGAACAGGCCAAGTATGTTCGACACAATTTAAATGTATTCATATAGTATATAAAAGTAGGTACACATTTCATGAGCTTGACAGAAGATGTTTGTTTCATTAGCGGGTAAAGTTTCAATTTGTTTCTAAAAGTGACCAGTGAACTTTCGTTTCTTATTGGAGGTGGAATATTGTTCCAGCATCGCATATTTTAACAGCTTCCTAAGCGTTCTCTCTGTAAAGCCAACACTTGTTTGTCCCAGGTCACATGCGGCGCATCACCAACTGCATGCTGGTAGTGAACGTGACGGAGCCGGCGGCGGCGGAGACCGCGCACATCCTCACGGCGAGGTTCGGCTTCGTGGAGGCCGACAGACACCTCGTTGCTATGGTCGTCACTGCCAACTCTACCACAGGTTCAATTCTTAATTGATTCAACTAAGTTAAAGTCAAAAAAGCTTCTCTGTACCGGTATACAGAACTTCTCATTGAGACGATTCTAACGAGCAGAAACACAACGGGGTTACGTCGGTTACGTACTGAATAGCCATGGCCATCTTCTGTCTCCATCATTAGATCAGCTCGATGGTACCATAATATTAATTTGTCATTCAAACTATACTTATACTCAAAATAGTGGAAGCCCCACAAGCCCAATTTCATCGCAAATCGATGTACAGTTTAGCCGTTTGGCAGACGCATACTAGAGGTCAAAACATTTTTTTTGACACGCAGTTCCTAAAAAAATTTCCACTTTTCGTTGACATCTGTCATTCCCATACGTTTTATTAATTTCTATTGGCGTTAGCGATTGTCGATTGTAACCTTGTCTACGGCCGCAGGACTAAAAATGGAACAATACACCAGAAACCGACAGAACTCCCTAAGCGTGTAGGTTTGTACTACTGCCCGCCTAGCGGGCTGAGCCGGCATCTGAGCAAACATTACTAGTGCCTTCCAAGCCCGCTTAGTAAAGTTCTTGGTTGCAAACGTGTTAATTGGTTCAAAATTCAGTTCCAAGATTTGTTCCACACTAACAAACGAACAGGACAAGTAATACAAAAAAAGACCGGGTTGCACTCCGCGAGTGCCGGCAGAAGTGAAAACTTGAATGTTATCATTAAAAAAAACGCAATCTGTGGCGAGTTTAACAGTTTTTCCCCATCCCAATAAGTGCACAGCGCCGCTAAAGAAGTATTCACTTCAATAACTTGTAATATTTACACCCAAAAGTTGAATGTACCGTTTTGAAACCATAATGTTTACACTTGAATTACTTTTGACAGGTATTGAAATTCTGTTGAGGCTGCTGTCGACACAAGAGTTCCACGTGTTTGGCCACGTTGCTCTGCCAATACAGTACCTCAACAGGGCTATGGTCACCGCTAAACGGAGTAAGGAGGAGGTAAGCTTCCTTGTCAAAAATATATGTGTGTTATAGCATTAGCACGGTTAAAATTTAAAAAAATACTGATAAAACACAAACTATTCAGATTAACTATGATTTTGTCACCAGCTATCTGTTAGAATACAAAATGGACGTGATATGCGTTTTACTGTCCCGTGTATATATTATGTGACTATGCCGTAGACACCGTGGGGGATTTCATGTGACCGAAACCATAGGCTCGGTTGACAAACTTTTCAGCCAGCTCCCACTTACAATGCCAAATGCCTCAATGAGTAGTTGATGATGGTATACAGAAAAGGACAGTTGGCAATAATGTACGATTCTCACCGAACGGGCCGGGCCGGAGCGCATTCTATTGCACATGCAAAGGAATTTGAACCGTATAAACAGTAATTACATTTCATATTTGAATGCATCGTGCATCCACTGCGAGGCGGCAGCTACCGACGCGGTCGGTGGGGATTGTAATCAAATATGAATTGTATCTGCTGTATAGACGGTTCAAATTCCTTTGCACGTAATAGAATGCGCTCCAACCCGCCGTTCTGCGAGAATGGTACATATATATCAAACTTCTACAGTTTTCGTTTCATTTTTTTTTAATGCTTGAAGCTACGGTAGCCCAGTGGTTCAGGGTTCGAATCCCGGCTAGTACCAATGTGTTTTTCGGAACTTATGTACGGAATATTTACCGTTAGCTTTTCGGTGAAGGAAAACATCGGGAAACCGGTCTAATCCCAATAAGGTCTAGTTTTCCCTCTGGGTTGGAAGGTCAGATGGCAGTCGCTTTCGTAAAACTAGTGCCTATGGCAAATCTTGGGATTCGGTGTCCAAGTGGACCCCGGGGCTCCTTTAGGGGCATTACCGGGAATAACGCTAGGAGGATGATGATATTTTTAATGCTTACGAATTAAAATAAAACTATATTGTATACAATAAACACGTATATTTCTGGGTGAATACTCATTCCGCCCACCCCCAGATCCCGTGACTCTCCCTCACAGTTTCTCTGTTATCGCTCCTCTGCCGCGTCACCGCGCTCGCTTCTCCCTTCGCTATCGCCTTCTTCCTCTCCATCCTCTTCTGTCTCACTTCTAGATTCTTCCTCACCTGCTGTTTCACCTCTTCTATCGTGCTATCGTGGGGCTATCGTGCTATCGTGCTAGCCGACGTGTAACTCTTGTGACAATTTTTCTCTTAATGTATTTTAAGCTTTTTCTCAAGCTCAGCTCCTTTCTTATGCAACCCTTTCGACAAACTACTCCTAGTATCCCTATTGTATTGTACCCCAAGTACGGTACCGACAGAGGCGGATTAAATGTCGAGAGCGCCCTAGGCAAGCACCTCATCGGCGCCCCTCCAACGGCCTCAAAAAATTCGCGCGCCTTCTTTCCGTTGTGCATCCTTTGGAACCCCGTGCTCCTAGGCACGTGCCTGGCTTGCCTATAAGGATGATCCGCCTCTGGATACCGATGTCCTATCTGCAGCAGGTAGAGGTTGCTGTAGCAAAAATATAAAATAAAACACGCGACATAAATATTACTACTATATCTGTCAGTTATTAAATTCTCACGCCACTGCTCGGAAATGTGGCAAAAGATGGTCAGAAAACGGGCTTCAAAGCTGGGGTTAATTGGACATCACACGAACAGGCCAACTATGACAATGTTATTGTTGGACAGTTTGAACAGCGATTCGCTCAATCAGCACACATCACAAAAGCACTACGTAATGTCTCGGCCAAAAGTGCAATAGATGGACTCGTCTCCGTCGAGGTCCTCACCTAGCGGCTACGACCTCGAACCCACTCGTCCGTCTGTTGCCTACTTTCTAGCCTTTACAACAATGTACTATTATCCCGCAATATGAACAGAACTGCTGATAGACCGCAAAGACGTATCGGTGCAAACCATTTAAATAAAACATCTCTGATCACAAGGTGGACTTCAGAGTGGGTTGGGGCTCCATGGACTTCGGTTTCACTGGCATCTGGCACTACCGTTCCCCCGTCAACTTCGTGTACGTGTACAAGCTGTACACGCCGCTCGAGGGCTTCGAGGAAAACGGGCTGGTGCTCAAGAATATCTACGGAGACGGGCTGGACTTGGAGCTGTCGATACGACTGTCGAAACATAAGGTATGATTTAAGGTGGTCCTTGCGCTGAAGTTGTCGTCGTCGAAAATATGTTTACACTTTTGCACCTTATAAGGCGAAAAATTAATACATGACTTCGATGTCGACTGCACCAGGGCTTTAAGGCTTGAATGTTCACGCTCGTGAACTATGGAGACCGACAGAATTTGGAGTTGTTAATAAAACTCTTTAATGGTAAAAGGACTCTAATTTTAAACTAGGCTTTGTTGCCGAGTAAGCAATAGTGTCAATATACTCAAAATGTATTATTACTCCAAAAGAAAGAAGGCAGAAAAATATGCCTAGTAACGAAAATCCCATTCAAGTTTCAAAGAAATTATTAAATATCATTAGTTTAATTTTTAGTTATAAATGACTAAAATATTTTCAGTTCGGCATAGCGGTGCTGTTCGTAGACAACGGTGAAGGCATCATAGGCGTGTTGAAGGAGCGCTTGCAGCCCACGCGGCCGCCGCGCGAGGACGTCATCATCGAGGACTTCGACACCAAGGCCATGGTCACCATCGACACGCTGTACTACCCCACCGTGACCTTCCATGCGCATATCATGAAGGTGACCTAATACTTTTTCTCAAACATGCAATGAAATAAATAAATAAACTCCAAGAAATCAAACTTTAATTTTCATGGCACTATACATACCTCGGCGTGAAAAGGGGTTGCCAGCCTCATAACTATCCGATCTCGCTACGCTTGGCCGTCTATATGTACTCGGCCGGCAACCCCTTACTTCCCGGCCTCTGTAGTAATGTACTACCAAGGCGTCGTAGGTTTATGGTCTTCTCTTCCTCTCACGGAGCATAAGCGTGAGCGAGATGGAAGTGCGTGCTCGGAATCGCGGATATCATGGTTTTTAATTTTAATTTTTTGGCCGTTCAAATAAAAAAAAAGTAAGCCACTTCTCTCAAACATGATATTGCCGATTTCTAGAAGCAACTTTAATATTTTTAGCTTTTTGCATAATTTGCTATCGGTGATGATCTGTTATTAGCTCACAGTCACTACTGTTTTAAGCTTCTGTATATTTAAATAAAGAAATTTGTTACGAATATTTTACTTAGCTACTTTTGCTGCCGACTGTACTGTGTAAGAATTATCCCACTTTAGTCCCAGTGTTCAATAGAAAGAACTAGCTATGGTCAATTAAATTTAGGTCACATTTTAAAATGACAGAGTTGCATTTGTTTTGTCCATTTCCCTCACAAAACTTTTGAGAAGGAAATGGACTGAAGTCTTACTTATCTATATGAGCTTCAAAACGATCTTTTTATTTCAGTTTGTAGGCATGAATGAAGAGGATATTCTGGAATTGAACGCAACGCTACACTTACCAGAAAAGCCTGCGATTGTCCTCACTGACACTTTCGTTTTGGTGGTAAGTGGTGATACGGTGATAGTCGTTAACTATACATTTACATTAAATAGGAATATAGAAAAATTCCGCAGAGTTATTTATCCAAAACCATTATTATTCCGAAATTTCAAATTACGTTTAGCGAAAATTTTGAGGAAGAATATTTAATGGAACATAAATAAATAGTTTATATAGAACATAGATTTCAGCCAGTCTCTGTAAAACGAATTATTATTATTTTCATGAAATAAACAGATTATTATTATTATTATTTTTTATCCTGATAAATCTAATATTTCTTCAGCGGAACATTTATTTTAATTTTTAATTATTTATTTACATGGTTTTAGGTGCAATGAAATTCAGAAAAAATATTCGTTCGGGCATATTACTCTTCAGAATTAAATAGTGTAGTGTACCTTGCTTCCTGCTCTTTTAGCAGGCAGTCTTTGTTGGCCCTAACGTTGAACATTAAATTAGTATGTAAGTAAAACATTTTAAGTTTAAATGATTAACCTCTTTCCTTTCAGGGCTTATCGGAAATGACCAACACTTTGAACCTGGTGACTCCATTCCCTGCCGTCAGGGAGCTCAAATCTGTGTACACAGTCGATATCACTATTGGGGAGAAAATTAACATCACCTGCTTGGCTCTGCTCTCTAATGGGACATATTGGCATGAGGTATATAGTGGCAAGATAATACTGGCATTGGAGATTTGACTGTCTTTCTTTTAGGTAGTGTATACACTTCGGCACAGTGGGATCGCTACTCCACACAACAAGGATTCTACCACGGAATAAAGAATCCATTGGAAGTGGTGAGTGGGCGTTCCCGTGTCGCCGAACATGAGCATTAATAAGCGCACTTCCTGCACAGATTATTGTCAGTCACCTAGCGACCGCACGCGGCGTATGACATGAGTGAATAAATATTCACTCATGTCATACGCCGCGTATATTATTTGTATATTTTAGGAAAATGCCGTATTGCGTTGTTGAAAACTGCTCCAATAACAGCAGAACTGAACAGAAACTGCTCCAAAAACTTGTCTCATGGAGGTATTTCCTATCATAGTTAAGTAATATTTTAGAATACGTATAAAAAGATATTTAATTTTCAATTTCTTGACACAATTTTCACACAATTTGTGTCTAGAGTCAAGGAAATATCAATTCAATTTATCTAACAATACAGTTCATAATCATGTGTATTATTTCGCGACTCTGAACGTGAAATACTGTGGCTAAGGTCGATAATTGTTATCAATAAACCAAAATGAAAAAGATTATATTTTTTACCCGCTTTTATTAGGTCGACCTGTATGTAACTAACCTGTAATGGAATCTAAGGTAACTAATTTAACCATCTTCCAAGAATCGTAGCGTCATGAAAATTGGCAGCTGTATGTAGTTCTGATGACAATACAATAATATGGTACTGTCGAACTGATCTGATGATGGAGCAAGAAGATATGAACTGGAACTTCATGATGGAACATTGTGTCATATTCATATTATATTCATATTCAATTTATTCATAAAGCCATTTTACATGTCATACTAGTGTAGAACGGGTGCTTGACAAGCCATATTTTATCATAGAGGTGTTTGGATTTGTTAGAAAAGACTTGTAATGAACTTTGACCACGATTAGGTTTCAAGGTCTGTTGATGAAGCCGGAAGATAGGCACTGGCATTCCATGACGGAATATCATATCAACGTCGTGTTTGCACTTGTGAGAAGTAGTTCTGATGACAATACAATAATATGGTACTGTCGAACTGATCGGATGATGGAGCCGGAAGATATGAACTGGAACTTCATGATGGAACATCGTATCATAGCTGTGTTTGGATTTGTTAGAAAAGTCTTGTAATGAACTTTGACCACGATTATTTTTGGTTTTTACGTGCATTTATAAAAGCGTGTTTTTGTAGTGTTTTTTAAACTATTCATTTATTATGAGTAATATGCAGAGCCCGGAATTATCTTAGCTCTTTTGACCTGTCATAGGGACTTCTCGTTTATCGACTTCCAATGATACATTCATGAACATTCAATTCCCACGCTAGCGTAAGCACGAACAATTGATTCAATTCGCAATACACACGGCGAACTACTGACATTTAGTTTCCTGTTATCCCGCAAAACGAGCACATTTGACGGTAAATTCTCCGTAGGCTGTACTCACACAACTTCGGCAGTGTAGATTGCTGGTAAAATTATTCTAAATAGTATTTGAGATGTGCTTGTATTGAATTAAACAAATTATATTCTTTGTTTATTAGAAATCTGTGTTTAATTGCTACTACATTAATAACAAAAGTAATTTACTACAACTAATTATATAATAAACAAGATTTTATTAGAAACAATTTGTAACTAAGTCTTAGCTTAATATTATCCGTATGAATAATCATAAAATTATCGATAATCAAACTCATACCATACCCACATCCCTATTTCGTTATAGCCAAATAGTCGGGCTTTTGATGACTCGAGTTTGCAATGTTCTTACGCCCCTGTTATACACAATGTTTTCATCACATTTGCGAGGAAACAAATACATTTTAGATGAAATATTAAAAACTCTTTATAAATCATAATAAAAACTGCAACTGTCAGATGTCCATTTTGTTGAATTTGACGTGAGGCGCGTATGGCAAAGACCCTTCGGTATACAGCCACGATTTGAAAACACTCAAAAACATTTAAAAAAGACACATAATCACATACTAAATCTGTAAATAATTCTGTTAAACATGTTTTAGTAGTGTTTTTAGTTAGTTTAGTTTAAAATTATTTATAAATACGTTTTTATACATCGTATTTGATATAAAACCTCTTTGCTTTGTAACTGCCGCATGAGTGACAGGTAAAATTTAAGAAAAAATCCATTACGCCCGTGGGCGTAGCATAGGCTATTGTAGCTCTGTATGTCTGCGCATTATGAAGCCCTTTTCGAGCAAGTGTGATGAAAAAGTAGATTTTGCATGTAACATTTGTTACCGTTAACACATGGGTAAGGACCAAATTCTTGGCCAGTAGTTAGCGTAGTTAATTGATGGTAGTTAAAAAGTTCCGTTGTGACACGAAAATTAGCCATAGAATTGTATGATATATAGTCACAGAGGCTCTAGTATAAGTACCGAAACAAAACGTTACGACCGCGTTCGCGTTTAGCTGTCAAATCCCATACAAATTGAGGGTAAAACGCAAACGCGATCGTAAAGTTTTGTTTCAGTAAAACTTAAACTAAAACTAAATCGAAAGCGTATTACAATTGTGTGTTCGTGTATTATTGATGAGTGTTTGTGTGCGTGCGGCGACGACAGTGGTTCTCTATGAAAATCGGTAGAATGTCACTGCCAATGGATTCTTAATTCCGTGGATTCTACAGCACCGAGTAGCCTCATTTTGACCAATAGAACATCGACACAGAAATGATCTCAAACCTATAATTAATTAATAAAATATAGTAAATATTGTTCTCTGCTCTTGATTCTATTATAGAATCCCTTGCTATACTCTAGTTTCTATTGTAGAATCTTTCGCTTCACTCGTGAGACGTATTCTACTTTTACGAATCAGAATGTATGGTCCTCGTGCTTCACTCATTCCTCGCCTGCTAGTGCGCGGACGATATAAAGGGGGAGCGGGCGTCGTGCGGGAGGCGAGGACTGAATTAAGTCTTAGAGCATTAAACCAACCGGTGCGGCCATGAGTCATTTTCTATACATAAAAAGTCTGCCGATTTTTGCGGGGGAGGGGAACGTCAAATGTATGCGTAACGTGAAAATAGCTACGTCAGATAAACGTCAGTCCATACAATGTGTATGACCACTGGTCATTTATTTTTGGCAAAGGGGAACGCCTGTCAATGGCCGCTCCGGTTGGTTTAATGCTCTAAGGAATTAAGTGGTCGGACTATACTTAATCTCTTTTCTCAGATATCCTCTAAAATCTACTACGAGTACGAAACCGGCGAGGACGACGCGTTCCGCTCCTACGTAGCCATTCTCGGGATCATCACGCCGCTGCGGCAGCTGCGCTCGCTGGAGGCGCGCGTGGCGGCGCGGCTCGAGGACGCGCTGTGGAAGATGTCCGCCGACATCTCCATGCCGGAGTTCGCCATCACCGCCGTGGGCGGGCTCGAGGTACGTTAGAACGTCATGCTCGGGATCATCACGCCTCTGTGGCAGCTGCGCTCTCTAGAGGTGCGCGTGGCGGCGCGGCTCGAGGACGCGCTGTGGAAGATGTCCGCCGACATCTCCATGCCGGAGTTCGCCATCACCGCCGTGGGCGGGCTCGAGGTACGTTAGAACGTCATGCTCGGGATCATCACGCCTCTGTGGCAGCTGCGCTCTCTAGAGGTGCGCGTGGCGGCGCGGCTCGAGGACGCGCTGTGGAAGATGTCCGCCGACATCTCCATGCCGGAGTTCGCCATCACCGCCGTGGGCGGGCTCGAGGTACGTTAGAACGTCATGCTCGGGATCATCACGCCTCTGTGGCAGCTGCGCTCTCTAGAGGTGCGCGTGGCGGCGCGGCTCGAGGACGCGCTGTGGAAGATGTCCGCCGACATCTCCATGCCGGAGTTCGCCATCACCGCCGTGGGCGGGCTCGAGGTACGTTAGAACGTCATGCTCGGGATCATCACGCCTCTGCGGCAGCTGCGCTCGCTAGAGGTGCGCGTGGCGGCGCGGCTCGAGGACGCGCTGTGGAAGATGTCCGCCGACATCTCCATGCCGGAGTTCGCCATCACCGCCTCGGGCGGGCTCGAGGTACGTTAGAACGTCATGCTCGGGATCATCACGCCTCTGCGGCAGCTGCGCTCGCTAGAGGTGCGCGTGGCGGCGCGGCTCGAGGACGCGCTGTGGAAGATGTCCGCTGACATCTCCATGCCGGAGTTCGCCATCACCGCCGTGGGCGGGCTCGAGGTACGTTAGAACGTCATGCTCGGGATCATCACGCCTCTGTGGCAGCTGCGCTCGCTAGAGGTGCGCGTGGCGGCGCGGCTCGAGGACGCGCTGTGGAAGATGTCCGCCGACATCTCCATGCCGGAGTTCGCCATCACCGCCGTGGGCGGGCTCGAGGTACGTTAGAACGTCATGCTCGGGATCATCACGCCTCTGCGGCAGCTGCGCTCGCTAGAGGTGCGCGTGGCGGCGCGGCTCGAGGACGCGCTGTGGAAGATGTCCGCCGACATCTCCATGCCGGAGTTCGCCATCACCGCCGTGGGCGGGCTCGAGGTACGTTAGAACGTCATGCTCGGGATCATCACGCCTCTGCTGCAGCTGCGCTCGCTAGAGGTGCGCGTGGCGGCGCGGCTCGAGGACGCGCTGTGGAAGATGACCGCCGACATCTCCATGCCGGAGTTCGCCATCACCGCCGTGGGCGGGCTCGAGGTACGTTAGAACGTCATGCTCGGGATCATCACGCCTCTGTGGCAGCTGCGCTCTCTAGAGGTGCGCGTGGCGGCGCGGCTCGAGGACGCGCTGTGGAAGATGTCCGCCGACATCTCCATGCCGGAGTTCGCCATCACCGCCGTGGGCGGGCTCGAGGTACGTTAGAACGTCATGCTCGGGATCATCACGCCTCTGCGGCAGCTGCGCTCGCTAGAGGTGCGCGTGGCGGCGCGGCTCGAGGACGCGCTGTGGAAGATGTCCGCCGACATCTCCATGCCGGAGTTCGCCATCACCGCCTCGGGCGGGCTCGAGGTACGTTAGAACGTCATGCTCGGGATCATCACGCCTCTGCGGCAGCTGCGCTCGCTAGAGGTGCGCGTGGCGGCGCGGCTCGAGGACGCGCTGTGGAAGATGTCCGCTGACATCTCCATGCCGGAGTTCGCCATCACCGCCGTGGGCGGGCTCGAGGTACGTTAGAACGTCATGCTCGGGATCATCACGCCTCTGTGGCAGCTGCGCTCGCTAGAGGTGCGCGTGGCGGCGCGGCTCGAGGACGCGCTGTGGAAGATGTCCGCCGACATCTCCATGCCGGAGTTCGCCATCACCGCCGAGGGCGGGCTCGAGGTACGTTAGAACGTCATGCTCGGGATCATCACGCCTCTGCGGCAGCTGCGCTCGCTAGAGGTGCGCGTGGCGGCGCGGCTCGAGGACGCGCTGTGGAAGATGTCCGCCGAGATCTCCATGCCGGAGTTCGCCATCACCGCCGTGGGCGGGCTCGAGGTACGTTAGAACGTCATGCTCGGGATCATCACGCCTCTGCTGCAGCTGCGCTCGCTAGAGGTGCGCGTGGCGGCGCGGCTCGAGGACGCGCTGTGGAAGATGTCCGCCGACATCTCCATGCCGGAGTTCGCCATCACCGCCGTGGGCGGGCTCGAGGTACGTTAGAACGTCATGCTCGGGATCATCACGCCTCTGCTGCAGCTGCGCTCGCTAGAGGTGCGCGTGGCGGCGCGGCTCGAGGACGCGCTGTGGAAGATGACCGCCGACATCTCCAAGCCGGAGTTCGCCATCACCGCCGTGGGCGGGCTCGAGGTACGTTAGAACGTCATGCTCGGGATCATCACGCCTCTGTGGCAGCTGCGCTCTCTAGAGGTGCGCGTGGCGGCGCGGCTCGAGGACGCGCTGTGGAAGATGTCCGCCGACATCTCCATGCCGGAGTTCGCCATCACCGCCGTGGGCGGGCTCGAGGTACGTTAGAACGTCATGCTCGGGATCATCACGCCTCTGCGGCAGCTGCGCTCGCTAGAGGTGCGCGTGGCGGCGCGGCTCGAGGACGCGCTGTGGAAGATGTCCGCCGACATCTCCATGCCGGAGTTCGCCATCACCGCCTCGGGCGGGCTCGAGGTACGTTAGAACGTCATGCTCGGGATCATCACGCCTCTGCGGCAGCTGCGCTCGCTAGAGGTGCGCGTGGCGGCGCGGCTCGAGGACGCGCTGTGGAAGATGTCCGCTGACATCTCCATGCCGGAGTTCGCCATCACCGCCGTGGGCGGGCTCGAGGTACGTTAGAACGTCATGCTCGGGATCATCACGCCTCTGTGGCAGCTGCGCTCGCTAGAGGTGCGCGTGGCGGCGCGGCTCGAGGACGCGCTGTGGAAGATGTCCGCCGACATCTCCATGCCGGAGTTCGCCATCACCGCCGAGGGCGGGCTCGAGGTACGTTAGAACGTCATGCTCGGGATCATCACGCCTCTGCGGCAGCTGCGCTCGCTAGAGGTGCGCGTGGCGGCGCGGCTCGAGGACGCGCTGTGGAAGATGTCCGCCGAGATCTCCATGCCGGAGTTCGCCATCACCGCCGTGGGCGGGCTCGAGGTACGTTAGAACGTCATGCTCGGGATCATCACGCCTCTGCTGCAGCTGCGCTCGCTAGAGGTGCGCGTGGCGGCGCGGCTCGAGGACGCGCTGTGGAAGATGTCCGCCGACATCTCCATGCCGGAGTTCGCCATCACCGCCGTGGGCGGGCTCGAGGTACGTTAGAACGTCATGCTCGGGATCATCACGCCTCTGCTGCAGCTGCGCTCGCTAGAGGTGCGCGTGGCGGCGCGGCTCGAGGACGCGCTGTGGAAGATGACCGCCGACATCTCCATGCCGGAGTTCGCCATCACCGCCGTGGGCGGGCTCGAGGTACGTTAGAACGTCATACTCGTGATCATCACGCCTCTGCGGCAGCTGCGCTCGCTGGAGGCGCGCGTACTTCCGGATTAGGTTTTGTGCTCGAATTTTCTCGAACTCGTGAAAACTCGAGAAATTTCGTTGCTCTTAGGGGATTCGAACCCAGGGCTATCTGCTTAGTAGGCAGGATATTACGCTTTGTTTCTGGTTTTTGTGTTTAGTTATTGTTGTTGCAGGTTTTTATTATGGGTATAAATTAATTGAAGTAAAACTATTTCTTAAAAATACATTTAATATTCAGGCTCACGCAATAAATAAGCAGTATAGTCATCAACGTATTATTACGTAAAAGTTTAGATTTTACTTTCTTTCCTTACCTAACTAAGAGGTAAGTACCAATTCAAAATAATGCAGCAACAAACCTATTAAAGATAAAAAAGGTTAAAATTCAACAAATAACTACCACTTTTGTAAAAAGACTCGAGACCCGAGAAAACTTGAGAAATTGGCCTCGAGAATTCTCGAAACTAGGGAAAACAAAAAGGCCGAGAAATCAGAAACCCTAATCCGTATATCTTGAATGATTTATTTCAAAACCTTGGCATGAAGAATTGAACTCAATGATGTAAGTCACTTAACTGTTTTTGAGTTGATCATAAAGAAGCTGAAAAACTAGTCGAAAGAGACTCACTTTTTTAGCTATACCATACAAAAGCGGGTCTGTAGCGTGACACTACGCAGTAGATCACCTGCTGCTTCTATAATTTAAGAACACGAGACATATTTTTGGTTTTCGGACATATTTACTTCCTCTCTCATTAATTTGTTGACATCAGTGACATTTTCCTGTGTCCCCAGTTGGACGACCCCTTCGTGGAAACTTCTGGCAGTCTCAACCTGACCTCCGAGTACCTCGAGGATTACTTCATTCAGATGCAGTTCAAAAAGGACTTCGCGGAATCAGAGAACACGGTCGGCGGCGGCATTCAGATACAGCAGGGAGACCAGAACAATTACGTAAGTTGATTGTAGAATAGAATAGAATAACATTTATGCATGACAACAACACATACATGCACATAAATCAACATACAAAAGAGAAGACAACATTGCCACGAAACGGTTCTATCTCAGCGTTGTATAAACTAGACATCATTTATTGGCAATAAGGTGTTACAGGTCATTGTTTACAATTGTACATTTATTTGTAGATTACATTAATAAGACTGTGATAGTCCGTTACAGTTGGTATATATTACTATTACATTTATTATATTCTAAAAGATCCTTAATACTATAAAAACATTGCTCAATAAGCCATTTTTTTTAATTTAGCTTTGAAGGACGGAAGACTGTTTGCTTCCGTGATGCTGTCTGGTAAGTAGCAGCGTAAGCATATCACCACTAGTGGGTCTGTGAAGTGTATTACTCCCCAGTCTTTAGAAAAAAAACTTAAGAAATTTCTGAAACCGGAATCGACTAAGAAATTCCGTATAATTATCGAATCTGCTCACAAAATTTCAAGATAAGTTGAGAAATGCGCTCTTTAGAGGAGAACTGCCGGACATCCGAAAAAATACGAAAGCATTTTTGCTCAAACTGAAACGAAGACATTCATTCGCTTCGCTAGCGCGTTTAATAATTTGGAAATTTTAGCTTCGATATTGGCTGAGGTCCTGCTTCTAGTTCCAATGAGAGCTGATTATTTTGGAGACTTGCTTATCTTTCCACACAATAGAACCAACTCTGAACTCTAAAAAAACAAAGGCTTTCGATGTATTTTTATTGGCCAAGTGCGAGTTGGTCTCCCGCACGAAGGGGCTATAAAAAGGCAAAAAATCACGTTTGTTGTATGGGAGACCCTGGGGGGTCTGGGGTTGGACATCGCACGAATAGGCCAACTATGAGTTCAAACTGTCCAACAATGTTATTGTTGGACAGTTTGAACAGCGATTCGCTTAAACTCAGGGCCCCCAGGCACGCGACCTGGCCGCGCTATTATAATACATTGTTATAAGGCTAGAAAGTAGGCAATAGATGGACGAGTGGGTTCGAGGCTCGAAGGAGAAGAGTCTATCAATTGCACTTTCGGCATATATTATTACATAGTGCTTTTCACTTCTAATGTGAGGAAATTGCAAATAATTATAATTATAAATCAAAATTAAGTACCTAATTAAAGAAAATAATTTCATATTATTTTCTAACAGATGAACAATGTAGCGCAGCTACTTGCGTGTCGGGGTGCACCGAGCGGGGCGGCCCGGCGCGTGCCGGTGGCCCAAACTGTCCAACAATGTCATTGTTGGACAGTTTGAACAGCGATTCGCCCCATCTTAGGGCACGCGCCGGGCCGCGCTAAAGTGTTCATCTGTTAGTAACGCCTCAAATCCCGCCTTTTTAACTAGTGAGTCGTGTTCAGTTGTTCGCCACAGCGGTGTGGCACCCGTCGCCCTCGCGCTACGTGCGCTTCACGGCGCGCTCGGCGCTGCACTCGGTGCTGCCGCCGTCCGACGCCGCGCTGCTGTACTCGTACCGCCGGGAGGGCGCGCAGCAGCTGCTCACGGCCGACGCCAACTGCGACACCAGCCACTACTCGCTGCGCGCCGACACCCGCCCCGCCGCGCTCAGCGTCGCGCTCAGCACCCCGCACCACAACCTGAGGTGACCGCCCGTACCACGCTCCGTCGTAGGACATCTGTTTTAACTGGAGACAAGGCCCCTATTTCACCAAAATGACAAAAGGTGTAGACACTAGTTAATAGTACATTATTGCCGTGGCGCGGAAAGAAAGGGGTTGCCTGCCAAGAGACGAGTCAGGCAACCCCGGTTTTCGCCAAGGTAAATATAGTGCTTTTCTCAAACATGGGAGGAAATAATACAAATTGTGACATACCTAATAACGCGGTGATAGGTACTTGTACTATGATTCATATGTAAGCATTCTTTCTACGAATTCTTTCTAAGGCGGTATTTACTTCACACTATATTTACACTTAATGCGGTGTTTGAAGTAATTAATTAATTAAGTATAACACATTTAATTAATTTCATGTTCAATTTATCTCAATTTTAATATCATTTTCTTCTTACCATAAACAATAAAGACCGAAAAAAAATATGTATCGCCATGAAAACCGCGGGGATCGCGGGTAATTTTCTTTGGCTGTACGTCTAGCATAACTTGCTGACAAGCCGCTTGTCGCGCGACTGAGCGTCCCCTGTCACACTCGCACCGTGCAAATTAGAACGAGGACGGTAGATCCTTCTCAACTCGCGTTGTTGTTGTGCTAGCCCCTCTGAATGCGATTTTTCCTTCGTCGTCGCGATTTAGCATGGTGCTATCAGGATTTTAAAAAGTTGAACGCAGCGGGAAATAATGGGTTTTGTATGGGTTATTATATTCCTAGGCAAGGAAGAGACTTAACTTTTTAAATGTTAGCGGATAAAAATTAGGCACTTCGCGTGTTCGTTTTTCAAACAAAATGCGACGCTTTCCGAGCATGTTTGACAAAAATAATTAATAATGTCATATTTTCTCGAATAAAAGGATTAAAATTGTAGTCAAATGGAGAAAAAATCAATGCAAGGGGTATCTTCGGTCCCTTTTTTGCAAAACACAACTTCATACGAAACGATGACGTTCGCAGTTGAAGCTGTCACTAATAGAGGCACGTTGCCGGTGCCGTGCCCCATCCTGTTAGGCGCCGCCGTCGACGCGGTCCGCCGCGCAAGCAACGCGTGACGCGGCAGCCTCGCGGATTGTGACGTCACAAACTGTTTTTTTCTCTCTCTAACAAGCAATATAAAAACGGTTGTAGCTTCGTAATTCTTGAATGGGAAGTTCGCAACTAGGCATATTTTTTTTGCTTTCTTTCTTTTGGAGTAATAATAATTTTCGAGTCTACACCCATATTAATGCTAATTATTACACGGTTCAACTCGCGTATTACGTGTCACTACGGCCTACATGTTTCGAATTCTTCAGGATGACTGTTTTCGCTGCGGTGTCCCTTGAATCACAGGTGATTTGAAAAGTGTAATTATTAGCATTATTTCAACATGTCTCACGAAAGTTTAAAGTCGAACTTGGCAATTGTCACCTGACCTTGACAATTCACCATCCATTGCTTGTTTTAGAAGTTAAGGTGGTTGCTAGGTTACTTGTGGAACCAGAAATGTACGGAGAATTGTCGTTGTCAGGTGACAATTGTCCAGTTAGCGAAATGGGGGCCAGGATTCACTACCTACTAATATTATAAATGCGAAAGTTTGGATGTATGTTACTCAATCGCGCTTAAACAGATCAACCAATTTGGATGAAAATTTGCACGGAGACAGTTTATAGCCTGGATTAAAATATAGGATTTCTAACTCGGGTCCACGCAGACGAGTCGCGGGCGGAAACTAGTATACTCATATACCTCTTACATCCATAATCATCACCATATCTGGACATGGGCTCTCCCAAAGAGCACCACAATAAACTGCATCTAGCGGAATCCCGTGGCTTTTACCAGGTCACCAGTTCACACATGCAAAGCGGCCAAGAAAAGAGTTCATGGCCTAGCGGCGCGCCCGGCGTGACGGTTCAAGGTCAGCTGGCATTTGCTTCCGCTAAAACACATGCCTGCGCCAATATCTGAGACTAGGTAGCAAGCGAACCCGGGGTTTCTGATGTCCATATCCGTCTCAGTTACCCATAGGTTAGCGCAACACTAGACGAGGAATCTGCCCTGCTCTTATTTGCACAGAGAGGAAGAAACAAGAGACGCCTAGTCGCGCGCGTCACTAGGTCGTGCTAGCCCCTTGAGATAACCTTTATCAACATTCACTACTCATTGACACGGTTTATTCTTCAGTGATTTTATTCATCAACTTATATCGGGCTACCTAAAATAGACTAATGTAAAACTTTGTAAAGATATATTTCAATTGACGTTTTGATTACAGAACCATGAAAATAGTAGGCGAAATAGAAGGCGACATCGTCACGGGGTCTTTTGTCACGGACACCACGGAATACGGTATTACTGGACAAGTTCTCAACCGGGACCCACTTGAGGTAATCAAAATGTCGAAGGGCCTTAGGGCTTGTCCACATATTACGTCATCGTTTTTTTGTCGATTTTAGATTTTTTGCCTATGTGATAAACATAGGACCGATTGTGTCAAATGTAACATGATTGGGTTAAAATTTAATTGTATGTTTGACAATTACCTATGAGATCACAGCCGCCGGCGCCATACTTCTGTTAAATATTGTTGATAAACTATAGTGCTACATATACACTGGTCGTGGCTTGGCAAGAACCCAATCCTTTGAAAGGGTCCGCTCAGAATACCGCGCCGCGCCGCGCTGCTCTGTGCGGATCCTTTCATATTAGCTCGAACATTACAACCGGCACCCCATTACCTCCGCGCCGCTCCGCCAACGCTGTCGGTGCGTTTCGGCCTTTAGAAACGCTTAGATGCCATTTACACGCGTGCGAGTGCCTTAGAGTGTTAAGCCGGAATTATATTACGAAATTAGTGGCGTGAAATTAAATTTGGTGACACTAGTTTTGCCAGTTTCACGTATAATTGTGTAATTTAATATTTTCGTAATGCATGCATTAATTTTGTGAATGTACACCAATTTCGTGACCTGCGCGAACTTTTGGTACAATTAGTGTCACGCCACTAATTTCGTAATGTAATTCCGGCTTTATGGACAGGCTAGCATGGCAGACGTGGATGTTAAAGTTGTAACAGCTATTGTGTTTGGCTTGACAACGTTGGCGCTAATGTGTAAATACGTCGCAAGCGCTCGCCGCAAGCCTCCTTTGATATATGTTTTAAAGCCGACACTAAACCTAACACGCAACTTAAGCCATATACCTTCGTTTAAATGCTTGTGCTTTTTGAATCCTCGCCAAGCTTAACGTGTAAATGATTTCGCGTAGGACCACATGATAAAGACAAGACTATGACCGAGTTTTTTGTTTCAGATGTCCCTAACCCTGGTGCCCAAAGGCAACGGGCAGCAGATGACGGTGCGCATAAAGTCTGAGAGCTCCGCCACACTGTACGCGTTGTCCGCGCACGTGGCGGGCGCCGTGCGCGCCACCGTGCGCGCGCGCGCCGAGCTACAAGACAACTTCACCGACGTCTCCTTCACGGTGCGTTGGTGCTAAGCGATAGATCGCTTGGTGGCTAGTCCGCTTAATGTGCGGCCAATCATCCGCGTCCACCATATCTCTGTCTCTTATATATGTATGCGTAAAGAGAGAAAGACAAGTGGCCGCGGATTCTTGACTGGCCTCGATTCCTCGAGCTATTTATAAAGGTGTATCAGATGAAAGAAAAAAACCCACTAGATTGTTTGTAAATACGAATGTATCTAGCAGTAAAAAAACTCAGTAGATGCATAGTGGATCTGATTGATGGATCTTATGAGACTGTTCGCATGACTAGGGCCGACACAAATCATAGGGTTAAATATATCATTGGTTAAAGTAAATAAATAGGTATTAAAAATGACAAAAAGGTAAATAATAAAGGTACTTAAAGAAAATAGTTGAGTTAATAAAAGAATCGAATGGTTTACATCAACCAACAACTCAAGCCTTCCACCACGATTCCAAGAAAACTTTCAAGAAACTCACTCCCATACAACCGTTCAACGACTTTCTATCTTCCAGGTGGACATGCCTGAGACGAAGGGCAAGGAGTACTACTTCAAGACGCGGGTGGACTCGTACCCCGACCTGAGACGAGTTATGAGCGTAGACGCGGTCACCCCGATCAAAAGGCTCAGCGCGATCAAGGGAGACACCGACTTCAGGTGAGTAACTCTTCAGGTGGACATGTCAGATGAAGGGCAAGGAGTACTACTTCAAGACGCGGGTGGACTCGTACCCCGACCAGAGACGAGTTATGAGCGTAGACTTGGTCACCCCGATCAAGAGGCTCAGTGCCATCAAGGAAGACACCGACTTCAGGTGAGTAACTCTTCAGGTGGACATGTCAGATGAAGGGCAAGGAGTACTACTTCAAGACGCGGGTGGACTCGTACCCCGACCTGAAACGAGTTATGAGCGTAGACGCGGTCACCCCGATCATAAGGCTCAGCGCGATCATGGGAGACACCGACTTCAGGTGAGTAACTCTTCAGGTGGACATGGCAGATGAAGGGCAAGGAGTACTACTTCAAGACGCGGGTGGACTCGTACCCCGACCTGAGACGAGTTATGAGCGTAGACGCGGTCACCCCGATCAAACTACTTCAAGACGCGGGTGGACTCGTACCCCGACCTGAGACGAGTTATGAGCGTAGACGCGGTCACCCCGATCAAAAGGCTCAGCGCGATCATGGGAGACACTGACTTCAGGTGAGTAACTCTTCAGGTGGACATGTCAGAGGAAGGGCAAGGAGTACTACTTCAAGACGCAGGTGGACTCTTACCCCGACCTGAGACGAGTTATGAGCGTAGACGCGGTCACCCCGATCAAAAGGCTCAGCGCGATCATGGGAGACACCGACTTCAGGTGAGTAACTCTTCAGGTGGACATGTCAGATGAAGGGCAAGGAGTACTACTTCAAGACGCGGGTGGACTCGTACCCCGACCTGAGACGAGTTATGAGCGTAGACGCGGTCACCTCGATCAAGAGGCTCAGCGCCATCAAGGGAGACACCGACTTCAGGTGAGTAAACTCTTCAGGTGGACATGTCAGATGAAGGGCAAGGAGTACTACTAATATACAAGATGATATACAAGATAAGATGTTAACTAAGTAAAAATACAACTAAAATAATAAAAAGGCCCTCGAGGCATTGTACCGAGGATGCTGGCGGCATTACCTCGCTGAATTGGATTGCTTACTTATACTCGGAAACCTAATTCAAGACCAAAAAAACTACGAAAGATATGTCACTGTCATTAAGTGTCAAAGTCACTTATGTCATTGTCAATCGAACATGTCAGATGTAGCCAACCTTTTTGCATTGATCATCAAGTCATAGTAAATATTCGTAGATATGTCCAACATTTTCAATATCAAAAAAGTTACATTCACCAATACGCATTATTAAAAAGTAATTGTTTTTTCTACCTGATATCGTTCAAAAACAATTACAATATCCCAAAACAAAAATTACTTATTAAGGTTCAACGTCACTGGTTCCTGTCGAGCTGTTGCTAACAGATGTCGCGATATATAATTTCGATGGTTGCTCATCGTTTTACGCAAAACCGTGACGAGTACCAACATGTGTTTCAAACTGCGGAAGCCGAAGAGCTTGCTACGTATGAATCGCAATCAATCTGCACCAAACAGTGTTTATTTTTAAAATGTAGTCCGAAAATATGCATAAAAGTGCTTTTCCGTGAATTTACGCAGACTAACGTAGCTAAATGTCACTTCGGAGTCAGTCATTGTCAAACATCTTGCATAAATCAAACTAGAGGGCGCAAAACTAAATCTATAGTATCGCCTCTATTAGGAAATAGTGAAACTAAATGTACTTGTGGCAGGCACTCTAGACTACAATATGAATGCAGCTGACTTTTTTACTCATTACTTAATGTCATGCGGTAGCGCAGTGCGCGTCTCTTTTGCTTAAATCTGTCTGTAACGCCATCCTTGAACCGGGTTCAAATCCCGACGGACATACTTCTTTTTTGTTTTTCTATTTGGATTTCTAAACCAATATGGCCGTCTCAACTAACTAAGATTTACTTATAATGTGCAAAAATATATTTTATAACTTAAACATGTTTATAATTTCTTGATAAGCATGATTGTATCTAGATGATCCACAAAAAAAACCCTACTATATTTATGGCAGACCTATTCTTACATGTTACATACTACATAAATACTATTTTGGATAGGTATATCATTTAAAAGATGTTACGCCTTTCATTTAATTAGAAAATCATGATTCATGAGTAGGTTTACTGTTGAAAAATCAAAGTACGACCTTTATCTATTCTACATATACCCTATTCCATATGAGATTAGACAAATCGTGCGTAAATCTTCAAGTCATTCGCGTCATGAAAACCATAATGATAAACAAAAACATTTACATTGTTCTATTTGAAACACATTAAATAATCGAAATAACAGTAGTAAGTACAATATTTATAAAGGAAGATAAAAGAGGTATTTTTCCTTACAAAAATCTAACATTGTAAGGAATAAGGTACCTATACTTAGTAAGTATATTAGTACTTTGATTTGTTATATCCATATTCACCCGCAGTTGCGGTACTACATAATTACAATCAGAGAGGCTACGTATTATTCACAAAATGTTTTGTATTCGCCCGTGACTCACGTCTAAAATAATGAAATAATGACCTCAAAGTTGGTAACAATTTTGCGTTACCGGACGGATGAATTTAGTAAGCTTTGTGAATAACAGGCGAGTTTGTATATCAAAACTCTTAGTGGCCAGTCTCTCGAATCTGGACGTAGACCGCGTCAGAAAGAGAGAAATATATCATTTGACAATATGGTACTGTTTTCGATGAACGTCAAAATTCAAAAATCGAATTCAACTTTATCACGCGTTTACGTTTCTATACGTTTATGATGCTTTCACTCATTCATTACTAATCTTCAATGGTTGGGTTATGGGCATTTGCTTACAAAATTATTGAATGTCTTGTTTAGGTAAATATGAGATAAAACTTATCTGTAGAACCCACGACCGCCGTTTGACAGTCGCATGCCTGAAGCACTATGCTACCGGAACGATTATTGCAAAGTGTTATTTTTTTGTATGTTTGTATGTACGGTATAACCTCCGAAACCACTTATCCGATTATAAAAAATAATTCACTGGTGATGGATGACTGAACTTACTGGGGGGACATAGCCATGCTTAGGCATAGTAAGTATACTTTGGTACATTTTATACGCAAAAAAACGAACTTGGATTTTTAGACAGATTTGACTGTGCACTAAGTTAAATGCAGTTTTTATTCTTTCTAAAATAGGTCTGGGTGACTCCTTAGAGCAAATTTCCGTGTCAGTTTCGGATTGAATGTCACTCTGCATAATCTTCAAATCAGCTCACAAAATTTCCGGAGAATCGGTTGAGAAATAGCTACCTACGACATATAGAGAAGTCTAGACAGCCGGACATACGAAAGAATATTTATTTATTTATTTAATCTTTATTGAACATAAGAACAACTTATCGTACAAAAGGTGGACTTAAAGCCGTAAGCATTCTCTACCAGTCAACATTTGGGCAAAGCAGACAAATTGTGGGCGGTGCAACTACAGATTTATATCTGTAGTTGCACCGCCCACAATTTGGTTGTGTGTTTATACACACAGTGGTTATACATACATAGTAAATAACGACAATAGACAATAAATAAATAAAATACATATAAATACTTTCATTCAATATATATATATATATATATATACAGACGAAAATAGAGAACAGAAACACTAAGAATTTACGGCTCTGCTAGCAAACAACTTGCGTAAAGATCTTTTAAACGCGAATCTGGAAATCTGGAATAATATTGCCTAGCTGAAATGAAAATCTTCGTTCGACTCGATCGCTCGTTCCAATTAAGTATATGGATATTGTTATCGATTCAGTTTTTAACAATTGGCCAACAATTTTGTTTTTAAAGGCTTACTTACGAGCATAGACTGATTTCGGTTACGGTTATACCGGTATGGAATCGGTATTCCATTACAATAGCGTTATATTGTAAAGGTTAGCCGCGCCGCCAACGTAACGGTACGGGATCCAGAACCGTGTAGAAATACATATCGGTTACCGGTATTTATTTTTAATTGTACTGAAACTTGTATAATTCCTTTTTCAAACCGGTATTATTATGATACCGTTATTTTTTTCATTTTATTCTCGTCCATGAGATGAGGTCTGTGCCCAGCAGCGGAACGTAATATAAACTGATATATTATTTATTATGCCAATATACATGAAGTCATTATTATAATCGTCAGAAACGAAATAGATATATACCTTCAATATCAGATGATCCTCAATGCTGGTAGTATTGAATTGTGATATTGGACCTCAATACCGGTATTACCAGGGCCTCGATAATAATACCTATGAACATTTGGTTGCACATTATAGTGCGTTTTTTTAGGATTAGAAATACGCTAAACGAAGAAGAAGTCGTCGTCAACCTTTTCTGCTTGGGATAAATATTGAACAGACATGGTTTGTTACACGATAATTCATTCTTGCTGCAAAGTTCACACACCAACTTGAAAATGTTGAACACCAACGTTTCTCGTTTGTTGTTAATGTACTTTGTTTCTGTCTCTTTGCTTTTGTTGAAGGCCTATGGCTAGGCGTTCGGGAGAGAACGAGTCGGTCTTTTTTGCAAGCCACTTGGGCCTGCCTCTGGTAGCTCCATGGCAGTCCGCGATGATACACAGCGAAAAATAAAATCTTAATATTAATTAAAAAATAGATACTCGTTTAATAATCTCGTGATCTGAATTCAATAATTTGTTGATTAGCAAGAAAACAAGAAAAAGAACGTGATACGATTGTCAATTTTGCCTTGTCAACCTCTTCTTCTTTAGGTTTTTTATTTAAGCAACCTTTCGAGAACTGAATAACGAAATTTTAAATTACAAAGTTAAATAATTAATACATTCAAAATAAATATATTGTTGTAAGTATTATTTAGATATAAATAATAAAAACACTTGTATCATTTTAGGGTCGACAACAATGATCTTAGTCTTTTTTAATGGCGGTTTGAGATACTTTGACAGCTGTATGTGTCTTATATAAAAGACCTCGTGCTTTGTGCTTTATCCTTCTTTCTAATGCTAAAAAAACGCACTATAAAGTTCACTTTTTCTTGTAAAATAAGCCTGAAATTAAAAGTGTAAACAATACATTTGTGTTTTCACCAAATACATAACACTAAATTGTAACAATTTAATTTACAATTATAATAAGTTTTTTAATAAGTATTCCCAAAATTTTGTTTCATCTCCTGCATTACTTGGATTTACATTATTGGATGTTTTACAGCTTATTTTTTTGTCAAAAAATACATAACTATTGGTATATTACCTAATACAAAATTAAACACTCATCTCTCCACTGCTCCACCACCACCACCACTGCTTATATCTGTTCAGGGAGTCATTGTGAATTTGGAAACTGTCTATACAATAGAATTAGTGCCCTCCCTGAACCAATAGTAGTAAGAGTAAATGCATAATATTTTTTTAACATTCATGTTTACAACCAAAGGTTTAGTAAAGTTTTATGTCAGGTAACGTTTATGTTATCAGTTAACAACCCTAAAAACTATGTTTTTTTGAGAAAAAAAGAACGAACTTACCAGAAAAAAAATCAATAAATCATTTTTTTTCTACATTCCCCATTTACGGTGTTCTACGTTCATTCATAGAAGTTACTCATTCTATTTTACCTTCTAAGAGTTCAAATAGTGCTCCTACCACCAGCATCAATAGAGTGGAAAAGCGATTATTCTTCAGTAGAAAAATTACGTAGGACAGACAATAACTAACAAATAAATTGAACTACACTAGATTATGCGTTCCTTTTTTTTACAAATGCATGACAATTTCATTTTTTTTTTTATTAAAAACTAGATTCCACTCACGGTTTCGTCTGCATGAACCCGGGATAAAAAAATTGTCCTATATTTTAATCTAAGCTCCTCCTAAGGCTCAGCATATATTACAAAATGGCACTGGAATTGCCATCGCGTTGGGTTGGAAATAGAGTTGACTTTCGTTTATTTTGAAAAGTGCCCGAAACAAAACAAATTCAGCTCTATTCCAGTTGAATATAATTTAAATGCCTTCGACACAATAAGTCCTATGAGTAGGCCTATGGGCCTTAAGAGGTTAGGCAGGCAAATAGGTAGGTTGCCCAGTTTAGGCGTGATTGAGTTACGAACATCCAAACATCTAAACATTCAAACATTTATACATATAAGCATCTAAACTTTCACATTTACAATACTAGCAGGATAAAAATAATAATAATACCGGTACTTATTTCGACATTGGTCCTTTTAAATTCTGGTATTAGAATATTGGGAAAATCGGTAGGGGATTCCGGTATTTCGGGATTCCATGATGGTGGTTTGCATTCCCTATATGTAGTATGTTAATAATAACAAAATTAATGAAATATATGGGTTTTCTTCGGGACATAGCTGGCTGCAGCTTTATATTTAATGTCATTTTTTTCGGTACCGTAAATACGGTTTCATAAAAGTTACAAAAGTAACCGATACTTCGACTTCGGCGTGGAGGGCAAGATCGACCCGCTTCAGAACAAAAAAATATCTAAGTAAATATCGAAATAATACCGGTTTGAAACTGGTATTAAAAAGATATCACTAGGCTTTAAAAAAATACCGGTAATGGATATATTATTTCTAACTGGTTGCGGCACTGTTATGTTGTCGCCTAACCACTTTGCCTAACCACCGGTCGTAACTGGCATCAGTTCCTGCACCGAAGAATGCCTACGAGTGTATAATTCTACCCTCACAACATTGTGAAGAAGAAAAATTGTGACTTAGTTAATTTACATGTTGGGGGTAATCTAATATTCTATTTGAGCAGTCGATTCCTAAATAGGTTGCAGTAGATATTTTAATGTCAATCGATGTGCAGCCGACAAAAGCGAATGTTTAAATTTATCAGGTACTTACACTCCTAATAATTGTCTGTTATATTTAATGCTATATTACGTAACATTCACTCAATCGAAACTTGCTTATAATCTGCAAGTTGGAAATTCAAACGGTTCATTTGATCAACAACACCCTTTTCTTCCCGTGGGTGTCGTAAAAGTCGACTAAGGGAGCAGGGTTGAAGTGTGATGTGGGCGATGGGCTAGCAACCTATCACTACAATATCACATTTTGTCGATATTTTATACCCACATTAATGCTAAAATTGAGGCTGAAACATACGTTTCAGGTGCTCTGCCTACCCCTTTTGGGAATAAAGGCGTGAATGTATTTATGTATGTATGTATGTATGTCATTTAATCAAAACCTATATATGTATACGTTCGGTAGCACAGATTACGTTTCAATATTGGATCTTACTCCTTTCTAATAAGACGCAAAATGTACAGACCCATGCATAATTATCGTTCCGTGGACTTTAGGTAGGTCTATCACGGCTAAAGAGCAAAGCATTGAAATTCATACATTGTTGCTTGAAATTCAGTGTATCAAAAACAAATGACATTGCTCTTACGTCATTACCGAAATGAGCAGCGTAGCAAGATAAAATGAATGCTATCTCATTTACCAAAAACTAAAATGTGTTTGTACGATGGTGTCACCGTCTGGTGAGTATAATTACTACTATTCACTCCGCTATCTAACTAATCTTGTTTGATATTAAAGACATCTAGTGAAGGTTTTGGGCAACGTGCTGTCATGTGACGCGGCCATGTCATTTACACGGACAGTGTCTAACTGACGCACACATACAAGGCTCGGAGTAAAATTTTATGAATTTCAAATGGCTATATTTTGAATATTACTGGTTTTTGCGTGTATTTATTCAAACTGCGGGATAAGAGGGTCATATATTATCTAAATATCACAATTTCAAGTTCCTGACATCGATAGATTAGACGTCTAGTCCGAACGAAAATTGTATGGAATTCGTCAGTGACGTTGCACCTTAAACATTTTATAAATCTATTCAGATATAAAATGACAGATTGACAATTACTAATATATGGGGTCATGGCTGGTGTGGTCTACAGATTATATGATTTTACCACAATTTGTCAGTACAACATGTCGAAGTCATAATTGGGTGTGTCGTATAGATGTAACAATCAAACCACATGTGCATGCAATTTCTCAATACAACTCTTTTGACAGTTGGATCAGCAGCGCAACATGCCTCCAGATAATAGCAATTAGCCAGCTTCTGATAAATTGGGGCTGACAAATCATTACATGTATAGACCCCTTGAGAAAATGGCGGACGATGGTGATTATAGTGAGCTATACACTTTTGGCCTATTATTTTGTCGAATAGCTAAACGCATGGCATAATATTTAAATTACATCTAACGTTGTTCACTACCATTGCTTATAAATCGTACCAAATGTTATGAATACCTGAAGTATGACAAGTGCAATAACAGTTTTTCTACCAAAAATCTTCTACGTTTAAATATTTAACAGCCCATCTTGTATTTTTGTAAATTACTTGAATTAACTTGTTTATTTAAATCGTAGGTTTAAAACTACCAATAAATAAATTTACTTGGTGCGGCCTTTTAAAAAGTGAAAATATACCACCGTAAACATATTTTATTTTAGTGGCAACCCTCGTTGGTCTTGAATTAGGTTTTCGAGTATAGTTATATACTTATTAACAAAATATCGGGTAGTACAATATGCGTGAAATTATGACGAATTGAGAGACTAATGTGACCTAACGAATAAACGATAGACTGCGAACTCCTTACAAAATTCTACCCAAACATGTTCATGTTGGAACTAAATTTGGTTGGAACTGCCTGGCATCGTTTTGACACCCCGCCCCATCCCCGCATAATGACAATGGCACCCATACTGTGGTCACTGGTATTCTTGTTGCTGGCCTGTTGGTGAACAGTACATACTATAAACTCATTTTGTTTCAGTTTTGGCCCAAAAACTGGCTATTTGGTGTGCAAATATGATATACCAGATATGAAGGGAAATGGAGACCTGAAATGGAGCTTCCTTATGCACGATCTCTTTATAAAGGTATAGTAACTTATTAAACGTGTATCGTCCCGTTCTGTTTTCACTTCCAATATGCACTTGGCATCCTCGATGCGTATAAGGATTTATTCCAAAGAATTAACACGGCCGCCGCTTGACAGCCTAGCTTTTCATTCCACACTACCTAAAATAAAGAAACAGGAAACCATAGAGTCAAGCAGAACGCGAATAAAACAAATAATTGAATTATTATTAGTTGTTTATGTGCCAACAAAATAAATATAAACTCCCTCGAATTGCAGGCACTAGGCAAACAGAACATGAAAGATATGCAAAAGAGCGTAGATTTGGACATCTACTTCGGCAACAGCACCACTCCGGAGGGATTGATGACGACTGACGCCGGCTTTAGAATGGATCTCGACCATATTTGGCAGTAAGATTTGAACTTGTTTTCATTCTATAATAAATATGTATAAAACAGACGAAGAGGACCTAAGAAACCCTTATTTTACTATCTGTCAATGATGTCAGTTTCTTTCTGTCAATATGTAGTTAAATGAAATTTGGCGGTCTCGCAGATTGCAGAATACCTAAATATTTATAGGGTTATCCTTTGCAGAAGACTTCAGTAGAAGTAACTACGTAGCCCTACTGCTCGAGATGATTTACACACGGACCCTAATGTCAAGAGAACACGGATCTGTGTAGATCATTTCATGCGTGTTATTCTGCTTAGCTTCACACTGTACTCAAGCAGAACTGAGCTGCTTTTTCGCCAATTTAACTGCCTAAACTAAGTATTAGCAGCATTACATTTTTCCTACATTTTAGAAAACATGCCTTAAACATTTGTCTAGAATCGGCGCAAACGCCTCCTTCGGCATCATGATGGACCGGCGCGTCCTCCTCGTGATCAACGCGATCCTGCCCAAGCCCAACGTGGACGTGCACACGCTGTATGTAGACGCGCGCGTCACCGGCGCGCAGGGCGAGGGCAAGCAGGCCGTGGCCGAGTACAGGACCGATGTCACGGGCATTCTTACTGGGATCAGAGGGAACGTGAGTGTTCAGTACTTACGTTATAACAGTGTTGCGTCGTCGGCAACCGACGCCGAGTATATGACAATGTTACTGTGGTAACTAAACGCGGCCTCATGCCCCCCCGCCCTCTTGGTCTTGGGAAAGTGTCATGTGTACTAGAGTGTGGCATTTATAAAATAAAAATTTTACTATAAAATATCCTTGTATTAATTAATTACTGGATATATATATCCAAGCGCCCCGGGACCAGCAGTGCATCCAAATATTAACTTTCTCACTGGACTACTGAGTAAATTGAGTCTAAACCCAATTCAATTTAAATGAACTATTTTATTTTGTGCATTCGTTTTGTTATCGAACGAAACAAAACAAATGCAACTCTGTTCCAATTTCGAATTATACAAATTCCATTGAAGTCGAAGCCTTTTCACAAGTTTCTGGGCGGCTAGAGGTTAGGAAAACCCAAAAAAAATAGGCAAAAGGTATAATTTTGCCTTTCTCTAGATTGTTCTCCTGGAAACCACATTCGACGGGAACGCGACCCTGACCTGGACTTCCGAAGAACGCCAGCACAAGACCGTGAAGAACCTCGTCAACTACCGCTGGGACGCCAGCGAGACCCGTGAAGTGCATTACGTACTCAACAGCCCGATGTACCAGAATGATACGACGCTGAACTTGTATGCGATTTTGCAGAAGGACTTCGTTCACGGATATCAGATAGTCAAGTTAGTATCAAACCCAATTTGTCACCTACCAGATTTCACAGGTTTCTCGCCGTTATAATGAGAGTCCTGAGGTGTCTCCCCTTACGAGGAGTATTGGCAATAAAATTTGATTCAACTCGAACAAAATACGAATTGAGTAGATTTAGTTCTATTTTCAAAATCGAACGACGCAAAACAAATGCAAAAATTTTCTAATTTAGAACTGTATAAAGTTTATTAAACAGGACCTGACCTACATATGCGTCAGCGGTACACCACACGTGTGGTAGGGTAATATTGCTACATATGCCATAAAAATCCGTGTAACTGTTGTGTGCATCGCTGCCAGTGCATCGCTTTAGCATTGTTACCGCTTCACTAACTAGTAACTACTATACTTCTATGACAGAGGAGAGATGCTCTGTCCCGGCACGAACAAGGTGGGCGAGGTGGACATCCGCTACGGCGGTTTCCGGCACACGGACGGACACTTCAACGTCACCACGCCCTTCCAGCGGCTGCCCTGGCTCAAGTCTATATTCACCGTGAGTACCTTGCAACGGCCAATGCGCTCGAAACTTTCTTATGCCCAACTTATAAAGTAGTTGGAATCTAGTTGTATGAATAATAGGATTGAATTTAATGTATTCGAATAGTCAACGAAACAAAAGTAATGCTAGTTTGCGAACATTATAATGCGCATTGGGTCTCACGGTATTATAGTATTTTATGCAACTGTTGTATAAGTAGGGTCTTAAAACGCGAGTGTCGTGAGTTGCGATGCGAGCCTTGGCGAGCATCGCAATTAAAGACGCCACGAGCGTTTTAAGATCAAGTTATACACCATACAATACTTTTTCTACGACTTATTTTAAATAAATAGCATTTGACTTTTCAGGCAGTATGTTTTCCGTTAGTTCTATTACTACTCACGCAATTTCTTCAGCGGTGCAGTTATGTTCTTCTTCGTCCATTTTAAAAGGAACGTACACATTTTTATTCACTTCACAAACACGAATCAAATCTTAAGAAGTTATTAATAACGAATAGTTATCATATTTCGTCTTTTAATTTTGAACTGGAACTTTGGGGGGAAATTGGAAACATGACACATTGACACCTCTTGTTTATGGTCTGTTTTGTTCTTAATTCAACTTGCCAGTACTGTCATATTAAGAATAAGGTTTTTCTTAAGTTGGCAGCAATGCCTTTAGTACAATAATTTCTTTGAAGTAAAAACATTCAGTGGTTTGTTAAGTTGGTAGTACCTAATGTATTTTGTTGTTAAATTAATGTTGATCGCGTAATACTACCCAGGTTTAGAATGGCTGCTAAGCGTATCGTTTTGGCGACAAAACAGCACGGTTGTGCCGTACTGTTATGGGGAATAGAGTATAGACTTTTCTGCAGACTTATTTTGTATGTCTTTCTTTATATTAGTGTTCGGGACTATGTAAATGACAGATAAAACTACAGGAGTAAAAAAAATAATTAAACAATGGGTAGCGCTCTCTGTGTGCTGCGCTGTGAGCGCTTTTATGTGTAAGGTCTCAATGTTCTTTTTTCAAACCCAAATATAACTCAACCATTGTTTTCAAAATTGTTGATATTCTTGTACCTGATTAAAATTAGGGATATGAGAGCAAATATCAAAACCAGTTTGGATCCAGTCAAAATAAGATTTTTTCTTTGAATACAATATTGTAATTTAGCTATAACCGCTCCTTGTATCTAGATAAACAACATGGATGAGCAATCAGACAACCACCTGGATCTGTTCTGGCCGAACAAGACGGCGACCGTGAACACGACGCACGCGTACACGAGGCAGGGGGCCGGCTTCCGGCAGGCCGGCGTCGTGGCGCTCTCGCTGCCGCTCGCCACGCAGCATCTCGTCAACACCGACTATGTCTACGTGCAAGGTTTGACACTTGGATCTGTCCTGGCCGAACAAGACGGCGACCGTGAACAAGACGCACGCGTACACGTGGCAGGGGGCCGGCTTCCGGCAGGCCGGCGTCGTGGCGCTCTCGCTGCCGCTCGCCACGCAGCATCTCGTCAACACCGACTATGTCTACGTGCAAGGTTTGACACTTGGATCTGTCCTGGCCGAACAAGACGGCGACCGTGAACACGACGCACGCGTACACGAGGCAGAGGGCCGGCTTCCGGCAGGCCGGCGTCGTGGCGCTCTCGCTGCCGCTCGCCACGCAGCATCTCGTCAACACCGACTATGTCTACGTGCAAGGTTTGACACTTGGATCTGTCCTGGCCGGACAAGATGGCGACCGTGAACACGACGCACGCGTACACGAGGCAGGGGGCCGGCTTCCGGCAGGCCGGCGTCGTGGCGCTCTCGCTGCCGCTCGCCACGCAGCATCTCGTCAACACCGACTATGTCTACGTGCAAGGTTTGACACTTGGATCTGTCCTGGCCGGACAAGATGGCGACCGTGAACACGACGCACGCGTATACGAGGCAGGGGGCTGGCTTCCGGCAGGCCGGCGTCGTGGCGCTCTCGCTGCCGCTCGCCACGCAGCATCTCGTCAACACCGACTATGTCTACGTGCAAGGTTTGACACTTGGATCTGTCCTGGCCGGACAAGATGGCGACCGTGAACACGACGCACGCGTACACGAGGCAGGGGGCCGGCTTCCGGCAGGCCGGCATCGTGGCGCTCTCGCTGCCGCTCGCCACGCAGCATCTCGTCAACACCGACTATGTCTACGTGCAAGGTTTGACACTTGGATCTGTCCTGGCCGAACAAGACGGCGACCGTGAACACGACGCACGCGTACACGAGGCAGGGGGCCGGCTTCCGGCAGGCCGGCGTCGTGGCGCTCTCGCTGCCGCTCGCCACGCAGCATCTCGTCAACACCGACTATGTCTACGTGCAAGGTTTGACACTTGGATCTGTCCTGGCCGAACAAGACGGCGACCGTGAACATGACGCACGCGTACACGAGGCAGGGCGCCGGCTTCCGGCAGGCCGGCGTCGTGGCGCTCTCGCTGCCGCTCGCCACGCAGCATCTCGTCAACACCGACTATGTCTACGAGCAAGGTTTGACACTTGATCTGTCCTGGCCGAACAAGACGGCGACCGTGAACACGACATACGCGTACACGAGGCAGGGGGCCGGCTTCCGGCAGGCCGGCGTCGTGGCGCTCTCGCTGCCGCTCGCCACGCAGCATCTCGTCAACACCGACTATGTCTACGTGCAAGGTTTGACACTTGGATCTGTCCTGGCCGAACAAGACGGCGACCGTGAACACGACGCACGCGTACACGAGGCAGGGGGCCGGCTTCCAGCAGGCCGGCGTCGTGGCGCTCTCGCTGCCGCTCGCCACGCAGCATCTCGTCAACACCGACTATGTCTACGTGCAAGGTTTGACACTTGGATCTGTCCTGGCCGAACAAGACGGCGACCGTGAACACGACGCACGCGTACACGAGGCAGGGGGCCGGCTTCCGGCAGGCCGGCGTCGTGGCGCTCGCCACGCAGCATCTCGTCAACACCGACTATGTCTACGTGCAAGGTTTGACACTTGGATCTGTCCTGGCCGGACAAGATGGTGACCGTGAACACGACGCACGCGTATACGAGGCAGGGGGCTGGCTTCCGGCAGGCCGGCGTCGTGGCGCTCTCGCTGCCGCTCGCCACGCAGCATCTCGTCAACACCGACTATGTCTACGTGCAAGGTTTGACACTTGGATCTGTCCTGGCCGGACAAGATGGCGACCGTGAACACGACGCACGCGTACACGAGGCAGGGGGCCGGCTTCCGACAGGCCGGCATCGTGGCGCTCTCGCTGCCGCTCGCCACGCAGCATCTCGTCAACACCGACTATGTCTACGTGCAAGGTTTGACACTTGGATCTGTCCTGGCCGAACAAGACGGCGACCGTGAACACGACGCATGCGTACACGAGGCAGGGGGCCGGCTTCCGGCAGGCCGGCGTCGTGGCGCTCTCGCTGCCGCTTGCCACGCAGCATCTCGTCAACACCGACTATGTCTACGTGCAAGGTTTGACACTTGGATCTGTCCTGGCCGAACAAGACGGCGACCGTGAACATGACGCACGCGTACACGAGGCAGGGCGCCGGCTTCCGGCAGGCCGGCGTCGTGGCGCTCTCGCTGCCGCTCGCCACGCAGCATCTCGTCAACACCGACTATGTCTACGGGCAAGGTTTGACACTTGGATCTGTCCTGGCCGAACAAGACGGCGACCGTGAACACGACATACGCGTACACGAGGCAGGGGGCCGGCTTCCGGCAGGCCGGCGTCGTGGCGCTCTCGCTGCCGCTCGCCACGCAGCATCTCGTCAACACCGACTATGTCTACGTGCAAGGTTTGACACTTGGATTTGTCCTGGCCGAACAAGACGGCGACCGTGAACACGACGCACGCGTACACGAGGCAGGGGGCCGGCTTCCGGCAGGCCGGCGTCGTGGCGCTCTCGCTGCCGCTCGCCACGCAGCATCTCGTCAACACCGACTATGTCTACGTGCAAGGTTTGACACTTGGATCTGTCCTGGCCGAACAAGACGGCGACCGTGAACACGACGCACGCGTATACGAGGCAGGGGGCCGGCTTCCGGCAGGCCGGCGTCGTGGCGCTCGCCACGCAGCATCTCGTCAACACCGACTATGTCTACGTGCAAGGTTTGACACTTGGATCTGTCCTGGCCGGACAAGATGGTGACCGTGAACACGACGCACGCGTATACGAGGCAGGGGGCTGGCTTCCGGCAGGCCGGCGTCGTGGCGCTCTCGCTGCCGCTCGCCACGCAGCATCTCGTCAACACCGACTATGTCTACGTGCAAGGTTTGACACTTGGATCTGTCCTGGCCGGACAAGATGGCGACCGTGAACACGACGCACGCGTACACGAGGCAGGGGGCCGGCTTCCGACAGGCCGGCATCGTGGCGCTCTCGCTGCCGCTCGCCACGCAGCATCTCGTCAACACCGACTATGTCTACGTGCAAGGTTTGACACTTGGATCTGTCCTGGCCGAACAAGACGGCGACCGTGAACACGACGCATGCGTACACGAGGCAGGGGGCCGGCTACCGGCAGGCCGGCGTCGTGGCGCTCTCGCTGCCGCTTGCCACGCAGCATCTCGTCAACACCGACTATGTCTACGTGCAAGGTTTGACACTTGGATCTGTCCTGGCCGAACAAGACGGCGACCGTGAACATGACGCACGCGTACACGAGGCAGGGCGCCGGCTTCCGGCAGGCCGGCGTCGTGGCGCTCTCGCTGCCGCTCGCCACGCAGCATCTCGTCAACACCGACTATGTCTACGGGCAAGGTTTGACACTTGGATCTGTCCTGGCCGAACAAGACGGCGACCGTGAACACGACATACGCGTACACGAGGCAGGGGGCCGGCTTCCGGCAGGCCGGCGTCGTGGCGCTCTCGCTGCCGCTCGCCACGCAGCATCTCGTCAACACCGACTATGTCTACGTGCAAGGTTTGACACTTGGATTTGTCCTGGCCGAACAAGACGGCGACAGTGAACACGACGCACGCGTACACGAGGGGGCCGGCTTCCGGCAGGCCGGCGTCGTGGCGCTCTCGCTGCCGCTCGCCACGCAGCATCTCGTCAACACCGACTATGTCTACGTGCAAGGTTTGACACTTGGATCTGTCCTGGCCGAACAAGACGGCGACCGTGAACACGACGCACGCGTACACGAGGCAGGGGGCCGGCTTCCGGCAGGCCGGCGTCGTGGCGCTCTCGCTGCCACTCGCCACGCAGCATCTCGTCAACACCGACTATGTCTACGTGCAAGGTTTGACACTTGGATCTGTCCTGGCCGAACAAGACGGCGACCATGAACATGACGCACGCGTACACGAGGCAGGGCGCCGGCTTCCGGCAGGCCGGCGTCGTGGCGCTCTCGCTGCCGCTCGCCACGCAGCATCTCGTCAACACCGACTATGTCTACGTGCAAGGTTTGACACTTGGATCTGTCCTGGCCGAACAAGCCGGCGACCGTGAACACGACGCACGCGTACACGAGGCAGGGGGCCGGCTTCCGGCAGGCCGGCGTCGTGGCGCTCTCGCTGCCGCTCGCCACGCAGCATCTCGTCAACACCGACTATGTCTACGTGCAAGGTTTGACACTTGGATCTGTCCTGGCCGAACAAGACGGCGACCGTGAACACGACGCACGCGTACACGAGGCAGGGGGCCGGCTTCCGGCAGGCCGGCGTCGTGGCGCTCTCGCTGCCGCTCGCCACGCAGCATCTCGTCAACACCGACTATGTCTACGTGCAAGGTTTGACACTTGGATCTGTCCTGGCCGAACAAGACGGCGACCGTGAACACGACGCACGCGTACACGAGGCAGGGGGCCGGCTTCCGGCAGGCCGGCGTCGTGGCGCTCTCGCTGCCGCTCGCCACGCAGCATCTCGTCAACACCGACTATGTCTACGTGCAAGGTTTGACACTTGTATCTGTCCTGGCCGAACAAGACGGCGACCGTGAACACGACGCACGCGTACACGAGGCAGGGGGCCGGCTTCCGGCAGGCCGGCGTCGTGGCGCTCGCCACGCAGCATCTCGTCAACACTGACTATGTCTACGTGCAAGGTTTGACACTTGGATCTGTCCTGGCCGAACAAGACGGCGACCATGAACATGACGCACGCGTACACGAGGCAGGGCGCCGGCTTCCGGCAGGCCGGCGTCGTGGCGCTCTCGCTGCCGCTCGCCACGCAGCATCTCGTCAACACCGACTATGTCTACGTGCAAGGTTTGACACTTGGATCTGTCCTGGCCGAACAAGCCGGCGACCGTGAACACGACGCACGCGTACACGAGGCAGGGGGCCGGCTTCCGGCAGGCCGGCGTCGTGGCGCTCTCGCTGCCGCTCGCCACGCAGCATCTCGTCAACACCGACTATGTCTACGTGCGAGGTTTGACACTTGGATCTGTCCTGGCCGAACAAGACGCCGACCGTGAACACGACACACGCGTACACGAGGCAGGGGGCCGGCTTCCGGCAGGCCGGCGTCGTCGCGCTCTCGCTGCCGCTCGCCACGCAGCATCTCGTCAACACCGACTATGTCTACGTGCAAGGTTTGACACTTGGATCTGTCCTGGCCGAACAAGACGGCGACCGTGAACACGACACACGCGTACACGAGGCAGGGGGCCGGCTTCCGGCAGGCCGGCGTCGTCGCGCTCTCGCTGCCGCTCGCCACGCAGCATCTCGTCAACACCGACTATGTCTACGTGCAAGGTTTGGCACTTGGATCTGTTGGAGCTCTTGGAGCTCGCTCGGCTCGCGCGCTGTAGGGTCGCAGCTCACCTAACAACCTAACCGTTTTTTTCCTGGGGGATCAGGCTAGGTGATTCGTTTTGGCACATCATCCCAAGATTATTCTTTGGCACTAGTTTTACTAACATGACTGCATTCTGACCTTCCACACAGCGAAAACAAGACCTAGACCGGTTTCCCGACGAATTGCATTCATAATTGCTTTGAAAACCCAAGTGGTACGAGCTGGGGTTCGTACCCACGAACTCCATTGATAATTCGCGTGCCTCACGGCCCGGTTACATTGACTTTTTATTCTAACATTGTTTCTCTCCAGGCGAAAAAGAAAGCACGGGCAACGCGACCATAGACTTCGACCTGGAGCGCTTCGTCCAGGCGTCCTTCAGGCAGATACTCAGCAAGAGCCCGCGCGGCCTCGACCTGGCCACGACGGACATCGAGGTGGTGAACGAGCGCCTGCCCACCGGCGTCAAGTACATACACGAGTACGACGCCACTGGGAACACGGTGAGCAACGGCTTGTGTACTACACTACTGTTATGACGATACAGACAAGTTATTTAAACGGGTTAAAGTTATTTAAAAACTAGCAACAGTATCTTCTGCATGCAGGCTGCGTTCACACTAACCAATTGCCTAAAGTGTTTGTGTTTTGCTCTTGTTTAGTTTTGTTTTAGTAGTTTTGTTTAGTTCAGAATAGTGTAATACATCTTACCTCATTAGCGCCTACCTACTTTGCCTTAGTTGTCTTTCCTTCTGTGCACACCTGTTTAGAGTTATACTCCAGATCTGTATGCTAATATTTTTGTCCTGTAATTGTTTGTAACTTGTTTTGTGAGCCAAATAATTTAATAAAAATAAAATAAAAATGAACCTTACTTTCTATTACAGGACGTAAAACAAGCGACAGTGTTCCACCTCAAAGACGCATCCAAGTTCAACCTGACGGGCGTGATGGATGTGTTCACGCACGAGGCCGGCAAGACCCTCAAGCTGACAGCCGTGCACGGCAACCGCACGCTGACCTTCGAGAACGAGTACGAGGCCGCGGACAAGCAGCTCAGGCAGGGCAGCAAAATCAAGTGGGCGCCCGACACCTGGATCAACTATGACGTGCACGTCACTAACATGACTTCGGTGGGACTTCTAGCGAATCATCCTTAATACAATTTAACTACATCGGGGTCAAGCTTCCCAAAAGTCTCGAGCTCTTCCAAACCAAAATTCTGCATTCACCTGTTTGCCACTAAAAGGTTGTATTCCACGAAGATGTCGCTTCCATTACTTAACGAGTATTAGCTGCTGCTTTAAAATGCGTAAATAATACACTATCAAAATCTAAATACAATGTTGTTCATCGGTTTTCCTAGAGTTTTTAGAAGTATAATGTTGATCAAACATCGGTTTTCCTACACTTTTTAGAAGTATCTATTACCTATTAGCGACATTTTTCAAAGACCCATACATATTCAACTTGACACAAGCGGGGTTTGACCCCGCGACCTCGGCATTTATTGCTTAAAACCATGTGATCTGTGGTGGGCTCTATTCGCAGCGATCCCGCTCGCGGCGAATAATTTTTCAATATTTTTTTTACTTGTCCAGGCGGAGACGGAATCCCAGCAGCTGATAATGAACGTGTGGTACCCCCTCCGCACGTTCAACCTGCTGGGCGTGTACCGGCTGCAGGACGCGCTGCTGGACGGGCGGGCCGTGCTGAGCTGGAACGTGCGCGACGAGAACAAGACCGCCGAGCTGCGCGCGCGCTGGGAGAACCCGCCCGCCGAGGGGGGGAACGTGCACGCGGTGGACCTGGCGCTCGCGCATCCCTCCTTTAGGAAGGTAGGTAGCGTTTTGTGCGTGATTGTGAGGTAATAGCTGCCCACGCCGAGTGTTGCGATAGATGGTGTTCTAAAACTCAACGTCAAGCCGAGCCTTACGGGTGATAGGGCTAAGTCATAACGTTTTTTTTTTTCGTCTGTCCGCGTTCGCTTGCTGCGGACGTGTTGGTCTTGCTGTCAATTCTGTATTTAAATAATCGGAAATTTAAATTGTGATTGGTTGAAAAGTGTAACTTCAATTCCTTGTCACTCCTGTGCACTTGTTATGCGTTAACTCCGCCTAGTGGGCGGTCTTGGAAAGAGACGGTAACATTTTTGGGAGTGCATCAGGATCGAACTTGCGGCGCGATGGTGCAAAACCTACGAGATAAGGGCCGATTTTTGATAAATGTGGTACCAGATTTGCTAAGAGAAGTACCGGAAGAGTACTTGATTAATTTGCATTATCAGCACGACGGAGCCCCGGCTCATTTCCACCGCGAAGTTAGTGCTCACCTGGACAGAAAGCACCCAGGCCGCTGGATCGGACGAACCGGGCCTATCTTATGGCCACCGCGAAGTCCCGATTTGACTCCCTTAGATTTTTATCTTTGGGGAGACATCAAACGGCGAGCTTATGGGCAACCGTCTGAAACTGTAGCGGAACTGCGTCAAAAAATCGAAACAGCTTTTGAGGCAGTAAAATCCGACGTTTTTGTGTTAAGAAGAGTAAATAACAATCTCAGGTGACGAGCAAATTTGTGCTTGGAAGTCCAGGGCGAGCATTTCGAACGTTTATTAAAACATGTGTGAATAAAATTTTTGTTGCAATATCTGTTTCTTTTTTATGTGAGTAAACTAAAGGAAAATTTTATAAGTGTTTAATTATCAAACTGCACAATGCATTTAATGCATGATATTGATAAGATAACCTTTGCACTTAGGTAAACATTGCGTTGCAAGTCACGTGGGTCGTGTAGGGTGACCAAGGCGGATGACAAGTGGGGAAGCACTTTCTGTTTTTGTTCATAATTAATTAAGCGTAAACGTGGTTACGATTCACGATTTGAAATTCACCCTGTATAATTTAAGACCGTTTGTTACTAAAAATAAGGCATAAAACACAATTTAAAAAATTGACACGGATATATGCGTTCAATTCCATCCAGCAATTCCATTTTATACATAGGTAATAGTTATAATAAGTTAAAATATATTTTACGTCACACCTGGCCATATTGCGAGTTTTACTGCACGCTGCGCGCACGGGAAAACTCGCATTGTGGCCAGGTTGAGACGTAAAATTTTGTACTCAACACGGGCGGTAATTCGTAAAGCCCCAGAGCGCATATTTATGGCCCTCACCTTCGGTTCGGGCCACAAACACCAGCGGTCTGGGGCATTCACGAATTCACCGCCCTAGTTACGTAATGTACTAATTACAGTACATATGGTGCTACTTTCGCGCACTAGTGCGGAAAAGAGCACTTTTCGTGCATATGTCGAAACTTTAAAGAGCCATATGTACAGTAAAACGTTGTACGATACACGTGCGAATAGGTAATTCGCATCTCGTGTCGATTTAAAACACTCCCTTCGGTCGTGTTTTAATTTATCACCACTCGTTGCGAATTTCCTATTTTCGGCACTTGTATCGTAAATAACTATATTGAAAGCGAATAAGTGGTTCCACGCACAGACCGCGTTTTTTAAATATTAGTATACACTAGATGTAGATGCCCAGCACGCGTTTCCGCCTGCGTATTACACAGAACGCTATCGAAACCGCGGGATAAAATATACCCTATGTCCATCCACGACGTCCAATTTACACACTGGTGAAAGAATTTTTAAATCGGATAAGTGATTCCGGAGATTACTCGTTCATGTGTACACAGCTACATTCTTACAAAGCTACACTCTCACAGACTTTCCTCTTTATAATAATAGCACAGAGTGAATGCTCGCGCTGGATAATATTTAGGTTGTAATTAAAAACGCAATTCAACGATGACCGCGTTCTAAACCCACTTTCTAATTTCAGGATGTCACCCTGAAAGGCACCTACATAACCACGCCATCAGTCATGTCCAACCTCTCCGTGGAGCTCCAGTACTCCGACTACGAGAACGAATACCTCCGCCTCACCTCCGTCCTCACGGACAACTCCAACGGACCGATCAGGGACTACAAGTTCGCTCTCAAGTGCACCCACCCCTCGACCAACTTGTACTTGGACATGAACTCGGACATAAATATACATAGTCGGTGGTACTACCTCAACAACTACTATAGGTTCCAGAAGTCGTTGTTCAATGAGAAACTGAGGCATACGAAGTTTTTGGTGGACATGAATAAGAGCTCGGTGCAGTGGGAGGTTAGTTATCCAAGGATATTAAATTAATGGGGCATTAAAATGTCTCGCCGGCAAGTATGTGCATCTTGCTCTATCGTACAAAGTCAGCGTAAGACGGCAATAGTTGCCGGCCAGAAAATGGAGGAAAATGTGGCCCCTTTAGAAGCCCCATAACTCGTCACGTTGTAGGTTTGATTTAAGGACTCTTCATTATATTTAATTTGCAATAGCTTAATCCAGGAAAATGATACCGTTTTGCAACTGTATATGCATCTCCGAATATTTGCCTGAACATAATGGTCGCGTGTTTCATTCGTAAAGACTTGACTTATAAACAGCGCAATCCAATACGAAGTTTGCTCATGCAGTTTATGCAACTATTAGCTCATGCGGATTTATTGCTTACGTACATAATTAAAACAGGACGGGTAATTGTTGCACACTTTGCGGGAGGTCTACCCCAGCAGTGGACGTGTCTCGGCTGATACGATTTACATAATTACGATTTACATAACGACTACAAATTTATTATTACTCCAAAAGAAAGAGGGCAAAAAATATGGTTAGTGACGAAAATCCCATTCAGATACCTATCCCAAAAAAATACGAAGTTACAACCGTTTTAATACTGCGTTAGAGGGAGAGAAAACGCTCGAAAGTCAAATTAAATTACAATCATTACATATGAAGGTGCGTTTTGCCGAAAAGAGACAGAATATTCCTCCTCTTAACTTTCAACACTTATAACGTTGTGATTATTTGATCCTCTACTTTACTTTGTTCTCCAGTTGACAATATTTTTAATCCTTTCTCGAGAAAATTGATCATTACTGGTTATTGTAAATGGGTTTTGCGGTTTTTCAGCGCGCAAACGAGACATACCACTACAAGGTGAACGGCAAATGGGAACTCGTATACCCGGACTACCGGCTGTTCGCCCGGGCACTCAAGCCGACCGGTAACGACACCGGCCTCGTCACGCTCTCCATGAAAGACATGAGTCTCATCGGACACTACAACAGCACTGATGGTGAGCTTAAACCCTTAGTACACCGAAACGTCCTTCCACTGAATCCCGTTATGCTGCTGGAACGCGGATCCACGTTTAAACACAAAACCCGATTGACCCACATGTGGGCAGAGTTTAAAACCCGGAGTTTTCCATTTTTTGTATCTGCTGGCTTCCGCGACCCTCGTATGTGTGATGGGGACCAGACGTCTGACGCGCATGTGGGCCAGCGGGAGTCAATGGACCAGTTGTCCCCACTTGCGGGATAGGAACGGAAGCTTTCAAATACCCAATATTTTAATACAAGTATTATAGCATGTCTCACTCCCGCGCCTCATGCCTCCCTCACTTCATGGTCATGCCAAAATAAAAGCCGTTTGGCCCGTGAAATAGAATTATTCTTGCCGATATACATACGCTCGTAAATTATCATCCATCTGAGGCAACAGGGTAAAAATTGCTCTTTTCTCAAAAATCATCGGCAATGTTGACTTTATTGGTAAAAAATCAGGACGTGAAGTGCATAGTTTATGGTTAGTCAACATTTAAAAAATAAAAAACCTTGCCGGTTCGATTTTGCTCGACTACAATGTTGCATACAAATTCCCTTATTTGTCGTGGTACAAACTTTTTAAAAAGTTGACACCGCCATATAAATAAAAGGCATAGGTCCTAAACAGCCAAAACGCAAGATCAGTAGCTGTGACTCATCGCGACTTTTTAGTTGTCTCAAATAACTTATGGCGCTTTCGGAAGAAAAATACACTCCCTACTTATTATTAAAAAAATTAAAAGGCGGCAATGCAAAAAATATTCTGTTTTAACATACAGTGTCTAATTCTTTCTACGGAAAATATAGAAAATTGACGTGTAAATTATTCCAGATTTAAAAGAAGCTGCAAGCTCAGTTATTGATTATTTGTTTAAGTGTAATTTGTTGGTAATTTGCAAAGCCAAGAGACAGATATCGGAAGGCGTATACGACAATTTCTTGAAGCGGCGAGAAGAAATGCATGGCTTATCATTTTCAGAAAATACATTTTTGTTTTCTTGCACAATTTTTGAGAAAAGCACTATATTTGTTGGCTTCGTATTAAATTAAACGGACTCCCAAGGTCGTCCGTTTAAAATTAATACTCAGCCAGCAATTGCCTACTTGCTTCGACAATAATGTACTATTAATCTTTAAGAACACTATCGATAATCGGTCTATAGCCAACTAATAAATAACAAACGATATTTTATTGGCTTTTTTACTTTTGAGGACTTATTAAAGCGCGTTATCTATTTCATTATAGCTCATTAATATGCACTGTCTTTTCAATAGTCATCATCTCACCCTTATGCCTGTCCCTCATAACTACTATTCAGTTGATTCTCATTCAACGATTTAAGCTATACTCTATTGAACTGTATTCTCAAATTACGCTTTATTTCCTGTTGGCCATATAAAATTCTACGGTTTCTTCATCTAAAGCAGTCAAAGAAACTAAGTAGATTTATACTGGGTATTGATTTCAGATATATCGTACCACGTAGTGGGCATGATCATAGACACGCGCTCCGCCAAGATGAACGCGTGGCGCGACTTCGATGACGTCACCACCGTCGACCTGGCCTCCTACATCCGCCTGAACCACTCGCGCCTCCTCACCAGCTCCATCGTGTGGAGACCCACTATCTTCAACGAGGTCAAGGCCACTGCCGTCTACGGTCTGAAATCTATCTACAGCCAAATTAACGAGACCCTCGTCGTTCTCAAAGAAGCGCCTATGGAATCACATTTGGCGTTGAGAAATATCTGGAACGACGCGAAACCGAGGATACACGATTTCCTAGACGACTTGAACGACTTGCACGTTATCAAAGATGATTTGGACACCTTTGAACTATTCCTAAACGAGTCTTATAACCAGAACGACTTTTACGTCAAAGATGTCGTCGAGTTCACGTATTACGTGCTCGACGAAATGGCAATCAAGAATCATCTGGAAAGTCTCCCAGGAATCGTCAACGACATGTGGGGAATGATGGGCAACACCAGTCAATCCATCAAACAGAGCTTAACATACGTCATAGACACTATCAAAATGGCGTATTCTAACTTTTTGGAGTCCGCCAACAAATTCCTTAACGCTGATTTCATGGACATGGTTTCCTCGAGACTTGAAGCAATGATAATGCAATATGATACATTCGTAAGAGATTTGCATATGAAATTGTTGGAATATTGGGAGTCGACTTGGGTAAATGCGACGACGAGATTATCGAAGTACTGGCACCAACTGCTAAAGTCCATGGAACCATTGTTCTTCAAAGTGCTGCATTATACCGAGTCTTTCGTGTTCACCGTATGGAAGGGGATCATGGATTTCTTCTACAAGCGACAACAGGAGCTGACGGACAATCATTACTTCAACTACGTCTCGACATTCGGACAGGAAATGGATAAGTAAGTATTTAAATTGGTTGATAACAATTTACATAGATAAACAATTCTCAAATTATCAATTAACATTGTCTAACAAAAAAACTTTGATACTCGCTACCGCCACTAAATATGTTTTCTGCTTAGATCTACCCGTTGCTCTTGTTATGTCTAATCGAGAAACTCCCTTTTTAACACTATTCGTCTTTATTACAATGCTGTTAAGGTCTAAAAGCATGGAACCTTATCTCGTAGTAAGTATATATGTGTGGCAAAAAACTTGTCTTCCAGAATTTACAAGGACTTAACTACTAACGACCTGCTAACAAACATTAAGAAGTACACTACCAAGTTCTGGAATGTAATTTGGGGCAAAATTGAGAAATACATCCCATTCAAAGAAGAATTCACACAACTGTACGCCGAGTTCAAAAATGGCTGGGAAAACTTCATGAAGACTCCACAGGTTGTTTACGTGAGGGAAAAGGTAAGGACGGTCTTTTTTGTCTCAGTGTTATTACACGATATATCACTCAAAAATGTGTACCGCACCTAACACTTTGAACAATCTTTCCGTTGTCTGATATTCTAATTCAAATGTTTCATAATCAGCACTGTTTTTACCTTGCACCTTGACAGTAAGAGAACAGTGAATTATATTGTACTAGCGACCCGCCCCGTCTTCGCACTATAGTATAGATATAAAGCATATACATAGTAGCATTTCATTATATTACAATATGAAACAACTTACATCATTCTGCGAAATAGACTTGCATGGTCTTACCCACTCTTTTTCGACACTTGTAATACTTTTTGTCTGTACCTATACTTAATGGAACTATAGGTTCAATCGTATATCTCATAAGCTAACATGATTCTGTTAACGACCGTTTGTTTCCTAAATAAATAAAAAAAAAAATATATATATAAACCTTCCTCTTCAATCACTCTATCTATAAAAAAACGCAGCAAAATCCGTTGCGTAGTTTTAAAGATCTAAGCATACGTAGGGCCAGGCAGCGGAAAGCGACTTTGTTTTATACTATGTAGTGATAGGACATGACGTCTTTAGGATTGAATTATTTCCTGGTTCGCAGTACAAGGAGGCGTACGAACGACTCAAGTGGTGGTACGACTACTTCATGATCGGCGAGGCTTGTGACCAAATCTTCGACATCATCTACGACAAAGTCACTGACTTGGCCAAGACTGCGCTACAGTATGAGGAACTGTGAGTCTTATCATATGATGTACCCCTACATCTGCAAATTAATGAAGATCTTTTAGTATTTGTTTGATGGGATGGAACTTGGTTATAACTAACCGGTTAATGTGTCCAGGCGTTATGACAGACGAGGTTATGTAAAATTTCTTGAAGGACCGCAGGTCAACGACAGGTAACATTTGAAAATTAATACAACAATCGGAAGCGTTTTCCTCCTGAACACACTAATATTTAAATTTGTAGATATTGCTTATTATGAAAATAAACAACTAGTCATCAAGATGAACAGAAAAAAATAAAGGTTTGACTGGGACCACGTGTAATTTCCTACGTCCATGACTTTGTAGTGTCACACAAAAAAACTGTCCAACCCGATGATTGACACCACACCCAACCTTATACAACTTTCAGCCACCGCACACCAAAGACCAACTTCATCTTCGACCCCCGCAAGGGCGAGATACTGCTCGAACAGAAACTGCCCATGTCCTGGCACGCGTTCAACCGCAGCCCCGACTTCACCGAGATCCAGGAGTACCGCGCCGTGCGGGACTTCATGGACGAGTGGCTTACCACCAACAAGAGCATCTGGTCCTACTACTACGAGATCAGACCGTACATGGACATCAACAACGTGTTGCCGCCGTTTGCAGGTAAGAGCTTACCTACTACAGTAGTCTAACCTGGCAAAACCAAGGCGCTTGACATTTTACCTGTGTTGTTAGTTTCATCATCATCCCAGCCGAAAGACGTCCACTGCTAGACATAGGCCTCCCTAAAGAGCCACAATGACCGTTCCTGCGCCACCCACATCAAGCGGACTCCAGTGATTTTTACCAGGGCATTGGTTGTTGGCATCTGTGATTCTATCATACCTTTGTATGATCAAGCCGGTAAAAGTGAAAACGTACCAAGGTGTTCATCTACTTTCTACTTATGATTTTCACTGTATCCTGGCATCATGCAAGCCTCTTTTCTTAATCACGTTTAACTTGTTTATTTTACCTTCACTTCGTTATATTTTGAGACGAGTGTCATCAGCTTTCTCTTTCCAGGCATGGCAATGATGACCGGGCAGGGCACTCTGGTGACCTTCGACAAGCGCGTGTTCACAATATCTGAGCCGGGCACCTTCCTGCTCACCAAGGACTACAAGCAGGGCAACTTCACCGTGCTGATGGAGAGCAACACGCAGGGACGGTACAACCTCGTCGTCGTCACCAAGAAGAACCTGATACACGTCGATTTGTATAAGGAGGTAAGGCTTGAAAAGACTGGGTACTCTAATGACTTTAACCAACAATTGTGTTCGCAAATATAACCATAGAAGATCCTGAAGTCATTAGCTAGTATTTCCCTACCAACTTCATACTAACACAGCGTTCGACGTTTCATAAAAGGACGCTGATTTGAGTATTGGTCAAATACCGTATTAGTTGATGCACTTTTGTTTAGGCTCCGATCCGAATACTGTGTTATCCATACTAATATTATAAAGGCGAAAGTGTGTGTGTGTTTGTTTGTTTGTCCGTCTTTCACGGCAAAACGGAGCGACAAATTGACGTGATTTTTAGGTAGAGAAAGTTGAAGGAATGGAGAGTGACATAGGATAGTTTTTATCCCCGAAATCATCACCTAAGAAGGGTGAAATGGGGGGGGGAGTTTGTATGGAGCTGCGATATAAACGAGTTCCACACGGACGGAGTCGCGGTCAGAAACTAGTATGTTATAATTTGGTTTATCTCAACATATCGTACGATTCCAGCAAGTGTCCATCGGGTCAGTGCCGCTGAACCTGCCGGCCGTGGTGGACGAGTTTGTGGTGGACCGTCACTCGGAGAGCCTCACTATCGAGTCGCTGAACGGACTGGAGATACAGTGCAACTTCATGTTCCACACCTGCAAGCTGCAGGTCACGGGTGAGGATAGCATCTTCTTCTTTCTTCTTCTATATATATAAAACGCAAAGGTGACTGACTGATTGACTGACTGATCTATCAACGCACAGCCCAAACTACTGGACCGATCGGGCTGAAATTTGGCATGCTGATAGCCACTATGATGTAGGCATCCGCTAAGAAAGGATTTTTGAAAACTCACCCCCTAAGGGGGTACAACGGGGGTCCAAAGTTTGTATGGGGGAAGCATTATTTTTTGAACTAGAGACTTAAAACTTTGTAGGAAAATTACTTATTAAGATACAAAAAAAGCACTTAGCGTTTTACAAAATTCCACCCCTAAGGGGGTTAAATAGGGGTGCAAAGTTTGTATTCAAAACTACTGGGACTACAAACTTGAAATTTACACCAGACCTTCCTTTTATGACGTAGGCAAGAGATAAGACGGGATTTTTGGAAATTCTGTCCCTAAGGGTGTTAAATAGGGGTGCAAAGTTTGTATGGGTGAAACATTATTTTTTGTACTAGAGACTTGAAACTTTGTAGGGATATTACTTATTAAGATACAAAAAAAGTTTTTTCAGCGTTTTAGAAAATTCTACCCCTAAGGGGGTCAAATAGGAGTGCAATGTTTGTATGGGGTAAACATTATTTATTGAACTAAAGAATTGAAACTTTGTAGGAAGATTACTTATTAGGATACAAAAAAAACTTCTTCAGCGTTTTATAAAATTCCACCCCTAAGGGGATTAAATAGGGGTGCAAATTATGTACTCAAAACTACTGGGACTAGGAACTTGAAAATTACACCAGAACTTCTTTTTATGACGTAGGCAGGGGATAGAACAGGATTTTTGGAAATGCTATCCCTAAGGGGGTGAAATGGGGGTCCAAAGTTTGTATGGGGGAACATTATTTATTGAACTGGAGACTTAAAACTTTGTAGGAAGATTACTTATTGATACCAAAAAAGTACTTACGGCGTTTTTTAAAATTCCACCCCTAAGGAGATTAAATAGGGATGCAAAGTTTGTATTCAAAACTACTGGGACTACAAATTTGAAATTTACACCAGAACTTCCTTTTATGACGTAGGCAAGGAATAAGACGGGATTTTTGGAAATTCTATCCCTAAGGGTGTTAAATAGGGGTGAAAAGTTTGTATGGGAGAAATATGTTTTTTTGTACTAAAGACTTGAAACTTTGTAGGGATATTACTTATTAAGATAAAAAAAAAGTGCTTTCAGCGTTTTGGAAAATTCTACCCCTAAGGGGGTCAAATAGGAGTGCAATGTTTGTATGAGGTAATCATTATTTATTGAACTAGAGACTTGAAACTTTGTAGGAAGATTTCTTATTAGGATACAAATAAAAATATCCTTAGTGTTTTTAAAATTCCACCCCTAAGGAGATTAAATAGGGATGCAAAGTTTGTATTCAAAACTACTGGGACTACAAACTTGAAATTTACACCAGAACGTCCTTTTATGACGTAGGCAAGGGATAAGACCGGACTTTTGGAAATTTTTTCCCAAAGGGGGTTAAAAAGGGGTGCAAAGTTTGTATGGGAGAAATATGTTTTTTTGTACTAGAGACTTGAAACTTTGTAGGGATATTACTTATAAAGATACAAAAAAAGTTATTTCTGCGTTTTAGAAAATTCTACCCTTAAGGGGGTTTATTAGGGATGCAATGTTTTGTATAAGGGAAACATTATTTATTGAACTAGAGACTTGAAACTTGGTAGGAATTTTACTTATTAGGATACAAAAAAAGTATTTTCAGCGTTATATAAAATTCCACCCCTAAGGGGGTAAAATAGGGGTGCAAAGTTCGTATTCAAAGCTACTGGGACTAGAAACTTGAAATTTACACCAGAACTTCATTTTATGACGTAGGCAAGGGATAAGACGGGATTTTTGGAAATTCTATCCCTAAGGGGGTTCAGTAGAGGTGCAAAGTTTGTATGGGAGAAACATATATTTTTGTACTAGAGTCTTGAAACTTTGTAGGAATATTATTATTAAGATACAAAAAAGTACTTTCAGCGTTTTATAAAATTCTTCCCCTAAGGGGGTTAAATAGGTATGCAATGTTTGTGGGGGGGAAACATTATTGATTGAACTAGAGACTTGAGACTTTGTAGGAAGATAACTTATTAGGATACAAAAAAAGTAATTTCAGCGTTTTATAAAATTCCACCCCTAAGGGGGTTAAATGAGGGTCCAAATTTTGTATAAGGGAAACTTAGTTTTAGCTACTACGTACTTAAAACTTTGTGGACAGATTAATTATTCATTTACAAATAAAGTGCTTTCAGCGTTTTGGAAATAATTACAACTAAAGGGGTTAAAAAAGAGGTCCAAAGTTTGTATGGAGAAAAAAGATTATTTAGACACTTTTATTCGAGAATTCACAGGATAATTCCTAACGATAAATGAGTAAACAAGTGTTTCCGGTTTTTTGAGAATTTAACCCCTAAAAGGAGACATGTGGTGACAAAATCTGAAAATCAAATTTAATAACAGAAATACGTACATACATACATACATTCACGCCTTTATTCCCAAAAGGGTCAGGCAGAGCACATGAACTTTATGTTCCAGCGCCACTTTTAGCATAAATGTGGGTATAAAAGATCGACAAAAATGATATTGCTTAGGTTGTTAGCCCATCACCCACAACACACTTCAAACCTGCTCTCTTAATCGACTTTTACGACACACACGGGAAGAAAGAGGGTGGTGAAATTCTAACCCGCCACCACACGGGCATAAAAATAATAGTAAATAAAAATTAATTTACCATAATGGGTTATAACGAAGGGTTATTCGTAGGGGAAGTTAGTAGTAGTAGGTTAGTAGGCGGCGTAGCAATTCAACAATTATTGGAAAATTACTTTTACTACGCGGGCGAAGCCGCGGGCAAAAGCTAGTATATTCATATTGGTAGCGAAAGTGACTCTGCGAATAAGCTAGGTTCAAGGATAAGGGAGCGACCACAAGGCTTATAACGCCTGGACGTGTCTGATATCACATCACGTCTTCTTCATTTTGCTGCGTTTACTGTGCATCAGCGTATTTTGATCAGCGGTTTGGTCGCTCCCTAAAAGCCAATATTTGTTGCTATTACAGAAATTGTGCACTGTTAAGTGTGAAACATGAACTTCGGTACTTACAGCCGTTTGCATCCTTATTACATCCTCCAACCCGTTTTAAGGGACGGTACTTCCAATTTAGTCCCTGAACCGACTTCAGATTCAGATTCTGCTGCGTCTAAAAAAATAATCTAAGAATTATAGACTGTATATTTGATATTAATTTCATGAACACTGCCTTTTTGGTTCTACATTCGCTCAAAAAATCTTATCGTTTTATGAAATTGCATTAGGCAGTAATTCTACTGGATTAAGAATCTTTTGTAATGATGATGTCATTGGCAGGCTGGTACTACGCGAGCCTAGGCGGCCTCCTCGGCACCTACAACAACGAGCAATACGACGACCTCCAGCTCTCCAACAACACGTTCGCCGCCTGCATCGCCGACCTGGGCCACAGCTGGAGCATAGAGCCGTCTACTGGTCTCGCGCTTGTCGAGAACCACGAGGCCAAGAACGACACCGCCTGCGAGAAGTTCTTCAAGAACAAGGTGTCGCCGCTGCATCCCTGCTTCGCTGTGGTGAGTCACTTATGATAAGCTGTATAGCGGACCTGGGTACCAGCTGTATAGAGCCGTCCGCCGGCCTCGCGTCCGTTGAGAACCACTAGGCCAAGAACGACACCGCCTGCGAGAAGTTCTTCAAGAACTAGGTGTCGCCACTGCATCCGTGCTTCGCTGTGGTGAGTCACTTATGATAAGCTGTATAGCGGACCTAGGTACGAGCTGTATAGAGCCGTCCGCCGGCCTCGCGTCCGTCAAGAACCACTAGGCCAAGAACGACACCGCCTGCGAGAAGTTCTTCAAGAACAAGGTGTCGCCGCTGCATCCCTGCTTCGCTGTGGTAAATCACTTATGATACAGCTTTTATAGCGGACCTGGGTACCAGCTGTATAGAGCCGTCCGCCGGTCTCGCGTCTCTCGAGAACCACGAGGCCAAGAACGACACAGCATGCGAGAAGTTCTTCAAGAACAAGGTGTCGCCGCTGTCACCGCTGTGGCAAGTCATTAATAGATATAGCTATTTAAGTACGGTGATTTCCAACTAACTCACTTTGACTCCCTTCTTTCCCGGTCATTGTAGTAAAGTCAGGCCGTTTCCTCTTGCCACTTCGCCTAAACGCGGCTCTCACACACCTTGGGGGTGTTAATTCGCCCGATCGCAGCTGACATCAACCGAACAGTGACAAAAAAATTCAGTGGCACATTGAACAACACGTTACTAGGTGACGTTGCCTCACCAACGAGACTACCCTAACTAAACGACGGAGCACGTGCGAAATATCATGATTCGGTGTCTTTTAGCTGTCAAGCATCGGTTTTGTTGAATAGAGTACCTGTACGTCACTACTTGCTTTGTAGATGTGGCGTTGGGTTCCAGGTGGTGAATAAGGTCGCCAGAGCTTACGAGGAAGTGTTGTGTTAAGAGCGAAGGACCCGCGTCCGACTTTAGCTCAAATCAAAATAGCCTCGGGCTATGGTGTCTGCTTACCATCAGGCAGACCGTATGCTTGTTGGCCACCGTCGTAATGTACTACTGTTTGCAGATCGACGCAGAGCCGTTCCTCGCGGAATGCGTGTCGGGCGTGGAGGCGTGCGCGCTGGCCAGCGTCTACATGGAGCTGTGCACGCAGCAGCATATACCTACGCACATCCCCGACCACTGCGTGCAGTGAGTACTCAGTAAACAGTATCGTTATTGCTTTCATAGGTAGGTAATCCAACTAACGGCTATAATTTGCTCTTTGAACTAACGCCATAGGATTGTGTTATTCAAATTAAGTAAATATTATACGAGATACGATAGGAATAACGAGGTCGATTTGAGACAATATCTAACCGATTTTTGAAAAAGCGTCATACCCGGCAGCGAATCAAATCAGTCTTAAAATTGGAGTTCGTTTTATTTATGTATTTATTTGCACAGAAAATACCTGGTGATAGGTGTGATTTATCGTTCAGCCAAGCTTTGAGAACTGGCCGTTAAAGTTAAGTAATAATAGCGTTATGCAGTACTGGGAAGACTCGCCGTTAGCCCTGATGGCGCGAGTTATTAACCCTTAGGTGCATATGGTATCAATCACTTTGCTTACGGAATGGCTAATGAACAGTCAATTCTACATCACATTTGAGACTGTGTTTAGTTTGTCAAAGTCCATAACTGACATTAATTTCATTACTACTTGTGGTACTTCATTTGTATCATTTCTGATACTGTATGCATTTAAGGGTTAAGGCTCGGCCAAGGTCTAACTCGCAACCGCGATGACTCTGTATCACACCAGAATAACACAACGCCGCATTCCAGATGCATGGCCCCGCAAGGCGACGCCGTGGAGGAAGGCGTGTTCTACCAACTCGCGCACGTGCCCAACTCGACCGACGTGGTGTTCGTGCTGGAGGCGCACGGCTGCAACAGGAACCTGCGCAAGAAGAACATGGACCTGTTCGTGGAGGCGTTCGAGTTGAAGCTGCAGTCCGCTGGGCTCTTCGACAACAGGTGACTCTAACATGACACATTCCAGGTGGATGGTTCAAGGCGACGCCGTGGAGGAAGGCGTGTTCTACCAACTCGCGCACGTGCCCAACTCGACCGACGTGGTGTTCGTGCTGGAGGCGCACGGCTGCAACAGGAACCTGCGCAAGAAGAACATGGACCTGTTCGTGGAGGCGTTCGAGTTGAAGCTGCAGTCCGCTGGGCTCTTCGACAACAGGTGACTCTAACATGACACATTCCAGGTGGATGGTTCAAGGCGACGCCGTGGAGGAAGGCGTGTTCTACCAACTCGCGCACGTGCCCAACTCGACCGACGTGGTGTTCGTGCTGGAGGCGCACGGCTGCAACAGGAACCTGCGCAAGAAGAACATGGACCTGTTCGTGGAGGCGTTCGAGTTGAAGCTGCAGTCCGCTGGGCTCTTCGACAACAGGTGACTCTAACATGACACATTCCAGGTGGATGGTTCAAGGCGACGCCGTGGAGGAAGGCGTGTTCTACCAACTCGCGCACGTGCCCAACTCGACCGACGTGGTGTTCGTGCTGGAGGCGCACGGCTGCAACAGGAACCTGCGCAAGAAGAACATGGACCTGTTCGTGGAGGCGTTCGAGTTGAAGCTGCAGTCCGCTGGGCTCTTCGACAACAGGTGACTCTAACATGACACATTCCAGGTGGATGGTTCAAGGCGACGCCGTGGAGGAAGGCGTGTTCTACCAACTCGCGCACGTGCCCAACTCGACCGACGTGGTGTTCGTGCTGGAGGCGCACGGCTGCAACAGGAACCTGCGCAAGAAGAACATGGACCTGTTCGTGGAGGCGTTCGAGTTGAAGCTGCAGTCCGCTGGGCTCTTCGACAACAGGTGACTCTAACATGACACATTCCAGGTGGATGGTTCAAGGCGACGCCGTGGAGGAAGGCGTGTTCTACCAACTCGCGCACGTGCCCAACTCGACCGACGTGGTGTTCGTGCTGGAGGCGCACGGCTGCAACAGGAACCTGCGCAAGAAGAACATGGACCTGTTCGTGGAGGCGTTCGAGTTGAAGCTGCAGTCCGCTGGGCTCTTCGACAACAGGTGACTCTAACATGACACATTCCAGGTGGATGGTTCAAGGCGACGCCGTGGAGGAAGGCGTGTTCTACCAACTCGCGCACGTGCCCAACTCGACCGACGTGGTGTTCGTGCTGGAGGCGCACGGCTGCAACAGGAACCTGCGCAAGAAGAACATGGACCTGTTCGTGGAGGCGTTCGAGTTGAAGCTGCAGTCCGCTGGGCTCTTCGACAACAGGTGACTCTAACATGACACATTCCAGGTGGATGGTTCAAGGCGACGCCGTGGAGGAAGGCGTGTTCTACCAACTCGCGCACGTGCCCAACTCGACCGACGTGGTGTTCGTGCTGGAGGCGCACGGCTGCAACAGGAACCTGCGCAAGAAGAACATGGACCTGTTCGTGGAGGCGTTCGAGTTGAAGCTGCAGTCCGCTGGGCTCTTCGACAACAGGTGACTCTAACATGACACATTCCAGGTGGATGGTTCAAGGCGACGCCGTGGAGGAAGGCGTGTTCTACCAACTCGCGCACGTGCCCAACTCGACCGACGTGGTGTTCGTGCTGGAGGCGCACGGCTGCAACAGGAACCTGCGCAAGAAGAACATGGACCTGTTCGTGGAGGCGTTCGAGTTGAAGCTGCAGTCCGCTGGGCTCTTCGACAACAGGTGACTCTAACATGACACATTCCAGGTGGATGGTTCAAGGCGACGCCGTGGAGGAAGGCGTGTTCTACCAACTCGCGCACGTGCCCAACTCGACCGACGTGGTGTTCGTGCTGGAGGCGCACGGCTGCAACAGGAACCTGCGCAAGAAGAACATGGACCTGTTCGTGGAGGCGTTCGAGTTGAAGCTGCAGTCCGCTGGGCTCTTCGACAACAGGTGACTCTAACATGACACATTCCAGGTGGATGGTTCAAGGCGACGCCGTGGAGGAAGGCGTGTTCTACCAACTCGCGCACGTGCCCAACTCGACCGACGTGGTGTTCGCGCTGGAGGCGCACGGCTGCAACAGGAACCTGCGCAAGAAGAACATGGACCTGTTCGTGGAGGCGTTCGAGTTGAAGCTGTAGTCCGCTGGGCTCTTCGACAACAGGTGACTCTAACATGACACATTCCAGGTGGATGGTTCAAGGCGACGCCGTGGAGGAAGGCGTGTTCTACCAACTCGCGCACGTGCCCAACTCGACCGACGTGGTGTTCGTGCTGGAGGCGCACGGCTGCAACAGGAACCTGCGCAAGAAGAACATGGACCTGTTCGTGGAGGCGTTTGAGTTGAAGCTGCAGTCCGCTGGGCTCTTCGACAACAGGTGACTCTAACATGACACATTCCAGGTGGATGGTTCAAGGCGACGCCGTGGAGGAAGGCGTGTTCTACCAACTCGCGCACGTGCCCAACTCGACCGACGTGGTGTTCGTGCTGGAGGCGCACGGCTGCAACAGGAACCTGCGCAAGAAGAACATGGACCTGTTCGTGGAGGCGTTCGAGTTGAAGCTGCAGTCCGCTGGGCTCTTCGACAACAGGTGACTCTAACATGACACATTCCAGGTGGATGGTTCAAGGCGACGCCGTGGAGGAAGGCGTGTTCTACCAACTCGCGCACGTGCCCAACTCGACCGACGTGGTGTTCGTGCTGGAGGCGCACGGCTGCAACAGGAACCTGCGCAAGAAGAACATGGACCTGTTCGTGGAGGCGTTCGAGTTGAAGCTGCAGTCCGCTGGGCTCTTCGACAACAGGTGACTCTAACATGACACATTCCAGGTAGATGGTTCAAGGCGACGCCGTGGAGGAAGGCGTGTTCTACCAACTCGCGCACGTGCCCAACTCGACCGACGTGGTGTTCGTGCTGGAGGCGCACGGCTGCAACAGGAACCTGCGCAAGAAGAACATGGACCTGTTCGTGGAGGCGTTCGAGTTGAAGCTGCAGTCCGCTGGGCTCTTCGACAACAGGTGACTCTAACATGACACATTCCAGGTGGATGGTTCAAGGCGACGCCGTGGAGGAAGGCGTGTTCTACCAACTCGCGCACGTGCCCAACTCGACCGACGTGGTGTTCGTGCTGGAGGCGCACGGCTGCAACAGGAACCTGCGCAAGAAGAACATGGACCTGTTCGTGGAGGCGTTCGAGTTGAAGCTGCAGTCCGCTGGGCTCTTCGACAACAGGTGACTCTAACATGACACATTCCAGGTGGATGGTTCAAGGCGACGCCGTGGAGGAAGGCGTGTTCTACCAACTCGCGCACGTGCCCAACTCGACCGACGTGGTGTTCGTGCTGGAGGCGCACGGCTGCAACAGGAACCTGCGCAAGAAGAACATGGACCTGTTCGTGGAGGCGTTCGAGTTGAAGCTGCAGTCCGCTGGGCTCTTCGACAACAGGTGACTCTAACATGACACATTCCAGGTGGATGGTTCAAGGCGACGCCGTGGAGGAAGGCGTGTTCTACCAACTCGCGCACGTGCCCAACTCGACCGACGTGGTGTTCGTGCTGGAGGCGCACGGCTGCAACAGGAACCTGCGCAAGAAGAACATGGACCTGTTCGTGGAGGCGTTCGAGTTGAAGCTGCAGTCCGCTGGGCTCTTCGACAACAGGTGACTCTAACATGACACATTCCAGGTGGATGGTTCAAGGCGACGCCGTGGAGGAAGGCGTGTTCTACCAACTCGCGCACGTGCCCAACTCGACCGACGTGGTGTTCGTGCTGGAGGCGCACGGCTGCAACAGGAACCTGCGCAAGAAGAACATGGACCTGTTCGTGGAGGCGTTCGAGTTGAAGCTGCAGTCCGCTGGGCTCTTCGACAACAGGTGACTCTAACATGACACATTCCAGGTGGATGGTTCAAGGCGACGCCGTGGAGGAAGGCGTGTTCTACCAACTCGCGCACGTGCCCAACTCGACCGACGTGGTGTTCGTGCTGGAGGCGCACGGCTGCAACAGGAACCTGCGCAAGAAGAACATGGACCTGTTCGTGGAGGCGTTCGAGTTGAAGCTGCAGTCCGCTGGGCTCTTCGACAACAGGTGACTCTAACATGACACATTCCAGGTGGATGGTTCAAGGCGACGCCGTGGAGGAAGGCGTGTTCTACCAACTCGCGCACGTGCCCAACTCGACCGACGTGGTGTTCGTGCTGGAGGCGCACGGCTGCAACAGGAACCTGCGCAAGAAGAACATGGACCTGTTCGTGGAGGCGTTCGAGTTGAAGCTGCAGTCCGCTGGGCTCTTCGACAACAGGTGACTCTAACATGACACATTCCAGGTGGATGGTTCAAGGCGACGCCGTGGAGGAAGGTCAGTGGGATCTCGCTTCCAGGTATATGTGGCAGTATAGATATTTTCACTTCTCATGCTCAAAAAGTGCGTCATATTAGACTTAGCAAGCGGGGCTAAAGTAGTACATTTAGCCCCTAGGGAAAATCTGTATACATATTTATGATTTATAAAACATTTTAATTTGACCAATCACAACAGTTCAATATTACATCCACCAATCACAACTCTTTAAAAAAACATTAGTATTTGCTATCTACTAACCAGAATTCAGCTAGACATTAAAATCGACCAATCAGGAAACAGAATTCAATTCAAACATTAGGTGTTTTTTATTCCCTAATTCACAATCATTAATAGTAGATTGTATGACAAGGGTCTAAAGTAAGTAATAGTTCGAGGGGTAATATGGCTTTTAGACCAGAGTTATACACTCTACTTTTCACTTCGACTGCGAGAAAATAGCAAAAACAAAGATTATCCATCCACAATCAAAAATTATACCAAGGCGAAAAGATTGTTCAATCTGGCGCCATTATTTTTAATAAACTGCTTTGACACAGATACACAATATTCACACCAATAATAAACGCCTCTGACCGTCTAATAGCGGCGTCTACACGGCCGACAGCATACGCGGGGCATATGATAAGGCGAGATAGACAGCAGTCTATCTATCCTAGTAGTACGGTCTGTATTAAAAAACGTAGTGAATTGACGTTTCGTATCGATAACTGTTTTAATATCTATGGATACTAGAATAGAGACCCACTTGAGCTTTGACAGCTGTTCCAAATTTAAACTCTTAACGATACAAATTTATTAAAAATCTGTACTGTAATGACATTACAGTACAGATTTTACCTACTACCATAGACAAGAAGGTTCTCATAGTAAAATCGGTTGTAGTAATGCTGGTCATTTCCTACGGTTTCTGAACGCATTTTAGAGCACTAATGATATGTGCGTAGATAAAGTCTTTAAAATAACTAAAAATACTTCCTTTTTTACTTTCGGTATTTTAAGGTGCAACGTCATGATTCCTGTCGAGCTGATGCTAACAGATGTCGCGATATATAATTTCGATGGTTGCTCATCGTTTTACGCAAAACCGTGACGAGTACCAACATGTGTTGCAAACTCCGGAAGCCGAAGAGCTTGCTACGTATGAATCGCAATCAATCTGCACTAAACAGTGTTTCTATTTAAAATGTAGTCCGAAAATATGCATAAAAGTGCTTTTTCGTGAGTTTACGCAGACTAACGTAACTAAATGTCAATTCGAAGTCTGTCATTGTCAAACATTTTGCATAAATCAAACTAGAGGGCGCAAAATTAAATCTACAGTAGCGCGTCTATTAGGGAATAGTAAAACTAAATGTAGTCGTATCTGGCACTCCAGAACGTAAGATGAATGCAATGCACTTTTTCACTCATCACCTAATGTCATGCGGTAGCGCAGTATAAACTCTTTTGCTTAAATCTGTCTGTAATGCCATCGTTGAACCGGGTTCAAATCCCGACAATGTTAGGTACTTCTTTTTTGTTTTTTTACTTGGATTTCTAAACCAATATGACCGTCTAAACTAACTAAGATTTACTTGTAATGTGCTAAAATTTCTTTTTCATTTTTTACTAAGTTTTCTTGATAAGCATATCATGTATCTAGATTATCCACAAAAATCCCTATATTTTTGGCGCACCTATTCTTACATGTTGCATACTACGTAAATACTATTTTGGATAGGTATTTCATTTAAAAAGATGTTACGCTTTCCACTTAATTCGAAAATCATGAGTAGGTATCCGTAGGTTTACAGTTGACAAATCAAAGTACTACCTTTATCTATTCTATACCCTATTCCACATGAGATTAGATGGTTAATCTTCGTCATTTGAATGAAAACCATTTTGATAAACAAAAACATTTAAATTGTTTCATGTGAAACACATTAAATAATTTCCCTCTCATACATGAGAGGAGGCCTGTGCCCAGCAGTGGGACGTATCTAGGCTGATGATGTGATGTGACATGAAATAATCGAAATAACACTAGTAGGTAAGTCCAATATTTTTAAAGGAAAATTAAAAATCTAGTGTTATACGGAAAAAGGTACCTATACTTAGTATATTACTACTTTGATTTGTTATATCCATATTCACTTGCGGGACTACAGAATAATTACAATCAGAAAGGCTACGTATTATTCACAAAATGTTTTGTATTCGCCCGTTACTCGCGTCTAAAATATTAGACCTCAAAATTGGTAATAATTTTGCGCCACCGGACGAATGTCGTGTGGCGTCGTGAATAACGGGGAGTTTGTTCCATCAAAACTTCTCTTGAGTCCCGACCTAGGCCGCGTCAGAAAGAGAGAAATATATCATTTGACGTTATGGTACTGTTTTCGATGAACGTCAGAATTCAAAATTCGAATTCAACTTTTTCACGCGATTATGTATGTATACACTAGAATTATTTGGGGTTTACCACTGACAGATAGTTTTCCTTCATTTAATTTTCAACTTTAACCTCATATAAATTAAGTATCTAGTTATTTCTAAATCGGTAGACGTGGGTAACAGTATTCTGAAAATTGCTTTATTTGTAGCACAGTAAAGTTGAAAATTAAATGAAGGCAAACTATCTGTCAGTGGTTAACTAACATTAATCGTACTGTACGTGTGCTTGATGCTTCACTCATTCATTACTAATGTTCAAAGATTGAGATTTGATTACAAAATTATTGAATGTCTTGTTTAGGTAAATATGAGATGAAACTCGAACCCACGACCGCCGATTGACAGTCGCATGCCTGAACCACTATGCTATCGGAACGATTATTGTAAAGTGTTATTTTGTATGTTTGTATGTAGGGTATAACCTCCGAAACCACAACCGATTATAAAAATTATTTCACTGGTGATGGATAAATGAACTTACTGGGTGGACATAGCGATATGCTTAGGCATAGTATACATTTTATACGCAATAAACGAACTCAGATTTTTAGACGGATTTGACTGTGTACTAAAGCAGTTTTTATTAGGGTTCCGTAGTCAACAAGGAACCCTTATAGTTTCGCCATGTCCGTCCGTCTGTCTGTCTGTCTGTCTGTCTGTCCGTCTTCGGCTTAGCTCAGTGACCTTTACAACTAGAAAACTGCAATTCGGCGTGGGTATATAAACCAATCACGCCGACAAAATAGTAGAATAAAATCCTGAAAAAAAAATTTTTTTTTTGAGTACCTTCCCTACATGTAAGTTGGTGATGTATTTTTTTTTTCGTTAAATTTATAGTGTGGGGTAGTTTTAGAAAACCCATAATATTTTTGGACAAGCTATCCAACGATACCCCACACTATAGGTTTAACGAGAAAAAAAATACATCACCAATTTACATGTAGCGGAGGTACCATAAGATTTTTTTTTCAGGATTTTATCCTACTGTTTTGTCGGCGTGATTGGTTTATATACCCACGCCGAATTGCAGTTTTCTAGTTGTAAGGGTTACTGAGCTAAGCCGAAGACGGACAGACAGACAGACAGACAGACGGACGGACATGGCGAAACTATAAGGGTTCCTTGTTGACTACGGAACCCTAAAAATTGTGACTTAGTTAATTTACATGTTGGGGGTAATCTAATATTCTAGTTGAACAGTCGATTCCTAAATAAGTTGCAGTAGGTATTTTACTGTCAATCGATGTGCAGTCGACTAAAGCGAACGTTTAAATTTATCAGGTAGGTACACTCCTAATAATTGTCTGTTATATTTAATGCTACATAAAGTAACATTCACTCAATCGAATCTTACTTATAATCTGCAAGTTGGAAATTCAAATCAAACGGTTCATCAACCAACCAGATTACGTTTTAATATTGGATCTTACTCCTTTCTAATAAGACGCAAAATGTACCTATGCATAATTTTCGTTCCGTAGACTTTAGTTAGGTCGATCACGAATAAAGAGCAAAGCATTGAAATTCAGCCTATCAAAAACAAATGACATTGCTCTTACGTCATTACCAAAATGAGTAGCCTAGCAATATAAAATGAATGCCGTCTCTTTCACCAGAAAAAAAAGGGATTGTACGATGGTGTCGCCGTCTGGTGAATATAATTACTACTATTGACCCCGCTGTCTAACTAATTTTGATTTGATACCAAAGACATCTAGTGAAGGTTTTGGGCAACGTGCTGTCATGTGACGCGGCCATGTCATTTACACGGACAGTGTCTAACTCACGCACACATACAAGGCTCGGAGTAAAATTTTATGAATTTCAAATGGCTATATTTTGAATATTATTTGCGTGTATTTATTCAAACTGCGGGAGAAGAGAGTCATATATTATCTAAATATCACAATTTCAAGTTCCTGACATCGATAGATGGACATGGACGCTGAATAAATCAATGGAAAACAAAATAGAGGCATTCGAAATGTGGCTATACAGGCGTATGCTGAAAGTATCTTGGACTGCAAAAGTAACAAACGTAGACATTCTAAAAAGAATGAAGAAGAAAAAGGAATTATTAGCCACAGTTAAGCGGAGAAAGATTGCCTATTTTGGTCATCTACATAGACATGATAAGTATGACCTTCTGAAAATCATAATTGAAGGAAAAATAGAGGGAAAGAGGGGGAGGGGAAGAAGGAGGTTGAACTGGCTCGACAACATCAGAAAATGGACGGATATCAAAGACGCGGCCACTCTCGCAAGACTGGCCAAGAATAGGGAAGACTTTGCAAAGGTGGTCACCGACGCCCGGTAGGGCATGGCAGATTAAGAAGAAGAAGACATCGATAGATTAGACGTCTAGTCCGAACGATAATTGTATGGAATTCGTCAGTGACGTTGCACCTTAATATTCGATATGTTTGGACATAAAAGAGTACAGTAAGACTGTAAGATTCTTCCCATAGTTTCTCTTCCATTGTTTACATAGATAGCAAAGACCATTGACGACTTTAGTAAATACGGGCGGCATAGACATAAATTGGGATTATTCGGAAATAAAACGTTATTGATTCTTACTAATTCGGTTATAATCAGAGTATGTACCATATATAATTATCAAAGCAAATAAAGCAATAAAACTGGAGTTTTGAGAAGACCCTTCCGCTAGTTCAGTGTTTTCCAACTAGTAGCTTGCAGATGTACCCTAAAAACGTTGCAGATGAACATCGAAATAGAGCTGCGAAATTATAACGTTACAACGAACCAATCATCAACCTCGCATTCTCCTTCATACAACTTGTACAACTTGACCCCGTCGGAGGAGTAGTAGTTGCGGCAGTTCAGTTCGCACATGCACGGGAACGTCTCGTTGTTGCTGGCGCACACGGGGTCGTTGCATGTGAACCAGTTGCAGGTGCATCGCCCTTTTTTCTTAGCGTCGCAGCTGACGCCTAGGGCCAGCAACACTGGAAAAATACCGTAAAATATATTGGGTAAAGGCCGCAGGATTCAGTCACGCTACGGAGGCCTATGTCCAGCAGTGGACGTCTTTCGGGTGATATGATAATCATCATCATATCAGCCGAAAGACAGCCACCAGCGTAGATGCGGCAACCCATAGGCTCCCAAGCGCTGCAACAATCATCTGTCATAGATGGTGTGGCCAATGATGATCAGCCGAAAGGCGTCCACTACTGGACATAGGCCTCTCCCAAAGAGTACCAAAGTGACCGGTCCTGCGCCACCCGCATCCAGCAGACTCCTGCAACCTTTACCAGGTCATTAGTTCACCTTGGTGAGGCCCTACCCACGCCGCGCCTTCCGGTACGTGGTCACCTCTCGAGAACCTTTCCGCCCAACGGCCATCGGTTCTACGTGCTATGTGCCCCGTGCACTCTGCCACTTAACTGCACACTGCGTTTAGCGATTCGGAGGGCTTTATCGGTTACCTTGGTTCTGCTGCGGATAGCCTCATTTCTAAGGCGATCACGCAGAGAAACGGATATGATAATGATATAAGAAGATCTGTTTCTAAGAGCGGTTACAGTTGGCGACTTTTTGCAGCGTTACGCGCGACCTTAGATCATCCGACAAAATATCCTGTATCGATGATATATATCGCGTTTGTAGCGCTGCCGAAACTTGACGTGTGTAACCACTCTAATAAGTATGAATCCATTCTTTAAATATAGATCCGTCAATTCACGAAGAACCTCCTAAGTTACGCACGTAACACATAAGTCATGGACAGATGACAAGCTAAGCTATACCGTCGCTCAGTCCGTTCCAGCATATAGTTGCGTGGTGCGAGAGGGGTGAGGGTGACCCTGGGGCGCCAGCGAAACGGGCACTAGATTGATCTCTAACGTCACAAAACTGCCCTGGCCCACGGGGTAAACTGCCATGTGGGATGTTGATTCGATTATCACTGTCCCAATAGTTGTTTCGGCGAGCAGTCTTGAGCAATTCTTTATGAAACTCGTTAGATGGCTGGTTCAAGAGTCGGATACAGAAGGCGTTACGACTAATACCCTGTGAGAATAGTCTGGTTCCTTTCACTGTCGCCTAATTTAAGGTTTTTTTTTACTTTTCTGTTTTTTAATTAATTTTGTATACTCGTACATATCCATACTGCAAAAAGCCTAATCTAAGATGTTGAATAAAAATCATTATAGAACTGAACCGATAAGAAAACTACATAATATTACAAAAAAAACCACTACTACACTACTTACTACTTACTCAAAATAATTGCAATCATTTCGCATGCAGGCGGTCTGTGCCAGTAATTCATTTGACTGCAAGTATTTTGAAACCAGTGAGCCCGTGCAGTGAGACTAATCTATTAACAATACAATACCCCATAAAATGTATATATAAGTAGACTAAGTATAGGTAATTGGTATCATGATTTATAAGTCATGCATGAAATAGGTAATACTTAAGTAGATACATGGTCGTATACTTACCATGTATCTACTTCGAATCGATTACGTTTATAACTCATATACATGGGTATATTACCCAATTTATTAGAGCTGGGCTTCGTTAATTAAATGGTTAACTCCGTTAACCGCTTATCAATTACATTAAAACGTTAACTTCGTAAAGGAGCGACCACACCGCTGCTCAAAACACGCTAAGGCGCCGTAAACGCAGCAAAATGTAATATGAAGAATACGTGACGCATACGACACATCCACGCGTATACGCAGCGTAACGCACCGGCGTGGTCGCTCCTTTAATCGTTTAAGCGCTACATTTTATTTATTTATTGAATTAGAACCAAACTGTCTTAAATTAGAAGCTATACATTAATAATGTAACTAGACCTACGGATTCTTATTTTAGAAAAGAAAAAACAATTATATTACTCTATTATTTCACTATAACCGTTACATTTGTAAAGCTTGCATGCGCGTTTAACATATGAATTTTATGCGTGTCTTGTTCGGCTTTTTGCAATGCTGATCTGCGGCAGCTACGTTCTGTCCTACGAGGCACACGAAGATCTATATTGTATAACAGTCTGCTTTGTAAATTTTTGAAGATTTAATGAAAGTTCACGTTCATCGTTAACTCGTGATAAAAGTTACGTTAGTCGATCTCACAAAACCATTGCATTGTATCGCATTGTCATCCGCCTTGCATCATTTCAAGTCGATTGGGCTTCAAGAAGTTGGTTCATAAACTAATCTAACCGATACCAGCGTGTGACCTGATGACCGCCGACCGACTCAAAAGTACTTGTCGGAGCGTGTTTTGGCGGCGCAGCGCTATGGGTGAGGACTAAATTCTTGGCCAGTAGTTAACGTGGTTAATTGGTAGTAGTTAAAAAGTTCCGATGTGACACGAAAATTAACCATAGAATTGTATGGCTAATTTTCGTGTCACAACGGAACTTTTTAACTACTACCGAGGCCCTACCGCGAAACGAAAACGAATTTGGTTCGTGTATCTCCCTCTCTGTTGCATGTTCGAGCGACAGAGAGGGAGATACTCGAACGAAGTTCGTTTTCACTTCGCGGTAGCCCCTCTGGCCAAGAATTTGGTCCTCACCCCTATCCTTTTAGAACTTGATTAACGATTAACGGACTCATGGATACTTAACGGAAGTTAATTAACTAGATTTAAAGTTAACTTATAAGTTAAACCGTTACTCAAGATGTTAACTTCGTTAATTAATGTTAAACGGAATAATAAGTGAACGCCCACCTCTGCATCGCAATTTTTTTTTGGGGTCAAGTGACTCTGTCTGCATAAGATTGGCTCTGTTAGTAATGATATGGTGGTATCAAATGATTATTTCTCAAACATGCAGTGAAAATGACGTTGTGTTCTTCATAATGGGCTTCGAAGTGTCACGTTTCGCGCGCAGCGAGACGAGAGACACGTAATGGCATTTCATACAAAATTGGAGGCCTAGGCCGGCAAGATGGTCTTTTTTAATTTCCATTCCATAATTTGTAGCACAGGATCACGGCGTTCAGCAATGAAAATTAAAGTTTGTTTTCTTGGATTTTTTTTAATTTATTTTTGATAAAAGCACTACACATACCTCGGTGTGAAAAAGGGTTGCCAGCCTCGTAACTATCCGAGCTCGCTACGCTTGGCCGTCTATATGTACTCGGCCGGCAACCCCTTACTTCCCGGCTTCTGTAGTAATGTACTATTATTGCAGGTACGCGGTGGTAGCGTACGGCGGTCGCGGCCTGTACCGTCGCGCGCGCGCGCTCTACGTCGGCAATCAACTGTTCGCCAGCAGCTTCGATATCCAGAAACACTTCGACGCATTCAACCTCGGTACTTACACAACTGTCTTTTGATTTTGTACTTTCAAACAGTCGGAGTAATATCTGACACGAGTGTCATCACCATCCTCCTAGCGTTATTCCCGGTTGTGCCCTAAAGGAGATCGCAGTCCGATTTGACACCTAATCCTTTACGAAAGCGACTGCCATTTGAGCTGCCAACCCAGATGGAAAATTAGACCTCATTGAGATTAGTCCGGTTTCCTCACGATTTTTCCTTCACCGAAAAGCTAACGGTAAATATTCCGTACATTAGTTCTGGAAAACTCATTGGTACGAGCCAGGATTCGAACCCACGTCCGCCGCTTGACAGCTGCATGCCTGAACCACTAGGCTACCGTAGCTTAATATCTGACACGAGTGTATTAGAGTGAAAAGTGTTAGTACTAGATAATCCGCTGCACTGTACTAACCATCAATAGACCTTCGTTCCAATATGTTCCAGTCAACTGTGTTGTCGATGGCACTTACCAACATAAAGAAATCTTATTTCAAGAGACTCATTTTATTTAAGAACAAAAGAATAATAAACGAATCCGTATGTATAGTTACAGTCACGAGCTTTAATTTGGGACCCATTTCCATTAAATTATTATAATAATAAAAGAACATTCATAATGCAATAAGGTCGAAACTTTAGTTTGATACTGTAGTTAAGACATTAGTTATGACATATAATGTCTTATCGAATCGACCCTTGAAATAATAACCTCTTTGCAAAACGCTATCACTACGGTTTTCTAATTACAAACATATGTCGTGTCAGTGTCAGTGAAGAAAACAGATGGAAGACAGGACCAAAAACCCCCTTACCCAAGTAACAATTAATCGGAAAACATCGTAAATGATCGTTTGCCCTCGCTCCAGTAGACGTAATTGCACGGTTGCCCCTAGAAACGTAAACTTGTCGATGGTAAACATTATGACATTGACATTGCGTTAAAATATTAGCTCTAAATAGCGTAAGTTTGCTACACGATATTCAACCTTAGGTGGATCCCAAATTAAAGCTCGTGACTGTACCTAGATATCCTATAATATTATAAATGTGAAAGTAAATCTTTCTGACAACAGTCAGTCAGTCATCATCATCAGTTCATCGGTTAACTGATTGAGATATAATTTGGTATGGAGAGTTTGAATCTCAGGGAAGGAAATAGGACAGTTTCCCTTTTCGCCCCATTAGAGTATGCCCTGGGGTTAAATGGGTGGCGAAAATATATATGTAGTTAAGATATAAACGAGGGGAATCCATCCCTTTACCGAAATTATTTTCATCGATTATCGTTTCCTATAACACTATTCGCAGAGTTTCATCGGGTAGGGGTCGGGTGGCATAAAGTTTAAAGTCATATTTTTGATCGGCATACATGGATTCGTCATACTCATCATTCCGCATAACTGTAAATAGTCATACATTTATGCGCATAACTTTTTTAATCATAATGTTTAAGACCATACTGTGTAATGCGCATCAAGTTGATGCGCATAAAATTATTTAAGCATACTTTGTAATGCACATAAATTGGTTGGTCATAAAACAATTTAACCATAATGTATAAACGCATAAACTACAAAACGCATACGCCTTATATTTTTTTTAGTAGTAAGTTGCCTTATTCGCAACATTGCTATTATAAAATTCACAGGAGATTTTATGTTCTGCTTGTGAAATGTGAATGTGGGTAGATGTGACGAGTTATTTGTTATTGTGCACGGTTGTTGCTGTTATTGCCTTTCGACTCGTTTATTAGGAGAATAGTATTTATTGTGCGTAATAATGGAAAATCAGGATCTGCATGTGTGTAAAACGAGCAGAGGGGGTGTGAAACTGAATAAAAATGGTTTTATTTATGAAAAAACAATGTTCGAAAGAACAAATATTACTGGTCGTGTGAGTTGAGAAGAAATCCACAATATAAGTGTAATGCACGTTTAACAACGGTTTTGATCTTTTATTAAATGCCAGCAAGTCGACGCCACCCCGCTGCGCGGGGTGTCTATTTCTGGTCTGAGGGACATAAGTGAACCCTAACCTAACCGAACTAAGACAGAGTTCGCTCAAGACACGATTTTTTAAGTCCTAAAATCGGGCCCCTCATCATTTATTGGAGGCGTCTAACTCGCCCATTTTCGATTTTTGAGGAAAAAAGTTTATTTGACGCCCACCCTTTGGTATTGTTTTTTTATCAAATCTCGAACTTTACTAACTTGTATTGATTTCAGAAAATTGTTATGTTTAAAATAATTATAATCATAAATATTATGGCTTGATAAATGTATGACATTTACAATTATTACTAAAAATAATTATAATTATAAATATTATGACTAAATAAATGTATGACATTCAACATTATGGTTAAACCAATTATGACTCCGTATAATTATGACAAGGAACAATTATGCCATTGTATAATTTATGCCAAAAAAAAATTATGAGCATCAACTTTATGCATAATGTTGTATGACAATCGATGTTATGACAATAGTTGTTATGCCACCAGACGGCCACCCAGTTTCAACATCAGACAGGAATCATTCATCGAACTTTGTTAGATCGCTCATACATTTGCTCGAATTACCTTTTACACTAGAATCAACTCATCTAATTTTACTTAATTATTTTATTTGTCCATTGACATAGGTCGTTCATCGAATCGCCATAACTATAATTTCAGTTTAACATAAGTTTCAATTCTTCATTTCGTATGAGGATTATAATATAATAGATTAGGTCAGGGCAGCTAGAGATCGGGGGCTCGGGGGGCCAAACCCCCAGCAGTAAAAAAATAACACATAATCGTAACAAAGGTATTATATGTAGGTTAGGTTAGGGTTAGCTTGTGTCCCTTAGAGCGGAAAAAGGCACCTCGACACGCTGGCGGTTAATTTAGTTTTAGGTTAGGTTAAAATGCCAACCAACCATACCAACCAACAATACCAACTGTGAACCGTGTTTCGATAAATTAATACTATACACAACTGATTACTCTACGAAAAAGTAAATTCGATGAATCGTTACGCTACGATTTGAGACAAATTCGAAACGATTAACGATGAAAAGTTGTTCGATTAAATAAATAAAAAACCGGCCAAGTGCGAGTCGGACTCGCGCACCGAGGGTTCCGTACAAACCATAACAAGCAAAAGTTGTAGTATGTTTATTACTAAATGATAAATGAAAATGGAATCTGTAACATTACAATGTGCGAAGCTGGGGGAGCATAAATTTAAACAAGGTCTCTTTATCAATTTAGTAATCCTAAAAAAAAATAAAAAATTAAGAACCACATCATTTATCTCTCACTTATAATAAATCTCTAAATTAAAAAAAGAATCAGCCAGTATCAAACTAACCTTCATGTATACAATTTTTACATGGTATTTATTATTTAATAAGGCAAAATAAAGATCTGAATCTGAATCTGAACCATTTTTGTGTCCCGAATGATCTCGGCTTCCCGTGAACGGAAATACTTTAAACTTTTTTTACAAGTACATTACTATTCTAGCTAGGACTTAGGATAGTTTTTATCCGACTGCGATGGTTAATACATTTTCGGAAACATTTGAATCTCATTAAATTATTCATTTCTTCTGCTTGAAATCGTAGCCGCCATATCTGTCAACTGTCAGTGGCGTTAAAATGGCGGCCTTGCCTTAACTATCCAACAGTACCTAATAATTTCGATCCGGTGTTGTGATAGACCTTCACAATACGCATATTAAATTCTAAAGCATAAAAAAATAATCGATTCCGATATGGAAACTTATATGCGCTAAATTCGTATTGAGGCGTAATTTCAACAAATGGTTCAACAAATTTCAACAAAATAACGTCAAACGTCAAAAGTCTGACCGACTTCCTTTTTTTTATGGCATGGAATATTTAGCACTGTCATCGGCTCATCGCGTTCAGCCATGAAGTTTATTTGAGTTTCTGCAAGATTACACGCTGAGTATTTTGTCACGATACGATACTGCACGGCTATCACAAGACGGCGCGCGAGGTCTCTCGATTTTTCTCGCACTATACGTCTCTTTCTAAGTTGTCTAATAAGAGAGTGACGGATAGTTCGAGAAAAATCGAGAGAGCTTGCGCGCCGTCTTGTGATAAGATACTTTTATAATGAATCACAACACACATTTAACTAAGTTGGCAATAGCGGTAACATACATAAGATTTGGCAGAATGTGATCTGAAACATTGCAATAAGTATGAAAAAAAATATATATCGGAGTGACTCAAGATCATTTCGGCCATCACGTCTTTATTTATTTAATATTAAGTGTTAAAAATATGTACAGAAGAAGATCAATAAACATTTAATGCTGCAGCCTGTGTCCTACCTGTTGGATCTATTGTCACAAACATCTACTAAACTTTTCCCCCGGTATTCATAAAATTTAAAATACCTATGTTAAATAAAACGAGATTTGTCCTTTTCCTACTAATTTATAAATCAGAGTGACAGATAAAGACGAACGAATCTTAACGTCATTTCAACTAAAATGGGTTTATTGCACGTTTTACTTGATAGGCTAAATGAGAACTGCATGTGTCCTATGTCCAAGAGAGGAAATGCGTTAACTCCCACCACATTACCTTGCAAACGAAGTCACAGGTACAGCTAGTTTTATAATAAAACTGAAATACCTGAAATACCTACACTAGATTTGCAGCAGCCTGGCAAAACTTCTTTTATCAAAGTGGTTCATTTACAAAGTTTTTACTCACTATCTTTTTATAAATCCGGTTCAAAATACTAATTAACTGTTAAAATTGAAAAAAATTAACCAGACCTGTAAAATGTTGACTGAAAAAGGTATGAATAGTACCACATTGAAAATTGAAGTTTGAAAAAACGTTATCTATAGTTGTACTATTTCGTGTAGTGCTAGTGCTTATTAACGGAAACATGTTTAGGGATGAAAAATATGTGGAAATTCCATTTTGGGGATTCATTCTAAAATCGATATTGAAGTCTCCCACAACAATCAAACGGGAACACGGGGTATAGCCCCTTTGGGGTTGCTGCCGTATATTGTTATATTTATGCATTCAATTGCAACATTAATTTGACATTGTGGTGATATTATATATATAGATACAGTTATCACTCTGCCTGACATCAAACATTTCAAAATGCAAGCATTCACAATGGCCGTTTGCAGCACCTGGGTTATTTAAAAAAAAATATCTTGTACATGATGCATCTGGGATGGCATCCTTTAGATTGCGACGTACATAAGCGATAGATCCCCAACCTGGATTTGCTTTAGATATAGCTGGACTTTCTACTCTGCACACCTCATAAAAACCATCAAGTTTAAAAGTGTCTCTACTACATCCCAGTTTTAAATTATGCGACTTATATTGCTATTTCTTATGATTGCGTGGACATAAAAGTTTCGTTTTGCTATAGCTGAAAGGTATTATAGACCTGAGTATTTGATATGAATTTCAATTAAATACCTCTACGCGTTTACGAGGAAAAAGGTAGTGAGTTTAAAATTTATAAAAATATATTTGTATGATTTTACTATAAATGTATACTTTTCGTAATTTTTCCATTGTCTGTGCTATATGAAGTTTCTTCGTGCCAAGTTTCAAGTTTCTGTGTTAACGGGAAGTACCCTTTAGGTTTTGAGTTTCTTGCGAGTACCCAATTTCAAAATATGCGACTTAATTTGCTATTTATTTTGATTGCGTTGACATAAAAGTTTGGGTTTGCTACATCTGAAAGGTCCTATAGACATGACTTATTTGACATGAATTTCAATTTAAAATCTCAACACGTTTACGAGGAAAAAGGAATAAGTTTAAAAAAATTAAAATCATTTTTTTGTATGATTTTACTAAAAATGTCTACTTTTCTTAATTTTTCCTTTGTCTGTGCTATATGAAGTTGCTTCGTGCCAAATTTCAAGTTTCTGAGTTCACGGGAAGTACCCTTTAGGTTTTGAGTTTCTTGCGAGTACCCAATTTCAAAATATGCGACTTAATTTGCTATTTCTTTTGATTGCGTTGACATAAAAGTTTGGGTTTGCTACATCTGAAAGGTCCTATAGACATGACTTATTTGACATGAATTTCAATTTAAAATCTCAACACGTTTACGAGGAAAAAGGAATAAGTTTAAAAAATTTAAAATAATTTTTTTGTATGATTTTACTAAAAATGTCTACTTTTCTTAATTTTTCCTTTGTCTGTGATATATGAAGTTGCTTCGTGCCAAATTTCAAGTTTCTGGGTTCACGGGAAGTACCCCGTAGGTTTTGCGAGTGTCGAAAAACTCAATTTTTGTAGCATAAACGACTGTATCTTTTGATTGCGTTGGCTTTTAAGTTTGATTTTTTCACAGCTCCAAGGGACAATAGACCTGAGTATTCGATATAAATTTCAGCTTGATACCTCCAAGAGTTCCTGAGAAAAATGGTCTTGACAGACAGACAGACAGACAGACAGACAGACAGACAGACAGACGGACAACAAAGTGATCCTATAAGGGTTCCGTTTTTCCTTTTGAGGTACGGAACCCTAAAAACAGTGAATTGATGATTACGTGATTAGGAAAAACAACATAATGCAATTCGTGGAATAGTTTTCGGCGACATGTAAATCGACGTTATGCATTTCGATAAAATGATTACGAATTTAAATGATACCCATAATGCACTAACACCCATACCGATAAAATTATGACGAATTTAAATGACACCCTTAAACAAGTTCCACGCGGTCGAAGTCGCGGGCAGAAGTTAAGTAGAAATGTATATGTTAACAAATTAATTTAATACACTCGTGTCAGATATTAGACCTCGTACACAAATGCCTAACCTCGAAGTCTTGTATGTCGCGATGGCTTTAGCTATGTCTCATATAACGGTGGTGTATAATGTAGGTATATCAGGTACACCTTACTCAGGCATACCTTTGTAAGGCATTCTCACTAACATCCATTTTAATTGAACAGAAAAAGTGGATCTAATGAAAAGCAACAAGACGCTCCGTCCGGACGTGTTCTCAGCACTAAGCTTCGCCACCACGCTACCGTTCCGAGTAGGAGTCGAGCGCACCGTGGTATTGCTGCCTTGCACACGCTGCGACCTGACCGCCATGAGGGTGAGTGAGACAAACATATGTTTGTCAAATTCAGTTACAGTCCTGAATATTACCGTTCCTGGTTTTCTAGGCACTTGCAAAGTTATGATTTTCAGTGCGAGTAGGTGGCGAAGTTGCTAAGGTGTGGAAATTCTCTGCAAACCCCGTTTCTACAGGATTTCCAGATGTTCCACCCACTAGTTAAAAAACTCATTGCTAGTTTAGCCTAGTTCAAGTTATCTGTTCCGTAAAAGAAATCGCAAAATGGGACACTTATGAAGTCAGCCACTGCCCGCGAATCCGTCATATGCATTTTTTTCTAGCACTGTAGGAAATATTACTTAAACTGTAATTTTTTTAACATTGGTCGCAGCTGGACTATTCGACCATCCACCACAACCTTATGGAGAACTCGGTGACGCTGCACATTCTGATGGACGATGATTTCATGCTCAACAAAAAACGAGCAGCTAAGAATTTGTATGGTAAGTCAATTTCCTTTTTCCAGTATGTCAAGCAGTAGCCACCTTTGTACCATTTTAAAACATGGTACAAATCATTCGAAAATAGCAAAAAAAACACGAAATAATCGTTCAAGTACCTATTTGTGGCATTAAGGTAAATGGGCGTCCTGCATTTGTAGCGCGACTCAGTAGCGTAGTAGGTTAAGGGTGCCTTTCCGCCACAGATTAATTTAGTATGGTGTAGCGCATCGTTACTGACGATTTCTCAATATAATTTGAGACGTTGGTGCCGTTAAGAAGCCTAAGGCTTCTGGTAGATGTCGCTACATGCCTCCCTAAGGCCTTGCGCGTTGTAGGAAGGAACTGATTGAAAGATTTTTTGGCCGAACCGGATTGTTCCGATAGCTCAGATGGTTAGTAGAGACAGGGCATCGGTCGCCGGTTCGAATCCGTCTCGGAGCATAAAATTTTTCAAATTTTCGTTTAATTTAAAATTTATAATCTCGTTAGCAGCGTTACTTGCTTCACACAACATTAATGTGTAGGTATTTGTGATAAACCTCTAAGTGGGGATCCTCTGAGGAGGCTAAGAGTTCATATTATAATCATTAATCATATACGTATAACAATACACTTATTTCAGGCATAAAATAAATATATTACAAATACTGCAGACACTTTTACACAGAAAATATCGATAAAAAATACTTAGTGTTCTACCTACTTATTTTCCTACTCGCTAAGACGCTTTTGTATATTTTTTCTTAATGTTTGTATTTATGAACCTCCAGGTCTGTTTTTATATTATAATTACCTCTATATTTTTATGCATGACTGTATGTGTTCTGAACAATAATAAAAAAATAAATATATATATATATATAAAAAAGAGCGGGTTGCACTCCGGGAGTGCCGGCAGAAGTGAAAACTAGCGAATTGCTCAAAAAAAACCTTAAATAATTTATTTTTGCAAAAAGACAACCCCCTCCCCCCTCACCCCCTTAAAAGAAGACTTCATTTGGGCAACATAACGGCGTGCCTCCGCTGCGTCGCCAGCTCCGATGTAGGGTTCGGTAGGTGGCCCCGGGACCGCCGACACATCCTTCGGCCGGAAGTCAGCAAGTATAACATGTGACGGTCTGCCCAGGTGTGGACAACGCCGCGGCGTACACGAACAAGGACTACGAGCGGCTCGTGGGCGACGCCGCGCTGCGCAAGCAGGTCAAGCTGCCCAAGGACAAGCTAGGGCTCTGCACGTCACTCGCCATGGAGACCAACGGTAAGTCTGGCGGGGTAACCTATCGCAATCACTACATTTTATTGACCGAATATATGTCCGATTCTCCAATTATACAATTCATTACTTTTTTCATTTACTATTTGTGTTTTACTACTTGTGTTGTCTTTTCTCATTTATTATTTGTTGACGACCGCTTTAGCCTAGTTGGTAGTGACCCTGCCTACGAAGCAAGAGGTCCTGGGTTCGAATCCCGGTAAGGGCATTTATTTGTGTGATGCTCTCGAATATTTGCTCCCGAGTCATGGATGTTTTCTATGTATTTAAGTATTTATTTATATATGTATGTTTATCGTCGTCTAGTACCCATAGTACAAGCTTTGCTTAGTTTGGGACTAGGTGGATTTTGTGGAAGATCGTCCACTAATACTTATTTATTATCCAAATGTTTCAGTTGTCCGAAAAACTTTTACTACTACAGTAATTTGAGCGTTGGCTTAGTGAGACAGATAGTGAGAGAAAAATTGAGAGAGCTTGCGCCCCGTCTTGTGATAGGCTGCGTACGAATTTGAGCGGCTTAGCCCGAGGCATGCTCGCCCCGCGCGGCGCGCTGCTCGCGAGCCAATTTGGTGCTCATAAACATGCGCGGGTGAGGCAGCGCCCTCGCGGCGCGCCGACATTGTGCGTCGTTCAAAATGGCGTCTGACATGATGACAGCCGCGGTTGTGTTTATCGTAATTCACCGAATTATTACCAAAAAGAAGAGGAAATCGCCTTGGTGGTGGATGAGACAGTTGTACAAAACTCGTAATTCAAGTGGTGTACATTTACTTTACCAAATCACATCGTTCTGTCCGCGGCACGCTCGAACACTCGTCCTATTTACGTCAGGCACGCACACTGAGGCGCCTTTGAGCACGGTCAAAAGACAAAGACCGACTCTAGGTAGCTCACCGCGCGCTGTTCGCGCGATGCTCGCGCACAGCACGTAGGCGTGTACGAATTAGAGCAAAATAGCCTCAACCCGAGGCTGCTCAAATTCGTATTGTATGTGTAATAATAGAATTTCTAAATGGGTTTAATTTCCAGGCACAATATTCGCCGGCAAGAAGCTGCAAGGCGACCGCGCGATAGCCCGCCGCCTGGCCACCGTGCTGGGCGCGCGCGCGGCGCTCTCCGCGCAGCCCTGCGCGCGCGCGCCGCGCTGCGAGTGCCGCGCCGCTGCGCTGCACTGCCGGCCCTGCCGCGCCGGGGACCTCACTGTACGTACACGACACGATACATGTCAAGGCGACCGCGCGATAGCCCGCCGCCTGGCCACCGTGCTGGGCGCGCGCGCGGCGCTCTCCGCGCAGCCCTGCGCGCGCGCGCCGCGCTGCGAGTGCCGCGCCGCTGCGCTGCACTGCCGGCCCTGCCGCGCCGGGGACCTCACTGTACGTACACGACACGATACATGTCAAGGCGACCGCGCGATAGCCCGCCGCCTGGCCACCGTGCTGGGCGCGCGCGCGGCGCTCTCCGCGCAGCCCTGCGCGCGCGCGCCGCGCTGCGAGTGCCGCGCCGCTGCGCTGCACTGCCGGCCCTGCCGCGCCGGGGACCTCACTGTACGTACACGACACGATACATGTCAAGGCGACCGCGCGATAGCCCGCCGCCTGGCCACCGTGCTGGGCGCGCGCGCGGCGCTCTCCGCGCAGCCCTGCGCGCGCGCGCCGCGCTGCGAGTGCCGCGCCGCTGCGCTGCACTGCCGGCCCTGCCGCGCCGGGGACCTCACTGTACGTACACGACACGATACATGTCAAGGCGACCGCGCGATAGCCCGCCGCCTGGCCACCGTGCTGGGCGCGCGCGCGGCGCTCTCCGCGCAGCCCTGCGCGCGCGCGCCGCGCTGCGAGTGCCGCGCCGCTGCGCTGCACTGCCGGCCCTGCCGCGCCGGGGACCTCACTGTACGTACACGACACGATACATGTCAAGGCGACCGCGCGATAGCCCGCCGCCTGGCCACCGTGCTGGGCGCGCGCGCGGCGCTCTCCGCGCAGCCCTGCGCGCGCGCGCCGCGCTGCGAGTGCCGCGCCGCTGCGCTGCACTGCCGGCCCTGCCGCGCCGGGGACCTCACTGTACGTACACGACACGATACATGTCAAGGCGACCGCGCGATAGCCCGCCGCCTGGCCACCGTGCTGGGCGCGCGCGCGGCGCTCTCCGCGCAGCCCTGCGCGCGCGCGCCGCGCTGCGAGTGCCGCGCCGCTGCGCTGCACTGCCGGCCCTGCCGCGCCGGGGACCTCACTGTACGTACACGACACGATACATGTCAAGGCGACCGCGCGATAGCCCGCCGCCTGGCCACCGTGCTGGGCGCGCGCGCAGGGCTGCGCGGATCGCTCTCCGCGCAGCCCTGCGCGCGCGCGCCGCGCTGCGAGTGCCGCGCCGCTGCGCTGCACTGCCGGCCCTGCCGCGCCGGGGACCTCACTGTACGTACACGACACGATACATGTCAAGGCGACCGCGCGATAGCCCGCCGCCTGGCCACCGTGCTGGGCGCGCGCGCGGCGCTCTCCGCGCAGCCCTGCGCGCGCGCGCCGCGCTGCGAGTGCCGCGCCGCTGCGCTGCACTGCCGGCCCTGCCGCGCCGGGGACCTCACTGTACGTACACGACACGATACATGTCAAGGCGACCGCGCGATAGCCCGCCGCCTGGCCACCGTGCTGGGCGCGCGCGCGGCGCTCTCCGCGCAGCCCTGCGCGCGCGCGCCGCGCTGCGAGTGCCGCGCCGCTGCGCTGCACTGCCGGCCCTGCCGCGCCGGGGACCTCACTGTACGTACACGACACGATACATGTCAAGGCGACCGCGCGATAGCCCGCCGCCTGGCCACCGTGCTGGGCGCGCGCGCGGCGCTCTCCGCGCAGCCCTGCGCGCGCGCGCCGCGCTGCGAGTGCCGCGCCGCTGCGCTGCACTGCCGGCCCTGCCGCGCCGGGGACCTCACTGTACGTACACGACACGATACATGTCAAGGCGACCGCGCGATAGCCCGCCGCCTGGCCACCGTGCTGGGCGCGCGCGCGGCACTCTCCGCGCAGCCCTGCGCGCGCGCGCCGCGCTGCGAGTGCCGCGCCGCTGCGCTGCACTGCCGGCCCTGCCGCGCCGGGGACCTCACTGTACGTACACGACACGATACATGTCAAGGCGACCGCGCGATAGCCCGCCGCCTGGCCACCGTGCTGGGCGCGCGCGCGGCGCTCTCCGCGCAGCCCTGCGCGCGCGCGCCGCGCTGCGAGTGCCGCGCCGCTGCGCTGCACTGCCGGCCCTGCCGCGCCGGGGACCTCACTGTACGTACACGACACGATACATGTCAAGGCGACCGCGCGATAGCCCGCCGCCTGGCCACCGTGCTGGGCGCGCGCGCGGCGCTCTCCGCGCAGCCCTGCGCGCGCGCGCCGCGCTGCGAGTGCCGCGCCGCTGCGCTGCACTGCCGGCCCTGCCGCGCCGGGGACCTCACTGTACGTACACGACACGATACATGTCAAGGCGACCGCGCGATAGCCCGCCGCCTGGCCACCGTGCTGGGCGCGCGCGCGGCGCTCTCCGCGCAGCCCTGCGCGCGCGCGCCGCGCTGCGAGTGCCGCGCCGCTGCGCTGCACTGCCGGCCCTGCCGCGCCGGGGACCTCACTGTACGTACACGACACGATACATGTCAAGGCGACCGCGCGATAGCCCGCCGCCTGGCCACCGTGCTGGGCGCGCGCGCGGCGCTCTCCGCGCAGCCCTGCGCGCGCGCGCCGCGCTGCGAGTGCCGCGCCGCTGCGCTGCACTGCCGGCCCTGCCGCGCCGGGGACCTCACTGTACGTACACGACACGATACATGTCAAGGCGACCGCGCGATAGCCCGCCGCCTGGCCACCGTGCTGGGCGCGCGCGCGGCGCTCTCCGCGCAGCCCTGCGCGCGCGCGCCGCGCTGCGAGTGCCGCGCCGCTGCGCTGCACTGCCGGCCCTGCCGCGCCGGGGACCTCACTGTACGTACACGACACGATACATGTCAAGGCGACCGCGCGATAGCCCGCCGCCTGGCCACCGTGCTGGGCGCGCGCGCGGCGCTCTCCGCGCAGCCCTGCGCGCGCGCGCCGCGCTGCGAGTGCCGCGCCGCTGCGCTGCACTGCCGGCCCTGCCGCGCCGGGGACCTCACTGTACGTACACGACACGATACATGTCAAGGCGACCGCGCGATAGCCCGCCGCCTGGCCACCGTGCTGGGCGCGCGCGCGGCGCTCTCCGCGCAGCCCTGCGCGCGCGCGCCGCGCTGCGAGTGCCGCGCCGCTGCGCTGCACTGCCGGCCCTGCCGCGCCGGGGACCTCACTGTACGTACACGACACGATACATGTCAAGGCGACCGCGCGATAGCCCGCCGCCTGGCCACCGTGCTGGGCGCGCGCGCGGCGCTCTCCGCGCAGCCCTGCGCGCGCGCGCCGCGCTGCGAGTGCCGCGCCGCTGCGCTGCACTGCCGGCCCTGCCGCGCCGGGGACCTCACTGTACGTACACGACACGATACATGTCAAGGCGACCGCGCGATAGCCCGCCGCCTGGCCACCGTGCTGGGCGCGCGCGCGGCGCTCTCCACGCAGCCCTGCGCGCGCGCGCCGCGCTGCGAGTGCCGCGCCGCTGCGCTGCACTGCCGGCCCTGCCGCGCCGGGGACCTCACTGTACGTACACGACACGATACATGTCAAGGCGACCGCGCGATAGCCCGCCGCCTGGCCACCGTGCTGGGCGCGCGCGCGGCGCTCTCCGCGCAGCCCTGCGCGCGCGCGCCGCGCTCCGAGTGCCGCGCCGCTGCGCTGCACTGCCGGCCCTGCCGCGCCGGGGACCTCACTGTACGTACACGACACGATACATGTCAAGGCGACCGCGCGATAGCCCGCCGCCTGGCCACCGTGCTGGGCGCGCGCGCGGCGCTCTCCGCGCAGCCCTGCGCGCGCGCGCCGCGCTGCGAGTGCCGCGCCGCTGCGCTGCACTGCCGGCCCTGCCGCGCCGGGGACCTCACTGTACGTACACGACACGATACATGTCAAGGCGACCGCGCGATAGCCCGCCGCCTGGCCACCGTGCTGGGCGCGCGCGCGGCGCTCTCCGCGCAGCCCTGCGCGCGCGCGCCGCGCTGCGAGTGCCGCGCCGCTGCGCTGCACTGCCGGCCCTGCCGCGCCGGGGACCTCACTGTACGTACACGACACGATACATGTCAAGGCGACCGCGCGATAGCCCGCCGCCTGGCCACCGTGCTGGGCGCGCGCGCGGCGCTCTCCGCGCAGCCCTGCGCGCGCGCGCCGCGCTGCGAGTGCCGCGCCGCTGCGCTGCACTGCCGGCCCTGCCGCGCCGGGGACCTCACTGTACGTACACGACACGATACATGTCAAGGCGACCGCGCGATAGCCCGCCGCGCTGCGAGTGCCGCGCCGCTGCGCTGCACTGCCGGCCCTGCCGCGCCGGGGACCTCACTGTACGTACACGACACGATACATGTCAAGGCGACCGCGCGATAGCCCGCCGCCTGGCCACCGTGCTGGGCGCGCGCGCGGCGCTCTCCGCGCAGCCCTGCGCGCGCGCGCCGCGCTGCGAGTGCCGCGCCGCTGCGCTGCACTGCCGGCCCTGCCGCGCCGGGGACCTCACTGTACGTACACGACACGATACATGTCAAGGCGACCGCGCGATAGCCCGCCGCCTGGCCACCGTGCTGGGCGCGCGCGCGGCGCTCTCCGCGCAGCCCTGCGCGCGCGCGCCGCGCTGCGAGTGCCGCGCCGCTGCGCTGCACTGCCGGCCCTGCCGCGCCGGGGACCTCACTGTACGTACACGACACGATACATGTCAAGGCGACCGCGCGATAGCCCGCCGCCTGGCCACCGTGCTGGGCGCGCGCGCGGCGCTCTCCGCGCAGCCCTGCGCGCGCGCGCCGCGCTGCGAGTGCCGCGCCGCTGCGCTGCACTGCCGGCCCTGCCGCGCCGGGGACCTCACTGTACGTACACGACACGATACATGTCAAGGCGACCGCGCGATAGCCCGCCGCCTGGCCACCGTGCTGGGCGCGCGCGCGGCGCTCTCCGCGCAGCCCTGCGCGCGCGCGCCGCGCTGCGAGTGCCGCGCCGCTGCGCTGCACTGCCGGCCCTGCCGCGCCGGGGACCTCACTGTACGTACACGACACGATACATGTCAAGGCGACCGCGCGATAGCCCGCCGCCTGGCCACCGTGCTGGGCGCGCGCGCAGGGCTGCGCGGATCGCTCTCCGCGCAGCCCTGCGCGCGCGCGCCGCGCTGCGAGTGCCGCGCCGCTGCGCTGCACTGCCGGCCCTGCCGCGCCGGGGACCTCACTGTACGTACACGACACGATACATGTCAAGGCGACCGCGCGATAGCCCGCCGCCTGGCCACCGTGCTGGGCGCGCGCGCGGCACTCTCCGCGCAGCCCTGCGCGCGCGCGCCGCGCTGCGAGTGCCGCGCCGCTGCGCTGCACTGCCGGCCCTGCCGCGCCGGGGACCTCACTGTACGTACACGACACGATACATGTCAAGGCGACCGCGCGATAGCCCGCCGCCTGGCCACCGTGCTGGGCGCGCGCGCGGCGCTCTCCGCGCAGCCCTGCGCGCGCGCGCCGCGCTGCGAGTGCCGCGCCGCTGCGCTGCACTGCCGGCCCTGCCGCGCCGGGGACCTCACTGTACGTACACGACACGATACATGTCAAGGCGACCGCGCGATAGCCCGCCGCCTGGCCACCGTGCTGGGCGCGCGCGCGGCGCTCTCCGCGCAGCCCTGCGCGCGCGCGCCGCGCTGCGAGTGCCGCGCCGCTGCGCTGCACTGCCGGCCCTGCCGCGCCGGGGACCTCACTGTACGTACACGACACGATACATGTCAAGGCGACCGCGCGATAGCCCGCCGCCTGGCCACCGTGCTGGGCGCGCGCGCGGCGCTCTCCGCGCAGCCCTGCGCGCGCGCGCCGCGCTGCGAGTGCCGCGCCGCTGCGCTGCACTGCCGGCCCTGCCGCGCCGGGGACCTCACTGTACGTACACGACACGATACATGTCAAGGCGACCGCGCGATAGCCCGCCGCCTGGCCACCGTGCTGGGCGCGCGCGCGGCGCTCTCCGCGCAGCCCTGCGCGCGCGCGCCGCGCTGCGAGTGCCGCGCCGCTGCGCTGCACTGCCGGCCCTGCCGCGCCGGGGACCTCACTGTACGTACACGACACGATACATGTCAAGGCGACCGCGCGATAGCCCGCCGCCTGGCCACCGTGCTGGGCGCGCGCGCGGCGCTCTCCGCGCAGCCCTGCGCGCGCGCGCCGCGCTGCGAGTGCCGCGCCGCTGCGCTGCACTGCCGGCCCTGCCGCGCCGGGGACCTCACTGTACGTACACGACACGATACATGTCAAGGCGACCGCGCGATAGCCCGCCGCCTGGCCACCGTGCTGGGCGCGCGCGCGGCGCTCTCCGCGCAGCCCTGCGCGCGCGCGCCGCGCTGCGAGTGCCGCGCCGCTGCGCTGCACTGCCGGCCCTGCCGCGCCGGGGACCTCACTGTACGTACACGACACGATACATGTCAAGGCGACCGCGCGATAGCCCGCCGCCTGGCCACCGTGCTGGGCGCGCGCGCGGCGCTCTCCGCGCAGCCCTGCGCGCGCGCGCCGCGCTGCGAGTGCCGCGCCGCTGCGCTGCACTGCCGGCCCTGCCGCGCCGGGGACCTCACTGTACGTACACGACACGATACATGTCAAGGCGACCGCGCGATAGCCCGCCGCCTGGCCACCGTGCTGGGCGCGCGCGCGGCGCTCTCCGCGCAGCCCTGCGCGCGCGCGCCGCGCTGCGAGTGCCGCGCCGCTGCGCTGCACTGCCGGCCCTGCCGCGCCGGGGACCTCACTGTACGTACACGACACGATACATGTCAAGGCGACCGCGCGATAGCCCGCCGCCTGGCCACCGTGCTGGGCGCGCGCGCGGCGCTCTCCACGCAGCCCTGCGCGCGCGCGCCGCGCTGCGAGTGCCGCGCCGCTGCGCTGCACTGCCGGCCCTGCCGCGCCGGGGACCTCACTGTACGTACACGACACGATACATGTCAAGGCGACCGCGCGATAGCCCGCCGCCTGGCCACCGTGCTGGGCGCGCGCGCAGGGCTGCGCGGATCGCTCTCCGCGCAGCCCTGCGCGCGCGCGCCGCGCTGCGAGTGCCGCGCCGCTGCGCTGCACTGCCGGCCCTGCCGCGCCGGGGACCTCACTGTACGTACACGACACGATACATGTCAAGGCGACCGCGCGATAGCCCGCCGCCTGGCCACCGTGCTGGGCGCGCGCGCGGCGCTCTCCGCGCAGCCCTGCGCGCGCGCGCCGCGCTGCGAGTGCCGCGCCGCTGCGCTGCACTGCCGGCCCTGCCGCGCCGGGGACCTCACTGTACGTACACGACACGATACATGTCAAGGCGACCGCGCGATAGCCCGCCGCCTGGCCACCGTGCTGGGCGCGCGCGCGGCGCTCTCCGCGCAGCCCTGCGCGCGCGCGCCGCGCTGCGAGTGCCGCGCCGCTGCGCTGCACTGCCGGCCCTGCCGCGCCGGGGACCTCACTGTACGTACACGACACGATACATGTCAAGGCGACCGCGCGATAGCCCGCCGCCTGGCCACCGTGCTGGGCGCGCGCGCGGCGCTCTCCGCGCAGCCCTGCGCGCGCGCGCCGCGCTGCGAGTGCCGCGCCGCTGCGCTGCACTGCCGGCCCTGCCGCGCCGGGGACCTCACTGTACGTACACGACACGATACATGTCAAGGCGACCGCGCGATAGCCCGCCGCCTGGCCACCGTGCTGGGCGCGCGCGCGGCGCTCTCCACGCAGCCCTGCGCGCGCGCGCCGCGCTGCGAGTGCCGCGCCGCTGCGCTGCACTGCCGGCCCTGCCGCGCCGGGGACCTCACTGTACGTACACGACACGATACATGTCAAGGCGACCGCGCGATAGCCCGCCGCCTGGCCACCGTGCTGGGCGCGCGCGCGGCGCTCTCCGCGCAGCCCTGCGCGCGCGCGCCGCGCTGCGAGTGCCGCGCCGCTGCGCTGCACTGCCGGCCCTGCCGCGCCGGGGACCTCACTGTACGTACACGACACGATACATGTCAAGGCGACCGCGCGATAGCCCGCCGCCTGGCCACCGTGCTGGGCGCGCGCGCGGCGCTCTCCGCGCAGCCCTGCGCGCGCGCGCCGCGCTGCGAGTGCCGCGCCGCTGCGCTGCACTGCCGGCCCTGCCGCGCCGGGGACCTCACTGTACGTACACGACACGATACATGTCAAGGCGACCGCGCGATAGCCCGCCGCCTGGCCACCGTGCTGGGCGCGCGCGCGGCGCTCTCCGCGCAGCCCTGCGCGCGCGCGCCGCGCTGCGAGTGCCGCGCCGCTGCGCTGCACTGCCGGCCCTGCCGCGCCGGGGACCTCACTGTACGTACACGACACGATACATGTCAAGGCGACCGCGCGATAGCCCGCCGCCTGGCCACCGTGCTGGGCGCGCGCGCGGCGCTCTCCGCGCAGCCCTGCGCGCGCGCGCCGCGCTGCGAGTGCCGCGCCGCTGCGCTGCACTGCCGGCCCTGCCGCGCCGGGGACCTCACTGTACGTACACGACACGATACATGTCAAGGCGACCGCGCGATAGCCCGCCGCCTGGCCACCGTGCTGGGCGCGCGCGCGGCGCTCTCCGCGCAGCCCTGCGCGCGCGCGCCGCGCTGCGAGTGCCGCGCCGCTGCGCTGCACTGCCGGCCCTGCCGCGCCGGGGACCTCACTGTACGTACACGACACGATACATGTCAAGGCGACCGCGCGATAGCCCGCCGCCTGGCCACCGTGCTGGGCGCGCGCGCGGCGCTCTCCGCGCAGCCCTGCGCGCGCGCGCCGCGCTGCGAGTGCCGCGCCGCTGCGCTGCACTGCCGGCCCTGCCGCGCCGGGGACCTCACTGTACGTACACGACACGATACATGTCAAGGCGACCGCGCGATAGCCCGCCGCCTGGCCACCGTGCTGGGCGCGCGCGCGGCGCTCTCCGCGCAGCCCTGCGCGCGCGCGCCGCGCTGCGAGTGCCGCGCCGCTGCGCTGCACTGCCGGCCCTGCCGCGCCGGGGACCTCACTGTACGTACACGACACGATACATGTCAAGGCGACCGCGCGATAGCCCGCCGCCTGGCCACCGTGCTGGGCGCGCGCGCGGCGCTCTCCGCGCAGCCCTGCGCGCGCGCGCCGCGCTGCGAGTGCCGCGCCGCTGCGCTGCACTGCCGGCCCTGCCGCGCCGGGGACCTCACTGTACGTACACGACACGATACATGTCAAGGCGACCGCGCGATAGCCCGCCGCCTGGCCACCGTGCTGGGCGCGCGCGCGGCGCTCTCCGCGCAGCCCTGCGCGCGCGCGCCGCGCTGCGAGTGCCGCGCCGCTGCGCTGCACTGCCGGCCCTGCCGCGCCGGGGACCTCACTGTACGTACACGACACGATACATGTCAACTCGAGGTTAACAATCTAGGTACTATACTCATACTCATACGTAACACGGCGAATCTTGATCCCTGTGACAGCTACAATCTCCTTACAATTTATAACCTTAGGTATAACGTAAAATTGAATTGTGATAACAGCTGTCATAGGGATCAAGATTCGCCGCGATACATATATACGTCGAGACGACACGACCATTCTAAAAGTGCAGAATTTCCTACTTTATATACTTTTTCAACAATAATCAATCACTTGTTTTTGTACCAGGGGCTCTCCTTCTGGAACCAGGATGACTTCGACGACCTGATCGACCTCTCCCTGGACCAGTCCCTGCCAGCGCTCAGCTGATGACGTTTTAGTAAATAAGATTGACGCCTGTAGATAACTACAATACGACATTCGTACTTTGTGTACATATTTCGTACTTCAGTGTAATTGTAGCTTGTAATGCTGTAGTAAATTATTTTTGTTATGACAATATTGTTTTTTTTTTCACGATTTAAATTAGAAAATTAGTTCTCCATAAACCTTAACTTGAAAGCATGAGGGTTAGAAACTGTGAAAGCATACTTACATCGAGATCGGTTCAAGTGCTAAGCCGATTGCCCTTGCACGTTAGTACCAAACGGGACCGATAGATGGCGCTGACCCCATTCCTACTTCGCGCTGTTAAGATTTTTCTAGAATGGGGTTGGCCGTGCGAAGGTATTTGCAGATGGCGCCAGCATAGGTTTTACCTGTCAGTCCTACCAAAACTGTCAAATTCTTGTTTTTTTTTTCGGAATTTCCTTTAATTAATCAAGCCGTTTAAGCCACATCCCATAGAAAAAAGGCTAGTGATTATAGCTTGACCACAACCGCACAAACTATAGGTAAAACCTATGATGGCGCCATCTAGTCAAACATTTGACAGTTGCCAGCCCCATTAATGGGGTAGGGACGGGTATAGATATTTCATTAGCGCGTCAAAAAAAAATCGTGATTCAATTGTCTTGGTAGTTTCACCTATTTTTTTAAGTCCTATTATTGGAAGTCCGAAAATGTTCGTCATAAAATTTTACGCCATAATAATCGTTAGTCCTAATAATTCTTGATCCTAACGATCGTAACTCATAACCATTCGAAGTCATAATGACAGTAATCATAAGTTTCACAGGTCCTAATTTTTATTTTCCTAATTTTTTGCGTCATAACACTCACTTGCCCGTTTTATTTCAATTCATAATGACACTAGTACATTTTTTAATCCTAAATTTGTTTTTCATAATATTTCTCATCATAAATGTTACTTGGCGTTATCGAAGTAAATAAACGTGTGGTTTTTAGGGTTCCGTAGCCAAATGGCAAAAAACGGAACCCTTATAGATTCGTCATGTCTGTCTGTCTGTCTGTCCGTCAGTATGTCACAGGCATTTTACTCTAAAACCATAAGGTGTGTTTGAATAAATAATTGAGGATAGGGTGTATTTTGTTAACCGCTACATAGTTTTGTAATGAAATTACTAAAAAAGATTTTTTTTAGGGGTGCACCCCATACATAAAACTGAAAGTCAAAAATTATTTTTTCATTGCAAGCCCACTTGTGGTACATCAATCGACAGGCCTTTCAAAATAAATATAAGGTTTCTAAGCATTTTTTTGGATTAAGTGAATAGAGTCGGAGATAATCGCCCCGAAAGTGACTAAAATTGTGTCCCCCCCCCCTCTAATTTTTGAACCGTGTATTTTAAAAATATGAAAAAAATCATGCTCATAGGGATTATAAAATTCTACCAGCGAAATTAGTTTTCAACAAGATCGGTTCAAAGGTTTTCGAGATATTTATAAAAAACTGCGTTGCTTAAAGAAAAGGATGTAAGTGCCATAAGTTTTCAGTAACGATATGACCTTTTTCATGTCAGACCCATCATACCCCTAGCAATACCCTGGTAGGGTGTAGGGTGGGACTGAACCATACCACCGTAGTGCTGTGCACTATATTATGCTTTATAATATCTATCCCAAAAGTCCTATTACCGTTATCAGTATCACGCAGTGTAGTTGAAAAAGTTAGACTACCGTTATCTGTACGAGTAGGTAACCTTTGATTTAGTATATAGAACTAGATGCACAATGTCAAACAAATATGCCAAGAAATGTGCCCCAGAACATGAACGAAGAATACTCTGGACAGGCTATGGTAATAATAATACCACGTGCGAGCGAGCTGGTAGCATACAAATCTCTATAAGTGTGACAGAAAGGGGAATATCATTCAATGTCCTTGTCATAGTTCCACTTTTTAGGGTTCCGTACCAAAAAAGTTACTAAAGGAACCCTTATGGTGCGACTCCGTCCGTCTGTCTGTCTGTCACAAAGTGAAATATCTCACGAACTACTTAAGGTATCAATTTGAAATTTGGAATGGTTTTAAATGAGTCATCCACGTGCATGGAAAATGAAATTTTTTAACATATATTTTAATTTTCCATGAAATCTTACGAATATGAGGGGGCAAAAAAAAAATTCAACTATTGGGTCAAGTGGGGTATCATTTGAAAGGGCTTGAGTTGCACATTTTGAAACAGTTTTTTTTTTCTACACGGGGAAAATTTTGATCTATGAAGGAAAATGTAAAAAAAAATACCATCCCCCCCCCCCCCTTATCTCCGAAGTTATTCAAGCGAAAAATTTGAAATAATTACTTGTGAATAAGATAAACATAAATATTACGGGAAATGTTTTCTTTTTTTCTGTATCTAGCATATTTTTTGTTTTATTTACAAAAATCATTTCCTACTTAAGTTTGCAATTTAATCAACTTTATAAGTATTTTTTTGTTTTGAAATTCCTATAAGACTATAATAGACATACCCTAATTTCAAATTAAAAAATAATAATCGAGATCGGTACACGTGATAAACAATAATCGCTAAAACACCAACATACATACTAAGCTGATTGCCCTTGCACGTTAGTACCAAATGGGGCTGATAGACAGCGCTGACCCCATTCGCGTTGTTAAGATTTTTCTAGAATGAATGGAGTTGGGACGGGTATATTTCAATAGCAGGTCAAAAAAAATCGCGATTCAATTGTCTTGGTAGTTTGATGGTGTTGGTGTAAAAGTTACTAGTTGTTTGAAATTGAATTCTGTTGTGTTGGGTTAAAATAAGTAAATAATTTAACAAATATTGGGACATTTACCTTTACCTTGAGTTAATTGCTAGTTTGTACGGAACCCTCGGTGCGCGAGTCGGACTCGCACTTGACCGGTTTTTTTTATCGCTAGGTACAAGACGAGGTCATAAGACTCTAGCTAGACGTCTCTACATTGACACATCGACTCTACATTACGCGGCAGCGGCCGGCGAAGCGCCAGAACCGATTTTTTTTTTTCAATTTACTTAGCGAAAGCTTTTATTCATTAGGAAAAACAAAATTAGGAGTTAAAGTATGTTCTTAGTTATGTTATTAGGACTAACAAAATTATGATGTATGTCCGTTATGAAGAAAAATGTTATGATTAACAAAATTATGACTTAAAGCAAGTTCTTAGTAATGAAATTAGGAAGAAATATTTTAGGACAACTGATCATTATGACTTTCAATTTTAGGAAAGAAATTTAGGAACAAAAAAGTTAGGACGAAAAAAATTAGGACTAGCGATGATTATGACTACAATACGTTAGTACAAAAAAAAATAGGATCACGAATTTTATGGCAGCCAATATGGACCCGATATGGTCTTGGTGTAAGTTATTCGTTGTTTGAAATTGAATTCTGATGGAACATTTACTTTCCCTTAAGGTAATTGATAGTTTGTACGGAACCCTAGGTGCGCGAGTCAGACTCACACTTGACCGGTTTTTCTTTTGGAGTAATAATAAATTTTGAGTCTACACCCTTATTAACACTACGAGTAACATTAACATAACTAATTAGCCTCAGCACTACCGAGTATATTACGATGTGTAATTGAGGAGTCGCTCTGGTATATATAACGACCTGGTATGATAGACTTTGAAATCTTACCGAACTTACATGACTTTTGCAATTTTCAGCTCAATCGTATAGCAGCAATCGATTGAAAATGTCGTAATGGACAACTTGGATACGAACTTAGCAAGTTAATTAGTGAAGTGCCGTTAGATGAACTTTCAATTTTGAAATGATAAGCATTTAAAAAAAAAATTCGTTCGCAGTGTTATTTCTTAATCATTTCTTAATACAATATTGATAACCACACTGGTACCACTTATGTAAAAATCAAGATTAACTTTTCTTCAAAGTTTAACCGTATTCATTTGCAAGTGCACTATTGATAAGCTTCAATGACACCGCTCATACTGTTCTCTATTTCATCACACGCTGCGCTGCACCAAGGAAAACATCCATAAATCAAAGCCTTTTTAAATTTATGTGAATATACTTATTAAAACTACCATTCTTGAAATAAGAATTTTTACAATAATATCACATTCTATTCTATAAAAATTATACATTTTATACATTATAATGCTTTAACTATAATTCATAAACAATTTTACTTATGCATTTTATATGCTAAGACTACGCCAAAAATAACTAAAAATACAGCAGAAGCTTTGAACAACATAACTCTCAGTACTTGATTTTGCCCAGCGACAGAGTTGACAATCAGATTGTTCATTAAGAATACTTGATTGCTCTCCTCAAGGAAAGCCTGCTGCTCCTCGGGAGTCATTCTGGCGGCGACCTCGTTCATGGCAGCACGGAACTCATTCTTCAGCTTCGGAATATCAATGTCAGTGAAGTCAGTGACTTGGTCTGTATATACCTCGGAGTCTTTTTCTGGAAGAAAAATCTAGGTTATATTCACTGCTCACGCCATAGCCATAGCTCACGTTGGGTGAACATCCAGAATGAAACAGCTCTGCTCAACACTGCAGCCATTGGACTTGAGCTAAATTATGGGAACAAGTGTCATATTTGCAAAAATCACTAGGAATATTAGGAGACATAATATTGGGGGACAATGTCACACAATACTTTTCAGAATGTAATATAGACTGGCTGGCGATACTGTGGCAAGAGATTGAGGTGTCAATGTCCACCAACCATGTTAATCGTCAAATTTCCTGGGAGGATTTTGAGTGTGGCTGCCAGCTGATGACAATAACCACTGAGAAAAACCTGGATGGCATTGCAATATCATGGGGTCAGCAGATGGTCTGATAGAGATGCAACAAGTTAGAGTAGAAAATAAACTTACTATCACCAAACATGTTCCGCTTCTTGGCCAGTATCTGGCCACCACTCAGAAGACCCATGTATAGGTGCCACATATAAGCCATGAGCAACCGTGGGCTATCTTTCTCCAGTTCTTGCAGGTGCTCCAGATAGCTGTCCAATGCGGTCGAGCGAGGTGTTGCCTGCCAGTCCGCACCAAGGTAGTGAGCTAGGTCCGCTTCAAAAGCAGCTTTTCTGTGTCAAGAAAACTTGCCATGAGACTAAAATGTATTGTTTGCATATGATGCAATGATGTTTTCCCATAAGATTGCTGCATTGCAAGTAGCTATTGGTCACAGTGATATAAGGGCTCTCCCAGCCCAGACACCTGGTCATGGCGACTACTTCAAATTGTGTAACCCATACCCATATGCTTGTTTGAAAGCTAGAAGTAACACCAAAAACAAAACACATTGGACAAGTAAGTGAACTACTTGACTACAGAATTTTTCAATTAAAGTCAGCTCTGAAGGAGTTGATGCAAAATAGGTGCATGCCTAGCCCGCAAAAGCCTATGAGTAGCAGAATTTGTTTTTATTTAGTGGAGGTAGTTTGAATTTATTTCTTTTTTCAGAACCAACAGCTATAAAACTTATTAAGTACATGTATTAACAAAAAAGCCAATTACTGGATCTCACAGATCAAATCAGACACCACTATAATATTAAAATACTTTAACTTTTATATGAATATATTAGTATGTAGTGTAGGTAGTTTCAAGTAAGAAGGATTATGAAAAGTTGTTTATTAATATGAGTATCAACTGGGTGAAAATCATAAAAATTGTACATAGTTAAGGGCCTTAATCTAATCTACGCTTTAACTTTTCTCATTTGTGTAACAACAATTACCCATACATTTTACATTTAAATTGATTTTCATCCAACTGCCTTGGCAGAAAAAATACTTAGCAAAATGACAGAACTAAAGGTAAAAAATAAAATTGCTACAAAGTGTGAAAAGTATAGATGTGTCTTATAAAGAATACCCAGAAGCAGTGAAATTATAATTTTACCTATAAAGGGTTTTGTGCACAAACAGTTTATTATAATCTGGCATGTTGAGTCTCTCCTTAGCATCCTCTAGGAAAGCAAAAATGTGGTAGAAGACAAACAGTCCTCCGCCCCAGACTGCCTCGTCCCTCAGAGCTGAAAAAATTTAAAATCAAATTTAACAAAAAATATACTTTAATGTTAGTGGACATTCTCAACCAGATTACAAGATGGACAAATGATATTCTTTGGGATCAATTAAAGAATTAATAAAATAATAGGAATAGTGAGCAATAATTAATAGTGGTAACTGGTAAGGCAATACAAAAGGGCACTTCCGAAGTTTTAGGAAGCCATTCTATTCTATAAAATTCTTTGTCTCTCAAATAATGAAGTTGAAGGTACTTACAAATTGCGAACTTAGCGTTGACCAAGGCATCGCTCACGGAGTGGATTTTCCGAGTTGCTTTCCTCATTCGTGTTGTAAAAAGTTCTACGTTGCCCGACATTTTTTACTTAATATGAAATAGACAATGGAATACAAATTCTTATTACAAATACAACACCACACGACCCGAGCAATGAATTTGATTTTAGTGACAGAAACCAGAAACAGACAGATTTGATTTGATGCAGTGTTGCCAGATACAAAAAGCGGGAGCTGCGCTTTCAAAACGCGGATTTTTAAATAAAAATGCGGATTTGCGGAATACATTCATAGGTTTTTTTGGCACGTTGAAAAGCCGAAGAAACATCATGATAAATTCCTTAAATTATATTTTTACTATTAAAATGAAAAAAATGTCCTCGACATCTTCATCCGTTTCCCTGACATTCACTTAAAGCCTGCATCACACTGGAGCCTGGCGCGGCCTGACCGCGGCGGACAATAGTTAACTTGTCCGCCGCTGTCAAATTTACTATTGTCCACCACCGCAGGCCGCGCCAGTGTGTGGCAGGCCCTGGAGAAGTTGTAAATGTTGTTTACAATGCACTTGCTCTGAAAGTGCGCCTTTACATAGGTCAACATGAACACGGGAAGCCCTCCATGCCAACACGGCGCCGCGCGGAGGGGGGCGGCCGTGCAGGAATGGATTTCGGGCCAATATTCCAACACGCGTGCGAGATTGACATTTCATGACAATACAAATTTCACCTTTTTTGTATAATTTTTAATTTCCTCGCATGATACATTGTAAAATTTTGTATGATACACGTGTGGATAGGTAATTCCCAACTCGTATCGATCAAAAACACTCCCTCACGGTCGTGTTTTTGGTGATATCCACTCGTTGGGAATTACCAACTTTCCGCACTTGTATCATAAATAACTATTGCCGTCATTCTTGACATAATACTTTTCGTTGGGGAAAAGTTAATGCAGCAGCCACCTTTTTCGCGCACCCCTTTATTGGCCAAAAGGCTTTTTCCACGAGCAAGTGGTAACATTTAAAAATGGTACTTGACGGCGCATCCAGAGAATTGGCTTGATGGCGCTAGTGTTGCCTATTTGATTACTGAACGAAATGTAAAGAGGACGTAACACCGAGCGCTGGGGTGGCGGCCAGGATACGTGGTATCGACTAGGTAGTCTGTGGACGGAACTGACAGAGCTGTCATTGAAGGGCACAAAGAGAATATAACCCGTTTAAGGGCATGGTGGCCGATGTTGCGCTCGCACCTCACGTGTTGCGGTGGAACGCCATATTCATTGTTTTATTATCATCCACTCCAGATATTGTAGTTTATGCCTGATTTATTCTGTGGTCTGATTAAACCATTAACCGAGCTTATCCGGACTACTCTTATTTCTACAAAAACCTGGTCTCCTAGCCCAACTACCCACCGATATGAATTCTGCGGATAAAGACCGTGCACACAGTGATTATACTAACGTGTCTTCGTACCCGTATATTTTAAAAAGCGGATCCGCGTTAGCTTAACTTGGATAGCGGGGCCAGTGGCAAAAACCCGGAGAAAAAAGCGGAAAAGTGGGGTATCTGGCAACACTGATTTGATGACACTTAGGCCGCTTTTAGACTATCATAGAAATATGATCATAGACATAGGACTCATACTAATTTGATAAACCTATGACGGTGTAATAACAACCTATGATTCACCTATGATCATAGGTTGTTATTACACCGTCATAAGTTTATCAAATTAATACGAGTCCTATGTCTATGATATAGATATCTATGATCTATGAGATAGTCTAATAGCGGCCTTAGACGGGGCGCGCACGAACACGAAGCAACTTTGTCGCCAGCGACAGTATATCTGTCTCTTTTGCACGCTCAAAGTGAGATAAAGAGAGATGTATAATGTGTATAATATACCTACTGTCGCGGCGACAAAGTTGCTTCGTTCGTGTTCGTGTGGTGTTCGTGGTTCTGAGTTTTTTTTTTGACAAGTTTTGCGTTTTGGTGCAAGGTGCCTAGGTGAAGTGCAAACAAAATGCGCAAACCCTACGCAATACATTATGTTTTCACAATGGTGAATTGGACAAGAGTACTGGTCTAGCAAAATCTAATTTGTTTAAAATTTGTGGATCCCACCATATATTGACAAGTTTTGCTGGTTAACTAAAAAAAAATGTATCCCAACTTTTTGCGTTGAGTAGAGTAAGCGATGCCGTGAAGTCAGTTGAGTGCGGCAACATTATAATGTGATTATAATTTCCGGCGAACCGGGAGAACGCCGGCCTGCGAGTTCTTCCAATTTATTTAATATGTTTTAGTAAAAGGTTACCCTAATTTGTGTTGTGTTTTGTATTAAGTTAAAACTAGTATCTCTTAATTTTATAGATTACTCTACTCAGCAAAACAAGACATAATGGGCGATTCAAAGAAAATCAAGGTCAGTCTAATATAAAAGATCTTATAATCTCCTATCGAATTACATGCTAATAACCATACAAGTTTCGCGACAAAACATCTTTTAAGAAATAAAACAACTCGTCTTTTGCATTTCTTCTAGTGAAAATTTATTTCCTATTCGTCTAAATAAAAGAAGTAAAACAGTTTGTTTACAAATTGATATGATAAGCGTTATCAGTTTGACAATTGTTAAGTCAAGGTAGTTGCCTAACCTATCTGTGGTCATAAAAAATATATTACGAAATCACCAATACAATTACAATATCAATATAACCATGGCTTATGACTTAAAACAAGAAGGTGATGTGAAGGAATACATCGAGAACCTAGGTGTCGAATACCGTTTCGGTTGCTACAAGGAGAAAAAACCAGAAGTATGCCATTTGCTGGGAGACTACTTGGAGGCTATAAAGAAAGATTTCGACAAAGCGGCTAAGGTTTTTAAAAGCAATTGCTCAGACTATAAGTTCGGGAAATCGTGTTTGAAGTATGGGAATTACTGTTTAGTGGGGCGGGGCTCGGAAAAGGGAAACCCTGCGGAGGCCCTAACCTATTTCGAGAAAGGATGCGAGCTGGGGGAGCCGTCGGCCTGTCTGCACGCAGGGATGATGCTCACGGCCACTGGACCCAACACGAGCATAAAGAGGGATGTCCCTAAAGGTAAGACAAATATTTTGTATATTTTATAATTATAACCTTAGACTAACCACTTTTGAAAGCTGAATCTGCTGTTTTTGTATATATCATCTATGGAATGCTCTCCCCTTTAAGATAGGACAGGCTCAAAGTACATTTTCATCCAAGCGCAAGTTGCACAAGCATCTACTCGAAAATTCTCGAGATTAAGACTTGTGGTAGTTTTTAGTAGCAGGAATTATATTATATTGTATTGTATTTATTATATTTGTAGTATGTGGGTGAAGATCAAAAAATATGCTACATAGTTAAGGCCTTAATTTAATCTACGCTTTAACTTTCTCATTTTCGTAACGACAATTACCCATACATTTTATATGGGTTATTGTCGTTACAAAAATGAGAAAGTTAAAGCGTAGATTAAATTAAGGCTTTAACTATGTAGCATATTTTTTGATCTTCACCCATGTGATAGTTATTTAATATTAAATTATAATAAAAATGTACCTATACCATATTATATTTATTGGAATTATCCATATAACATACTAGTACTTTTTCCTCTTACTTTATTTCTGTGTTGTTCTCATACTCCGCACCAGCTATGCTTATTTTCTGTTTGGCCTTAAGGTTGACTGTTAGAGAATGCCTTATGGAATTAAGTTCGCCTTTTGTACTTGTATCTTGTTACTGTGCAATAAAGTTTAAATAAATATATCCAGTGAAAGATCTTGTCCAAGTCACCTTTATACAAATACTAGCTGCCCGCGCTGCACCACCCCATCCACATATTACAAAGATCACAGGATCGGAGCTGCAGAATAACATATATCCTATTTCAAACCTCCAAGAAGTCCATCTATACACTTGTGGAAGATTTTTTTATGTAGAATGAGTACCTAATTGTGGAGTTTACTCCCTTCCAATATTTTTATATACTAATTCCTAATAATTTTGTTCCAGGCTACAATTATTTAAAGAAGAGCTGTGACCAAAACGACAACATGGCTTGCCACTATCTCTGTGGCATGTATGTCAGCGGTGTGCCCCGGAACGTGGCGGAGTACAACCCACACAACCCCGCCAAGAACAAAAACATAGACTACCTCATCAAACCTGACATGAAGAAGGCATTTGAATTTGCTAAGAAAGCTTGTGAAAATGGAAATATGTATGGGTGTGCCAACGTTAGCATGATGTACAAAAAGGGGGATGGAGTTGAACAGAATTTAGATGAATCCAAGAGGTTCTTCCAAATTGCACAAGAGTTACAAAAAGCACATGAGACAACTAAGGAACTCAAGTTCCAGCAAGGCTTGGATAAGTAACTATAGAACATAGAGATGCTTAATAGAATTTTGATTTATGATTGTTACCTTCACAGCATTTAACATTTAAGATCTTGTATGGTTCTGGTAGTTTGTGAACATTTTATGTAATTATATTAAAGTATTAATGTTACTAAAGAGTTTCATTGTCTTCAAATGATAAGTTCCAGTTTCACAACAGAATGTTTGTCCTACCTAGAGTACCTAGTTAACATAATTATTGTGAATGTACTTCTTCGTAATTACTCTATCTTGTTCATTAAAAATATAACCTCGTTATAAAGCACAACCTTAGACTAAAAAGACAGATAATAGAACTAAGAATGGGCTTCTCTAAGGGCAAATATCAGACCGCTCTATCTGAAGACTTATTTCTTAGTTTTCTTACGATAAAATAATTCAATAGCAAAATCACAAAATAATATTAATAGGGAGACTCACGGTCGGAAGAGTGACTATTGTAACCAAGATTTCCGTATGGTTTTTAGTAGAATGTTTTTTGCGAAAAAAACGTGATATTTGCCGAATTAGAAAATAATCATGGAGTCCTCTCCTTTTCTACATGACGTACTTCCTGAACCACTGGTAAACCTCAACCTGCCTGTCCGTTTATGTCGGTCTCACACTTATTACCTACTTACGTGCTTGCTTGTGAAAGACGAATGCTTAATAGTTTGCTAGTCAGGTCGTAAGGCCAATAGGCAGCATAATTATTAATTAAAACAATTATAGATCGGCATCATCGGCGGCTCGGGCTTCGACGACCCGGCGCTGTTCGAGGAGCAGACCGAGCACCACGAGAGCACGCCGTTCGGGGCGCCTTCGGACGCGCTCATCGAGGGCCACGTGCGGGGCGTGCCATGCGTGCTGCTCGCGCGCCACGGGAGGAAGCACCAGCTGCAGCCCAGGTCTGTACTGGAGCCCGGCCTGTCGGAACAGGCAGCCAACACGAGATTACACCGTTCGGGGCGCCTTCGGACGCGCTCATCGAGGGCCACGTGCGGGGCGTGCCATGCGTGCTGCTCGCGCGCCACGGGAGGAAGCACCAGCTGCAGCCCAGGTCTGTACTGGAGCCCGGCCTGTCGGAACAGGCAGCCAACACGACATTACACCGTTCGGGGCGCCTTCGGACGCGCTCATCGAGGGCCACGTGCGGGGCGTGCCATGCGTGCTGCTCGCGCGCCACGGGAGGAAGCACCAGCTGCAGCCCAGGTCTGTACTGGAGCCCGGCCTGTCGGAACAGGCAGCCAACACGAGATTACACCGTTCGGGGCGCCTTCGGACGCGCTCATCGAGGGCCACGTGCGGGGCGTGCCATGCGTGCTGCTCGCGCGCCACGGGAGGAAGCACCAGCTGCAGCCCAGGTCTGTACTGGAGCCCGGCCTGTCGGAACAGGCAGCCAACACGAGATTACACCGTTCGGGGCGCCCTCGGGCGCGCTCATCTCGTCATCGTCTATTATATTATTCTGTACCGGCGTGCTGCTGGCGCGTTACGGGAGAAAGCAGTAGCTCCAATCCAGGTTTATTGGTACAACGGAACATGCCGTTCAGCGTTAGAAAATTTCAATATAATTGTCGCTGTTCCGTATATACACAATTTAATTTGGGAGGTAAGCTTCACCTGGTAAAGGTAAAGGTCGCGGGAGTCCGCTGGATAAGGTATCAATTTGAAATTTGGAATGGTTTTAAATGAGAGTCATCCACGTGCATGGAAAATGAAATTTGTTAATATATATTTTAAATTTCCACGAAATCTTACGAATATGAGGAGGGGGCAAAAAAAAATTCAGCTATTGGGTAAAGTGGGGTATCATTTTTGAAAGGGCTTGAGTTGCACATTTTGAAACAGTTTTTCTTTTTTTTTCTACACGGGGAAAATTTTGATCTATGAAGGAAAATGTAAAAAAAAATACCATTCCCCCCCCCCTTATCTCCGAAGTTATTCAAGCGAAAAATTTGAAATTCCTATAAGACTATAATAGAAATACCCTAATTTCAAATTAAAAAATAATAATCGAGATCGGTACACGTGATAAACAATAATCGCTAAAACACCAACATACATACTAAGCTGATTGCCCGTGCACGTTAGTACCAAATGGGGCTGATAGACGGCGCTGACCCCATTCGCGTTGTTAAGATTTTTCTAGAATGAATGGAGTTGGGACGGGTATATTTCAATAGCAGGTCAAAAAAATCGCGATTCAATTGTCTTGGTAGTTTGATGGTGTTGGTGTAAAAGTTACTCGTTGTTTGAAATTGAATTCTGTTGTGTTGGGTTAAAATAAGTAAATGATTTACAAATATTGGGACATTTACTTTTACCTTGAGTTAATTGCTAGTTTGTACGGAACCCTCGGTGCGCGAGTCGGACTCGCACTTGACCGGTTTTTTTAATTTATACATTGGCATTGGAGCATTTGTACGCAATGTGCCAATTGAACACAGATGTTAATAAAATAATCGATTGTAATTTCATCGTAGTCGATTCAAAACGAAAATATTTCAAGTTTTAACTCTAACAACGTTGTATAAAAATGTATACATATTTCGTAATATTTAAAAATTAGTAATAATAATTAAGATAATAGACATTTTAACAATAGCTTTTTTTAAATTTCCTCATAGTCGGTGTGAAAAATAGTATGTGTCACTCGGTAGCAAAATTATTTTCGTCTCGGGCGTAAACACTTGTATCCCTCCCTCCGATATGATCCCTCACTACGCTCAGGATCCTACGTTAGAATCCCTCGCTACGCTAAGGATTCTATTGTAGGATTCCTCGCTACGTTCAGGATTCAATACACCGCCCTCGCCGTAAATATACTATTTTGCTCCCTTGTGACACAAATAACTATTCAATCCTTGTCAAGACACTTTTCGATTCAGGACATTACTAACCTAAGGCCCAAATTAACGAAAGTTCTGTGTTCACAGTGATATAAACTACCGCGCCAACATCTGGGCACTGAAGCAGCGCGGCTGTACGCACGTGCTGGCGACCACGGCGACTGGCTCGCTGGTGGAGGAATACCGCCCGGGCGACCTGGTCGTGCTCGACGACTATATAGATAGGTGAGGAGCCGAATGGCTTATGATTTCCGGGCGCGTCCCGCCTGCGTTCATGCGTACAGAGTGGAGCAATCTCCAAATAGGTATGAGAAAAAGCAAAAAAAAACCTAAGTATACGATAGTTTTCGATTTTGAAATCACCCAATGCTATAGTGTTTGGGTTCTAGTAACATAGTTTATTTTGACATAAGCACGTTTAACCCATTTGATAGCACTGTCTTGAACTCAAGTTTGTCCATCCAGCCATCCAAAAACAATAGGCTTAAGACTTGCGTGGCGTTGGGTGCCACCTTTTTTTTCTGAGGCGGCGACAGGGTTAAGTGCAAGCGAGAGAAGTAAGATCGGAATCCTATTCCAAATGCTCTAAACTAAGAAAATTTGCTCGGCGTCTGAGCGGGAACGATTGTTTTTAGAGCCTAGCAACCAAAGAGAGCGTTCGCACATTACGGCCACTACTAGCGAGCGCCATGGACTCTCGCAGCTTTTGGCTCGGATGCGGTCACTCACACGACCGATGCTGTACAAAAATGAAAGATCTCGCCCGCAACTTGTGTGAGTGTGACCACTAGTAGTTGATACTGCGGCCGAATGTGTGAGGAAAGTTATCACGTTTGTTCCAGAACATGGGGCCGCGCGTGCACATTCTACGACGGCACGGAAGGCGGGCCGCGCGGCGTGGCGCACGTGCCGCAGCGGCCGGCCTGCTGCGCGCGCGCGCGCGCTGCTCTCGCGGAGGCTGCGCGCGCGCGCGGGTACCCGTGCCACCCGACCGGCACCGCCGTCGTCATACAGGGACCTAGGTAGGGTACATCCTCAAAAACTGGACACTTGGGGAGATGTCATTTACCAGCCAACATTTTTTTGCGCTACGCTTGCGTTATTTGTAATACGCGGGCCGAGCGGCCGGGGCATTTAGTTTATTTAAATTACAAACAAGTTCATGTACCTGCAATGCCAACAGTACGGAATCACACATTTACTTACCTTTCAGACTGTCCCGACAGAAGCAAGAAAAAATAATTATCCGATTTTTTGTCATTATTCTTACGTATCGCTACGATAGAGTATATTTTAGCTTTTTTTATTTAGCATTTCTTCGTTTGTTTATATTCAAAGCGTGCAGTGCGCGGCAACCATTGATATACCGTTTATAAACGGCGGGCCGGCGGTCGGCAACAGATATATCAAAGCGGCCAAAGTGCACACAAATATCTCTAATGCCTCGACTATAGATCTGTTCAGATATTTGCGAGCACTTTGGCCACTCCGATATATCTGAGAGCGACTGTGCTTGTAGCGACGCGACGAAATCAAAGACGAAACCGCCCTTGAAAGTAATGAATGTACTTGCAGATTTTCCAGCCGCGCCGAGAGCCTGATGCATCGCCAGTGGGGCGGGCACCTGGTCAATATGACCACAGTGCCAGAGGTAAATGGAAGCTATTTACTTTACTTTTCTACATGATGAAATGGAATCCTCGCTTTGCCAATGAAAAAGATACAAGGAAATTAAGGATTTACTCCCACGATGTTCAAAGGTTGTTAGGAAAAGTTTGGAATTTTAAAAGTTTATTTAGTAACGAATAAGGGTGGGTTGCACCAACTTACTTACTTACTTACGATTACAGATCGATCAACGTTAAACAGGGGGACGGCAGCTCGAACTTCCTATACATTCAGATTTTGACATGTTCGCAACCAAGAACCCGCCTAGCGGGCACTCGTAATATTTGCTGGACCCTAGGCGGACAGTTGTATGAACTTACACGTCTAGCGAATTCGTCGGTTTCTGGTGAATGATTCCATTTTTAGTCCGGTTGCGAAAGTGTTACGATTACACTTTATTTTGCGTAACACACCCCAAATATATATATTATATAATATTCAGGTGGTCCTAGCTAAGGAGGCCGGGTTGAGCTACGCAGCGGTCGCCCTCGTCACCGATTACGATTGCTGGAGGGACAACGAAACTCCAGTAAGTTAATACTACGCGCAGTTTATTTACACTGATTTTTTTATTTAAACTTTATAGCAGACACAAATACAAAAGGCGAACTTAATGCCATAAGGCATTCTCTACCAGTAAATCTCTAGGCCAAACAGAAAATTATCGTAAATATTTTATCGGTCAACAACATTAACATCTTCACGAAAATAAAGACAGCTGTATGTATGTAACACGCCTTTATGTCAGTGACCCTAGTCCTGTATAATCGAGTTCGAAAATATGTGCACGAACAAAGTTAATAAAAATATGTGAACACGACCTTATTGTTGACGGCATAAGGTTGCTTAGATATTTTTGAACCCTTGGGAAACGTACATATATTTATGAACTCGACTTTTTGGAGTTTGCTTAGTACCTATCAGGAATCCGACAATGTTTTGTTTATTCCTAATAATTTAAACGGATTATCTGACAATGAACTGTGTAAGATTTTTAACTAAGGCTAGAGTTAGGAGGTGGTATAACCTCCATGTAGTTGACTGTCAAGCAGACGATTTAGATGTTCGCATAGGAGGGGGTAGTCTAATGGGGTTGGCCGGGCGAAGGTATTTGCAGATGGCGCCAGCATGGTTTTATTATTTATTAGAGAAATGGCAGCCTCTAGGGCCTTTGCCAAAGACAGTGTACAGAAATCAAAAATAAAAAAAACATTTCATATGCATGATGTACGGTGTAAGGCCTTCACGATGCACTGAGTGATAGCTGGAGCAGTACAAAGTATAATGGCGGCCGCGACCACGAACCGCTGAATGATGCCCAAGAATTGGTTATTCGCATTTCCAGGAAAATTCTTCATAAACTGTAGCCGTCATGTTTGCCATTTATTGCATAATACGCTATCAAAACTATACATTAAACAGCAGGATGCAGAAAATGAAAAAAAATGTCTGGTGCACGATCCGCCATGTTCCAAGGATCATTCAAAAGTCCCAGCATGGTTTTACCGTCAGTCCTACCAAAACTGTCAAATTCTTGTTTTTTTTTTCGGAATTCCGTTGTCTACAATCAAGCCGTTTAAGTCAAATCCCATAGAAAAAGGCTAGTGATTAGGTAAAACCTATGATGGCGCCATCTAGTCAAACATTTGACAGTTGCCAACCCCATTGTTCGGTGGCAGGTGTCGGTGAGCGCGGTGCTGGCCACGTTCGCGCGCAACGTCCAGAAGGCGGCTGACGTGGTGCTCGACGCCGTGCAAATTCTCGCCGCGGACTCCGACCTCAGCTACTTAGACGCACATCAGGTACTAAACTTATACTCTTTTTCGAATATGCTCGGAAATCTAAACATTACATTCGCGAAAATAGACCGCGAATAGCGTTACGGACGTCACGAATTAAAGGTAGCTATTGGGATCTGCACAGGAAACTGAAACAGGGGTGTTGCAGCATTACTGAATTTGACTTCTTTTTCTTGTATTTTTCACATTATTCTTGCATTTTTTGAGAAAAGCTCTCTTCGTTCTTACTATTTCTCACACGTGCAATTAAATAGCGTAGCGTGATCGCGGTTGCACGTTGATAAAGGGATCTGCTTGCTACCTAGTCCCAAGATTTGGCGTAGACACAATTTTGGCTGAGCGACTATAATACTCTGAACAGAGAACATGCAAAGACTGAACAAACACATTTTTCTCCCTTTTCAGGAGCTGGTCTCCTCATCTATCATGCTGAAGGAATGAATAACGTATACGTCCATTCTTTGTATACTTTTTATGTATAGTCAATCACTAAGCACATTCTTTAAATAAAACACCCACTGTCTTACAATTATTTATTCTTTAAAACCAGACATATAAAACGATCATTTAGTCTTAAATTAATTACATTTATTACTGTAGCGTACCGGTTGTCTACACAATTACGTATTTTAAATGTTGTGCATTATTATGTTTCATTAATTTATCATTAAAAACGTTAAAAAGATCCTTCAGTTACGTCAAGCCTACTCCTTAGGTGTTTACCTAAACATCTTACTAGTATTCATCTAAGTATTCCATAAAGCGCACACCTGAAACAATAAGGAAGTTTCATTAAGTACAGTTTCATATTAAGAGTCCGCAGTAAGCTCGATTCTCCATACAAACGTAGTTACGCTCTCATTTTAAAACTACGTGTTGGATTGTAACGAAACTTTGCATGTTCAATGAAATGAGGTATAGGATCAGCATGGATCCTCGCTCAGCAGCAAAATTGTTTGGCGCCTCGTGCCTTGAAAGCCTCGCTATACTCAGGATTGTACTTTTGAACCATTCGCGTCGCTCAAGGTTCAATTTTACAATCCTTCGCTAGCTCGGCTTTCAATACAAGCACTTGCGCCAAACAACAACTTTGCAGCCTTGCATAACAAATAACTATTTTTATACCCATAATATACGAGGACTAGTCGTTACACAATGGAAACAGTTGAAAGACTTAGATTAAATTGACCGCGCTGTTCGTGTGTGTGTGCGTGCGTGTGTGCGTGCGTGTGTGCGTCACCTCGCTAGTTCTTGGTCCAGGGGTTGCGCGCGTGCTGGCCGGGGATCATGTCGAGCAGGTACTGGCGCTGCGCCTCGGCCACGCGCTGCATCTCCGCCATCGCCGCGCTGCTCGTGCCGCCGCTGTTCTTTCCCGCTGCAACATACAGAGTAGCTCGTGGTGATATGACCAAACATCAAAGCAGCTGTAGGTACAGTCGCGGAATGAAAACATTCCTCACTTTTGGACCTTCACAGCATTGAAATAAAGTCGAAAAGTGGCGACACTTTACCTGCCAAACTAGCACGATCGCGTTTGTCGGATATAAAGCATTCGTTTCCCTGGCACTAACATTTTTGCTAGTGAGGGACAGATTCCCTAAGCCCGACATAAACGCGACTAGCTAGGCTACAAGTGAAAACTACGTTGACACGACTCTACCATAAGCGAAAACAATTAAACGACGGGGAATGCTATGTGTTTAAGGTCGATGTACGCGTCTCGATATCGCGGGGCAAACTATAGAATATACGGCCGTGCGTAATAGATACCGGATTAGTAGAGTTGAACCGCGCGGCAGCCCCGTGTCCCGTAAACCTCCGGCTGCTACGCGAGCCAGTGTTCGATAGTTTGACGCGCGATATTGAAACACGCCTTTACGGACGCAAACATTTGCCTTCACGGGGCTTTCGTATTTTGACGCCGTCATCTAATAAACATAATAACTCCAGTCAAAAGAACGACTTAAAGGCACATCGCTGAAATTAGGATTACTCAATAGTATTTTATGCAATCGTTATATAATGTATGCTTTTTCAGTCGAGTACCACGTTTAGGCTACGAAGCTTGTTGAGTGGCCTAATTAAGGTACGAGACTTAAAAAGCTAATTATATAACTATTGTATACAAGACTTTTTCTACGAGTCAACTGAACTGATTAAACAAACTTGGTATCTATTGAAAACGAAATGCAACCAACGGCTTTTTCTTTTTTGTGCGTTGATGTCTTTTTGACTTTTGACTTTCTCATGACGGCGTCCTATTGTTCAAATACATTATAGTTCAGTAAAGGCGCCACGTGATTGGTCAATTTTATTTCAGTTGTCTCAATAGTTCTGAAATGTTGAGTTGGGAGCTCCATAGTAAAAAATATGTCATTTAAGTTTGGTCATTTAGTATTTTCATAAGCAACAGCATATATACCTACGTCCTACTGTTGGGCATAGGCCTCCTTTCACGGATGAGAGGGTGGGTATGAATGAAGCGTGTAAATGAGTATGTGAATACGTACACCGCTTGCCGAGCGCGGAGGCCTGCGCCATGGCGAGCTGGTAGGTGTAGAGCAGCGGGCTGAACTGCATCATGTAAATGAGTATGTGAATACGTACACCGCTTGCCGAGCGCGGAGGCCTGCGCCATGGCGAGCCGGTAGGTGTAGAGCAGCGGGCTGAACTGCATCATGTAAATGAGTATGTGAATACGTACACCGCTTGCCGAGCGCGGAGGCCTGCGCCATGGCGAGCTGGTAGGTGTAGAGCAGCGGGCTGAACTGCATCATGTAAATGAGTATGTGAATACGTACACCGCTTGCCGAGCGCGGAGGCCTGCGCCATGGCGAGCTGGTAGGTGTAGAGCAGCGGGCTGAACTGCATCATGTAAATGAGTATGTGAATACGTACACCGCTTGCCGAGCGCGGAGGCCTGCGCCATGGCGAGCTGGTAGGTGTAGAGCAGCGGGCTGAACTGCATCATGTAAATGAGTATGTGAATACGTACACCGCTTGCCGAGCGCGGAGGCCTGCGCCATGGCGAGCTGGTAGGTGTAGAGCAGCGGGCTGATCTGCATCATGTAAATGAGTATGTGAATACGTACACCGCTTGCCGAGCGCGGAGGCCTGCGCCATGGCGAGCTGGTAGGTGTAGAGCAGCGGGCTGAACTGCATCATGTAAATGAGTATGTGAATACGTACACCGCTTGCCGAGCGCGGAGGCCTGCGCCATGGCGAGCTGGTAGGTGTAGAGCAGCGGGCTGAACTGCATCATGTAAATGAGTATGTGAATACGTACACCGCTTGCCGAGCGCGGAGGCCTGCGCCATGGCGAGCTGGTAGGTGTAGAGCAGCGGGCTGAACTGCATCATGTAAATGAGTATGTGAATACGTACACCGCTTGCCGAGCGCGGAGGCCTGCGCCATGGCGAGCTGGTAGGTGTAGAGCAGCGGGCTGAACTGCATCATGGCGGCCGCGGCCGCGGCCGGGGACATGCTGCCGCTCGCGCCCGCGCCGCCCAGGCCTGCAACCATCACACCCGTCACTGTCACCTGGCCTCTATCACACTAAACTTAACTCAACAAAATTGTTGCAGGCAAAATATCGAGTCACATAGTAAATAAATAAATAAATATTTGTGGACAATCTTACACAAATCGACCTAGCCCCAAACTAAGCAAAGTTTGTACTATACTTATATAGATAAATAAATAGAAAACATCCATGACTCATGAATGTACAAGTATATGCCCTTACCGGGATTCGAACCCAGGACAAATTAGTAATTTGGCCCCTGACAGCTCTTGTGGCGAGATTTCGAGCGCCAGTGCCACGATCAATCACAATTCATCACGACCTCGACAATTCGTCGCAATTTATGGGTTGGCCAGTAAAGGTGGGTAATCGACCCAGCAGGACATGCATTGCTTTAAGGATGTAATTATGAATGTCCGGTGATCACGTAGGGAAACTAGAGAGCAAGAGCCCAAATGGCAACAGTTAAATATTAAAGGTGAAAAAGTAGAACATGGGCCATTGAGATAAACTTCACAAGTGATTTATATACTTGGTTGACAAATAGCATTTCACAACGGGGTGGATTTGACGAAATTAAGTTTCAAACGTCATCCCACGCAACGCAACGCGCCCAATCGAAAATGCAACAACTGTTACATACATGATTACATCAACCATTACCTTAGTTACCCTCTGAACACTATTCTGTAATATTCAACAATTAAATACAGTACTCGTAGACGCGGTCTCAAACGGGCGGCCCATTGGCGAGCCAGCCAGCCAGTCCACCGGAGTTTAATCGCCAGTCGCCAATGCATCGCCCGGTTGCCACTGATTCACCTATCTGACCTCGCAACAGCTGGTGCTGCAGCGCCTGCATGGCGGCCGCGCTGTGTTGCTCGAACGCCATCTGCGCCGCGGCCGCCGCCGCGAATTGCTGATGGATAGACCGAAATCATTATAAGGATACATTTATTTTGTTTAACACTTTCGCAACCGGACTAAAAATGGAACAATTCACCAGAAACAGACAGAATTCGCTAGGCGTGTAGGTTCATACTACTGCCCGCCTAGCGGGCTGAGCTGGCATCTGAGCAAACATTACGAGTGTCCGCTAGGCGTGTTCGTGGTTGCGAACGTGTTAATTTACTAATAATGGCGGATATATATAATAAAGTGAAGTGATTAATCATGTCGTCTTCTAACAATTTCACGTCGGAATGGTACCTATGGTGACTCTTGACATTATTCCAATGAACCCGTCTGTGCTTAACACAAAACAAAAAATATAATTTTATGTTATAAAAAAAAGCTTCATAGCAATATAGTTTTTTTTCTTATTTACATTCTGATACAAAACTATTCAGTTTTAATAAACGATGTAAAGCGACACGACATGTTCCCGCTTTAAGGGGATGCCTTGCCAGACAAAGAATGAATTACTTCGGTAACGGTTATCCGCAACCAAAGGAATTCAAGGTACTTCCGCTGAGCTGCATCATCCGCTATGTGGAAATGATGGAGCGAAGTTGGGAGTAGACATAAGGAGAGGGCAAATGCACAAAAGATTCTGATACAAAACTATTCAGTTTTAATAAACGATGTAAAGCGACACGACATGTTCCCGCTTTAAGGGGATGCCTTGATTTGAGTCGTACACGCCCCCTAGACAGAGACACGCTGATGCCTTCCGCCCACGAGAAAAAGAGATGCAACACTCTTCGGGAATCGCTGTTTTGGACAAATTTCGATAAATACCTAACTTAGTGAAGTTTTATTTAAATTTCATAAAGTGGGATTTTAGATGAGATAAAATACTATAGTATTAACTTGATTGTGTTGAAACATTATGTATCGTTTGAGTAGGCTGAGTAAAAAAAGGAAAATACAGACCCAACTTTGTATTTTCTTTGAGGAAATTTCAAGCAATCATGTACCGATAAAAGCAGATGAACAATCATATAGTCAAGAATCATATATCTGAAAATTAGACCTTATAGTTTCTTAATCTATACTCGGAAACCTAATTCAAGACAAAAAATACTACGACAGATATGTCACTGTCATTAAGTGTCAAAGTCACTTATGTCATTGTCAATCGAACATGTCAGATGTAGCCTACCTTTTTGCATTGATTATCAATTCATAGTAAATATTCGTGGATATGGCCAACATTTACAATATCAAAAGTTACATTCAACAATACCCATTATTAAAAAGTAATTGTTTTTTCTACCTGATATTGTTCAAAAACAATTACAATATCCCAAAACAAAAATTACTTGTTAAACATTTCATAAATCTATTTAGATATAAAATGACAGATTGACAATTACTAATCTATGGGGTCATGGCTGGTGGGGTCTACAGATTATATGATTTTACCACAGTTTGTCAGTACAACACGTCGAAGCCATAATTGGGTGTGTCGTATAGATGTAACAATCCAACCACATGTGCATCGAATAGCTAAACGCATGGGATAATATTTAAATTACATCTAACGTTGTTCACGACCATTGTTTATAAATCGTACCAAATGTTATGAATACCTGAAGTATTACAAGTGCAAGAACAGTTTTTCTACCAAATATCTTCTATGGTTAAATTAACAGGGCATCTTGTATTTTTGTAAATAAGTTGAATTAACTTGTTTATTTAAATCGTAGGTTTAAAACTACCAATAAATAAATTTTCGTAAATAAATATACCACCGCAATCATATTTTATTTTAGTGGCAACCCACGTTGGTCTTGAATTAGGTTTTCGTGTATAGTCAGAATGGCGTTTCAAAGCACGCGATAGTATCCAATGCAGCGCCTTAAGTATAATGTTTAGTACCTGGTGCGGCTTGCTGCTGCTGCTCTGGCTCGTGCTGCTGGACGACGAGGCTGCTGGCCAACAGTTTGTACTTTAACATACGGATTTGGAGGACTATACAAGACTCGACAATAGTGTCGCATCCTTATTTGGAGAATGACTATACACTCGAGAATAGTGTCGCATCCTAAAATTAGTGCACACTCAATGGAAACAAAAGTAAAACAAATTAAAAGTAAGATTATAAATGAAATAGGTAACATATTTCTTCAATTATTTTGGCTCAATGGCTTTAAAGCAAAATACATACAACACATTTCCTGTCAGGAACCTGCTAACGCGCGTAGGTGCTTTCCGATACTTAGCGGGATCGGCTACGAGCATTGAGATTCTTGGCAGTGAATGTTTTCAGACCAAAAGCAAATTATACTTAAAAATTAACTCGTACGTCAGGGTAAAAGCCATAACAGATTACCTAATTTGGTACGGGCCGGATTAAAGTTCTGGTGACAGCTATTTTTTTCTAGCAAATAGCCTACCTACAATAGGCACAGTCAGCGTCATAGTTACTAGCAGCCAGAGTAGCCAAATATTTCGTAACACACCCTTATTCTTATAGTAATAAAGACGTGTACCGAAATATTTGGCTACCTTGGCTGCTACTAACTATATGACGCTGACCGTATGTATGGTTGGTATTGTTTTCGTATTGATTCAGGTAGTGGGTGTGCTATTGCAAGATACCTTGCACTTTTTGACTATGCGCTGAAACTTGGCACAGTTGATCCTTAGGTGGTCTTGAGTGGATTCAGACCGGGAGCCATCGGGGGGGGGGGAGGGGGAAGTTCGACTCCGCCGCGCTTCATTGAAAGCCATTTTTTTCTGAAACTATACACACCAAGGCAAGTGTTATATCATTTTCGGATAAATAAAGGATGAGGAATCTATTTTACGAACCAAAATAATACATTTTCGAACAAAAAAAATAAAATAAAGGAGAAAAACATATACAGCGTAAATTATTTTTATTCAATATTACTAATTTTTTTTTAACTACATAAGATACATAAAAACAAAAAATACGGCCATAAAGCCACATTAATTCGGTTTTAGAAAATATATTATTTTGTATATAAATATGTTAACAGACCGGAAATAAAAAATATGCGTGAGTCAGGCCGACCTCAATGCATGTGTCGTCCGTGAAGGAAATGAAGGTACAGTTTTAAAATACGATAGTTGTCAATTATATGTGATTACTTTGGGTGTTTCGGTATTTAACATGAAATATTTTAAATGAAACTCAATTAGTTTATATATAACACGCTCCACTGCAAAGACACTGCAAGGAATCCAACGACACCTCATATATCAAAAACCATCAAGCCGTTTGGACTGTAGCCCGTGAAATAGAATTTTCATGTCCACAATCCACATACAAACATACATGCATACATAATTACACAAGATATGAGCGCCGCGCCGCCGCCGCCGACCAAAATCCCACGCCGACGCAGCACCATCGGCGCGTCTCAGCTATTTACACACTCAGTACTTAGTGAGTGTAGCCGACCCTCATGTGTTTTATTATTCAACGGTCGGTTTAAATAAATACAGCTACGGTACAGCTACGGTAGCCTAGTGGTTCAGGCATGCGGCTGTCAAGCGGCGGTCGTGGGTTCGAATCCCGGCTCGTACCAATGAGTTTTTCGGAACTTATGTACGGAATATTTACCGTTAGCTTTTCGGTGAAGGAAAACATCGTGAGGAAACCAGTCTAATCCCAATAAGGTCTAGTTTTCCTTCTGGGTTGGAAGGTCAGATGGCAGTCGCTTTCGTAAAACTAGTGCCTATGCCAAATCTTGGGATTAGGTGTCAAAGCGGACCCTGGGCTCCTTTAGGGGCACAACCGGGAATAACGCTAGGAGAATGATGGTCGGTTTAAATAAATAATCCTATAATTGTCAAATTAATTAAATTTGTTAATGCGAAGTTCCTAGTTTCGCATGTTTTAGGGTGGTTTACCTGTCATATCTACCTTCGACACCGACAAATCGATGTCACCAAGTGTACCATGGAAATGATTCTAGCTATGAACATGGTTCGGCACTGACTCTTGTTCGTGTGATGCATAAGCTTTGCTGACTATCGGCGCTCTACGTCCAATGTTCCCCGCTCACTGCCACTTAAGTTTAGCGATTCGAAGGGCTATCTTGAGCGGTTACCTTGCTCCCGCTGCGGTAGCCCCATTTCTGATGCGATCACGTAGATAAACTCCCAGCATAACCCTCTCCCTTGACATTTGGGTGACTTTGAGCCTTCTTGTGAGGCCCATAGTGAGCGACCACGTTCCAGTGCCATATTTCATCACTAGTCAAACACACACACACTGGTCAAAGACTCGTCTTGAAACACTGCTGAATATTAGATGAAAATATGTGCCGTAGCTTCCAGAACGCTGCCCAGCCGAGTTGGATTCGCCATTTGACTCTTTTTAAAGTTAGAGAGGAGTCTGGGACACACGCACAGAGAGCAGTCTGCTGGGGTTGGTACTACATGTGCTTTTAACATGATCTTCGCCTTATCCATGTTCATTCTCAGACCAACTCGCTCGGAAGCTTCACTAAGGTCATCGAGTATCGTATTTAATTCCTCCATGGTCTCAGCCAAGACTACTATATCGTCAGTAAAGCGCAGGTGAGTGGTATACTCGCCGTAGATGTTGATACCTAGCCTTTTCCAATGATCCAGGGCTGAATGGGCCGAAGGCCTAGAACCACCGAGGTCTGGTATCGTAGACAGCATATGGTACACGGACGGATCAAAAATGGGATCGGGTACTGGAGCAGGCATTTATGTGAATGACTATACATTAGTGTAAGCATGGGTAGTTTGGCAACCGTGTTCCAGGCGGAGACATACGCCATAATTGCCTGTGCACAGGAGGCAAAGCAGAGGGCAGACTATCTATATACTCAGTGACAGTCAAGCGGCCCTTAAAGCGCTTACGCCGAAAGTGAATTCTAGACTAGTCTATAATGGCGTCCAGACACTGAACAAGCTTGGAAAGCAAAATAAGGTGCAACTAATTTGGACACCAGGGCACGAGGGCTTCATCGGCAACGAAAGAGCGGATGAGCTTGCAAGAGGGGGGTCTTTGTAGGTCCAGAACCATTTGTGCTCTCCCAGGGAACTGTAATTTTGGCCTCTAAAGCCTACGCCAAAATCAAACACCAACACGAGCGGAGTAGTGAGGCGTGCTTAAGGCATGCACTCTAAGCTCTTCATAGAAGGACTGGACTCCGGCAAGACTAAGAAACTCTGGAGATCCAGAAGGAAGCACCTGAGAATCATATATGGGGTGTTAACAGGTCACTTCGGGGAAGGAACGAGGGGAAGAATCTTTTGGCCAAGGTGGGACTATCGGATAGTTTAGATTGTAGAATGTGTGGCAAGGAGGATTAGACTATGGAACACTTATTGTGTGAATGTGCACCATGCTCTTGCCAGACAAATATTGAATTACTTTGGTAAAGGCTATCCACAACCAAAGGAATTCAAGGTGCTTCCGCTGAGCTGCATCATCCGCTTTGTGGAAATGAGAAGGCAAATGCACAAAAGATCCCACGAGAAAAATCGAGAGAGCTCGCGCGCCGTCTTGTGATAGCCGTGCTGATTGGCCGATTCGAAGGACGGTTATGTTTTTCGAGCGTGTGTGTGAATACATGTATGAATGTAGGTATGCATGTATGTATGTATACATGAATGTATGTATATATGTGGATTGTGGACATGAAAATTCTATTTCACGGGCTACAGTCCAAACGGCTTGATGGTTTTTGATATATGAGGATTCCTTGCAGTGTCTTTGCAGTGGAGCGTGTGATATATATGATATATAATTAATTGACAGGGCGTAGGTAGTTTCATTTAAAATATTTCATGTTAAATACCGAAACACCCAAAGTAATCACATATAATTGACAACTATCGTATTTTAAAACTGTACCTTCATTTCCTTCACGGACGACACATGCATTGAGGTCGCCCTGACTCACGTATATTTTTTTATTTCTGGTCTGTTAACATATTTATATACAAAATAATATATTTTCTAAAACCGAATTAATGTGGCCTTATGGCCGTATTTTTTGTTTTTATGTATCTTATGTAGTTAAAAAAAAATTAGTAATATTGAATAAAAATAATTTACGCTGTAAATGTTTTTCTCCTTTATTTATTTTTTTTTGTCCCAAAATGTATTATTTTGGTTCGTAAAATAGATTCCTCATTCTTTATTTATCCGAAAATGATATAACACTTGCCTTGGTGTGTATAGTTTCAGAACTTTAAATAAAGCGCGGCGGAGTCGAACTTCCCCCCCCCCCCCCCCCCCCCCCTAAATGAGGGGTGGCTCTCGATGGCTCCCGGTCTGAATCCACTCAAGACCACCTAAGGATCAACTGTGCCAAGTTTCAGCGCATAGTCAAAAAGTGCAAGGTTCCCATACAACAGATAGCAGTAGCACACCCACTAAGGCTTGGTTCGCCTTATTTAAAATTTCCTGCACGTGTACGGTTGTATTCAGTGCTCTTGTGCGAAATATACCATTTCATCACACTTGCTCGTCAATGGCGTTATTACTTGCGAGCGTACAGAGCAGTTATAGCCGTTTTACCTCCCACGGGCTGTTAAGTTTAGTTTTAAAATATAGAACCCACTCATACTTTACTTCGGACTGAGGATGTTTCCAATCAGCCAAGGTGTATTTCATATCTTCAAAAGTTTGCTACAACTAACTTTTAATGTGTATAAAACATATCTTTATATTAAATTTGACAGCATATTAATGTTTAGTATTTATTACAAATGTATTTTTCATCACACTTGCTCGTATAATGTTTTTAAGTATTTTCAAATCGTGGCTGTATACCGAAGGTTCTTTGCCATACGCGCCTCACGTCAAATTCAACAAAATGGACGACTGACATGTTGCAGTTTTTATTAATTTCATCTAAAATGTATTTATTTCCTCGCAAATGTCATGAAAAACATTGTGTATAACACGGGCGTAAGAATATTGCGAACACGAGTCATCAAAAGCCCTCCGCCTTCGGCGTCGGGCTTCTGATAGACTATTGTTCGCAATATTCCACTTACGCCCCTCGTTAAACAATGTACTATTATTGAAATAATTGGTACAATACTTCACGGGTAACTCAAGATCGAGTGATAAACTACCAAAGTGTCCCTTTCAAAGTATTTTTATTAGAAAGAGACGGATTTTAATTACGATTTCAAAATAATGCTAATAATACCACGGTTCTCGCGTATTAAATGTTAATAACGGACGCAGTTTTTAAGGGAAAACTACATGTAATATCCAGATAATTAATTTTACAACATAACGTAATGACAAATGATGTGATATATAAACATGTCAAACGGTGACACACAGCTCATACATAGAGTAAGGAGGTTGAGGCTTATAGCACCCATTTTAACAAATGTCACTAGGTATAGGCGACATTTTTGGAACTCTTCGGGAGTTCTTCTTCAGAATGTGTTTTCGCGGCGGTGTCGCTAATGAAATTCTTAGCATATTTTAACATGTCTCACCAAAGTTTAAATTCAATTACTGTCTCATCCCTATTGTCTCATTTTCAATAGTCTATGTGTGTGCCACGTGGTAACCGACGGCGACGTAAGGTGCACTCGGGTAATTCCGAAAGTCGGGTTATTCCGAAAATTACTAATATCTACTAAACGCGACTAAATTATTTGCTCTAGCAACACTCCCTATGACATTCAAGTCTTGAGCAAATACTTTAGCCGCGTTTAGTAGATATTAGTAATTTTCGGAATAACCCGACTTTCGGAATTACCCGAGTGCACACCACCTTATGTAAAACCCGTCACCCGTCCCGTTCCAAATCAATTCTCTGTGACGTCACACAGCCCTGACATAGTGAATAAGAACGCAATATAATGTGTGTCGGATACGCCATACCTTTACCTTTCTTGGCGGGCGCCTCGCCCTCGGCGCGCCGCTCGTGGTGGCCCGCGCCCAGCGACGAGCTCCTGCACGGGACAGCGGTACCCATTTTACTTGGGAATGGGAGTGTACACGCATGTTAAAATTGGTAACGTACTGAGGCTCTAGTATAAATTTTATCGAAACAAAACTTTACGATCGCGTTTGAGTTTTACCCTCAATTTGTATGGGGTTTGACAGGTAAACGCGAACGTGGTCGAAACGTTTTGTTTCGGTAAAACTTATACTATAGCCTCTGTTGCTGAATTGATAGCAAACCTACACGTTTACGTAAATCATAGTAAGTCTATGTCAAAAAAAAATCGGTTCAAGCTTTTACTGTCGACTGTACTTTTCTGTATACCGTCATCAACTCCACTCGTTGACACAAACTGAACGGGGTTAGGTTGGCTAACAAAACCACCAACCTTATGGTCACCCTATTCAACAAGACTTGGTCTGTAGTTTAACGTAGCAATTAGGGTGACCATGAGACTCAGTAAATTTAAAACAATTGTTTTAATTAACGATATTTTTGGCTGGTGTCACGAGCACATGTTTAAACTAAAGTTAAACAGTAAGATGTTGACGGGTTAGGTTAGGATTGACCCTGTATAAAGCATGCCATGAGCTGGTGGGCTATGGGTATGCAAGTACCTGGCGGGCTGCGCGGGCGCGGGCGCGGGCTTGGCGGGCGGCGCGGCGGGCGGCGTGGGCGCCGCGCGCGCGCTCGTGCGCGTCACCGACATCTGCGCACGGTAACTCACTCTTACTTCATTCCAATACATATATATATCACACATTCCAAGACACTTTCAGATTAAACACCAATAATAACTAACCTCCATCTTCTGATATATCGGACAAAATTTAAATGACACACATTGTAGATATAGGTATATATGATCGAGGAGCCATAAAAAAGAATTTTCTCAAAAATCATCGGCAAAGTTGACTTTATTGGTAAAAAGTCAGGACGTGAAGTGCATAGTTTATGGTTAGTCAAAATTTTAAAAATAAAAAACCTTGCCGGCTCGATTTTGCTCGACTACAATGTTGCATACAAATTCCATTATTTGTCGTGGAACAAACTTTTTAAAAAGTTAAAACGGCCATATAAATAAAAGGCATAGGTCCTAAACAGCCACAACAGAAGATCAGTAGCTGTGACTTATCGCGACTTTTAAGTTGTCTCAAATAACTTATGGCGTTTTCGGAAGAAAAATACACTTCCAACTTATTATTGAAAAAAATAAAAGGCGGCAATGGAAATGCAAAACATATTCCGTTTTGACATACAGTGGCTAATTGTTTTTACGGAAAATATAGAAAATTGACGTGAAAATCATTCGAGATCTAAAAGAAGCTGCAAGGTCAGTTATTGATTATTTGTTAAATGTAAGTTGCAAAGCCAAAAGACAAATATCGAAAGGCGTACTACAATTTCATAAAGCGGCGAGAAGAAATGCATGCCTTATCATTTTCAGAAAGTACATTTTTGTTTTCTTGCACATTTTTTGAGAAAAGCACTATATTAGTCTTAGCCGGAAGGGCAATTGCTGGCTTCGTATTAAATTAAACGGACTCCCAAGGTCGTCCGTTTAAAAAGAATACTCAGCCTGCAATTGCCTACTTCCCTTGCTTCGACAATAATGTACTATTATCGCACGCTACGCGCGCGGAAAAATCCCACTTCCTGTCAGTGTGGGGCAAAAAGTAAATGCATTACAAATTACAATTACAAAATGTAATTTAAATTATTGCATTACAAATTACAAAATGTAATTTGTAATCGCATTATAGATTACATATCTTATCTTATCTTATCTAGATGAGGGCCCTTTCGGATGCACTTCGACCCAGTGGGATCGCTCCATCATTTCCACATAGCGGATGATACAGCTCAGCGGAAGTACCTTGAATTCCTTTGGTTGCGGATAACCGTTACCGAAGTAATTCAGTCTTTGTCTGGCAAGGGCATGACATTCACACAATAAGTGTTCCATAGTCTCATCCTCCTCGCCACACATTCTACAGTCTAAACTGTCCGATAGTCCCATCTTGGCCAAGAGATCCTTGACCCCGAAGTGACCTGTGAACACCCCAGATATGATTCTGAGCTGCTTCCTACTGGATTTCCAGAGTTTGTTAGTCCAGCCCGAGTCCACTCCTTCTATGAAGAGCTTAGAGTGCCTTAAGCCCGCCTCATTCCTCCACTCGTGTTGGTGTTTGGTTTTGGCGCTCTTGCAAGCTCATCCGCTCTTTTGTTGCCGATGAAGCCCTCATGCCCTGGTATCCAAACTAGTTGCACCTTATTATGCTTTCCAAGCTTGTTCAGTGCCTGGACGCCGTTATAGACTAGTCTAGATTCCACTTTCGGCGCCGTAAGTGCTTTAAGGGCCGCTTGACTGTCACTGAGTATATAGATGGTCTGCCCTCTGGTTTGCCTGTCTATATTCTCCTGTGCACAGGCAATTATAGCGTATGTCTCCGCCTGGAAGACGGTTGCCAAACTACCCATGCTTACACTACTACTGTAGTCATTCGCATAAATGCCTGCTCCCGTACCGGATCCCATTTTTGATCCGTCCGTGTACCATATACTGTCTTCGATAACAGACCTAGGTGGTTCTAGACCTTCGGCCCATTCAGCCCTGGATGGAACTTTTGTTGTGTAGTTCCTATGGAATACAAACTTGGGTAGCATTTTGTCGCTTCCCATGCTTGTTATTCTGTCTAAGAAACCATCAGTCTCCATGTTTGTGTGTTTAGTCTTTGGTTTGTTGTCGCTCCACAGTCCAAGAGTTCTTAATCTGTAGAGCGATTTCCGCGTCTCTGACTTAATCACCAAGTGAAGTGGCGGTAGGTCCAGTAGGACTTCTAGCGCCGCTGTAGGCGTGGTACGAAACGCCCCTGTTATAGCCATCCAAGCCGATCTCTGCACCTTCATCAGAGCCTCTCTGCATGTGCTCATTAAAGTCCTTGGCCACCATACCAGGCTGCCGTACAATAATATGGGCCTCACCATCATAGTGTAGATCCACTTAAGTACCCTTGGGTTCAATCCCCATGTTTTGCCATACGCTGATCTACACATTCCAAATACCCTCAGTGCCTTTGTAATGGTAAGATCTGTATGCTTCTTCCAATTCAGTTCCTTATCCAGTGTAACACCTAGATATTTCACATCATCGGACAGTTCTAGTACCCTCCCGTACAGTTTTAACTGCTGTACGCCTCGAAGGGTCCTTTTCCTAGTAAAGGGTATTACTACAGTTTTGCCTGGATTAATGGATAATTCGTACCGGTCGCACCATCTCTCCACTGTCTGTAGTGCCTTGTTCATGATTTCTGATACCGTGTCTGGGAACTTCCCGTTAACCAGTATCACTAGATCATCAGCATATCCCACCGTGTGGATGGGACCCTTATTGAGTTCTACCAGGAGTGAGTTCACCACCAGACTCCAGAGAGTTGGTGAGAGTACCCCTCCCTGTGGACATCCCTTTGTGGCCGTGGCCATTATCTCATCCCCTAAGAGAGATGACTTTATTAGTCTGCCATTTAGCATATTGCCTATTCATTTACATAGGGTGGGCTCTACACCATGTTTTGCAGCTGCTTCGCTGATAGCTTTATACGTGGTACGATCGAACGCTCCCTCCACGTCCAAGAAAGCTGCCAGACATAGTTCCTTATTCTCTATAGCCTGTTCAGCCCTGGTTGTTACCAGGTGAAGTGCGGTTTCCGTTGACTTCCCTGGCTGGTATGCACATTGTAGTTCGTGCAGCGGATGTCTCCTTAATGGGCCATCCCTTATGTGTCTATTTACCAATTTCTCCAGTGTTTTGAAAACGACGATAAACTTATCGGCCTATACGATTTGGCTTCACTGTAATCCGCCTTACCCGGTTTGGGTAGATAGGTTACTTTTACCATCCTCCACACACGCGGTACGTGTGCGAAGGCCAAGCACGCCCTGTACAATCTGCTCAGATGCGGGATTAGTACATTAGCGCCCTCTCGTAGTAGAATGGGGTAGATTCCATCTGGCCCCGGGGCTTTGTAAGGTTGAAATGTTGAAAGTGCCCACTTTATGTTCTTATGATCTACTACTTTTTTAGACGTGTCCCAATTGTGTCTCGTTGTACTTGTGGTTTGTTCCAACACACTAATTGCTCCATCGTCTGTTATGCTGTCGTGTATTACTGAGCCTGGGAAGTGCGTGTTACACATTATCTTAAGGGTCTCCAGCCCCGTTTTCGTCATTCTACCGTCATTGTCCCTGATGGATGTGAGCGGGACCGACTTTGTGGTTGCTAGTGCCTTTGTTAGTCTCATTCCTTCTGGTATTGACTCAATCTGATCGCAGTGGTTCCTCCACGCTCTCCTTTTGGCTTTCCTCACAGCCTTGCTGAGTTCTGTGAGTTTTTGTGCATAGTACCCAAAGTCATTAGATGCCTTTGCGTCATTAAATATCGCCCTGGTTTCCCTCCTGAGCTTAACTATCTCTGGGGTCCACCATGGTAACTTTTTAGCCAGGGTTTTCTTCTCCGGGCAGTTATTAGTGAAGGCCGTATATACGGCTTGTACTATTTTGTCCGCTTCGAATTCTATGTCTATAATAGAGTTTAGCTTGCCTTTTGGGTCTCCTAGGTCCACTTTTAGATCCCTTCTAAAGGCCGACCAGTCCCGTGTTCCTAGGATTCCGTTTACGTACCGTATTTGCTTTTATATTAGTTTGGTACCTAAAGCATATATATCGGTGGTCCGAAAGAGATATGTCATCAGATACATGCCATGAGTCGATTTTGTTACTAGTGTTATTAGTAGCCAACGTTAAATCAATAACCTCCCCCCAGACTACATATTGTAATTGTCGTGCCTTACTAATTAAAATTACAAATTACTTTTAATTAATAAAACATATTTCACTATTAAACGATTGGCTTGGGGTGTAAAACACGAGGGCAGTTTTTGGACTTACTTAAAATTGATATACTTTGCCTATCGCAAAAAAACACATAAAAATAAGCATATTTTATTCTTTAAACTTTTTCTCTCAGGTAGATACTTACCGAGATGTTTGGGTTCAAATGTCAGTCATTTAAGCGGTTCTGGGACCTAAAAAATGTCGATATCGTGAACCGCCTCGGATGGCGGATAGGTTAGATTAGAGAGCTCTGCTCCCGCCGCCGTCTTCGTGGTTATTTTTTTTTATAATTGTTTTTTCTGTGCGTAACAATCATTCAAAATAGGTGTTATAATGACACTACTTTGACAAACAATTTACCAAGTGCTGAAGTCAGTAAACTTTGGAACACTATACTTCGGCCATTTTTTTAATTTACACAAAAGTTTTCAGATAATGCATTTGACGTGTTCGTGCACGTAACAATCATTTGAAATAGGTGTTACACCACTTTGGCAAAAAAAATGTTGTGTGTAAAAGTGCTGAAATGTCCCAGTAAGCGATTACGAATGTAATGCCGTAATGCAATACATTCGTAATCGCATTACATTTGTAATCGCATTACATTTGAAATTACGTGTAATGCATTACTCGTAATTGCATTACATGTAATGTAATTTGTAAAGCGATTACAAATGTAATGCATTACGCCCAACACTGCTTCTTGTTCATAGAGACGTAAAATTTAGTATCCAGACCCACCACGGGCGGTAATAAAGAAACCCTCCGATTGCATATTTATCAACAACGATTAATGCCTGTATTTGGTGTTAAAAAAAACGGCGCACGCGGCCGACAGCCGCCGCTCGGTCTCCTGCTCCTGCTTGTGCTTGTACTCGTCGCGGTGGCGTACCTGCGGCGCGCGGTGCGAGTGCGCGGGCGGCGGCGCGGGCGCGGCGGGCGCGGGCGGCGAGGCGCACGCGGCCGACAGCCGCCGCTCGGTCTCCTGCTCCTGCTTGTGCTTGTACTCGTCGCGGTGGCGTACCTGCGGCGCGCGGTGCGAGTGCGCGGGCGGCGGCGCGGGCGCGGCGGGCGCGGGCGGCGAGGCGCACGCGGCCGACAGCCGCCGCTCGGTCTCCTGCTCCTGCTTGTGCTTGTACTCGTCGCGGTGGCGTACCTGCGGCGCGCGGTGCGAGTGCGCGGGCGGCGGCGCGGGCGCGGCGGGCGCGGGCGGCGAGGCGCACGCGGCCGACAGCCGCCGCTCGGTCTCCTGCTCCTGCTTGTGCTTGTACTCGTCGCGGTGGCGTACCTGCGGCGCGCGGTGCGAGTGCGCGGGCGGCGGCGCGGGCGCGGCGGGCGCGGGCGGCGAGGCGCACGCGGCCGACAGCCGCCGCTCGATCTCCTGTTCCTGTTGCAGCGCGCGCACGAACGCAGTCTTCAGCCGCGCCGTGTGTTCAGCCTAGACAAAACACATTCATGACAATTAAATAAACAGTAATAAAATACATATAATCTCAAAAATTAATACATAACATATATAATAACAAGGTTTTTAGAAGTTGTATAGGTTTCAAGACTGCAAAACTAGATATTTTTCTTCTGCCTACAGTTCTGTTGCAATTGGGGTTGAGGCAGCTTAACTTTTTTTATTAATTGTTTAATAAATAACTAGGTACACAAAAGAGTTTACATATAAAATAATACCCATACCAGGCCAAACCTTGATTCGCAGTCGCACTGCGCGCACACCGCCGGCACTGTCGAGCGCGGCATGCTGGGAACACTAACTAGTGCAGTACCTTGAGGGCGCGCTTGACGTTCCCGCTGACGCAGAGCTCGCACAGGCGGCGCGCCTGCGCGGGCGCGGGCGGCGCGGTGAAGGTGGGGTCGAGGCGGCGCGCGGGCGCGCGCTCCCAGCGCCACACGGGCGTGAAGTCGCAGCCGCACTGCGCGCACACCGCCGGCACCGTCGAGCGCGGCATGCTGGGAACACTAACTAGTGCAGTACCTTGAGGGCGCGCTTGACGTTCCCGCTGACGCAGAGCTCGCACAGGCGGCGCGCCTGCGCGGGCGCGGGCGGCGCGGTGAAGGTGGGGTCGAGGCGGCGCGCGGGCGCGCGCTCCCAGCGCCACACGGGCGTGAAGTCGCAGCCGCACTGCGCGCACACCGCCGGCACCGTCGAGCGCGGCATGCTGGGAGCACTAACTAGTGCAGTACCTTGAGGGCGCGCTTGACGTTCCCGCTGACGCAGAGCTCGCACAGGCGGCGCGCCTGCGCGGGCGCGGGCTGCGCGGTGAAGGTGGGGTCGAGGCGGCGCGCGGGCGCGCGCTCCCAGCGCCACACGGGCGTGAAGTCGCAGCCGCACTGCGCGCACACCGCCGGCACCGTCGAGCGCGGCATGCTGGGAACACTAACTAGTGCAGTACCTTGAGGGCGCGCTTGACGTTCCCGCTGACGCAGAGCTCGCACAGGCGGCGCGCCTGCGCGGGCGCGGGCGGCGCGGTGAAGGTGGGGTCGAGGCGGCGCGCGGGCGCGCGCTCCCAGCGCCACACGGGCGTGAAGTCGCAGCCGCACTGCGCGCACACCGCCGGCACTGTCGAGCGCGGCATGCTGGGAACACTAACTAGTGCAGTACCTTGAGGGCGCGCTTGACGTTCCCGCTGACGCAGAGCTCGCACAGGCGGCGCGCCTGCGCGGGCGCGGGCGGCGCGGTGAAGGTGGGGTCGAGGCGGCGCGCGGGCGCGCGCTCCCAGCGCCACACGGGCGTGAAGTCGCAGCCGCACTGCGCGCACACCGCCGGCACCGTCGAGCGCGGCATGCTGGGAACACTAACTAGTGCAGTACCTTGAGGGCGCGCTTGACGTTCCCGCTGACGCAGAGCTCGCACAGGCGGCGCGCCTGCGCGGGCGCGGGCGGCGCGGTGAAGGTGGGGTCGAGGCGGCGCGCGGGCGCGCGCTCCCAGCGCCACACGGGCGTGAAGTCGCAGCCGCACTGCGCGCACACCGCCGGCACTGTCGAGCGCGGCATGCTGGGAACACTAACTAGTGCAGTACCTTGAGGGCGCGCTTGACGTTCCCGCTGACGCAGAGCTCGCACAGGCGGCGCGCCTGCGCGGGCGCGGGCGGCGCGGTGAAGGTGGGGTCGAGGCGGCGCGCGGGCGCGCGCTCCCAGCGCCACACGGGCGTGAAGTCGCAGCCGCACTGCGCGCACACCGCCGGCACTGTCGAGCGCGGCATGCTGGGAACACTAACTAGTGCAGTACCTTGAGGGCGCGCTTGACGTTCCCGCTGACGCAGAGCTCGCACAGGCGGCGCGCCTGCGCGGGCGCGGGCGGCGCGGTGAAGGTGGGGTCGAGGCGGCGCGCGGGCGCGCGCTCCCAGCGCCACACGGGCGTGAAGTCGCAGCCGCACTGCGCGCACACCGCCGGCACCGTCGAGCGCGGCATGCTGGGAACACTAACTAGTGCAGTACCTTGAGGGCGCGCTTGACGTTCCCGCTGACGCAGAGCTCGCACAGGCGGCGCGCCTGCGCGGGCGCGGGCGGCGCGGTGAAGGTGGGGTCGAGGCGGCGCGCGGGCGCGCGCTCCCAGCGCCACACGGGCGTGAAGTCGCAGCCGCACTGCGCGCACACCGCCGGCACTGTCGAGCGCGGCATGCTGGGAACACTAACTAGTGCAGTACCTTGAGGGCGCGCTTGACGTTCCCGCTGACGCAGAGCTCGCACAGGCGGCGCGCCTGCGCGGGCGCGGGCGGCGCGGTGAAGGTGGGGTCGAGGCGGCGCGCGGGCGCGCGCTCCCAGCGCCACACGGGCGTGAAGTCGCAGCCGCACTGCGCGCACACCGCCGGCACCGTCGAGCGCGGCATGCTGGGAACACTAACTAGTGCAGTACCTTGAGGGCGCGCTTGACGTTCCCGCTGACGCAGAGCTCGCACAGGCGGCGCGCCTGCGCGGGCGCGGGCGGCGCGGTGAAGGTGGGGTCGAGGCGGCGCGCGGGCGCGCGCTCCCAGCGCCACACGGGCGTGAAGTCGCAGCCGCACTGCGCGCACACCGCCGGCACCGTCGAGCGCGGCATGCTGGGAGCACTAACTAGTGCAGTACCTTGAGGGCGCGCTTGACGTTCCCGCTGACGCAGAGCTCGCACAGGCGGCGCGCCTGCGCGGGCGCGGGCGGCGCGGTGAAGGTGGGGTCGAGGCGGCGCGCGGGCGCGCGCTCCCAGCGCCACACGGGCGTGAAGTCGCAGCCGCACTGCGCGCACACCGCCGGCACCGTCGAGCGCGGCATGCTGGGAACATTTACACCGGCTCAATACAAATGGAGCGGCATTGTGCATACATCGTTTGCGCGTATATTTTAGCCTGTACGTGGAAGGCGTATGTGGGAGTGGCACGAGTTGCACGCGCTGGTTCGGCATAAAGTCTCGGTACGTGTTTTACGGCGCGTTGTCCTACCGCCCCATCACCCTGGTGTCCACGGTGTCAAAGGTGTTCGAGCGACTCCTTCTCCACCATTTGACACCGCACATCGAGCCCCGCGCAGTTCGGCTTCAGGGCGGAGCACTCGACAACCCTCCAGATCGCCCGGATCCTCCATGTCGCAGGTCCGCATGTCGCAAGCACGCGGTGGCGGTGCTCCTGGACATGGAAACGGCCTATGACCGGGTCTGGCACTCAGGCCTGGTCCACCGTCGACCTCCACGGCGCCACGACGGCTCATGCACACTGCACATACGTCAATTTTAGCCATTTGGCTGGGAAGGCAGTCTGTACTATCCTTAACCAACAAGTTGCGAGTTTACTGCGGGATCATCAAACCAATCTGGACGTACGGGATCCAACTGTGGTCATCAGCAAGCAAATCCAATACAATGCGAGTACAAAGAGCCCAAAACAACATCCTCAGGGTTATAGCGTCAGCACCCTGGTACGCTCGCAACTCGGAAATCCACGAGTACCTGGAAATACCGACTGTCTCCGAAGAAGCGAGACGATACTCAATCAAGTACAAGGACAGACTTATAGCCCATCCTAATCCTTTGTCTGCCAAACTATTGGAGCCTAATCCAATCAAGAGACTCAAGAGAGCCAACGTGCTGCCTGAATTAGACGAGAGTTAGGACAGTGGTCTCATCTCTCCAAACATCTACCACCTACTACCTATCTGATTATAGCACAGAACACCTCCACTAGAAGCCTAATGTTTGTAATTTTGTTCCCGACGCGAGTCACCAAAGCATGCGGAAGAGGTGAGGGGAAGGGCGGGTGCTAACAGCGTTGCGATTGGGCGATGCGCTCGCGCGCGGAATGCGTAGTGATGGGACATGTTCACGTACAAGCATCCTAATTTTTTAGGTACATTTTAAAGTAAAGTAAGTAACTACTTACTATACTTTTATCTTTAAGTTAAGGTAAAGTATAGTTTTGTTACCATTTTAATACACAGTAAGTTAGGAATCCTAACTGGTACCGTAATTTTTTGCTGATAAATCATGGTAGGTATTTACTGTACATATTAGAATGGTAATTAAACTATCTATATTTAAAAGTGTGCTAAAAAAATACTGACCATTTAGTATTTTTGGTTCTAAAGATTAAACTACAAATACTTCAGTACTTTTTATGGAAAGTTTCGGAGCAGTTTAATAATAAGTAAAGTCTCATTATTCCTTTAAAAGTTGTATTTATTGTTCTAATTTTAAAATAAAACAAACAAAACACGAAAAAGGCATTCGGCTATTTAGGATGGTGACGTATCTCACACCAACTCCGAGTTCCCTCGCACTTTCTCGAAGTTCATCATCAGGCCCATTTTGTGGCACTGGACCCAACTGCTCACTGAGAGGATTCTAAGAAACCCGCACAACGTATATCTATCTCACACCAACTCCGAGTTCCCTCGCACTTTCTTGAAATTCATCATCAAGCCCATTTTGTGACACTGGGCCCAACTGCTCAATGAGAGGATTCTTAGAAGCCCGCACAACGTATATCTATCTCACACCAACTCCGAGTTCCCTCGCACTTTCTCGAAGTTCATCATCAGGCCCATCTTGTGACACTGGGCCCAACTGCTCACTGAGAGGATTCTAAGAAGCCCGCACAACGTATATCTATCTCACACCAACTCCGAGTTCCCTCGCACTTTCTCGAAGTTCATCATCAGGCCCATCTTGTGACACTGGGCCCAACTGCTCACTGAGAGGATTCTTAGAAGCCCGCACAACGTATATCTAACTCACACCAACTCCGAGTTCCCTCGCACTTTCTCGAAGTTCATCATCAGGCCCATCTTGTGACACTGGACACAACTGCTCACTGAGAGGATTCTAAGAAGTCCGCACAACGTATATCTATCTCACACCAACTCCGAGTTCCCTCGCACTTTCTCGAAGTTCATCATCAGGCCCATCTTGTGACATTGGACCCAACTGCTCACTGAGAGGATTCTAAGAAGCCCGCACAACGTATATCTATCTCACACCAACTCCGAGTTCCCTCGCACTTTCTCGAAGTTCATCATCAGGCCCATCTTGTGACACTGGGCCCAACTGCTCACTGAGAGGATTCTTAGAAGCCCGCACAACGTATATCTAACTCACACCAACTCCGAGTTCCCTCGCACTTTCTCGAAGTTCATCATCAGGCCCATCTTGTGACACTGGACACAACTGCTCACTGAGAGGATTCTAAGAAGCCCGCACAACATATATCTATCTCACACCAACTCCGGGTTCCCTCGCACTTTCTCGAAGTTCATCATCAGGCCCATCTTGTGACACTGGGCCCAACTGCTCACTGAGAGGATTCTTAGAAGCCCGCACAACGTATATCTAACTCACACCAACTCCGAGTTCCCTCGCACTTTCTCGAAGTTCATCATCAGGCCCATCTTGTGACACTGGACACAACTGCTCACTGAGAGGATTCTAAGAAGCCCGCACAACGTATATCTATCTCACACCAACTCCGAGTTCCCTCGCACTTTCTCGAAGTTCATCATCAGGCCCATCTTGTGACATTGGACCCAACTGCTCACTGAGAGGATTCTAAGAAGCCCGCACAACGTATATCTATCTCACACCAACTCCGAGTTCCCTCGTACTTTCTCGAAGTTCATCATCAGGCTCATCTTGTGGCACTGGACCCAACTGCTCACCGAGACGATTCTAAAAAGCCCGCACAACCTATATCTATCTCAAACCAACTACGAGTACCCTCGCACTTTCCCAAAGTTTATCATCAGGCCCATCCTGAAACCTAGACGCAACTGTTCACCAAGAGCATTCTAAAAAGTTACTAAAACAGTAAAGTAACTACTACTACTAGTACTACTAAAACTTGTTATATATTACACTATTTACTTTAAATAACGAACAATAAATAAAACTAAATTTAAGTTCTAATCTACAGAATAACTACTCAAACCAAAATAAACGAGAAATCTGTATTTTTGTTACATTTCTTCAAATCGGTAGGAACGAAAGCACGTGGTTTGTCGATTGACCATCATAGCATCATCGGGACATCACTAGTCGTGACGTGTTTTCGTAAGAAAGGAATAGCATATTGCATTTTCAAAGTGATGAAAAGTGACAGACATAGTGTGTCTGTACCTCAGTATTCGCACCGGCCAGTATAAAATGGCCTCCGCTGGCTATAAATATTTTCAATGAAATATTGAATTTGACTCAACTGTGGAATGAAATTCCATCTTTTTTGTAATTAGAAGTCTTTGACGACTTTCCGCACCACCTCACACTACAAAAGCCCATAATTAGCCGCGAAAATCCTATTATTTTGTTTTTTTTTGTGAGAGTCATGCACACTCCGCACAGGTCGTTAACATGGACGCAACTGAACGGAAAGGCGGGCGACCGCGGATTAAATAAGCGCAACAACACCAACGCTTGGTGACTCGAGTCGCGAACAAACTGAGAAACATTAGGCTTCTAGTGGAGGTGTTCTATGGATTATAGTCTTACGACTGATCGCAGATATATATATAAAAAATTTAGGTGGCCAAATCTCGTCGTCCGAAAAAGTATCTAATGAGCAATTCAATAATCACTCAGGTAGTACACAGTTCCAGGAAGACAATAGGCACCCCCTCCAACGTTCATCGATGCGCTAGAGTCTACCATCGAGCAGTCGGAATTCGATAGTCGCATAACGTGTAAGTGTCTGTTCTCGGCGCTCCTAAACTTACAACTTTTGTGAAGTGCATATTTGTTTCCAAGCACTTCTTTTTTCAAAGATAGTGATGGATTGCGACCTATGTTTTTAACCAGTAATTTATTCTGATTTCGTTTTCCTTAATGTACTACTCATTTGTCAAAGATAGCTCTACCAAAAATTCAGTTTTTTTGTATTTCTAAGAGGTCTTTTAGCTAACCTCCGTCCGGGTAATGATTTCTTTATTCTTGAATACTATAAATATTGTTCTACTTAATGGCAAAATAATTGGCCGCGGAAACCCGCGCTTTTAGAAATTAATCTAATTAAAATAAAAGTAAAAATAAATCTTTAACAACAACCTCTCCTAACAACTCCTTGTAAGTAATTTGCAAAATAACCTGTGTCAGGAGGCACCGCTCTTCCATAACTAACAATTTACTACTTACTAGAACTCCACTCTACTTCTTAGAACTAAGTCTGATTTTTTTATTGAGCATGTTGTACGTTTGTGAGTGGCTGAGCACGTGCAAGTATGTGTGCGTGTGTGTGTCTGTGTGTGTGTGTGTAGTAAAGTGTTTAAGTGGTTTTATTTGTTATAATTTGACATTTTAGGTATAGTAACATTACATTTTAATTAAATTTAATTTTGTACGTAAAACTAGTAGCAAGCAAAAAATATTTTTCGCCGCCTAAATAAATCAATTCTACGTATGTGCACCGTAGCCAGCTTCCTCGCCGATCGCAGCTTCCAAGTCCCGGTGGAAGGCAAGCTCTCGACGAGGAAGCCCATAGCAGCCGGAGTCCCCCAGGAAGCTGTCTGTCGCCTGTGTTGTACGCGCGGTACACAGACGACATTCCAGTGGAAGAGGGAGGTCACACTCGCCCTGTACGCCGACGACGCGGCGTACATCGCGACTTCCATAAAGCTCCCGCGCGCAGCCGCGAAGATTCAGCGCACGCTGGACGCGCTCGCTGGCGACTGAAGGTGAACGTGGCGAACACCCAGGCCATCACCCTCAGCCCGAAAAGGAACCAGCCACCAGAACTCCACCTCCTGGGACAGCCGTTGCCGTGGTAGCGGACTGTCAAGTACCTGGGTGTCACCATCGACCCGCAGCTTGGCATGCCCACCCACGTCAGCAACACCATCAACTGCACCAGAGCAGCGCGCGCACTCCTCACTCCGGTGATGTAGTCGTCTCTGCCCCTATCCGCCAAGATTGGCAGGGCTACATCAGGTCACGGCTCACATATGCAGCCCCCGCGTGGTATGCGCTGGTGGGAGAGTGCAAACGACGGTGATTCCGCGCTCAACAGTCGCTCGCGCTCCGCACCGCAGCCGACGCGCACTACTACGTGAGCAACCGCGTACTCCACCGTGACCTGAAAGTCGAACATCTAGACGACTGCATCACCAGACTGACCAGAGCTATGTACGAGTGGGCAGACGGCTCGCGCCTGACGCACCTGCAGGACATAGCTCCCTACCACTCCCGGCCGCCCGACAAGAGGGCACTACCGCGGGACCTGGTCCGCCCGGATCCGCCCGCCACTACCTGACTCGACATAAGGATGTTCCTGCAGTGCCGTCGGCTCGTAGGGCGCTCGCTGGGCCTCTCTTAAGGGAGTCCCAGCCGGCAGGGCTCGACCTCGCCGACGGACGAAGCAGATGACCCCACCGGACCTGACGGGCATAACGCCCACCCCTGACACCCGTCCGGTGATGCGGACGGCGCCCGACCCCGCCAGATAGACTCCTCCGAGCCCCCTCCAGGGGCTCGTGAGATGACCATCAAGGACGCGTTGTCCAATGTGGGCGAAATCCTCGCGAAAGAAACTAACAGTCGAGAGCTAATGAAGTGGCCTACATGACCAATCAGGCACGGGATGAGGACGGCGCGACGAGAAGCGAATCGGATCGGGTGCGATCAGTTGGTTTTATATGTATGCGCACGTAGAATAAGGCCACCGCTTCGCACCGCATTGCATTCGCGCGTCACATCGGATCGCTTCGTAATAGGGAATATTCATGTTTTTTTTTTATATTTTAAAACGATTCTATAAGTAATTATAAAACCGGAAAAAAATATAACACCTTCACGCTATCATTGAATGAGCTAAAAAAAATTAATTAAAACTACTATCATTTTCGGACGATTGAAACGCCGCCATTTTGGCGCGCTCATTTTGTGACGTAAAGTAAAGTAAAGTAAAGTATTTATTCATTGTAAACTGTGTACATACAGGTGTTAAAAAAAATATAGGAGGTAACAACAGTTGCTCATTTCGAGCGTACAATGTTCAATCTTAAAACTAAGAGTTAGTAGTGATACTGTGCACTGACTTAATATATAGCTATTCTAATTCATGCGCTGCTGGTACTCAAAAAATTCGTTTAAACTATAAAATACATTATCCATGAGAAAAGATTTCAACTTCGATTTGAATTTATTACCCTCTAGCATCTTAATACTATTAGGTAGGACATTAAATACACGTATCGCAGTAATGAACGCGCTTTTAAAGTAAAGGGAATTACTGGCCTTAGGTCGCGACAGGTTGTACTTATATTTTTCACGCAGATTTTCTTTTAATGAAGACTTCCTAACAAAGTAGTCCATATTATTTTTAACAAAAACGCACAATTCGAGAATATATATTCCAGTAAGAGTAAGTAATTGTTTTTCTTTAAATACATTCCGAAGTGATTGTTCAGCACTCATACGGTATACTATTCGTAAACACCTCTTTTGCAGGATAAATGTACTTTGCACATCAACAGAGTTCCCCCAAAAAATTATTCCGTAGTTTAATATAGAATAAACGTTCCCAAAGTACGAATTTCTAAAAACGCTTTCCGAACAGGTTCCCGATAGAATGGATAAAGCATAGAACTGACTTGATAGCGTTTTGTTGATTTGCAGCAATATGTTCCTTCCAATTCAAGAAAGTGTCAATAGTAACACCTAGAAAGCGAATATTATTGACTTCTTGAATTGTAGTTCCTGCCTCCGCTATATTTAACGTAATAGGATTACTCTTATAGTTTCTGAACTGGATGAAGTTAGTTTTTTCTAAATTAACTCTAAGATTTATTGATCCAAGCCAATTTACTACTTTCTTAAGAGTTGTTTTAATGTTTTGCTCCATCAAAGATATATTGGATTTGTCTCCTGAAAAAAGTATAGTGGCGTCATCCGCAAACATCACGCACAACGTACCAACAATCTTAGGGAGTTCATTAATATAAACTAAAAATAATAGGGGTCCTAGGACGCTGCCCTGAGGTACCCCTATATTAGTTACTTCAAAATGTGACCGAGTATTATCTACTGTTTTAAGTTTTTTATTATAATTTACGATCACTGTTGCTTGCTGTCTGTTGTTCAGGTAAGTTTCAAACAATTTATGAACATGTCCTCTAACTCCAATATTGTCTAATTGTTTCAAAAGTATGTCGTGTTTAACACAGTCGAAGGCTTTCGACATGTCTATTAGCAGAGATATACAAAGCTGCTTATTGTTGACCTTATCCCAAATCTCTTTAAACATTTTAAAAATAGCTAAAGAAGTTGATTTCTGTTTCGTCACCGTGCACTTAGAATAAATTAACAACGAAGTGTTTGATTCACAGTTTTAATAAAAGTGAGTGATTAAAGCTTGTAAGATCAACGTATTGTAACGGAAGAGCACAAAAAAGCTTATTATAAATATTGTATTGCCCCTATGTGTGAAAATAATATTAAAACTGCACCTGACGTGATATATTTTCATATGCCCAAAGATGCAAATATAAGAAAAAAGCGGTGTAAGGCGATGAGGAGAGATAATGTATCGTGCTTGAATAGTTTATATTGTTGTGAAGATCATTTCGAAGTGTGTATTAAATATGTTTGTACCTAAAATCTTTTTTATTACGACTTGCGAACAATATAAACAATAACCTAACCTAAAAATTTAATTATATATAGGTACTTATTCATAAAACTATTCCGAGTCCCAATTTTTTAGTTATTAATGTTCCAAATATTATGATTGTTGTTGATCAACAGTTGACTACGTGTGTTGATTTTGATCACGAAACGTTTTAGCTAAGTTTCTTTGTTTTTACTGAGTGCCCTACACAAATTTGTTTTATTTATAACTTTTGACGAAAACAACTGTGGGCGTAATGTTGCCCAATATACATTATAATAGTTGTGTAGTACAATTTATATCAAATGTAAACAATTATTTATACACAGTTGAAACAATTATTTACTATATACATTAAATTAAATTCGTTATTATGTCAAATCAAATTATGTATTCTATCAATGAATTTCACATCAATGAATGTACCTAATTAGGTCAGTTATTAATTACATAAAGTAATTATAATTGTTAATTAGAAATGCATGAATTTTATCTTTTAATTTTATTTATACAAAACAATTTAACTTATTATAATTATAGAAGATATTTTACATAGCAATTTTAATAAATGTTATATGTATACAACGGGACAAGCAGACAAATTTATTAGTAGATATTTGCGACGGCGCAGCGACAGACTACGTCAGCAGTTAACCGTTAGCCGGCCGCGCCCGACGCGGGCGCACTCGCCCGCTGCCGCGACCGGCAGTCTCTCACCCACCTAGACGCAAAACGCATGTCGCTGAGCCGCATACGCTACCGCTTAATTTCTGTTCGCTCCTTAATGTTATTGTGCTACTGCTTGTCCTTTTCTCCTTCTGCTGTTACGCTTAAAACAACATACACGTGTGCTAAGTTTAAGTGCTTGAAATAAACATTTAGTGCACATTGGACTGGGTTGTTTACATTTCTACACCGCTGCGAATTCCTACGGCAAGTAAGTGAACAACAACCGTATCGACACTTCTACACTGGTGACCCCGACGAGGACACGGCACTATGGTTGGCGAGGGCACAAAGAACGAAGGAGAACCGTTAAAAGATGGCGCCGAGCAATTAACGGCAGAGACATGTCGGGTGGGCGTACGGATTCCCCCGTTCTATCCCGAGAAGCCGGCGCTATGGTTTGCGCAGCTAGAAGGGCAATTCATCTTGTCGAAAATAACTTCGGATGAGACTAAGTTTTATTACGCCATGGCGCAGCTCGAACCCCAATATGCGGCGGAGGTTGAAGACATCATTACGTCACCTCCGGCCGTCGACAAATATATTAAGCTGAAGACAGAATTAATTAAGCGTCTTTCTGCGTCGCGTGAGAGGAAGGTCCAACAAGTCCTTAACCTTGAGGAGTTAGGAGACAGGAAGCCTTCACAATTTCTTCGGCACCTTCAGAACTTGGCTGGACCTGGACTACCTGAAGACTTCCTACGCTCCATCTGGGTCAACAGACTGCCCCAGAGAACGCAAGACATCGTCGCGTCCCAATTGAAGTCATCACTGGAGGACTTGGCGGAACTCGCCGATCGCCTTCATGACGTCGTCGCTCCAACCTCGCAGGTAGCTGCAGCATCCGCGCTGCCCTCCACGTCCGCGGAACCACTACTGCTGCAAATTGCGGAGCTGACCAGGCATGTGCGAGCACTGGACGCCAAGGTTGGTAGGATGTCACGACCCAGAGAAAGATCGTCGAGTCACTCCCGGCAACGGTCTGCATCAAAAAGGTCGAGCTCCAACTACCGGAAGTTCCCTACCTGCTGGTATCATCACAAGTTCGGAGAGCAGGCTCGGAAGTGCATCAAGCCTTGTGATTACCAGTCGGGAAATGCGACGGGCAGTCGGTAATGGCGACGGGCGGCTGCCCAAACACAGGTCGCTTATTCGTCGTAGACTCCAAATCTAAGGTACCTTTTCTCGTGGACACTGGTAGTGATTTGTGCGTGTTCCCTCGTACCAAATTAAGAGACCGCAGAACGCCGACGAACTACAATTTATGCGCCGCTAATGGCACAGTGATAAACACTTACGGTTACGTGCATTTAGTGCTTAATATAGGTTTGCGCCGTGACTTTGTCTGGCGATTTGTTGTGGCGGACGTCACAAGGGCCATAATAGGGGTTGATTTTTTATCCCACTATAATCTTGTTGTCGATTGCAGGAACCAGCGCCTTATCGACAACAATACAACGCTTGCGACCGCGGCTTTGCCTGCCCGGCCGTCTGATGTAATTTCCTCAGTCAAGGTTGTAACTGGTGAGTCTATTTACCACACAATACTACGGGAATATCCCGACATCACACGCCCGTCTGGCATACACCGCACAATAAAACACAACACCGTACACCATATCCGGATTACACCCGGACCCCCGGTTTTTAGTGCACCTCGCAGGCTGGCCCCTGATAAATTAAAAATTGCCAAGGAGGAGTTTTCTTCTATGCTGTCTAGTGGCATAGCCAGACCCTCCGAGTCCCCCTGGGCGTCGCCTTTACATTTAGCTCCTAAGAAGGACAATGGCTGGAGACCATGCGGCGATTACAGGATGCTCAACGCGCGAACAGTACCTGATAGGTATCCTATACGCCACATCCAGGATTGTACGCACCACATCTCCGGCTGCCGCATCTTCTCCACCATTGACCTTGTTAAGGCTTATAATCAGATCCCCGTCAACCCAGAAGACATCCCGAAGAACGCCATAACGACGCCGTTCGGTCTTTACGAATTCCCGTTCATGACGTTCGGGCTTCGTAATGCCGGGCAGACGTTCCAGCGCTTCGTGGATGAAATGGTGCGGGGTCTTGACTTTTGCTTCAGCTACCTTGACGACTTCTTAGTCTTCTCGAAGGACGAGGAGACTCACAAATCCCATCTCCGGCAGCTGTTCACCCGGTTGCAGGAATACGGCATTGTTATAAACACCTCGAAGTGTGTTTTCGGAGCTCCAGAGGTAACGTTTCTAGGCTACCGCATCTCTGCTGAGGGCACCAAGCCGCTTCCTGCTAAGGTGGAGGCAATCAACGACTTCCCTCCGCCCAAGAACGTACGGGAGCTCAGGCGATTTCTGGGCATGATGAACTTTTATCGCAGGTTCACCCCCGATGCCCAGCATCAGGCTCCATTGAACGCTCTTCTTACAGGGTCGGTGAAGGGATCACATCCGATCCAATTCTCATCCGCGGAGCAGAACGCCTTCCAGCGTTGCAAGCAGGACCTGAGCCAGGCTGCCCTACTAGCACATCCGGACGCCAATGCGAAGCTTTGCATTGTCACAGACGCTTCCGATGTGGCTATGGGCGCAGTGTTGCAGCAGTTCAATGAGGAGAAAGGCTGGGAGCCATTAGCTTTCTTCTCGCGCAAGCTGAGTCCCGCTCAGCGTAAGTACTCGCCGTACGATCGGGAGCTTTTGGCTGTGTACGAGGCAATTAAGTATTTCCGGCACATGGTGGAAGCCCGCGACTTCAGAATTTACACAGACCATAAGCCGTTATGCTTTGCCTTCCACTCTCGTAAGGAGAATTGCTCGCCCAGGCAGTTTCGTCACCTGGATTTTATCGGGCAGTTTACTACAGACGTCAGGCACATCTCGGGTAAGAACAACGTCGTAGCTGATACTCTCTCTCGGATCGAGGAAATCACGCTGCCGGTGGACGTTAGTAGGCTAGCTGCAGCTCAAGATACTGACCCAGAGTTAGAGCAGCTACTGAGCAGTGACAATGCGTTGTGCCTGACTAAAATCCAGATACCCGGGACTAATGCTGAGCTGTACTGCGACGAGAGGACTGATTCTGCGACCGCGAGGCCATACGTGCCATCGGAGTTAAGGCGACAGGTCTTTGAGAGCCTCCACTCGTTCAGCCATCCCGGCGCGAACGCATCGGCAAGGCTCGTAGCCGAAAGGTATGTCTGGCCAGGAGTCAGAAGAGACTGTCGAGAATGGACCCGGAACTGCCTGGCTTGCCAGCGTTCGAAGGTCACTCGACATGTCTCCACTCCACTGTCATCCTTCAAGATACCCAAGGCAAAATTCACCAACATTCACATTGACCTGATCGGACCACTCCCGCTCTGTCAAGGTTTCAAGTATTGCCTCACTGCCGTTGACCGTTTCACGAGATGGCCTGAGGCAATTCCAATACAAGACATGACTGCTGAAACCGTAGCACAGGCCTTGCTGCACGGTTGGATTGCTCGGTTCGGATGTCCAATAGACATTGTGACTGACAGAGGACGGCAGTTCGAGTCTGCGCTCTTTAAGCGGCTATCTCACTTGGCAGGGTTTACACACAAGCATACCACAGCTTATCATCCTGCCTGTAATGGCATGGTTGAAAGGTTCCATCGCCAGCTGAAAGCCGCTATAACCTGCCACGCCAACAGCACGTGGGTTGAATCACTCCCGTTAGTGTTGTTAGGCGTAAGAAATGCTTTTAGAGAGGACCTTCAAGCCTCATCCGCGGAGCTAGTCTATGGTCAAACCCTGCGGATGCCTGGTGAGTTTTTCAACCCGCGTGCTGACGTAATTCCTGACGTGACGGATTACTTGTCTCGGCTTCGCTCGTTCACAAAGAACTTGCAACCGACACCAGCTTCCCGTCACATAGGTCAGAAGCGCACGTTCTTTTTTAACGATTTGACAACATCCACGCACGTTTTTCTTAGGGATGACACATTGTGCAAATCGTTAAAGCCTGCGTACACAGGACCCCATAAGGTTCTGCAAAGAGGTCCAAAGATATTCACTTTGCTCGTAAATGGTAAGTCTGTGACAGTATCTGTAGACCGTGTTAAGCCAGCCTACATACTGCATGACACACACACAACTCGCACTACACGTAACAGACAAACACATAACGACACTCACAAGACCAGTTCAACATCGAATGGGGAAAGTGACATCAGGCGTACAAGGTCAGGCCGTGTAGTTCATTTTCCAGATTATTATCGCCCTTAGGACGGTCTCTGGAGGGGGGTGATGTGGGCGTAATGTTGCCCAATATACATTATAATAGTTGTGTAGTACAATTTATATCAAATGTAAACAATTATTTATACACAGTTGAAACAATTATTTACTATATACATTAAATTAAATTCGTTATTATGTCAAATCAAATTATGTATTCTATCAATGAATTTCACATCAATGAATGTACCTAATTAGGTCAGTTATTAATTACATAAAGTAATTATAATTGTTAATTAGAAATGCATGAATTTTATCTTTTAATTTTATTTATACAAAACAATTTAACTTATTATAATTATAGAAGATATTTTACATAGCAATTTTAATAAATGTTATATGTATACAACGGGACAAGCAGACAAATTTATTAGTAGATATTTGCGACGGCGCAGCGACAGACTACGTCAGCAGTTAACCGTTAGCCGGCCGCGCCCGACGCGGGCGCACTCGCCCGCTGCCGCGACCGGCAGTCTCTCACCCACCTAGACGCAAAACGCATGTCGCTGAGCCGCATACGCTACCGCTTAATTTCTGTTCGCTCCTTAATGTTATTGTGCTACTGCTTGTCCTTTTCTCCTTCTGCTGTTACGCTTAAAACAACATACACGTGTGCTAAGTTTAAGTGCTTGAAATAAACATTTAGTGCACATTGGACTGGGTTGTTTACATTTCTACACCGCTGCGAATTCCTACGGCAAGTAAGTGAACAACAACCGTATCGACACTTCTACACAACCTAAGTTTGTTATGTTCATAAAGATGTTCTCAACATGTAACATACCTAATACCTACATATCTTTGATTATATAATATACATATGTACTAGTTTGTTATTACACTTATTTAAGAAAGACACCTCTACGAGGTACCTACGTACTTAGTCATCATGAACACATTAATTTTAGGTAGATTATCCGACTGTGCCTTGACAAAACCGCTTCCAGTCATTGTGGCGAATCTTTTTTCACAAGGAGTCACTGCTTTCAGTTAATAATTCCCAAAAAACACTGATTATTTATCATAAACAACGTCTAAACATTGCGAATAACTTTCAATAATCACACAAACGACCTGTTGACAGTAGACACCGAGTGTACGGTGACGTCACGATTCGCTCCGCCAATGGCGTTGCGTTTTGGAAATTTGCGAGAGAATTTGAAAATTACTACTTTTAAATAATTAAATTTGTTAATAAAAACATGATTATTTGTAAAAATAATCATGTGTGTATATTTACTAAGCAATAAAGATTACTCATGTTTTTTTTTGTCCATTTCTGAATCACATGCATATTCCCTATTCTGTTCACTTTGAATCGCCTACGTAGAACGCAGCTTTAGGCTCGAGTGCAAGTGAACGAAGAGTTGGGCATCTAGTATGTCGTTTGTTACTCTCAGCTGTACAGTTCGCAGTAGGTATCAAGCTGCGATTATAATGGTATTGGAGGTGACCGTATTGTCATATAAACACGTCAAAGTTTTTTCACTAAGACTTGAAATTAATCGTTTCGCAAAAAGTCTTTAGCATCTTTTCGCATAATGTAACAATTAGCTAGTGTAAAGTTTACTGCCTAAGGAAACTTGTAAAATAACTATTTCGTGGACGTTTTGGGGAACTGTAAGACCACATTCTTATGGTTATAAATGAATGAAGTGAAATAATAAGCAGACTGACCGGTCTTCGTTGGTGAGGTAGTCGACCACGTGCTCGAGGCCCACCAGGTAGACGAAATCCGTGTTGGAGGGGGACGGGATGAAGTTCATCTCCGGCGGAGGCGGCTTGGGCGGCGGGATCTGAGTACAACCATGAATAAGCACTGGTTTGTACCACTACATTCTAATTACTTGAGCAATTTTTTTTTACAGGGTGTCCCAAAAGTCAATTTTGAGGCGAAACGGGTGAAAGGCGTAAGAGTTATCAAAAAATAAAACGGTAATATCATTTAAAAAATTCGGGCTTTAAAAACAAAAAAAAATTCATCCTGTCATGATGTTTTAAGTACTACAGCTAGAAATCTTGCTTATTCTTTTTTTGTTGTGTAACAGTGAATAAGCTTTGTTTAAATTAAATACTAAATTAAGAACACTGCCTCCGTTTAAAAAATACACTTTTTTCTCAACTCTGTACTTAATAAAATCGTAATTTTTCTATGAATTTTTCTTTTTTTTTTAGCTCTTATGACATGGTATTTCAACCGTTTGACTTTTGGGACACCTCGTATGTTAGGCCATCATTATCATCATCATATCAGACGAAAGACGTCCACTGCTGGACATAGGCCTCCCCCAAAGAGTGCCAAAGTGACCGGTCCTGCGCCACCCGCATCCAGCGGACTCCCGCAACCTTTACCAGGTCATCAGCCCACCTTGTGGGGGCCTACTCACGCCGCGCCTTCCGGTAACCACTCGAGAACCTTTCTGCTCCAAGTGTGTTGTAGGCTGTAGGAACTAGTTATAGTTACCTGGAGTAGGGTCTTCTCGAGCTGCTTGCGCAGCGCCAGCTTGGCGGCGGCCTGGCGCTGCGCCGGCGTCTGCGACTCCTCGCCGCTGCGCGAGCTCGCCTGCACCACACACACACACGTTACAACTAGTGATGTGCCAGCGAGAACGTTCTCGTTCTCGAGAATTCCTTTCCAGAGAAATTTCCGGGAAATTTCAATCGTTCTCGAGAACGTTTCTCCGCGGAAAAAATTAGAAGGTTTAAAAGTAGATTTGTTTTTTGGTTATTACATTTATACTTACTTATATAATGATAACAAATGAGTTTTAAAATCTAAAAAGGTCTTTATCTGCGGTGCAACATTCACAGAGATTTCTGCAATTACATTGTATGCTAACTTCTTTATTTTTTATTTAAAGGGTCAGACATTAATGTATTCACGTTTAGCGTGGTATTTTTCGATTAGTTCGGTCTAAGTATAGAGTAGACAAAGACAATAGGGCATGCACCGTATACGATAAGGGTCACTTATTAACATGGTGGTGGGAGAAGCAGGTAAGCACCTAGATTGACGATGTATCAGTATCTGTAAAAGCAGTTACAGACTATGATATATCGGACAGAAAGTAAAAATGAAACCAAGAAATAAAGTTTTAGACTATTTTAGAACCGTTAACGAAAACCATCGTGTAAAGTATATGTGCATGTTTTGTGTTGCAGTATACACTTGTAAAAATGTTAAAAGGTTTGCCAAACACATCGTTAAGAACTGTACACTATCCCCAGTTGAAGTGATTTCTTTTTGATTAATAGCTTTTAATTGTGAATTGTTTAGTTATTGGTACTTGCATATGCACGTTTAAAAAATTATTTGTATACTTTTTTAAACATTAATAGTACCTCTCTTCATAGTTAAATGAGAAATATTTACAATAAATAATATAGTTCCATATTGATTACGTTTTATTTTATCCTTACAAGCAAAATATCTACAGGAAAGTTACCGTGACACCGATCTCGAGAGAATATTTCCGAGAACGTTCTCGAGAAATTCCCGGGAAGAGAGAGAATTTCTGTGATATGGTATTCGAATATTAATAATCAATTAATCAGTGCCTAATAAAAGCCTCTAAAACCCAGTAAAAGAAAAATAATAGAAGAAAAAGTTGAATTTCTGATACTTTCTCGATAATTTCCGATTGGGAGAACGTTTCCGAGAACGTTCTCGATCGATTTCTCTGTTCTCGGGAAATTTCGAGAACGGCACATCACTAGTTACAACACAACCAAGTACTGACATCACTGGACACACTCACTACTAATTAGACCAAGAAATAAAGCGTAACCTAGACATAATTCGATAACTCGTTGTTTTTATTATTTTATTGGATATTATTATTAAGTACCAAATATAAATTCGATATATTATGTAAAAAATCCGCGGTCGTAACTGTATTAAAAAAAAAACATGAATATCGTACACTTCCTAACTTTGTCCTAAAAGGAAAATAGGTAACCAAATACCTTGTTAGTATAATTTTGTGGTGCATTCGAATGCGATAACTTAATAGCAAAATTAAACTGAAACAAAATTTGCATCTACGTTATTTTTCATAGTTTTCATCTGACCTCAATATAAGAGAGGCTAGATAAACCCAAATAATAACCATGATTTTTGTATCTGTTTAGGCTATATTGCGTCTTTTTAGATATTTAAGTCTAAAATTAAACATTTAAATTAACGGTTTCAATAATACTATATTTCTCAGTAGTTAAAAATCGTAACCGTGAAATTTTTGTTTAATGATAGCTTTTTGTGTACTTTAATCATGTTTTCATCAAAATTAAACATGTTAATGGCACGCTTAACAAATTGAAAATACACGCTAATATAATCGCTCCAGAATTTAAAAAAAATGTGTCCCCCCCCCCTCTAACTTTTGAACCATAAGGTTTAAAAATGTGAAAAAAATCTCGAATGTAGAAATTTATAAAAACTTTCTAGGAAAATTATTTTGAAATTGATAGGTTGCCGAGATGAATAGGTACTAGAATCGCTCGCGAGTCGCGACTCGCGACAGCACGGTCGGGAGTTGAGGCACAAAGAAATGACGACCTTATGGTGCAAGAAATAACGTTCATATTGAAACGTAAGTAAGAAAAAATATCAATTTATTCGTTTAACGTGGTTTTTTTTTGCTTAAGTTGTTTCTTATAGTACTAATAATATATTAATGGCATAAACTAAACACTTTTGAAGTAGTTATGTATTTTGGTTTTCCAAAAATGACCAATATTTGAGATTTTGCATATACGCAAAGAGAATCAGTTTAATTTTTGATAATTTATCAACATACATTATATTCTATTCAGAATAAGTTGTTGAATTACAGTTATCTATTATTTCTGGTAAGATTTGCCAGAAAATGTGTCACTTACTGAACCTTCTTTATTAATGATAGTCCCAATTGATGAATTAGTTTAATTTAGTGTTCTTTAACTGGAATGCAAGCGTCATATCATAATACAGGTACCTTTACAAAGTTATTTATTATGATGTACTTATAAAATCAAAATATGTTTAAAATCTAGTATTTCGTTTTTTTTATAATGACGCGCAGCCTTAAAATGTTTATTTCGTTTTATTTTAACTGTAACTAACCATACTTTATAACATAGAAAAAGAAAATTACAGTTATCGAATTATGTCTAGGTTACGCTTTATTTCTTGGTCTAAATGCTGGGAACTCATTATTACATTTCTAACGACACTGCGTTGCAGTTTGATCGTGCACATCTAATAAGAGCATACATTATAAATGCCTCTTTTTACGTGGAAGTAGTGTAGGTAAAGAAAACATGAATGCCTCGTGAGAGCCGTTGAACATTTCCAGATTCCAGCATTCTTCGAATTCATCAAGTACATTTCGTAAAATATTAAGTTGATTATTTCGACTTATTGTATGAGGCTTCATTCAGGTAAAAATAAATTCTAAACAACTGCTCATATGACATTAACAAAGGAGCATTTGTGCAACGCTCCATAAATGAGAGCCAAAAACCGTAAAAAATAAGCTATTTTCAATATACGATTTGAAATATTAGTGTCAAGAATTAAATACTACGTACTAGCTAAGATTTATTTTCACAATTTTTTGTTTGGTTTTCTAATTAAGTTAATAAAATAATTCTCACATGGTACACTTGCTAGCTACCACTGCTAAAAGTATCACTATAAATATTCCTCTCTTGAGAACACAGGTACAAGTTTATGTACAGTCATATAGTTAGTAGTAGCCAAGGTAGCCAAATATTTCGGTACACGTCTTTATTACTGTAAGAATAAGGGTGTGTTAAAATATTTGGCTACTCCGGCTGCTGTACGTTATGTATGCCCCGGTAGAATAAGTTGGAAATTACTTCATCGATTAGAGCCTGGCTCTATTATATAGTGGGTTGGCAAATGCGCATATTGCAAACTCGCACATTCTGTACAATATCGAACCTAGAGCTAAAGTCTATTTTTTTTATTCCGTAGACTAAAATGACAACCACAAATGTCAAACCTAGAAATAATGTGACCAGCTATATGCAAACAGTGCTGATCTTTGATATCGGTTTGTGAATAACCGATAAAATCTTGAATTAATTTTAGATTCAAAATAAAATTTAGTCACTAATAATGTACTCAAACATTTAAAATGACATTGACGTATCGCCGACCTGACGCAACGCCATTTTGGTTTACGTATTTGGCATTCGTTATTTTACTCGTATAGTGATCGGATGTTTTCAGTGCGTGTTCTCTCGTTTTTAGCACGTCACAGATTATCCATTCATTGTGTTACAGATGCTTCATCAACAAATATATAAGTACATCCCAATCGTTTATTTTCGGTTAGTACCGGTTGTAGCACATAACTATTTATAAGACGTAAAAAACTAGCAATACATGAAATGTCATTATAGTCTACGGAATAAAAAAATGGAGTATAAGTATAATATAATATGTAACTGATGAATGACATCACTTTCCATACTCACTGCATCGCTTGTACTGCTCGTGACCGACGAGTTATCCTGAGCGGGCTTGAGGGGAAAAGCGGTATCGTTAAACTTGGGAACCCAAAACTAGTTTTTAATACCTATTGCTTGTTAGAGAGAGAGAGAAAACGTTCGCAGATAGTGACGTCACGATATGCGAGCGTCACAGTAAATGACAATCGTTTCGTGTGAAGGTGTTTTGTGCGGAAAAGGACCAGAATGTACTCTCTTAAAACTTTGGAAACTCATAACCTTGTGATTATTTAATCCTTAGCCTCTTAGCTTTACTTTTTACTGCATTGGACTATATTTTTAATCCTCTTTCGGGAAAATTCAATATTACTGGATATTTTATTTGGTGTCTACACCCCTATCGGTCGTTTACCACTTAACACATTCACTGCCAAGAATCGTAGCCGATCCTGTGGTTTTCCCTAGTTTTACGTAGCGGAAAGCCACTAAGGCGTAGGCGTCCGCTAGGCGGGTTCCCGGCAGTGAAAGTGTAGGCACCCGTCATTGGACGGGTGAGTTTGAGGAGGAGGTTACGTTGAGCTAAGTATCTCGTGACGTTTAGCGGGGAAAGGTAAGTAAGATGGAGCTAGCGTTACCTTGGTGCTGTTGTTGTTGGGGGCGGGCGGCGGCGCCGGCGTGATGGTGACGGACGGCGTGATGCTCGCGCCGCTCGACGACGACTGCGCACGAAACAACTCGTATTCATGTTGTTGGAATAGCTTATCAATAGTCACAAACAACGCGTAGTTTTCCTTCTAGGTTGAAAGGTGAGATGGCAGTCGCTCTCGTAAAACGTCCCCGGGACATTAAAGGTATAGTTTGGATGACAATTTAATATTATGGTAGCATCGACCTGATCTGATGATGGAGACACAAGGTGGCCATGGGAAATCAGTACTTAACCGACGTAACCCCGTTGCGTTTGGGCTCGTTAGAATCGTCTCAATAAGTAGTTGATGACGGTATACAGAAAAGTACATACGGCAATAAAAGCTTGTATCAAAAATGTAATATTTGACAGAAACTTCTGTTTACTTTGGAGGTCGGTTTAATAAGATGTTTTGTTGACTTATGAACTGGTAAAGTTTAGTTAGATAGGGTCCAGTTCAAATGCTGGTGTTGTTCTTACCAGGGATTGTAACCGTTTTTTTTGTTATGGGAACGTAACCGTTATTTTTTCGTTCTTTGTTAATTATTTCATTTTTTAACTGGGCAATCTAATAACACGCAGTCGTTACCTCAAAACACAACTGAGTACATATGAACCATAAAATAGATATGTGGTTACTTCGAGGTTGCAAAAACCGGTTACAATCCGTCTAGTAATAATTACCTGCGTGCGGTAAGGGCCGGGCGTGAGCGTGGCTCCCCCGGGCAGGCTGGAGGTGCGGCGCGAGCTGCCCGCGCCCGCGCCCGCACCCGCACCCGCGCCCGCCGAGGACCGCTGCGGACCAATGGGAACTAGTACATTGTTGTAAAGGAAGGCGCAGGACACTCCACGATTTACGTTCATCGCTGCAAGTACATGCCGCAGGCTCAATGCACGCGCATGCTGCTTCGCGCGCACACGCTTACGTGAATAAATCGCAAGTGAACGTGCCGCATTCGTCTGTTTCTGTTTGTGTGTTGCATTGTTTCTATTGAAATGAATAAAAAGACAGCAAAGATATTGTAGCAGCGGGTTGCAGAAATAATGACAAAAAAACGAATCACGCGTTTTCTTCCCTCTCGGCGACGCCACGTTCATTTTCTTACCTTTCGGCATCCGAAAGGTAAGAAAATGAACATAATAGATAATAATTAGTTACCGAATAGTAATAAAAGAGATGTTATAGGTGTATCTACTTAACACTGTATGAATCAAGTAACACTCAGAACAATTTTTATTTGGTTTAAGTATGTAGGTTGAATTGATTACTTGCTGATATATGTGAATTTATAATAGTTTTGAAAAGTATACCTACTTACTAAATCATCAACTTCGTAGGTATGCTTATAAAGGGTAGGTACGTCATAGTCATAGAGGTTCTTAAAATATTAGATGTCACCTTTTGTAAAATTACCAGTAAAGAATTTTTATTCATCACTTCAACAATCATTGATTTTTTTATATATAAATTAATTAATAACCCAAATCTAAATGACGTACTTTATTAAAGAAATAAAATTGGAGAATAAATGCTCCGACGCAGTTTTCAGAGTTGGGTATTTCATTTTATTACACATATTAAAATGTTTAAACAATAAAGCAACAAGATTTTGCATTTCTGTGGGTTTCTGCAAAGCCAATAAAATGTGGACTGGTGGTCTTGATGTATTCAATTCGTCCAAATTGTGATTTAGTATTTTAGAGTTACGTTCTTCGGCCGAGACATTACATGGGCCAATCAACTTTTTCTTGTTGTGGACACCGATTTTTATTTTCAAAAGAAACATTTATAATTCGTTTTTCTAATGTATTTATCATTTGGAGATACAATCAAAGTTTTGTGTTTCATAGTTAGCAGCGAATTATTTATTTATTTTCAAGTGTTTTTGCCGTTCTGAACGTAGGTATGGTTCAAAATGCGTCCCCTGGGTTACCATGTGTTTATCAAATGAAACTGAATTAAATTGAAAAAATAAAGATTTTAATTTGTAAAGGAACATAAACAATTTGCATCACTTAACATAAGATAACAAAAAACTTTTTAAATTTTTGACAATGATGACAAATTGTGTCTCCTGGGTCACTTATTTAAAAAAAGATATTAAAAGTTTTTTTTATTTAATGTTACCTTAATCCAAATACAATTTCTTCTTGAGAAATAATTTCTAGTATAATCAAATCAACCGACTATAATAAATCAAATGTAAACTGCCTTTTTTCTGTTTTTTTTTTAAAAGATGTTAATTTCTTTTGGGACAACAGGGTTTACCCAGAGACAAATTTGGTTACTCAAGAGACAATTTTCATTTTTAAATGAGATTTATCCACGTGCGTGGAAAATGAGAAATTTAAATATACTTACATTTTCATCTTCTATGAAAAATAACGAATATGAGGAGGGGGCAAAATAGTACATTTTACAACTAGTGTGAAAAGAATGTCTTTTTACCACTAGTACCGAGGTATCTTGCCACGAGCTGAAAGCGAGTGGCAAGACTCGGTACGAGTGATAAAAGACATTTCACACGTGTTGTAAACGACGTTTTTTAATACAATTGCGAAAAAAACTTTACGAAATTTACAACTTCACTTCCATATCAGTGCGAGTGAAGCGCGCAGCTTCAATATTTCAACCAGTCACAGAGCAGTATACAGTAGTATTTTCCTTGGGGCGCGTGGCCATCTAGATTTTTTTCAACCAATCACAGAGCAGAATTCTAGTGGCGCGCGGCCAACTAGATTTGCTTAAACCAATCAAATCACACGCATGGAACTAAAAAGTAAAAAGCACTAGTTCGAGAAATTGAGCTTCTCGTACGCTACGCAGCCACAAAAAGTACCACTTTTTGAGCAACTGTATTAAAAAAAATATTCAACTATTAGGTCAAGTGAGGTATCATTTGAAAGGGCTTGAGTTGCACTTTTCCAGACAGTTTTTCTTTTATTCTCATCATCATCATCATATCAGCCGAAAGACGTCCACTGCTGGACATAGGCCTCCCCCAAAGAGTGCCAAAGTGACCGGTCCTGCGCCACCCGCATCCAGCGGACTCCTGCAACCTTTACGAGGTCATCAGTTCACCTTGTGGGGGGCCTACCCACGCCGCGCCTTCCGGTACGTGGTTGCCGCTCGAGAACCTTTCCGCCCCAACGGCCATCGGTTCTACGTGTTGTGACCCGCCCATTGCCACTTAAGTTTAGCGATTCGGAGGGCTATATCGGTTTCCTTGGTTTTGCTGCGTGCGGATAGCATCATTTCTGATGCGATCACGCAGAGAAACTCCCAACATGGCCCTCTCCATTGCCGTTTGGGTGACTTTGAGCCTTCTTATGAGGCCCATAGTAAGTGACCACGTTTTAGTGCCATATATCGTCACTAGCAACACACACTGGTCAAAGACTCTCGTCTTGAGACACTGCGGAATATTGAACGAAAATATGTGCCGTAGCTTCCCGAACGCTGCCCAGCTGAGTGGGATTCGACGATTGACCACTTTCTCGAAGTTAGACCTACCTAACTGGATAGTCTGTGCTAGGTATACATTATCGTCTACAACTTCGAGCGTAGTGTCCGATTGTAATAGAAGTTGGCAGTACATGGGCATTTCACATGATCTTCGTCTTATCCATGTTCATTCTTAGACCAACTCGGAAGCTTTACTGAGGTCATCGAGCATCGTACTTAAGTCGTCTATGGTCTCAGCCAAGACTACTATATCGTCAGCAAACCGAAGGTGAGTGATGTACTCGCCGTTGATGTTGATGCCTAGCCTTCTCCAGTCCAGAGTCTTGAAAACGTCCTCCAGTGCAGCGGTGAACAGTTTTGAAGAAACAACATCTCCTTGCCTGACTCCCCACTGCAGCGGAATAGGTTTCGAGTTCTGGTCCTGGAGTCGGACTGACATAGTGGCGTTCTCGTACACACACGTCAGCACTTCGATATAGCGATAGTCAACTTGGCACCGCTGGAGAAACTGTAGTACAGCCCAGGTTTCAATCAAATCGAAGGCTTTCTCTTAATCCACGAACGCTAAGCAGAGGGGCAGGGTATACTCCTCGGTCTTCTGTATAACCTAACGGAGCGTGTGAATGTGGGTGTAGGTAGGTACTAAAGCCTCTTCGGAAACTGGCTTGTTCGGGAGGCTGGAAGTCATCTAGCCTGCGTACGAGACGATCTGTTATGACCCTCGAAAACAGCTTATAGACATGGCTCAGAAGTGAGATGGGTCTGTAGTTCTTCAGCAGGGGGTTGTCACCCTTTTTGAAGAACAGCACCACCACTCTTCCGTTCCATGCCTTTGGAGTTCTCCCTTCCAGTAAGACGGAATCTAACAGCTTCTGAAGGGCCGTAAGGACCGGTTTTCCACCAACCTTCAGAAGGTCGTCTGTTATTCCGTCTTCACCGGGTGCCTTGTTGTTCTTGAGCTGTTTAAGAGCCATTACAATCTCACACAGGCTTATGTCCGGGATGTCGTCGGTATAGTGCCGGGTTAGTCTAGCTCTAGGGTCTTCCGCTCCACCAACTTCGGGTCTGCGTGTTGATGTGTATAGCTGTCCGTAAAAGCGCTCTATCTCAACCAGAATCTCAGGTTTAGAATAAACTATTCTACCATCTTGTTTTTAACTTCGCGAGCTGGCTCTGCCCTATAGACAGATCTCTCGAGAATACTTTAGAGACCTTATTGCGCTGAATGGATGGCCTCTTCAATACGATTTGCATTGTATTGGCACAGATCGCGGGTAAGGGACTTGGAGATCTGTTTATTGAGCTGCCGGTATAAGGTCGCATCGGCTGAAGACTGTAGAATCATTTCACTCCTTTCCTTCATGAGCTTCTTAGTGGAGCTAGAGAGCCTTTTAGTTCTCTTGGTCCCTTGGGCCTTGAAGAACTTAGACCCAGTGACACGGACAGCTTCCACAAACCCGTCGTTCAATTCGTCCACATCGCTACCTAGGCAATCAAACACTTCATTGAACACATGCTTCCCCGTGATCATGATTCCACGTAAAACAAGGTCAAAAATCGGAAGACCATCGGTCATCGGAAGACCAGCGCTGGCCACCAGGCCAGCACAACGCTGAGATGGAACCATTTCGTGGCAATTTGTCTACCATTCTGTTTTTTTGATTTATGTACATGTATGTGCTGTTGCCATGAATAAATATGATTCTATTCTATTCTAAAAATCTAGTTAAGTGAAGTGAAAGTACCTAGTAAAGTTATAACAAAAATATATATTAAGGAAAGTGTCCAAACGCAAGCAGAGTCCTATGGCAACCATTTTAATTTATTTCAGATACATATATAATAAATTGAATTGAATTAGACCCTGTTTATACGAAATAAATAACAAAGGTCTCCCGAATCACCATCAATGTCTCTTGGGTCACCCGAAAAGTGACTCAGGTGACCAGTCACCCAGGGGACATTTAACGGTTTAATCAAAAATGTAGTCACTTTCCATTAAAATAAGTTAAATTGATTTATTGCCATAGGATATCAGACCTAAATGCCCTTGGAAAAGCCTCATAATAATGTCAAAAGTCAAAATACTTACGAATTATCGTAGGTTAGCCAGCAGACCCACAATAAACGCACGTTGCCTCATTGCGAGCCATGGACGAACTGGCCGAGGATACCGAAACCTACCGTAATGGCGAACACGACCACGTGATTGGCAATTTGATTCCTATTGGCTGAGCCGGTAAAGGATCGTAACCTTGACACTTCGATGTGTTATTAAATTCGGTAAGCCTTAAATAACTTATATAATATATAAATAATATATAATATATATATAATATATAATATCTAAATATAAGGACTTAAATATAATCAGCGCTTTAGGGACATGTAAAGATATTTTTTTCATATGAATTCTATGTAAATCTACGGAATTTTAATGTTTTTATGTTACACAAGATGATTATACCTTTCTAATTCAGGGTTAAAATGATGTAAGTTGGAATGTATTTTTAATACAGTTGCTCAAAAAGTGGTACTTTTTGTGGCTGCGTAGCGTACGAGAAGCTCAATTTCTCGAACTAGTGCTTTTTACTTTTTAGTTCCAAACTATACTTTCGAAACGCAGTAATTTTATATTAGATTTTTTACCCGATGGCGCTGATTCCAATAGTATGTTGTCACTGTCAGTGTTATTTGTAAAGTATGGGTTCGTTCAAAAATAACTTCGAAGCAAGCATATTTTATCGCAATGATATATTAATTTATTATTTTTCGCAATTGTATTAAAAAACGTCGTTTACAACACGTGTGAAATGTCTTTTACCACTCGTACCGAGTCTTGCCACTCGCTTTCAGCTCGTGGCAAGATACCGTGGTAAAAAGACATTCTTTTCACACTAGTTTTAAAATGTACTGTTTTACACCGTTTGATCAAAACCTAAGCCCAATCACGTTTGGTACATGCGTATTTTGTATGAGAGATGAAAGTTGTCTATTGGGTCACCAAAATTATATCAGTATTTTAATATATAGACTTGCATTTCAAGATGTAAATGTGTTGTTTCATACCCTGGGTTTATATAATAAAGGTTATTAATTGTGTATATATTATAATACGATAGTTATGATTTTTCTTTTCTCAGGGACGCACGATAACAAAAAAAAGTTGATTGACCCACATAGTGCTTTTCACGCCTACCGCGAGGAAATAGCAAATAATTATAAGTCAAAATTAAGTACATTAAAGATCATATTATGAAACACTTTAGCGCGGTCCCGCTCGCTCGCGTGTCGGGGGGCCTTAGATCGAGCGAATCGCTGTTCAAACTGTCCAACAATAACAGTATAGTGTGAAAAGTCCCTTTTCACGCCACTGCTCGGAAATGTGGCAAAAGATGGTCAGAATTCAGGCTTCAAAGCTGGGGCTAGTTGGACATCGCACGAACAGGCCATCTATGAGTTGAAACTGTCCAACAATGTTTTTGTAGGCCAGTTTGAACAGCGATTCGAACAATCACAGTTCCCCGCTCCCGCCCCGGCCCCCGCCGCCGCTCCCGCCGCCGCCGCCGCCGCCGCCCCGCTCGCCCGCGCGGGGCAGCGCGCCGGGCCGCGGCCGCGCTAAAGTGTTTTCATATTATGATCTTTAATTAGGTACTTAATTTTGACTTATAATTATTACTCTGAAAGAGTCCGACCTTGATATTTTGTAACAAAAACTAAACAAAATATACCAACTGATGAAAAGGCGAAGTTAAAGGGTTAAAGAGGTATTTCCCGTTGGATATATGGATACTAAGTATCATTTTATGATTAATATGTACCGTATCTGTAGTACAGTTCCATAAGTCACGTAAAAATAGGTATTGAAGTAGACCGGTGTCACTTGGTAACATTGAAAAATTAAAAAAAAATACTTAATGCCATTATTTTCAATATTGCTCTTTTGAGGTTAGATATGAGGATATTACGTATCATTTGTGGTATATTGAATTTTTTTTTAATCAGCCATATCGTGTCTGGAGGAGCCCAAACTTGGTATGTTTCGAAAATTACTTTTGTTTTAATAAAAAAATTATGGCTAAAATGAAATGATGTGGTATATTTTTAGAATCGCCTCAAAAAGCCCTTTCTCATGATACCACACACGATAGGCTTCTGAAAAAAAAAATTTTTTTTGCATACACAAAGAAAAATGTCTCGGCACTCCTCCTAAGGGAAATTTTTTAGGAACTGCGGGTCAAAGAAATTGTTTTGGCCTCTAATATGTGTGTGCCAAACGGCTAAACTGTACATCGATTTGCGGTTTTTTTAAGCGTAGCGCTACCACTATATGCAAAGTTGATAGAAGTTGATCAAGAAGAAATTATTGATAATTTGGAACCCTGTTGGTGAAATGTTGTAATAGTATAGTTACCTTGTTCTGCTGGTGCGCGGGCGGCGGCGCGGGCGTCACGGTGACGCCGGGCGGCACCACGCAGCCCGAGCCCGCCAGCGCCGTGCCCGCCGCCTCCGACTGCACACAAAACACTAACTATACTACTATTCTTCTACACTAATAATAGTACATTACTATTACTACCGAGGCCAGGAGTATTTTTGTATCAATATTAATTTTAATCATCCAGCCGAGTGACCGCAGTTAACACTAGCCGCCATCTTAAGTATCTACTTAAGATGGCGGCTACCTATCTAGGTAAGAATTATAACCGGGTGAATGAACTTCACACCGCGCGCCATACAGCATTTTTCAAACGTAATTACCTTTTATTACTAAACAACTTAACTAATGATATTTATACGAATGATTAGGTAGTACGTTTTGGATACTTTAAGTAGGCTTCGGCTCTAAGACGGTTAAAAAAAACCCGTTGTATAATAGTACATTTCTCAAACATGCAATGAAATGTCGTCGTTACGTGCGTCATAACAGGCTTCGAAGTATCACATTTCGGGCGGAACAGTTCGAGGGAACTGTAAAGCAATTTCATACAAAATTGAAGGCCTAGGCCGGGAAGTGTTTTTTTTTTAATTTTATACTAAATATGGCGTCTGTGTTCATGAACAGGCTAAACATCTGAATTATATTTTTTTAATTTTTTTCTAGTTGCTGAATGGTTATTCGACCAAAATATTCGCGGTAATGCCTATTACACACGAACTGATTTAAGAATAGAAATCTGTATGATTCAATGTGTTGATGAGCACATTTAAAATATTGTCAATTCGTAAGTCACCAGAGACCATAGACAATATTTAAAATCCTCTGCATTTATTTTAATTATTAAATAAATTAAGATTCTCATTATCAGTTTGTGTATAATGGCCCTAATAGGGTCTATTCGAACACTACACACGCGTAATACGGACGACTTCCGTAAAAAAAAACATTATGGAGGGATTGGAGGGAAAATGAAAAGTCTTTTGTCGTGTAGCTGGATTTTATATTTGTGGTTGATATTTATAAATAAAATTAGTAAATGAGTTCCGATGATAACAGCGACGAAGAAACTAATTGTACTCCGCCGGAATTGAGGGTGGGGGCCGAATTAACCATGATTAACCTTTTGCCGCCAAAATCGAAGGACAAGTACATAAATACAGGTTGGTTTTTTGAGTACATAAATACAGGTTGGCTTTTCACGACTAGGCATGTATAGTGCTTTTCTCAAACATATGCAATGAAATAAGAAATGTCACCACTCAAAAAACCAACCTGTATTTATGTACTTGTCCTTCGATTTTGGCGGCAACAAGTTATTCATGGCTAATTCGGCCTCCGTATCATTCTATCATCAGAACTCATTTTGAAATATTATTTATTAACCACAAATATAAAATCCAGCTACACGACAAAAGACTTTTCATTTTCCCTCCAATCCCTCCATAATGTTTTTTTTTACGGAAGTCGTCCGTATTATGCGTGTGTAGTGTTCGAATAGACCCTATTAGGGCCATTATACACAAACTTATAATGAGAATCTTAATTTCTATAATAATTAAAATAAAAGCACATGATATAAATAAAATAAATGCAGAGGATTTGTCTATGGTCTCTGGTGACTTACAAATAGACAATATTTTAAATTTATTCATCAACACATTGAATCATACAAATTTCTATTCTTGTATCAGTTCGTGTGTAATAGGCATTACCGCGGAGAAACTTTGGTCCAATAACCATTCAGCCAATAGAAAAAAATTAAAAAAATATAATTCAGCTGTTTAGCCTGTTCATGAACACAGACGCCATATATATTTGAAATAAAAAAAAATTACTTCCCGGCCTAGGCCTTCAATTTTGTATGAAATTGCTTTACATTTCTCGAATTGTTCCGCCCCAAATGTGATACTTCGAAGCCTGTTATGACGCGCGTAACGACGACATTTCATTGCATGTTTGAGAAAATGTAATTAATTGAAGTACCTTGGGCGGCGCGAGCTGCGACTGGCGGATTTTACGCAGCAACACGAGGCGGGTCTCCTCGGCGCGCAGTTTCTCGCGCAGCGCGCGCACCAGGCGCTCGCGCTCCCAGATCTCAGCGCTCGACAACTCCTGCACACACATCGTCGAAAGAGACATTTTTGAAACGTTGCAAATTGACAGAAACACCTGAGGAGCGGGAAAACGATCAGCATTTTCAAAACTATCCGTGAGCCCGCGATTGACGACGTCATATTGTTTAATGTGTATTTATCGTAAAGATAGTAGAAATACTGATTTCACTCATAACGTACTCTTACGCGTAAAATTATAAACTGACAGTTAGGTTAGTTTATAATCAGCATACGTGTTAGTTTATAAACTAACGATGTTCACAATTTTAGGGCGGCTTTAATAAAATAAAACTAAAATCGTTACATCACAATCATTCTACTTAAGCGTTTTACTGAATGCAAAAACCATACTCTTGAGATAAAAGAAAAATAAAATAGTTCAATTATGTTTAAGTACTTGTCCACATATTAATTATAATGGACCTATAGTAGTAACAGTGCTAACGGGGTCGGAGTATTAACCCGTGGAATATCATGTCAGTTAGAAAATCGGTTACAAACTAACTCTAACAAAACTAGTTTCGTAAGTAAAAAATAAAATGTATGGGCGTAGTCCGCAGACCCCGTATCATGTTCGGCGTTATCACACGATAAGTGACAAGATAGAGTGTTCGTCACTGGCTGACACCGTTCGATAGAACCGACACGACACCCCTATCTTGTCACTTATCGTGCGATAAGGCCGACCATGATCAGAACGCGCGACGGTTGTATGAGAAAGGGAAAGGCACTGACCCGGTCCACGGGCGGGATGGGCGGCTCGTTCTCGTCGTCCTCGGAGTCTTCGTCGCGCGGGTCCCGCGGGGAGTCGGGCGCCGCCGCCGCCGTTATAGACACGTTCACCGAGGTCGAGTTCATCTTGCTGCTCATGTCTGCAACAGAGGCCCTAGTATAAGTTTTACCGGAACAAAACCTTACGACCGCGTTCGCGTTTAGCTGTCAAATCCCATACAAATTGAGGGTAAAACGCAAACGCGGTCGTAGAGTTTTGTTTCGGTAAAACTTATACTAGAGCCTCTAACGTCACATGGCTCACTCATCATCCTCCTAGCATTCTCCCGGTTGTAGGGTAGAAAGGGGCTCTGCTTTGGCATCTAAACCCGAGATTGAGCGCAGGCACTAGATTTAGAAAACGACTGCTGTCTGAGCTTGAGGGAAATTAAGAGTTTGTTAACATTAGAGCGGTGTCCTTACGATGCTCGGCTTCACCGAAAACCGACTGTTACCTAGATATAAAGTGATATTTTAAAATAACCAGTGGTATCAGTTGGTATTCCAACTACGGATGTAGCGGAGCTTGGGCCCTAACTCTGATGAACCTTTTCACCGTCAAAAGCGGCCATTGACGTTATCGGAAAATCGTGCCATTCGTGCCAATAACGCCAGAGCCATAAAATAATAGTACATTACGTAACTAGGGCAGTGAATTCGTGAATGCCCCAGATCGCAGGTGTTTGTGGCCCGAACCGAAGGTGAGGAGGAGGCGTTTTCACCTGGCCACAATGCGAGTTTTCCCGTACGCGCAGCGTGCAGTAAAACTCGTATTATGGCCAGGTGTGACGTAAAGATTATACCTAAAGGAAATAAAGAAAGTTCCACAAATGGTTTATTAGACGGTCGTCATTTGACTTTGTCATTTGATTTTGACGTTTTAAACATCCATTTAGATTCCTCTAAAAAACCCGTTAAAACTATCGCACCTTACTGAAATAAGATGATATTATTCATAAATACCTAGGTATTCATTGTTGTACAACTTGAACCAATTGGTAAAGGTATTCATAATGAGGAAAATAACTCCAATATAATGTCATCATAGGTAATTACTAATTTTATGATTCAACATGGAACTCAACAAAGGAAATTACTTCTCTCAAAGTAATGGATATAAGAATTGCTTTTCAATAGGTGCGGGCAGTGTTGAAATTAATGACTCGATGCCTTGACGAGAGGATTACGCGTGTCCACACCGGACGAGCGGTTCAGCCGAACACCGTTCGCCCTAACGTGCGCGCTCAGTGTAGACGTGGTTCGGCGAATCACCGCTCGCCTGAACCGTTCGGCCGAGCATCAATGCTTGCCCGAACCGAGCGCGCCGCACCCTTGGACGGCTGTTTTGTTCGGCCGAACGGCTCAGGCGAGGGCGATTTTTGCCCTATACATATCGAACTCGATCGAATCGAATTTAACGAGAATCTGTTAAGCGATGCAACCTATGGAGGGAACAGCCGGATAGCCGGACATACGAAACCATTGTGCCCTATAGTTAAATATCGAACTATCTCACAAAATTTCACGACAATCTGTTGAGAGATGCGACCTATAGAGGAAACAGCTGATCAGCCGGACATGCGAAAGTATTTTTCGCGGCGATCGCGAGCTCAACTAATGGCCCGTAGGTAAATCCGGCCGAGCCGATTTGGCTCGGACTTGCCGCGCGCGTTTGCCCGAACGCGTGTCCACAGTGTCCACATCGACCGAGCGCATGCGCCCGAGCCGTTCGGGCGAGCGTTTGGACTGGCTCGGGCGAACCATTCGACCGAACCGCTCGTCCGGTGTGGACACACCTATTGACGATGATGAGCAGGCCACAGATATTTCGTTGCATCTTAAGATGACAGAGCTATGAAACACTAAAATTCGCACACATACATCAAAAAACTAAAGTATAACTCATTCTCATCCAGTTTTTAGTTCCGAAATGCTGCGAATGAAAATGAAATATGAAACTTCGATTATATGCGTATTTCTCGCCTAGTCCTGCCTCTTCTCGCTGACTATTGGTGTATTCTAGTGGAAAAGCATTATTTACCCATTTATTTTATTTATTCATTCATTAAATCAGGCAACAACACCTTTCATACACATTAATAGAAACTTATTTAAAAACAACAAAAACACTATAACCACAATGTGTTACGCAACTGCGTGGTTCCAGGTAAACACAGGAACTTGGCTCCCTTCGGCCGAAATTCTTCCTCAGTGAAGGTTCATAGATGATGGTATGACCAACTTATTTTATACTGATAACATGTTATAATCAAATCAAATCAAATGCTTTATTTGCCATAGGTATACAAGTATACATGCAAATATACAATTAAATGGTAAATAATGATTATAGCTAAAACATAATAAGCACATATAAGTATTATTATCATTTTACGATGTCATTAACTTCATTACATAAATTAACAAATGATGTAATAACAAATAAGGAAAAAAGAAATATTAAATCGCAAAATACTGAACACAGCATAAATTATATCAATAATCCAGAGTTGAAATAATTATAATTCTAATCTAATGCGTTGGCGAAATATTCATCGATGGTATAATAAGGTCTCTTTAATAAATAATTTTTCAATTTCCGGTCAAAGGTACTTAGATCGCTACAGTCTTTGAAGTCATTACTTAGGTGGTTGTAGACTTTAATGGCGCTATTGGTTATGCTCTTATTGAAATAACTAAAATGGGGCCTTAACAACGCTATTTTTTTGGTTTCTCTTAAGTTGCTATTAATATTTTGCCTTGCTTCGCTTTGGGAAGCTTTCAAAATTTTTATAAACGTGTATGCAAATACGATATAGTTAGGGACCCATTCAACCATATTGCATTGTATCACCATTGACCAAGCTGCTAAGCTTGCAGATCCGTTCTATGGTATCAAAAAACGGAAAGCATATTCTCTACTAATCAACACAGAAAAATCAGAGGCAATAAAGCTGTGGAAGTTGTCTAAAGAGCTATTACAACTTAAAAGGCACAAAACCTGCGCAGTGACGAGAATCCTGACAGGAAATTGCAAATTAAACAAACACCTGTTTCAAATGGGTATGAAACAGGACGCAACTTGCGGGTTCTGCCAGGAGACAGAGGAAACAGCAATGCACATTCTCTGCTCCTGCGGAACACTCATGCATAAAACAAGTATCTACCTAGGGTGGCACATCGTGCACCCAGAAGAGGTACAACATATCACCGCCCAAAGAATCTGGAATTTCCTAGAGGCCACAGGCCTTAACGGTGAAATCTAAAAAAAGGGCTGCCACAATACAATCACTTGCTAGTCGAAGCGGCATATAAGGGCACACAAATCAACAATAATAATAAATAAAAGCTGCAAAACTTACCAGTGAATGGTGCACCTGCGTGCGGCTTGCGGTGCGGCGGCGCGGCGGGCAGCAGCACGATGTCGGGGCTCTCGGCGTAGCTGCGGTGGTCCGACCGCGGCCGCAGCACCCGCTTGCCGCTCGCTCCCTGATTACAGACATGGACCAATCAACTATCTCTTGTCGTTAACAGTTTCTTGGAAACATTGTTACAACATCTTATAAACTAATATGTTCAGAAGACGGCCCATTAAAAAGAGGCTGAAGTTGGTGAATTATTCAAAACCCCAACTGCATTTTTCAAATACTATACCAGATGTCCCAAATCTTTGCCACACGGAGGGAAAGTACCTTAAATATCGAAAATAGGAAATTTTACAAAAGACGTCTTTTCATATTGATTTTTAAAAATAATAGGAATTGCAATAATATATATTGCCTTACTTAGCCAGGAAACAAACCCACTAAATATGTAAAAAGAAACTTTTTTATTTTAATGATACTGATCAAGAAGGTTTCTTTTGAATAACACAGCATCTTAAACAAAAGGATGATCATGATATTTTAATGTATAATTTAATTATTACATATTGTGTATCCATATTGTATTCATCATCATCATCATCCTCCTAACGCTATTCCCGGTAATGCCCCTGAAGGAGCCCGGGGTACGCTTTGACACCTATTCTATCTATTAACCCATTCAGCGCTAACCACGCCACATTGGCGTGATTTTGAAACGCTCCTCGCCCACTGGTCACGCCAATGTGGCGTTGCTTTTGTTTAGCTCCTATCTCTATGAGTTTCAACCTTTTGAACATTATTTTATTAATTTTATGTAGCTAAAAGGTGGCGCTAAAATACCTAGTACTTATATTGGGAATATTAGAATAATATTCCTTTTTTTTATGAGCACTGAACATAGAATAGAGATTACTAATGTCTTATACGTGTTTTTTATTATTTAAAAAAATGTAATGCAATGTACAATACATATGAAAGTGTCAAATTACGGTTTCCAAAAAAATAAATAATATTTGGGTTACTTTTAATAATCACGCCAATGTGGTGTGATTCAGCGAGTGGAGCGTGTAGCATTACGACCACTGATGGGATCGACGAAACTAAAATTGTCTTAGTTATTATTATCGACCTTATCGCCTACGCGTACGGTTTATTTTGATTTAAAGCGCAATTGAGTTACATTCTTTGTAACTTAAAAATTATTTTACGCTAGTAATGGATGGCGTTATGTATCTTTTGTGGGTAACCAGCTACATATAAACGGCATGTTCATTATACTGAAATATATAAATCCGCAATATTTTGTGTAAGAAAGGTATAAATCTATTTCTATTAGTTTCAATAGATTGCGAGTTTCAGCGAACAAACAAACGTAGTTTTTCTATTGTTTTGTTTTAGATTACCTAGATATAAGAACGGATAATAGATGAATATCTTTAAAAAACGGCTTTTTCTTGTGCAAAATGCAATAAAACTGGCAACGTAAACTTATTACTCAGAGGACAAAATAGCAAAGATAAATGAATACCGAAACATGCAGCTGCACTTCAATAGTTCTTTGTAATATTGAGTTAGTTTTTAGATTAGCTCTGCACGTGTGACAGATGAAGTGATGATGAATATGAAGACAATGGGTTGCGGCCACTTTATTGGCGGTGCTACTTTCAACAGAAATACTTCACACAAAATATGTTTTAAAACAATTGTAGAGACCAATAAAAATAGCAAAGATAAGAAAATATAACAATACGTGCAGCTGCGTTTCTATTTATGTTAAATTTAGCACTACACGTGAACCCTAGCTGTCGCCGCAATCCATTGTGTTTATCTGAATTAAGACAATGGATGGCGGCGACTTTTATGACGGTGGCTTATTTATTTTGTTACTTTGAAAAAACTTCGCGAAGCTCCGTAAAGGACAATACCGATAACATTGATAGTGACACTGGATGTGGTTTAAGACGGGAACACCCAAATACTCCGAAATATTTAATTCCGAATTTGCTAATTCCGATTTTCAAAACTCCGAATTTCATAATTCCTACGACTTATAATTACGATTACTAAAAAACACGAATTTCATTTTACCGAATTTCATAAAATCGAACAATCAAAAGCGCGAAGTTTTATTGGCCCGAAAAACAGTACTCCGATATTCAAATTTCCGAAATTTCATTACTAATTCGGATATCTGATATTCGGGATAAAGAACTTCGTGTTTTCAATAATCGGAATTTTATTTCTTAGGAATTATGAAATTCGGATTTTTGAATCTACACGGGGAATAAAAAATCCGAAAATTACGATACTTATTTCCCGTAGAGAATAGGGTTCTGCCTTTTCTCCGAAGCCCCTCGCAGTAAAAAAAAACAACAAATAGTCGTTACAGTGGAATTATTAGTAGGTTAGGTTAGGGTTAGCTTGTGTCCCTTAGAGCGGAAATAGGCACCCCGCGAAGCGGGGTGACGTCGACCCGCTGGCGGTTAGGTTGCATTATTGCATTAAATCTGCCTGTATACGGCCAAAATTATATATTTTGTAAAATCTACTTATTCTTAATCTTCTTTTAATTATATATTTACGAGGATAATGTGTTGTACACAATTTGCTCACAATATTCTGTATAGGAATTGCTTGTAATTCGTTTTCCATCTACCCATCTTCCTATTAATAGTTAAATTGTTCCTTATGAATGATAATGTCGATTAATTGTGCATTCATGTGAATTGCTATTCAGTTTCTCCACTCCAGGCGTTTGAAATGCGGATCTTAGGTATTTAATTCGTGTGTGTTAGCTGCGGTAGTGATCTTAGACGTTGGGGGTTGTTTTAATGATTATTTAATAGTTATTAGTATCAGGAATTCGTTATTTTGATTTTTCGGATTTTTGTTTATTCGGATTTATAATTGGTCGGTGTAATGATATTCGGATTTTTGAAAATCGGTATTTTAATAATCGGAATTGGGATTTTTGATATATCGGATTATTATTCCGTCGGACTTCTTATTATTCGGGTATTGAAATTCGAAATTTTGATAATCGGAGTTATAACCGTTAGACCTTTTGAAATTTCAGATTTATGAAAATCGGATTTATGAAGAATCGGAATACTTATATTAGGAGTTTTAAAACATTCGGAATTATGAAAATCGGTATAATAAAATTCGTGATTTCGACTTTCGGAATTTAGTTTTTCGTAATTATGTAGTGTACCCGTTTAAGACATAATATAGATATATAGATTAGTCTCTTAACAAGAATTAACATACAATTACCTCTACATATTTATTTTAACAACTTAAATATTTAACAAAACTCTATCAAAAAGAATATTGGTTAAACAAAATTCATGCATGACACCATCCAATATGTACCACTTCACGGGCGCGCGATACTGCGCATAGCAGAGCCACTGAGTAACGCCACAATGGCGTGACACTGTGATGGCAAGTTTGAATGTATGGTAGCGCGCCGTACTTGCTTAGTGAATTCGGGCGAAGCGCTGAATGGGTTAATAGCCGTGTCCACACCGGACGAACGGCTCGTCCGAACACCGTTCGCCCAAACGTGCTCGCCCGATGTGGACGTGATTCGGGCGATCGGCGGCTGGCCCGAGCCGTTCGGGCGAGCCTCCGAATGCCTGCCCGAACGGTTTGCCCGAGCCGCTCGCGGCTCGGGCAAATGTGGACGATGTGGACGGATGTGGACGATGTGGACGGTGGTTTTTTGTTCGGCCGAACGACAGAAGGCGAGGGCGATTTTTGCCCTACGGACAGTTGTAAATATCGGTAGTTATCCAAGTTTTGACAAAGAAAAAAAATGTCTGACAGGTATGTACAGTCGAGATCAAAGATATGTATATACCCAAAGTTGCAAAAATATATATACAACAACCTTATTTCCGTAGTAACAAGGTCTGTATACATATTTCTGTAAGTTTGTGGTGTACCTATACATATTGGTGACCTTGACTGTACCTACTTTATGTAGCGGCGGAAAAAAAGCGAATGGAAGCGATTATAAATATGAGTTGTGACATATGAGACTTGGCTAAATCGATTTTTCTGTCGCGAAAACCTCTGTATTGCAGATTTCATCGAAATCATTAGAGCTTTTTCCGAGAACGTGATTACAAGTATTTATACGAATAGGTACCTATTGCTCGTTTGAAAGTAAGTAAAATAGTAGGTAAATTGGTTTAAACGTACGGCTTCATTGCGATCGTGAGCTCAACTAACGGTAGGTAAATTCGCCCGAGCCGATTTGGCTCGGGCGAGCCGCGCGCGTTTGCCCGAACGCCCTCCACACCGACCGAGCGCTTGCGGCCGCGTCTTTTGACGGCTCGCCCGAGCCTTCTGATGTCTCGCACGAACCGTTCGGGGGAGCGTTTTTGATGGCTCGGGCGAGCCGCTCGGGCGAACCGTTCGCCCGGTGTGAGCACAGCTATTGATATTGTATTCAATAAAAAAAAATAGAATGCAGTTACAATTATTTTTTAACCCCCAACACAAAGAGAGGGGTGTCATTAACACATTCGACACCGCGTACCCAACACTCGGGCACTCGTAAACTTTACTCAGATGCCGGCATACCAGGTAGTCGGGCAAGAGCTATAAACCTACATGCGACGCCAAAGTGCCCGACAGGCAGGCAAGCATTGCATCTTCGCTATCTCAGGGCTGCCACTGCCACTAACAGGAAAATTTGTAAATCTTCTGATTATTATGTACTTATGTGGTCGAAAAGTTGGCACAGTTGATTATTATATTTTATTACTTCACTTTGTATTTTTATTTACTTTGACTAATGCGATTAAAATAAAAAAAAAAAATAGTCGGTTACGCTAACAGAGCCCTGAGCGTTCGCCGCTTGCCCGACTAGCGGGTTCGCGGCGTGCGCCATTGAGTTGCACATCGTTGCCCGACTAGCGAGTACTGGCGGTTTCTGGGGTATTGTTCGAAATTTTGCCTGGTTGCGAAAGTGTTAAATACTATGAAGTATTCTTTCAGTAAAATTTCCTATCTTCAATATTTAAGGTATTTTTGTTTACAGTTTTAATTGCTCAACATTAGGAGAAAAAAAAATACTCACTCTGTCAATTATCTTTCGGAGGTGCAAGAAAGAAAGGATCATGATTAATATTATAGGGTGCTCAATTCATCATGACAGACCATAAAACATGTCACAGAGAAAAACCATTTTAATTCTAAAAACTCACATGTGGGGGAGGCTGTGCCGGCGTTATGGTCAGCCCACTGGCCGTGAGAGCCCTGAGCTCGCTCAACTCAGGGGGCAAAGACCTACAAAGGAAATTATATAATTTGAAATAATTCATGGATGCTCTAAATTACGATTACATTATAAAATGAGCTCATGGTTATAATAATTACCTGACGCTCAGGTCCACAGCTGAATCGTCCACATCCATACTCGCGACTACGCACTTTGCTGGAACAAAAACCAAGCCATTAAAATTTAACCAATACCAAATCAATAAAAATCGATACTTGTTAGTACCTACTATATGGTTATTATAAAGACACTAATCGTATTTTAACCTAGAAATCTACGTAATTTGTTCGCTCGTTACAATATTACGAGATAATGAGACCAAATATTTACTTTTATCGAAATAAATTTAGGATGAGCAAGTACACACCGGAACGACTGTTAACTTTGTTTACATATATAAATTTAAATGTAGTATGAACATTTACGAATATATCAAGGGTAACTTACGGTTTTGATCAATTTTACAGTGTCAATTGGCATTGAAATTAATTTATTGTAATTCACGAAAAAACAATTCAGCCATTTTCAATGCGTACGACTACAATAATTCATGCGTTTCCATTGCACTATGCCATATCTAACAAACTCGTGGTCGAAAATAAGTGCTTCTAATTGGGTAGATAAACATGCATGACAAAAAAGGACCAATGATAAACAAGCATTGTAGACAATAAAAACGAGTACACTTCTTGCGCAGGTATGTGCTGCGTTCAGAATAATAATATATTATTGGTTCGTTCATAAGTGTGGACTTACACTGTCCATATCATTGAAAAATCTTATAATAAAACGAACGGCTTTATTGATACCTCGAACAGAAAACTATTTTGAAAGTTGCCATAAATGATTAAATCCCCAATAATTAGTGTTTCACTGCTAGACACATGTGTTGCGTAGTTAGAGGCCATTATAAAATTTCCTATCATGGGAACTTAAAGCTAGGCACAAAATAGAGTTTATAACAAAGTGCCGTGTATTAGAGTACTAAATTGATTATTAAGTATTGTACCTTATTCCAAGCCTATACAATTGAGATGGCAATCTGTTTCGACTGGCAACACTCCCAAAGTTCCAACGTGACGTCTAGTTTTACCACCAAAATCCCCACTTCTTTGAACCAGCATGGCGTCGATATCGGCTGCGCGCCGAGGAGCTATCATTGGCGTTCTGTTTCTTGCAGAGGCAACATGTAGCACTAGCCTCGGCAGTACTACCTATATTATACTTCTAGAAACGGAAAATTGCTTGCAATATTCTGGTCATAATGTTCCATGATAGTGACAAAATTGACAGCTTGTATGCTTCAAGCTACAGTATCATCGAAATGAAGGTGCAGGATTGTACGCTAACAAAAGGTACGCGGTTAGCGAGGATTCTTCACGACCGGTAGACGGCCACGGACGGGTGCTAGTATCGGAGGAAATCGTGAGTAGTACCTACCCAGGAGGTAAGGTGCTTTAATGATGTTTGTTTCTCGCGTATAAATTACATTTTGATGATTAAAGTTTTTGCCTTTAATTTGCGTACCCGATGACCTTGAAGCCCCCTTAAGTTCTTTTTCAAGTGAATTTGTCACGGCTTACCCATGCTAGTGCTCACTTGAAGGAGATTGATTTTAAATTCGAAACTACCCTCAATTCATCGGGTACTGCAATTCTCTCGCAAGAGCACACCGGTATGTAGTCTGATTACCGTTTTTCGGTTTCTAGTATTATTTTCAAGTGTTATATATATGTCAATATAACCGAACCTAAAATAATTAAGATTTTGGGCGGTGCTCTCTAGTTCATATTTCATATTTCATTTATTGCATAGTCATGAACATAATTACATGATAAGGTGTTACAGTTCATTAAGTCAATTCATGACACCTTGTTAGGGCACACAATATTAGTTAGCTGCCATACATGTGTCAATTTAAACGAAATTCTAAAAAAAGTCGACTTGTATATTTAAATATGAAACTAGATTTGGTACTATTAAGTGTATACATATACGGATGGGGCCAGGCGGTGGAATTCCTCAATGGTTAATAGTATGGCTGGTACTAAAAATGCAATTCTTTTTAAACTGATTTTATAATGTAGTTCAAATACATTAATTTCTGGAAAAGTTACTACTTCTTCGGTAGTATAGTGATAAGTATCCCCACCTGTCACACGGGAGACCGGGGTTCGATTCCCCTCCGGAGAGCCACGTAACATATGCGTACTTGAGTTTTCCAAGACTGCTGTACTTTTTCAGTAGTGTTGGGCAAACTGTGCCAAAGGGGGGCCTGTTCATTTCCAGCGAGTCAACGCCACCCCACTACGCGGGGTGTCTATTTCTGGTCTAAGGGACACAAGTGAACCCTAACCTAACCGACCTAAGACAGAGTTCGCTTAAGACATATACTTTAGTCATATATTCCATTTAATCATACTTTTACTTATTACTTCCTAAAAATGCTTTTTAGTCTTCGCGTAGACAGACGTTGAGAGTAAGTATTACGTGTGTACATTCCGCTGAGAGCATACAGGATAGAATCTCTAATGAAGAGTTACTATGTATTTAATTATGTAGGTGATCATGAGTGCGTAGTCATGTGTTGACTGTTGCGCAGCGGACGCATTTTCAAGTTTCATTCACGACATGTTTCATGTGTTTGAATTTCAGAAGCTATAAGGTATTTTCAAGCCTACGCGCTCCTGAGCAAGGAGTTGCTAGTGCTACCAACCGTTCAGCAGTCTCTCCTACGCAAGGAGTTGCTACCAACCGTTCATCAGTCGCTTGCGAATGTTACGGTCAAAGCATAAGAAGCCCTTACTTTGCCTTCCGCAGACTAAAGCTCTCGCTGGCTCTCCCAGGTAAATAAAATGATGTAGCAAACAAGGTAGGTCGGAGCACATGGCGCGAGACATGAGGTGGGGCTACAGAGTGGCTTCGAACCAAGAGCAGGTTGTAATAATCAGGACAGTCTATATACTGTTCACCAGTACACTGCCCTTCTCAAATGTTGTCAGAATCATTGACGGAGGATATCGTGAGACATTGCGGACCACGAGTTGTTTATTGCCGGGTATACCGGGACCATGGACGTAATTTCTCTAGTCCTTCTTTCCTTTCTTATAAGGTTCCATTTTGACCACGTGATTGGATAGTGAGACTGTGCTTTTACGTATACTTCTTAGTCATTCAGATCGTACAACACACAACGACGACTGCCGAAGGTAATATACTTCGATTTAGATATTTATTTAGTTTTCGGCGGCAGCTTCGCTCATCATTCAGGCACACTCATAGTTGAGGCCCTCAGATCTCGAAGTATCAGGCTCGTTGCCTGTGTGCGCCAGAAATATTCTCAGCTGAAAGGATTCAGCACAAAACCCACAATTTTCATGAGACGTTAGTTTTCATTAGAAGGTACCTAAAGGGGAAACGTCCCAATATTTGTTATCTTCTATTCTAATAATTTACATATTTCTCGCCTTTGTCGCTTAGTAAGTTGAAGGTCCCTAGTATTGGCCCCGTGTCGAGCACTGGAACGGTTACCTTACCTGCGTGTCACATATGCAGTCGTGCATTCTTTACACTGCCACAGACTCGAACCAGCCTCATTAGTCCTGGAGTAAGTCGCTTTGATGAATATTATCCAACAATATGTGCTAAATAAAGTTGAAGCTATTTGTGATTCTAGTTCTCGAGCTAGTTGACCTCGTGATTACCACTTGTAGGTATTAATTTTGTTGTCTATATCATTACCATTTTTACTGGCTTTAACGGCTACTAACGCAGGATATAGTGAATCTTGTTGATACTTTAAAACTAAAGTATCAACAAGATTCACTATATCCTGCGTTAGTAGCCGTTAACGCCAGTAAAAATGGTCACGCCAGGAAAACTCCTGGCATGTTGCCAGTACCGATACCTAGGGAAAGTGATAGACTGACATACTCGTCGCTATTAGCTCGTTGCAGATAATTAAACATTTGTAAACGTACTTACACGGTGCTAGAACGGTAAGAATTTAGTAGTATCATGTTTCATGCAGCACAAATTCAGAATCACGCGCTAAATCGCCGTCGCCTTCGTACCTACTACCTACGTAACAGTTGTAGGTCATACACCACCAGGGTAGATGGATTTTAAAGATTTTTTTCAGTAGGAATGGCATCCACTCTATTTCACAAGGGGCTTAAGCTATAATGAAGTTCTCGGGTCCTCTGTCAGATCTCTTCGCGTTGACCGAAGTCCTAAATAGTTTCGGTACATACCTAGTGATTAGTTCAATTAGTTCATCGCAGATCAGCGTTGGTCACAGATTGTAATTTCAATCGGGGTCTTTCGTGAAGCAACACGTTGTTTCTCATCTGAATGCTAATCATATACTACCTACCTATATTTTACCTAGTTTGACGTTTTATTTATTATCCAAGGGAATGAGGCCCGCATATAATTACCCCATGGAGTTTCATTATACTACTCTTTGTATGTGACAGACACCTTACCACAAATATATTCATTAGATGGTTGTAAAAGTCTGGATGATGAGTAGTGGGCCATCCCAAAGTTAACTTCTTAGCACTAGGATAGGGTCTTTTTAACCAACCTAAGGCATCTTTTTAACCAACTTAGTATGGCATGTATTTACTTACCTATTACATAACGCTTGAACAGATCAATATCTACTCAGATTTTATCATGTAGTTATGTGGTCGCGCACGAATCCCCGCTGAGTTCACATTTTATTGTTAGCCAGGTTTTCAAAGTTCCATCATCCCATGTGGGTATATTGACGTGGATCGATACTTGAGACTTACTTAGGTGGAAGTAATATTACATTTGTTCAAAATGTCAAAAAATTACAAGAAAAAGAATTGTTTAATTAAATTTTAACCTGATTTTGGCTCCCTGGTAGCCAATGAATAACGTATTCAGATTGTCTTGCTAGACGTTTTTTATTCCAAATATCGACCCACTTATCAAAACGTAGACTGACGTTATTTGCCCCTTATACAATGAGGATATAAAGGTGATGTAGTTATGAACATGTGACTTTGTTAAGCCAGCTTCAAATACAATCATTAATGCTTTTCTGAATAACGCTAACGCACATATTTAGTAGTCAGTGTGAACAGTATATGCAATCGTCAAGCTGGCTTGACACTCTTGAATTACGATTACGTGCTCAGTGCTGCTATATTTCACAAATTTTATAAGAAAACTTTCGGCTTTTAAAACCAATCCCGATCCGACTTTGTGGTTTGATATATATTCAAATAAATATATATTTATTGAATATGGAAATTACGGGGTCCCTTTGTTTCCCATAAACTTATTGTTCCGAATTTCAATAGTCAGAAATTGATATCCATATAATTTATAGACATAAACATCAGTAGTCATAATCTTTGTTAAGTATAACGTTTTGTAGTTCTAACATTAATGACCCATAATATTAAGTATTATAATCACAAAAGTCAGAAATTTATGTCCATAACGATCAAAGGTCTATCGATAATTATTCATAAATATTCTAGGCATATATTTCAACGTACTAATGATTGCTATTCATATCGTTTTAATGCCTAAAGTGAATTACGTCTAAGAGACCAAATCTATAACATCCAAAGTCATATAGATAATTACTCGGAAACATTTCTAGACATACATTTGAAAGGGGTACTAGGTACTACTGCGCGAAGGGTTTATGACTGTTTCGTAAAGAATACGTTTAAATAAGTATTTTTTCTTTAGAAACTTTTTCTCTGAAATTAATAATGGCCAAGATATTGGACTTCTAAGGCAGGTCGGTGTAGGTACGACGACGAGCGAAGCGAGGAGGAGTGTTAGTTGTACCGTGACCCTGAGCGCGCGAGCCGAGCGAGCGAAGCGAGCGTGCCGCGGCAGCGGCCGGCGAAGCGCCATAACCAATAATGACACAACATTCATCGAAATGTTGACAAGTATATATTTTTCCTAACTTTCAAATCAAATATATCGGCCATTTATGATTTTAGAGAATAAAGTTTCAAAACAAAACTTACTTATTTTAACGTATTCTGACCACTAAACAAAACAGTGAGCGGCATAAATATCTTTCAATCACATCACTCTTTATTTTTGCCAAAGTACCCACATTAATTATAATAAATGGGTATGTGGGTATGTTATAAAGCAGTCTGGAAGAACGCGTTCAGTAACGTTCGGTAGTAAAAAAAACATGTATTTTATTATTTTTCTGGGAGTGTGTTTATGGGCTTTAACATTATGAAGAGTGACACCACTGTGAAATTGAATGATATGACTAACTAATCAGATGACTACCAATCATTATGACTTGCGAAAAAATACCTTACAATAATTATTACATACTAGATTATTGCCTGTAACATTATGTAATTGCATACCACCGGGACATTGAACGTTATGGCTAACCAATTTTATGACTAACAATAATGACGACCTGCAAAAATCGGAACTCCAATGTATATTGTTAAATTTTATGACTTTCGACAATATGACTAGAAAAAAGTATGGTGGAAAACGTTATGGACTGAAAAGATCGGATCTTAAATTTTATGGGAAACAATAGAGACCCGGAAATTACCCGAGTTTGTACATGAACCTTTCACTGCTGTACAAGTTTTCTTATAAAAAGCTAACCAAAAGCTAACTAATATTTGTTTATTCACATTGGCGTTCTAACGAAACTATACAGTTCCATTTTTGATCCTTTGAACCAGCAGCCGACAACAAACACTCCTCAATTGTATAGGCTTGGAATAAGGTACAATACTTAGTAGACAAATTTACCCTAAAATAAAATTTATATTAAGTTCACTTACCTTATTCCAAGCCTAATTTCATTGCTGCCTGCTGTCGTATGCTTAAATATCTTTCAAATGTTTAATAACATTCAAATGTATATCTTAGTATTTAAGCTTATTTTCCAGGGACACAATTTAGTACTTAAGCTTATATTTCAGCCAATAAACCTAGTTTTTAAGCTTGTATTTCAGGAACACTTACTTAGTACTTAAGCTCTTATTTCAGCTGTACCTATAGAGTATCATAATTTGTCTTCTTCAAAACCAACCACCTACACCCAATGTGGTGTTTGTTTAGTGTTTACATAACATAATATTGCCACCGGATGACCGGACTAATACCGACCGTAACTGCATCGCCACCTGTCTATCTACAGTGGCTATCTACCGTCCACATATTTCATATTGGACGGCGGACTCAATTGAGAATCCGATGATGGCTCCTCTGCGCGTAGCCGATATCGACGCCATGCTGGTTCAAAGAAGTGGGGATTTTGGTGGTAAAACTAGACGTTACGTTGGAACTTTGGGGGAGTGTTGCCAGTCGAAACAGATTGCCATCTCAATTGTATAGGCTTGGAATAAGGTAAGTTAACTTAATATAAATTTTATTTTTAGGTAAAATTTGTCTATTAAATGTTTATTATCCAGAATTGGTTTTACGGTACAATGTCACGAACATTTCCAAACTCTGTTATGGCAATATTTGTATGCGGCTGTCAAATTTGTCAAAGTCAATGTCAAATAGTAGCTTGTCAGCTGCACGTTTCCTTTCCTTTACTCGAGTGTTTAGTATTTACTTTACTTTTATTTTATTAGATATTATTTTAAGAATACGTAGTTAGAAGTAATACTTCAATGCAAAATAGATAAGTTTGTTTTTAAGTAAATATGCCTGGACCCGACTTGTTATCGAGCCAAGGGCTTCGCTTAGATGGTAGACGACCAAACGAACTAAGGCGGATTCAGTGTAAACTTGGAGTGTTCACTCAGCCTGATGGAAGCGCTTATTTAGAACAAGGGAATACAAAAGTTTTAGCCGCTGTATACGGTCCCCATCAGGTAATTAAACAAAATGCGTCAAAACAATGTATACACAAGTATTTTATTTGTAGTGTTCATTATTCCTTCTATTTATAAACATTAAAACCAATTTACTTGTTTTAGGCATCTAAGTCGAAAGCGAACACAGAAGGCGTAGTTGTTAATTGCCAATACAGTATGGCCACATTTTCCACAGGTAACTTTCAATGTATTACTTTACTTACTGAAAACTCTAACACCACTGACTTATGCCTATAATTAATGTATCCTTAACATTAATACATTAGGGAACATGACAATGCTAAATTTGTTAGTAAAATTATGTATTATCATGTATGCTATGCTACACTACACAAACTATGTATGACATCCTCATTCAATGTGTTCAAAAGGGATCCCTATATTGTACCACCCAATAATGTGTTGACATTATATATATGTTGCAGGGAAATGGTCAAAACAGAGATTTGATCAAATCTCTAAGGGATATGATCAAATCACGCAGGATGTTAAAATGGCCAATCCATTTTATCATTTGCCTAATACAAATCAGTAATTTGATCAAATCTCTGAATCTGTTTAGTGAAATGACGAAATCGGACAAAAAAGGCAACTCGTTTTTTCATTTCACTAGACTTGTTTAGTGTTTTGATTAAATCCCTGAAACGCGTCAGTGAGTTGACGAAACTAACGCGATAATGATTTTTCCGCTCTTTTATAAAAAAAATAACCACGAAGATGGTGGATGGATCTTCTAACCTATCCGCCATCCGAGTCTAAGTCCCAGAACCGTTTAAATGACTAATGATTTAGGAGCCAATATCTGCGAGTTCAGGGATTTGATCAAATTACTGATATTTTCTAGGCAAATGACAAAATGGATTGGCCATTTTAACATCCTGCGTGATTTGATCATATCCCTTAGAGATTTGATCAAATCTCCGTTTTGGTCATTTCCCTGCGACATATATATCTCTCTCTGTATACATTGATTAAAAAGAGACCTGGATATACTGGATGCTGATTATTTGGGTATACTTTATATAGATCTGTTTAAAACATGATGAGTTGGTACTCCCTAGTAGTGTATGAAAGAATTGGATAGACCTAAGAATGAACATACTAAATGAATATACAGTCATTACAATTAGCTTCTAACAGTTTACATGATACATGGACCTTTCAACTTTTATGCCAACAATTTTATTGTTCTGTCTCTTGCCTTACTTTTAACAAACATTCATCATGAAACTGCTGATGTAAACAAAAATTATACAGTTAAATAGCTGGTTTAGACCAGTTGCTCCAAACACAATAGTTTTTACCTTCGTCTAGGGGAGAGAAAAAACCGGCCCCGAGGAGACCGCAAGTCTCAGGAGATGTCAATGCACCTGCGGCAGGTGCTCATAGCCGCCATCAAGACAGAGCTGTATCCTCGCTCACAGATTGACATTTATGTGGAAGTATTGCAGGTATGAAGAATTACTCATTTCTATTCCAATCCAAATACAATCCAATAAGCTTCTGTCAAACGGCGGTTGTGGGTTCGAATACCGGCTCGTGCCAATGAGATTTTCGGAACTTATGTACGGAATATCATTTGATATTTACCGTTAGCTTTTCGGTGAAGGAAAAACATCGTAAGGAAACCTGCATACATCCATGTAGAACTTCAAAGGTGTAGTGAAGTCCCCAATCTGCACTGGTCCAGCATGGGGACGACTGCCCTTTCCCTCTCATCCATGACGATATAAGCTAATTCATTCATTCCAATACAATAATATGCAATAAAAATTCACTCTAAAAGATCTTGGGGTCCACTTTGGCACCTAATCCCAAGATTTGGCATAGGTACTAGTTTTACGAAAAATAAAACCCTGTTGAGGCGAAATGTAAAGAAACCTGTTTGTCCATTTCAAATTTTTGTATCTCGAAATTGTCACATGATACTGCCAAATTTGGTGAGCATATGATCCGTGTTTTTAGGGTTCCGTACCTCAAAAGGAAAAAACGGAACCCTTATAGGATCACTTTGTTGTCCGTCTGTCCGTCTGTCTGTCAAGACCATTTTCTCAGGAACGCGTGGAGGTATCAAGCTGAAATTTATATCAAATACTCAGGTCTATTGTCCCTTCGACCTGTGAAAAAATCAAACTTAAAAGTCAACCCAATCAAAAGATACAGTCGTTTATGCTGCAAATTTTAGAGTATGACGACACTCGCAAAACCTACGGGGTACTTCCCGTGAACTCAGAAACTTGAAATTTGGCACGAAGCAACGTCATATAGCACAGACAAAGGAAAAATTACGAAAAGTAGACTTTTTTAGTAAAATCATACACAAAACCTTTTTTTAGCTTTTAAACTTACTACCTTTTTCCTCGTAAATGCGTAAAGGAATTAAATTGAAATTCATGTCAAATACTCATGGCTATAGGACCTTTCAGATGTAGCAAAACTAAACTTTTATGTTAACGCAATCAAAAGAAATAGCAATTGAAGTCGCATATTTTGAAACCGAGTACTCTCAACAAACTAAAAGGTTCACTAATGTTTAACCAAAAAACGTTTGGCCAAATGTTTCATTTGACCTAATGCATTTTTTCCTTAAATAGAAAGCTTTATAGGCTTTTTTAGACTTCTATTTGATGATATTCAAAGAATTCCCGAAAATACCACTGTTTTGCCGAAAAATGCATGGTCAAATGAAACTTTTGTCAAATGAATCATTTGGCCAAACGATTTTGGTCAAAAGGCAGGACTCGAACTCAAACTTCATATAGCACAGACAAAGGAAAAATTACGAAAACTAGACATTTTTAGTAAAATCATACAAAAAACATTTTCTTTGATTTTAATTAAATACTCATGTTTATAATACCTTTCAGCTGTGGCAAAATGAAAGTTTTATGTCTACGCATAGCAATATAAGTCGCATAATTTAAAACTTAAAAAGGTGTATGTGCCCCCAACCCGCACTGGCCCAGCGTGGGGACTACTACCCGTTTCCTCTCATCCAAGGGAGAAGGCCTATGCCCAGCAGTGGGACGTATATAGGCTGATTTATATTATTATACATATCTAAGTTCTATATAAGTATTATAGATAATCTCAAGGGTATCAAAACCTAAAGGTACTTTCCCGTGAACTCAGTTTTACATCAACGTAATAAAAAGAAACGGCAATTTAAGTAATCAGCTTATTTTGGCGTTGGCAACTACTCGCAAGGAAATCAAAGCCTAAAGGATGATTACTAAATTGATAAAGTGACCCTGTTTAAATTTATGCTCCCCCAGCTTTCCACATTGTAATGTTACGGGTTCCATTTTCATTTATCATTTAGTAATAAATATACTACAACTTTTGCTTGTTTGTACGGAACCCTCGGTGCGCGAGTCAGACTCGCACTTGGCCGGTTTTTTTACATTTAATGACCTAATTGCAAACTAAGCAAAGCTTATACTGTAGTACTGGACGACAATAAATAATTAATAAATAAATGTTAAACATTATTCTATTTAAATGGTGTTCTTAACGTTAAATTTCTCCATTTACCAGGCAGACGGCAGCGCGTTCTGCGCGTGCGTGAACGCGGCGAGCCTCGCGCTCATCAACGCGGGCATCCCCATGCGCGCTATAGTGTGCGCCAGTTCAGCGTCGATGGCGTGGCGCGGCGCTGAGCCGCAGCCGCTCGTGGACGTGGGCCACGTGGAGGAGGCGGCGGGCGGCGTGTGCCTCACCGTGGCGGCCATGCCCACCACAGGTACTGTAGGCCCTGTAGGGCATAGTCTCTCATCTGGCACTGGAATGTTCTCAGCTAGTTAGTGAACCAGCAATGAAACTCCTAGCCTCACCGTGCCCGCCATGCCCACCACAGGTACTGTAGGCCCTGTAGGGAGTGTAGGGCATAGATAGTCTCTCATCTGGCACTGGAATGTTCTCAGCTAGTTAGTGAACCAGCAATGAAACTCCTAGCCTCACCGTGGCCGCCATGCCCACCACAAGTACTGTAGGCTCTGTAGGGCATAGTCTCTCATCTGGCACTGGAATGTTCTCAGCTAGTTAGTGAACCAGCAATGAAACTCCTAGCCTCACCGTGGCCGCCATGCCCACCACAAGTACTGTAGGCTCTGTAGGGCATAGTCTCTCATCTGGCACTGGAATGTTCTCAGCTAGTTAGTCAACCAGCAATGAAACTCCTAGCCTCACCGTGGCCGCCATGCCCACCACAAGTACTGTAGGCTCTGTAGGGCATAGTCTCTCATCTGGCACTGGAATGTTCTCAGCTAGTTAGTGAACCAGCAATGAAACTCCTAGCCTCACCGTGGCCGCCATGCCCACCACAAGTACTGTAGGCTCTGTAGGGCATAGTCTCTCATCTGGCACTGGAATGTTCTCAGCTAGTTAGTGAACCAGCAATGAAACTCCTAGCCTCACCGTGGCCGCCATGCCCACCACAAGTACTGTAGGCTCTGTAGGGCATAGTCTCTCATCTGGCACTGGAATGTTCTCAGCTAGTTAGTGAACCAGCAATGAAACTCCTAGCCTCACCGTGGCCGCCATGCCCACCACAAGTACTGTAGGCTCTGTAGGGCATAGTCTCTCATCTGGCACTGGAATGTTCTCAGCTAGTTAGTGAACCAGCAATGAAACTCCTAGCCTCACCGTGGCCGCCATGCCCACCACAAGTACTGTAGGCTCTGTAGGGCATAGTCTCTCATCTGGCACTGGAATGTTCTCAGCTAGTTAGTGAACCAGCAATGAAACTCCTAGCCTCACCGTGGCCGCCATGCCCACCACAAGTACTGTAGGCTCTGTAGGGCATAGTCTCTCATCTGGCACTGGAATGTTCTCAGCTAGTTAGTGAACCAGCAATGAAACTCCTAGCCTCACCGTGGCCGCCATGCCCACCACAAGTACTGTAGGCTCTGTAGGGCATAGTCTCTCATCTGGCACTGGAATGTTCTCAGCTAGTTAGTGAACCAGCAATGAAACTCCTAGCCTCACCGTGGCCGCCATGCCCACCACAAGTACTGTAGGCCCTGTAGGGCATAGTCTCTCATCTGGCACTGGAATATTCTCAGCTAGTTAGTGAACTAGAAATGAAACTCTTAGGGTCTCCCCACACCTATTGACGCGGAATCGGCTTTCGCCGAGTGTTTTGTACCACACTCCTCGTGTTTTGTTCGTTATCCCGTCGATGGACGCCGCGTCGCGTCGGCCGAGCCGATCGACGTCTTTTTCGCTCTTATCGCGTGGACATAAAGAGTTTTTATTTATTTATGTATTAGGGGACAATCTTGGACAAATCGACCTAGTCCCAAACTAAGCAAAGCTTGTACTATGGGTACTAGACGATGATAAACATACTTATATAGATAAATAAATACTTAAATACATAGAAACGTCCATGACTCAGGAACAAATATTCGTGCTCATCACACAAATAAATGCCCTTACCGGGATTCGAACCCAGGACCTCTTGCTTCGTAGGCAGGGTCACTACCAACTAGGCTAAAGCGGTCGTCAATATAGGAAGATCATCAGATAAAATACTACACAGTAGCTTAAACAGTAGTGACAGTGAGCTATTAACAGATCCTCATCGATAGCGTGATAAATATGTAAAAAATAGTGAGCAAAAGTCAAACGAAAACACAGCGCTTTTGCATCTTGACACAGCTACATAATTTAAGTACTTATTACTAAAAAGAGTTACCTAAACTATTTCCCTACCTCTACCGAAAAATTGCCGAGATAAGCGTCGTCTCACTCAAGGAACACTTGCCCTGAATAGATCCAGGTCGTCAAACCTCTGAAACACCTCATTTAGGCTGTTGCTCGCTCTGATCATAAAACTATTTTGCCTATAGTTAGTGGATGATAATGGCACGGATAGTGGCGGCTTATTTTTATCGGCTAACGCCGATTCCACGTCGATAGGTGTAGGGAGACCCTTAGCCTCCAGCCAACCAGCGATAAACATAGGCACACACTCATCCGTCGCTGAAGTTTTCTCAGATAGGTTTAGTGAACCAGCAATAAACTTAGTAGTTTGATTCACACCTGAGATTCGGTTGAAACCGCCGAAATCTGATCGAAGCGCGAACTCTTAACCTTTACCCCCCAGCGTTAAAGATGTTGTAGTCTTACCTCTTGATTCGTAAAACTTAGCAAGCCTCTGTTAACTGTTAACTGAAAGGCGGTTACCCACCCCAGGCTACCCTTCCACCGTGCATTCCAATGGCTTTTCTGGGTCCGGTCTACAAAGCAAGATATTGTGCGATTAGTCCTTACAATTGATTGGTATAAATCGACGGGACCGACCTTGAAATATAAATCCATATAAAACCATTTTTCATTATTTCAGGAAGCATAGCCCTGCTGGAGATGTCCCACAGACTGCACATGGACTACTTTGATCTCGTGTTGAGCAGAGCTATGCAGGGTTGCAGAGATATTGAGGTGCATGTGATTCAGACCTTTTTCAACTTTCTCCCCTTTCAAAGTTTATCTTAACCTCTCGTTTCATTACGTAATATGGCATTGAAACATGAATTTTATACCTACTGCTGTAAAGATGCACTAGCAATTTTCTAAGCAATATTTGCCCGATAATAGTATGGTATCAGTTTTTCAGGCGTGCAATTGAAAAATGACAATCTAATATCAGACGAGTGCATATTTGAGTTTACAATACATAACGCCTTTTCCTGAAAAAGAGTTGTCCCATGAATTTATTTCCGTAAAATCAATACGGGGGTAGACTCGAAATGATTCCTACTCCAAAAGAAAGAAGGCAAAAAATATGCATAGTGACGAAAATCCCATTCAAATATCTCAAAGAATTACGAAGCCACAACCGTTTTAATATTGCTTGTTAGAGAGAAAACGGTCGCAGTTAGTGACGTCACCATCTGCGTAAATGACAATCGTTTCATATAAATTGCGTTTTGTGGAATAGGGACATAAAATACCCCTTCTTAAGGCTTTGTACACTTACCACTTTGTGATCTTTTTAGCTCTGCTCTTGCGTTGCTTTTTTTCCGTTTGACTACGTTTCTAATCTTTTTTCGAGAAAATACGACATTGTTTATTTTATTTATTGTCTACACCCCTAGTCGAATAATATATTGATTTACTTTCACAATTTTCAGACATTAAAACCAATCGGCATTTAATCGCATGTAATTAACTTATTTATCTCTGTCGGGTCGTCCCAGGTCGTCCCGTGGCCAAGGATGACACATCCGAAACTGCAGGAAACCTCAGGGAGGTAAATAAATAAGTTAATTATATGCTTAAGTTCCGTTTAGTAACAATAATTCGAATCTTTACTACATGTAGTTATCACCATTTTCTCTCCCGTAATATGCATGGCTTAACAAGTAACGCGCTATTTGAATTAATTCCAGGCGGTGCTTGATCGCGCAGTGAGAGATCACTTGGCGGAGGGCTGGACTAAACCAGATGCGTGAAATTAAATTTGCGTTTGCAAATATGCTTTTTCTTTTTTCTGGACGATGTATTCTCAGACTTGACCTACAGCACAGAATAAGTAATAGTACAAGTACAGAAATTGCACTTCCTAGCAAAAACGACGTTTAGGCATAAGAAACGTGCCTACTCTGTGCATCTCTGTCTATCGTATAACTTGTATTCATTCACATACGGCACGTGTAGAGCTAGGGCTGTCACGCCAAGAATACATCAATGAAGGCAAAAAATGCTCACCAGATGCCGCTTGAGTAAAGTGAACCGATATTAATTTAGTACATGCTACTTCACATACAATGTATGTCAGTGTCATTATGAATAACACCACACATAAAATTGATCTGCCACTTCTCTATTCTCTATTAACTAATTCTATTTAACTTTTGAAGTTTTAATTCGTAAGTTAATTCACAAGTTCAAAAAACATAGGTACCTACGGTTTTGATAAGTACCTACTCTGTTTAGGATTCCGTAGGTACTTTTATAGAAACTTTTTTAAGAGTATATCTAGCTCAAAAAGTTTGCGTTTTCACTCGAAAAGTGCTCCTTACACAAAACGACGTGACTGCCATGATTTTCCTATAACAATACGTTTTTCTATATAAGAATCGGAAAGGTAGACAATATTTGGTAAAGTGCATATAGGTTAGGAAAGGAAAGGATAGACAACAGACAAGACACACTTGGGTAATAAAGATATTTTAATTACAACCGAGCAGCTGTGGCGGTTTGATGTTTTCAACATGTTTTAAAAAAATATCTTACTTATAAAATAACACATCATTACCTAGGTGCGCGCGCGCGGTCGCGTTCAAGTCGGCGGCGGCGGCGGCGGCAGGTCACAACACTCGCGTGTGCTCGCTCGCGCGGTGCCGGCCCTCGACTGACTTGGGACCCGAGGTCCCGCGAGCGCTAGGTTATTAACGCGCCGCGCCCCGCCCATTGCAAGCCCCCTGCCTACACTCTGAACACCACATTAAAACACGCAAGGCCTCGAAATCTTGGCTAAGCGTGTAACTTTTTAAAGTCAACAGCATTACCGTTCATGAAAGTTGTGCTTGGCCATGTGTTCTAACGGACGCCAATAATGCTCATGCAATTGAAATACTGGTTAACCTTTTCACCGCCAAACACGTGAAATCACGTCATCGACGATTCGTGACACCGACGCCAAAGACGGCATTTGCCATCATTTTTCTTATTTATGAAAACCTACTCTGAAATAGTCCAATTTCATGTTGGCATTATTTCTTTATCCATTATTTTTTTACCCTTGTGGCGTGAGGTGGCACGGCAAGTTGCTTTACCATCTGGCGGTGAAAAGGTTACGTAGAATTTTTACTCTTACAATCATAACAATTCAGTTAGTCAACCATGCGTGACGAACGTATTTTGGACGCTATTCTTCACGTACAAAAGTGACTGATACGCAGTGTGAAAAATTGAGCTACGAACGAATCCATACGAACTTTCTAGACGAAAGCGTGAAGGTGATTGACAGCGTACGCCTCATATATAGGTGTTAAATTTTTAAACTCTATCGCTGACTCGACCCAGCCGAACGAAAATAAAAACACAAGGTAGACTTACATATTTATTAGAGATCTGAACAAAATAAGAAATTAAATAATATGTACAGTCTATGTTAAAACTAACTAAATTAGAGGTAAGTTAATAGGTACACACTGCATTACGTAGCTTCACTGGATGGACAACAAAAGTTATCCTTATTAGAATGTGTTATTCATGGCAAACAAAATGTGTAACGTCTACTGCCTTCGACGCAAATGCAAGCAGCCTAGAAACTTACATGCGTAGGAATCGAGAAAAAATAAATAAACTTTTCTTTAAAAATCTCGGATGTATAAATCAGTCAATCCGTTACAGTGATTGCACTCAATAAATAAGAAGTAACTCTGAAATAAAAAACAAAGTACGACAACTCGTACTTCTTTAATGCTTGTTCCAAGCCCCATTAAACTTATCACTTCCACAAGCCCCTTAACTGTGATATAAAAAAGTACTCGGCGAGCCTGCGGGCGCCCTATCACACATGCAACACAACAAGAACGTTGCTCTCGGCTTATGTAGACAAAAATATATGTGGATATACAAAACGTTATATCTTAATACACTGAGTTGCTAAGGCACTCATCTACACGTTAACATCTATTTATATTATAAGAACGTCATGCGTTAACAGAAAAGTTTGAATTGTATGAAATAAAAAAAAACAAAGTGTGAATTCGTTCACCATTGCATGCAAAGTAAATTTCGTTCAATTCCAAGTCTTAACCTAATGTATAATACGAATAAATGTTTTTGTCACATCCCTATGGCTCCGTTACGGTACTAACGACTGGTAGAAAATAACTGTAAGAAGGAGCTTAGTTGGCTGCTACTGCCTCGGGCGCCGCCTTTTGACTGGAGTCTTCTGCCGCCACTTCTGCCGCCTCTGCCACAAATAAATAACACTAGGTAAGTATGGACACATATTAGGATCGAATACAATTGGAGGATGATGATAAGATTGAGATAAAGTTCATATATTGATATATAAGACAAATTATATTAATTCAGGAAAATAACATATTATTTAAGTTAATTTGATTACTACTTGTGGCCTTACTTATTGTAGTTGTATATTTTTTGCACTTAAGGATTAACTTTATTTATCTGTCATATTAACAGCTTTTCCAGGCTGGCAGTTGGAAAATTACAATCGGATGACAGTCTTATTCATTGACTTTAAGCTTAGTTTGAAAAGCAGTATGTGGTCGATATAACGTCAAAACCGCAACTTCTCGTGAAGTGTCTCTCTCTCTCTCTTGCGAGAAAAGTAACTTTTCATGGATTTTCGAAAGTAGTTGTAGCCCTAAAAGTGATTGGAAGTTGTTATGCAACATGCACCCATTTCTTTATTGTATGGCATCTAGGACACCGGTCACTTTAGCACTCTTTGGCGGAGGCCTATGTCCAGTGGACATCTTTTGGCTGATATGATGATGATGATCTCGGACGCAACATACTCGAGAATGCAAGTGCAATAAATACCGGTGTTGGTCTTGTTGGGCGAGTTGTGCGGCGAGCTGTTCTGCGATTCGCTCGTGCTGCCTTCTGCCTCGCCCGCCTCGCCTGCGCTCGTGCCCTAAACCCACAAATCACGTCAATTAAATACAAAAATTGGGTCCAACTCGACATTGAATTTATAGTATAATAACTACCCGCGTATTAAACCGACACGAGAAACCGAGGGATAAACTACAGCCTATACCTATCCACCAGGAAGGTCTCAGGAAATATTTTTTGAGATTGGACGAGAGATTCCGGAGATTACCCCAACATCTAACATCACATCCTCACAAAGAAATCCACGTGAGGTATATGTAGGTACTTCAATTAAGTCTCATATAAGTAACGAAATATTAGTTTTGCTCAATAATTTAAGTCTCGCTCGCATTCACGCAATGTATGACAAAAGTATCTTTTAGTTTTCTAAACACATGGAATATGTAATGGAATGGAACGTACCCGCACCCTATTTCGTGGCGTGCGCGGCTTGGGCCCCTTCGGTTCTTTGGCGGGGTCGAAGTGACAGTCGAATATCTCTATCAGCTCCTTGATGTCTTCCTCCTTCGCGGTCACCGTTAGCGCTGCCATCTGCTTCTCGAGACCTGACGGCAATTATTTTACCATAAGCTTGTTATTTGTACATTTGCCAGCCAAGAGTGGCTGAATATACAAAATCTGCAAGGGAAAAGTTTTAAAAGAATCAGAAGTCACGAGGCCAATGGCAATCATGACAAGGTAGACCACACCCTGAGTATAAGCTTCTATAGCACTTAATTTTTAGGGTTTCGTAGCCAGAATCGGAACCCTTAATAGCTGCGCCATGTCCGTATGCGGCTTAGCTCTGTAACCCTTACTACTAGAAAACAGTAATTCGGCATCGGTATATAAATTACGCCGACAAGGCAGTAGGATAAAATAATCTCTTTTTAGGGTACCTCCCCTTATCATATCTAGATGAGGGCCCTTTCGGATACACTTCGGCCCAATGAGGTCTTTTGTACATTTGCCCTCTCCTTTATGCCTACTCCCAAGCTCGCTCCATCATTTCCAAGAAACGGATAAGCTCAACGGAAGCACGTTGAGTTCCTTTGGTTGTGGATAGCCGCTACCAAACTTTATCACACATCATAAATCTATCTTTTACTGACGGCATCTTTCCTGAAGAATTAAAGATATCCATAGTAAAACCTTTATTTAAAAAAGGGGATAAATCGGATCCCAATAACTATAGACCCATAACAATAGTTCCAATCCTATCAAAAATCTTTGAGAAAGCCATATTTCATAGGTTCAACGAGTTTTTTACCAAATATGACATACTGACATCGAAACAATTTGGATTCCGTAAAGGAAAATCCACAACTTTAGCCTGTTTCAACCTAATAAAATCTATATTTGAGAGCATTAATCAGAAAACCCCTATTATGGCACTTTTCTTAGATTTAAGCAAGGCTTTCGACTTCGTTGATCACGAAAGTGTTTTAAATAAATTGTATACCTATGGCATTCGAGGAAAAGCTTACGACTGGATCGAGAGTTATCTTGGGAAAAGAACTCGGTATACCGAAATCGAGAAGCTAATACAAAGAAACTACAAAAATAAGTGTATGGTTAAGGAAAAATTTAGATCAAATTTCTTAGTAAACGGCACTGGTGTTCCACAAGGTAGTATTCTTGGACCACTACTTTTTCTTATAGCAATCAATGACCTACCAGTTTCCATAGATCAAGATTGTATTATTTTTGCTGACGATACGACTCTTATAATAAAAAGTGACATTAAAGATATATCTGTATTTGAACGTACTATTAATAAAACTTTTTCTGACACGGTTAGCTGGCTGAAAAGAAACAACCTGCAAATTAATATAAACAAAACAAAAGCCATGCAATTTCATAATTATAAGGTGAACCCTGTACCATTACAAATTAAATATGATAATTCCCATGTAGAGCCAGTTGACATTGTAAATTTTTTAGGCTTTAATATTGACAAGAATTTGAATTGGAAATCTCATGTGGATCACGTTTGTAAGAAACTAGACAGATTTGTCTTTGCCTTGAAGAGAATAAGACAAACAATCTCTGTAGAAGCTGCGCTCACGGCGTATCATGGACACGTTTCCTCTGTTCTAGGCTACGGATTGCTATTATGGGGCAATTCTGTTGACATAGAGAGAGCTTTCAAACTGCAAAAAAAATGCGTTCGTGCATTAGATAAAGCATGGTTTCTTGACAGCTGTAAGCCTTTATTTAATAAGTTTAACATACTTCCATTTCCATGTCAGTACATTAGGGCCGCGTGCTATATGGTCAAGGAAAACCAGCAATATTTCACTCAACGCAGCGAAACCAGTAAAAGGCATGTAAGAGCTCAATATATGAACCTTTTAGATCAGCCTGCCTGCAGATCTGTCATATACGAAAAAAATTGTTATAATATGTGTATACTTCTGTACAATAACTTACCTGAAATAATTAAATTAGAAAATATGACGTCTTTCAAAACTAAGTTGACCAAATGGCTGCATGAAAAATGTTTTTATAGTGTTAAGGAGTATTTGACAAGAAAACATTAGGTACCTATGTAACAAATAGCTGTAAGTATTAGTATTAAGACTTGACATCATGGAAGAAAAATTCAAAAAAGCTGTTTATTTCATAAAAATTTGCACACCTGTATACAGGTTGATTATGTCGGTTTATTTATTATTTTTAAGATCCTGTTACCATAATCTTGCAAATAAAGTATTTCATACCAAAGTAAATCATTCTTTGTCTGGCAAGGGTATGACATTGACACAATAAGTGTTCCATAGTCTCATCCTCCTCGCCACACATTCGACAGTCTAAACTATCCGATAGTCCTACCTGGGGAGGTACCCAGTACCCTACACCTAAAGTGGGGATGTATTTTTTTTTCTCAAGGTTGGTAGATGTATATATCTGTCAGCTTGTTATCGGTTCAGGCATACAACTACAGGTCGGCATTAGCTAGCCGCCACAGCCTTGTCGCAAACTTGCGAAGCCATCATAGGGCAGAGCAGAGATGCTGGGCCACACTAACGAGAAATGTCATTAATTACCGCGATAATCATAGTGTGGCTGTACGGTTAACGTCCATTATCGCGATATGAATGGCATTTCTCGTTAGTGCGGGCCGGGCAAAAGTGGTACACACCCGCGAGCTTGTCATCAGTCCAGGCAGTGGAGAGGTCGTCGTAGAGCAGGCCGGCGTCGGCGAGCAGGCGGCGCAGCTGCGTGACGCGCTTGCGCTCCGGGCGCGCCGAGCGCAGCAGCGGCGCGAACACGGGCCGGAACGTGTTCTGCCGCTCCAGCAGCTCCTTGAGCCGCGCCAGCGCCGCCAGCTCCGTGCCCACCGGCCGCGCCCACGCGCGCGCCGTCTCCACCATGTCGCGCAGCGTGCCCTCGCCGCCCGCGCCCACCTCCTGTTGCTCGCCTGCAGGGGGTGACACACAGCTTTAAGCTCCAAGGTACTGCACGCTGCGCGTACGGGAAACCTCGCATTGTGGCCAGGTGAAGACGTAAAATTTTTTACTCAACACGGGCGGTAATTTGTAAAGCCCCAGATCGCAGGTGTTTGTGGCCCGAACCGAAGTGAGAATGGACGTGGAGGAGGCTATTTTGCTTGTGGGTTTTATACGCAAACTGCGACGTCGTCGTCTAAAGCAGAGACGTAACTAAGTGTACCCTATTTTATGTCAAAGCATTTTTAGCTTGTTTGCGACTTTATGTCCCACCCTAACTACATACTCTAACACTACATGAAGACCAGCGCTGTGGCATTGTTTAATGTCGGAGCATATGCTGAGTGGTGTCCACTTGCGGCCACTATAGCAGCACCACCAGTCTTCTTTACGCTCATGTTATTGTTAGTTTAAGTTTCTTTTTATTAGGTATATATTGTGCTTCTTAATTAAGAACGAAATTGTGATGTGGTGTTATTTTGGCTGACAATAAATTCATTTCATTTCAAGATCGATTTTTCAACTACTTTAGGATGTCGATTGCATCCTTAGACTTTTTGTATGATTACGTTGAAAATGATTTGCAACTTACAGATGGATTTACGTACATAGATTCACGTATTATTCCCAAAAGAGGTAAGCAGAGCACTTGAACATGAGATGGTTCTGTAAGATATTGCATATGATAAGGTACCGACGTTATATGTACACAACTGTACAGTCTATAAATCGGTTTCAATATTTTTGACATTGCTTCACTCCCATTAAAATGCCAAGAACAACTGAAAGACACGCATCATGATAGAAGTGAAGCAAAGTGGTAATGGATCAGCACCACTTCTGAATAAATAAAAGGTCTGAGAAGCTGCCTAAGAACCTAAGCCCGATGCTCCGTATTCTATCAGCTCCGCTCGTATTTTCTTCGACCGGTCACTGTGGACCTCTTTGGGGGAGGCCTATGTAAATATGGCGTCTGTGTTCATGAACAGGCTAAACAGCTGAATTATATTTTTTATTTTTTTCTAGTGGCTGATTGGTTATTGGACCAAAATGTAACCGCGGTAATGCCTATTACACACGAACTGATTTAAGAATAGAAATCTGTATGATTCAATGTGTCCAGAATGCAACCATAGACAATATTTAGAATCCTCTGCATTTATTTTACTTATTATAGAAATTAAAATTCTCATTATCAGTTTTTGTATAATGGCCCTAATAGGGTCTATTCGAACACTACACACGCGTAATACGGACTTCCGTAAAAAAAACTTTATGGAGGGATTGGAGGGAAAATGAAAAGTCTTTTGTCATGTAGCTGGATTTTATATTTGTGGTTGATATTTATAAACAAAATTTCAAAATGAGTTCCAATGATAACAGCGACGAAGAAACGAATTGTACTCCGCCGGTATTGAGGGCGGAGGCTGAATTAGCCATGAATAACTTGTTGCCGCCAAAATCTAAGGAAAAGTACATAAATACAGGTTGGTTTTTTGAGTGGTGATATTTCTTATTTCATTGCATATGTTCATTGCACTTAGGGCTTTGCATTCCGGAATTTCGGACCTTTTTCCCGATATTACAATTCCGGAATTAGGACACACTCAATATCGGAAATTCCGGAATTTAAACAAATATAGTTTGTCGTCTAGTTGAAAGCTAATTTTGGGGTGTTCTCTGGAATTCGGATACTTTTTTGACTATTTTTTTACTAAATTAAGACACCAACGCGCTGCTCTTCCTCTTTCATCACCGGGCACCACATTTACTTGCCAATTATGCGGTCGTGGCTGTCGCTCCCGTATCGGCCTTACAAGCCACGTACGTTAATGCCGCTCCTCTAATATGGATGCTGTTTAAATCATCTTTTTATAGACGTAAAGGCCATTGATGATGTTGATAGTTTTAAATGTTTGTTACAATACGTTACGCTTTGCACGGCAGGTAATATACCTATTATGATGTAATTGATGTATCCAAAAGAGCCAGTCACTAACGGATATTAAAAGAAAAAATTGTGTCTTAGGGACTGACGCAGCCTATAGTTTTTTCAAAATAATCACACCACATCAATGTCAAATCACATTTTTATTCCAAAACTAAAAATAAAAGTTTGCTTATCCAAAACGGCCAGTCAAATAAACGCATATTTAGGGAGAAATTTGCTCTTTAAAATTCAGTGTGCCAGACTGACGCCGAATATAGTTTTCTTAATAAAATCGTGTGAGTACTGTAAGTAGTGTATGTAACATTGCATTTTATTGCTAAACAAAAACGACAGGTTCCATTACGACGAATTATTGGCCGTTTAGCTATAATAAGTAATAGTTTCAGATATATGATAATTGATCATTCATAGTCATTTATAGGACGAGGGACTGACACTGACAGTATGATGTATTCATTTATGATTTAGGGTACAAAGGGCGAATTTAGCTATAAAAAATTAATGCTGTGTACACCAAAGTGAGTGACCAAATTAAATGAACTTTATAATATCACTTAGTATTAAGAAATATTAAATAAGATTATTGTAAATGTGTGAATTTTGCTGATACACCCAAGTTAACCAAATTTCGGAGTACCGCCCTTATCTTATCTTAAAGGCTCCGCTCAGTGTCCAGGTAATGTTTATGGCCACGAGGGTTTGCTAGTGAGTGCCCCCGCGAAACAATATCATTGTAACCCGTTAACACAAATATCTTTGTTCCTTTCCGTTTTCTCACTTAAACAATAATAAAAATGCAATCAGTTCCCAGTGCAACCCCGTTGACGAAAGTTGTGCGCGACCTTGTGTCTGTTAGGAGTGTTGTGGTGTTTTAAGTGTGTGTTATGCGTGTCACTGAGTGGCCTATTTTTAATGTTCTTCTATTTAAAAAAATAGCATATTGTTAATACTATTAAAAAAGTTATACCATTTTCATTTTGCTTAGTTGATTGTTTAAAACATGTGATGCCTGATTTTAAAATATTACGTACCTATAATGTTAACTGAGAGTACTTTTATTACATATACATAACTGGTTTATTAATTTAATTTTGATGCATTTTTTGAATAAGTATTGTGATTTCGATACTGTTCGGTATATGAAACGTTACATATGATTATGAATATGATGAATGTAAGTAACTTCGTATTGTGTAGTATTCGTACTTTTGTAGTTTTTTATAACAACTATTACCTCTGTAGTGTGATAACATTCGTGTGTTCTTTAAGGGCCGGCAGGGGCCAATCGAGGGTCGGGAATGTAAGAGAATTATATAGTAAACGATGTTCCACAACCTTGAAAAATATTACACAGCTAGCCAATGAATGTTACTTCCTCTTGAATCATTCGAATTTAAGATAATGCTTATAGGTAAGTGTAAAAAAAAATCAGAAAAACACTAAAAACGTGTAAAACGCACTCCCGTATTGTAACAACTGAGTCGTAAGTATCAAGAATTATTAAATGAATTGTATCAAATAATAAAGTTAAAACTATAGTTAAATCCTTGCAATCTTCATTTCTTAACAAATATGTACTTATTTCGTGTAAAAGTATCACAAAGATGCCCAATTTTTACGCTCTAATTCTTCATACGAATTAGTATAGAGCGGCCGGCTCACTACAAGTGCGACCGCTCGCGGGCCAGCGTTGCCAGATGGTTACATTTCTTATATTTTTCGTAACTTTTGACCCGCTCTTTGACATGTAAGTAACACTTGTTATTCCGGGAATTTTCGTAACATTAAGTAGAGTTCTGACACTATATTTCTGTTAGTAAAAAAAACTCATAGGTACAAATGTATTGTGTTATTGTGTAATTTAATTAATAAAATTTATGACCTAAGTAATTAGATAAATCAAATCATTTTTACATATTAACTATTATAAATAATTTATATTATTTTTGACTTGTAAAATTTCAAATTTTATTAATAAATGAGTATGAGAGAGTATTCTGTCGGGACAGTATAAGTACGACGATTTATATTATTACTTTTGAACGTATCGACATAGGTGACATAAGGGACAGGAGTTTCATTGATTGTCAGTTGTGTCGACACTGACAGCAGTGACAGTGACAGCAAAAAAGATATTTCGAAAGATATAAAGATATCTCGATCTCTGTCACTCGACCCGTGCAAGTGCAGAAGTCGGAAACCGAATAGCTGGAATTACACAGTGAATAAAAATAAAAATATAAAAAAAACAATATTGAGCAAAATTATCGCGAATTAAAAATATACGGATACGTTGTAAAGTCAATATGCATGTGATGCTTATTGTGATATTGAGGTATCGTATGCATGCGTATGCCTGAGGTGTCGCTGTCCTTTGATGGTGGCCTTCCACTTGTCGGTATTTGCCCAAATATTCGTGTTTCGCCTTTTTCCTTTCTACAGAAAATTTAAGAGAGGCAACGTCGCAACGGAAACATGCAACCCAAAGTTTAATGCCACCATGGGGATGGTCGTGTAATGGAAGTAATTGAGGCTGCTTTTTTGCCTGGTACATACAATTAAACTTACATTATTGTTGTCGACCATAAAATTATAGAAGTGTTTTCATTATTTATATCTAAGTAATACTTACAACAATATATTTATTTTAAAAGTATTTATTTTATGACTCGGTTATTTTAAATATCGTTATTCAGTATTGGAAAGGTTTTCTTGGTAATCAACGAATTGTTGAATTCAGATTACTCAATTCAATTCAATTCAAAAATAATTTATTCAAGTAGGCTTAATAATAAATTAGTAAGCACTTTTGACAAGTCATACAAAACCAATCAATTACAATACAAAACCAATACGAGATTATTATCCGAGTATCGATTTGTTAATTCATATTAAGATTTTATTTTTTGCTGTGTGTGGTGGCGTGCGGACTGCGATGGACCAACCAGAGGCAGCCCCAAGTAGCTTGCAAAAAAAACCGACTAGTTCTCCCCCGAACGTTTTGCCTTCACCAAAAGCAGAAACACAAAAACAGTCCATTAACAACCAATGAGAAACGTATGGTGGTCAACATTTACAAGTCGTTGTGTGAACTTTGCTGCGAGAATGATTTTCCGGGTAACATTTTGCCCCAAGCAGAAAAGATTGACGATGACTCCTTCTTTGTTTACCGTATTTCTAATCCTAAAAAATACGGACTATACAGATTAGTAGAAGTATGCATAAAAAATGATTCATTAAGGCGCCGTAGGTTCATGGTCTTCTCTCCCTCTCATTGAGCATAAGCGTGAGCGAGATGGAAGTGCGTGCTCGGAAGCGCTGATATCATGTTTTTTAATTTTTATTTCCTGGCCGTTCAAATAAATAAAAATGTAATCACTGATTTAGAAGCCATTTTAATATTTTTCGCTTTTAAGCATAATTTGTAACGAATGTTTTAAGTGTATTTCAGACCCTTTCAGACCAATGATCGTGATTTTTTTCTATTGAGCGAAAATTGCTTAATCATGTTTCGAATCACTGATCTCCCTGCAGAAAAGCCTCAAGATTACTTATCTTTATTATTATATCTGTATTTTTTAAACCATATTATTATAAACAGACGCATAATAATACACATAATATTCTTTCAAAAACTCTGTTCGCTTAATTTCGCTGAACCTACGGCGCCTTAAGATTCTTATGAAACGTCCTCATGCACTGTATTCGCCAAAAATTATTAATTTTAAATAGCATCTCCACGTCCGAGAATGGCAGTCCGCCATGCAGCCCGCCGCACCGCGTGATACCGGCCCGGCCCGTGCTGTGTGAACAGGTGCAGAACTTGCAGGCTGCATGGCGTCCGCAAAATCATATCCCTGTCTAGCTGTATCTTATAGGCACATTATGACGAGCGAAATCGGTGGACTGCGATAACGATATAGGAGCAAGTAAATTGTATGAAAATTCTCGGTTCCTGTAACGATATCCTAAATATATAGGCTGAAAAGTGAGTTTAGGCGCCTCCAGGGTCTCCAGACGAGCGTCTTTCGCAGTCCGCCGCGTGATTTCGTTCCGTCTAGCTAAATGCAGGATGCACGGGATCCGGAGAGACCAGGGTCTCTCCGTACTAGATTCCCTTTGGTCTTCCTAGCGCCCTTCGTTGAGGAATTCTCTGGTCTTCATCATCAATTCCACTCCACCTTTATGATTTCCGGGTGTAAATACACGAATTATAATAGAAAATACCAAAATCACTACACGCGTCCCTAATATAATTGAGGAGTTCCCTCAATCCTCATGGATCCCATCATCCAACTGAATTTTTGGAAAAAATGGGACCCACCTGAAAGTACCAAACAAAAAAAAAACTAATTGGCTCATCGATGACGGAGTTCTGTGGTAACAAACATTGAAAAAAAAAACATTCGAAATAAAAATACAACCGAATAGAGAACATCCTCTTTTTTTTGAAGTCGGTTAAAAACGTAACTTTTGCAGCAAAAATGTAACATTTCAAGAAACGAAACGTAACTTAAGACTCAAGGGCCCTGGCAACACTTCGCGGCGGCCGCGTTCAGTCGGCCGCGAGCCTCCGGAGCGAGACCACGTCGCTTGGCGCCGCATTGACAGATTGCGATCGAACCGTGTACTTACACAAAATGAGTACACAGTGGTTCAAACGAAAATTATTCTTATGTTCATTGATTAACATATTTTTCTCTAAAATCATCGGCAATGTTGACTTTATTGGTAAAAAATCAGGACGTGAAGTGCATAGTTTATGGTTAGTCAACATTTAAAAAATAAAAAACCTTGCCGGCTCGATTTTGCTCGACTACAATGTTGCATACAAATTCCATTATTTGTCGTGGTACAAACTTTTTAAAAATTTGAAACCGCCATATAAATAAAAGGCATAGGTCCTAAACAGCCAAAACGCAAGATCAGTAGCTGTGACTCATCGCGACTTTTTAGTTGTCTCAAATAACTTATGGCGCTTTCGGAAGAAAAATACACTCCCAACTTATTATTAAAAAAAATAAAAGGCGGCAATGCAAAAAATATTCTGTTTTAACACCTACAGTGGCTAATTCTTTTTACGGAAAATATAGAAAAATGACGTGTAAATTATTCCAGATTTAAAAGAAGCTGCAAGCTCAGTTATTGATTATTTGTTTAAGTGTAATTTGTTGGTAATTTGCAAAGCCAAAAGACAGATATCGGAAGGCGTACGACAATTTCTGGAAGCGGCGAGAAGAAATGCATGCCTTATCATTTTCAGAAAATACATTTTTGTTTTCTTGCACAATTTTTGAGAAAAGCACTATATTTGTCTCAGCTGGAAGGGCATTTCTGGCTTCGTATTAAATGAAACGGACTCCCAAGGTCGTCCGTTTAAAATTAATACTCAGCCAGCAATTGCCTACTTCCCTTGCTTCGACAATAATGTACTATAAATCACGTAGAACTTAACAACATGCTTCCTCGGTTTGATCATAAAAAAGGATTGGGTAGTAATTAGCACCTATAGAGTATAATTAGATGTAATTGACATCTAATTATACTATATAGGTCGCATCTCTCAACAGATTCTCGTGAAATTTTGTTAGTGAGTTCGATATTTAACTATAGGCCCAAAATGGTTTACTGCCTTTTCGACGAAATATGTTTCTTTAAATTTCACTTCGCAACCAAATTTTCGCAGAATTTTCATTTGGTAAATCAATCGTTGGCATAACTTTACTTCGTACTAATGCTTATTTGGCAACATTTTTTTAATGCAATACTACAACAAACTTTTATGTGGCAAAAAATTATGAAGTAAATGATTTGCTTAGGCAAAAAAACCAACCGTCAAATGTCATTTGGGAAAATATAAACTTTGCTTTGGAATTATGATAATTATTATTATTAGTAACGTATAGTTAGCATAATATTTTTTGTTGGATTCTGAGGCAGGTCAGTGTAGGTACAACGACGAGCGAAGCGAGGAGGAGTGTTAGGAAGAACCGCGAACCTACAGGGTGTGAGCCGAGCGAGCGTAGCGAGCGTGCAGCGGCAGCGGCCGGCGATGTTCCGGAAACGAACAATTTTTTCCTCATACTTACATTATAATCATATGATCTGACAGCTGTCACATGGAGGTGGAGTGGGAAACACGTTGACAAGCAACTCACTTTGGAATGAGACGCGAGCTGTAGTGCGGTTGTGCTCCCAACCTTTCGCCGACTTCATCACATTCCGTGTTACAGAATTAGTAATCTGTTTTCATCCGAGTGGTTTATGATTATTTCGCGCTATTTGTAACTCTAATCAAACTGATTAAACCTAAAGAGTGAAGATCGACTTTAATTTCGTGAAATATCATGGTTAACGAGAGTGGGGGAAATAATGAATCTCCACCAGTTCCGCCCGACCCTCCTACATACATATGGCAAAAATCGCCTCGCCTAATATTCAGAGCAATGACGCGTAATTCATTGTCGGAGAGGCAACCGTCCCTCCCAAGCAAAAATTGTCCATGGCAATTGATTGCAAAACCTTTCATTGCGCGTATTCTTGGCGTATTCCCATTTTGTCGAATTTCGCGTTTGTATTCAAGCGGTTGCCGCCAATTTTTTATTTTTTTTTCTTCGCTCGTTTACTCGGCTCCGGTCACACTAGGAGGGATGGCATAAAAATTCCACTATATAGACAGCGTACACACTTTCAGGCTACCGCGTTTCAATCGGTTGCCACGCAACATTTTTTTTTTACAACCCTTCTCCTATTTCCGAACCAGTCACAGTTGGCTCAAATCGGGTTGCACAGGATGGTTCCACAACACTTCGGGAGCTCAAATACCGCTAGCCATCTGGTTGCCTCTCCAACATTGAATTACGCGTCATTGCTTTAACTATAAGCCGTTCGGTCGAACAAAACAACTGTCCACATAGTTAGATAGGCTGCGCGCTCGGTTCGGGCGAACGTTGGTAGGTATTGTAATATATGATTGTATTTTCGTCGAGCCTCTGTTTTGGATCGTCGATTAAAACGGTGTCTCAAACAGACTTACTTCACTCAGTGTTGCCTGAATGCTAAATTGGGTTTCCGCTCGGTTCTAAAATAAACCATCCCGGCATTTATAGATCGTAGCATTTGATGATTTGTCGCTACTCGGTCTCCTTTCAGCGTTTCAGGCTCCTGCATAATTTATTTGTTCAAATGGTACACGCCAACGTTTGACGTTTGGGTGATCGGCATGGACAATTCGATACTGGCAACTCTGTTTTTTTCTTTCCGCCTGGAAGCCGACATCCCGTGGATTAATTAATTTCTTTATTTTTCCGTCTGGCACAGCGCGGGACGGGAGAAAAGTGATGTCAAAAGGTGCACATGGTGGGCACCTCACCCTATAACCTTACTTCGGCTCACCCTGGTCAACTAACGGTGACATCGCTGTAACGCGGCCGAAGCCGCTCCAGGAGTTGACATTTGTCAGCTCTCGCCGCCCAGTGGGACAATTACCCTCCAACAGGTAAGCTCTCAATCCGATAGTAGGCCCTACATAGTGATAGTAATCGTACTTTTACCAAATTGGACCCAGCCCTCCGCCACTGGGAACGATCGAATATTCTATTGAGGCCCCGCTCTCGACTGTTTCAAAACCTGTAACCCCTTAAGCTACCGGATGTAAGAAATCACCGTCCCCTGAATCATATACTTATACGAACGGCATCCTTACAGGAGGTGTGTGGTCAGGGCCGATAGTGGGCCAGCCTCCACTGAGCAGCAGGTGCCCCGCTAGCTGCGACGGAGCCTTCCCGGAGAGACTCAGCTAAGCCCGACCCAATTATATTACGTTTCGAAAGCGGCAGGCGGTTCGGTTTCCCCCTTGAATCTAGCCAAGACCGAATGTTACCCTACGAATGAACCTAGCGAGCCGACAGGCTTAGGAGATCTAGCTTATAGAGTTATTTACCTTACTAACCAATCCTAGAATAATATCTTAGTGCTAAGTACCCCTTGAGGTGCATTTTGTAATAAACAGATGTTGTGAGCTCCCTTGTTTTCTTCTACATCCAAGTGAAAATTTAAACATTACATGGCGCCCGAAGCAGGTTATTCGGTCTCAAGTTTCTAGGTCATCGCTCTATAAACTGGCATAATTGGGGTTAAAAGCCGAACCGCCTTTCCCGTGTGTGCAACAGTCTTCATTTTGCACCATCATTTTTAAATTGAAGTACTGTGTAAATGAGTGTTACTGTAATGTAATACGTTCTGTATCCATAGAGGATCTCGCTTACAAAAGGACAATACTGTGTGTAGGTAATTGAAAGTGGAAATACTTCTTTGTTTACTTACCTAATCTAATTATAAACTAAATACTTACCGTTACTAACCATTTAAATAAGTGTTACAAGGCTCTTTATCCACAGAAGCTCTCTCTACTGGAGGGCAATACTATATATTTGTACTTAAAACTGAAAATAATACTTGTGTATACCTACCTACCTTAAATAATAAACTTAATAGTTACCATTACCACTGGTATCTGTGAATGTTTGAGAACATATTTATACATTAATGTTGAGTACATGTTGAGACTTGATAATTAAGAAATTATTGCTTAAGCTGAGATTACCAGCAATTGTATTTCTAGGTATTTTCATGCACTTACGGTCATTTGTAAAACCATACCGCTACCGCCACCGAAATAATTAAATTATTTTTACATTAGCGTGTCTCCTGGGGAAGCTCTCTTATCAGCTATTATCACTAAGTAGGATAAACGCATCGATAATTAATCACAATGGCGGAACGCCCAATTCAATTTAACCTTTTAAGGAAAGATGAACTAATCTATGAGGCAGCCGTTAGGCTGGCAGTCCCTTCGGATACCGTGGCTGAACTGAGGGCCCAGGTGAAAAAGTTGAATTTGGAAATACCTACGGATGAGGTAGCGGAGTTCCAGGGCGATATCAAATTGGAACTTGAAACGATTTCGTCAAAGTTGACGAAATTAAAGGAAGAGTTGCAGGAATTGGCAGGGAGCCGAAGTTCCCTGAAAAGTTTAAATAGGGTACAAGCGGTGGCACATTCGTATAAGAGTATATAGAGTATATAGTAGTATAAGACTTATTCGGAATTGTTCACCTCACTGACCAATTTGCTCGCCCGCTTAGATAATATACTGTACAATTTCAAAAGTTCATTATCACTGGAGTCAAGCCCGGTTCAGGGCACACTTACCTTACAGACCCCCGCGGTTAAACCAGCCGCAGTACAAAAACTAAATCTTACTTATGACGGGAAAACGTGCATCAAACAATTCTTAAATAGATTAGAGGCATTGAGGATATCGCGTGACATCCCGGAAACGAGTTTAACCCATTCAGCGCCAATCACAACACGTTGACGTGATTGCGGAACACCCGCGAGACACCGATCACGTCACTGTGACGTTAAAATGTTTTTGTTCGCAACTATTTGTGAAATAGATATTATGATATTTTTTTTATCAGATTCTGCTCTCAAAGGCTATGTCTATCATCGGTTATATTTCGTTTTATAAAGTTAAATTTGGAAAGTCTACTTTTATGGCCCTAAAAGTATAGGTCGTGACTAAACGTGTCTGCTTACGTTTTTATATTCCATTGTTATTTCCAGCCATTAGCGTTAATGCAAATCACGTAATAGTATCAAATAAATGTATAATAAACTTAATTCTCAATACTTTTAAACATCACAACACTGTGTTGTGAAATGGCTTGCGGAGGCAGGTAAATATTCGGCACTGCGTTTGTGTTTATCAATTTCAAACCTTAAGTCAAGTGAACTAAGTCCATATTTCTTTATATCTAATTTGAGTTATCACATTTTGCTGCACTAAATGGTAATGGACGGCACTGTTCCATTTTAGCAGCAACCAAGATAACAAACTTAACAAACCCGGTCAGCTTGCGAACTCTTTACCGGTACTGCCTTATCGTGGTATGAGGGCATAAAAGACGAGGTACACTCGTGGGCCGATTTGAAATCCTTATTATTACGGGACTACTTGCCAATAGATTTTAATGAACGTCTATTGAATGAGATTAGGTCACGAACTCAAGGGGTTGAGGAAAGTATAATTGAGTTTATAAGTGTCATGCAGTGTTATTTCGCGCGTTTAGACAAGCCGATTTCAAGCGACGAGCAATTGAGTACAGTCATGGATAACATCCGACCTTTTTACTCAAAGCAGTTGGCTTTACAGGACATAACTACACTAGCGGAATTAAAATATAGGTGTCGACAGCTAGAAGCCGCCAGTCAACGCGCTAAGATATTCACAGAGCCGAGCACCGACAACTCAAAGTCACTGGCTAATGATTTGTGTTATAAGGGCACCCCAGTCAAATTGACATCAAAGGCGGCACCCGTAGAGGTAGCCACGAAGTTTTGCGTTCAATGCCAAGTGCAAGGACACACACTTAAGGAATGTCGGGCCCCAAAGAAGCTGATTTGTTATCGTTGTGGAGAACAGAATGTAACCGCGGCAACTTGCACAAACTGTAACCGCATGTCCATTACAAAAAACTAAGTAATTGGCCGGACATGGCGGCCAAATTCCACAGCTATAATAAAACAGTATCTAAACATAAACCATGTCCCATTGTAAACAATAAACGTAAAATATTTTATAACCAAAACCATACCAGTGTTCCACTGCATTTAAACAATATACCAACATTACCTACCACTACAACAAAATCTAAAACATTTATTAAAACAAACAAAATACCTTCATTCACCAATACTTACTTGGGTCAGAACCCCCCTATATCAAATAAAGTTACATTGACAGACATTGCACAAATGGATCCCACCGTTTATAATAAATACCTACCCAGTACCTGTGGGGCCATTACCACATCACATGTACCCTACCCAATGCGTTCCCCACCCACTAACAACAATAATAATACTAACATACCCTCGCTTATGCCTACTAACGCTTGGATGCCCATTAACCCACCTAACAAATGTACCCCCGCCACCCTACCCTCCCCAAAGCGCTCCCCACCCACTAACAATAATAATAATAATAACATACCCTCGCTTATGCCTACTAACGCTTGGATGCCCATTAACCCCCCTAACAATGGATTCCCCGCCACCCCGCTTTTTCCCCTTCATCCACAGACATCAAGGCTTCAAAAAATTAATCAGAACCCAGATCAGCAGCATGACAATACCAATTTGCGTAACGACAACCATCAAAACAGAACACCACATACTGGGGGTCAACAAACATTAACATTCTATAACACTAATTATCACCGTAATACCATTGAACATCGACCACATCAAACTAAAACCTTAACGGTTACGAACGGAAATAAAAATAATACGTACTCAACACCGACTACCAACTTAGCAATAACGGATGATAATATTCAATATTCATCAGATAAAATAAAACACCTCCAAGAAACACCCCCACGATTTAGTTCAAATTTAACTCATACCCAAACGTTACCCCCACAAAAACGTAAACATATCTTCAATAAAATAATACACCTCCAAGAAACACCCCCAAAATTTAATGCGAAAATAAATCATACCCAAACATTACCCCCCGGGAGGGACAAAGTGGATCCAGTTAGTAAACTTAATACGGGGAGTGCGCCTAAAATAGATGCAGCGCTTAGGGACGTCTCTACAGACGCGACAAAGTTTCCGCGCACGTCACATTTTGACGCGGCGGACTGGCAAAGCTGGCTGTTGACACTTAGAATGTTTTTTTCTTCATGTTCCAAGACCAAGCCAACTGATTTGATAGATGGTCAAGATTTACGGCCCTACCTGAAGGTGAGGATTTACGATATGGAGTACAACGGACTCCTGGACTCTGGCTCGGAAATTTCAATTTTAGGAGGGGATGCCAGGAAATATTTTGAGGAAGTCGTTACAGTTCACAAGTCCAGTGATTTGGATCATATTATAACTGCGAACGGATCGTCATCCCCGGTAGTCGGATACGTGTTCCTACCAGTAGTGGTGGCTGATAGGACGTCGATAATCAAGTTTTATGTAATTCCAGGGGTCTCGACAAGGCTCTTGTTCGGCATTAACTTTTGGAAGGCCTTTGAGATAGCACCGGAGGTTTTGGGTCTACTAGGAAAGGACTGCTCTTTGTCGGATGAGGCCCACACCCCCATTCTTACTTCTGAAGTTAGGTGTTTACAGGGTTTGGAATCATTAACATCGGCAGAACAAGCAGAAGCGGAGTCTCTCCTTAAAGAATTTGAAACCATTTCATCGGAATCGAAAGGTTTGGGTCGAACTCATTTGATTTCCCATACTATTGATACGGGGGCCGCGAAGCCCATTAAACAACGTTATTACATACTTTCACCCCACAAGCTGGAGGAATTAAATAGGCAGGTGGATGAAATGTTGGAGTTAGACGTCATCGAGCCGAGCTCGAGTCCATGGAATAATCCGGTTACCATGGCCCCTAAGGTAGACGGTACCTTACGCTTTTGCCTCGACAGCCGAAAGTTAAACGAGGTATCGAAGCATGACGCCTATCCTTTGCCTTATATTAACCAGATCTTAGACCAATTGGGAAATTCGAAATTTTTGTCTTCTCTTGACTTGAAATCGGCTTTCTGGCAGATACCGCTAGATTCACAGGAGTCAAGGGAAAAGACAGCGTTCACGGTGCCACTGCGTGGCCTGTATCATTTCAAGGTCATGAGTTTTGGTCTGACTTCGGCGCCTGCAACTCAGCAGCGCCTCATGGACGTTTTATTTGGGCCGGAGTATAATGGTCGCATTTTTATTTATTTGGACGACATAGTCATTGCCTCGGAAACGTTCGCAGAACATATTACCCTTTTACGCACCGTCCTTGAACGGTTGCGCTTAGCTAACCTTACAATTAACCTAACCAAATGTAAATTCTTTCGAAAGCAGCTAAAATACTTAGGTTTTATTGTTGACGAGTATGGATTACGGACCGATCCCGATAAAGTCAGGGCTATAATAGATTTTCCAGTGCCAACGAACCGTAAGGAGATGAAACGCTTCTTGGGAACAGCGTCTTATTACAGACGGTTCATCAGGAACTTCAGCAATATAGCGGGCCCTTTGAACAAACTTACCTCTACTAAGAAAGGTGCCCCACCTTTTCGTTGGTCTTCAGAAGCTGACATTGCGTTTAACGAATTGAAAAAAGCCATGACCACCGCTCCTGTTCTGGCATACCCAGATTTCACAAAAAGCTTCGCAGTGCATTGCGACGCCTCGGATTTCGGGATAGGTGGAACATTGACTCAAGAGTACCAAGGCGAGGAACACCCCTTGGCTTATTTCAGTCGTTCTTTAACCTCAGCGGAGAGGAATTTCTCTGCTACGGAACGCGAGGCTCTTGCGGTAGTCGAGGTAGTACAGCACTTTAGACCCTACCTAGAGGGGAGTAGACAATTTAAGATAATAACAGACCACTCCAGTCTAAAATGGTTCCTTAACTTAAAGAACCCGACGGGTCGCTTGGAGAGATGGGGTTGTCGCCTATCCCCTTATAATTTCGTCATTGAGCATCGTAAAGGCACAGAAAATGTGGTACCGGATGCTTTGTCGAGATCCGTACCTCTATGTTTAATAAACAAAGACTTCATTTTGGATACGTGGTACCTAAAAGTTCGCAAACGCTGCGAAGACAACCCCACCTCCTGTCCAAACTTCCAGATAAAAGACGGCCGCCTCTACCGATATACTAAGTCGGGAAATGCTTTACAAAAGGACTTTGAATGGAGGGAGGTTATACCGGCGGATTTCAAGGAGGAAATACTTCGCGAAAATCACTCTGTTCCAATGGCGGCTCATCTCGGTACTGCGAAGACGTACAGAAGGTTGAAACTTCGTTACTTCTGGCCGGGAATGTACTCAGATGTAGTACGTTTCGTCGCAAACTGCTCTGTATGTGCGGCGTACAAGCACAGTCAACAATCTACCCCTGGTTTCATGGGCCATGCGAAGGAATGTTCGAGGCCATTTCAGTGTCTCAGTCTAGATTTGGTTGGTCCCTTACCACCATCAAGGAAATTAAATACTTATTTACTAACAGTAGTATGCTGCTTCAGTAAGTATTGCATGCTATTTCCGCTTCGTCGAGCCACAGGGAAGGTAATAGCCCAGCGTCTCGATGACCACGTATTTATGATTCATGGCATACCCCAGACTATCATAGCGGATAATGCAACTTACTTCACAGGCGGCGATGTACAACGCCTTTTTGCTAAAAGGAACATACCAGAGATACATCTTACGCCGGTGTATTGCCCGCAAGTGAACACTACGGAACGGTACCAGAAGACAATAATGGTAGCGGTTTCGAGCTTTGTCGAAGCGGACCACCGTACCTGGGATGTACACCTGCCGGAGATACAATTTGCCATGAATACTTCAATAAATGAGTCGACACATTATAGTGCGTTCTTGTTGACCCACGGACGAGAAGCGGTTCCTGACGGCACCATCTACGGTGATGCCACAGGCGTTGAGGAAATTGTATTCTCTTCTAGACGCGACTACCTTGACAAACTCACAGTTCTCAAGGATGTTTTTATACGTGTTAAAAGGGCACTACAAGAGGCGCATGATCGAAATATTAAATATTACAACGACAAGCGTCGCGACATCGAATTTGAGGTTGGTGATGAGGTTTGGAAAAGAACTTACAAGCAAAGTAATGCGAACAAATACTTCGCTGCGAAGATGGCACCAAAATATGAGAAGTGTAGAGTGATCCGGAAACTTTCAACACTAGTTTATGAACTTGAGAACGAAGACGGGAAACTTCTGGGTAAATGGCACATTAAAGATTGTAAGCCAGGACCTGCAAGTGCATCCGGACCCGCTCTGGGTCGGAACAACACCGGTTAGATTCTTGAGACGGATGAAGATGCGACCGTTGACCTCCGGTCACGTCTGACAAGGATCCCACGTACGCCTAACTCTAACCGCGTAATATTTCATCACACACTTACAAGCGCTAAACACATTTTAGCCGGTATACAGCGACACACCCATTTGCGAGGACTCGAGTGCCTCCAAGTGATACAGAACACTCACTAATGCGTACATTTAATATTGATATTGATCGACTGATTCCAGGACAGGCCCGCCACCACTAGTCCTTCTTAACCGTCATTAATCTGGCCATGGAGTAGGACAAGGCATGCCTTGTTCCTATAGCCTAAAGGTGGCATCAGTTCACTACCCTACACGGAGTGATACCTACATTTTTTCGGACGGGGGGGATTTTAAATTTTCTGGTTAACAGTGTCAAGTCGGGCCATGAAACACTGGTTCCGCAAAACTACAATAGAATACTTTTGTGAGGGAACGTTCCCTGAAACCTGATTTATTTAGGCTGTACTTATTAGTCAAGATTATCCACGCTTCTGTTGTGTGGTTACCGTAGGCCTAGTTGCAATTGTTTCCAGCGTCGGCCACGCGGATTCATTTGATGCCAAGGTAGTACTGACTTGTGATTCTGGGTCGGGGATCCTTGTCTTAGTTAAGATTTTAGCAAGTATTATATGCATGCCTTCTCGTGGCGACGAGGCATTCTATGCAGCTCGAGGGCGAGCTGGAATTTTACTCGTTTGGTGTTCACCCTTCGTAAAATTCTCCTAGAAAAGGGGGTGTAATATATGATTGTATTTTCGTCGAGGAAATACGCCTCTGTTTTGGATCGTCGATTAAAACGGTGTCTCAAACAGACTTACTTCACTCAGTGTTGCCTGAATGCTAAATTGGGTTTCCGCTCGGTTCTAAAATAAACCATCCCGGCATTTATAGATCGTAGTATTTGATGATTTGTCGCTACTCGGTCTCCTTTCAGCGTTTCAGGCTCCTGCATAATTTATTTGTTCAAATGGTACACGCCAACGTTTGACGTTTGGGTGATCGGCATGGACAATTCGATACTGGCAACTCTGTTTTTTTCTTTCCGCCTGGAAGCCGACATCCCGTGGATTAATTAATTTCTTTATTTTTCCGTCTGGCACAGCGCGGGACGGGAGAAAAGTGATGTCAAAAGGTTCACATGGTGGGCACCTCACCCTATAACCTTACTTCGGCTCACCCTGGTCAACTAACGGTGACATCGCTGTAACGCGGCCGAAGCCGCTCCAGGAGTTGACATTTGTCAGCTCTCGCCGCCCAGTGGGACAATTATCCTCCAACAGGTAAGCTCTCAATCCGATAGTAGGCCCTACATAGTGATAGTAATCGTACTTTTACCAAATTGGACCCAGCCCTCCGCCACTGGGAACGATCGAATATTCTATTGAGGCCCCGCTCTCGACTGTTTCAAAACCTGTAACCCCTTAAGCTACCGGATGTAAGAAATCACCGTCCCCTGAATCATATACTTATACGAACGGCATCCTTACAGGAGGTGTGTGGTCAGGGCCGATAGTGGGCCAGCCTCCACTGAGCAGCAGGTGCCCCGCTAGCTGCGACGGAGCCTTCCCGGAGAGACTCAGCTAAGCCCGACCCAATTATATTACGTTTCGAAAGCGGCAGGCGGTTCGGTTTCCCCCTTGAATCTAGCCAAGACCGAATGTTACCCTACGAATGAACCTAGCGAGCCGACAGGCTTAGGAGATCTAGCTTATAGAGTTATTTACCTTACTAACCAATCCTAGAATAATATCTTAGTGCTAAGTACCCCTTGAGGTGCATTTTGTAATAAACAGATGTTGTGAGCTCCCTTGTTTTCTTCTACATCCAAGTGAAAATTTAAACATTACAGTATTAAGATGAAATACCTATATTTGACATAACAATTTTTATATTTGGTAACAAAATCCAAAGTTACAATTTTGTTGGCGAGTCAAAGTCCGACGCCCTACTGTGTATACGTGCATGTGTGCGTGTGCGGTGCGCGAGCCTCTATCGTTGTGTGAGTAGCGCTAAAAACCTAAACTTCGCGCGGCGCTGCTCCGAAACGCCCCCTTAAAGAAAAGGCCACTGAATAATTATTTAAATTTGTTGATTATTAATAACTAAATATTGATTACCTACTATTTCTGGTTTTATTTTGCTCAAAATCCAATCACATCTACATAAAGGAATATTTTTTTTAATTCGGAAGGAGTTCCGGAATTCCGGAATTGAAGGCCAATCTCGAAAATCAGTTCCAGAATTGGAAACCGTCCGATATTGTATCCCCTAAATTTGCACTATACATGCCTAGCCGTGAAAAGGGCTTGCCGGCTTCGTATCACTATCCGGCCTCCCTACGGTCGGCCCTATACCTACTCACCCGGCAAGCCCTTCTTTCCCGGCGGCTGCAGTAATGTACTATTATAGATACACCTTATCCATAGTAATATCTACAAGACACAACTATATGACATTAATGACGTAAAAATAGCTCACCCCCGCCGACCTCTGATGATAAGCCCAAGTGGGGGGAGTATTGAAAGAGACAGTGGCGTGTGTGTGTGTGTGTGTGTGTACCTTGCGCGAGGTGCTCGACGATGCGGTAGGCGGCGGCGGCGCGGTCCAGCGCGGAGTCCACCGCGAGCGAGTCCGCGTCCAGCAGCACGCGCGCCAGCACGCGGAGGGACACGGACTTGACGGTGGCCTTGCACTTGTCCGCGGCCAGCGCGTAGCTGTCCGCGAACCCGGCCACTATTGTCTTGAAGCGGTCCAGCAGCTTGTACCTGACGCAGCCACACAAATATTTATAAGCAACCCTTGTGAGCTTTACTAACTAGGCCAGTCATATTTGACCAGAAAAATGGCTAAAATCGCAAGCTAACGGCTAGTTTTGATTTTTTTACATGTTGTTAGGACCACTACCTGTACCGTAAATCCAATTTTGCAACTTCGAAAGACCTGTGCTAACTTTGCAGCACTCGAAAAATCGCGATATTTTCGCACTTTTATTTTTATTTTATTTTTTATACAACGAACGACGGACACCGCAGCCTATAGACGGATGCCACTCCAAAGGAGTAACATGGGCGTTGCTGACCCTTAATATGTTTGAGGATTCGCCGTGTTGACAGCTGAAGGAACAAATTCCCTCGCTCTCAACACAACGCATCCTCGGGAGCTCTGGCGACCTTGCTCACCTACAGGAACACAACACTACTACAGAGCAAGTAGTAGTATTATTATGGCTGTGGTATTCTGCAAGGCAGAGGTACTTCCCCAGTTGGGCTGCTCCAAATTCGAGCGGGATGAGATTTCGCTGTGCCCTACCTCGCTAGAACACGTTTGAATTAGTATTTTTCCTGATTCTAGGTCGTAATTTTACCAAATCGTAAACTTTCAGATTTTTGAAAAAAAAAAAAACAATTTTTGGAGAGCTGTATCTCGGTAAGAGTTAAACCTACAGAGCTAGTTCTGATTTCAAATTGGAGAAATTGTAGTCTACTTAAAAACATAAAGGGACTTTTTTTAACCACATAGTTTAGACCTTATATTCAGAATGCCCGTGAACCCGTGTGGTGTCGGGTTAGACCCGTGTGGTGTCGGGTTAGAATTTCACCACCCCCTTTCTTCCCGTGGGTGTCGTAAAAGTCGACTAAGGGACCACGGTAGAAGTGTGTTGTGGGCGATGGGCTAGCAACCTATCACTGCAATATCACATTTAGTCGATCTTTTATACCCACATTTATGCTAAAAGTGGCGCTGGAACATACGTTTCATGTGCTCTGCCTACCCCTTTTGGAAATAAAGGCGTGTATGAATGTATGTATGTATGTATGTATGTATGTATATATGTATTCAGAATGCCAAAAAAAGTGCGAAAATATCGCGGTTTTTCGAGTGCTGCCAGTGAGCACAGGTTTTTCGAAGCTGAAAAATTGGATTTACGGTACGGTATTTTAATATTTTGTTAGGATTACTACCAGAATCCTAACAAAATATTAAAAAATCAGAACTAGCCGTTAGCTTGCGATTTTAACTGACCCAGTTTGAAAACGAATGGCGCCTTGGATTGTACGACTTCCGAGAAACAAAAACGCATCGTGCACGGCTGGTGCAAGAGCTTGCGACCAGGGACTGCATAACCGAAAAATACCGGTATTATTCATAACCGATATGACGTCATATCGGTTTTGAAATAGCGGTTTCGGTAGCGGAACCTTTATATTTCGCTATCGAAATATAACGGTAACCTTTATTTTTTCGGTACCTTAACCGATTTTTAAAGGTTACCGATATTTAGATTTTGGCGTCGTTGCCAAACCGCCGGCGCTGCCGTTTTGTCTTTCTTTCCGCGACATCGTCGCATCGTCAGTAGGAACATTACATTCAGTACATTGGCACAGCAACGTACTGGCAGTGCGGGTGTGCGGGCGGGGACTCGGAGAGTGCGGAGCTATGATGACAGATGTACAGCCGGATACCAAACAGGATGATGTTTTCGCTTCATTATCAAAAGAAAAGAAAGCGTACACGGCGTTCTTTCGTTTTCTTAACATTGTAGATTTTAATTTTTATATTGTAATCGAATCGAATAGCTCGCGTTTGCACTGTCAAGTGTCGTTGTCGGTGAGCATCAAAGAAGCGTATGATATGCCGCTGCCGTTTCGCCCGCACCCGCGTCGACGTAATTAAAAATATCGGTCGACGGACAACATTTGATACCAAGCTCAATCAAAGTACGAATAATAGTACATTACGCGCGCACAACAGCGGAGCAGAACGGGAATCGAACCCGTAATCAATCAATTAATTTGCCATGTAAAATTACGAAGTATAATAATGATTCCATTTTAAATTATCTTTATCACATGACATGATTATCGCTAACAAAATACCTAACGCAGTACACAAGCACTGCGCAGTGAAGCACACGCAATGAATGAAACGGCGCGGCACGGCGTGACCTGACCTGACGGCGGCCGCGGCGGCATCGGCAGGCGATGCCAGCTCGCTTATTATTTTCGGTAACCGTTATAATACCGGTTTCGAACCGGTATTATAAAGGTTTCGGTTACCTTTAAATCGAATAGCGGTAACCGATATTTCAAAACGGTTACGGTACCGTTATGTTGGCGCGGCGCGCGTAACCTTTACACCATTACAGTACCGTAATGGAATACAGGTTTCATACCGGTAAAACCGTAACCGAAATCAGTCCCTGCTTGCGACTAACTGGAGAACCTAGAAGACAACATATATACCTCGACACATTTAAAAAGAGCTCCAGGTGCCATATTAAATGTATGGCCGCCAGAGCTCATTTTACGTGGGTTGACTTGTAGACAATTGTATATTTTTCTCATGACTTTGCATTGCTTTAATTTTTTTGCGTTAGCTTTACAAATTGTACGTTTGGGAAACATAAGGTAATGCACCAAGCAAATGTACGAGGTGCTAGTGTACATGTTATTCAATTAAAAGATGTGGATATTTAATTACCCAGGTAAAATATTCTCATTCAGCTGTATTCGTAGATGCGAAATTGGTATTTAACCTATATGAATCTAGTTTGATCACACGCATTTGGCTAATTGTCACTATTGAACCATTTCATATAGCGACACTACTGAATACAACACAAACGCGAAGCCGATCAAAAGGGTACCATTATCAGTCTAAGTCATGTCATCATACCTGGTGAGTGCTTCGAGCAGCATGGTGGGGCTGAGGCGGCGCGGCTCGTGGTAGATGAGGATGATGCTGCCGTCTCCTTTCTCCTTCTCCAGCCAGTCCAGGAAATCTGTCAGTGCCGATATCTCTGACTTTGTCTTCAATATCTACAATTTTATAACTTTGTTAACTCTAGCTGTGCACTTCGTAAATAAAATACGTAAAAATACAATGTTCTTTTTCAGTTAAATCGAGTCAGTGCCTGTAGTGTAGGTCTTTACTTGTGCTTCACTTATGTGCAGTCATCTGAAATTTCGTAGCATTTATATATGCATATGTATAATCGTAAGTCGATAAACGAGAAGTCCCTATGACAGCTCAAAATGCTACGTAAATTCCGATGACTGCTTATGTGGTATCAGTGTTGACATCAATCGGAACTAAATCAATCCGGATTGATCAATCGAATTGACGCGTCAATCCTCAATTCGGATTAAATCAATTCTCAATCTAGATTAACCATAGTCCCTTCCCTAAGATTACTTTTCAAAGGTGTCCTTTTTTGGGACTTACGTATTGGACTTAAAGTCGATATCTGAGGTTCCCAGAGGTTCGAAAAGTTCCTGATGTCAGTATTGACTGATGTCCCTTTTATTTTTCGAAATTGGCTCATTACGTTCATGTTCGAAATAATCGATGTCGATAGGTCCCGAAAACTGTTGACGCCGACGTCAGTATTGAAAGATGTCCCTTCCATTTCAGGACATTTTTTGAATTGATCGTTGGCTTTTTAAAACGATATCTGAGATTTCCAAAGGTTCCGTAACATGTTTCCGACGGCAATACAGACGGAGTTTCCTTTTTTTTTGGACATTTATGGGACATTTCATAAAATTAACCGATTGCGTTCAAAATTGATATCTGAGGTACCCTAATGTTCCAAAAAAGGTCATCTCTCACTTGTAATAAATCTCTAAATTAAAAAAGGAATCAGCCAGTATCAAACTAACCATTTTTGTGTCCCCCGATGATTTCAGCTTCCCATGAACGGAAAAACATGTAAGTTTTTTTATGTATAGCTTCCGTTTAGGATAGTTTTTATCCAACTGCGGCGATTAATTAATTTTCGGAAACATTTGACCACATTAAATTATTCATTTCCTCTGCTTGAAATCGTAGCCGCCATATCTGTCAACTGTCAGTGACGTCAAAATGGCGGGCTTGCCATAACTATCCTATATTAATAATTTCGATCCGGTGTTGTGCTAGACCTTCACAAAACGCATATTAAATTCTAAAGCGTAAAAAACTTATATGGGATAAATTCGTATTGAGGCGTAATTTCAATAAATATATCAACAAATTTCAACAAAATAACGTCGAACGTCAAAAGTCTGACTCTTCCTTTTTTTTAATGGCATGGGTGGCATGGCAATAGCGCTGTTCTCGCGTTCAGACATAGTCTATTTGAGTTTCTGCAAGATTGAATCACACGCTGAGTATTTAATTGTCACGATACTGCACGGCTATCACAAGACGGCGCGCGAGCTCTCTCGTTTTTTCTCGCACTATACGTCTCTTTCTAAGTTGTCTAATAAGAGAGAGACGGATAGTTGGAGAAAAATCGAAAGAGCTCGCGCACCGTTTTGTGATAGTCACGCTGGTTTTTCAGTATATATATTTATCAGCAATAAACAGTATGTAATAAATCAGTATAGAACGGGCCTTTTATAAACATTAATTATCAAGCGCGTCAGTATTAAGGCGGCTTCAAGTTGACAAAAAAACATATTGCATTAACCTTATTAAACCAACAGGAGCGGCCATGAGTCATTTTCTATATATAATAAGTCTGCCGATTTTTGCGGGGGAGGGGAACGTCAAATGTATGCGTAACGTGAAAATAGCTACGTCAGATAAACGTCAGTCCATACAATGTGTATGACCACTGTGGTAATATACGTTTGGCAGAGGGGAACGCCTGTCAATGGCCGCTCCGGTTGGTTTAATAATTTCCTTTATTAGAAAGGGACTCTGACTCGCGTTATAGTTGTAGAACTTACCTAGTGGTTAGGTATAGTTTGGAAAATATAAATTGGCCGTCTGTTGTCAAATTAAAAGAGATTTTTTGTTCCACGTAAACACTTGCCGGTCAATGGGTACTGGAAAGGATTATCTATTATTAATTCCTAAACACATCTTTACCCGAGAGTCGGAGTGACTCAAGATCATTTCAGTCATCCATCACGTTTTTATAATATAACATAACACAGTGTTAAAAATATGCAGAGAAGAAGATCAATAAACATTTAATGCTGCAGCATGTGTCCTACCTGTTGGATCTATTCCCACAAACATCTACTCAACTTTTACCCCCTTATTCAAATTATTATTAAAACTTATTATAACCCCCTTATTAAAACTTAAAATACCTCTGATAAATAACACGTGTTTAGTCCCTTTCTTAATAATTTAAATATCAGAGTAACAGGTTTTAACGTCATTTTAACTAAAATGTATAGGTTTATTCAAAGTTTTACATGATAGGTTAAAATTAGAACTGCATGTGTCCTATTTGCAAGAGAAGAAATGCGTTAACTCCTGCATTAACATGCAAACGAAGTCGCAGGTACAGCTAGTCTCTCAATATTTCCCTCGGAAACAAGTTTCGAAACCTTTGGGCACCTGAGATATCGATTTTGAATGCTATCGGTTAATTTCAAGGAAAGCCCCGAAAATGTTCCAAAAAGGACATCCTTCATATTGCCGTCGGAAACATGTTTCGGAACCTTTGGTAAACTCAGACACCGCTTTTGAACGCATTTGGTCAGTTTCGAAAAATGGCTTACAGAAAAAGGACATTAGGTAGGTACATACAAAGTAATCGTCAATCCAAATTGACGATTGAGGATTGACCGATCAATTCGAATTAACGATTAGTAATCGTCAATCTTCAATCAGTAGATTTATAATTAGTTTCGTCAATCGTCAATTCGAATTGACTCGAATTGAATTCAGATTGATTTTTTGCCAACACTGTGTGGTATAAGGTACAAACAGACTTGATATGTGTTAAGTTTGAATGCCTTTCCAACCCACCCAGACTACTTTTTCTAATATTTAAGTTGACACCAATGAAACGACAAATTAGGCTAACCAAACTGATGTATAAGGTGTTACATAGTGATGTAAGCATAATGTCAATGAGACCTATTTATAAGTCTGATTTGTGCCAGGCCACGTTTAGTATGGCAACAAAAAAAAGATTACTTAAACTTGCTTAACGAAATAAATGATTTATTCAAATATTTTGTTTCGTGTTATTACGAAGATTACTTAAGTTGTATATTTTGTTCACATAATGATAATCTGAAATAGACATATCTAAATTGATTTTATTGGACTTCTTTTTGAAAATCTTACCTATATTTATAGGTTTTAAGACAGTATCAGTAAGCAGTAGGTCTACGCCAGATACCTTGTCGGCTTTTGGGGCCAATGGTAAATATGTATACGAAACCAGACAATATCCACAGCAGCACGTCTATCATGGGACGGCCGCGACATTCTCTCGATTTTTCTCGCACTATACCTTTGGTTCTATGTGTTCCAATTTCCAATAAGAGAGAGAGAGAGAGAGACGGATAGTGCGAGAAAAATCGAGAGAGCTCGCGCACCGTAGCGTAATAGCCGTGCAGTATTAACACATTCACTGCCAAGAATCGCTACGCACGCTCGTAGCCAATCCCGTGATTTTGAAAACGACTACAGCGAAGGCGCCCGCGACGCGGGTTCCTGGCAGTGAAAGTGTTAACCTTATCAGCGTCAGCTGCCTGTCTAAGATAGAATAAGATTGAGTACAAAGGCGATACAGTATTGATACTGGTGAGTGGTGATCTATGGCTAGTGTCGTGCGACAGTCGCGAGTTTGTATCGTTGCAGATTCCCGTGTAATAGCTTGAAGTCTCAATGTCAAAGACAAGGGGGTTTCAACGAGTTACGCTCGTAAAACACACTTTCCCGAAATGTGCACATTCTGTAAAGGCATGTCTCTAAAATTGCACTTCCCGATATGTACACTTTGTCAATAGGTGCACTTTCTCAGAATGTGCACTTTCGCAGAAGGTATATTTCCCCGGAAAGTACTCGAGGGTAGGGGTGTCCATGTTTATAGTACTAAGGGTTTCAAAGAAATAGTGCAAATGCAAACAGACGGAAGGAGGGACGGATAGAAAGACCGAAACTAAAAGCGTAAGTGTGTACCTTTTGAGAAAGTGCATATTTTGTGAAAGCATGCGTTTTGGAAAAGTGGACTGTTTGAAAAAGTGCACATTTCGGGAGTTTCCAAATTGGGAAAGTGTACATTTTGCGGAAAGTGCACCTTTACAGAAAGTGCACATTTTAGGAAAGCGTGTTTCACATAATCTGTTTCAACAACAGTATTGTGGTACCTTGTGTGTGTTAGTGTCCTTGAGCATGCGGTAGCGGCCGACGGTGACGACGCGCACGTTGTGGCGGCGGCGCGCGCCCGGGTTCAGGTCGCCGTACGGCATGATGTATTGCGAGTACTGCTGTTTCGGCGTATACGCTGCGATCTGGCATATCTGCAACAACCACGGTTTTTAAGAATAAATATCGTTTATTCGAGATAAAAAACATATTCAAAATAATACCGGCCAAGTGCGAGTCGGACTAGCGCACAAAGGGTTCCGTACCATCCATACTAATATTATAAATGGGAAAGTGTATGTGTAAGTTTGTTTGTCCGTCTTTCACGGCAATACGGAACGACGAATTGACGTGATTTTTTAAGTGGAGATAGTTGAAGAGATGGAGAGTGACATAGGATAGTTTTTATAATCGAAATCATCCCCTACGGTGGTGAAATGGGGAGTAAAAGTTTGTATGGAGCTGCGATATAAACGAGATCCACGCGGACGGAGTCGCGGGCAGAAGCGAGTTATCTTTAAAAACGGCAAATAAGTACAACTTAGAAAAGTTGAAAAGCCCCCGATATTTTCATTTCAAAGTCCAATATCTCAAAAACGACTGAACAGATTGTCATGAAACATGGCTAAGAACACTCGGGATAACATTATCTATGACAAAAACCCGCATTAAAATCGGTCCATCCACAGACAGATACACAGATACACAGACACGTTAAACTAATATAAAACCCCTCTTTTTGCGTCAGGGGTTAAAAAATCACGTTTATTATGTGGGAGCCGTACGAAAATGACACCTATACGGCAACTATATTTGCATAAGAGTGTTAGTTAAGAAGCTTAATTCTGGGACCAGCAAAAGGATACGCTTTTAACTGTTCTAGGCGTCCAAAAGGTTAAATAAATCTAGGAGTGTCATATGGCATTATGCTTTGTCAATATAAGGCAATTTAACTGTTAAGAGCCTTTCACTCTGCTCGACAATTCAACAGGGCTCTTCGAAAATATTAAATGTAAGCTAAGCTATAACAAACAGCTAGATTATTATATCAACAAGCACTGATAAACAGTGAGCATCGAAATTCTATTGCATTAAAAAAAAATGTAATTTAAAAACAAGACAAAGTTGTACAGTTATATAATACTTAAAGAACCTGGATTTAGGCATCATCAGTTGTTTCAACTGTTTCTCTAAAACGGGCCTCCCCGCACTTTTGGTTTCGGTCCCATGGTCCTGAGACATGACGGACTAACAACAATAATAATAAGAATAAACCCACACCTCATCAATGAGCCTTCGGCCCGTGGTGTCCATGTCCCAGCCGACGAGCGAGTACTTGCCCGCCGGGAGCCCGGCCGGCTTCTCCGCGAGCGCGGGAGGCAGCTCGGCGGGCGCCTCCACCTCACCGCCGTTCACCTTGGCTTCCGACACCATTGCCATTAACACTGATTGATAGCTGCGGAGACAACATTTGGTTAGTCTACTTCATTAACCCATTCATGGCCACGAACCATGAAGCGTACACAACACGCCGGGCCACCACACAAACCGTTTTCAGCTAAAACGTGTGACTCAGCTTATGGGTCTCGGGGCCTGGCGCGAACGTCAAAGAAATTGCCGCTTATGAATCCGGTCCGTTGGACAATATTATGCACCATTTTTAGTAACCAACTGTTTACTGTTCATATTAAAATATATATATTTACTAATTTGTTGATAATAATTCCGGGTATCCATAGCCAAGGTCACAAAAATCACAAAATACGAAATCACTGAAGAGCACAGAGAGGAGCATAAAGTCGCCAACGAATAAATCGTGACTAAATATAATTTCCCATGTTATTCTAAAATACATACTAATATATAGAGGGGATGGGGTGAATCATTTCTTGAGTTTATGTCAAAAATACCACGTTAAAGATAATACCGCCGCTAAATCCGCCGCCGCCCAGGTGCATCCATTGTTTATTGTCCAAGTGTTGGCATGGTAATAAGTTTGGTCCTTAGAAATGTTGCTTGCTACCATCCAAACAGTAATCCATTGTAAAAGGGTACAATTTGCAACGAGTTTCGTCAGGAAATAAGCTTTAAAAACAAGTTATAAAGTTTATTTTTGCGTGCTATGAAGATATGTGTAGTTTTTACAATTAGCGCCAGGCCACGGTGACCCATACCTTGAGTCATGTCAATAACTTCAGGCATCCATATATTTTTGATATTTTTGAAATGTAGATTTATCCATTTGCTTGGGACACGTATGTATCTCGAATTTCAGAATATTTACTATATTACACTTCCAAGTAAACCAAACTTGAATATTCTAGACCCTGTTACACTAAAAAAAAACCTGTTTACAATTATGTTTTTCAACATGCCTTATAAAGATGGTTGTTAGCTCAAATTATACTTATATTATTTCGTCATATTACGTTGTGTTTATGTTTAAATCAGAATTTATTCACGACTCAGATGTTAGTCACGGGCCCTGCGCGACTGTTTTAACATGACCCATACGCTGAGTCACGGGCCCTGAATGGGTTAAGGTCTCTACTAATTACACCGTATCATACCATGACCGTACTATGAACGTGTCAGGCAATTCTTTTTTATTATTGTTATATATGGACAATGTGGGGTAGTTTTGACATTTATGAATGAAGTGAGGTAGATGAAGAAAACCAGTCTGTCATCGCGATCCAGGCTAGCACATGTGCTAGGACCCCTAAACCGTGAGTTATAATAGTGGCGACGAGAAAATAAGGACAATAGTGTACATTAGAAGTGTAAAAGTGCGTGATATAAGTGGAAAATACATACAGATAGGTATTACAGTGCAAAATGGGCGTTAAGTTTGGGGAGTTTGATATGGCACATGGCTGCTGGAAGAACTACATAGAACGGTTTACTTTCTGTCTGCAAGCTAGTGAAATTGAAGAGGATGATAAGAAAAAAGCTAATTTGTTAGCTGTGTGTGGTCCGGACCTGTATGATTTGATAATATCATTGATATCTCCAACTCCAATAAGTGAGGTTACATTTTCAACCATTGTGGGTATAATAAGTAATCATTTCCACCCGAAGCCAAATGAGCTTATACAATCATATAAATTTCATAGCAAGTATCAAGAGGAGGGGGAAAGGATTAGGGATTTTATTGCTCAATTAAGGAAATTGAGCATTGATTGTAATTTTACGGATTTGGATCGCACATTAAGGGATCGCTTAGTGTGTGGGATAAGGGATAAAGAAATACAGAAGAAGTTGTTACAGCATAGTACATTGACATTTGATGATGCTTGTCAGATTGCTTTGTCCCATGAAGCTGCGGGAATTAATTCCGATATTATCATTGCTGCTTCTGCAAGTAAGACTACATGCGATTTAGAGGTACCAATGGAGGTTAATAAATTTATAAACAAAAAGGCAGATAAGCAGATGGAAAGGATTGTTTGTTTTCGTTGTGGCAGGGCTCATAGGGGACCATGTAGGTTCCGTTGGTCCAAGTGTAATCATTGTGGAAAGACGGGTCATATTGAAGCGGTTTGTTCAGTGAAGGGTAAAAATATGCCCAAGTCAGAGTTCAACGGGTTATATGAAGACATGGCCATCAATAACATGAGGCAGGATATGGCAACGCCAGCATTTATGTTGAAAATTAAGCTTAATGGTGTTATGATGGACATGGAGGTTGACTCGGGATGCGCTTTCAGTCTGCTAAGTGAGCATGCCGCTAGACATCTATGGTCGGGCCAATTACCTGTGATGGAGGATGTTGGTATTTCTTTAAAGACTTGGACAGATAATCGGTTATGTTTATTGGGTAAAACTATGGTACTGGTGCAGTATAAGGGAACAAAGAAGAGTTTACCCGTGTTAGTGGCTCAAGGGAAGGGGCCCAGTTTAATTGGCCGGAATTGGTTTATAGATCTCGGAATACACCTCCATGGCGTAAATAGCATAAAGTTTGATCAAAGTGAATTAGAAACAAAATTAAAAGAAATACAACATAAGTATGCGGGGGTCTTCCAGGAGGGCCTAGGCAGATATACTGGACCTGTTGTGAGTATTATACCTAAGGAAGGTTCTAAACCAGTATTTTACAAGAGTAGACCCGTACCTTTCGCTTTAAAGGACCGAATTTATGAAGAAATTGATAGATTAGAATCTGAAGGAGTTTTAGAGGCAACTTCACATTCGGAATGGGCAACACCTATAGTTCCAGTGCTCAAGCAAGACGGCAGGGTGCGTCTGTGCGGTGACTATAGGTCTACAGTGAATGCCGTGACGGATACGGATACGTACCCCTTGCCCACCCTCAGTGAAGCTTTTGCAGAATTACAAGGTGGAGTGTTGTTTACAAAAATTGATTTAGAACGCGCTTATACCCAGGTTATTGTCGACGAGGCAACTGCCGATTTATTAACACTAAATACGCCTAAAGGTTTGTATAAAACAAAGAGATTGCCTTTTGGAGTCAAAGCCTGTCCAGGCATTTTTCAAAGGCTGATGTCATCATTATTGGCAGGCATTCCTGGAGTAGCTGTTCTATTAGACGACATAGTGGTGACAGGCGGGGGAGTACAGGAGCATAACAGGAGGCTCGAGGAAGTGCTCATGAAGTTACAGGATGCTGGACTGCGAGTAAACAAAAATAAATGCAAATTTGCTGCCAGAAGTGTGCAATTTTTGGGGTTTGTCATCGACGAATTCGGCATCGATCCATGTGAAGACAAGATTCGCGCGATTGAGAAGACACCAAGCGAAGAACTCCAAGCGTTCCTGGGGCTGATAAACTTTTATGACCGTTTTATGCCACACAAGGCTTCAGTTGCCGAACCGCTGTATAGGCTTTTAGATAAGGAAGGCCAATGGAAATGGGAAAAGTCACATCAAGATGCTTTCGAGAAGATGACGAAGATGTTGTCAAGTAAAGATACCTTGGTTCATTATGACATCAAAAAGAAGCTTATTTTATCCTGTGATGCTTCACAGTACGGACTTGGAGCTGTGTTAGAGCATGAGATGAGTGATGGAAGTGTTAGACCAGTGATGTTTGCGTCAAGGACCATGAATGCACATGAGCGTATTACTATGCTCAAATAGACAAGGAAGCGGCTGCTATAATATTTGGCTTGAAAAAATTTCACCAGTTTATAAGTGGTCGGAGAGTTATTATCAAGACAGATCATAAACCTTTATTGGGGATATTTGATTCGAAGAGACCCATACCAAATATTATTTCACCTAGAATGTTGAGGTGGGCGCTTCTGTTGAACTCGTACGACTATGACATACAGTACGTTGAAGGGAAGAAAATTGAAAATGCGGATGCTCTTAGTCGTTGGCCGAGTCATGAGGAATCATCGGAAGAAGAGTATTCAGGAGTGTTACTCATTGAGGAGACACCAATAGAATTAGAATTTACTGCAAGAGAAGTCGCAAATTTAACCAAGAGAGATAAGTGCCTAAGTAGAGTACTATATTGGTTACGTAACGGATGGCCGGTTAAATCTGAAGAGGATTACAAGATTTACTGGCAGAAAAGAGATGAGTTATCCATGTATAAGGATTGCGTTTTATGGGGCAATAGAGTGGTTATACCAGAGAAGATGCGAGCTAAGGTATTAGAAGAGCTCCATATGAATCATGACGGAATCGTGATCACGAAAGCTATGGCAAGAAGCTATTTCTGGTGGCCGGCAATAGATAAACAAATCGAGAACTTGGTAAAGAACTGTGATGTGTGTGCAGAGAATAGGAACCTGCCACCTAAAGTGACACATCAGTGGATAAGGCCAGATAAAGCATGGTCTAGGCTACATCTCGATTATGCAGGGCCATTTCAAGGGAAGACGTTTTTAATAATAATTGACGCATATTCGAAATGGCCTGAAGTCAAGATTGTACCAGATATGAGTAGTTCTACGTTAATTCGAATATTACGGGATGTATTTGCTGAACAAGGCCTTCCTGATGTGGTTGTGAGTGATAACGGGAGAAGTTTTGTCTCAGATGAATTCCGGAAATACTTAGAGTCTGAAGAAATAAGACAAGTATTATCAGCCCCATACCATCCGGCGACCAACGGTCAGGCAGAAAGAACGGTGCAGACAGTGAAAGCAAAATTAAGAAAACTATCATCTGGACCATGGAATATAAGGTTGCCAGCTATGTTGTATGGATTACGTACCACACCAAACAGTGTCCAGGACAAAACTCCAGCTGAGCTCCTCAATAACAGACGTTTTAGGACCAGGTTCGATAAGTTAAATCCCCTTTCTTTTAGAAATGCTGACACAGATGGAACTATAGAAGAAAATAGTAACACCAAGATAAGGGAGTTTCAGGTTGGTCAGTCAGTATATATAAAAAACTACAGTAATGGACCTCGTTGGTTAAAAGGAACGGTAGAAAAACGTGTGGGAACTTGCAGATATTTAGTAAAGTGGAGCGATAAATTGTTAATGCGTCACATCAATCAAATGCTCAGTTTTGGGGGGAAAGAACAAGACAACAGACAACAGACAGTTCAAGAGAAAACCACAGTTGCTGAAGATGATGATGAGGACAGTAGAGTTTCTATACCATCTCCACATCGTTGGGCGGACATCATTGGAGTGTCAGGACCACAGGATATTGCTATTCAGCAAAGCTCACAAGATGTTGCAACAACCAGCAGCCATAAACGTGCAAGAGCAGGAACACCACCTGAATCACCAGATTACAAACGAATTGCCTTGGCTGATAGTGACAGTGAGTTGGACCTGTCCGAATGTTCAGATACAAGGACTGGATCCGAATAGTAGAGCTGTTAGAGTAGTAGATAATAGTTAGTGTAACAATAGTATAGGGAATGTTAGTGTTAGGTTTTAGTGTAAAGTGCAAGTGAACTTAATTAATCAGTGAACTCTCTTAATGGGGGAGGTATGTTATATATGGACAATGTGGGGTAGTTTTGACATTTATGAATGAAGTGAGGTAGATGAAGAAAACCAGTCTGTCATCGCGATCCAGGCTAGCACATGTGCTAGGACCCCTAAACCGTGAGTTATAATAATTATAGTAAAAAGTGCCGGCGTCACCTCATAATGCCTCATACAAAGAATATTTTCTTGCATGTGACGGTACGGTTACGGTCATGGTATGATACGGTCTAGTGGGCACAGACCTTTAAGCATAAAGGTGCGTACGAATTTGAGCAGCCTCGGGTTGAGGCACGCAGGCTAACCTATTTTGCTCTAACTCGTACGCGCTCACGCGCTGTGCGCGAGCATCACGCGAGCGGCGCGGCGAGCCGCCTAGAGTCGGTCTTTTGACCGTGCTCAATGGCGCCTCAGTGTGCGTGCCTGGCGTAATTTGGACGTGTATGCGAGCGTACCGCGGACAGAAGGATGTAATTTGTAGTAAATGTGCACTACATGAATTACGATTTTTGTACAACTGTTTCATTCACCACCTAGGCGATTTTCTCTTCTTTATGGCAATAATTCGGTGAAAAACTATAAACAGTCGATTGTACATTCATTCATTAAAACGAATCTACTAGCAGCCTGCATATTACATGCGCCTATATCCCCTAAAGGTCTCTGGTGAAAGTTATTTTTATTTTGGACAATTCGTTCCAGAGCTTACCCCTTACATACAATTCACAACGTTACACACTCCCAAACTATACCTCTTTATAATAATAGTAGATTCATGAATTCACGAATGTCAAGTCAAGAGGAAAAAATCCAGTAATTAAGATTTACATCTTCCTGTTTGGTAGAATGAACTAAAAATTTCTGTGGATGTGTGGGCTCCATGACACATAGTTATCCACATATTATGACATGGTAGCTGTTTTTTCCAGAGAAAAACAACGAGGTGGAACATGTATATTAGCTAAAAAAGGTCAACATTGTAAGGAACTGTCATTTATTAAGGGCTTGCCTACCGATCACGTATTTGAGTTATGTGGTATAGAATTCCCACTACAAAAGCTTATAATCATCTGTCTCTATAGAACTCCGTCGTCAAATCCTACAATATTCCTAAAAAAATTAGATATCTTATTACACAAATTGCAAGAGAGATACAAATCAAAACATCACATAGTAATAGCCGGTGATTTTAACATAAACACACTGAAAAAAAGCCCTTCTGTAACGGATTTGTTAGACCTGGCAAAAAACCATAATTTGACTTTACATATTGACGTACCCACACGAAAGCTCTCGTGTATTGACCACATACTTAGTAATATTCCAAGCGCTACAGCTACCGTGTTGCCACTTTATCTCTCTGACCACGACACAGCACAACTGCTAAGTTTTCCTGTACAAGAAGCACCGCTGAAGCCGACCAAGTACTTTTACTATCAAAGAGACTATAGCATAGATAACGTGCGCAAGCTCAAACAGTGTCTACAGAGCCTTTCTTGGTCTGACGTATATGAGGAGACAGATCTAAACTCTGCCTTCAGTAAATTCCATGACCTACTATGTCTTTTTTATAATCTCTGTTTTCCTATAATACGTAAATTAGTAAATAGTAAAAACAAAAATAATCAAAATTGGATTAGTAAAGGACTAAAGGTCAGCTGCAAAACCAAACGTCATATAAGGTATAAGTATTACAAAGAAAAAGCAGCTAAAGACAAGGCTTTGTACACTAAATACTCTAGTATATTAAAGCAGTGTATATACAAATCCAAAAGAAATGCAAACATACAATTCATTAATAAAAGCTCTAACAAATGTAAAGCGTCATGGCAAGTAATTAAGAACCAGTTAGGCTCTACAAAGCCACGACAAGCGTTCGAATATATAACTCTACATAACACTATAATATCGGACCCAGTAAAAATCGCTACCACCTTCAATGACCACTATATAGAATCAACGCACAAGTCATCAACTACCGCTCCCAAAGTAAATATCAAAAATAGTTCAAGAGTCAACTCTATGTTTCTGAAACCCATGTCAGAAAACGAAGTTCAAGGTGAAGTGTTGTCATTAAATAACACAAAATCCGAAGGCTATGATGGTATTAGTACTTTTGTACTTAAGACGTGCTTAAGTGAAATTTTGGCTGTCTTAACTTATTTAATAAATATCTCTTTTATAACGGGTACTTTTCCTGATACTCTAAAAACATCAGTTATCATGCCATTATTTAAAAAGGGTAAAAAAGATGACGTCAGTAATTACCGGCCAATTACATTGATACCCATTATTTCCAAAATTTTTGAGAAATGTATGTTTAAACGGTTGCTTGATTTTTGCACGAAATTCAATATAATCAAAAGTGAACAATTTGGATTCCAAAAAAATAAATCTAGCCATTTACTCACTTCTTAAATTAGTTTTAGCTGGTCTTAACAATAAAAGCTTCACTACAGGGCTATTTTTTGATATGTCCAAAGCGTTCGATTTTGTTTCCCATGATATACTATTATGCAAACTAGAAGCACTCGGAATCAGAGGGCCGGCACTCAAATGGATGACGTCCTACCTAAATGACAGAAAACAATGTGTCAAAATCACAAAAATGAACGAAAACAGCGAAATGACTATCTATTCATCGGGATTCAGATATAATAAGTTCGGTGTACCACAGGGTAGCGTTCTAGGCCCTATATTATTTCTATTATATATCAATGACATTACTGATATTACGCATCACAGATGCATTTTATTTGCCGACGACATTTCTATTATTGTGACATCTAGTAAAAATAAGAATACAAGTAAAGACCATGAAAAAGAGATAAATAATACAATTAGCATAGTGAAAGATTGGCTATTATCAAATAATTTAATCTTAAATCTTGACAAATCGAAGTATGTCCAATTTAATAAGGCTGTTCATGTCAAGTCAAATATCGATCTTAATATTCCCACTATTGACCAGATGCCGCAGATAAAATTTCTAGGAATAATTGTGGATGAGAAACTGGACTGGAAGCCGCATTTAGATTATGTTACAAATAAAATAAATAAATATGTTTTTGCTCTTAAACAAGTAAGGAGGGTTACAGATATAAAAACTGCGCTCTCCTGCTATCATGCATATGTGGAATCTGTCCTACGCTATGGCTTGATTATATGGGGGAACAGCACTGACATAAATCGCGTGTTCGTTGCACAAAAAAAATGCATCAGAGCAATGCATGGTATGCGACCAGATGAATCGTGCAGACCAATTTTTAAAGAGCATAATATATTACCACTTTCTGCCTTGTATATTTATGAGATATGCATGTTTGTTCATAAAAATAAAAGTATATTTGAAAAAGCATGTGATAGTCATCCACGAACATGTCGAAATCCGGATAGACTACTACCTGACGAGCACCCTACTTTGTCGAAATACAGGAAAAGTTGCATAATATTGTCGATTAAAATCTATAATAAAATACCAGGAGACATTAAAAAATTAGATATAAGATTATTTATTTAAACTAAAACTGCACCAATGGCTAAATAATAATAATTTTTATTCCTTAAATGACTTTTTTTTGTTCTCTTGACATGACATGATGTAAATTCTAAGTTTAATTATTCTGACATGAAATAATGTTTTTTTTTTTAGCAATATTCAGATATGTATCAGAATGTATTAAATTAGTCGGTTTTATGTAATGATTTATAGTTCTGTAAATATTTTAAATGTGTAATTTTGTATAATTCCGTTTATTATTACTTTGCATACCAGTCATGGTTAAGCATGGAAACCTACCTATAACTTTGTCTGTAACACCTGTTTGGTAATGTTTAACGCAAATAAATATTCTTATTCTTATTCTTATTCTTAAAAGTCTAAATGTGTCTCTTGCACTATCTGTGAAGCGCAACCCTGTATCATGCCTTTCCTGCCACTTTATTGTAACATCTCTTCACAGTTTGCCTCTCTTTCTCTGTCCTCTTGGGTACCACTTTGTGATAATCTTGAACCACATTTCCTTCCACTATATCATAAGGCCAATGCTACTCACCGTATGCTTGGGATAATGTCAAAACCCATTGTTTTATTGTATGGAGAGTGGTGTTATTCAAATAATTGGGTTTTTAATATTATTAGGTTAAAGTCATAAAGCTTTCTTTACGAACCAAATGCATAAAAAAGAGTCAGTCAGTCAACAGATATTGCATAATCTTATCATACTAAAGATAAAAAGTGTGTTTAAAAGTAAACTAAATGAGAGTAATTAAACACGGTAAATTATATACACTAAAGCAGTAGTCCTTTATAGTATTTTATGCAACTGTTGAATAAGTAGGGTCTTAAAACGCGAGTGTCGTGAGTTGCGATGCGAGCCTTGGCGAGCATCGCAATTAAAGACGCCACGAGCGTTTTAAGACCAAGTTATACACCGTTGCATACAATACTTTTTCTACGACTAATTTTAAATAAATAGCATTTGACTTTTCAGGCAGTAAGTTTTCCGTTAGTTCTATTACTACTCACGCAATTTCCTCAGCGGTGCAGTTATTTTCTTCTTCGTCCATTTTAAAAGGAACGTACACCTTTTTCTTCACTTCACAAACACGAATCAAATCTTAAGTAATTTATTATGTTATTAATAACGAATAGTTATCACATTTCGTCTTTTAATTTTGAACTGGAACTTCGGTGGGAAATTAGAAATATGACACATTGACACCTCTTGTTTATGGTCTATTTTGTTTTTAATTTCCTTGCACTTGCCATCCGAACCAAACTGAATCCGGATCCGAACCGAATCGGATGGGTTTATATTTATAAATAATACCAATAATTGGTAAAATATGTACAATAACATTAATAACACACAATACATGATAATTTATTTTTATTTTAGTAAATAATTTATGTTTTACAATTATTTGATGGTAATTAAAACTTTATTTCGAAAATTTTGCTTATGAAGTTGGCACCACTGCAATATAGTGGCTGATTAAAAAAAAGTTAGATGATTTGACATCGTGGTAAACAGTGCTTTTATGGAAAATGTATGAACCAAAAAAGTACACTAAAGTGTGCGTTTATGGGCCATAGAGCATAGAGTTTTTCGACGACTTATTATCGGTGTCATTGTATTTGAGCTAAAGCCTATATAAATGACAGATAACGGTACAGGAGTAGAAAAAGACCTTTTTAGACCTGGACTCCATCGGAATGATAATCTGTTTAAAAGTCAATGTCTTATAGCCACCAATGGTGATGTACCAATTCATTAGGAGTACTAATAATTTACTTTAAAAGTAAAATAAACAGACTTCAATGCAGTACTCCGCCAACCCACATAAACATTTCCACATTTTCTTTCCACTTTACTTTATTTAATTTTGATTATTTAAAAAAAACAAAGAGGTATATCTGGGCCGATAATATTTGAGAAGTTACGTCGATGGATCAAGAAAGGCGATTCTGAGACCTTGGCACTACATTAGTTACTATTTCAATGGAATTATATCAGAATCTGTGACATACTTTTATAATTTTCAGTAAATCATTGGGGAGTTCCAGGTGACATCTGCGGTCTTCATCATCAGTTCCACTTCACCACATTTGTGATTTCCGGGTGTAAATACATGAGTTATAATAGAAAATACCAAAATTAGTTCCCTCAACTCTTCATGGATCCCTTCATCCAACTGGATTTTTGATAAGACCATTTCTGCGTGCATATACTAACAAAAAAATTTTGTAGGAATTGGTTCATAAATGACGAAGTTCTGACATTAAAAATTATAAATACCCAAATTGAGAACCTCCTGGTTTTTGAAGCCTGTTAATAAACCGGACAAGTTTGAGTCGGACTCGCTCACCGAGGGTTCTGTACTTAATTACAAATGTAAAGCTTTCTGATTTTTCCCATGTGTATAAGACGATATTAAGTTCTAGGTATAATAAATTATGATTCCCTTGAGAGTCGAAATATACGTTTTATGCGGCATAAACGGCCGTATCTTTTTTTCATGTTAACTAAAAAGTTTGATTTCTTTCACAGTTTCTAGGGACTGTAGACCCAAGTATATAGTTTAACTTGATACCTCCAGGTGTTCCCGGGATAAAGGCTCTTGACAGCAGTGTGTTGTGTGTGTGTGAAGAAAGTGATTGTATAAGGGTTGTTTTTCCTTTTGAAGTACAGAACCCTAAAAAAACGAAGTATTGTCTCAAAAATATTTTTTTTCCTTACTCTATGGAAATTTTACTTTGTATTTCTTATGCCGCGAACAACATGCATCTCACAAACATTTAACTAAACACAAGGTTTCTTTAATAATTGTTGGTATAACAAAAACTCACTGGTAAACTTGTAAAATTATTTATACATGGACTTATATTCTCAGTCTAATAAGATATTTAAATCATTTGTCATGTCACATCAAAAACTGATTAATGGAACATAAACATAGAAAATCTAAACTAGCCAGTATGCTACAGTTTAGTGAAAACTTTTTCTACTTGGCACATGTGATGTGACTGGATGCACCTTGAAGTGTGTTCAAGTTTATTTTAGTTGCATGTGCCTGTGTGTGCATCAAATTTGATCGTTTTACATATGTCTTAATGCTTTGTGCTATATTATATATCTACAGTGTCAAAGATGGGTAATCAATAATATCAATATAATAAGTGGTGCACTCATTTATATTCTTACCCTCAAGGTTGATTCTCAATACCTTGATAGTGGTTTGATTGTTCGTTATAGGTTTTGTTTGAACACCTGTTAGGTTACAAAACTTGTTTGATAACCATAATTTATAGCTGTATATAAATAAACAAAAATTGGGTGTTATATCTTGAACAAAATATCCACAACTCGCCTTGACACGTAGTTGTCTTATAACCTGACGCCATAGAAAAGCATCTTATAAGTGGGCAGACTAATGAGGTCATAATAGCTAATGCCGATTGCCGAGGTTATATACCGTCTATACAAGAAACCTATTATTATAATAAATATTTGAATATCGTGCACAAGCCAACAATTCAATTCATATAGGTAAATCTACTATCAATCGAGTGTAAACTAAGCAAACAAAGTTACATCGCACTGCGGCAAATGCAAAAAAACCGGCGCTTAAAAATCGATCATGAAAAACAAATTGACGGAGACGAGAAAAACTACCACAATCATGCTCATCGATGTTGAAATACATTCGACATAGTAAAATACTCCAAATTCACCGTCTGAAATGCTCAAGTACAAATCCTAAATAATCAGTAATAAAAGGAAAATAAAAAAATAGGACACGTGGCGGTGTCTCCCCAGAGACATTTGCCCCACCCAGTGTCAAAATAATTAATGAATATACTTACAGCTGGAATCAACTGCTGATTGCTTGATGATTAATAAAGAAATACTCAAAAGGGTGATGCTTGCTGTGGTTCTGCAAAATGCTGTAAAATAAAATAACGAAGTATAAAATATCACAAAATCTCGGCACGTGTGCGGCAAACCGCAATAGCGAACGAGCGAGAGAACGATAGAACGAATGAAATAACACCGACATGGGGATGCGTTCATTAAATACAATATACAACAAAACATACGATATGGATATAATTTATTTTATGTTAAAATGGTTTTGTAATACTTACAGCACTCAGTACAAACGTGAAAGGATATTTTATCTCCTTGGAATTTACAGAAATTTATAGGGTTAACGTCAACGACATATTAAAACAAAACAGAATATAAGTATTCTCTTTTCAAAAAGTTATGACAGAAAGTTTTATAACTTATAACAGAGCGTTTATCCAGGAAATAAATAAAATAGCGGAAAACCTTGAATGATAGATATTTAAACATAAAAAGGGTTTAAAGGGAATTAACACTTTTTATTGGATTTTCTGCATACAATTTTCGATACAACAAAACGAATGTACAAATAAAAAAAAATGTATTTAAGAAAAACTTGAACGCAGTCGTTTTATATCAAATGTGCGTTCAGAAACCTGCAGAGTTTGGCTGGCAAATCTTGGGACGACTCGCAGCTTGTGAAGTGAATTAATTCTAGAACGTATAGGTTATAATATTCCCTCTGTATTCTCTCAGAGAGTGCAGTATTCCAACAAAACATGAGAAAAATGTTCGCACATGTGAGCGTCGGTTCACCTTTTTTGCCAGTGCCGCACAAGGACTTGTCAAATTATACGTAGGAAGTGTCAAGAAGTATTATATTGTAGTCTGTGCGTGTGCTGTGATAACAGTGACATAAGTGACATTGACGTGACTGACTTGACATTATGAACCTACTGTGTCTTCAGTGAGAGATAAGGGCAAACGGACTCCACGAAATAGCTGTTATTTCTAATTTAAAGCCTTAAAAAAAATATTAAAATCAGGTAGGCTATTTCATGAATAACACAATGCACTATAATAACATAATATACGATTATTGTACTCTACATAGTATAACCTTGACATGTTATAAAATAATAGAATACGTAATTTATTTCAATGAGAATTATCATAACTATGCCTGTAAGTTAGAGTTTGTTTGTTATACAAGATCAAGGCTGACATCGTTATACTATCTATTACCTACCAATTTTGTGCTAAATTATGTATCATACCTTGTCTACATTGAGGATGAAATAATTCGATATTTTTTTAATGTCTTGTAAGTTTAGTTATTAGATTGATTTGGAAGGAAAGAAAACACATTTTTTAACGTCACAAATAAAATAAAAAACATGCAAAAGAAAAGACTTAAATACAACGACGTTAAACAGGATTCCCCACTCAGCATAAAGCCACTGCAAGGCACCGCAATTTACTTTTAATGTTCCTATTATTACTTTATGGCCTGCAGACTCAAAAGACTTTTTCTTTTTCAGTAAATATGTCGAAAATATTAGCATCACTAAGAAGCAAAGAATTCAGGGACTACCTGATGAGGTAAGGCTTATATTTTGACTGATGTTGATGTTGATGTTCTGAAGGGACGCCCGGCTGGTGACAGGCCGGCAGTCGATCGCTCACTTGTCGCCTTCATTCTGCCCCATTCCCTAAGTTTGGAGCCTCAGGTTACTGTCCCGGCGACATTCCCACAGCAAACTCTCCAATTCTTCTTGTTTTCCTGCAGAACAGAAGGACATCTTTAAGGCTGACATCCCTCTGTTCCTTCTCCTCTAACACATCTTTGCCGAATGTTATTATATTTTGACTAGTACTATATAATGAAATACAATTTATAATGAATGCATAACTGCAGCACTACCCTAAATTACCTCTTAAACATGTTTTATATATTTTCAGCACACATTTCTGGGGTCCGGTAGCAAACTGGGGTATACCTTTAGCAGCCATTGCAGACACACAGAAAGATCCCAGTTTCATCAGTGGCAAAATGACTTTAGGTAATTAAAAAATTAAATTACCTAAAGTAAATATATAAAAAATATATATATAATACATTTTATTCTAGCTTATTATACCTATCTTGATCTTATCTTTCAACACCAACAATGGATATATGCATTAAGGAGTCCAGCGCATTGGCAACCTTCTAGCATTGACATAAAGCCGCGTCTCCATATTGCGCGGATGCCGCGCGAGCAATGTTCGACCGCGGCAAACGTGTAGTTTGGCTCGCGAGCCAAGTTTGACACCATGTTTCTACAAGCGCGGCAAGGCGATCCGTCACGATCGAGAGTTCGAGAGTCGATCGACCAGTTTGTACTTGACAACCATGGACGTATCACGTCGTAAGCGTGCGGCTGCCTCTTTTATAATTATTTATAGCAATATTAACAAGAAACCCAAATGGAAAGTTCGATGGTGGATGAAAAAGATTTTTCGTAATCCATGTCAACTGCCACGCAAGCCAACTCAAATCAAAACACACCCTGTCCCACCTGTGCGCGAACAAAACACTGACGAACCATGTTCGAGTTGGCTCGTAAGGCAGCCCGGTATCCATTGCGCGCGGCTGTCTCGCGAGCCAATGTTCGATGGTTTGCCGCGCAATATGGAGACGCGGCTTAAGGTTTAACTCTGCACTAAATGTCTGGTCAATTTGGCACTAAATGTCTGGTCAATCTGTGTGCCAAATTTCATTCAAATCCATTCAGCCGTTTTTGAGTGTCAAACCTCCAAATGTAAGAACTGACATAAATTATTGTTAATAAGATTGCTATTTGAGCTTATTTATGGCCTCTCTAGTCAATTGCTATGATAAAATTATGTGATATAATCTCAAGTGGAAGGGATAAGTAAGTATAATTTATAACTTCAGAGGTTTTCTGATAGTGTTTCGCCAATTTGTCACAAGTACTAACATGGTCCAGAGTTCCAGACCTAATCAATAAAACAATGCGGAAAAACCCATAGAGAATCACATAAGTTCTAACTCTTATTTAAATTTAATATGTTGTTTAAATGAGTAAACCTAATGATTATACTGATAAAAGATAATACAACATAAATAGGTACAATACAATTATTATCATGGTATTACACAATTCCTCGTAACCTTTGAGCTCAGCCACCATAAGATTCTCGATTTGGATCAAACTTAATGTCACAGTTAACTACAACAACTCGATTTGAATCAATCTTAATGTCACAGTTAACACAACTACTAATATCCGCAAGTTCGTATCTTGCGCTGTTATCAATTCTTATTCTGACCTTGTCCTATTCTAATAAAGTTTATTTTAAGTAAATATGAGTGTCAGGTCTGCCATACCTCTAGTTATACCTACTTTTAAAATCGGTCTGTTTTCCGTGATTACGATTTATTTATTTAATCGTATGGCATACTTAAGATTTAAGATAATAATGTTGAACGAAATTGTATGCAGACAGAAAGATCTAATCTTAGTGACGCTTTATGCTTCTCTTATTTAAGATAGCGAAAATATCTCTATGACAATGAATACAATCAAATGTACGCAACGATAGTATAGAAGTCGACTTTTGAAATACCTTCGTAATCGTTATGGCTGTCTCAATTATGAGTCCTTGGGAAAATACTATGATTTAACAGGAAAACAATGTCCATAATGAAAGACGATTAATTAGGCGTACGAGGAAAGTCACTGTCACGAGTGTGTTTCCTTAATTGAATATATGGAATTACAAAGTGGATATTTTCTACATGCTTCAAGAAATGCTTCAAATTACTTTCTAACCTACTTCAAAAAAGGAGGTTGTTCTATGTTCCACTATATGTTTTTTTATGTATGTTCACTGAATTGTCTGTTAATTGTGGACCGATTTTCATGTTTCTGTTACCGCTTTTAACGTTTTAATAATTATTCACACACCAACTTGCTATAGTAAGAATGAAAGGTATGTGTTGCTATCTCATTCCAACTAGTACTGTTATTAGGAACGCGTCACCTCACCCGTCACGCCTAACGAAAGTAGACCTCTAACTACGCTTAGATACTGCCGAACTTTGAGCTTACAACTAGTTACAGAATAGTGGGTTAGCAAGTTGTTGTGACAAATTGATACGTGCCTTATATTTACTTTATGATACGTGTAATAATGGCCATCGGACCACAATACCAAACCGATCTCAGGATGCGGAGCGGTGCGAGGGAAAAATCCACTATTGGTCCATTTTTCCTCGCAACCTCGGACAGCTCTGGTGGATATGGATACTCATTCTTAAGGCGCCGTAGGTTCATGGTCTTCTCTCCCTCTCACTGAGCATAAACGTGAGCGAGATGGAAGTGCGTGCTCGGAAGCGCAGACATCATGTTTTTATTTTAATTTTTAGGCCGTTTAAATAAATAAAAAATTAATCACTGAGTTCCCTCAACATGATACTGCCGATTTTTAAAAGTCATTTTAATATTTTTAGGTTTTGTGCATAATTTGTCACGAATATTTTAAGTGTATTTTAGACCCTTTTAGACATATGTTCGTGATTCTTTTCTATCGAGCGAAAATTGCCTAATCATGTTTCGAATCACTAATCTCGCTGCAGAAAAGCCTCAAGATTACTATTCAATTTTTTTAATCCATATTATTAACAGACGCATTATATTGTTTCAAAAACTCTGTTCGCTTAACTTCGCTGAAGCTACGGGGCCTTAATATGTAATAACATTGTCTTATTACAGCCCTGTCGCTGTATTCCCTGATGTTCATGCGGTTCGCCTGGCGCGTGCAGCCTCGCAACATGCTCCTCTTCGCGTGCCACCTCACCAACGAGTGCGCACAGCTCACGCAGGGCGCCCGCTTCGTCAACCACCACTACCTCAGCGGCAAGACTAGCGACCAGCCGAGCGATGCTACCAAGAAATAGCGACCGTGACGTCGCGACTGCTTGTAAAGCTTTATTTTTAATTCGCTGGAGTCATCATAACATATTAAGATTACCTACCGTAAGTGCGGATTACTTTGACCCAATGCAGGGTTACTTTGGCCCACATGAAAGCCACACTTACATGGCAAATGTCTCATAAAAAAGTAGCTAAAACTAAAACTAGCGGCTCCGTGAGCTTGTAGATCTCGAAAGCCTGTTGGTTTTATTTTTTTGAAAGTTACTTGACATTGATTTGAAAAGAAATATATGTAATTAACGTACCAATTTCGCGAGAGAGAAGGTTGAGAAATGCGACTTGTAGGGAACAGCGGGACAGACACCGGACAAACGATAGTCGGCCAAAGCTGAAACATAGGACTTGTTTCGCTTCACTCCCTCATTTGAATTTGGGGATTTGACATCTCTCAGATCTGACATCATTTTGATCTAGAGAGATAAATTCGCGAAGGCCAAAGTTACCCCCAGGGCTAATTTAACCCGTATGTACTATACGTAGAACTAACTAGTGAAAATGCAGTCATTTTTCGCATTTAGTGCGCAATATACTTGCATTAACATAGAACCATGAATCATGATGAACGCCATGCATAAAAAAGTAAAAAAGTGTTAATACTTAAACCATACTCACTTAGCCTCTAGATGAACATAGTTCAAAATATTCATCTATAGGATGATATGACAAGAATCCTGACAATGGTGTTTATTTCGATCGTTCCATTCGTGCCAGTTTTGCGAATTTACCAATGATCACCTGACATAATTAGGTCCTCTAAACGTTGGGTTACTTCAGCTTATTAAAAATAGGATTTTAGTTCGAGCAGCAGATCGTTTAGAACTGAACGTTACCATATCTTAGCCGAATTTTACAATACGTGATCTGTGACAGTTTCATTTTATTTACATAGCGGAAATTACCTTAGTTGTCAATTATTGTGTAAGTTAATGTTTTAATTTAATTTTACGCGTACGCGCGTGTTTATTTGAAGGCGTATAAAAAAAAATGTGCTTATAATTTTATATTGATTGTGACACAGCTTTAGGCGGGATGTGACCAGACAGGAATATGGACAATATCTTAATTTAAAAGTTAAAATTGTATAATCTCTTTTCTTGTTTATTAGAGTCGAAATAGCCACATTTGAATAAGATTTTATTCAGAGTCTCATTGCCATAATGGTTTGGGCTTCTGGGAATAGACCATATTTCTGTTTGGTTGACTTTACGATAACATAGCTGAGCGTTGTCATACTGGCGTTAAGTACTGTAAAAGTACAAATATTTGTATGAAATCATCACATCTCTCGAGGATATACACCCTTCTAAGGTGAAGGAAGCACTCTTCTTCTAGGATGGCAAATATAGAAATACTTTTATTTTATGAATTTAAATAAATGTTTAGTAGACATCTTCAAGTATACATTATGAATGACAGTTTGACATTGTGTTGATTTTCATGTGGTAATTAGGGTAAATTGCGTTTGTAAGGAAACGGGCACGACTCGAACCATTTAATTATACGTAGGTTGTATAGTATTTATGTTTGTAATGAAAGGTATATTTTTTGACTATTTATGGAATATCGAATATTATATTATTACTGTTGATCTGTTAAAATTTCTTTTATTTACCCTATTTAATAAATATTAAGTATTCAAGAGTTTATTCTACCATTTTGACGGCGTGATTGATTTATATTCCCATGCCGAATAACAGCTTTTTAGTAGTAAGAATAACTGAGCTAAGCCGCAGACGGACATAAGGAAACTATAAGGGAAGAAAGAAAGAAAGAAGACATTTATTCACTACCTACACAAAAAGACACAAAGACAAAAATACAATTAGCTTCGAGCAACACGGCCTTCCTAGACAATTAGGCATGATGACAGTAATTGAAAATCACTAAAACATGGTATTTTCTTAGTGAATCATAGAATTCGAAAAAAGCTCATATTTTTTTATTAAGTAAGAGATTTATTTTGATAAAATTAAACTCAAAAATACGGACGCCCGCCATGACATGTTAAACACCAATCAGAGCGCATGACGTCACGTTTGTATAAACAAATACCCATAACGGCCATTATCACAGATTACAGAGAAAACTTACGTACTGAACCATGAACGTACAATAACTGGACAGGCTATGGTAATAATAATACCACGTGCAAGCGAGCTGGTAGCATACAAATCTCGATAAGTGTGACAGAAAGGGAAATATCATTCATTGTCCTTGTCATAGTTCCACTTTTTTTTGTTGGGCACAACTGATTTAGTATGTAATTGTGCCCAACAAACCATTACCCGTCCAAATATAGTAGGGTGTTTATGGCAAGTCATTAGCCATTTCAGGAACGGTTCTTAATTTAGCTGCATAAGAGCTTTTCCGTCCCTCACCGTGGCAACATGTACAGCCCCGTCCATAGTATTCTAGATTCATGTACTGAACGAATGGAACGAAAGGATAGAACCATGTTATCTGTCAGATCTTCATACGTCATTGTCTCGCTTTCTCGCTCACACGGCCGCGCAAGACTTGTAAACTTTTTAATTTATGTTCATTCAATGAGCAATTGAGCGATCTAGCAAACGTCAAAGGCCTGCGTTCTGTTTATACAAACGTGACGTCACTCGGGACGCCATGACACTGACGTTTGACGACTGCGTTTTAGCGCCAATTTGAAATTTAAAAACTATAATGCATTTTTTTCCGACTTAACTGTTATATTCTCTTGCAAAATCTTATTCGTTGTACCTACATAATAAATGTTTCTGAACATTACAGAACAGTTTTTCAAAATGTGTCATCACCTATTGACACATAATGTGTGTGTCTTCGCGATAGTGAATCGGCCGCTGCCTCAGCATTATGCCGAGGGTTCCTTGTTCCTTGTTAAGTATAAGGGTTCCTTGTTGATTACGGAACCCTAAAAAAGTAATAGTAGATTGTATGACAAGGGTCTAAAGTAAGCCATATTACCAGGAGATGGATAGTAAAAGTAGTATATAGTAGTAGTAGTATTAGTAGTTCGTTTCTGGTGCAATCAGTCAACGTAAGGCAGCTTGTGGCGGGCTGTTAGGGAGTAGCGACCCTACGTACCTGAGTGCTCCTGGGGGTGTCCTGTGGTCAGGCTGAGCCGATCGGGTGGTTGGTTGGACAGGCCCTCCGCCTCTGGCTTGCCTTTATTGGCCGTCCAGAGTGGAGTCGCAAGAGCTGCTGCTCGAGGGTAGATGTGGACACCTAAGTGGCGAGTTGGCTATATGTTTAAAGTCCAGTGCCACCTCTCTACCCCCCAGCTCTCTGACCGGTGTTGCCCTTAGGCCATTTTTTAATGTCGCTATTAATAGGGGCCCATCTAGCAGTAAGCGAGTCACCGTCTGCCAGAGATAAAGATTGAAACAGTTTTATTAGGCAGGCGTCCGATGTTTCACCCAATAGCCCAGCCACTAGTCCATCATTTCAACCCAATAACCCGTTTTATTTAGATTCCATTAACCATCAATAGTCCCTATACACCCCAGCGGGTGCTGCGTCCCATGACACGGGCAGGGACAGCATCCGCTCGGTGTACTCCTTGCATTTCATTAAATTGTCAAAAGGGCCTCTACGTGTTGGCTCAGTTGGTACTTTGTAGGTACCTAGCTCCACGCACGCCTCCCAAAGGTCCGGGACATCATTGTCCCGTGAACGGGAAAGACATACAATAATAATAATAATAAATCATTTATTCAGAGTATTCAGACACAGAGTGGTTTACAATTGTAATTTGATGGTGCCTCTTTTTAAGTATACAATACCTGTGCTAAGAGGCACCGCTCTTTCTTAGTTGGTAGTGTACATGTGAAGAATAAGAGAATAAGAGTTTAAGGATAAGATTGCAATACCCTTTTAGGGTCCATGTGATACCTACTCCCATATAATGTAACAACTGTGTATATTACCATGGTGCAATAAACAACTATGACTATGACTATGACTATGAATAATTATATTAGGTATATATAGTTATCAACATTAAAATTAATATAACTGAAAAGAAATAAAAGAACATCATTAAGAAAATAACAAAAACAGCATTATCTTACGCATCAATTTAAAATTAAATTAAACTTAATACTTTTATACTACTTTTATAAGTTGGTTTAAGCCAGTTGGTTGGTTGGTTGGTTGGTTGGTTGGCTAGTTGGCTATAAGTATGCACGTGTGTGTGTGTGCGTGCGTGCGTGTGTGCGTGCGTGCGTGCGTGCGTGCGTGCGTGCGTGCGTGCGTGCGTTCGTGCGTGCGTGCGTGCTTGCGTGCGTGCGTGCGTGCGTGCGTGCGTGCGTGCGTGCGTGCGTGCGTGCGTGCGTGCGTGCGTGCGTGCGTGCGTGCGTGCGTGCGTGCGTGCGTGCGTGCGTGCGTGCGTGCGTGCGTGTGTGTGTGTGTGTGTGTGTGTGTGTGTGTGTGTGTGTGTGTGTGTGTGTGTGTGTGTGTGTGTGCGTGCGTGTGTGTGCTCCCTTATATATGAAAAATAGTTTGAAATAAGTTTTCTATATCGTAATAACTTTTTCAACACAATTGCTCGTAACGTACCTCTTATTGTGTCGCTTTTAGGCTCATAATCCTGGATATTAAAAACGCGTGTTTTATAACATTACAACACTTGTGTGTTATGGTTATATCCCGATTAAGTCACGTTGGCACCTTGCAGCAAGATATATGCATGAACACGGTGCATTCTTAAATTAACCGGTTTGTACAGAATGTACAGCTTTTTTTTTAATTTTCGGAAAATGGATTCTTACTCGACTAAACAAATTAAATCCTTTGTGTTAATTAATTGACTATTTCTTTTTGTATATGATATGGAAACGTTTAATTTAGTAAAACTATTCACTTTTCATAACATTTTACATGAATTAAATACAGATAACATTTTAAAACGAAAATATAATTTTATTTTGTATTGGTTGTGCACGAATAAACGCCTCTGACCGTCTAATAGCGGCGTCTAAACGGCCGAGCGCGGCAGACAGCATACGCGGGGCATATGATAAGGCGAGATAGACAGCAGTCTATCCCGCTCAATCTTCATAGCTTATGTCATGTAAGTATGCAGTCACCCACGCTTGAACGTTTGGACGGAGCTATAGTCGGTCAAGGGCGTTTATTTTTTTAATTATTGTGAATTAGGGAATAAATTTAATAACACCTAATGTTTGAATTGAATTCTGTTTCCTGATTGCTCGATTTTAATCTAGCTGTATTCTGGTTAGTAGATAGCAAATACTAATGTTTTTTTAAAGAGTTGTGATTGGTGGATGTAACATTGAACTGTTGTGATTGGTCAGATTAAAATGTTTTATAAATCATACATATGTATACATATTTTCCCTAGGGGCTAAATGTACTACTTTAGCCCCGCTTGCCAAGTCTAATATGGCACACACACAAAATAATAAGACCATTTTTAAACCCATTAAAATAAAGTACACTTAGATTCATTTAAGAACTTAGTTATTAAACTAAATTACAAAAGTTTATTATTTTTTGCTTTTCAGTTTTTTTTGGCGGCTTATTTTTTTTAAACTTATAGTTGTGCATGTGAGCTAAGGCAGAAACGCATACAGCCCAATGATATCGAAAGTAAGGATACGCCTGTCCGAACAATATTCGCTTGACATACTGTGACACACTGTGACAGCTGAAGACTAAGGTACGATGGCCCGCGATTGCCCATGGCGGGACACCGCATTGGACGAATTACTCGTAGGCGTTGGGCCTATCTTTACTAAGTAAGATATATAGGTATCTATGATACAGCCACTCTTCAACTAATATAATAATAAATACAAATAGTATGAAAATATTTGAATAGGCTGAATTATGATTATGAAATTATGTTATTTATATAGTTTTGACTTTAGGTTATACGAATATAATACTATTTGGTTATAAAAATATAAATAAATATTTTGAATTTCAAAATTAATGTCCTAGTTTTATTATAGATCTACTTAATATGTCAATTGACCGAAAACACGGACCACCATTTTTTTCTCGTGAGTGACGTCATTACATTACACCATATAACCATAAGCGCGAGCGAGACAGATATTTGCCTCTTTCTTTAGAACAGGTGAGATGGGACTAAGTATTATTTCTGCTCTGATGACGTCACAACTATGGATAATTTTTACTTTCCTCGTATTCGATATGAAAAGCAGAGTGTTTAACTCGGGTGAAAGTCACCCATTTCTGACTCGAAAATATCTCGTCAGAAATGGGTGCCTTCAGCCCATGGTTAACAATCTACTATTGTGTGCATCTCATACGTCAAACGGAAGTTTTAGGATGATCATTGATCAATACCGGGGTCCTAGTATTGACTAAACCTAAATACCTACTAAAATCCCCCGGATTTAAAGCTCTACTGACACACCAAAAGGGTCGAAATTTTAAATTGACAACATAAATTGAATTTTCTATAGGTAACTTGAGATCATTCAGTCTAGGTCACTGCGTAGGTTCTTATGGCCAGCGTTAGCCACGACACCTAATATAATTCATACTACCTACCTAACCGTGCAGCTCAGCATGAATTCTCTGTATTACGCTGATAAAATATAGCCTATGTCTAACCCCAAGGTCCACTCTAGCTATAGGAATATATTGATAGTTTTATTTTTAACCGACTTCAAAAAAGGAGGAAGTTCTCAATTCGGTTATATTTTTTAATTTATTTATTTTGCTTATAATAAGTAGTTCCCAAAGTTTGTCTGTCTGCAAGAGATCGCTCTTCACCGATAAGACCGCCTGTTGTTTGCCTCTGCTTATATTAGAAAGCTGTGTTTTGTGCCTACCGTAACGTTTCCGTATTTAGGTACTATTATTGTGTATTTCTTTGTACTTCCGGAGATTACGCCCTGTACACAAACTTACAAATTAAGGTTTCTTATTTGGGAAATAAAGATGCCTTACCTCATCTTTATTTCCCAAATAAGAAACTTTTACCTTAGGAACCTATTTACAACATTATATTACTTCATCTTAGTACTCGTACCTAAGTACCTAATAATTTATACAACAAAATTAAATAATTCATTTAGTAAAACATATAAATTAGAAAACACAGGGAATTTTGTTTTTATGGCAAATATGTATGTAGGAAAAGTTGTGGGGTGTGAATCGCACAAAAATGTAAGGAAGTAGATATAATTATTCGCGTTAGTATGGTCCAATTTTATAGAACTAAAGTAAATAAAGTCTCCGGTAGCCCTAATGAATGCTAACACAAGGATAGGTCGTTTTAATTAAACTCAAACTATCCCCGGTTATCCGGCTGCCGCGCGTATTTCACCCACGTTTTATTGTGCGGGAAATCTTCATTTAATTTGCGTAATTTAAATTGTAATTCACTGATTAAACCGGAATTCCGGTGGTATTAGACACGCGGAATTATTTGTTGTAGGTACCTATCTGCGGCTTCGTGTTTCATGTAGGTAAAAATACACCGAGCTTTGGAAATAGGCACCTAGGTACTTTCTACCCTGCAGTGGCGACGCGTGAAAATTTTAGATGGGCTACCCGGAATAAGAAACGTTATGAAAGAGTTTAGAGTAGGTACAAAAGTATAGACATACCCAAAAATAAATTTTAGGCAAGTCTAGGATCAAAGTTAAAAACGTCTGTCACATTGACTTGTTAACCGACTTCAAAAAAAGGAGGAGGTTCTCAATTCGGCTGTATTTTTTATATTCATTTAGGGTTCCGTAGTCGACTAGGAACCCTTAGTTGCGCTTTGTCTGTCCGTCCGTCCGCGGATAATCTCAGTAACCGTAAGCACTAGAAAGCTTAAATTTGGTACTAATATATATACCAATCACGCCGACAAAGTGGTAAAATGAAAAGTGTTTTTTTTTATTACGGTACGTAACGTGGGGAGTAATTTTTTTTTTCATTTCAACCCTAACGTGTGATATATTGTTGGAAAGGTATTTAAAAATAAATAGGGGTTTGCTCAAATCATTTTTTGATAATGTTAATATTTTCGGAGATAATCGCTCCAGAAGTTAATAAAAAAATGTGTCCCCTCTCTAACTTTTGAACCAAGAGGCCGCAGTAAGCTCGGCCGAATTTCACCTTCCCATAGAAACGTAGTTACGCTCTCATTTTAAAACTACGTGTTGGATTGTGACGAAACTTTGCATATACAATGACATGAGGTATATCTATGTCTGTAATTAGTTTATATGGTTCCAATTTATAAAACAAAGTACCTAAATACAGCAAAAACTAGTTTTGTATGAAAAACTTAAATTCGCTGTATTTTTTTTATTATGGTATCTGAAGCTACGTAACCTAATTTCAGACATAGATATACCTCATTTCATTGAACGGGTAAGTTTCGTTACAATCCAACACGTAGTTTTAAAATGAGAGCGTAACTACGTTTGTATGGAGAATCGAGCTTACTGCGGACTCATAAGTTTTAAAAATATGAAAAAATCTCAAAAGTAGAACTTTATAAAATATTTCTAGGGAAATTATTTTGAACTTGATAGGTTGAATAGTTTTGAAAAAAATTACAAAATAATTTCTGAACAAAGTTTGTAATTTAACCGTATAAGCATGTTTATTGTGGTTTACCATTGAATTGCCGACAAACATTTCATGGAATATTATTTCAAAGACAACGTTTCAAGTATTTTCATTTCATCGACAGGTCATCCCGTCGAAAACTCGATACTAGGTAATTTGAACCGAGGTCTTTTAATTGGTAGTTGACTTATTTCAATCAAATTCATGTCATGGCTTTTCATTTCGAGTTTTTTTTATACAATTTTTTTACTTGTAATAATATTTATTCCGCATAAAATTATTTCAATTGGTAATATAATATTCGAAATCGAAACTAAAACGCAATCACGTCAGTCGGCTCACTCTGCGAGATTATATGTAGACATGTGGGTAGTTTAAGTCTTATATTATCTCTACAGACTAATGTCTTGTTGATTTTTGTTTTTTTATTATTTTAATCAATAAATAGATCCTGCTCCTGCATTAGGGTGTGTTTTTTTGTAATAAACGATTTACACCAATTTTTCTTAGTTTTATTATACATACATATTATACATTTCATCATTTGTCATGATGATCGGAGCTCGCGTGCCGTCTTGTTATAGCCGTGCAGCGAGTCGACGACACCCCGCTGCGCGGGGTGTCTATTTCTGGTCTGAGGGACACAAGTGAACCCTAACCTAACCGACCTAAAACAGATTTCGCTTATGAAAAGCCATTTTTGTCCGCCGAGATATTTTTTTGTTATAAACGATTTACACCAATGATTCTTAGTTTTATTATACATACATACATATTATACATATTTGTATGTCACACAATTAACTAGGTACTTACATAATTTGAATAATGTATAAATTTGCAGTAGGACACATAAAATTGTATTAAAGTAATACGTCGAAGAAATGAATTGCAATGTTATGTAGTTGTGCCAATTAAGATAATTTGAAACAAATCAGCGATTAAGTAATATTCGTTGAATTGTATTTCTACGTAGGAAGATAAATTTAAATGAATAGTAGTTGAAATAAAATAACGCCAAACAATATTACTAGTACTAAAGTTTCGATGAATCGTTGTCGATGAAATAATATTCGATGAAAAGATTGTCGACAAAACAAGGGTACACCGTAAAGTGTACGTGAAATTAAATAAATAAAGGCGCCATCTAGTGAGAAACTAGTCCATACATCACGTTACGTGGTATCTCGGTGATATGCATGTCAGACCGTCCGTGGCGCTGTCATCGTTGGTTATCGTAATTATGATAGCTTGTGCGGGGGGCAGGGTAGCCGGAGGCTCAAGGTCATTCAGAACGGGGACCCCCTTAATTTGCCGATAGATGTCGCTGTACGCGGAACGCTCACATTGTGCATGGCGCTGTTAAGATTTTTCCTGATTTAATGGGGTCGGAGCAGGTGCGCCCATACATTAGGTCGAAAATTTGTCGTGCTCGAATTGTCTTAGTTGTCTTTGGTCGTTCGTTGTCGAATAATAAAATTGTTCGCTAAGTATTGCTTGTATTAGGGTTTTAGGGTTCAGTACAATATGTGAACTGAATGTAACAAATAGCCCATTTTCTTAACGCTTAAGTGGGGACACTTACTGTGACGGACGGAAAACTACAGAACCCTAGACTGAGCGTGGCCCGACACGCTCTTGGCCGGTTTTTTATTTTTGTTTTCAATGTTTGTTACCTCAGAACTCCCGTCATTGAATGTATATACTTACAGATGGGTCATATTTTTTTCAAAATTCAGTTAGATGATGGGATCCATGAGGAATTGAGGGGACTCCTCAATTTTATTAGGCACGCGTGTAGTGATTTTGGTATTTTCTGTTATAACTCGTGTATTTATACATTCGGAATCATAAATTTGGTGGCGAGGAATTGATGATGAAGAGCACATATGACTTATCGAATTCCTCAATTATGTATTGTACTTAAATATGCAAAAGTACGTCATAGGTTCTGATAAGATTCCGTTGAAATAGGAACTAATGAAGTGCCATTGGTGATGATCTTGGGGAATCGACAAATATTATCGGCCCACATACAGCGATTCGGTTTTTTTCTGTAGTAATCAACGCATTTGCTATCGGAAATCAGTTCATGTGGTAAATTGTAAAAAAAAATAGGAAACGTTCTCGTGGCTTGGCGGAGTACTAAATTGAAGTCGGTTAAAACTTTGTTTTTAAAGTAAATTATGTTACTACCTATTGTTAATTAGGTTAAAGGCTACGGGTATATACGAGAGTTGGCTATATTTCGAATTAACTAAGTTGTTTCAATTCTTAGGTATATACCTACATACAAATCAAAGCGGCCTGATGCAAAGCTCAACGTATTTCAGTTATACTCGTAATTTTGCTAGGAAAACTCAAACTATAATTTTGCCATGCAAGACATTTATGTACATTTGGAACCCAAACGTACGTAGGTAGGTATACGAAACGTAAAGCAATCGACCTGCAGGACTCATCATCGACTAATGTAGGTTATTAGGTACCTATAACCCCGATTACAGCAAATCTCACACTTTTGAGACTTTTTTTTTACCATGTCTTAAACAAGTCCGAATAACGTGTCGGACCAAACACAGTAATTGGTAACGGTTTTGGATTTCAATTTAGCTTTCATTTCCAAGCGCGAAAAGCTAATGGTAGAAAAGCCCTATAGTTGCTAACTTATTACGCAAAGATATGGCAACATCTCACAGTTTCGAACACTTTCTTCAACGTAAACAAGTCTGAATGAGTGTGGTGGATGGTCCGGGCTCAGCCGGCCGGCACGAGGTTTTATGCCCTAACAGCCGGGGCACAAAGGCCAGCGCGCCGGACGGCGCCGGCCCGGCGCCGGTGAGCACTTGACGCGCAATCGAGCGTGAATGTGTGAACGTTGGCTGCACGATCGAGTTGTACTGCGGAGAATAACTGATGACATGGTGGTCCATAACATAATACACACATGACTCGAACAAAAATTAGGGCTTTTAAAGCCCAATATCTCGCAAACGAAACACTGAGTTGAAAATTAGTTATGACTTATGACAAACCCATAATATTTTTGAACAAGCTATCCAACGATATCCTACACCATGGGTTTAACGAGGAAAAAATTCACACCCTCGCATTAGATGAAAGTAGTTTATTCTACTATTCTGTCGGTTTGATTGATTTATATACCCATTCCGAATTATAATTTTCTAGTTGTAAAGGTTACAGAGCTAAGTAAGCCGAAGACGGACGGACAGACAAACGGACATGGTGAAACTGTAAGGGTTCCTTGTCGACTACAGAAGCCTAATTAAAAAGCAAAAGTAGAACGCGGTTCGAGTTCTGTGGTTTTTCTATTATGTTTTCACATTTAGGCCGCCATTTAGAGTAGACAGTGGATTTAAAACTATTTGGCTTTTGTCATGTCTTCGCAACGCAATAATTTCCTCACTCAAAACTGGTTGGATCGCTCGGTGCCACCTCGGTGCAGTGTAAGTAAGGTAGATAATTTTAGTAAAATAAAGCCTCGTAGGTATAATGAGTGTTTGGTGTTTTATTTTGAGTAGGGGTCAGGGGTGCTCAACTACAAACAGCTACAAACCCGCCCAGGGTGCTCAATACAAAACCGCCCAGGGTGCCGATGTACCCAGCGCCACCACTGGCTCGGCGGTCAAGAATTTGTGTCTAAGGGCGGGTTGCACCGACCTACGATTACAGACCGATCAACGTTAAATATGGCGCTGACAGCTGTCAGTCCATAGAAACTTGTCAAACGTTCCATACATTCAGATTTTAACAAACACCGCTTACGATTACAGACGGTTTGGTGCAACCCACCCTAAAAGACTATCAAGCGATTCAATGAGCTCGGTTATTGCAGGCCGAACAGAAAGAGGAAAAAAGAGGACTGTAAGGACCACCAGGCTACGAAACATTATCAAGAAACGATTTGATCCGAAAAATTACTCGGGGCCGCCTGGGTGTAAGCCGTTCGACGGTGCAACGTATATAGTCGTAAATTACCACAATTTGAACGTGTACAAACTGCGTAAGACACAACTTCCGGAAGATAAAGATTTCCGTGGCGCTACTGAGAAATAGAAAAAAACATATTTTTTTTCTGATGAAAACTGTTTTCCATTGAACAGGTCCATAATCACAAGGATGATAGAATGCATTATTCTAATCGTGCTGGAGCAATTGCAGTGATTACTCACCACCAAAAGCCGGGACGGAATCCGTTATGGTTTTGGGTAGTATTTGCTGTACAGGCAAAACGAAACAGAAAAAGCGGCCAAGTGCGTGTCGGGCCACGCGCAGGGTAGGGTTCCGTAGTTGCCCGTCTGTCACAGAATGCGGACTTAAAAGGGGCTTTTGGGGTTTTTATTATAGCTTACCTTCGTAAATAATCGTAAATATGATTATTTTTATAACACACCAATGTATAGGGGTCGATTAAGGTCGATTAAGTGCATTTCTTACCAGTTAACTACTTATGTCTGATATACTCGTTACCTAGTTATGTCTACTTAACTGTGATAGTTTTCCTTTTAAATTCATTATATGTACTACTGCCACGAATTTTTTCACGTCCCCAGTAGTAGCCATTTAGCCGGCAGGGGGGGGGGGGACACATATTCGAACAAAAATTAGGGCTTTAAATCCCATTATCTCGCAAACGCATATAACTGAGTTGAAAAATAGTTCTAGAAAACCCATAATATTTTGAACAAGCTATGCAACGATACCCCACACTATAGGTTTAACGAGAAAAAAAAAATCACCAATTTACATGTAGGGGAGGAACAATAAAAAATTTTTTTTTCATGATTTTATTCTACTGTTTTGTCGGCGTGATTGGTTTATATACCCTCGCCGAATTGCAGTTTTCTAGTTGTAAGGGTTACTGAGCTAAGCCGAAGACGGATGGACAGACAGACAGACGGACGGACGGACATGGCGAAACTATAAGGGTTCCTTGTTGACTACGGAACAAAATGTGGAAACACCTTAGAAGTTCGGCAAGTCTAGGTGATACTGATATACCCATTATCCCTCAACATCTACGTAACCCTGACGGCTTAAACAATTTTTTCTTGGATCCTCCAGGTAATTCTAATACCGACTGCGAAATGCTGGCCTATTATGAAGCACAAAAAACCACAAGTCGGGTGTTCAACATAACCGACTGCACAGAGTCACAGGTTTCAAAAATAATCACGTCCATCACGACGAATGCAAGTGGTAATGACGCTATCTCAATCGAAATGATACGCCTGACTCTTGACGTAACTTTGCCGGTTATAATTATAACACACATTATTAAAAATTCCATCCGAACAAACGCTTACCCAGAAGCCTGGAAAATAGCCAAGGTAAAAGCAATACCAAAATCGAACAGGACCGAGGAATACAAAGATCTCAGACCGATTAGTATCCTGCCGGTACTATCAAAAGTTCTTGAGAAAATTGTCTGTGAGCGGCTATCTAAGTATCTGGAAGATAAGGACCACCAGGTTTACTCCCATGTACACAGTCGGGGTTCCGCAGTAAACATGGGACAGCGACAGCTAATAGCGAAAGTTACGGACGATATTATTGAAGCCTCCGACAAGGGAATGGGATCCATTCTAGTACTCTTGGACTTCTCGCGTGCCTTTGATTGCCTTAATCCAACATTGCTGCTTTCCAAAATGGCACATTATGGAATATCCCCTGCTTCATGCAAATGGTTCCACTCTTTTCTCAAAAATAGAAAGCAATATGTTGAGATGGAAACAGACCAGGGGTTACTGAGGTCGCGAACACGGGAAATCACGCGCGGCACACCGCAGGGCTCTATCTTAAGTTCGTTGCTTTTTATTCTTTATACAGCGGATTTAGTAATAGTATTTTATGCAACTGTTTTATAAGCAGGGTCTTAAAACGCGAGTGTCGTGAGTTGCGATGCGAGCCTTGGCGAGCATCGCAATTAAAGACGCCACGAGCGTTTTAAGACCAAGTTATACACCGTTGCATACAATATTTTTTCTACGACTATTTTAAATAAATAGCATAATTTGACTTTTCAGGCAGTAAGTTTTCCGTTAGTTCTATTAATACTCACGCAATTTCATCAGCGGTGCAGTTATTTTCAACTTCGTCCATTTTAAAAGGAACGTACACATTTTTCTTCACTTCACAAACACGAATCAAATCTTAAGAAGTTATTAATAACGAATAGTTATCATATTTGACATATTTCGTCTTTTAATTTTGAACTGGAACTTTGGTGGGAAATTGGAAACATGACACATTGACACCTCTTGTTTATGGTCTGTTTTGTTCTTAATTCAACTTGCCAGAACTGTCATATTAAGACCAAGGTTTTTCTTAAGTTGGCAGCAATGCCTTTAGTAGAATAATTTATTTGAAGTAAATACATTCAGTGGTTTGTTAAGTTGGTAGTACCTAATGTATTTTATGTTTCGGCATGGCCCTCTAGATTAGTCGCGTCGCGGCCTACTCGATCGTGTCTAGTAGGCCGTGGCACAATGTAGCACTACCCAGGTTTAGAAGCGTATGGCTGCTAAGCGTATCGTTTTGGCGACAAAACAGCACGGTTGTGCCGTACTGTTATGGGGAATAGAGTATAGACTTTTCTGCAGACTTATTTTGTATGTCTTTATATTAGTGTTCGGGACTATGTAAATGACAGATAAAAGTACAGGAGTAGAAAAATGTTTATATATCTTCTTCTCTACATATTTATAATATAACACTGTTTTATATTAAATAAATAAAAACGTGATGACTGAAATCATCTTGAGTCACTCCGACTCTCAGGTAAAGATGTGTATAGAATTAATAAATAGATTTAATAATCCTTTCGAGTACCCGGAGTAGGTACCCATTGACCGGTAAGTGTTTACGCGGAACAAAAGATCTCTTTTTTAACGTCTTAATTTATATTTTCCAAGCTATACCTAACCACTAACTAAGTTCTAGAACCATAACGCGAGTCCGAGTCCCTTTCTATTAAAGGTAATTAATGTAATTATTAAAAATATTAAAGTAATATGTTTATTTTTTCATATTGCAATGTTTCAGATCGCACTATCACATTCTGCCGATCTTCTGTATGTTCCCGCCATTGTCAACTTAAGGAATGTGTATTGCAGGCTTTATGATAAAAGTTTTATCTGCATGTTGGCCGATTCCTGTGTCTCTATATAGGCTGAATGTCAACTTGAAGGCGCGAAGTACGAAGTAAAATACCGCCTTAATACCTACTGACGCGCTTGATAATTAATGTTTTTAAAAAAAGGGGCCCGTTTTATACTGATTTAATATAGTTTTACTGTTTATTGCTGATAAATATAAATACTGACAAACCAGCACGGCTATCACGAGATGGCGCGCGAGCTCTCTCTATTTTTCTCGAACTATCCGTCTCTCTCGTAATAGACAACTTAGAAAGAGTCGTATAGTGCGAGAAAAATCGAGAGAGCTCCCGCGCCATTTTGTGATAGCCGTTAAGCATCGTGACAAATACTCGGCGTGTAATCTTGCAGAAACTCATAAACCGTGACGTTTTGGCTGAACGCGAGACAACGCTAGGCCATGCTATTAAAAAAAAAGGAAGAATCAGACTTTTGACGTTATTTTGTTGAAATTTGTTGATACATTTATTGAAATTACGCCTCAATACGAATTTAGCGCGTATAAGTTTCCATATCAGAATCGATTATTTTTCATGCTTTAGAATTTAATATGCGCTTTGTGAAGGTCTATCACAACACCGGATCGAAATTATTACTGTTACTTAGATATGGCAAGTCCGCCATTTTGACGTCACTGACAGTTGACGGATATGGCGGCTATGATTTCCAGCAGAAGAACTGAATAATTTAATGAATCCAAATGTTTCCGAAAATTAATTAACTGTCGCAGTTGGATAAAAACTATCCTAAACGGAAGCTAGAGTAATAATGTACTTATGAAAAAATCTACATGTTTTTCCGTTCATGGGAAGCCGAGATCATTCGGGACACGTAAATGCTTAGTTTGATACTGGCTGATTCCATTTTCAAATTAGAGATTTATTATAAGTGAGAGATTATAATTTTATTCGTTTTAAGTATCTTGACATTGTACGTCCGAACACCAATACGAGTGGAGGAACGAGGCGGGCTTAAGGCACTCAAAGCTCTTCATAGAAGGAGTGGACTCGGGCTGGACTAACAAACTCTGGAAATCCAGTAGGAAGCAGCTCAGAATCATATCTGGGGTGTTCACAGGTCACTTCGGGGTCAAGGATCTCTTGGCCAAGATGGGACTATCAGACAGCTTAGACTGTAGAATGTGTGGCGAGGAGGACGAGACTATGGAACACTTACTGTGTGAATGTCATGCCCTTGCCAGACAAAGAATGAATTACTTTGGTAACGGCTATCCGCAACCAAAGGAATTCAAGGCACTTCCGCTGAGCTGCATCATCCGCTATGTGGAAATGATGGAGCGAAGTTGGGAGTAGACGTAAGGAGAGGGCAAATGCACAAAAGATCCCACTGGGTCGAAGTGCATCCGAAAGGGCCCTCATCTAGATAAGATAAGATAAGATAAGATTGTACGTCCGAAATGGGTACGTACGTACACAGTTTAAACAATAAACTATCTTTATCTTTATCTTTATCTAAGTACCTAAGAAATGCTTTCTACCGCTTAAAAATACTCTACAGAATTCGGAAATATCTCTCGGTAAAGGTTAGGGAAATACTCGTAGAAGCACTTGTACTGTCACCATTCAACTATGCAGACATAGTGTATGGACCCAGACTATTAGCAGATACAAAAAAATACATACAACGCGTTCAAAATGCGTGTACTCGCTTCGGCTACGAAATCCCTAAGCGAGCGCATATTACTCCTTACCTAAACGACAAGGCAAAGTTAAATATGGCAAACAGGAGGACAGTATTCTCTATTACTAACTGTATACATCCATTGACGACCATCCGAACAACACTACCGAAGCACCACTTAACAAAATGTTATTTGTCTTTTCTGTGACCGACACAACACAAAGGCTCGGTCTGAAAACCAGCGCTGGGCTACCTGCTCAGCACATGCTGAGACTTGAGACCTATTGCTTCACAATAATACAAATGTAACATTACATTACATTAATTAGTTGTTTAGTTTATTAGTTGTAAGCACATATCTATGTTTTAGTTGCTATAGATTATTTGTGGCAATAAATATCTTGAAGTTTGAACCCTAAAAACGTGTCAATATTTATCAAGAAAAATAGATATAGACTAGCTGTACCTGCGACTTCGTTTGCATGGTAATGTGGTGGGAGTTAACGAATTTCTTATTTTGGACATAGGACACATGCAGTTCTAATTTAACCTTTCAAGTAAAACGTTGAACAAACCTATTTTAGCTAAAATGCCGTTAAAAATCTTTTTCACTTCTCATGCTCAAAAAGTGCATCATATTAGACTTGGCAAGCGGGGCTAAAGTAGTACATTTAGACCCTAGGGAAAATATGTATACATATTTATGATTTATAAATTATTTTAATTTGACCACTCACAACAGTTCAATGTTACATCCACCAATCACAACTCTTTAAAAAAACATTAGTATTTGCTATCTACTAACCAGGGTACAGCTAGACATTAAAATCGACCAATCAGGAAACAGAATTCAATTCAAACATTGGGTGTTTTTCAAGCGTGGTTAACTGCATACATGAGTCATGTATGCAGTTACTACGCTTGAACGTTTGGATGGAGCTATGGTCGGTCAGAGGCGTTTATTTTTTTAATTATTGTAAATTAGGGAATGGAAAACTCCTAATGTTTGAATTGAATTCTGTTTCCTGATTGGTCGATTTTAATGTCTAGCTGTATTCTGGTTAGTAGACAGCAAATACTAATGTTATTTTAAAGAGTTGTGATTGGTGGATGTAATTACATGAAGATTGAGCGGGATAGTCTACGCCGCTATTAGACGGTCAGAGGCGTTTATTCGTCTTGTGATTATTTTGTATCTGTGTCAAAACAGTTTATTAAAAAGAATGGCGCCAAATTGAACAATCTTTTCGCCTTGGTATAATATTGTTGATTGTGGAATGTGGATGGATAATTTTTATTTTTACTATTTTCTCGCCGTCGAAGTGAAAAGTAGAGTGTATAACTCTGGTCTAAAAGCCATATTACCCCTCGAACTATTTCCCCTCACTTCGTTCGGGAAAATATCCATCTCGTGGTAATATGGCTTACTTTAGACCCTTGTCATACAATCTACTATTCTTTGATGTTTAAATTAGTAAGAAAGGGACAAAACTCGTTTTATGGGGTAATAGTTTAGTAGATGTTGTTATGAGATCCAACAGGTAGGACACAGGCTGCAGCATTAAATTTTTATATATCTTCTTCTCTACATATTTATAATATAACACTGTTTTATATTAAATAAATACAAACGTGATGACTGAAATCATCTTGAGTCACTCCGACTCTCAGGTAAAGATGTGTATAGAATTAATAAATAGATTTAATAATCCTTTCGAGTACCCGGAGTAGGTACCCATTGACCGGTAAGTGTTTACGTGGAACAAAAGATCTCTTTTTTAACGTCTGAATTTATATTTTCCAAGCTATACCTAACCACTAAGTTCTAGAACCATAACGCGAGTCCGAGTCCCTTTCTATTAAAGGTAATTAATGTAATTATTAAAAATATTAAAGTAATATGTTTATTTTTTCATATTGCAATGTTTCAGATCGCACTATCACATTCTGCCGATCTTCTGTATGTTCCCGCCATTATTGTCAAGTTAAGGAATGTGTATTGCAGGCTTTATGATAAAAGTTTTATCTGTATGTTGGCCGATTCCTGTGTCTCTATATAGGGTGAATGTCAACTTGAAGGCGCGAAGTACGAAATAAAATACCGCCTTAATACCTACTGACGCGCTTGATAATTAATGTTTTAAAAAAAAGGGGCCCGTTCTTTACTGATTTAATATAGTTTTACTGTTTATTGCTGACAAACCAGCACGGCTATCACAAGACGGCGCGCGAGCTCTCTCTATTTTTCTCGAACTATCCGTCTCTCTCGTAATATACAACTTAGAAAGAGACGTATAGTGCGAGAAAAATCGAGAGCTCCCGCGCCATCTTGTGATAGCCGTTAAGTATCGTGACAAATACTCAGCGTGTAATCTTGCAGAAACTCATAAACCTAGACGTTTTGGCTGAACGCGAGACAACGCTAGGCCATGCCATTAAAAAAAAAGGATGAGTCAGACTTTTGACGTTATTTTGTTGAAATTTGTTGATACATTTATTGAAATTACGCCTCAATACGAATTTAGCGCGTATAAGTTTCCATATCAGAATCGATTATTTTTTTATGCTTTAGAATTTAATATGCGTTTTGTGAAGGTCTATCACAACACCGGATCGAAATTATTACTGTTAGTTAGATATGGCAAGTCCGCCATTTTGACGTCACTGACGGATATGGCGGCTATGATTTCAAGACGAAGAACTGAATAATTTAATGAGGTCAAATGTTTCCGAAAATTAATTAACTGTCGCAGTTGGATAAAAACTTTCCTAAACGGAAGCTAGAGTAATAAAATACTTATGAAAAAATCTACATGTTTTTCCGTTCATGGGAAGCCGAGATCATTCGGGACACGTAAATGCTTAGTTTGATACTGGCTGATTCCATTTTCAAATTAGAGATTTATTATAAGTGAGAGATGAGAGAAGAGATAAGGATTTTTTTTTCATCATTCTACGACAACGTATTTCTGAGCCAGCCCGTTAATGTACAATTATAAATTCGATCACAGAGATTTTTTCTATTTTTATTATCACATGCTAACAATATACCTTCCTAGTTAAAGGAAACTGAACGGTCTAACTCGGCCGTCCAACAGTGACAACTTTGATAGGCGGGAAAAACTGTATTAGAGAAATATAGGGATCGGTAATGTGCGCCCTTAATATGTTTGTTTTCGGAATATATAAGCAGGGTGGACGGCGGGGTAGGTTAACGTCGAATAAAAGTTGAAAATGGATATGGGAGTGATCTCCGGTTCGGTCGCTGTGAAAAAAATTAAATACTTTCTACCTACTTTATTCACCCAAAATTGTTAAATAATGCATGAGCAAGTTTAAAAACCGGCCAAGTGCGAGTCGGACTCGCGCACCGAGGGTTCCGTACAAAATGAAATGTTTTTTTACCAATTTACATGTAGGGGAGGAACAATAAAAATTTTTTTTTTCATGATTTTATTCTACTGTTTTGTCGGCGTGATTGGTTTATATACCCTCGCCGAATTGCAGTTTTCTAGTTGTAAGGGTTACTGAGCTAAGCCGAAGACGGATGGACAGACAGACAGACGGACGGACGGACATGGCGAAACTATAAGGGTTCCTTGTTGACTACGGAACAAAATGTGGAAACACCTTAGAAGTTCGGCAAGTCTAGGTGATACTGATATACCCATTATCCCTCAACATCTACGTAACCCTGACGGCTTAAACAATTTTTTCTTGGATCCTCCAGGTAATTCTAATACCGACTGCGAAATGCTGGCCTATTATGAAGCACAAAAAACCACAAGTCGGGTGTTCAACATAACCGACTGCACAGAGTCACAGGTTTCAAAAATAATCACGTCCATCACGACGAATGCAAGTGGTAATGACGCTATCTCAATCGAAATGATACGCCTGACTCTTGACGTAACTTTGCCGGTTATAATTATAACACACATTATTAAAAATTCCATCCGAACAAACGCTTACCCAGAAGCCTGGAAAATAGCCAAGGTAAAAGCAATACCAAAATCGAACAGGACCGAGGAATACAAAGATCTCAGACCGATTAGTATCCTGCCGGTACTATCAAAAGTTCTTGAGAAAATTGTCTGTGAGCGGCTATCTAAGTATCTGGAAGATAAGGACCACCAGGTTTACTCCCATGTACACAGTCGGGGTTCCGCAGTAAACATGGGACAGCGACAGCAATAGCGAAAGTTACGGACGATATTATTGAAGCCTCCGACAAGGGAATGGGATCCATTCTAGTACTCTTGGACTTCTCGCGTGCCTTTGATTGCCTTAATCCAACATTGCTGCTTTCCAAAATGGCACATTATGGAATATCCCCTGCTTCATGCAAATGGTTCCACTCTTTTCTCAAAAATAGAAAGCAATATGTTGAGATGGAAACAGACCAGGGGTTACTGAGGTCGCGAACACGGGAAATCACGCGCGGCACACCGCAGGGCTCTATCTTAAGTTCGTTGCTTTTTATTCTTTATACAGCGGATTTAGTAATAGTATTTTATGCAACTGTTTTATAAGCAGGGTCTTAAAACGCGAGTGTCGTGAGTTGCGATGCGAGCCTTGGCGAGCATCGCAATTAAAGACGCCACGAGCGTTTTAAGACCAAGTTATACACCGTTGCATACAATATTTTTTCTACGACTATTTTAAATAAATAGCATAATTTGACTTTTCAGGCAGTAAGTTTTCCGTTAGTTCTATTACTACTCACGCAATTTCATCAGCGGTGCAGTTATTTTCAACTTCGTCCATTTTAAAAGGAACGTACACATTTTTCTTCACTTCACAAACACGAATCAAATCTTAAGAAGTTATTAATAACGAATAGTTATCATATTTGACATATTTCGTCTTTTAATTTTGAACTGGAACTTTGGTGGGAAATTGGAAACATGACACATTGACACCTCTTGTTTATGGTCTGTTTTGTTCTTAATTCAACTTGCCAGAACTGTCATATTAAGACCAAGGTTTTTCTTAAGTTGGCAGCAATGCCTTTAGTAGAATAATTTATTTGAAGTAAATACATTCAGTGGTTTGTTAAGTTGGTAGTACCTAATGTATTTTATGTTTCGGCATGGCCCTCTAGATTAGTCGCGTCGCGGCCTACTCGATCGTGTCTAGTAGGCCGTGGCACAATGTAGCACTACCCAGGTTTAGAAGCGTATGGCTGCTAAGCGTATCGTTTTGGCGACAAAACAGCACGGTTGTGCCGTACTGTTATGGGGAATAGAGTATAGACTTTTCTGCAGACTTATTTTGTATGTCTTTATATTAGTGTTCGGGACTATGTAAATGACAGATAAAAGTACAGGAGTAGAAAAATGTTTATATATCTTCTTCTCTACATATTTATAATATAACACTGTTTTATATTAAATAAATAAAAACGTGATGACTGAAATCATCTTGAGTCACTCCGACTCTCAGGTAAAGATGTGTATAGAATTAATAAATAGATTTAATAATCCTTTCGAGTACCCGGAGTAGGTACCCATTGACCGGTAAGTGTTTACGCGGAACAAAAGATCTCTTTTTTAACGTCTTAATTTATATTTTCCAAGCTATACCTAACCACTAACTAAGTTCTAGAACCATAACGCGAGTCCGAGTCCCTTTCTATTAAAGGTAATTAATGTAATTATTAAAAATATTAAAGTAATATGTTTATTTTTTCATATTGCAATGTTTCAGATCGCACTATCACATTCTGCCGATCTTCTGTATGTTCCCGCCATTGTCAACTTAAGGAATGTGTATTGCAGGCTTTATGATAAAAGTTTTATCTGCATGTTGGCCGATTCCTGTGTCTCTATATAGGCTGAATGTCAACTTGAAGGCGCGAAGTACGAAGTAAAATACCGCCTTAATACCTACTGACGCGCTTGATAATTAATGTTTTTAAAAAAAGGGGCCCGTTTTATACTGATTTAATATAGTTTTACTGTTTATTGCTGATAAATATAAATACTGACAAACCAGCACGGCTATCACGAGATGGCGCGCGAGCTCTCTCTATTTTTCTCGAACTATCCGTCTCTCTCGTAATAGACAACTTAGAAAGAGTCGTATAGTGCGAGAAAAATCGAGAGAGCTCCCGCGCCATTTTGTGATAGCCGTTAAGCATCGTGACAAATACTCGGCGTGTAATCTTGCAGAAACTCATAAACCGAGACGTTTTGGCTGAACGCGAGACAACGCTAGGCCATGCTATTAAAAAAAAGGAAGAATCAGACTTTTGACGTTATTTTGTTGAAATTTGTTGATACATTTATTGAAATTACGCCTCAATACGAATTTAGCGCGTATAAGTTTCCATATCAGAATCGATTATTTTTCATGCTTTAGAATTTAATATGCGCTTTGTGAAGGTCTATCACAACACCGGATCGAAATTATTACTGTTACTTAGATATGGCAAGTCCGCCATTTTGACGTCACTGACAGTTGACGGATATGGCGGCTATGATTTCCAGCAGAAGAACTGAATAATTTAATGAGTCCAAATGTTTCCGAAAATTAATTAACTGTCGCAGTTGGATAAAAACTATCCTAAACGGAAGCTAGAGTAATAATGTACTTATGAAAAAATCTACATGTTTTTCCGTTCATGGGAAGCCGAGATCATTCGGGACACGTAAATGCTTAGTTTGATACTGGCTGATTCCATTTTCAAATTAGAGATTTATTATAAGTGAGAGATTATAATTTTATTCGTTTTAAGTATCTTGACATTGTACGTCCGAACACCAATACGAGTGGAGGAACGAGGCGGGCTTAAGGCACTCAAAGCTCTTCATAGAAGGAGTGGACTTGGGCTGGACTAACAAACTCTGGAAATCCAGTAGGAAGCAGCTCAGAATCATATCTGGGGTGTTCACAGGTCACTTCGGGGTCAAGGATCTCTTGGCCAAGATGGGACTATCAGACAGCTTAGACTGTAGAATGTGTGGCGAGGAGGACGAGACTATGGAACACTTACTGTGTGAATGTCATGCCCTTGCCAGACAAAGAATGAATTACTTTGGTAACGGCTATCCGCAACCAAAGGAATTCAAGGCACTTCCGCTGAGCTGCATCATCCGCTATGTGGAAATGATGGAGCGAAGTTGGGAGTAGACGTAAGGAGAGGGCAAATGCACAAAAGATCCCACTGGGTCGAAGTGCATCCGAAAGGGCCCTCATCTAGATAAGATAAGATAAGATAAGATTGTACGTCCGAAATGGGTACGTACGTACACAGTTTAAACAATAAACTATCTTTATCTTTATCTTTATCTAAGTACCTAAGAAATGCTTTCTACCGCTTAAAAATACTCTACAGAATTCGGAAATATCTCTCGGTAAAGGTTAGGGAAATACTCGTAGAAGCACTGGTACTGTCACCATTCAACTATGCAGACATAGTGTATGGACCCAGACTATTAGCAGATACAAAAAAATACATACAACGCGTTCAAAATGCGTGTACTCGCTTCGGCTACGAAATCCCTAAGCGAGCGCATATTACTCCTTACCTAAACGACAAGGCAAAGTTAAATATGGCAAACAGGAGGACAGTATTCTCTATTCCTAACTGTATACATCCATTGACGACCATCCGAACAACACTACCGAAGCACCACTTAACAAAATGTTATTTGTCTTTTCTGTGACCGACACAACACAAAGGCTCGGTCTGAAAACCAGCGCTGGGCTACCTGCTCAGCACATGCTGAGACTTGAGACCTATTGCTTCACAATAATACAAATGTAACATTACATTACATTAATTAGTTGTTTAGTTTATTAGTTGTAAGCACATATCTATGTTTTAGTTGCTATAGATTATTTGTGGCAATAAATATCTTGAAGTTTGAACCCTAAAAACGTGTCAATATTTATCAAGAAAAATAGATATAGACTAGCTGTACCTGCGACTTCGTTTGCATGGTAATGTGGTGGGAGTTAACGAATTTCTTATTTTGGACATAGGACACATGCAGTTCTAATTTAACCTTTCAAGTAAAACGTTGAACAAACCTATTTTAGCTAAAATGCCGTTAAAAATCTTTTTCACTTCTCATGCTCAAAAAGTGCATCATATTAGACTTGGCAAGCGGGGCTAAAGTAGTACATTTAGACCCTAGGGAAAATATGTATACATATTTATGATTTATAAATTATTTTAATTTGACCACTCACAACAGTTCAATGTTACATCCACCAATCACAACTCTTTAAAAAAACATTAGTATTTGCTATCTACTAACCAGGGTACAGCTAGACATTAAAATCGACCAATCAGGAAACAGAATTCAATTCAAACATTGGGTGTTTTTCAAGCGTGGTTAACTGCATACATGAGTCATGTATGCAGTTACTACGCTTGAACGTTTGGATGGAGCTATAGTCGGTCAGAGGCGTTTATTTTTTTAATTATTGTAAATTAGGGAATGGAAAACTCCTAATGTTTGAATTGAATTCTGTTTCCTGATTGGTCGATTTTAATGTCTAGCTGTATTCTGGTTAGTAGACAGCAAATACTAATGTTATTTTAAAGAGTTGTGATTGGTGGATGTAATTACATGAAGATTGAGCGGGATAGACTACGCCGCTATTAGACGGTCAGAGGCGTTTATTCGTCTTGTGATTATTTTGTATCTGTGTCAAAACAGTTTATTAAAAAGAATGGCGCCAAATTGAACAATCTTTTCGCCTTGGTATAATATTGTTGATTGTGGAATGTGGATGGATAATTTTTATTTTTACTATTTTCTCGCCGTCGAAGTGAAAAGTAGAGTGTATAACTCTGGTCTAAAAGCCATATTACCCCTCGAACTATTTCCCCTCACTTCGTTCGGGAAAATATCCATCTCGTGGTAATATGGCTTACTTTAGACCCTTGTCATACAATCTACTATTCTTTGATGTTTAAATTAGTAAGAAAGGGACAAAACTCGTTTTATGGGGTAATAGTTTAGTAGATGTTGTTATGAGATCCAACAGGTAGGACACAGGCTGCAGCATTTAATTTTTATATATCTTCTTCTCTACATATTTATAATATAACACTGTTTTATATTAAATAAATACAAACGTGATGACTGAAATCATCTTGAGTCACTCCGACTCTCAGGTAAAGATGTGTATAGAATTAATAAATAGATTTAATAATCCTTTCGAGTACCCGGAGTAGGTACCCATTGACCGGTAAGTGTTTACGTGGAACAAAAGATCTCTTTTTTATCGTCTGAATTTATATTTTCCAAGCTATACCTAACCACTAAGTTCTAGAACCATAACGCGAGTCCGAGTCCCTTTCTATTATAGGTAATTAATGTAATTATTAAAAATATTAAAGTAATATGTTTATTTTTTCATATTGCAATGTTTCAGATCGCACTATCACATTCTGCCGATCTTCTGTATGTTCCCGCCATTATTGTCAAGTTAAGGAATGTGTATTGCAGGCTTTATGATAAAAGTTTTATCTGTATGTTGGCCGATTCCTGTGTCTCTATATAGGGTGAATGTCAACTTGAAGGCGCGAAGTACGAAATAAAATACCGCCTTAATACCTACTGACGCGCTTGATAATTAATGTTTTAAAAAAAAGGGGCCCGTTCTTTACTGATTTAATATAGTTTTACTGTTTATTGCTGACAAACCAGCACGGCTATCACAAGACGGCGCGCGAGCTCTCTCTATTTTTCTCGAACTATCCGTCTCTCTCGTAATATACAACTTAGAAAGAGACGTATAGTGCGAGAAAAATCGAGAGCTCCCGCGCCATCTTGTGATAGCCGTTAAGTATCGTGACAAATACTCAGCGTGTAATCTTGCAGAAACTCATAAACCTAGACGTTTTGGCTGAACGCGAGACAACGCTAGGCCATGCCATTAAAAAAAAAGGATGAGTCAGACTTTTGACGTTATTTTGTTGAAATTTGTTGATACATTTATTGAAATTACGCCTCAATACGAATTTAGCGCGTATAAGTTTCCATATCAGAATCGATTATTTTTTTATGCTTTAGAATTTAATATGCGTTTTGTGAAGGTCTATCACAACACCGGATCGAAATTATTACTGTTAGTTAGATATGGCAAGTCCGCCATTTTGACGTCACTGACGGATATGGCGGCTATGATTTCAAGACGAAGAACTGAATAATTTAATGAGGTCAAATGTTTCCGAAAATTAATTAACTGTCGCAGTTGGATAAAAACTTTCCTAAACGGAAGCTAGAGTAATAAAATACTTATGAAAAAATCTACATGTTTTTCCGTTCATGGGAAGCCGAGATCATTCGGGACACGTAAATGCTTAGTTTGATACTGGCTGATTCCATTTTCAAATTAGAGATTTATTATAAGTGAGAGATGAGAGAAGAGATAAGGATTTTTTTTTCATCATTCTACGACAACGTATTTCTGAGCCAGCCCGTTAATGTACAATTATAAATTCGATCACAGAGATTTTTTCTATTTTTATTATCACATGCTAACAATATACCTTCCTAGTTAAAGGAAACTGAACGGTCTAACTCGGCCGTCCAACAGTGACAACTTTGATAGGCGGGAAAAACTGTATTAGAGAAATATAGGGATCGGTAATGTGCGCCCTTAATATGTTTGTTTTCGGAATATATAAGCAGGGTGGACGGCGGGGTAGGTTAACGTCGAATAAAAGTTGAAAATGGATATGGGAGTGATCTCCGGTTCGGTCGCTGTGAAAAAAATTAAATACTTTCTACCTACTTTATTCACCCAAAATTGTTAAATAATGCATGAGCAAGTTTAAAAACCGGCCAAGTGCGAGTCGGACTCGCGCACCGAGGGTTCCGTACAAAATGAAATGTTTTTTTACCAATTTACATGTAGGGGAGGAACAATAAAAATTTTTTTTTTCATGATTTTATTCTACTGTTTTGTCGGCGTGATTGGTTTATATACCCTCGCCGAATTGCAGTTTTCTAGTTGTAAGGGTTACTGAGCTAAGCCGAAGACGGATGGACAGACAGACAGACGGACGGACGGACATGGCGAAACTATAAGGGTTCCTTGTTGACTACGGAACAAAATGTGGAAACACCTTAGAAGTTCGGCAAGTCTAGGTGATACTGATATACCCATTATCCCTCAACATCTACGTAACCCTGACGGCTTAAACAATTTTTTCTTGGATCCTCCAGGTAATTCTAATACCGACTGCGAAATGCTGGCCTATTATGAAGCACAAAAAACCACAAGTCGGGTGTTCAACATAACCGACTGCACAGAGTCACAGGTTTCAAAAATAATCACGTCCATCACGACGAATGCAAGTGGCAATGACGCTATCTCAATCGAAATGATACGCCTGACTCTTGACGTAACTTTGCCGGTTATAATTATAACACACATTATTAAAAATTCCATCCGAACAAACGCTTACCCAGAAGCCTGGAAAATAGCCAAGGTAAAAGCAATACCAAAATCGAACAGGACCGAGGAATACAAAGATCTCAGACCGATTAGTATCCTGCCGGTACTATCAAAAGTTCTTGAGAAAATTGTCTGTGAGCGGCTATCTAAGTATCTGGAAGATAAGGACCACCAGGTTTACTCCCATGTACACAGTCGGGGTTCCGCAGTAAACATGGGACAGCGACAGCTAATAGCGAAAGTTACGGACGATATTATTGAAGCCTCCGACAAGGGAATGGGATCCATTCTAGTACTCTTGGACTTCTCGCGTGCCTTTGATTGCCTTAATCCAACATTGCTGCTTTCCAAAATGGCACATTATGGAATATCCCCTGCTTCATGCAAATGGTTCCACTCTTTTCTCAAAAATAGAAAGCAATATGTTGAGATGGAAACAGACCAGGGGTTACTGAGGTCGCGAACACGGGAAATCACGCGCGGCACACCGCAGGGCTCTATCTTAAGTTCGTTGCTTTTTATTCTTTATACAGCGGATTTAGTAATAGTATTTTATGCAACTGTTTTATAAGCAGGGTCTTAAAACGCGAGTGTCGTGAGTTGCGATGCGAGCCTTGGCGAGCATCGCAATTAAAGACGCCACGAGCGTTTTAAGACCAAGTTATACACCGTTGCATACAATATTTTTTCTACGACTATTTTAAATAAATAGCATAATTTGACTTTTCAGGCAGTAAGTTTTCCGTTAGTTCTATTACTACTCACGCAATTTCATCAGCGGTGCAGTTATTTTCAACTTCGTCCATTTTAAAAGGAACGTACACATTTTTCTTCACTTCACAAACACGAATCAAATCTTAAGAAGTTATTAATAACGAATAGTTATCATATTTGACATATTTCGTCTTTTAATTTTGAACTGGAACTTTGGTGGGAAATTGGAAACATGACACATTGACACCTCTTGTTTATGGTCTGTTTTGTTCTTAATTCAACTTGCCAGAACTGTCATATTAAGACCAAGGTTTTTCTTAAGTTGGCAGCAATGCCTTTAGTACAATAATTTATTTGAAGTAAATACATTCAGTGGTTTGTTAAGTTGGTAGTACCTAATGTATTTTATGTTTCGGCATGGCCCTCTAGATTAGTCGCGTCGCGGCCTACTCGATCGTGTCTAGTAGGCCGTGGCACAATGTAGCACTACCCAGGTTTAGAAGCGTATGGCTGCTAAGCGTATCGTTTTGGCGACAAAACAGCACGGTTGTGCCGTACTGTTATGGGGAATAGAGTATAGACTTTTCTGCAGACTTATTTTGTATGTCTTTATATTAGTGTTCGGGACTATGTAAATGACAGATAAAAGTACAGGAGTAGAAAAATGTTTATATATCTTCTTCTCTACATATTTATAATATAACACTGTTTTATATTAAATAAATAAAAACGTGATGACTGAAATCATCTTGAGTCACTCCGACTCTCAGGTAAAGATGTGTATAGAATTAATAAATAGATTTAATAATCCTTTCGAGTACCCGGAGTAGGTACCCATTGACCGGTAAGTGTTTACGCGGAACAAAAGATCTCTTTTTTAACGTCTTAATTTATATTTTCCAAGCTATACCTAACCACTAACTAAGTTCTAGAACCATAACGCGAGTCCGAGTCCCTTTCTATTAAAGGTAATTAATGTAATTATTAAAAATATTAAAGTAATATGTTTATTTTTTCATATTGCAATGTTTCAGATCGCACTATCACATTCTGCCGATCTTCTGTATGTTCCCGCCATTGTCAACTTAAGGAATGTGTATTGCAGGCTTTATGATAAAAGTTTTATCTGCATGTTGGCCGATTCCTGTGTCTCTATATAGGCTGAATGTCAACTTGAAGGCGCGAAGTACGAAGTAAAATACCGCCTTAATACCTACTGACGCGCTTGATAATTAATGTTTTTAAAAAAAGGGACCCGTTTTATACTGATTTAATATAGTTTTACTGTTTATTGCTGATAAATATAAATACTGACAAACCAGCACGGCTATCACGAGATGGCGCGCGAGCTCTCTCTATTTTTCTCGAACTATCCGTCTCTCTCGTAATAGACAACTTAGAAAGAGTCGTATAGTGCGAGAAAAATCGAGAGAGCTCCCGCGCCATTTTGTGATAGCCGTTAAGCATCGTGACAAATACTCGGCGTGTAATCTTGCAGAAACTCATAAACCGAGACGTTTTGGCTGAACGCGAGACAACGCTAGGCCATGCTATTAAAAAAAAAGGAAGAATCAGACTTTTGACGTTATTTTGTTGAAATTTGTTGATACATTTATTGAAATTACGCCTCAATACGAATTTAGCGCGTATAAGTTTCCATATCAGAATCGATTATTTTTCATGCTTTAGAATTTAATATGCGCTTTGTGAAGGTCTATCACAACACCGGATCGAAATTATTACTGTTACTTAGATATGGCAAGTCCGCCATTTTGACGTCACTGACAGTTGACGGATATGGCGGCTATGATTTCCAGCAGAATAGATCCAACAGGTAGGACACAGGCTGCAGCATTAAATTTTTATATATCTTCTTCTCTACATATTTATAATATAACACTGTTTTATATTAAATAAATACAAACGTGATGACTGAAATCATCTTGAGTCACTCCGACTCTCAGGTAAAGATGTGTATAGAATTAATAAATAGATTTAATAATCCTTTCGAGTACCCGGAGTAGGTACCCATTGACCGGTAAGTGTTTACGTGGAACAAAAGATCTCTTTTTTAACGTCTGAATTTATATTTTCCAAGCTATACCTAACCACTAAGTTCTAGAACCATAACGCGAGTCCGAGTCCCTTTCTATTAAAGGTAATTAATGTAATTATTAAAAATATTAAAGTAATATGTTTATTTTTTCATATTGCAATGTTTCAGATCGCACTATCACATTCTGCCGATCTTCTGTATGTTCCCGCCATTATTGTCAAGTTAAGGAATGTGTATTGCAGGCTTTATGATAAAAGTTTTATCTGTATGTTGGCCGATTCCTGTGTCTCTATATAGGGTGAATGTCAACTTGAAGGCGCGAAGTACGAAGTAAAATACCGCCTTAATACCTACTGACGCGCTTGATAATTAATGTTTTAAAAAAAAGGGGCCCGTTCTTTACTGATTTAATATAGTTTTACTGTTTATTGCTGACAAACCAGCACGGCTATCACAAGACGGCGCGCGAGCTCTCTCTATTTTTCTCGAACTATCCGTCTCTCTCGTAATATACAACTTAGAAAGAGACGTATAGTGCGAGAAAAATCGAGAGCTCCCGCGCCATCTTGTGATAGCCGTTAAGTATCGTGACAAATACTCAGCGTGTAATCTTGCAGAAACTCATAAACCTAGACGTTTTGGCTGAACGCGAGACAACGCTAGGCCATGCCATTAAAAAAAAAGGATGAGTCAGACTTTTGACGTTATTTTGTTGAAATTTGTTGATACATTTATTGAAATTACGCCTCAATACGAATTTAGCGCGTATAAGTTTCCATATCAGAATCGATTATTTTTTTATGCTTTAGAATTTAATATGCGTTTTGTGAAGGTCTATCACAACACCGGATCGAAATTATTACTGTTAGTTAGATATGGCAAGTCCGCCATTTTGACGTCACTGACGGATATGGCGGCTATGATTTCAAGAAGAAGAACTGAATAATTTAATGAGGTCAAATGTTTCCGAAAATTAATTAACTGTCGCAGTTGGATAAAAACATTCCTAAACGGAAGCTAGAGTAATAAAATAATTATGAAAAAATCTACATGTTTTTCCGTTCATGGGAAGCCGAGATCATTCGGGACACGTAAATGCTTAGTTTGATACTGGCTGCTTCCATTTTCAAATTAGAGATTTATTATAAGTGAGAGATGAGAGAAGAGATAAGGATTTTTTTTTCATCATTCTACGACAACGTATTTCTGAGCCAGCCCGTTAATGTACAATTATAAATATTCGATCACAGAGATTTTTTCTATTTTTATTATCACATGCTAACAATATACCTTCCTAGTTAAAGGAAACTGAACGGTCTAACTCGGCCGTCCAACAGTGACAACTTTGATAGGCGGGAAAAACTGTATTAGAGAAATATAGGGATCGGTAATGTGCGCCCTTAATATGTTTGTTTTCGGAATATATAAGCAGGGTGGACGGCGGGGTAGGTTAACGTCGAATAAATGTTGAAAATGGATATGGGAGTGATCTCCGGTTCGGTCGCTGTGAAAAAAATTAAATACTTTCTACCTACTTTATTCACCCAAAATTGTTAAATAATGCATGAGCAAGTTTAAAAACCGGCCAAGTGCGAGTCGGACTCGCGCACCGAGGGTTCCGTACAAAATGAAATGTTTTTTTATTTTTATATTTGAGTTGATTGAATGAAAGGTAAATAAAGTGCGGTTTACGATTTATGACGTATTAAGAAAGCTACTTACTAGCTCTCGTTCAAACCAATTTTCGGTGGAAGTTTACATGGTAATGTACATCATGTATTTTTTTAGTTTTATCATTCTCTTATTTTAGAAGTTACAGGGGACACACACACACACACATTTTACCACTTTGGAAGTGTCTCTCGCGCAAACTACCTATTCAGTTTAGAAAAAATGATATTAGAAACCTCAATATCATTTTTGAAGACCTATCCATAGATACACCACACGTATGAGTATGATGAAAAAAAACCCCTAAAAATGTAGAGCTAAATTAAGAGTCAACAGTAAGCTCGATTCTCCATACAAACGTAGTTACGCTCTGATTTTAAGACTACGTGTTGGATTGTAACGAAACTTCGCGTGTACAATGACATGAGGTATATCCAGGTCTGTAATTAGTTTATGTAGCTTCAGATAATACCATAGTAAAAAAAAAGCGAATTTAAGATTTTCATCCAAAACTTGTTTTTGCTGTATTTCGTTTGTTTTATAAACTGGAACCATATAAACTAATAACATACATAGATAATTAGTATACCTCATGTCATTGTCTATGCAAAGTTTCGTCACAATTGAACAAGTCGTTTTAAAATTAGAACGAAACTCCGTTTGTATGGGAAGGTGTAATTTGGCCGAGCTTACTGCGGACTCTTAATAAAAAAAAAACGCATTGCGTGATTTTTTTTTTGTCGGTGGCTAATTAATTAATTTAAGTAGGTAGTTGAATATCTACCAAAGTCTCTTGCCAGCACAGATAAAGAAATGATCCAAAAACGACGGGCCAGTTTTTGACTTATACTTACCTAAAATGTGAAATATATTTTTTTGTTTCGTTAGAATCTGTTTTTAATATTCCTCAAATTTTAATCAGACGTAGATGTTATTAATGGATTTTGCAAAAAAAAATCTTATCCTACCAATATTTTTTTCCCTCTAAAATTATTCAGCACGCAATATATCAAAGAAAGAAAGAAAGAAAGAAACCACAAGCGACCACGTTTCAGTGCCATATGTCATCACTGGCAACACACACTGGTCAAAGACTTTCGTCTTGAGACACTGCGGAATATTGGACGAAAAGATTTGCCGTAGCTTCCCGAACGCTGCCCAGCCGAGTCGGGTTCGGCGATTGACATCTTTCTCGTAGTTGGACCTACCTAACTGGATCGTCTGTCCTAGGTATACATAATCGTCTACAATTTCGAGCGTAAAGTGTCCGATTGTAATGGGAGTTGGTACTACATGGGCATTTGACATAATCTTCGTCTTATCCATGTTCATTCTTAGACCAACTCGCTCGGATGCTTTACTGAGGTCATCGAGCATCGTACTTAAGTCCTCCATGGTCTCAGCCAAGATAACTATATTAAGAGTATGGGATGTTTTTTTTATTAAGATCCTGTTGTACCATTTGATCGGCGTGCTTGATTTATATACCCACTAGCTTCTGCCCGCGACTCTGTCCGTGTGGAACTCGTTGATATCGCAGCACCATACATACTCTTACCCCCCATTTCACCCCCTTAGGGGATGACTTCGGGGATAAAAACTATCCTATGTCACTCTCCATCTCTTCAACTATCACCACTTAAAAAAAATCACGTCAATTCGTCGCTTTGTTTTGCCGTGAAAGACGTACAAACAAACAAACGCACACGTATACTTTCCCATTTATAATATTAGTATGGATTCCGAATTACCGCTTTCTAGCAGTAAGGGTCACTGAGCTAATGCCGCAGACGGACAGACGGATATGGCGTAACTTATGGAACCATTATACTTGCGCCATTTCCGTCTGTCCGTCCGGAACCCTACAAAACAATAACTATTCATGATATCGGTATGAAACAAAATATTGCTTGAAGTATTAAAAAGTAAAGGAATTTTCGTTATTTACAAGTAAAGGAAAATTGTTGCGTGGGATTGAGATAAACCAACCAACCGATAGGGGCACCCCACGACCAATTACATTTTTCCCCTTTTCTCTTGTAAAACTTAGAAACAAGTTTCAACACAGAACTCGCGAACAAGACGAAAAACAGGGCCATTATTATGGCTTATTTGTAGTGTCGTCCGGCGAAATTTGAGTTATTTATTGGAGCACATTTGCGCCGGGTGATAAATGCCGTCAAACGGCTGTTCGGGTCGCTTCCTGAGCCTTGTTGTTGTTTCCCTATGTTTGCGAGTTTACGGTGTAGTGTAGTACGTAAGTAGACCCTAATAATATCTCATGTCTATTCGTGTTTTCCTCAAGGGAGGGAAAAGCTTATAGGCTTCATTAACATTGCAGGTAATGCTAATGACGTATTTTAATAACAATACGTAGACAAGAGGTTACGTAGACAACCTCTACAGTAGGTATCTTTTTCAACGTCCTGTTGTCGTGTCATTTAGGTATTTACGTACATGTTCCTTCTACGTTGGCTAAATAGCGTCGTACAACCTATGTCTAAAACCACGAACCATTCAACGAATACCAGCTGCCATGCAAGAGCCGGCGAGATTCGGATTAAGGCGCCGTAGGTTCATGGTCTTCTCTCCCTCTCACTGAACATAAGCGTGAGCGAGATGGAAGTGCGTGCTCGGAAGCGCCTAAATAATGTTTTTTAATTTTAATTTTTTGGCCGTTTAAATAAATAAAAAAGTAAAAACTGAGTTCTCTCAAACATGATATTGCCGATTTTTAGAAGCCATTTTAATATTTTTAGCTTTTGTGCATAATTTGCAACAAATATTTTAAGTGTAATTTAGACCCTTTTAGACTTTAGACCTATGTTCGTGATTTTTTTCTATCGTGCGAAAATTGCTTAATCATGTTTTTAAACACTGATTTCCCTGCAGAAAAGCCTCATGATTACTATTCGTATTTTTTTGAAACCATATTATTATAAACAGACGCATTATATTGTTTCAAAAACTCTGTTCGCTTAACTTCGCTGAACCTACGGCGCCTTAAGTACTCTGTGAATGCGTAGGCAATGATAAAAAAACCGGTCAAGTGCGAGTCTGACTCGCGCACCGAGGGTTCCGTACAAACGAACAATTAACTCAAGGTAAAGTAAATGTCCCAATATTTGTAAAGTTACTTATTTTAACCCAACACAATAGAATTCAATTTCAAACAACGAGTAACTTTTACACCGAGACAATTAAATCGCGATCTTTTTTTGACCTGCTATTGAAAATAAATATACGCGTCCCAATCCCAACCCCATTAATTCTAGAAAAATCTTAACATCGCGAATGGGGTCAGCGCCATCTATCGGCCCCATTTGGTACTAACGTGCAAGGGCAATCTGCTTAGTATGTATGTTGGTCTTTTAGCGATTATTGTTTATCACGTGAACCGATTTCTATTATTTTTGTTTTATTTGAAAGAGAGTATTTCTTTTATGGTCTTATAGGAATTTCTAAACGAAAAAACACTTATAAAGTTGATTAAATTGCAAACTTAACTAGGCAATGATTTTTGTAAATAAAACAAAAAACATGTTAGATACAGAATAAAAAAAAATCCAGTAATATTTATGTTTATCTTAATCATAAGTAATTATTTCTAATTTTTCGCTTCGATAACTTCGGAGATAAGGGGGGGGGGGAATGGTATTTTTTTAAACATTTTCCTTCATAGATCAAAACTTTACCAATGTAGAAAAAAAAGCTGTTTCAAAAAGTGCAACTCAAGCCCTTTCATATGATACCCCACTTGACCTAATACATGAATATATTTATTTTGCCCCCTCCTCAAAATGAAAACAAAACAAAAAATACGCTTGATACAGAAAAAGTTATACTTTTCCAGTAATATTTACGTTTATCTTATTCACAAGTAATAATTTCAAATTTTTCGCTTGGGTAACTTCGGAGATAAGGGGGGGAGGGGGGGAATGGTATTTTTTTTACATTTTCCTTCATAAATCGAAATTTTACCACCGTAGAAAAAAAAGAAAAAGTGCTTCGGAAAGTGCAACTCAAGCCCTTTCAAATGATACCCCACTTGACCTAAAAGTTGACCTTTTTTTTGCCCCCTCCTCAAATTCGTAATATTTCATAGTAAATTTAAATAGATAATTAAATTTTTCATTTTTCATGCACGCGGATAACTCTCATTTATAACCATTCCAAATTTCAAATTGATAGCTTAAGTAGTTCGTGAGATATTTCACTTTGTGACAGACAGACAGACAGACGGACGGAGTCGCACCGTAAGGGTTCCTTTTTACCATTTTTGGTACGGAACCCTAAAAAAGGTAGATAGGTTGTGAGCGCTTCAAAAGCGGCATACCAAAACTGAGTTAATCGCAACAACTTGCTTCAGTCTCGTGTCGTCAATGGAAACGTGTAAACGTGTCTCTGCTGTCGGATTTAATGTTTTTTTTTTTCAAATTTTAAAATTATTCAAGTTGTCACTTCTGTCGGCACTCCCGGAGTGCAACCAGATCTTTTTTATTTATATAAGTGGTCTGTGTGTAACGTAAGTTTCTGTATGAGTTATTACGATTAAAATCATAAGACAAGAAACAGTCACAACTCACAAACCGGCCGCTTACACAATAAACGAAAACAATAAAACTCCGAGCCAGTCGAAACTTCCTACTGAATTATTAAAATGCCGTACCGTTGTTGCCGTGTCGTCACTAATCTGTCTTCTGTCAGCGAGAGACGGAGATTTTGAAATAAAATAAAACTTTGTTACTAAGGCGAAAAGCATTATATTTTACGAATTTGTTACTGTTGAGACGCTCAGGAGAGCTTTTATAAATTTCAGTCAACTTTTTAGAAAAGGAGCGATAGGTTCAGCAAATCTAGAACAGTTATATGCAAACAAGTTATGTATTTCTATAACAATACCATCAGGTATAAATCTAAAGAAAAGAGGAAAGGTTATAGGTATCTGTTGACAGGCCACTATGCCAAAATCAAATGTGGAACAACTTGTTGTAGTATGGAAAACAAAAAACACACATATTATGCTACCTGGTTTCCTAGTTTTCCTACCGGATGAAATTGGAGGGCCTACCGCAAAACCAAAACGAACTTCGTGTATCTCACTCTCTGTCGCACTTGCTAGTTCGAGCGACCAGGGAAGTCCGTCCAGCTTGCACAATCTTGGATTTAAAATACTTACCCTAATCTAACCAAGAACTTGTCTGTAACTCATATCGATTGGACGCACTTAACTGGTTTAATTGACTTGTCACTGTTATACCTCCCTCAGTTTTCCAAATCCTGAAATATAAATGATAAATTGTGAAAGTTATACAGTTTGTAAATAAGTAAGCAAGGACACGATGACGGTATTGACGTTCTTGGTTTGCACGATCGAGCCGTGACGTGACTTTCATGAATTTCTGCTAATTTGAATATCGTCACAAAGTGCCTTTGTTTCCCACCAAACTCACGTGTGCACGTGGATTGTCGTGAAACAATTTAACGTCTCTATAGCAAACTAGTATAACTCAAACACTTTTTGTTTCGTGCCATATTTATCAGACACCGAGTAAGTTTAACGCGGCTATCGCAGGCAATTAGTGAGTCGGTAGTCTACTCAAACGAATTGATGAACGTTCTGGATTAGAGACTGAACGACGCAGCCTTTGCGCGCCCTTGTCGACGAGCAATATATAGCCAACTAGCCAGTGGAGCTAGCGGGAAAAGTTAAATATGAAGTCATTCTCTCCCTCTTTGATAACGCGAGGATACATCAATGGTGTCGAAATAGTACATTGTGATACAAGTGAGGTATGTTGATAATTACATCAGAGGCGAAATTGTTCACGCGAACCGCAGGTGAGCGTGATAAGGAAGCCGAGGATGTAATTATCAAAGCTCACGCGTATCATACGACGTTTTTCAACACATTTTGCGAGGAAAAAATCATTTTCATAAGATGAAAATGTTATAGCCCTGCCAAATTATTAACTTTACATTAAGCAAATCATTAAGATGACAACAGGTTTTTACTCACAATTGCACATCGCCAAGAATTTCCAGTGGCGTCCATTCTATTTATCACTTTTCTAGTCACCACGAGTCAACATTTTTGATAATAACCAAACACGCATAAACAAATTTTACAAATATTGTGAAATAAATAACCTATAATGGCACCCAACAGTTTTTTTTTCGTGAAGTTTGCGCAGTGTGGGCACAGAAATCTCTAAACAGCCAATACAAAATAAAATTATATTTTCATTTTAAAATGTTATCTGTATTTAAATTCATGTAAAATGTTATGAAGAATGAATAGTTTTACTAAATTAAACGTTTCCAAAAAGAACGTATACAAAAAGAAATAGTCATTTAATTTACAAAAAGGATTTAATTTGTTTTTCACCTCACCGGCTCGAAAAGACTTGCTTTATCGCTCAAAATCTGCGCCCAAAAGTCCATTTTATCTGCTAGCGTGGAAAGAGTTTTTGAATTTGGAACGTGACGGTCGATCGCGAGACCCAACTTTTTTCTATACAGAATGAGAGGTGCGTTCAGAAACTGATGGTGTTATGCCAATAATAAATTGTTATTATTTTGATAAAATAAAATTAATAATACTTATTCTCTCTTAATTAAGTAGGTACATACGAAATATTAACATTTAGACTGACTTATAAGGATAAAATACGAATAAATAATTTTAAAATGTCGTTTGATTTTTCTAAAAATTTCGCTTCTTTCAAATTTGGAACGCACCGTTTGAAAAGTTAATTTAAGAAAAAACTCACATTTAATTTTGTTTTGTTCTAAAGCCACATACAGTAAAACCAAAATAATTGTGGTTATTTATAGATTTTAGTGCAGAAGCTATACATATGTGAATTGTGATGCCTGCTAAGTTAGCGGAAAAAGTGAAAAAAGCGTATTTGAGTCTTAGTTTAAACCGTGAGTACCTACCCAACAATACTTTGACTTTTTTAGTGTAGGTAAGCGTGAGGTTATTTAAAGATGCAAAAATATTTATGTAACATTTAATAATTATAAAATGCTAGATCTTGATGAGATGTAAACAAACCTTTATTGAAAATGAGTATAAGGTCCAAATTACTTCCATTACATTTACTTACCTACAATTTTCCTCGCGGTGGTGAGGTGAAAAATTGTGTGTTTCGTTCGGCAGCAAAATTGTTTGGCGTCTCGTGCCTTGAAAGCCTCGCTATGCTCAGGATTGTACTTTTGAACCATTCGCTTCGCTCATGGTTCAATTTTACAATCCTTCGCTAGCTCGGCTTTCAATACTAAGCACTTGCACCAAACAACAACTTTGCAGCCTTGCATAACAAATAACTATAGTCGAGTAAGAATCCATTTGCCGAAAATTAAAAAAAAGCTGTACACTCTGTACAACCCGGTTAATTTAAGAATGCACCGTGTTCATGCATATATCTTGCTGCAAGGTGCCAACGTGACTTAATCGGGATATAACCATAACACACAAGTGTTGTAATGTTATAAAACACGCGTTTTTAATATCCAGGATTATGAGCCTAAAAGCGACACAATAAAAGGTACGTTACGAGCAATTGTGTTGAAAAGGACTTTACAGTACATATGGTGCTACTTTCCCGCACTAGTGCGGAAAAGCGCACTTTCCGTGCATATGTCAAACTTTAAAGAGCCATATATATGTACAGTAAAACGTTGAACGATACACGTGCGAATAGGTAATTCGCAACTCGTGTCGATTTAAAACACTCCCTTCGGTCGTGTTTTAATTTATCACCACTCGTTGCGAATTTCCTATTTTCGGCACTTGTATCGTTAATAACTATTATTTAGTTTTCTTTTCCATTTTTAAATTTTTCTTTTTCAATTTCAAACATTTATTCGTGACGGCAAACTAATTCATAAACATATGGAAAATACAAAAAAAATAGGCGTAAATATATCCGGCCGAGCCCATGTTTAGCTTGAGGCATCTATAATTTTCTGATAGTAGCAGATTAGTTCAACGGACATCTGGAATATACTCTTGGAGAAACTAGGAAAGTCCATTGTTTTTTAAGATTCAATATAATATATGACGTATCCATGTATTTATACTCGAAAGTTTCCGATTTGCTTGGAGTAAATTCCTGTACTGGAATATCGCCGAATCGGGAATGTTTCCGGGGACGGCGCATTACTAGTTATTGGTATTACCTAATTTTGTTACATGTACCAAGTACTTACCAACCAATTTCAATGATTAGATCAACATCAAAACCATCGTACATTACAAAATACCTCCATTATGAATACTTACCTCACAAGATTAGTAATTAGATTAGGGCGAGTCATCCAAACTAAACTAAACGACACGTAAAAAAATAGAATAGCAAATTCTAGTAGAACTCGCTTTTAACACAAATCAAAGTGTATACAGGCCAAAAGTCGGGGGTACTTTTACGGCCCGTTGAAAAGCTACTCGCATTTGCAGACAATGTATGAACTCACAGTAATCAAATCACCAATCAAATTATAAACAAGCCCGTGTTAGCCAACAAGTTCAATTTACATTTTTTTAAATACCTAACCTACCAGAGTAGGTAACAGCTTAGTGGGTATCTGACAGATCAGCTAATCGAAATATTCATGAAACTGGCGACAAGATTAATTAGGTACTGTTCAGTTCGCTTTGTGGCATGAGTGGGAACAATGTTGTGATCAGTATTTTGTAATAAAAACGTTGTTATTGTGGTACTTTCAAAAATAACAATACCTATAATACGCCGCGCGCGTCCCGTCATCGTCATACCCCTGCACCCGCGCGCCTTGCAGGCCAGGACTTAGGGAAGCGGTCGACATATAGTAAACTATTGAAACAATACCTTCGCTTTTTTATCTTCAGTTGTCTATAATAGGCATATCAATCCCGGGAGCCCGCAATTTTTAACACTTCCACAGCCAGGAACCCGCCTAGCGGGCGCCTACGCCGTAGTCGCTTTCCGCTACATACTAGGGACCGGGACACGGGACCGGCTAAGAGCGTAGCACGTAGCGATTCTTGGCAGTGAATGTGTTAATATCGACTTTGCCAAAGGTGAGGTATTTGGAAGCCCTAGTTGTGTATACATATTGAAATAATTGCTGTAACAAATCTTAAATATGATTTGTATCAAAATAATAACAAACACAAATTAATCCTAATTAATTCCATACTATTAAAATATAATTATGTGTACAATTCGGAACACGCGATCAACTTTTGTATTTTTATGTGAAGGCGAAGAACGCGCTCGTATTTCTGAATAGATACCGACACTTGTTGGGGCTTACGAGTACTTTCTGAAATTGCCTCATAAATAACTTATTAACGCAGATATTTATTTTTCCCAGTTGAGAGGTTTAACAGTATCTAAAAAAAAACCATGCCCTAATACAAACCCGGTCTTCCCAAAATCACTTAGCACGAGATTGGAACCACGGTCAAGTTTCCGGACTACAGTTCCTAGCATAAATCCCTTGAAGCGAGAACTCTTGCCAGCTGTAATATTTAGTGGTGGATAATTTGAGGATGTTCCCAAACCAGAATTAGTTGGCACTGTTAAAGCAGCAGACGATCTCAAAGTTTCACTGTGACTATTCGAAAAGTGGCATTTCTCAACTTCAGTATCAAAAGAGATAAACGTATATAAAGGAGCAGTAGATGAAATATTTAACATGATTCCTCAATCATATTAAATATTTCATCTACTACTTTGATACTGATTTGAGAAATGCCACTTTTAGAATTATCGATTATCTACGGTTATCTGTTAGGTGGTCAACTTTGGGCACGTTTTCGCCTAGTCAGACATACAGTCTAAAGATAAAGATAAAGATAAAGATAAAGATTATTTATTTGTTAAACATGGGTAATTTACATTCAGATCTTAAATTTAAATATATTTCCATCCATGTTTTGCCTTGCGGCGTACAAATTCTAAATTGAATTTAAAATTAAAATTGTCTTCTGGCTGTTTTTTAATATATTAGTAGCTTTTGTCCGCTACTTTGTGCGCGTGGAAGTCGTTTAAAGACGGTGTTCCCGGTGTGTGGGAATTTCTGTTAACTTCGGCATATTGCAGAATAAATTCACAGAAATAAAATTAGCATAATAATTTCTTGAAAAAAATCTATTTTTTTCTTTTTTTGTACGAAATAATTTAATGTAGCATTAACAGTTATTGTCTTATTGAACAAGGATTCAAGACCAGAAGGTCCAAGAAGACACATTAAATAAAAAAAAATGTACATCCGAGGCAGTTTTTGCCTAATATCGAACGAAGTCACTTGGTAAACCTTCTTGAAGTGTACTTATAGGAACCTTACAACGTTTAAAAAGTTGTTACATCACAGTTAAGAGCCTTTAAACTGGTTAAATCTGCAAATCTGATTTAATTAAAATATTGAATATCTTGATAACAGTAAGAGTTAAGATACTACTGTCTTGGAGAAATTAACTTTATTTGATCTAACCTATGCCCCCTTGCAATTAACGGAAATTGACAAAAACACGTAGTATGGGCGTAATATACGCTACTAGCTTTTGCCCGCGACTTCGTCCGCGAAGAACTTGAGAAGAAATATTTCTATTTTTTTTTAAGCGTGACCTTAATTACTTATCGCTGTCCCAAAGAAACTACTACCATTTTCAGGGATGGTTTTCGAGATAAAAACTATCCTGAATCCTTCCAAGGGTCTCAATTTATCATATAATATATGCTTATGATTCATCTATGCCTATGTTCATGTAATTCCGTTCTGGGTTTAGGCGTAAAAGGTTTAAATTGCTAAAATGCTTAATTGAAATGTCAGTTTTTTTTTAATATACACATGTTTGTAACTACTTAAATTGTTTGTTTTTCATAATGTATTGAAGGTTTTTTCTTATGTCTACTAAGCTACATTACCTATTGTTTTTTTTTGCCAAAATCCGTTTAGTAGTTTCAATAACGTTTGTCCGGGGTGCCTGTAAAGTTTTGAAAGCAAAATTATCATAGGGCAAAACACGTAGAGCTTTCCATCTTTATCCCTAGTCCCCATTTAACGGTGATATAGAATATATATTATTTTGATTAGCCAAAATAAACTTCACAAAATAAATAAAATGATGACCTTTTTTCGGTTTGTGAGCAGTTCTAACCTAACCTACTATTCTGCTAGCAGCAGGATTATGTATTCTGAATTAATGGCTTACCAATTAATAATAATATATGTCCGACCGAAGAACTCCCTTACTTCAAAAAATACTTGTTCCCCATACTTTCAACCCCGAACCTCCAACCTTAAAGGAAGAGTATGAAAACGCAGTACTTAATTTGTTGTCTAGTCCTTGACCGAACTGACAATACTCTTATTTTAAAATTCTCTTGCTCCATGTATAAATTTCCAACTCTTTTCTGCCCCTTTATGGGGTGAATCTCTTTTAAAACCCATTATTTTTCAAGGAAACAGTCTAAAACCGAAGTAACAAATCTCTTACTTTAAAAATGTCTTGCTCATCATAAAGACTTATAACCCCTTAAGGAATTTATTAAAAAAAACACTGAAATCAGTTTTCTAGTTTTTAAACAAACAGTCTAAAACCGATGTGGCAAATCTCTTAGGTTTAAAAATGGCTTGGTCTCTGTACAAACTATGAACCCCCTTTTAATTCTCTTAGGAGATAAATAAATAAAAACCGGGCAAGTGCGAGTCCGACTCGCGCACTAAGGGTTCCGTACCATTATCTATAAAAACAGCACAAAAAAAAAGTTTTTTGTATCGGAGACCCCTTCAATATTTATTTTATTTTATTTTTAGTATTTGTTGTTATAGCGGCAACAGAAATAGGTACATAATTTGTGAAATTTCAACTGTCTAGCTATCGCGGTTCTTCAGATACAGCCTAAAAAAAGAAACGTTTATTGTATGGGAGCCCACCTTAAGCATTTATTTTATTTTGTTTTTAGTATTTTTTACCGTTATAGTTTACCCGTGTAGTAACCCGACACGGTTAGAATTTCACCACCCCCTTTCTTCCCGTGGGTGTCGTAAAAGTCGACTAAGGGACCAGGGTTGAATGTGTTGTGGGCGATAGGCTAGCAACCTATCACTGCAATATCACATTTTGTCGATATTTTATACCCACATTTATGCTAAAAGTGGCGCTGGAACATACGTTTCATGTGCTCTGCCTACCCCTTTTGGGAATAAAGGCGTGAATGTATGTATGTAGTATTTTTTGTTATACCGACAACAGAAATACATAAATTGTGAACATTTCAACTGTTAGCATAGCGATTCTTGAGATACAGCCTGAAAAAAACGTTTGTTGTATGGGAGCCTCCCTTCAATATTTATTTTATTTTGTGGGTGGTGGCGTCTAGTGACAGACAGACGGACAGACAGCGAAGTCTTAGTAATAGGGTCCCGTTTTTACTCTTTGGGTACGGAACCCTAAAAAATGCTTAAATTGGTTTTGCAGTCTTTGAACATACAGGCTACAAATCTCATGCTTAAAAATTTTCTTGCCTTCAATACAAACTTTTCACCCTTTTGGGGTGAATTTTTCCAACACGCTTAAAGCTCTTTTTTGTATTTAAATAAGTAATCTGTCCACAAAGTTTCAAGTTTCAAGCTCAGAAGGAAAAGTTTCCCTCATACAAACTTTGCACTCCTATTTAACCCCCTTAAGGGTAGAATTTTCTAAAACGCTGACAGTCCTTTTTTTTGTATTCTAATGAGTAATCTTCTTACAAAGTTTCAAATTCCTAATTCAAAAAATAAATTTCCCTCCATTGCACAACATTGCACCCCTATTTAATCCCCTTTTGGGTGGAATTTTCTAAAACGCAGAGAGCACTTTTTATGTATCTAAATAAGTAATCTTTCTACAAAGTTTCAAGTTCATAGCTCAAAAAAGAAAGTTCCCTTCATACAAACTTTGCACCCCTATTATTAGTATTGTACTTTTTTTTGTATTCTAATAAGTAATTTTCGTACAAAGTTTCAAGTCTCTAGTTCGAAAAATAACGTTTCCCCCATACAAACACTGCACCCCTTCTTAACCTCCTTAGGGGTAGAATTTTCTAAAACGCTAAAAAAGCTTTTTTTGTATTTTAATAAGAAATCTTTCTACAAAGTTTAAAGTCTCTAGTTCAAAAAATAATGTTTCCCTCATACAAACATTGCACCGCTGGTTAACCCGCTTAGGGGTGGGTTTTTTCAAAACCCTGAAATGACTTCTCTCGTATTGTTATAAGCAGTCCATACACAGAGTTTCAAGACTCTCACTTAAAATAGGTAATAACAGGTTTGTACGGAACCCTCGGTGCGCAAGTCCGTCTCGCACTTTGACGGTTTTTTTGTATTCAAATAAGTAATCTGTCTATACAGTTTCAAGTCTCTAGCTCAAAAGGAAAAGTTTCCCTCATACAATCTTTGCACCCCTATTTAAAGTCCTTTGGGGTGGAATTTTCTAAAACGCTGTCAGATTTTTTTAGGTAAGAATACCTAAAATAAGTATTAGAAAATAAGTAATCTTTCTACAAAGTTTTAAGTTTCTAGTTCAAAAAATGTTTCCCCCACACAAACGTTGCATGCCTATTTCACCCCCTTAGGGGTGGAATTTTATAAAACGCAGAAAGCACTTTTTGTGTATCTTAATAAGTAATCTTTATACAAAGTTTCAAGTCTCTAGTTCAAAAAATAACGTTTCCCCTATACAAATATTGCACCCCTATTTAACCCACTTAGGGGTGGGTTTTTCTAAAACCCTGAAATCACTTTTCTTGTTTTATGATACGGAGTCTATACACAAAGTTTGAAGTCTCTCACTTAAAATTTTACTCCATCTCCATACAAATTTTCAACCCCCTTTTTACCCCCCGAAATTTCAAAAATCCCTTCTTAGTGGGTACTTTCGTTATATACCCCACCTGTTGTGAAAAAAACAGCTCTCTAGGATCATCGGTTTGGGCTGGGCGTTGATTTAAGTGAGTGAGTCAGTCAGTCAGTCAGGACTTTCACGTTTATATATTTAGATTGTAGTTTTATGTATGCCTGCGCGTTAAGCTCTTTACGAGATAGTGTGATAAAAGAAATATCTAGTCAGTACATGTATTTCAATACTGCAGAGCCCAGGGTGGCAGAATAACGGACAATGGTGCGAGACAGCGTTAATAGCGGTTTAAAGCGATAATCGCGGCGGCAGTAATTGCCGCAGTGGTCGCTGCAGGCTCCCAGTCCGTCCATCTAAACTCACATTGGCTAAACTGTCCAGGAGTCCACCGCACACTTACTTTTCGCATGCCAATTTGGTTTCAAATATTTCACTCTGATAAAAAGCTAACCTATGACAAATTTTCTGTAAAAAAAGACACGCAAAGAGACAAATATGAGGCCACATTACCAATCGGTATAGGTACCTAAAATTATTTGTTTAACGTGTACGTAAGCGTTTATCCGTCTGGGGCAGTGTAGCTCCTAAACTGCTGAAATGATTTTAATTTCGTTGTTTTTTTTTGATAGTGACGATAGAGAAACTAACGAACTATGTTTATCTATTTATTTTAGTTCCCTATGGAACTCTGATGTGTTTTCAAGCTCTGGGTTTTCTGGCTCATTCACAAATAGTTTTACTTGGAGAATAGAATTATCGGAAGCTCTACAATAAAGTTACATTACCGCCAACTTAACGGTGACTCGCGCAAGAGCTTACTGCCATTGGAATTTAGTCGATTATGCAGCGATTCAAATCGCAATAGGTGCAGGCGTGGAATCAGAAATCGATGTATCGACAAAATCTATAACGAGTTAACGATGACTCAATTTGGCGACCCGCGCAGCTAATTGTCTCTCAACGGATTTGTCCCCGAGCTACATTTTAACGAGATAGTTCAAAACGAACTAACGGACAACTATGCCGCTGAGGGACTGACGGACATGGCGAAACTATAAGGGTTCCTTGTTGACTACGGAAACGTAAAAATAAACCGCGCTGGGGTTGACTTGCATTAAACGTCAAATTTCAGAGTTCAAATTGTATTTCGCAAAATAGAAAATTATGCAAGATACTAGTTTACTAGTATTCCACCTGCAGATAATACTAAAAGAGTCGCCGTCTGCAATACATATATAATCCAAGAAAATTAAGCCGAATATGGGCAATTAGGGGAAATAATTCCTGTAGTTTTGTAAATTGGTACAATTATACCTACCGATGTCCAGATAAACATACTAAAAGTCCTCGAGGGTGGGAGCTGTGCTGAGGGTGTAGGGGGGGGTTGAAGGTACCTTTCTTCAGATTTTCGTACATATCTCGAATATCTGTACGAAAAGCGTTATGATAACTTCAGACAAAAGTTTCTACATAAAATTTCCTACAAAATTGGTCATAAAGATTTTTACTCTACGATCAATACTTTGGGAGCTACAGGATGTTAAAGTAAACAAAGAGATAAAAAAATGTTGATTTAAGAAAACGTCGTTATTTCGTAGTTGTTCATCATAACTCTTATAATTACTTGAGATAAAAGTTTGTCCATAAAATTTCCTACAAAATTGGTCATATTTATTTTCACTCTACGATCGATACTTTAGGAGCTACAGGATGTTCAAGTTAAAAAAATAGTCGATTTAAGAAAACGTCATTTTTTCGTAGTTGTTCATCATAATTCATTTTGCGTTTAGGATAAGCAAGCTCAGTTACCTGCTTATCAAACATACAATTCCCATGTTGATCCATTGAGAATTTCTAAACAAAACAAACAAATAAAGCTGCAAGACCACTGATTTCTCACTGACATAGTTGTTTCTTCGGGAAAGAGTGCAACTATGACCTGGTAATGTATGAAACAAGTGTAGGGTCTCTCCGTGTGACCCCAAAAAAAAATTGCCATTTCAAGGTTTGCCTCGGGGAGAAAGTTGGAGTACAGCCTGGCTAAACGGTCAGACCTAGGTCAGGGGTGCTCGACCAAATGTCATAGGAAACCGCATGCAGTTTTTGATGACCAAAAAAAAATAAAAAAAGAGTTTTTGGACTTTAGTAAAATCAGTGGAAATAATTCCTGTATTTTTGTAAATTGGTACAATTACACCTTGTTGTGTCCAGATAAACATACTAAAAGTCCTCGAGGGTGGGGGCTGTGCTGAGGGTGTAGGGGGGGATTGAAGGTACTTTCTTTCAGATTCTCGTACCTATCTCGAATACGACTCTTTTTAGAGTTGTGCCCTCAAGTACAACTGGTGGAATAAAGTCGTATGTTTTCTTCCCGGCCTTAAACAACAAGAACTCACTTTTTGCCGCATTGTACTTAAGGCCATGGGCAGCAGCGTACCTCTCACATATAGCCAGCAACTTCCTCAAGGCACTGATGCATGGACTCAATACCACCATATCATCCGCGTAGCTGATAAACAATCGACTACAAAAAGGTATATATGTATCAATATGTAATAAGGTGATATATAACCGGGATAAATTTCTTATAGTAGCCGACCTGCTGCACCTATGTAAGTAAGAGTTGAGAAATCGTTTTTGCAATCATCAACTATGCTTTCTAAGCAGCAGATAAAACGCTCAATGTTTAATGACCAACTTGAATGACTAAAAAGTGTGGGAGTCAAAGCTTTATAGGACAATGCTGGTGGATCCAATAACGCTGGGTCAATTTCCGCTGCGCTGATGAAAACGTCAATCGGATTCACTAACTGACTTTTGCCTAGTTCCAAAAGCGGAATTAAGTGCACGGTTTAACATTGCCGAAGACCGATAGTTTATCGCGCAGTCGCTACAGGTATCTAGAGATACTAAAAAATATAAGATGATCTGGTTAAGAGTTACTTAGAAGAAATGTGTTAAAAATCGACCCAAATATTACATAGTAATGGAAGACTGAATCAGAATATGGCCTAACCTAATACACCTATATTTCACGAGACTGTCGGCTAACAGTTTCGCAACCAAGAACCCGCTTAGCGAGCGCCTACGCCGTAGCCGCTTTCCGCTACATACGCTACGAGCGTAGCGTGTAGCGATTCTTGGTAGCGAAAGTGTTAAGAAATGCGATCTGTAGAGGAGAACAGCGGGAAAGCCGCACATCCTGACATTTGGACATGCACACGATTTTCGTCCCAAGCCGAAGCATAGAACTTCGTTCCCTTCGCTTCCTCGTGCGATAAGGACGAAAAGTCTGTGAGATTGTAGCTTTGTAACTTTGTACGCAAAGGGTAAGCTCCGCTTTCCTGATTTCAAAAATTCATTCACCTGCATGTAGAAAGGACTTTCTGGGTGGTTATGAGATTGCACACTGGAGTAGGTACCTATCCATACTTACATCCATACTTCCATACTAATATTATAAATGCCAAAGTGTGTCTGTCTGTTACCTCTTCACGCTTAAACCGCTGAACCGATTTAGGTGAAATTTGGTATAGAGATAGTGTGAGTCCCGGGGAAGTACATAGAATAGTTTTTATCCCCGAAATCATGCCTTCAGGTGGTGAAATGGGGGGGGGGGTGAAAGTGTGTATGGAGCTGCGATATAAAGGAGTTCCACGCGGACGGAGTCGCGGGCAGAAGCTAGTTTCATAATAATTTCAACTTGTGACGCGTGTCTGATAAAATAGGGTCTAGATAGACTGATGCTGATGACGAAGTGTTCCGTTTACTACTTTGTATAAGGGTTCCTTTTTAGGGTTCCGTAATCAAATGGCAAAAGACGGAACCCTTATGGATTCGTCATGTCTGTCTGTCTGTCTGTCCGTCCGTATGTCACAGTCATTTTAGTCGAAAACTATAAGGTGTATTTGTTTTTTTTTTGTAGGTTTATTAGAATAAAATTTTGAGGATAGGTGTATTTTGTTAACCGCTACATAGTTTTGTAATTAAATGACTAAAAACAAATTTTTTTAGGGGTGCACTTATACATAATACTTAAGATCAAAAAAAATCATTGAATGCCCAAGTGTGGCACATCAATCGATAGGCCTTTCAAAATAAATGTAAGATTTCTAAGCTTTTTTTTTTGATTAAGTGAATAGAGTCAGAGATAATCGCCCCGAAAGTCACTAAGATTGTGTCCCCTCCTCTAATTTTTGAACCGTGTATTTTAAAAATATTAAAAAAATCATGGACATAGGGCTTATTAAATTCTTTCAGCGAAAATTGTTTCGAACAAGATCGGTTCAAAGGTTTTCGAGATATTTCTAAAAAACTGCCTTCCTTAAAGAAAAGGACGCAAGTGCCATAAGATTTCAGTAACGATACGAATTTTTAATAGGCACAGAACCCTTTGATGTGCGTGGTCCGACACACAATTGGCCGCTTTTTTTTCCCTCTATATTTGCCAATATTTAACTACAAGACAAAAACTAAATCAAGTAGACACTGGAATACATAATTTATAACATGCAAATTCCAAAATTGATTTATGATAAGCACGGCTGCGCCATTTTAACACTAAGCATCTGTAATCAAAATATTAACGTATTAATTATGTAAACGAAGTTCGTAGGCTGAATGAATCTCGTTGCCGCCATAACTGTTCTGCAACGTAAGCGAATTTGCACTCTATCATTACATATTTTGGGTACAATTTTGCATGGAAAATCACTTGATTTGAAATAGGAGCCCGAACGCGTTGGATGCGACGAATCGAGGATTGAAAATCTTTGTTTACCTTTTCTTCGATATTTCCCCGACCAGGAATAAATTATAGTGCTTTGCTTTGCTAATCACTTTCTTAGAAGCCGAGGTTGGTAATAATGGTGGTCGTGATTTTACTTTTTTTTTAATGAAGGGAGCTTAGCCGTTCTCAAAAAGTGTCTAATATGATTTTGCAGCCTGCCCAGCATGTTAACCTTGTCCTGACAATTGATGAGGATAATGATGATGCCACAGCGACTATATTGTATTCTAGTTAAGTATCAACGATTGCCATTAGATACTTATGATTATGACTGGAGTGTTGTTAAATTAATGTTGTATTTAGCAGTAACGTTATGAGGCCTATTCGTGGACGGACTGAGCGCTTTCGTGCTTAGGAAGGCATAGAAAGATATGTTGTAGAAGAGCGTGTTTTTCTGATACATATGTATGCTTACTTACTAAGAGGTCCCAACCTTAGGTGTTATAAAACTGTATTTTTTTTTGTTGGCATTGGAAAATATCGCCTTCTTTGAAAAGCCGTTTTGAACAAATTAGGTAACAATAAAGACTGATTTACAGATATAATATAATTAATATATCTAGAAATTATGATTCTTGGCTACCAAAACCTCTATAACCGAATCTCTTTTTACCTCAGCCTTGTTACCTTTAGGTCTAAAAGGGTCTAAAATACACTTAAAATATTTCTTACAATTTATGCACAAAAGCTAAAAATATGAAAATGGCTTCTAAAAATCGGCAATATCATGTTTGAGAGAAATCAGTGTTTACTTTTTTATTTATTTAAACGTCAAAAAAAATAAAATTAATAAACATGATTTCCGCGCTTACGAGCACGCACTTCCATCTCGCTCACGCTTAAGCTCAGTGAGAGGGAGAGAAGACCATGAACCTACGGCGCCTTAAAGAAAATGTTAATTCTTAAATAGCCATCCAGTCTGAGATAAGAGTGTCTCTTCCACGGGGGCGTGGTTTACCGTGGGTTACCATGATACATTGCAAGCAGACCGCGGGCAGGGCTGTTATTTGCTAAGCTCTAATACGGCTCACCCCGCCGGTCACGAAACTAGACCTCTACCGTTACGCTTAGTTACTACGCATCCCCACAGTGTAAAGAGTAACAGTGGAACGACGCCTTCGATGTTTGCGTAAATGCCGACACCGCACAAGGTCACCGTACTTACCTAGGGTTGTCACAGATTTTACACAACTGCCCAAAAAGGAGGATAACGTTTTTAGGTATCATGGACATGTATGTACGCATACATACATATAGTATTTACAAAATAAACGCAGCTCAAGTCTTCATGTTTTTTTATTCTAAAGATTTCACATGACAGAAAAAACATAATCCTCTCCGGCTCTCATCCGCCATGTTTCCGCTCGTTTTCTATTCTACTCTCTTTTTTTATAAAACCAAAGGACAAACCGTGTTTCATTTTACCTCATTCATCCGCTTGTCATCCAGCCTTCATGGTTCATAAAACCTTTACACATGCACCCCTACATTCGGCCATCCTGCAGCCATGCTGGCCTCCAGCATAATACCAAAACTAAAATGAAACCGAAAATCTACAACAAGAAACAAACAAAACACTGCTAAACTTAGCAGTAACTCATATTGTGTTTTAAACTAATAAGTACATAGTATGTCAACAATGGTAACAACACATTGTAACACTAGACGTAATGACGTACAGACACACATATACTTAGTTAAACATATCATAAAAACAATTAAACAGACAAATTAGCTGTTTTATAGTTAACTCCAATATTCAAATATAACCAACCAACGAAGTGTCTAGCCTCTATTCTCATACTAGTAGTTTATAGTGGGTAATGGTATGGCAGCCATAAACTCCTACCGAAAACCAACAAAGAATATCTATAATTGAAGCAAAAGATTGATTTACATGAATGTGGGCCATGGTTTCATGAAATCTGCAGCTGTTGAAGTGTGATTGGGTCCCTCAGAAGAAGAATTTACCTTTTCCACATCGTACCAGTCGTTTCCATTCACTGCGATAATACGATATGGCCCCAGAAACCTAGGTTGCAGTTTCAGACAGACCCCATACTGCGTTCTTTTGATAGCCACTAAATCGCCGATTTTATAGAGCAAGCTAGTGCGTCTACTGGCCTCCGGTGTCGACAAAGCAATCCTGATCCTCCTGCACACCTAAATGGAAGTACCCGTTCTTAAAGTCTAAAGTACTAAAAACCTTAGCATGGACCAACTTGTCAATATGATCTTCTATGATCGGCAGCGGGAACTCATCCTTCAATATCTTTTCACTGAGCCGTCTGTTGTCTGTACAAATCCTAGTACTACCATTTTTTTGAACTAATACAATAGGGCTTGCATGTTCTGAGAAACTTACCGGTATAATTCCACCCTCTAACCATTGCTCGGCTTGCCATTGGCGCTCCACTGCCTTTTGTTCTGCGATGGCTAGGCGCGGCGGGCGCTGCACCACAGGCACGTCATCCTTCACTACGATCCGCAACGGTGTCGGAGCTTCACGCGTCTTCTCTGGCTGGCACGTATCCACCAGTCGCTCCACCTCTCTCCTCAATGCCGGATCCTCTATAACTCCTACAGCAGCAAAAGACACACCCATGCCACACATGAAATACCGAAACCAGCTCTTGTCAGGTTTCAACAAAAGCACACGGCCGCCATCCATCACGAGAGTAAAATTACACAGAAAATCCTGACCTAAAATAATAGCAAACGGCATAACTTCCTTAGGCACCACATGAAACGTGATATTTTCAAAACACTCATCGTCAATCACAATGTTTGTCAACAAGGAGCCCGACGATTTGACACGCGCGGCGCCAAAACCCGTCAACGCTACTTCATTGCCAATTAACTTCGGAGCACACAACGACGAGTAACAGTCCTCGGAAATCAAATTCAGGTCACTGCCGGAATCAACCAAAGAATTAATTTCTTGTCCAAATAAATTTATCATCTTCATCGGCTTCTCGGGCTTTTGACTCGAGACCATTTTAACAAGATTGACATTCATAGAGTCTGTCAATGTCATAAAGTTGTCTTCATTCATTTGTCGCTCTCCGCTCGTTCTATTCCGGTCACTCAGTGATGGGCAGCCAACTGCGTGATTGCATCCGCACAACTGATTCACTCCTTGCTGATAAAACTCATTCGGTATCGTAGAGTCATTCAATTCATTCGCGTGAATACACATCTGCTTCGGCCATCTGTTACTGTTTCCACCTTTGTTGTTCAGGTTAGGTAGTACTCCCGACGAACACTGCGATGAAATATGTCCAAACTGGTCACACCTAAAGCACTTTAGCCCTTGCTGCTTGTGTGGACATCCATTAGATAAATGATTGTTCCCTCCACAGCTGTAGCACTTCTTATTAGAGTTATTAGGTACATTATCAGCTGAACTTTGTCGATTCCGTGTCTCACTGTACCGATTGGATAACGTAGGTTTCATCTTGTCTTTAATGGCCTCGTAGATTTTAAGTTTCTCTTTCAGCTCTGAATATGAAGTTACTCCGTACAGCATCATCTTGTTAGTCTCCACGTCCTGAATCCCGTCCACAATATACTTGACAGCGACGTAATCTGGCATTTTGCCGCGCTTACCCAACTCCCTCATAGTAAATAGGTAATCAAGGCAACTTTCGTTTTGTTTTTTCTTCCTTGCCGTCATGATCTCATGAACGGTTTTGCTGTCAAGAGTATCCGGAAACTCTTTGTGAAGAGCTTGTTTCAAGGTCTTCCAAGACTTGTAAGGACGCTCAGCTTTAAGCCACAATGCTGCTGTGCCTGTCAGACTGCGTCTTGCAACTATAAGTTTCTGTATCTCAGTCCATTGATATATGTCTGAATTGTCTTCTATGTCTTGAGTGAACTTCGAGATCGAATATGCTTCATCTTGGCCGTTGAACTTCTGTATAACATCGTCCATGTACATCATATTGTTCACTGGCCCTGCCACCGGTGCTTCGTGATAGTCGTCCTCCGATTCACCTGACATTATCTGCTCGTCTTTTAGTGCCCGTCGTCTAGAACCCGTCGTCGTTTGTTCTTTTTTTGCTATTCAGCCGTCTTCGTCGTTATCGTCGTTATATAATTGGAATTCACGCCGCACGCGGTGACCACCTCGTCACCCATGCGCCGATCCGTAACCGTCGTTCACCGCAAATATATCCCGGACGAGCCCCCAAATATAGTATTTACAAAATAAACGCAGCTCAAGTCTTCATGTTTTTTTATTCTAAAGATTTCACATGACAGAAAAAACATAATCCTCTCCGGCTCTCATCCGCCATGTTTCCGCTCGTTTTCTATTCTACTCTCTTTTTTTATAAAACCAAAGGACAAACCGTGTTTCATTTTACCTCATTCATCCGCTTGTCATCCAGCCTTCATGGTTCATAAAACCTTTACACATGCACCCCTACATACATACATACATTCACGCCTTTATTCCCAAAAGGGGTAGGCAGAGCGGGTCCATATTGGCTGCCATAAAATTCGTGATCCTAATTTTATTTGTACTAACGTATTGTAGTCATAATCATCGCTAGTCCTAATTTTTTTCGTCCTAACTTTTTTGTTCCTAAATTTCTGTCACTATCTTTGGAAGTCATAATGATCAGTTGTCCTAAAATTTTTCTTCCTAATTTCATTACTAAGAACTTGCTTAAAGTCATAATTTTGTTAATCATAACATTTTTTTTCATAACGGACATACATCATAATTTTGTTAGTCCTAATATCATAACTAAGAACATACTTTAACTCCTAATTTTGTTTTTCCTAATGAATAAAAGCTTTCGCTAAGTAAATTGAAAAAAAATATCGGTTTTGGCGCTTCGCCGGCCGCTGCCGCGGCACGCTCGCTTCGCTCGCTCGGCTCGCGCGCGTAGGGTCGCAGTACAACTAACACTCCTCCTCGCTTCGCTCGTCGTCGTACCTACACGGACCTGCCTTAGGCTACGTCCTCACAGACAGGCGGTTAGAGTCTGTAGAGTCGATGTAGAGCGAATATGTAGAGTCAACGTAGAGTCTATGTAGAGTCTATATGTAGAGTCGATGTAGAGTTAATGTAGAGTCGATGTAGAGTCAATATGTAGAGTCGATGTAGAGTCGATATGTAGAGTCGATGGAGAGTCTATGTAGAGTCAATGTAGAGTTGATATGTAGAGTCGATGTAGAGTCTATATGTAGAGTCGATGTAGAGTCAATGTAGAGTCGATGTGTCAATGTAGAGACGTCTAGCTTGAGAGTCTTGTACGAGGTCACAAGACTGTACCTAGCGATAAAAAACCACACGTTTATTTACTTCGATAACGCCAAGTAACATTTATGATGAGAAATATTATGAAAAACAAATTTAGGATTAAAAAATGTATGACTAGTGTCATTATGAATTGAAATAAAACGGGCAAGTGAGTGTTATGTGGAAAAAAATTAGGAAAATAAAAATTAGGACCTGTGAAACTTATGATTGCTGTCATTATGACTTCGAATGGTTATGACTTACGATCGTTAGGATCAAGAATTATTAGGACTAACGATTATTATGGCGTAAAATTTTATGACGAACATTTTCGGACTTCCAATAATAGGACTTAAAAAAATAGGTGAAACAAAGCGCCCCCAGGCAGAGCACATGAAACGTATGTTCCAGCGCTACTTTTAGCATAAATGTGGGTATAAAAGATCGACTAAATGTGATATTGCAGTGATAGGTTGCTAGCCCATCGCCCACAACACACTTCAACCCTGGTCCCTTAGTCGACATTTATGACACCCACGGGAAGAACGGGGGTGGTGAAATTCTAACCCGACACCACACAGGTACGCATATGGGTATGTACGCATGTATGTATGTATGTATGTACGCTTCTTTGTTCCACCATAACTTCTAAATGCCTCAACAGTTTGGACATATGGGGTAGGTATTATTAAATTTTTTACATCGTCCCGAGTGACGCTGGTATTTTTTTTGCACGGCAGTTTTGTATTATATTTGGGAATAAGAGCTTGTTAACAATATAAATAAAATACAATTTTATTATTCAGTGTTTAATACATATTGAACCAGTTTCCGTTTTCTCATTAATCATTCATTAATTCATATTAATCTACAGATTGGCTTCTTAACTATTACTAATATATACAATACACATATTATTAATGGGCAACTGAGCAATATTTTCCGTTTTTAGATTTACTTGATTGTCGTACAGCACATGTCGTATGCACCATTTTAATTGTGTACAAATCAAATCATTTAAAACAAACGCGTTAGCCCTGAAAGTTATGTCCCGAGCTACTTAAAATGGCGACGTATGCAGCTCGGGCTCGCCCCACCCGCCCCTCGCCCCTCGCCCCCAGCACGATTGCCCTGTCTAGACGGCTTCGTCGAATGACTGTATTGGGTTATAGACTGTGGCATCGCGGTGTCAAGATATATTTGTGGGTGAGCGTTGAGGTGAGCTTAAAACAAGTTACAGAATAGGGGGGCAGGAGTGACTCCCTTCGTGAAGACGTCGCGCCGCCACAGGTAGGTACATGTCGGCCTACCGGCTCCATTAGAAGTTATTTTATTATGTTTATTTACCTATTCAAGGTTCACCAACAGTCACTGAATCAATACGCTAAAAAACTAACAAATATTCAAACATTTGTTCGTGACAAACGATACTGAAAATAAACGAAATCAATCAATAGATAACTATAACTTTGTCACGAAATGGACCCACCTACCATAAGTACCCTACCCTAACCTAGTACAAGAATCATTATGCTTAGCCACTCTAGTTAGTATATTAGCGCTACTACGGTAAGCACGCGTTCTATCGCAGCGCGTTGCAAGAGATAGAAAGGGATGGTCACGGTTAGACTCGTTTGGCATATCTAAACAGGGGATTTGTTAACAGAGAACTTCCTGTACTGTAGGTACTTAGTCAGCGAACGAAAAAACCATAGAAGTCTCAGTGGAGCCGCCAAATGGCCCCACGGAATGGGTGCCATTGTCATTAGGCGGGTAGGGTAGGGAGGGATTACTCGCACTTCACAGTGTATGCACCAGAGCTGTGTGAAGCTGTGAAATGTGTGCAGATGAGAGGTGCAGTTGCGGTGCTGTTAAATGTAGGTACAAAGGAGCGTGGCGAGGATGCAAAGCGAACCTGTGGATCGGTGTGTTTACGGAAAATGAGCGAGGCAAAGCTGTGAAATGTCTGAAGATGAGCGGTGCGAGTAACTTGTATGTAAAACAACCTTGGTTCGCTGCGCCTATATCCACCAGCGCTGTTCTACGCGAGGAGAGTAAATTTCGCTTGTAAGTATGTAGGTATAGTATATTTATTTAATTGTTTATTTATTTCTTATTTGCACTGCCCACAATCATTTACGCTTTGCCAAGGTTTGACTGGTAGAGAATGCCATTAGACATTGTCCGCCTTTTGTACGATATGTTTTTTTTTTGTGCCATACATTTTATATAAATAAATAAATAGTATTAAAGAGATGCGAGGAACCCTTAAATATTATTACGAGTAAGTATAAGGTTAGGTCTTGTGATGTGATAAAAAGACTGAGATATTGCTATAATAATGAATTTAATTAACGTAAAGTGTGATTCGATAGCCTTAATGACCAAACAGGACATATCCATATCCATACCATATTCTGAGCGTATGACTAACTAAGTAGCGATGGCTCAAATTTCCTTTTCGAAAGGCATTTTGTCTGGCGAGAAAAAAGGCGTGGTTTTTAGGGTTCCGTACCAAAAATGGTAACAAAGGAACCCTTATGGTGCGACTCCGTCCGTCTGTCTGTCTGTCACAAAGTGAAATATCTCACGAACTACTCAAGCTATCTACTTGAAACTTGGAATGGTTATAAATGAGAGTTATCCGCGTGCATGGAAAATGAAAAATTTAAATATACGTTTAATTTTTCTATAAAAACTTACGAATATGAGAAGGGGACAAAAAAAATATTCAACTATAGGGTCAAGTGGGGTATCATTGCGGGCTTGAGTTGCACTTTTTGAAACAGTTTTTCTTTTTTTTTTCTACACTCGGAAAATTTTGATCTATGAAGGAAAATGTAAAAAAAATACCATTCCCCCCCCCCCCCTTATCTCCGTAGTTATTCAAGCGAAAAATTTGAAATAATTACTTGTGATTAAGATAAACATATATATTACGGGAAAAGTTTTTTTTTTCTGTATCTAGCATATTTTTTGTTTTATTTTCAAAAATCATTTCCTAGTTAGATTTGCAATTTAATCAACTTTATAAGTTTTATTTGTTTTGAAATTGCTATGAAACTATAAACAGAAGTACTGTTTATCAAATAAAACAATAATAATCGAGATCAGTTCACGTGATAAACAATAATCGCTAAAAGACCAACATACATACTAAGTCGATTGCCCTTGCACGTTAGTACCAAACGGGGCCGGTAGATGGCGCTGACCCCATTCGCGCTGTTAAGATTTTTCTAGAATGAATGGGGTTGGGATTGGGACGCGTATATTTATATTCATTAGCAGGTCAAAAAAAGATCGCGATTCAATTGTCTTGGTGTAAAAGTTACTCGTTGTTTGAAATTGAATTCTATTGTGTTGGGTTAAAATAAGTAATTTAACAAATATATTGGGACTTTTACTTTACCTTGAGTTAATTGTTAGTTTGCACGGAACCCTCGGTGCGGTAGCATGGTTGCAGTCACGTTTCGCTTAGTATGCGAGTGCGAGAGTGACGGATGTCTTATCGACAACGACAAGTGATAAAATGTCAGTCATGCCACGCACGCTGAACGGACTGGAATGAAATCCAAAATGATTTGATGCATATCACCGCCCCGAAAAAATGCATGATTAATTTCGCTATTCACAGAAACAAAACAAAACATTCAATATGTGGACTATTGGTATCCACAACGGGTACTGACACTTGGTGTAGATAAATTATCGGTCAGTAAGAGGTCAATGTGACTCGATACATCCTATTTCAAATTAATAGTAATCATCAAAAATACCCCCTGTATTGAACGGACGAAAATGTTTTATTTTTTATAGGATCGTTGTCTCACCGGAAAACATTGTGTAATATCACATCAGACAGTTAGGAAACAAAACTAATATTAGGACTAATATTTGCGTTTAAACATCCATGAATAATTTTTGCCAAAATAATGCATTAGGAAAAAGTACCAGTGTCCTTCGGAAAATTGCTGTAATAATAATAATATTCTCACAAGTGATCATTTGACTGAATGATGATTTGGCAAATGGAAATCAAAATATTTCGGTAACTAAATTAATAGGCTACCGGCATTGACGCCAGCATTATGCTGATATGGAACCGCTTCGTGACAAAAATGATTACACGGGATCAATCATGAACGGCCCAAATACTACAGCTGGCAGTGCTGCCATGGTTCGTTCTGATAGGATAGCTCGGCATACAACACGTTCATATCATATTGTTATGCGATATTCTGAGTCTGATCGTCGCGTACCTCCAGTTAATGCGAATAATTCGATAGTCGATGTTTGCTGCGGGCGACCGGCTCGTGTTGCCAATTACGATTTGTTTGTTTTGTTCACCTACCTACAGTTTAGTTAGAAATATAGTTTGCTTTGGCGTTTACACCTATGTTCTCTAATATAACCTACATTGAACGGTAGAATTTCCGGAGACCAATCGTTTTGTCTTGGGTAGAAAGCTGTTCCACGTAATTCGTTCAATATAAATTTAGTATTTCTTGCACATTTAAATCATTATATTAAGGAGGACTAAGAACCAGAAAATTTACTGATATTAAAATGGACCCATTTCGTTTCATACAATCCATACTATATATAATACTAGCGGGCGCCCGCGACTTCGTCCGCGTAGATTTTTGATGATGATTAAGATATTAGAATAGGTCAGAGAATTGTATTGTTAGTTAAAATAGTCTAGACATATTACAATTCAAAAAGTGGCAGACACTGATATGCAATTGTTAAAGAATTTTTGAAGATTTTCCAATTAAATTACAGGAATTGTTTGCAGGATGCTTAATACGTATTTCGTCAGATGCTTTTAATCTTTGGCAAAAATGACTCTGCAAGATATAGAGCGACGCATGGATTTGGAGCTAGAAAATGGGGATCTTAGTTATTATGAGTGAGATTTAAAAAAAAGTTCAGTATAGTAAGGCTGTTAAAACAATCTTAAACTCAGCACTGGAAATAGACAGATGGAGACAGGTTAATGAAGACTATCTCTTTCAAAAATAATCAACAATTTTGTATGGGAGACCTGGCCGCAGACCGCGTGCAGTGTGGCAAATCCCTCAAGTAATAATTAAATTCATTTGTTACACTAACGCCACCTGCTGACGAATAGCGAAACGTATAATAAACCTTTATTTTGCTTGCTTAAAGGATAACAATTTAACCCTGTTAGGCGTAGAATTTTCTAAGTAAGGGTAGTATTGTCTAAATCGCTGTTATTTTTTAAATTTTAATAAGTAATCTTTCTACAAAGTTTCAAGTCTTAGCTAAAAAAATAAAGTTTCCGCCATATAAACCTTGCAACCCTTTTTACCCCCTTAGGAGTTTTTTAAGTAAGTAATCTTTCTACAAAGTTTTAAATCTCTAGCTAAGAAAATAAAGTTTCTCTCATACAAACTTTGCACCCCTATTCAACCTGCTTAGGGGTGGAATTTTCTAAAACGCTGACAGCTGTTTTTTGTATTTTAATAAGTAATCTGTTCTACAAAGTTTCAAGTTTCTAGCTAAAAAATCCAGTGTTCCCCGTACAAAACCTCCAACCTTTTAAAATCCCGGTATAGGGATAGAATTTTCTTTAACGCCGAAATTACTTTTTTGTATTTAAATAAGTTAACTTTCTACAAAGTTTCAAGTTTTTAGCTCAAAAGGAAAAGTTTCCCTCGTACAAACTTTGCACCCATATTTAACCCCCTTAGAGATAGAATTTTCTAAGACGCTGACATCCAAAGACTGACCGCTGCCATCTTTGCTTAACCTACGTTATCGTTTCCGACTGGCAGCCGCCGCCAGGCTAAGATGCTAAAGTTTGGACCTCAATCACGCAAAAACGGATTAAAATGAATTTTGGTATTCATATAGTGTATAACCTGGATTAACATACGAGTATATAATACTTTTTATTCCGGGAATCATCGTCTAAGGGGGCGAAATAGGGGGCGCAAGTTTGTAAGGAGCCAAGATATAAAAGAATTTCACGCGGACGAAGTCGCGGGCGGAAGCTAGTAGATTATACGAAGTAACTCTGTCTGTCTGTCTATCGTTCTGTTACCTTTTGACGCTTAGGTAACCCGCTGAACCGATTGAGATAAAATTTGGTATAGAGGTAGCTTGCATTCCGCGGAAGGACAAAGGATCGTGTTTATCCCAAAATTCATCAACTAAGAGGGTGAAAAGAGGGGCGAAAGTTTGTATTCGTGCTATTCGCGGGCAAAAGCTACTTGTAGGTGCAAAACTAAGTCGAATCGCGAGATTTGAGCAACGGTGTTACTTAGTCAAAGTGCAGTTATAAGAAATTAATCACATCCCGTGCCGAGTTTTGTACAGTCAACTTTTTAATTCTTTAAAGCAGTTTGAAAAGGAAAAGGAAACGTTATTGAATGTCCAAACTATAAAAAGTTTGCACATTTAGGTAGTGATTTTTTTAGCAAAGCTATTTATGAAACAGCTAAGTTAAAGGTAACCGTTCATTTTAATAATACATTTACCTTTTTACTTCTAAAATTGGGCCTGGGTTGGCATCACGGACAAGCGGTGGCGGTAAATATGTTTCACTTGCGGAGCTTTCTTCATTAGGGTTCCGTACCAAAAAAGGTAAAAAAGGAACCCTTATGGCGCGACTCCGTCCGTATTTCTGTCTGTCTGTCACAAAGTAAAATATCTCACGAACTAGGTTCTTAAGCTATTAATTTGAAATTTGGAATGGTTTGAAATGAAAGTTATCCGCGTGCATGGAAAATGAAAAATGTACATATATATATTCTTTTCTATAAAAAAAATCCGGCCAAGTGCGAGTCAGACTCGTGTACCGAGGGTTCCGTACAAACCTATAACAACCTAAAGTTGTAGTATGTTTATTACTAAACGATAAATGGAAATGGAATCCGTAACATTTACAATGTGGAAAGCAAGCAAAGTGCACCCCCAGCATAAATTTAAACAGGGTCACTTTATCAAATTAGTAATCCTAAAAAGAAAAATATTACCACATCATTTATCTAAATATATAAACGTAAAAGTCCTGACTGACTCACTCACTCACTCACTTAAATCAACGCCCAGCCCAAACCGTTGAACCTAGAAATCTAGTTTTTACACAGTAGTTAGTTTATATAACGAAAGTACCCACTAAGAATATTTAGTACCCACTAAGTGTTGAGAACTGGATCGACATGCGCTCGGGAGGAGACGCGCGGGCGGCGGACACAGCGCGACGTCACCGTCGCGTAGAGCGCGGCGACACGCGAGCGACACTCGGCTTCACGAACCCCACCGGCAACGGACGACTCTCGCATTTAAATTTAATACTTTTGTTTGGCCGGATATCCCACTTGTAATTAAGGCGGAATAAACCAGCCTATTTGAATGTACAGTCCACTTCATTTAAGTCCCAGTAGGACCCTAACACTAAGAATTTTTTATTAATAAGCTGACACATGACCATTTGGCGAAATGAAATTATGCGAAAAATTGATTGAGAATTTATAATTGCAAGAAAATATTCGGCGATAATTTAGAGATTCTACGTAAATCTGGTTCACGACGGCATTAGCGAAAATGAGAGAGCGAAAATCTTCAAAAAAGTGGGTCAATTATTTGCAATGTAAATCAGGAATAGGTACATTAATAATAAATATATAGCAACGAAAATGTAAATTAAAAGGCAACGAAAATGTTTGGCCACCATTTTCATTTCCTTTTAATTTGCTATTCTTTCTTCCGTTTCCGAAGGCTTGTGTAAATTGGCCTAATTAATGATCTGTGAAGCCTGTCTCACCGCTCACCCCTCACCGCGGGGTTTTCGTTCAAAGGGTGTGTTGTAAAATGATGTCAATTTTTTTGGGATGAAATCATGGTATTTAAACTCTCGAGTAAGCTTAACGGTCTGAGGCCATTAAAATTATGCTGTCAAATCAGTACTCGGAACCATCATAAAAGACACTTGAAAACAGGGTACTGCCGTCTGTAATGTGAATTGTAAATACTTACTACTCATTATACTGTTGACAGAGTGGTTCTAGCCATCATGGTTGGTGACTTGTACAACCCAGAACCATTCCTATCTCCAATCTGCACGCCTAGCGTATAAAGGAGCAGTTCAATGCGGCTTTAATTTGATCTATCCACCTTATGAGCAGATATCGTTCATTTTGTAGCATTTCGGAGCAGCGTATTGTTGCTAACGGAATTGATATAATAGAATTTCAATTGTAACATTTCAACTTAATTAACGTTAATACTAACCTTAATTTACAGTTTTGATTGGTATTGAGTATCAGTCCCTTAACACAACGTAACACGCACATACCTAAGTAACATAACTGAGCAGTTTCTAAGGATAGTCGACAACACAACTAGTAAGTGACAAATAAATTCAACATTCTCATACTTACCCCAGGAAAATTATGTTTTTTTCAAACATTAATTTAATAACAGCATTTTTTTTGTTTGTTTAATTTTAAAATGTTATTCTAAGATACCTTATCCAAGAATCCACCAAAATTTCCATCGGAAGAAACATCTATTAGTGTTTATGTGTGATTTATTTATTATTCTTGAAGAGCTCCTGTAAATAAAGTAAAATGGGTAAATATTGTTTTTTTGATGACTAATATTTTGGTGGATTTTGAGTTATAATATATCAGTTAGGTACTTACACACAAAAAAGCTGCCTATTATGAATTATTTCCTAATTACCATTTTTTTCCATACTAATTAAAATAAAGTGCTTGGGATAACCAGTGTTTAGAATCTTGTGCCTTGTACGAGAGTGGAGGCAGTTTTCATTGCCATTCGGAGACCATTACGCACGGGAAGGTGGAAGTGAACGAGCTGGGGTAACAGACCGGCAGCAACACGTCATAACTAAAGTAAGTGTATATCCATGGAAGATGAACAAGAGGGTTAATTTGAAACACACATTTCGAGTTCTATATTGATTTCAATACATGTGTTTTGCACGCTCCTTTCCAAACGCTGCGGGCTGCCACATATGGCAGAATGAAAGCGCACTCATTATATAATCTCTCCGATTGACTGCCAATTAATTTCCGCTTGCTGTTAGCATTTGAATATTCTAATTTAAACGTCACAAAAGCCGTTGCATATGTCAATACAATCAAAATTTCATCAAACTACTGCCCGTTCCCTCTCATCCGTGAGAGCCTGTGCCCAGCAGTGGGACGTTTATAGGCTGATTTTTCAGTATTATTTTAATCAAAATCTATCTCTTTGAAATTGGCTTTAGAAAAAGCTGAATGACACTGTTTTATGGTTTCCTTGTTCTGATAAATTTTAACAATGAACACCGCCAACTGCTGAGTATTAAGCGTTGATTCTGCAATGATTACCTATATTTTTGGCGTTTATTCCGCCCGTCTGTGCTCCAAAACAACCGCCCGTAAACGCAAACTTTTTCAATAATTCGCTTCGTTCAGAGTCGTAGGCACAATTAAAGTCGAAACGGAAAGAAACAATAGCGGCGCGAACAGCCAGAAAATTAAAAGATTAGAAAATTTAAAATTCATTCCTTGTTCGGGATTTGCATTAAGCTGGCAAGTGAAAGTTGTTTACTTTTCGCTGAAAACGGTATGATTCTTAATTCGGTGCTTTGAAGCGGACGTTAAATGAACTTGCTAGTAGGTAGCTGGCAAGCTTATTTTTGAAAAATATTATTCTCAGAAGCTGAAAGCGTTCCGTATTTTTCTAGTATTCGCGAAAATGTTCATATCGCCGATGTTTTCAATAAAAGCTTGTATATTATTTAATGCTTTAAAGTTTCTGATAATCATTATATTAACTTTTTGTATCTCTGAAAAATTAATTCGTATAACGGGAACATTGCCATGTAGGAATAAACCATTTTGTCATTTTCATAAGGAAAGTTATCTACAGATCCTATAAATAAATTCTTAACGACACATATACGGATAGTAGAGTAGGTTCCTATGTACCTCTTCACGTTTAGGTACCGGATTGTACACGAGCGAGGCATATTATTGGCTAGGCAGGAGCCAGAAGGAAATCGTCAAAGGGTATAATACCGGACGGGTAGCATGCCGTCTCAGTTAAGGGGATGCCTCGATGCGAGTAAATCAAGTCCCCGTGAAAGGGACACTCTTATGCCTACCGCGCCCGAGAAAACGAGAAGTAACACTCTTTGGGCAATCCCTTTTGGGTTGATCGCGTAACATTTCCTATGTAGGTTATGTTGATCTAAATATTTTTTTAAATAATCAGAAAGCTCTCTGGACTAATTACTTAATCTTACTATTAAAATCAATGTTGCTATCAAATTTTAAATCAATAGAAATATCGAGTAATTTAATGCTCCGAGCCGGATTCAAAAGGAATTTTTCCATTTTTTCCTTTGATTTAAAATTTGTAATTTTCGTTAGCAGCGTTACTGCTAAAAACAAAAAATAATGTTACTATCGTACTTAATAGCAGTTTTACGATAAAATATATATTACATGTTCAAACTGTGTCGCTCTCTTAATAGAATAAATAACCAGTTCTCGTTATGTCTGCCATCAAAATGCTAAGAACATTGAAGCGGAGGAAAAAAACGTTAACTACCAATATTGGTTACCGCTTCTTACAATTGTTTTTAATGCCACTTGGATTGCGGTTTCCACCAAAAACTGAAAAGTATTCATTGTTCTTTTCCCATGACAGGGAAAAGTGAGTCCTACACGTAGGTATATTAATCCCCAATATCTTAGGGAAAGTAGATGGAAATGAAAACGGAATGCCTACTAGGTATATATATTCACGTTTTCCGTTCCACTGAATTGTTCTTTTGTTGAATATGTCTCGATTCTTTTAAGAATATCACTTAACCCGCTATAAAAGCAAATTCTCAAATAAATAAACTCATCTATGAGTCTGGCATTAAAGCGTTAGAAAATATTCCCTAAACGCGGCTACTAAAACGAAAGTAAGATAATTTTTTTAACCGTGACGTCTCAAACTCCAAATTTCCTCCACAAATATAATTAAAACATTATTACAGTTCCAAAGTCTCGAACCAAAGCACGCAAAATATTTTTTATTATTCATCGGGTCTCCAAGATTCGAGGGAACGTGAGAAAGTGTTAATTTTTAAGAGGGAAGGGAAGGTCAAATCTGAGGGAAATTACGGGAGATTTTATTTCAGCGTGGCTCTGGAGTTAAGAAAAAATGCATGTTCTTGCAATAAAAACTGGCGTAATATACATAACATAATTAATCACAAAGTGAAACAAAATACTTTAGAGACAGATTGTTACACATATCCGATATGACTTCAGTATCTGAGTCGACACCGATATCAGAAGCCAGCAACGATACTGAGGGGCTACCGGTAAGTGAAACCGAACTTCGTTCGTGTATCTCTCTCTCTCTGTCGCACTTGCTAGTTCGAGCGACAGGGAGGGAGATACTCGAACGAAGTTCGTTTTCACTTCCCGGTAGCCCCTCTGCTTCCACTCCAAGGGCACTGCACGTTGAGCTAACGTGTAAGGACGTACGCACGCACGAGACACATTGGAATGCAAAATGCGATATACTCGTACTTGTCTTAACGTTCCATTAGGTTAGACGAAGGTCAAACGCATTCCGATTCTTAATAAAAAAAGAAAGTGATTACCTACCCAAATCAAGCCTCAGGGATGATACGGAATATGTGTACCTGCCTTTCGCATTAGGTACCCTCAAATACATGCATTAATAATAACAAGAACATGTTCCCCTTCCATTTCATTAAATTGTCGAAAGGGTGTTGGTAATGTAATTCTTGTTTGGTAGGTACTTCGGCTTCACGCACGCTTTACAAAAGGCTTGCAATACAAGAAATGAAAGACGATCTGCGATTTTAAACACGGACATTTCCCAATTAAACAAAACAGGGAACTTGCATTATTTCATTAATTTAGTCTCAAGCGAAAAAGTTGAAATATGCCCAAATAATTTATTTAATGCAAATAATAGTAGATTGTATGACAAGGGTCTAAAATAAGCCATATTACCACGAGATGGATATTTTCCCGAACGAAGTGAGGGGAAATAGTTCGAGGGGTATTATGGCTTTTAGACCAGAGTTATACACTCTACTTTTCACTTCGACGGCGAGAAAACAGTAAAAACAAAGATTATATCCATTCACAATTAACAATTCGCGAAAAGATTGTTTAATTTGGCACCATTCTTTTAAATAAACTGCTTTGACACAGATACAAAATATTCACACCGCGAATAAACGCCTCTGACCGTCTAATAGCGGCGTCTAAACGGCTGAGCGCGGCGGACAGCATACGCGGGGCATATGATAAGGCGAGATAGACAGCAGTCTATCCCGCTCAATCTTCATAGCTTATGTCATCTATGAAGTAAACCACGCTTGAACGTTTGGACGGAGCTATAGTCGGTCCGAGGCGTTTATTTCGTTCTGGGTAGTAGATAGCAAATACTAATGTTTTTTTAAAGAGTTGTGATTGGTGGATGTAATATTGAACTGTTGTGATTGGTCCAATTAAAATGTTTCATAAATCCAAGCCAAGTCTGACGCAAGTTACAGCCCGTTCACACAGAGTCTCCGTATTTACGGTACCCGTTTTAACGGATACAATTAGATACAATTACTGTATACTGAATACTGTGTCATATGTGAAGTCGCTCATATAACTCCATACGCCATCAATGAAAAAAAAACGTATACGATAAAACGGAACAGTAAACCCTGTGTGAACGGGCTGTAACGCACTTTTTGAGCAGGAGAAGTGAAAAACATGAACATTTCAAAGTTCGCGCGTAAACGCTCACTGGCTTGACGTGACGTCACTCTATAAGACTTCAAACTGTTCATGGAGCGTGAATATTATTTGTATGACACAGAATTAATATTTATAAATTCAGTTTCATTAAATATAATAAATCAGTAAATGGTACTTTTTTACTACAATGGTAGTTGGTGTTTTAAATTACGGTTCAATTATCTCAAAAATATGATTTTAGAATAAATCATCCAGTAATGCACTTTTAATGGCTGTCATTATTGGATTACTAATCTCAATATACCTACTCGCAGTCTTAATGCAAGTTCCCTATTGGATGACGAAAAGTCTTCGTGAATTGTGTTGGTGCCGATTAATGAGAATTGCCTCTTAAATAGTAAACAATGATAATTAATGTTCGAGGTTGCTGTCTGTTTAGTTATGATCTTATGATGCTTAGTATGATATGCAACGTAATGGAAAAGTTGGTACTTACAGGCCGAATGCCTTAAATACAGCCACAAGCAATTTATTTCAATCAGCCACTCAATTGCACAGCAAATTGAACAAATAATTTCAATAATGATGTAGAATCGAAAGTAGCATCGAAATAATCGCCCCTGCGTCATACATTTCCGAAATTGACGCAATAATTTCATGTAACAGATAACGGGTTACTTTTTTTACCAAAGTTCATGTCGGATTAAAATTAATGATAAAAACTGATTTTTTTTGTTTGAACGTTTCTATTTGAATATTTGTGCAATAACATCGGCGTCATGCGATTATTGCTTATGAAAAATATTCCGTAGACAAGCAGTAGTTTTAATTTTTATGCAAATATCATCGCGGTGCGCCGTAACGAGATTTACTCCCCGCCCGGCGTTGGCTTGTTTCAACGCTGTTCACACCGGGCAAGTGCGAACTGACTTTGTGTTTATAGTTCCTTTTCTATGTTTCTAATCTATGTTTTAACAGCCCTGTACTGAAACAGTGTTGAAATATTTCTTATAAACAGTGCTTCTCTTATTATAGGTAAGTTAGGTTTCATTATCATTGTAAGAAGCAATTATAGTAAGTTTACACTTATCGACAGGCGTGATGGGTTATTTATTACTACAGTTGATTTAGACGTCAGTTGAAGTGATTATAATATGCCAAACCATTTTCCTCACCGCAAATGTCTGAATAACAACTGAACAGCAACTGAAGAATCGAGCTCTAATTTATTTTAGCTTAGGTTCCTCACTCTTCCTTACATGGGATTATGGGACCCAATTTCGGGGCGCATTTTGTCGTATTTAAATTGTTATGAATCAACTTGCTTTAAGTTCCATCCGGCCATGCTACGCTTGTAGCGCTACGACGTAGGTGGAGTAGCCGTAGACCACAAATATAGGTAATAAGGAGATCGGATACTTATACCGCGCGATTTGTATTGAATATGCCTGTCGTAACTTCTTGAATTCGTGGTTTTATTTGAAATAAATACTAGATTATATCCACACATCTGAAAAGTGATCCATTGGTGTGGATATACTCAAATTACTACGATGTTTACAAGTAATTATTGCACAACTCGGCATTTTGGCAAAAAACGGAACTTTCTCGGTGGACAACGTACGGTAAATGTATGGCGGAGTATGGCCAATGAGCTGACATGTGCGGCACAGCCGCCGGCGGCTTGTCCGCTCTATAGTATTTTATGCTCTGAGCCGTAGACAGAGGATCCCATGACCATTCATGGGAAAGATGAGTCCTAGCGAATCCCCGAAAGGGACAGACGTAAATTAAACGAACTAAATTGAGTAGTATCAGAAGACTGCTACATCCTTCACATCTCATGTCCTACATTTTAGTCGTATTATGTACATGACGTCAGTTTCTATAGATTTTTGATAGTCTGGTGACAAACAAACAAACGCGTATACACGATAAGGGACAGGAGATTCGACATTGTACCTCATTCCCACTTGCGGTATTGTCTATGCATACATCTTTGTCACTCATGTGTGTGTGTGAGCTCCTCTATACTATTCCTTTCCCTACCTAATAGTAATTTAATGTCCATTTGCACGAATAGGTTAAGCGCATAGCCACCGCATGTTGTGATGGGATTGGTATCACATGTGATTTATAGGGCGTAACACACCACATTATCAAAGTAAAGTAAGTATCAGCCCCGTGTTGCCCGGGGAACCCTAGGAATTGACGCGCTGGTGTAAGTTTTCCTAGCGCACCGCAACATTTTTGCCGTAATTACAACCTGCATAATTGCTATTTTCTCAGATGCTCCGTAACGTCAAGCTGCTAATTAAATTTGCTGTCGTTGAGCCAGTTCTTTATTGTTCCATTAACTGTATTTATAGGTACTCACTATCGCCTAGAAACATAAAGATGAGTGTAGTTAGATTTTCGCTATAATTTTAAGATTTCACCGGAGGTTAATAAAGGATCTTTTGGTGCATTTATAGACAAGATAACGCACGAACACAACACTATGTATATCTGCGGAGACCTAAGCCTGAGCTAGCATGCGGTAGAGACATTCGGGCAGGGCCAGAGTGACCACCCTAGAAGCCCAATTGAGCTTGTGTTATGCATATAGTATGATGAGTTTGTTCCGACGTTTCTTCTTAACAGTGGTCTTCTTTTTCAGAAACGCTGGTAGAATGGTGACTTGTAAAAGTGCCATTACGGCCTACTTGCAGGAAAAAAACATTTATTTATTTCATTTATACGTTTTAAGTCTAATTTGTATGTAAAATGTGATGTTAAACAATGTTTTTCTATGTCTATGTCATACTATATACCTTCTAGCCCAAGCATTTTTATAGAAAAAAAGGGAAATTTCGAAATAATTCATAACAGCAGATTTTTTATGTGTAACTGATATATTACCATTTTAATAATTACGTAGTCATAAAAAATAGTTATTTACGATACAAGTGCCGAAAATAGGAAATTCGCAACGAGTAGTGATAAATTAAAACACGACCAAAGGGAGTGTTTTAAATCGACACGAGTTGCGAATTACCTATTCGCACGTGTATCGTACAACGTTTTACTGTACATATGGCTCTTTAAAATTTTGACATATGCACGGAAAGTGCTCTTTTCCGCACTAGTGCGGGAAAGTAGCCCTGTAAATATGTACTGAAAACGATATTTAACCAATTCCTGAGAAAAGAGGAAAAATATCAATAATTATTTTAATGTTTGTTTTGGTTAATTTACAGGAGCTCTTCAAGAATAATAAATAAATCACACAAAAAACATAATGGATGTGTCATTTATTTTTATATATTTACTTCCCGATGGAAATTTTGTAGGATTCTTGGATAAGGCATCTTAGAATAACATTTGAAAATTAAACAAACAAAAAAAACGCTGTTATAAATTAATGTTTGAAAAAAAAAAACGTAATTTTCCTGGGGTATTCGTTCCCCAGTGGCACAGAGTGGATGGGCTGTTACTGTAGCACTCAAAAGATTAAACCGCTTTATCTATATAGGCGACCGAGATCGTTTCTGCTGAATGAAGTCACAGCTTTTATAAACCTGATGCCCGTTCAGGTGTTAAGCTCTGAAGCTCTGCTTTTTTCACATTAAATTTCACTAGAAGTTGACCAATATCTTTAAGCCCGGAAATTGGGCTTCGCTTGGGTTTTTTCTGATCGTGCTTATTTTAAAGTTTTCGTGAAAATCGATGCCAATAATGCATTATTCAGTGGACCGCGTGCTTTGTTGCTAGCAACGGAAATGCTATGGAATACAGTACCAACAAAACTAATAACTGATTTTTGCTGTTAGGTTTCTGGCACTAGGGCTGTACCTACCACGTGTGGCTATCGATAATACACATTACGATACTAATCTCGACAGATTAGTATCGTAATGTGTAGTATCTTATGATACCGTGTTCTCCGGCAACAACTACAAAACGTTAGTCGCTAGCGGTTAGTTTTCGATGCGTACATTGGTCTCATACTACGACATCGGTACCATGTGTCACAAATTAGACAGACGATATCGAGAAATACCATATTGACTGTAGTAAACTATTTCCCTTAAAATTAGCACGAGATGACTTATTATTCTGTTAAGAGATACCGTAGATCCGATCGAGACCTATCTCATATTAAAGAACGTATAAAAATAAGGGTCTTGAATTGACAACTTACTTGTAATCGCAAAACATGGATTTTCACGAATTTTGTATTTAAAAATGCAACTTTATGAGACAAAATCCGACATATTGAGTTACAATCAGTGGAAAAATCAGCGCATACTAAGTTATGCTAAAAGTCCTTAAGCTTAAGGTGTAGATATTCCTTCAAAATTTTCTACCAACGCGATTCACGTATTCTGTAATTTATTTATTTATTTCAATATCAGCACTTACAGTTAAACCTTACGTGCGTATTGGTATTACATGTCAAAACAAATTAGGTCGATAAAGTAAAATATGGGATTACAATCACTTATAACAAATTACAATTAAAATTTATATAAATTACAACAAAAAAAGAAGAAAGTTATATTAACATACGTCGAATTTAATATGGATAAGCCAAAAAACATTATAAAATTACAATACAATTAAATAATTAGACTATAATATTACTAAGTCGGCAATTTTGGAATCATGGTATGGTACTAGGAGTTACTGTTGATTCCAAATATCTACATGATACGGCCATGAACCTGGATTCCGAAGTCCAAAAGACATCGAGGTGACTGTCACTGTGCAGGATGTCATTAACTAACGTCAGTGCTTGGTGTAAAGGAGAGGAAGCAAGCGCGCGAGTCCTAGCCGGGGGGATGGCGAAGAGATCGCGGCGTCGCGTACGCAGCGGCTTTGCGGTGAGACGAGGAACCCTGAGTCCTATTTGACAGAATAGTTGGGGCTAAACCTCGCGTTAGTTGAAAAAAATATTTTATTAGATATATTTTCCTGCGGGTCTCAAGTGACGTGTAGTTTACCATACCGAGGACGAAGAGAGTAGGGTAAAGGTAAGGATCATCATCATCATCATCATCATATCAGCCGAAAGACGTCCACTGCTGGACATAGGCCTCCCCCAAAGAGTGCCAAAGTGACCGATCCCGCGCCACCCGCATCCAGCAAGGTAAGGATAGTACCCGTTTAATTTGTTGTATAGGAAACGGACGAATGAGTTTTGGACTTTTTCAAGAAGCAACGTATATTCCTGCTCATGGGGATTCCAAATGATGGCATTTGTTTCTAGCTTACTGCGCACAAAATCATTGTACAAGACACTAATGGCGTGCCGGCAGGTGAATAATTTAGATTGTCGGATGACGAAACCTAGACATCCTCTAGCCTCATTACACATCTTAGTTATGTGCGGATTGAATGTAAGTTGAGGATCAAACCATGTGCCGAGATCTTTGACTTCATTAGTGTGTTTCAATGGTTTGCCCTCTATTGAGTTAGTATAATTTCTAGTTAGCCGAACCCGTGCATATGTCATTACGGAGCATTTCTCTTCATTGAGGGTGAGACTGTTGTTATGGGCCTCCCATGTACAAATACTGTCTATATCTGTTTGTAGTAGTGAGGAGTGACTGGGAGTGCTAATCGGCAGTGCCAATTTTAAATCATCGGCAAATAGAAGACATGTTGAGGATTTAATGACTGCCGGGAGATCATTAATCAAAATAAGGAACAATAAGGGTCCGAGATTACTGCCCTGCCCGATCCATTCCGGGTAACATCAGGGGATGTTACCCGGAATGGAGCAGATTGAGAGCCCTCGTACTGCACAGACTGCTGCCTATCCGAAAGGTAACTGGCCATAAATTCAAGGAGAGGAATGGTGAACCCAGCCATAGCTAGTTTTTTAAGTAACACGTCTCCATCAACTCTGTCGAATGCCTTGTGGAAATCAAAATATGCAACGTCTGATTGATTAGATTAGATTTTAGATTAGATTTGTGTTCTTTTATCCAAGTTATTATCTATTAATGAGACAATATTTAATAGGTTTGATGTAGTCGAGCGCTTCGGTAAAAACCCATGTTGTTCCTCACAAAACCAACCTTTCAGTTGTTTATAGATCTTAGCGTATATTATAGATTCGAATATTTTCCCGAATATTGACAATACAGCAATTGGTCTATACTTATGGACGTCCGATTTAGATCTAGATTTATGTATAGGCAGTAGTTTAGACGTTTTCCAGACTGACGGGTATGATTTTTCTTTTAAAGCTTTATTAAATAAGTACTTAAGCGGTTGTACAAATGCTTCACGACAATCCTTAATTATGTATTGAGGTATACCATCATGGACCCTGGGTGTGTTTGGGCCGCAAGCGGTTGATAGCCATACGAATGTCACTTATGTAATCGATTGTGATGAATCGGTTATTTGAATAAGGTGACTCAGCGGTAGCAGCCACAGAAGCTACCGCTGGGTGAAGTTTGGGGGTGTTCTGAAGAAACACGCTTTTAAAGAAGTTTGCGAAAGATTCTGCAACCTCTTGAGCGGACATATTAGCAAACGTGGCTGGCTGGTTAGAAGCACGCTGACGTTTCACATGTGACCAAAACGAGGTGGGATCACTTACAATATTCATTTGCAATTTATGTATGAACGACCGCATATCCAATTGTAATCTAGCATTTACCATTCTTCTATAATAAAAAAAATGCGTAGTATAGCTGGTTACTCGTTTGTTTGAATAATCTATGGTAAGAATTTTTAATCTTGTTTAATTTAATTAGATCAAATGAAAACCATTCGGGGTACTGTTGGTTGATCTTATTTTTAGAGGTTTTTTTAATCGGGACACACTCAGTTAGAGCATCATTCAAAATGGAATAGAAAAAAGTAGCGCCGTAATTTATACCCTGTAAGTGGGACCAGTCACTATCCGCCAGTTTATCATATAACTGGTGAAAGTTGGCTTTACGGTAGTAATGTCATAACCGTAGAGTTAATGATTGCGAGTACCTAAAGTATAAGTGATTCATGGTACAAATTATTTTTTTAGTTCTATGAGAGACCGCCAGGAGTGGTGTTTAGATTCTCCATACTAATAATTTACGCAGTCGCCAGCGACTAAAGTAAACGCGACTCACTCCAAACCCATACTAATGCTACTAATGTACATTTTGCTACCTATGAATTTAACAGATTGCAGATTGGAGCGATCAGGTTGTCGCCGAAGCGGAGGGGGGTCGTCGAACGTGATAACAAGATTTGTATATCGATAACTGTTCCTCTGTTAAAAAGGCACTGCAGTCAGTATTTCGGTTAATTTATTACTATTTTAAATGTCAACGCCCATACTAATATGTTATCTTATGTTAACGTTAACTATTCGGAGGTCATACCCATGCTATCATAAAACTTAACGGAAATTCACATGAGCGTGGCGGCGAAACATGGTCCAAAAAATCTCAAAATATGCAAAAATATTCATAGGACCTAATAATCGTTTAGCAACACACTTAGGTTCAGGCGATAAATATAACAGCACTACGCGATTATATTGGCCTCAGGCCAATTTTAATTCCGAATAGAGTTGCATATCTCCACGAGATACGACTTCGCTCCCGTGTAAATATACGCTTCCACGCTGTGGATCTACGAGATTATATGCATGTGTTAAGAAATTGGACTTGCAGATGTTTTAGTGGGTGCGGCATAGTTAATGTTGCGCTATTTTACTACCTACTCGTTGTTGCTGCGGTGGTGTATGCGCTTTTAACGGAAGCCTCTACCTAAAACTTCTGACACGTACGCGTACATACACTTAACGACCTGACTAATTGTAATCGGCTAAGTAAGACTAAGCCCGGATTTGCCAGCCATATGTATTACTGTACATTACTCAATATCAAAGATATATATGTATATTTTCTCCATAATACAATAGAATAAGGTGCGTTAATGATAAATGATAACCTATCCTTAACGTCGACCGTACGTGCCCGTCAAAGGAAGTTGTAGGGATCACCGATTGGTTGTCAGATACGAACAGGGAGTGTATTAGTGTTTCGTGGACAAAACTTTGAATAAGTATATAATACTGAAGACTGACCGGACAAAGAAGCGCTCATGGTATAAGAGGCTGGGCTACGTCGGCCGAGGTCTACCCCGGCCCTAGCTCTCAATCGGGGTGGAAGGAGATGGTCTTTATGTGATGGGCGCCCTTTGACTCTTTCACTTCACATGACAAATAGTTGTTATCGCTTGTTTTTGTTTCGCATTGTTGTCATTTAGGCCTCTGGCACCTAGACCGGGAGAGGCCCACGAATGACCACTTTGGGTGGTAAAGTGTTTACTAAATAAGTAGGTACTTAATTGAGTTCTTACAGGCTTTGGAGCCTCTCTGGGAAGAAAGGTAACGAGGTCAATTCCGTATAATTTTGTGCAGTTTTTGATTTGTTGCTCTGTAGTCCTGCAGTAGGTCTACAACGGGGTTGAAAATTACGACGATCAACGACGAGGCTAAACGAAAAAGACATACAGCGACAAAATGCAACAGCAGCAAAGTAAAAAGAAAAATATAGGTAAGTAAGCGAACCTTAAAACACGCATTTTTTGACATCATAACATCATTGTTATTGCAATGAAACATTTTTACGGACCCTTGAATGGTTGCAAAGTCGAAAGAAATGTCATCTCATTTTGCGGGACGCGGCTATAGGCCGAGTGGAGATGTAAAAATTGTTATCATTAACATCGCCTGTGAGAGAGCGCTGTTCTTTGGCTTGTCGTAAAACTGCGCATTCTTTTGAATTCGGTTGCCCACGACAGCTTCAAGGAGATGAGACCAATATTTTTTTTACGTACTAATAGAGTTTGTAACACATCAAAAAACGAGAACTATAAAGGAAGGAAGCAAAATGAAAGGAAGCTTAAGAACTATTTTCAGTCACAATGCACAACAGAGATGAGAAAGTTAATAACCGACTGGTATGGACATCGGTTGTTGATGTTAATATTACCGCGTACAAACGTGGCATACTTACCTAGCGATGTACTGTTGCCGGCAACTAACACAATGTTTCCGGCATAATTATTTAATTAGGTACAAAGTACACAAGCTTTTACCATGCTACACGCACCCCGCCGCGTTGACATAAGTCTGTCCCCTGGGACCATAATCAAAGGGCTGGCTGGCACTCGTTGCTGAGAGCGGTTGTGAAGACGACTAAGACGACGACGTATTTCCGGGCTCTCATTGGTTTTAAACCTTTTAATTAGTATGAATTTAAAACGAAATTAAGCAAAAAGTAAGTAGTAAGTATGGAAAGATACCTAAATTAATTGTTGTGCGACATATAATAATATATTCATGTAGACTGTTTTAGATTTACACGAGTTTAAATTTTGTGTTAAATGTGTTTAAATACCTACACGCGTGCCTTATAAAAATGAGGAGTTCCCCCAATTCCTCATGGACCCCATCATCTAACTGAATTTTGAAGTGTGCTAATGTATGCAGTAGGTACCTACTTTTATTCTTCTTCATCATACATAAAAAAATTAACCCTACTTACCACATGGGGATACATAACGTTCCTACATAACTCGCACACTGTTATTTAAATTTTCAGAGTAGTAGATAACTAAAATACTTATACGCGAGCAAAGCCGCGGGAAACACAAGTTATTGTTAACATTTTGTTTGCCAAGCAGGCTGCCCTAAACGTGGTGTCAAATGATGTCACGAAGCGTGACGACATAGTCACTGCGCAGACACGCCCCTGCCCTAGGCGCGTGCAGTATCTGTTACTGTGAGGAACTAGTGTTTCATCTATTATGCTTTTACTTCAAATATTTTGCGAATAAAATCAAGAATACATCAAATTTAAGTTCATCTCTTGTATCAGCAACGGCGCGGCAGCAACACTGGCAATGTTCTCGTAATATTGCCGGTTGCAGTATTCCTGAATACGGGAATACACTTTGGAATTGCATTTACTTCCGATTCACCTACAGATACATCAGCATGCATCGGCAGACGTCATAAACTCCAATCACATACGGCCATTAATGTCCATGTACATTCAGTTTCGGAATTGATCACGCCATCTATCAAAATTACTGGGCACTCGCAATCTTATATGGATGCAACAACGTGTATAATGGCATGTTATTAATGTTGTCAGTTACGCCACAGCTGAAGTTACTCGTTACTGCGCAAGTTACGCCATAGAATATAGTTTTATCCGTAGATAGAGGAGTTAAAAGATCGTCTTAGCGAATGCCCGAAAGGGATGATGGTAAATTAACCTTACCAAATTAAGAAGTACTTATGAGAAGACTATATACATTGTTGACGTCTAATTTCGTTTATAATTTAGTCGTGTTATATATAGCTTTTTTTTTTCCTCACATTACTTCCTAAGTTGGGCCCTCAACTAATTGCCGATAACATAGGTGGTATAAAATAGACACCAAAAATAAAAACAATATATAAAAGAAACCGCAAACCATAAAAACCTTTTTAACAAAAAAATTAAACCGCCGAAGAAAAACTGAAAAGCAAAAAATAATAAACCTTTCTTATTTAGTTTAATAATTAAGTTCTTAAATGAATATAAGTGTACCTAAGTAATTTTGAGTCGGCGCCAAACAATCATATAAATATTAAACCCTTTTTATTAACCTTTATAACTAAGTTCTTAAATTAATCTAAGTAAGTAATTCTGAGTTGGCGCCGACTTTGCTTTTCAGTCTTTTTCGGCGGTTTAATTTTTTTGTTAAAAAGTTTTTATTTTTCAATTTTCTGTGGCTTACTTCAGTTAATTACTAACTAAATTACTTGTTACTTACATGCAATATTTGTGATTACTCTCTGCATATGTGGTCATACAGTTCAATCAGTAAGTGAACAATCAATTATTCCCTGTTTTCCTACCCTTAGGGTTGGAATTTTTATTTAAAATGTGTGGTATTTAAAATTTATGTGGCACCAATTTCGAGATATATCCTTTATACCAAAAAAGAATTATCAAAATCGGACTACTCTCTAAAAAGTTATGCGTGGTCATACACTATAAAAAAATAAAATTACGCGTTGACTTGAGAACCTCCTCCGTTTTCTTTGGTTTAAAAGGACAAACTTAAAACTATATACAACTACACATACTACCTTAAATCTTATATTTATACATAGCTGTGACGTCAGTTTCAGTACAATAATTTGACAGGTCTATTCTATTCTTCCTCTATGGTTTTATTGCTTGATGTAGTGTGACATTTTGCATTATGTTTATTTATGTAAGATCATAATCAAAAATTCGAGTAAATTTAATTTTTATTAGCATTAAACAATTTTGTTACACGAAACAGTGTTTTCGTTATCTGAAAGTAATGCGCAAGAGCGCATCCACATTAAAGCCAACCAGAATAAAAAGCAATGTCAGTAGATGAATGTTCTTTCATGACTCATTAAAACCGACCGGTCTCCACAATTCCTTATTATTTGTGCCTCCACTTTGTCCGGCTTGTTTGTTCGAGTCCATTTCCGGTGATATTTCAGAGAATATCATTGGTTTAAGATTTTTTATGTACTTTTTAAATAGGCGCGGTTTTTGTCATGACTCGCCATTTAAGAGGGCAGACGTTCCACAACTTTTGGATCTTAGATGTCGTGTTCTGATTAATACATAAGAGGTCCCGATTCTACAGTGGCCTCCGAGGTGGCCTCTAAACTTCCTAATTTTATTTAGGTGTCGCTAAAACACTTTGCTTTTCTATGAGCAGCTGTCATAATCAAATGACAGCGCTAATTTGAATCTGACGTTTCTTATTTTAGGCGGTCTATTCAACTTACTTAACTGCCAAAATGCTATTCTAAACATATCTTTTTTCATCTGCCGCTTAAATTATGTCTAAAAATTAGACAATTTAGTTTTAGGCTATTTCAGCCATGTGTACGTAGAATCGGGTCCAGTATATACCTACCTTAAGATTCTAAGGAAGGTATATAGGCTAGGCACCGGCTTTTATTTGATTTAAAAATAAATAAATGATATCATGTCTATTTCTAAGAGTCATATTATGTCATATCTCGTCCCCTCATATAAAGTGATTATTTATTCTCCTAAAATTATCAGATCTTGAAATGTTAACTCATGTGATGTGATACAGTTCTACTTGTTAGGCATGTGCCACCTTTACCTCTCGTACAAAAGATATGTCGGTAAAATTAAAGCTGACATTACCCCTGGGTCACCTCACCTTATCGCCAGCGCTTTACGTATGCATGTCAGTAAAGTGATTTCGGCTCTTGACAGGCATAAGTAATATTTAATATACTTGGCACAACAAGGTACCCAGGATAAATACCAATAAACGTTTATTTTTCCATAAAAGACACAATTTGTATTGTATTTAAAATGGGTCGTAGAATTATTATTCTATATATTGGCATATCGCCATTTGTACACTTTACGAGTATAGCTCTGTGTGAAACTACCATAAAACTACTGACGTATCTTAAGAACATTTCTCGTCGGCACTATAGGCCTTTTACTTTACGATGGACACCCGGGTAGTTTAGACGGACGCCACGCCACCACCGCACATAAATTAACCCCCTGAAATATGAGTTACTCGACCGCTTCAGAAACCCTAAATATTGAAAGCAACCCCACTATTCAAGTAAATATTACTGATTCAGTGTTGCTCTGGGTGCTTACTCTTAAGTGGGCATAGCGAAGAGTGGTTACTCTGGGCAGCTGTTTTATTCTCTAAGTTTTCAAAGAAGTTTCTTTTACTCTGAATTCTGTAATTTCAAGTATAACGACAGGTTTGAAAACTGTGGGAATTGTTTCGAGGGGGAGGCTTTTCTTAATATTAGTAAGACATCAATTGAAATGCATATAAAAATCCGTATTGTATTCCGGGCATTCCGGCAAGGATAATAATGGGAATGACCTGGAACATGCTTTGGCCTGCTGATTAGTGTATTCAGTCGCAAGCATTAAACCAGGGTGACAATTTCTGTCAATAGCCGATTCAAAAAAAGAATATGCGATATTTCTGGTGTAAAATTTGTAATAGTTATTTTTGCTACAAGTGTGGAAAGTAGGTGATTTCCGACGAGTGTCTTTTGTAAATCGGAAATCATCTTTACGCGCATATATAATACAAGTATTACTATGCCTTGTGTGAGGAAATAAATTAAATGTTGAAATATCAGTTTAAAGGTTTAAAATACATAGGTTAAAATTTAAGGTACTTATTATCTGGATGAGACCCATTGTATTTGTAATAGTACCTACATTACGTAGGTACCTACCAGGGTGGTGAATTCGTGAATGCCCCACATCGCAGGTGTTAAGGTGAGGATCATAATTATACGATCTGGGGCTTTAGGAATTACCGCCCGTGGTGCGTACACAATTTTTCGTCTTCTCCTGGGTGTGAAGTCAGATTTGTCACTGCGCCCGTGGCCGGTAAATCTCACTTACCGAACAGAGTGACGTAATAGTACATTACTCACCTAGGGCGGTGAATTCGTAAAGCCCCAGATCGCAGGTATATATGGAACACACCTGCGATCTGGGGCTTTACGAATTACCGCCCGTGGTGAGTACACAATATTACGTCTTCATCAGGCCACAATGCAAGTTTTACCGTACGCGCAGCGTGCGGTAAAACTTGCATTATGGCCAGGTGTGACGTGATTAAAATTGTTAGGTAACTAAACAAGTGCCTAAGGAGAATTGATTGCAATTTTCCCTCAAGGGAATTTCATTATCAGAAAGGAAAATATAAACTTAACACAAAATCAACAGATTATTTTTTACATTTACTTACCTGTCACAAAATCCCGGCGGAAATTTCTTTCAAGAGGCAAAAATAAATTAGGTATTCGATCTCAAATCGATAAGTCCACGTAATACGAATACTTTGAGTGTAATTGAACGTTGGAGAAAGAACAAAGGCAAGTTGTTGTTTAGAAGTGGTTCGATTTGGAAGGTTCGTTTATTACCAACATTGTAATGTTATTCGTTCAAAAAATAATCTAGTTTACCTACCAGAGGGCCGAATTTGTGATATCTGATAGATCGACATCATCACTCCAACTTTAAACTATAAAATAAATAAATCATGTCCATAATTATCTGTTTTATAACCTGTTACTAAAACGTCTTCCATTAAACTATTTTAAATACAAGGACAATCACATGCATCGAATACATTTTTTACGGAGAAGTAAGTGACACTTGTATGGAAACGTGGCATACTTTACTTCCGGTATATATGTGTATAGATACAGGTAGAAAAGTATAATACCGCCGGTATACATAGGTATTGTATAGTACTTACTTTACAAAAACTATCGATGACACATATTCTATAATGATCCTCTCGAGATACCTAATACCTACCCAAACTTTTTCCCATATGGTACTGTATTTTAAAGTAGTGTATATTCTTCTTCATTCCAAGCAAAATTACCTCACAAAATAGATGTTCATAACCTCTCTCTTACCGAAAATTGCAACGGAATTGAGAAAAAGGTTGGCTGGTCGCATATGTCTCGGCTATTGGCATGGTTCCACTGATTCGGCTACTCCAGCGCTGCGGCTTCATACATCACTGGTGGATACGGTGGTAGACAGTTAGCTGTACATTGCTCCTTTCAAGGTTTACCAGCAATTTTGTGCATTAAGATGAATAAATTGAATAATTAAGCATACATACTGGAATAATGGAGCACGAACATTCTTAAATTGTTTCACGCGCGTGCTTGGTGCAATGATGACAACTGGTAGCTATGTTAAAACTTTCGAGAGCTCAACAAGCTTAAACATATTTATCTGACATATCAAATCCAAGGCAAAGCTACTTACAAGTAACCACATGACGTGATTTTAATTTAAGTTTAACATAAGTTCAATGTTATAACTTCAATACTTGTAGGGTTTCTATAGGAAGTGCAATAAATAGTACTCATAAAACTTTTCTCTACTTCCAACGGCCCTTCAATGCACTCAAAACAATTGAAAGACTTCGCCATGCCTCTGTTAAACTTAGTACCGGGCAGGTCAAGCGGTAGCCAAATCGATTGAAGTGGAGGCCCCCGGCAGAGTCATGAGCTTGCGCCAATGCTGTTTAGGTTAGCTTAGAATTGTTTGAACAGGTTTTGAAAATAAGCCAGCCTTTGTCGTGGAACAATTTGAGGTAGTTTGTAGTGCGCTTTTGTTATTCTTTAAGGCTTTATTGTGAAGAAAAGGCTTATAAAGTTCAGAGAACGTCGACGTTCACTAAGAAAGTCAAACTCTATCATACAATTTATTAACTCGAAATAACAGGCTACTGCAGTGTTTGTTTTCGCTGAAATGAAGTACTAGGTAACCTACTCGTTGCTCTCGCATAAATAATGTTTACTGTATGCAATAGACGACGAGACCTTAATTCTTTAATAGACATTATTATTCAAGTATATTGGAATGATTGCCACGTACTCGTAATGACGTATGAATTTATAAACAGTAAATCTAATAAATCTTTCACGATTTTCACACATAGAAGCTACGGTAGCCTATAGTGGTTCAGGCTTGCGGCTGTCAAGCGGTGGTCCTGGGTTCGAATCCCGGCTCGTACCATTGAGTTTTTCGGAACTTATGTACGGAATATTTACCGTCAGCTTTTTGATGAAGGAAAACATCGCGAGGAAACCGGTCTAATTCCAATAAGGTTTAGTTGTCCCTCTGGGTTGAAAGGTGAGATGGCAGTGGCTTTCGTAAAATGAACACTTACCTATGCCCAATCTTGGGATTAGGTGTCAAAGTGGACCCCGGGTTCATTTAGGAGCACAACCGGGAACAACGCTAGGATGATGATGATTTTCACACATATTTTTTCTAAACGGGACCATACTGTTGAAGTAATTAATATCAAGGGTAAATTTAATTAAACACGACTATGTCCGCTTAGCTCCGCTATAATAAGTTGAACAATAGTTATGTTTAAGTATATAATAATAATTATTCCACAAATCCTCTACACGACTCCAATCATCCTAGAGAGAACGCACTTGTCATGGTTAACAACTTTTACAAGACATGTAAAAGCACGGGACCTATTTTTGACTTTCGAGCGCTCGACTGTTTCACTCGAAAACTGTCAAAAATTATGAAATAGCGACAGAAAATTGAAAAACGAGTGGTATTGAACACTCGTATTCAATTCTATTGGTAGAAAGTACTTAAGAATCTGCCATTTTGACACTAAAAACGTATTTACATTTGTTTGATTTTCGAGCGCTTGAAAGTCAAAAATCGGTCCCCTGGCCTTCGTTCATGTTTGTTACTATCTTTGAACTAAACTTTTTTTTCACAAGGTTAGATTCTTAGAGTTTAACTATATGGCAAGCTAAACAAAAAGTTGTATATCGTGTAAAAATCACATTATGTTTCTCAATTTTAAGCAAAATTAACTGGCTTTCCTGAAAGTCCCAATAAAATTATTTTTGAGAAAATTGAATATGTGTCAAGATTTCGATCCACATTCGTTAAGATTACACGATGTGTTGTCTCCGTACCTAAACTCATTTTTCCTGTTCATTGTTTCTATATTTTCATTGCCAGAAAATACTTATCTGAAAACATTATCTCAATAAAACCACGGGGGTGACATTGACAAATACTAGGGAGGCCAATTCCTTTATTGTGAGTTTTTATCATGGCAAGTTTGACGTCATAAAGTGAAAACAAATAACTTCGGACGTGGGTTGGCCGTGGGAAATGTTTTGTTTTGCGCAGCTTTTGGGTACCGCTTTCATTTTTATTTTATTAGATTTTTTTTAATGGTCCAATAAAGATTTTAGAGATAGGATGTTTTTAAAACACATTTTCAAGCATATCTTTAATAATAATACACAACCATTGTTTAAAATAGTACATTGTGATACAAGTGAGGTATGTTGATAATTACATCAGAGGCGAAATTGTTCACGTGAACCGCAGGTGAGCGTGATAAGAAAGCCGAGGATGTAATTATCAAAGCTCATGCGTTTCATACGACGTTTTTCAACACATTTTGCGAGGAAATAGTTATTTGTGCAACAAGAGAGCAAAGTTTGTTTTTGCTGCGAGTGCTAATTTTGAGTCCTGAGGAAGCGAAAGATTCTAAAATTGAATCACGAGCGTAGCGAGTGATTCAAAGTTTGAATCTTGAACGCAGCGAAGGACTCAAAAGCACGAGATGCAAATACTTTGCTCTCGAGTAACACATACAACTTTTCACCTCAGCAGTGAGAACATATTCACATCAAAAAATATATCATAGTATCACGTAGGTACCTATTCGTCTCAAGACTATTCAGGAAGAAAACTTAATTAGGCGATAGCTACTGCTTGTTTTAACTCCTCAGCGCCGGCCGCGCCGTTATTCAATACTAGAAATGCGAGACAAGGCACGAGAAACCAAAGGATATTTCAGTATCTAAGTATAGTACGAGTGTCGTGTGACACTAACACATCACTAAAAACTAACCGTGTTATTGTTAAAATTCACATATTTTACTAATATTTTCGAGATATTTTTGAAATATTTATCACTATCACAAAGGGCACACTTAGCGTATTACGTGTATCTCGCGTGCACACCAAAAACTAGCCATACTGTTGTTAAAATACTGCCTAAGTCACGTCACTGACTTCACTATATTTCCTAGTTAGATAGAAAATTGATTTATCCTAGTAGTTTTTATATTTAAAACCAATATCAATAACGCAAGAATGACGAATAAATTCTACATAATTAAATCTCAAACAAATAAACAACAGCGCGCAACTTTTTAAAAGGGGCGGGGCCCCGCGCTCGCGTTCGGAGACTGCATCTGTGGTATACGTTCATAGAATTTAAATTGTTTAAACTAGAATTTTCAATTAGCTAGCATGATAAAAATCATGTTTACCTATTTGTTATGAAAAATGGTGTTTTATTCTGAGATCTTTTATTTAAATATTCTTCAATTTAAATTCCTTTGTATACTTATTTTGGTAATTTAATCTTGTCAATTTGATAGTTTTCGAACGTGTTAGTTGTATCCGCTTTTTTGGGGGTCTACTTTGAAATTCGATGGTCGAACTATGCATCGACCTATGTCTGCCATTTTCTCTTTTCGTAAAGGAATGAAAGGGACAGTGCTAATAAAGTTCAAATATTCTGAACTTGTAATAGACCCCATACGGCGAAATGTCAGTGCTCTGCACCAAAATTAAAAAGTTACTTTGTCTCACGGAGTGAGCAAAATCGCATTTTGCACACTGTTTTCACGCAGCAAAATAAGCTTGTTCGAGCTGCTGAGGTGAAAAAATCTTTTTCATAAGGTGAAAATTTGATGGCCCTGCCAAGTTATTTTCTTTACTTAATGATGACAACAGGTTTTTACTCACAATTGCACATCGCCAAGAATTTCAAGTGGCGGCCATTCTAATTATCACCACATACCGAGTGACACATACTATTTTTCACACCGACTATGAGGAAATTTAAAAAAGGCTATTGTTAAAATATATCTAAATTATCTTAATTTATATTACTAATTTTTAAATATTACGAAATATTTATAAATTTTTATACGACGTTGTTAGAGTTAAAACTTGAAATATGTTCGTTTTGAATCGACTACGATGAAATTACAATCGATTATTTTATTAACATCTGTGTTCAATTGGCACATTGCGTACAAATGCTCCAATGCCAATGTATAAATTAAAAAGGTAGCTTGAGCAGAAAAGTAGCCTTTTGGTCCCTCTCGTCGTGGAGCAAAACTTACTTTTCCGAATGAAAGGTGTGTGTACAAACGCAGTCGAAGGCCTTAGATAAATCACAGAAGATACCTAAAGCACCGATCGTTACCCGGGTATGTCTTAAAACTGCGACTATAATTTCCCCACATTTTATGAGTCGGTAATACATTGTCCTTACATATTTTACTACCGACCCATAGAAGTCGGTAATAGAATCCGTAAGGAGCTATTACCGATCGTACACATTACATACTATTATCGGTCGGAAGTGGTTTCTTATGGTTGCTATTACCGACTCATATGGGTCAGACTACTGCCTGTTCCCTCTCATCCATGAGAGGAGGCCTGTGCCCAGCAATGACACGTATATAGGCTGATTTATTATGGGTCGGTAATAGTTTCTAATGGTTGCTATTACCGACTCCTTTGCTCGGGTTTGGGTCGTTAATAAAATATGTAACGACAAACATAATAAAATAATTACCGACTCGTAAAAAGTAGGCAATTTTTTATTCAATTGACCTTCTCACTACGGCTTTAAGCGAGAAACAATCATTTACGAAGGTTACTATAAAATATCGATCTACACCTAAATTATCATCATTTTGGTCAAATTGACAACGCTAAAATGAGAAAACTGGACCACATTGATGTATCGCTAATATATTTTTACAAAGACTGATTGTTTAGCTTCAATCTGGTCAAAAAACTTGTGTTGTAATATAATATAATAACATAAAACAGAGAAAAACTAAACATTACTTTGCGGCCATTACCAACTCAGGGGTCGTGGATAGCTGCCACAAAAAAAAACTGGCGAAGCTATCACCGTCCTTTTTGGATACAATTGATAGTACACGATGAAGTATAGGGTTCACAAATTCGTATAAAAATGTCTTAAGCAGAAAAATCAAGTACATACTTGGAGGAACAAGAGCCAGTATGTAGCGACCTGCGTCCGCGCTTCCCCCGCAGGAACTGACGTGCTTTATGTCTTTTGCCCACTGCTACACTCACTAAAGTAAAAGTAAACGATGCTCAAGGAACAAGCGCGTGTATAGCTTTCCCTATTTATAGCTTGAATAGTTCCGGGAACGTAAAAATAACGAATAACTATAATAGGTCGGTAATACCTTCCAATTTTCGATGGGTCGTTAATACGTGCGTTTACCTTAAATAAAGTACTAGTGAACAGGCATCTTCTAGGTGTGCCTGATTATTTGATCTTATAAATACCTTGTCTTAACTTTCTCACGGGGTACACAAGAGTCAAACGCTATCCCATTTGCAATAAAAAAGTAGCTTTCCAATAATTATCCCCTAATACTACTAAAAACAATGATGTAATATAAAAATTAGGTAGATATGTTACAAGCGCTCTAAAAGTGGCACACTAAAACTCATGCAATTGGCAGACCTCGCCTCAGTATCGCGCCGTCAATGGCTACGTGCAAACGTGTCGCAGTTGCCAGATTTGCAGCGCAAAAAATAAAAGATACCGTCGTCGTGTGTGATGCGATTTTGCACTAACTATACTAAAAAAGCCAGGGGATAACGTATCATTCGTAAGTAATCTACTTTTATCTTCATATCAATACATTTTACAGTACATAGTAAAGTTAATTAAAGTAGCTACGGTAGCCTAGTGGTTCAGGCATGCGGCTGTCAAGCGGCGGTCGTGGGTTCGAATCCCGGCTCGTACCAATGAGTTTTCGGAACTTATGTACGGAATATTTACCGTTAGCTTTTCGGTGAAGGAAAACATCGTGAGGAAACCGGTCTAATCCCAATAAGGTCTAGTTTTCCCTCTGGGTTGGAAGGTCAGATGGCAGTCGCTTTCGTAAAACTAGTGCCTATGCCAAATCTTGGGATTAGGTGTCAAAGCGGACCCTGGGCTCCTTTAGGGGCACAACCGGGAATAACGCTAGGAGGATGATGATGATACAGTACATATGGTGCTACTTTCCCGCACTAGTGCGGAAAAGAGCACTTTTCGTGCATATGTCGAAATTTTAAAGAGCCATATGTACAGTAAAACGTTGTACGATACACGTGCGAATAGGTAATTCGCAACTCGTGTCGATTTAAAACACTCCCTTCGGTCGTGTTTTAATTTATCACCACTCGTTGCGAATTTCCTATTTTCGGCACTTGTATCGTAAATAACTATTACGTATTCAATAATTACGTGCATAAAAGAAAATTCCAGATCATGTTAAGTGCAACAAAAATATACCCGAAGCGTGAGTGCGATAGAGACGCAATATCATTGCCGATCAAAGAATAGCACATAAACAGAGGGGTCTTGATAAGATCGTAGGCATAAGATTCGTGATTGATTATTGATCAAGTTTAATGGTTTTGAAATTATAATAATAATATAAATGTATCTCTTTTATCCTTATTTAGTTTCATCCTATGCTAACTTTATACAATAAATCCCTTCTTGATAAAACTTAAAATGCCTGTTACAATTTGCCCGTTTATTAAGTATACAACATTAAATGATAGAGAGAGAGAGAGAGAGAGAGAGAGAGAGAGAGAGAGAGAGAGAGAGAGAAAAATTGACAGATATATAGATATTGACAGATATATAGAAATTGACAGACCACGAAAGTATAAAAAATTTAAAATACTAGTACAAACTGTCAATTTAAACTTCCGCGCCTAAACAGTTCTATAGTTCCCTTTTGAGGTCGTATCGAGTTGCAATTAAAACCATATAGGTACTCAGGTTTACAGTCACTTGACAGCCGTTTATGCCAACAAAAAACGTATATTTCGACACTCTCTAGAAAAAAACCATGTTTGTGTTAAGAGCCGAGCCTCTTAAATCGAGACGTATAAATGTACAATCGTACGTAACGAGAATATGATAAGAGGCAGTGTCTAGTCTGATTTATTAATACTCTTTGTCCATGTAAGCGAGACGGCATGCTGTGCTAAGAAACAGAGACAAGTATAGTTTCTCTGCATCGTACGTCACAACACATTTACTTGTCTCTTTTTCGCTCCCGGAAAGAAGCATACCGTCCTGCTCTCATTTGATATCCATATATTATTATTATTATATATTGTAGCTACAATATTCGCAGCTCTTTCACGTGTGCGTAAGCCTGGCCATTTTTAAACACGGTCTTTCGTATAGACAACGTATCTACCTCATTATTATATTATATCATTGACTTAAAAAATCACAAACCATCGGCGGATAGCGACTACCAATGTCATATCACCATATCAGTAACAGCAAGCAGATGAAAACATTACCCATGGTTTTCTTTATGGGATCAGCGTTAAGGCGCCGTAGGTTCATTCTCTCCCTCTCACTGAGCATAAGCATGAGCGAGATGGAAGTGCGTGCTCGGAAGCGCGGAAATCATTGTTTTAATTTTAATTTTTTGGCCGTTTAAATAAATAAAAAAGTAAACACTGAGTTCTCCTAAACATGATATTGCCGATTTTTAGAAGCCATTTTAATATTTTTAGGTTTTGTGCATAATTCGTAAGAAATATTTTAAGTGTATTTTAGACCCTTTTAGACCTATGTTCGTGATTTTTTTCTATCAAGCGACAATTGCTTAATCATGTTTCTAAACACTGATTTCCCTGCAGAAAAGCCTCAAGATTACTATTCGTATTATTTTGAAACCATATTATTATAAACAGATGCATTATATTGTTTCAAAAACTCTGTTTGCTTAACTTCGCTGAACCTACGGCGCCTTAAGGTAAGAAGTTTTGAAGTTTTGTTGATTTTGTCTCGATATCTGTATTATTGTTGCACCTCACATCTTTAGCACACAACGGAACCCCGTCAGTTGTGATATAAAAGATGAAACCTAGCATGATACGGCAACAAACGTCCGACTGTGAAAAAAACAATGTCTTTGTTTACGTGAACATAGAAGAGCTCTGTATTGTTTTCTGTAAACACGGCTACAGAAGTAGTAGTATTACGAAGGAGCAAAATGCAATATTTCATCGACGGTTAGCGTGTTGAATTGCGAATGTAGCGAAAAAGTCCAGTGTAGAATCCTGAGCGCGGCGGGGGATTCTAACTTGTAATCCTGATTCAAAGTGCCACGTGGACTTTTCTTTTTACTTTTCCTTGTTCAAGACAGTACATCAATATATGTACGAGTATATAGATTTAGATATGTCTAGTTGATACTTGTCAGTTTGTAGCTATAGCGTCATCGTTATTCACTTAAGCACAGCGTTGGATAGGAGACTTTTATGGTTTTATTAGCGCCTAACACTCCTATCAATTAACTATGCGCCTAGGTCGTAAGTAAACGGCTAAAGTTAGGCTAGTAATTAAGGGTAATAGGTTCTTATAAGCCATAATCAGTCGCGGGAGTCCGCTGGATGCGGGTGGCGCAGGACCGGTCGTTGTGGCACTCTTTGGGGAGGCCTATGTCCAGCAGTTCGGCTGATATGATGATGATAAATCCATAATCAATCATACATGTATTTAAAATATATATACATGCAATAAACAGACTCATTTGATTTTTAAACAGATTTGAAACGTCAACTTATTACATGTATATTTTGTATGTAGGTATATTTTGTTTGACACTGAAACATTTGTTTTATTAATTTGAGTGTGTTTATCCGAGGATTCAGAAGAAATAAAGATTTAATTTCAGGATGAACTTTATTGTCTCGTAGGGGGTTCTGCCTTTTCTCCGAATTTATTATGTCCGAATTTCACTTGCCAACCAACTTTTCGCCGATGATTCACCTTCACAACTAACTAATGGCAATTTTTTGTACTACTTTTAAAAAGCTACTTTTGTGTTCAAGCTACTTTTTTAATTTATACATTGGCATTGGAACATTTGTACGCAATGTGCCAATTGAACACAGATGTTAATAAAATAATCGATTGTAATTTCATCGTAGTCGATTCAAAACGAACATATTTCAAGTTTTAAGTATAACAATGTGGTATAAAAATTTATAAATATTTCGTAATATTTAAAAATTAGTAATATAAATTAAGATAATTTAGATATATTTTAACAATAGCTTTTTTAAATTTCCTCATAGTCGGTGTGAAAAATAGTATGTGTCACTCGGTAGCAAAATTATTTTCGTCTCGGGCGTAAACACTTGTATCCCTCACTACGCTCAGGATCCTACGTCAGAATCCCTCGCTACGCTTAGGATTCTATTGTAGGATCCCTCGCTACGTTCAGGATTCAATACACCGCCCTCGCCGTAAATATACTATTTTGCTCCCTTGTGACACAAATAACTATTTATCTTGACTACTATTGTTACTGCTACTAACGTAATAAAATACAAGTAATTGTATGTTATTCAAAGTAACACTATAATCAGTAGGTTTATGTTCATTAATTGAATACAGCTACATATTTCATTATCCTCATAGGTGATGTGAAAAGCAGTATGAGTCACACGGAAGCAAAATTATTTTCAACTTGGACGTGAACACTTGAATCCCTCACTACGCTCAGGATTCCACGTTAGAATCCCTCACTACGTTCGGGATTCTATTCTGGAATCCTTCGCTTCATTCGGGATTCAATCTACGCCCTCGCCGTAAATATGCCATTTTGCTCCCTTGTGACACAATCTACTAATATATATCGTGACTTTTTGGTTAGCGCAAGTGCGTGGGGCAAAAATGAGATCATTCCAGCGTTATTGTCAGACAAACCCAGTGACATAACAACCGTTAATTTAAACTTTTAAAGGACCTCACCGAGGCTACATATAAAAAAATAGCGACTTATGACACAGTAAGGCCATTTCTGCAGTTGGATAGGCGGAATCGACATTCGATAAGTTTTATCTATCCGAGAGCTTACTGTTACCGCCCAGATTTCCTTATTTGTTATACTGACATTCCAATTTTGCAGCAGTTTCATAAATTCTCACGATTATAGTAAATTGTGTGTACAAATACCAATTCAATATAGCTGCTTCGCTATCATACACATTCGCTTGTGCGTTTACTCGAACACGCGGGAGCACACGAACTAAGATGGCGGGCATACGATTTCTACACAAACTAACTTTTACCTTTTACAACGCGAGATACAACAATACCTCTTCGTCGACTCTTTAGTCATATTAAAGCTATATCTATAACTATCTAAAGTAGTAATAGACGCATGTATTTTGATTGACCTTAACGAGACTTTTCTTCCCACTAATCTCTCCCCAGCTTCAAACGGAATTTTCTTCATTCCCACACATTTCGTTATTCACAAGTAAATCCTCCAAGCACCCATCGCGCTTGCCAACACAATAAAACGGTGATCTCAATCGTCAGGTAGGCACAATGGCGAGTGAAAGTTTCCGGTGAAAGCAATTTCCCGTCATATTGCAATATACTAGATAACGGAAAAGCGAAATTCCCGATCATTTCGAGCCGAATATTGAGAAAGAGATTTTGCCGTGACTTCGATTTCCTCAAATTGGGTATTTGAATAAAATATTACAAGCCGGTATAATTGCTTGTAAGAAGACTCATTTACTTTTTACCTCTTTATTGATTACCTCTTTTTACCGTATGTGTTAAGAGATAAATATGCCAAAGTAATAAGTACAATGGCTATTGCTAAGAGGTCTAGGTCTATATATCTACTTGATGTAGGTGTACGGAAATATTGAAATTCCATTTTGACCAGCTCACTCCCACGTGCGCTTTACCATCAATAAGCTTTCTTTGGCTAAAAATGACTGACTGTTGATTTTGTTTCGGGGTTTCTTCTCAGAGTTATAATTAAATTTGGTCTCTACACCCGTATTCAGTGGCCTGATTCCGCCCGCAGCTGCTCCATACATTAGTTAAAATTATTTAATGTGGCTGAGTTTTCTTGAAAATGTCACTTCAATTGGGATTTTTCTATATTGGACGGTACAGTTGATTAAGCAATAATCGGCCATCTCAAATAATCTCAATTATACAATGTACGGCGCTACCCCAGACATGCGGACAATTCAGCCTGTATGTGTATGGCCAGCCTTATCGCCTAAATGTGTAACGCGACAATCCTTCATTTATCGGTTCATCTGCCGATAACCTGGTGAGGCTATTATCGTGTAATACAGCGGAGTAAGCTGGGTTCCTCGAAAATAATTATGTTTTACTTAGATTAGCCCAGTAGATTATCGACGTTAATTATAATTAGTTTCGGCAACCTTTTCGCCTTCTCGGATTTGTAACTGAAAAATACATCTGGCAATAGGGTTGGCAACTGTAAAATGTTTGACTAGATGCCGCTATCATAGGTTTTACCTAATTACTTTTCTATGGGATTTGGCTTTTTAAACGGCTTGATTCTAAACAAGGAAATTCCGAATTTAATCTTTCGTGGGACATGTTAAAATAATACTTTTTTCTACTCCTGTACTTTTATCTGTCATTTACATAGTCCCGAACACTAATATAAAGACATACAAAATCTGCAGAAAAGTCTATACTCTATTCCCCATAACAGTACGGCACCACCGTGCTGTTTTGTCGCCAAAACGATATGCTTAGCAGCCATACGCTTCTAAACCTGGGTACTTGGGTAGTATTACGTGATCAACACTAATTTAACAACAAAATACATTAGGTACTACCAACTTAACAAACCACTGAATGTTTTTACTTCAAAGAAATTATTGTACTAAAGGCATTACTGCCAACTTAAGAAAAACCTTATTCTTAATATGACAGTACTGGCAAGTTGAATTAAGAATAAAACAGACCATAAACAAGAGGTGTCAATGTGTCATGTTTCCAATTTCCCACCTAAGTTCCAGTTCAAAATTAAACGACGAAATATGATAACTATTCGTTATTAATAACTTCTTAAGATTTGATTCGTGTTTGTGAAGTGAAGAAAAATGTGTACGTTCCTTTTAAAATGGACGAAGAAGAAAAAAACTGCACCGCTGAAGAAATTGCGTGAGTAGTAATAGTTTTGTTTTTAATTTCCTAGCACTTGGCATCCGAACTAAACTGAATCCGGATCCGAACCGAATCGGATCGGTTTATATTTATTAATAATTGGTAAAATATGTATATTAACACACAATACATGATAATTTGTTTTTTCTCAAAAATCATCGGCAATGTTGACTTTATTGGTAAAATATCAGGACGTGAAGTGCATAGTTTATGGTTAGTCAACATTTAAAAAATAAAATACCTTGCCGGCTCGATTTTGCTCGACTACAATGTTGCATACAAATTCCATTATTTGTCGTGGTACAAACTTTTTAAAAATTTGAAACCGCCATATAAATAAAAGGCATAGGTCCTAAACAGCCAAAACGCAAGATCAGTAGCTGTGACTCATCGCGACTTTTTAGTTGTCTCAAATAACTTATGGCGCTTTCGGAAGAAAAATACACTCCCAACCTATTATTAAAAAAAATAAAAGGCGGCAATGCAAAAAATATTCTGTTTTAACACCTACAGTGGCTACTTCTTTTTACGGAAAATATAGAAAAATGACGTGTAAATTATTCCAGATTTAAAAGAAGCTGCAAGCTCAGTTATTGATTATTTGTTTAAGTGTAATTTCGTAATTTGTTGGTAATTTGCAAAGCCAAAAGACAGATATCGGAAGGCGTACGACAATTTCTTGAAGCGGCGAGAAGAAATGCATGCCTTATCATTTTCAGATAATACATTTTTGTTTTCTTGCACAATTTTTGAGAAAAGCACTATATTTGTCTCAGCTGGAAGGGCATTTACTGGCTTCGTATTAAATTAAACGGACTCCCAAGGTCGTCCGTTTAAAATTAATACTCAGCCAGCAATTGCCTACTTCCCTTGCTTCGACAATAATGTACTATTGTTTTAGTAAATAATTTATGTTTTACAAATTATTGATAGTAAATAAAAACTCTTTATTTCGAAAAATTTGCTTATGAAGTTGGTACCACCGCAATATAGTGGATGATTTGACATCGTGGTCAGTGCTTTTATGGAAAATGTATGAACCACAAAATTACACTAAAGAGTGCGTTTATGGGCCATAGAGCATAGAGTTTTTCGATGACTTATTACCGGTGTCATTGTATTTGAGCTAAAGCCTATATAAATGTTAGATAACGGTACAGGAGTAGAAAAAATCATAAAAATACAAGTTTCGAAAAAACGTACCAAAAGATCCTCTCAAGAAACTGTGTGGTGAAATTCGTGAAAAATTATAGAACACCAGCCTTCATCAAGAATTTAATAGGTAACTAAGTAAGTGAGATCTTCAAATCATCTGCATATTTTACCGTATTGAGGTACCTACTCGATATGTCACAACACAAGCTTAGAATATAATCTGACGATAGACGTGACCACTGTTATGCTTTCATAAAATATTCTATTCAGGGTTTACATTGGTGCCAATTTTAGGATTTCCGAACGTAAACATACTTTTGTCGAGCTATTCGCCTTCGGTTTTAATCAAAAATCCATTTTTGGCCCACACGCCATTAGCTAATGTGTTAATGCTTTGAGGCAATGACGCGACAAAATGTGATTTCATTCGCATAGCGGCACGTCTTTATGCTCCAAGGGTATGGATAAATGGAAGCAGAAGGTAAACGTATACGGAAATTCGCGCGCCGTGTATTTCCATTTTTACTGCCAGGACCTATGGATGCCAGGGTCGAACGGAATAAGTACATTCCTAAATCAAGAAAATAATAGACGCAATACAACATTTATCACGTGTAACAGTAGGGACCGGCTAAACGGCGATGGCGGGACCACATCCGGACTCCGACGGACGTCAAAAGAGTACCCTAATTACAAGCCTGATGCTATAGTACATTGTTTAACGAGGGGCGTAAGTGGAATATTGCGAACAAGAGTCTATCAGAAGCCCGACGCCGAAGACGTAGGGCTTTTGATGACTCGAGTTTGCAATATTCTTACGCTCCCGTGTTATACACAATGTTTTTCATCACATTTGCAAGGAAACAAATACATTTTAGAAGAAATTAATGCAAATCGTAATAAAAACTGCAACATGTCAGTCGTCCATTTTGTTGAATTTGACGTGAGGCGCGTATGGCAAAGACCCTTCGGTATACAGCCACGATTTAAAAACACTTAAAACGTTTTACATAGACACTTAACTACATATTAAACATTAAATTGCAGTCAAATTTAATATGAAGATATGTTTTATACATATTAAAAGTTGGTTGTAGCAAACTTTCGAAGATATGAAATACACCTTGGCTGATTGGAAACATCCTCAGTCCCAAGTGAAGTATGAGTGGGTTCTATATTTTAAAACTAAACATCCCGTGGGAGGTAAACCGGCTATAACTGCTCTGTACGCACGCAAGTAAAAACGCCGTTGACGAGCAAGTGTGATGAAAAAAAGAGAATCATGGTTTGATTAGTCTCCAATCACCGTAGTTGGTCCAACTTGGTCAATCACCGTAGTTGGTTGGTGATTGTTATTAGAATTTAGCCTTCAATTACCAATTTAATCAGACTAATCAACCATGATTCTCATTTTAGCATCATGTTTGTCATTAAGTACTCTTTTGACGTCCGTCGGAGTCCGGATGTGGTCCCGCCATTGCCGCCTAGCCGGTCCCTACTGGTACTGTTACAAGTGATATAAATGTGTATTGCGTCTATTATTTTCTTGATTTAGGAATTTACTTATTCCATTCGATTACACAAAAATACACGAATTCCTTGATGGTTAAAAATAAATGATAGACGTACCCTACCGATCTAAATTTCTTCATCTCCATATTGTGTTTACGTCGTGAGGTCGGTTGTAATTACATTAAACTTATAGCCATCTTATCTTTTAATGACATCATTCATCATAATTATTAAGTAAAATCTCAAATATCCAGTAAATTGTGGCAATATAATTGATAAAATAACCTTCATCCATAAAAGTAAAGGTTCCGAAGAAACTAGGTTATTTCCGATAACATCCGATCATTATACCCCTTTCTTTATTACAAGTAAATCAATAACTGTCACCAGCAGGCCCGTAAGTAGAGGACCAAGACCTTTAGTCTGTAGTAATATTGATAGAACGCCCGTTCGAACTGATAAATTACGCTACTTTCTATAGAAAAGCGTCGACAGCGAACTGAGATGATCTAGACTGATTGTGCAAGGCCTTTTTTGTTTAAAATCTGTAACATTAATGATGACAAGTTTAATACGAGATGTAAAAATGGGTTGCCTAATATAACCCGCAAAGGTACACAGAAACTAATACATTTCTAGAGAAAAACCGTTGAGTATATTAATAACTGCAACTTAGAAAAGTTGAAAAACCCCCGACATTTTAGTTTCAAAGTCCAATATCTCAAAAACGGCGGAACAGATTTGATGAAACATGGCTAAGAACTGCATTCAAATTGGTCCCTCCCTTTGAAAGCTACGATACCACAGACAGATACACAGACACAGATACACAGACACAGATACACAGTGACACATGTTAAACTTATAACACCCCTCTTTTTTCGTCGGGGACTAAAAATAACTCTTTTGGACTTTTCTAGGCCATTTCACGAACCGTACAAAAGTGTATTAGTACATTTTTTTGAGGCACATTGATATTGCGTGAAATTTAAAATAAAATTAGTCCCAAAAAATAACATTTCTGGGCATAGTAGGTATCTCAATACCCTTCTTCTTATCATCATGTCTAATGATCGAAGGTCAGTCATTTCCAAATTAAAATAATTATGGCATGAGCGTGATTAAAATAAACTATTCTAATTTATTTTTATGTTTACTGAAAGGATCCATACACAAAATGCTCCTATTTGTATACCATAATCTATAGTAAGTTGAACGTCAAGACACTGAGAACCACATGTTTTCGTCTCTTATTCATAAAACATCCTAAGAAAACATCATAGATTTTAGCATACATGCCGTTTGAATTCGATTGTCAACTTTAACATTCGTGTCGGTGAGAAAGGAACAACATACTTAAGTTTCTTAAGTTTTATGTATAAAGGAGTTCGAGTTTAGCCTGAACTGTGTTGAGCAGCAAACGGTAATAAAGCGTCGAGGTATTTCGCTCTAACGAGTAAGAGCTCACCCGTTTCTCTCTTTTGTGACCCTCGTTGAGTTTTTGCTCTTAATAAAGGCTTATGAATTTTCCATCAAAGTTCAAGTTGCGCAGAACACATTGCGCGTTATCAGGCTGAGGTATACAATAAACTCCTGATGGAGCTTATCACCATTTCTATCCCCTTTTTTACAAGCTTTATATTTACTTTGCCCTGTTAGTATGTATGGGAAAAATCTTGCAAGTAAAATTTGACCCACTTCCCGGTGACCGATTGAGCTGAAATTTTGGGTATAAGTATGGTTTGGATGCGAATTCAATATTATGGTACCACAGAGCTGATCTGATGATGGAGACAGAAGGTGGCCATGGGAATTCAGTACTTAACCGACGTAACCCCGTTGAGTTTGGGTTCGTTACAATCGTTTTAATGAGTAGTTGATGATGGTATACAGAAAAGTACAGTCGGCAATAAAAGCTTTTACCAAAAATGAAATTTTTGCCAGAAACTCATTTAATTAAGGAATCTTTTTCATATCGAAATGCTACCTAGGTACATATTGTATTTAAAAAAATAAAAATTGGGTAAATTTTAGTTTAACGAAGGACGTTTATAAAGAAGATAGTGCATATTGTAAATATCTATTTATTCTGACTTTTTTATTGACATGTATTTTTTATTTGGTAAACTAAACACCTTCAAATCCTTTCATCGATTTTTTGCAGCAAGCAATTGATTAGTTTCACGCTCATTTATCGACACTCTTTTGTTTTTAGATGATATGATTATTATATGTGTAAAGCCGGTCGTGGGTTGGAATCCCGGATAGTACCAATTAGTTTTTCGCAACTTTTTCCGTGATGGGAAACATCGTGAAGAAACCGGTCTCATCCCAATGAGTTATAGTTTATACCCTGTAGGTTGGAAGGTCAGATGGCTGTCGCTTTTGTAAAAACTTGGGATTGGGTGTCAAAGTGGGCTCGGGCTCTTGGGCATAACCGGGAATAACGCTAGGAGGGTGATGATTTATCTGTGTAGAGCAAGCATTTTGTCAAACGACATGTCTTTGCTGATTTTCAGCTTATTTGTTACGTGAAATGATTATGATGACGATTACGTATATAAACTTCACGCTGGTTAAGTAACTGGTTCTCGTATCACCGCGTTACTAGAGTATCTGGTAATAATAACAGTGTTATTACGCCTCGCGATATTTGCGCCGTGGCCATTAGAACTGTGGGAAAGCTCTTCTGTTTACCCAGCTTTCTGGCTCCTTGCGGCACCGTGCGCTTAAAGTGAGATGGGATTTTAGTCCGTGCAGAACGTGCTCGGGTTCGGGTGAAATCGTTTACTTCCGCATGTGAGTGAGAAATATAGAAATGAATCCTATTCTAAATGCTCGCGCGCTGTACTAGTTACCTACTCGTGCTACGAAGCGTAAACGGAGTTCGTTCCTGTATCTCTCTCTCTCCGTCGCACTTACTTATTCGAGCGACAGAGACGGAGATACGAGAACGAAGTTCGTTTTCGTTTCGCCGTAGCAGAGATGGGATGTTTCACGTACCTACTACCTACCTGTGGATATACGAGCACCATCGTCACCCGCGCATGTGACACCACTGGAGTTGTGAGCGGCTGTAGGCTAGGGTGATCGCTGAGAATCAGGCGGTATATTCTCAGTGATCACCGGACTCGGTATAAAAAAAGGTTTGCGTAAGTGGGTCAAAGTACTCTGGATATTATGGTTACCGACAGTTACTGGTAAAACGTCTAGGAAGGATAAAAACCGGTCAAGTGCGAGTCCGACTCGCGCACCGAGGGTTCCGTACAAACTAGCAATTAACTCAAGGTAAATGTCCCAATATTTGTTAAATTATTTACTTAATTTAACCCAACACAACAGAATTCAATTTCAAACAACGAGTAACTTTTACACCAACACCATCGAACTACCAAGACAATTGAATCGCGATCTTTTTTTGACCTGCTATTGAAATATACCCGTCCCAACCCCATTAATTCTAGAAAAATCTTAACAGCGCGAATGGGGTCAGCGCTGTCTATCGGCCCCATTTGGTACTAACGTGCAAGGGCAATCAGCTTAGTATGTATGTTGGTGTTTTAGCGATTATTGTTTATCACGTGTACCGATCTCGTTTATTATTATTTTATTTGATATTAGGGTATCTGTTACAGTCTTATAGGAATTTCAAAACAAAAAAATACTTATAAAGTTGATTAAATTGCAAACTGAACTAGGAAATGATTTTTGTAAATAAAACAAAAAATATGCTAGATACAGAAAATAAAAAAAAATTCCCGTAATATTTATGTTTATCTTAATCACAAGTAATTATTTCAAATTTTTCGTTTGAATAACTTCGGAGATAAGGGGGGGGGGGGGGGGGGAATGGTATTTTTTTTCCTTCATAGATCAAAATTTTCCCCGTGTAGAAAAAAAAAGAAAAAATGATTCAAAATGTGCAACTCCAGCCCTTTCAAATGATACCCCACTTGACCCAATAGTTGAATTTTTTTTTTGCCCCCTCCTCATATTTGTAATTTTTCATACAAAATTAATATGTAAACTTAAATTTTTCATTGTCCATGCACGTGGATAACTCTCATTTATAACCATTCCAAATTTCAAATTGATACCTTAAGTAGTTCGTGAGATATTTCACTTTGTGACAGACAGACAGACGGACAGAGTCGCACCATAAGGGTTCCTTTAGTACCTTTTTGGTACAGAACCCTAAAAATGGTCATTGATTGATAAAAAATATATTATTGTTATCATTGAGCAAACCTTGCATTACACAGATAATGACTCATCTTAAAACAAATTAAATGGAGAGTCAATTAAACTCAGTTTTAGGTACCTACCTACTACCAAGCATGCATGGCATGGTACTCCACCTAGTCGGTAACAAAAACTTTGACAGCGTCTCAGATATATAGTATGAGATGGAATAGGCTAAACTCGTCTTCAAAATTTATTCCACAATATACCTTATATCGAATGATACCATAGTAGCCTATATAACTATGCAGACATTATTTTGTCTTTAAGACATTGTTTTGTTTTCATCTTAGAGCGTTAAACCAACAGGAGCGGCCATGAGTCATTTTCTATACATAAAAAGTCTGCCGATTTTTGCGGGGGAGGGGAACGTCAAATGTATGCGTAACGTGAAAATAGCTACGTCAGATAAACGTCAGTCCATAAAATGTGTATGACCACTGGTCATATATTTTTGGCAGAGGGGAACGCCTGTCAATGGCGGCTCCGGTTGGTTGAACGCTCTAAGGTTTTCATTAACTTTGTGACATTTAGTTTGTTAACTTTTAAATTATTACATACATACATACATACATACATTCACGCCTTTATTCCCAAAAGGGGTAGGCAGAGCACATGAAACGTATGTTCCAGCGCCACTTTTAGCATAAATGTGGGTATAAAAGATCGACTAAATGTGATATTGCAGTGATAGGTTGCTAGCCCATCACCCACAGCACACTAAAACCCTGGTCCCTTAGTCGACTTTTACCCGGGTTGACACCACACGGGTATAACTTCTTTTTTTCTTCTTCTTTAAATTAATATTGTGTAAGATTATTATTATCTTATTGTAAGATTATAATTTTTAATTTTAAATTACCGTTTGACATGTAAAAGTGCCCTTGTGGCCAATTTGCAGAATAAATAATTGTTTTGATTGAATTTCAATGATCCAACATATAAATATTATAAATTATGCGTCTACGAGAGATTTTAGTTACGGTGCGTGGAAGAATGCTGCTACGCGCTACGGCGTAGCACACGTAGCGTTGCTTGTCGTCGAATGCGTTACTCATTCACCGTCACGATTACGGTACGCTCGTATTGCTACACTGGTAATCCGTAGCAACTTCAACTGCGTATCAAGCGAACAGCGCCCATGGCGCTCTAACATCGTGTTTTTCTACCTTTTTCATGGCACGACCTTTTTTCTATTATACAAATGTGAAATCTCTGAAGGTTTTATCTAACAACACTCAAGTAGCTGCGAACCCCTTCAAGAAGCTTTGAGCTTGAAAAACACTGCACTGTCTAACGCATGTGTGTCATGATTGGCGCTGAATAGGTTTACCCTATCGAGTTCCGCTCAAGCATGTCACGTGGTCGCTCTCGCTAAGATCGCCGTGTACACAGTCTTATGTCGCCGACACAGGAGCTGCCCGGTAACCGAGTCGCACCCGTTAAGTGAGCACTTAGCTCTCTCGCGTTAAATTACAGCGGGGTAAAAAAACAACTCGATTGCGGGCGCTCTATACTCACAGTTTTTTTGCAGCAGGTTCATACATGGATTTAGCTTTTAATTTGTCTTCTCTGTGGCTGGACTTTGGTGTAAGGGGCGGATTGGTACAGTGCAGGTACTGCATTTGTAACATCCCGCTCCCGCGCACCCTGTGCCAATTAGCGGGGTTCTTACGTAACTTTTTGAACGGACATGAAAAAAATGACCACTATTATTACTAGTCCAGTAACTTTATACCTCCAGAGCTTGCGTCAAATCCGGCAGTTCTGATTTTATGACTTGTTTATGATGTTGACGCAAAGAATAATCCAAGTTTGCGCGCGATGCAGTCAAATATCGAATGCAGACAAATATCGAAAATACCGCGAATGTTTTTATTACAACCGTAAAGGACTAGTTTTTGATAAAACCTTTTGAAGGAAAACTAAATTTGCTACAATATGACACTAGAATTGACTCTGTAGACCTAATAGTTTCCGAGATAATGCTTTGCGTTCGTGCGTTTCGTTTTTTAACTACGTTACGCAATCGACAAGCGGAACGCACACACTCAAATCTGCACCTACTCGTACTCGGTTCAGTTTATCTACTGATAATGCACCGACTCCACACCACCAAATAACGAAGAAGCCTTAGTATTAAATAAATCCGAGCCTATGTTTTCAGAACGCTACGCATGAAACTGATACCGTGGTTTTTCTGCCTTACAGCCTACGAACAGAGAACCCGCCTTGCACAGCAATACTTTAGTTTTAACTGATACCTGGCCTAAACTACGTCGTGACATCTAACAAATAAACTTTCACGACCATACTTAGGCTTTCAGGTACCCTAATGTTACGTTTCTAATTTTACTTTCTCATAAGGGGAAACGACATTTTTTATTAGATGTAATTTCAATTTTCATTAATGATAAAAACGGCAAATGTGGTTTTAAATTTTAAATGAAAGGAAAAATTGAAAAATTTAATGCTCCGAGCCGGATTCGAACCGGCGACCACAGGCATTCATGGCCCGTCGCTACTAACCAACTGAGCTATCGGAACAATCCGGTTCGGGCACCAAATCCCTCAATCAGTTCTAGTTAAATTTATAATTTTCGTTAGCAGCGTTACTGCTTAAAAACAAAAATTAAATGTGGTTTTCTTTTTTACTTGATATTTTTTACAACTTAGGCACCTACTTATTCTGTAGGCAATTTTACGCATTTGATTAGGACTTTTAATATAGTGCAATGCCTCCTCTCTGTACTCTACTACCCATATAACATGTATTAAGTTATAAATAAACAAAACCTTGCAATTACCTTAATTTGATCGAACGAGTATGCAAGCAACCGTCTTTTAGCCTCATAATCACCTTACACATGACAGCGATGTACAAAATACTAACTATAATGCGCCATGTAACACCTAAACCAATATTATGAATGTTAAGCTGCGATCAGTTGTAGATAGCGAGTTAAATTCTGATAGGAATGCAATTACACCGGTACCAACACACGTGTCGGTACCTCAACCAACCTAATCTCACCTCGCTACTCATGGCACTTGAGCGGTACCGCCTGAAGCGAGAGCCTTAGCATCAAATTTACACGTGTGTTATTGCCTAGACCATTCTTGCAGGCGCTCGGGCGTTTCCTGTGACTGGTCTTGAGTTAACCTTTGACTGAACATGTAGTATAGGTATATGTACTCAGCATTTCAAGTGCTGTTAGATTCAGACTGAATGAATGCAGTTAATACTTAGTAAACCTATACTATAATAATATAATTTGACAGTTTTAACTGCAGGTTTGAGTCGTGTGATGTGCTGATCTGACTTTGACAGGGTGGTCGTCGTTACAGGCACGCATCCTCACATCGGCAGTTATAAGTACATTCATCAATAACATTCTTGAACGATCTTTAACCTAAACCTAGATAGACATGTTTTGGTAAGGTTTATTGCCCAATTTGTTTTCTTAATGTCACTATTTTCCACAACATCAGATTCGATGTAAATAACACGATATATTTGCTTAGCTATTAACACTTAATAGCTACTTATAACGTTAGTTTGAAGACATTCTGCCATCAAGTCTGACTCGCAAACATATAAAAAGTCCATAATAAGTTCTGAAGATGTCAATAATATCGGCTACTTATACCATAAAACATGTTATCCGGACATAAACACGTAATATCCGTGTATACTGTAAGTATTTTATTAAAGACTGGCTCCGCCCGCGTTTGAGAGAACCCAGCCGCAACTCGTTTTTTTTTCTGTAGCGGCAAATGGTTTGAAATAATATTATACGGTGGGCCATTTTGAAAAAACGCAAGGAGAATGATGATGAGGAAATTAGAGGTATATTCAAATATTGTGATAACGCATGTAGGCTGGTGTTAGTGGGCTGAAACCCCGTACTGAAACCTAACTGAGGTTAGTATTAAACATGTTAAGCTGAAGTCGACAAAGATTTTTGCTGGGTTAATTTGTTATCGAAGGATAGTGTTATGGTTATTAAAATAAATTGGAATGGCAACATTAAAAAGTCGTTGGGCAGGTTGATTGAAATGAACCAATCACGTGCAAGAATCATTGGCCAATCCGATTCGAGTTCCGGTCCGGTAGTTTTACGCGTGAAGTCGATCAAAAGGTGGTCATTCTAGAAACGGCACTGGAAGTGAGCGGTTGTCTTACTGTCAAGAAATAATCAATGTTAAATATAATAGCGTAGCATAAGCAGTGATTTGTTGAGATGTTACTAAAGTACTTTAACAACAAATGAGTTTAAATCGTAATAACAGGTACCTACGTCGACAAAAAGAATCAAAAAGTTTATTTCATGGAAAAAGTTACCTATGCTAAACCAAGAAAGACAACCGTCATACTAAATCTAATATGTACACTAACATTCCTAGAGAAAATAAATGATTAAGGGCGTGCGTTGGAAATTATCGCGTTCTTTGAAACGCCGTTCTGACCAAATAACAAAACAATGGAAACTGATCTTCGGATATTATGATTCTTGATTTTTTTAAATTTGATTTAACCGAAACTTGCTCGATAGAAAGAAGATGCAAAGATAGGTGTAATTTCCCGTTTTTATCTCAGCATACTCAAACAATCCATTCGACCAAAATAAGCTTAAATGATGGTATTTTACCTCATTCAAAATCTTACTTAAGGAAATACAAATTCACAAATTTAAGTATTTATCGGAAGTCCGAAGGAACCATTCCCGAAGTACCCTTCGGGAATGGTTGCATCTTGTGCTCTCGTGCGCGAAAGACATAAGCGTGTCTCTTTCACGGGGGCGTGGTTGCAGAATTCAATAAGGGCCGCTGAAAGGTTCTTTTTAAACTGGTAGCGGTTTAGACTAGTTCTAGTAGAATTGTAAGCTAATGAAATGAACCCCAGTTTTGATCAAATAAATTTAACTGATCTAATTCTTTATTCTACTTCTTTATTGGAACTTATCTGGCAGCGATAAAGCAACCAGCAAGTTAACGCGAGATCGAAAGTCCACATAATTATGATGGTAAATATGGTTACTAATTTAGATAGACCAGTATGTGAACATACTGGTCTATCTCGTATCTGGTCTTCGATGTCACAAAATAACTGTTAACCCGTGATCTTAAGTGCCACGAACAGCTAGATATCGTATAAAGTACGAACATTATTAACTTTGTGATACGCTCTTAGCCCGAAGACTTAAAAGCCAGGCAATATAATACTTAGAAATATAATGGAAGTGGTTCTTCCATAGATCGCCTTTCGTATACATGACCGTTTATCTTAGTCGCTTTATCGCCTGCGGCTTCTTACGTAGCGTATAAGGAATTATGAATAATGGAGGAGTTTGATACCCACTACGTAGTGAATTTTATTTATATTTTCAAGAGTTTTCAGAAAAGTGTTGCTGGGCATTGATCGCTTACCACGGTTAGTGTAAACTGATCATAGGTTCGACTACACACATGTTTCACGTTACAGTTTGTTCACGTTCAACGAAATAAGTTCCTTCTTAGATTCTGATTCGAACAACTTGCACGCACCGGATTAAGTTATTAACATAATTTGGAGGCACACAGCATAGCGCTACACAGTATCCAACATATCCGAGGACTCATTGTCAAAACCGTGGTCAAAAACGTTGACAGCCCTTGAATATGACAATATGTTCTACGCGCGCCGTGAGCGCGACATTTTAACATAGAAGCCAGATCCGGCAGCCCTGACGTGTGTAGTAGTTAACTGGAGCCATCACCGTCGAAGATACAACTGACCATCTGTCAACTGATAGCTATGCGAATAAGGTTGACAGATAGTCAGTTAAGTGTGTTACCTACTGTTTGTACACTTCAAGTGGAGCCTGAGGTTTACCTTTTTGCACAATGTATTCTTTTCAATGAGGAATTGCAAGCTCGCCCTATGACTTGATAAATTTTGTAAATTATATGAAAAGTATGTTAAGTATATCATGTATTCTATTAAGCAAAGCACAGACCAAAAATTTGGTTAGTGTCGTCAAACGATTTGCCTTTCTCACCAAACTGCACATTAGATAAATTGGCTTTGCTTACGCTTGCAATTAACAGGTATATGGTCCGTTTGTATGCTAGGAAGCAGCCAGTATTAAACTATCGCATTACGCTGGGAATATTCATGAACACCGCTGCGCGTTTGGCCCGCCTTACCCCCATGCAAATGCATTTTGGGGTAAAACTGTAAAGCCCATTGAATCCACACAAGGGTTGACGCCTAACAGACGTCGATCTAAGCCTTGTATGTTAATTTTCATGTAATCTACTCAGAATGTTTACATTCTACTCGGAAAGCAAAAATCTACTCAGAATGTTTATACAAAAGTTAATTTAAAAGTAAACTTTTACCTCAAACTTAAATTTTTGTACCTAAATAATGGTTTAAAAATATTTAGTGGATTTGGCCAACCTTGTAATGGTTTTTACTTCACACCTGGCCCTAATGCGAGTTTTACTGCACGCTGCGCGTACGGGAAAACTCGCATTGTGGCCAGGTGAAGATGTAAAATTTTGTACTCAACACGGGCGGTAATTCGTAAAGCCCCAGACCGCATATTTATGACCCTCACCTTCGGTTCGGGCCAAACACCCGCGATCTGGGGCATTCACGAATTCACCGCCCTAGTTACGTAATGTACTATTACGTAATTCTTGGCCATGAAAAAGCAATTACCGCACATATGCGGGAAATCCTACTTCCTGAAGGATAATCACGTAATGTTTAGACCGCGCGTTAACACACTTTAACTGACATATACCCATATAAAACATGACATTTAGATCTACCTGACGCGCGTACGATGGTACGTACCTCGAGACTTTCGTTATGACCGCCGCTGATTCAGATCGCATATTTTTCGCCCACGCCTTCGGCTCAAATACCTATCTGAGACATTCTTGGTTTTACTTACCTAGTAACTCATGTACTATTATAACTTGAATTGCTAACTATATTTTGAGTAAGTAAATCTTGTTATTCCCTATAAAAGGGATCGTAGTGATCTAAGGTTATAATAATCCTTAAGCACTTACCTGATTGAGCATAATCATTACTATATAATATAATACATGTCGTAAAAATCAGCGAAGGTAAGTTACTATGCTATGCAACAGTAGTATATATATATATAGATTTCGTTTACATACTTTTGCACGGCTAGCACGAGACGGCGCGCGTGCTGTCGTGCTGTGCGGTGAGATAGACTATCCGTCTCTTTCTAATGAGAACGATATACGGATCTACTTGATTTGATAGATTGATTTGTAGAACACTACCTGATAAAAACTGTTTCGAGTCAGTACTTCCAATTACAATCGTATTTTTTGGCAAATTCTCGAGACATGTGCAATGTGTAGCCTATAAAGATTGTTGTTTTACCTTGATACTGACTCCTGCATCAATATGTTGAGACCGAATTTTGTTAACTTCATATAAATAAATAACATTACAGTCAGCAGCAGAAGCAAGTTAGAACAAATAAAACTGCTCAACATTATCTGCGCCTGGCTCTTGCTATTCAAAATCTTGGAAATAAATCGGTCAAACTACAGTTTTACCCTATGAATGTTTAGCACTTTTGGATCTTAACGTCATTCAAATAGAGTTGACATGTTCAACTCTATTTGAATGACGTTAAGATCCAAAAGTGCTAAACATTCAATTTCCTCGACTGTACTAGGATGGGCCTTAAAAATCGAAAAGTTGAAATTTCATTGAGGAACCCGTTTATAGTGTTCTTATAGTTGAAAAAATAACGTATATTTTTGTAGTGAAAACTTCTTTAGCGGCGCTAAGCACTTTTTGGGGTGGGCAAAAAGTCCGGAAAAGGGCACATAGTTCTAATTTGTACTTTATTGTTAACAATATAAGGTTGTAACACATTTTCCGTGAATGAAAATTCCATTTTATTTAATAAACTTTTATATTTTGCTGTTAGCCGATTCGACTTCATTCAAAACTGAACTCTATTCGTATGAGTTTAAAGCCGTAAAACACTTTTTGTATTTTACCACATAAATGATAGTACTTTTATACTCATAATTTATTAAAGCAAAAAGCAGGGCAAAAGGTCCGGAAAAGGGCACATAGTTCTAATTTGAACTTTATTGTTAACTGTATAAGGTTGTAACACATTTTCCGTAAATGCAAATTCCATTTTATTTAATAAACTTTTATATTTTGCTGGTAGCCGATTCGACTTCATTCAAAACTGAGCTCTATTCGTAAGATTATGAAGCCGTTAAACACTTTTTGCATATTCTGCAAATAAATTTGTAATTTTGTCCACGCGTCCTTTACCGTTTTGCTATTGATCAATTTCGAATAGTTCGAACTTGGACGTTATTCCTAAAGGGATAAAGCTTTGAAAAAGATTTGGCAATGGCAAAAACAAATTGGTATTTTATTTCATCGTCTCCTTCATCAATTTTGCTGAGTTAAGTTGAACTATAGCGTTCTACTAATAAGGTTGTTATTAGATATATTGGCACGCAGGGGAGGGAGGGGGGAAGAAGGGTTGTTTTTTGCAAAATTAAAATGATTCAAGTTTTCACTTTTGCCGGCACTCCCGGAGTGCAACCCGGTCTTTTTTATTTTATATAGAGGCCGCGACCGATTTTTTAAACTTTTTAAGGCTTGTATTTCTCCACACTAAGTCATTTAGTAATTTTTATAATTTTTCTACTTTAATAATTTACCTACTTTAAGTTTTTTCAAGACATGGCGTTTGAAAGATTTATGACATCATCATCCTCCTAGCGTTATTCCCGGTTGTGCCTTATACAAGAGCCCAGGGTCCCCTTTGACACCTAATCCCAAGATTTGACAAAGGTACTAGTTTTACGAAAGCGACTGCCATTTGACCTTCCAACCTAGAAGGAAAACAAGACCTTATTGGGATTAGACCGGTTTCCTCACGATGTTTCCCTTCACCGAAAAGCTAACGGTAAATATTCCGTACATAAGTTCCGAAAAACTCATTGGGACGAGCCGGGATTCGAACCTACGACCGCCACTTGACAGCCACATGCCTGAACCCCTAGGCTACCGTAGGTTAAAAAAAAAAAGATTTTTACATGCACATAAAAAATTCACTTATCGCAATCACAAAATTTTCTTTACCGAATACTATGTCCGAAATTTTACTTACGTATTTTTGTTACTTCTCCGAATATGCAATTCATTACTTTTTTCATTTAATATTTGATGTTATCCAAATATATAATTTGTTCTAACAACTTTTACAATCGTAGACATTTGAGCTTTGATATGTTACGTGTTTTGTTTCACATACAATTTTTATCCATCATTCATTATATTCCGAATTCCATACGCTTATAAAAATGTTAAATTAGAATGTCATTCTTATTGTTAAAAAAATTAAATATTTCGATTTGATAACACAGTTGACCACAGAATTGTTACATAGGAATAATGATATTGCAGATAATTCAGTAATTCTGCGAATGATTGATTTGTCAAACAATTACAAAAGCGAAACCATAAATTATATATTATATAAACAAACTGTAAACTTTCCGTATACTTTCGGACATACGAAAAAAAAAGAAACCAAACAGTGTTAAAACCACAGTTGAAACACTAAACATGTGTGTCCTTATTTCACGGACACCATTTCCTATCTGAAGGTAGGTAAACAAAATATAGTCATACCATGCAGCTATATGTACCTATACTAGAGAAATAATTTTTCATATTGGATAAGCAGTTCCAGAGATTATTCGCAACATAGAAACTTTCTAAACCGAATAAACATTGCATCTTTATGACATTAGTATTTAGGTTTAGAAATTCTAGTTTTCTTTGCGTATATATTTCTACGTTTAACTCACGTGCTTATATTTTACAATATTTTTTATGTTAACCGTATCGTGGATACCATGTTGTTTTTTTTTAATAGCTTGATCAATACAAACAAGCTTGACTTGGAATGTAAACATTGCTTCACTGAGCAATATATATTCGTATTTTCGTGCAATTAGGTACATCAATTGTGCTGACAATCTCGAACTAAAGTCCTCTTAAGTGTTAAACAACTATGCTTAAACTAAAAAGTTATTTAATTTGTTCGTCACTATGTTTCTTCCATATTTTCAATTATTCAAATTCATTACCAATCAATTCCAATGAAAATACTTCGAATGTATGTATTTAGTTACATTACATCCGTTTTTTCATGTATTACATTAAACTTATTCTAGCTCAACGGTACTTTTTTAGATGACAATTGAAAAAAAGGAGATCATCGTCAGATCTACTGCGACTCCATCGTACAAGAAGAACGTTGGAGTACCTACATCGCTTTTACTACACCGTATACAAAAAAGAGCTCTAGACCCCAATCAAGGAGCAAGTAAGTTTGACCATACGCCAGATTCGTACGCTACACATACTACGCGTATGCTTCAATAGGAGGAATTACAACTGAGCTGTGAACTTTTATCATTCCAGGTTGGCTAAAATACATATGGCGAGAGAGACAGTACAAGATTCCGCAGATGTGGCTCACAAACATCCGTAACTTGTGGGCTGTCGATCCCATCGGAGGAAAAAATTTGTTTGATCCCGGGGTTCCTTACGGTGCCATTTACCTTGTGAAGACGTTGCTACTGGATAGCATGTTCCCCAGAATTGGAAAAAATCAGTAAATAATAAAGACGTAAGTCGGCAAGTTCAATGCATTACAAAACATTTTTTTCCTCGTCCTAGACCTCAGTCTGGTTTGGCATTATGATTTGGACTTGAACGTAGTTGTTTACAGTTTACAAAAATGTGGACCTAATGCTTAACATTATTATGACAATTAAATTTCGAGTGGACAGAGGATCAATCAAACTTCTTTAGCCAAACAAGTTATCAATCATTACTAAAATATGGAACGTATACTATAACACTTAACTAATTTGTACAAGAGGCGCCAAAGTTCAGTTTTGTACCTATGTAAGGTAGCCAACAATGATCCAGTGGTACACAAAAAACCAACACTTTTTTCAAAAATGCGACGTTCCCAAACCGTTCCCCAGTCAGCGGCGAGCCCGTGTTTGAACCGCATACTGGGTGAAGTACGAGTATTTGCTGATTTTGACATCAAATGTAAATGTTTCGTAGTTTCATTTCCGAAGAATATTAACAACTAATTTAGTTAATAGAACTAATCAATTACATTCAGTAACTATTTGGCCATCGTTTCCACATTCACTACCGTGGCCATCTTGTTAGATTAGTTTTTTATATATCCTAAAGGTGCCTTTCCACGAGAGATGTGTTATGCTTGCTATGGGGCCATTCATAAATTACGTCATCGATTTTTGACGATTTTTGACTCCCCGCCCCTATAATCTTAATCATCCTGTTATTCCTTGGAATGGCCTAATAAAATGACTATCGTCATCCAATGGCCAGACTATGAAAACATAGCATAGCATGGCATAGCACATTAGGTGTATCTGGCACACAATGGCCTTTTTGGAGTGAAAACTTCTTAAGCGGTGCTGTGCACTTTGTGTGATGGGGAAAAATGTTAAACTCGCTACAGGTCACGTGACCTGTCTCGTCAGGTCACGTGACCGTCAGATTGAAAATTCGTAAGACGGACACATGACCTGATATTGTCATGTTTGTGTACGATAGCGCAATAAATGAATATTGTATTTTACCACATAAATGATAGTACTTTTATACTGATAATTTATTAAAGCAATTCGTGCAAAATAATTCCCTAACCATTCCAAAATATCAAAAATGCACAACGTTAATTATTCAAGTTTTCACTTCTGCCGGCACTCCCGGAGTGCAACCCGTTGTTTTATTTTCCAAGATTTACAAGTGGTGTGGAACCTGTGATGGTATATTAGTTTGCAGCAGCTCGTTAAAATAAATATATATTTTTTCACATTATAAATGTTATATTTCATTAAATGACCGTAAAAACTATGAAATTATTCATTGTGTTATTAAGTTATTATTCACCTGACCGGTTCATTGAATAGGTACCCTAGCACCGGTTCACTTATACCATAGGTTGCACAAAGTGAGCCATTTCTCACCTTCTTAAAAAAATATTATATCTCGTCTTCTTTTGGGTTTAGACAAAAACATTAATACAAAATGAAAACCAGATAATAACAAATAATCCGGTACACGAATATTTTGATTAGTTCACATAAGACTGACTTTTTTAAGGTGCAATTTTTTGGTGGTTCAGTGGCCTCACCTCACATTTCAGTATTAAGAGTCACTTAAGCTAAGAATGGTTGTTCCCGGTAAAATACATTATTATTATTATAAATATCGATGAATATTAAATACATGTTGTAAGGGTACAGGTGATGGTTATCTGAATAAGGCAAAATAAGTATTTTGATCCTTAAAGGTACCACAAATGTACCGCACTACTGGCGAAGGCAGAGTGAACAAGTATCGTTACCCATCGGTAGTTTAATATAAGCAGAGGCTACATATTAAATTATAAATACTGCATGTATGTCTATACAATGTCTTTGGCACTCTTTGGGGGAGGCCTATGTCCAGCAGTGGACGTCTTTCGGCTGATATGATGATGATGATGCAATGTCGCGGTCGTTTTAAAGAATGAGCCCGCTGCAATATCTATCAACAATCATAATGTTAGTCTTTAAGGTATTTGTAATATGGGCCTGATTTAGATAAATAAAAAAAACCGGTCAAGTGCGAGTCCGACTCGCGCACCGAGGGTTCCGTACAAACTAGCAATTAACTCAAGGTAAATGTCCCAATATTTGTTAAATTATTTACTTAATTTAACCCAACACAACAGAATTCAATTTCAAACAACGAGTAACTTTTACACCAACACCATCAAACTACCAAGACAATTGAATCGCGATTTTTTTTGACCTGCTATTGAAATATACCCGTCCCAACCCAACTCCATTCATTCTAGAAAAATCTTAACAGCGCGAATGGGGTCAGCGCCGTCTATCGGCCCCATTTGGTACTAACGTGCAAGGGCAATCAGCTTAGTGTGTATGTTGGTGTTTTAGCGATTATTGTTTATCACGTGTACCGATCTCGATTATTATTTTGTAATTTGAAATTAGGGTAGTTCTTTTATAGTCTTATAGGAATTTCAAAACAAAAAAATACTTATAAAGTTGATTAAATTGCAAACTTAACTAGGAAATGATTTTTGTAAATAAAACAAAAAATATGCTGGATACAGAAAAAAAAACATTTCCCATAATATTTATGTTTATCTTAATTACAAGTAATTATTTCAAATTTTTCGCATGAGTAACTTCGGAGATAAGGGGGGGAATGGTGTTTTTTTTAACATTTTCCTTCATAGATCAAAATTTTCCCCGTGTAGAAAAAAAAAGAAAAACTGTTTTAAAATGTGCAACTCAAGCCCTTTCAAATGATACCCCACTTGGCCCAATAGTTGATTTTTTTTTGCCCCCTCCTCATATTCGTAAGATTTCATGGAAAATTAAAATATGTATTAAAAATTTTCATTTTCCATGCACGTGGATGACTCTCATTTAAAACCATTCCAAATTTCAAATTGATACCTTAAGTAGTTCGTGAGATATTTCACTTTGTGACAGACAGACAGACGGACGGAGTCGCACCACAAGGGTTCCTTTAGTACCTTTTTTGGTACGGAACCCTAATAAAATGTATGGGAATGACAGATGTCAACGAAAAGTGTTTCGTCGGCATCTGTCGTTCCCATACATTTTATTCGTTTTCTATTGGCGTTAGCGCTTGTCGATTGTAACCTTGTCTACGGTCCCTGGTAACGGCCCCCGGTAATTTGTTAGAATAGGTACCTGACTCTCGTTGCCAGGAACCCCACTTTGCTTATAGTCTGCTTTTCTCTACGAACAGTTTTTCGCATGTTATCGGATACGAGCATAATAATACAAAGCTACCTTCGACATTCCTGGCAGTGAACGTGTTATGTTTTAAGAAATAATTTTATTCGCTCTGCCCGAATACAGCCCTAAAAGCCAGGTACAGAATTCTTTAAACCGACGAACTTGCATAGCTAAGAAAGAGAGTTTTGTCGCAAGCTTGGACCAAAATTCTTTCGTATGTCAGGATGTCCAGCTGTTCTCCTCTACAGGACGCATTTTGTAACCGATGCTCGCGAAACTTATAGTATGTTTTTTGTAATGTCAGTTTTTTGGAAGTGAAAACTTCAAAAAAACTTTGTGATGGGGAAAAAATGTTAAAGTCGCAACAGGTCACGTGAACGTAAAAAAAATTCGTAAGACGGACGCGTGATCTGGGGACCGATTTTTGACTTTCGAACGCTCGAAAATCAAACAAAAGTAAATATGTTTTAGTGTCAAAATGGCCGACTCGTACTCCCTACCAATAGAATTGAATACGAGTGACCAGTTAGTTTTTAAATTTTCTAGCGTTATTTCAAAATAGCATTTCATAATTTTTGTCAGTTTTCGAGTGAAAGAGTCGAGCGCTCGAAAGCCAAAAATCGGTCCCCAGATCCAAAAACTGTTCAGAGCCACTAGCCGTAGCAAGCGCAAATCCGCGCCCTCTACCTGCTGACACGTATGTTTCCATGTGTCATAAAAAGATAACTTGATCAAATACCTATACCTATACAATGTACGCACATGTGGATACACCGTACATACACAAGGATACACACGGATACCGTTCCTAGAGTCTTGTGTAATTTGTGTACCAGTATTGGATTATTAATTAAACAATTAATAATATGAATACAGGTTATCCCAGCGCCATTTGCTTGCTCCAAACCTTAGTTAATATCGTTAATACCTAAAGCTACTGCTTCGTTGTGTAACATGTTAGAATTGCAAACATTAAATTAACTCTCAAGGTAGTTCAGAACTCAACCTCAAGGATTCCTAATTTCTCAGTTAACTGGTTCGTATGTAATTTCAATGTGTATGTGCTTACGGTATCGGTACAAATAATGTTAGATGATTTTTTAACAATTATAGGAGGAAGAGATAACCTTTATTCTTTAATATTATACTTACTAATGTAATGTTTTATAGATTGACGGTTGTTCTAAATCAAGCAAGTTTTAATTTCACCCGAAATATATTTTTTATACTCGTCGACTTTAATGTTTGAATTAAGACTTCGTAGACCAAACTTAAATCACATACTTTTTACTATGGAGCTCCCAACTCAACATTTCATAACAGTTGAGACAACTAAAATGAAATTGACCAATCACGTGGCGCCTTTACTTAACTATAATGTATTTGACCAATAGGACGCCGTCATGAGAAAGTCAAAAGGTAAATAGACCAAAGACCAAATAGACATCAACGCACAAAAAAGAAAAAGCCGTTGGTTGCACTTCGTTTTCAATAGATACCAAGTTTGTTTAATTAGTTCAGTTGACTCGTAGAAAAAGTATTGTATTCAATAGTTACATAATTAGCTTTTTAAGTCTCGTACCTTTAATTAGGCCACTCAGCAAGCTTCGTGGCCTTAACTTGGTACTCGACTGAAAAAGCATACATTATATAACGATTGCATAAAATACTATTACTTAAGTGTCTCTGAGAAATATAACTACCCGGAACAGGAAAGTACCCACAAAATAAATTACCAAGTTAATTCAAAAAATAAATAAATAACAAAAGGTTTTTCCTTACTAAGTTTTGAAGTTTAACAATAGGTATATTTGTTTAGAAAATCCTGTTTACGGGCTTACCAAATCTGTAATGGAAGCAATGAGGTACCGCCTCGCAGTTGACCAGCGGTAGCATATTAACCTACTTCATTAGCTGCATCATAACCAGGGATCGGATATTCGGATCGATATTTACCTAAACTTTGGCGGCGTTAACGGTATGGAGACGGATTCGACTTTATTTTCGTAATAATTTTCCTGGGACTTCTGGGACGATTATGTAACAATCTAAACTCATTAACAGTTATGTAAGATATGTATAGAGAAATGCTTACATTACTTTGCGAATTCACGCTGCGGCTAACTAACTACACTACAAACACTGTTCTTGGTTAGATCTAGATAACAACATATTTCCTTACAAAAATGGTCAAAAGTAGCCATAAACTAAACATGTAGGTAAATCTGTACCATCTTATGTCATTTCGTGCGATCTCTGAGTCCCGGAGCATATCTATTAAATTTATAATTAATTAAAGTCGACTCCATATTTTCCGGAATTTTGCCAAGTTTAGGTAAATATCGATCCGAATATCCGATCACTGATCATAACAATTGTGAACGACGTCCGCCCTCAGCGGCGTCGACTGGGCGAATGACTGCGCTAGCGCCCAGACGTAGCGGCGCTCGCCCCTACAGTCACCTAAGATGAACGACGCGACGCTCCGAGTCACGAGTCGGCGGCGGGCTGGCCCCGCCCTTATGTGCTAGCGCCTTCGGGACTCGGTGCCCGAGTTGTAAGGTCGGGCAGTGAAACAACAATATTCGATGCCCTTAAACACTTGGTTAAAAAGATACAATGACAAATATAACAAAATTGAAGTGAAAATGCGCTGCTTCGAGCGTCGATTCGGGTCCGGCGGCCCTGCCTTACGTCATGGTTTAGTTGGCGTGATACTGTCCCCATACTGGGCGGTCAGTCTGCGCGGCGCGCGCGCCGTGGCCACATTTCGGCTGCCCCATGTAGAAAACAAGTAACTGACTTTTAACAAATTTTACAGGAGAGCGAAAAAACGTAATTTTCAATTTTCGCCGCCTAATAAACCCTTATAGTTAAAAAACGATGAAATGGCATTTGTTAGTATAAACGTAGTTCCCTGCTATATTTTTTAAATATATTTACGTTCAGTTTAACCAGAAATGGGAACAAATGTTTTCTGCGTAGAATTAACTCCGACTTTTTAAAGTAATCCCTACGCAAAAAACAAGTAACAATATTTTTAGAAGTTCGTTTATACTACCTATGTTTAAATCATTAAATAGATTCAATACGTAAATTTTAAAGTTCGTTTCAGAATGCAGGGTTCAAAATTTGCTCACACTCAATAAGTAACTTTATTAATTTTAAAATGTAGGAGAAACAAGCATTGTGATCCTACAGATATTTTACTTAGGATTTTTAGTTTTAACTTACCTATGATTTTCATTTAAAAAACACATATCTACTATTCTTCTCGCCCTGTAGCCAGACTGAGGACAGTATGGGCCACTTTTATCACCATAACGCTTCACTTTCACTGCCGTTATTGCAGTGAAAGTGAAGCGTTATAATCCCAATAACACATAGTCAGTCGTTCCATAGCAGAATTAAAACCAAATAAATTGAATTGACGGCTGAATTTAAGGTTCATTGACTATAATATACGATTAGGAATACCCTCAAATATGTTATATTTAAATAGAGCCTCGTTTTTAGATTAGTTTCAACGTTGTTTACAAAGCTTCTTACCAATGGTGAAACCAAGTATCTTCCAAATCCATCAGTCATTTGATTTCCAAGTATCTCGTTTTGAGTTACTTGTTTTTAGCGTAGAATCGTCAAGATACTTGGTTTCAGCGTAGAATGATTGCCCAAAAAAAAAGATAGTTGAATTTTACAATTATCAATGACTTGGAAAATATAAGACGTAGAAGATTTTTTTTGATGAAGATCGATGCCTTTTCAGGCCACTTATCCTAATATCCAAAAAAAAACGAAAAACGAAAAACGTTAGTTACCTGTTTTCTGCATGGGGCAGCCGATCTCCGCGCTCTCGATAACAAATTCTGATAGACTCTACTTTTATGTATGTAACAATGTAAATATTGCTTCTAGCTATGTTCTTTTAATAAATATTACTGCCAACAAATACCTATAAATAATAAGTCTGGGTTGTAACTACTGGGAAATCTTTACTTTCTTATACAATCTAGGACTTTAAATTTGTTACAATATATATTACTTTTCTTACGTAGTTTTCTCTCTGCCGTCGGCCTTACTAAGTCCTGTCGTTCATAACAATATAACACATATGTTATATAACAATATGTTATAGATACATATCTACTTAATATATTCCTGAAAAATTCTGTAGGGATAAATTCTCGAAGATAAGGAAAATCGGCGGTAATTGGGGAACCATTCATCATGATCCATCTTGCAGGGAAGTGTTTTAACACTTAGCTAAATGCATCGATACACCATTTCCGTTCAATCTAGTGGGATTTACTCAAGACGTTTATGTATACCTGCCCCTGATATATACACGCCCAAATTAGCGTCGTTAGCCCCACGCAAAGAGTTTTTATTACCTACTTGACAAAAGTTATAGATTTTTTTCTAAAATTATATAAAACATTTTTATTAATTATTTAATTTGCTTAATAAATAAATAAATTTTAAATATTCACTTAACGAACGCATATTTTGCTGATGCCTTTTGCGATACGACATGGTGGCACATGCGCTAAAACTAAGAAGCCCGCCATTGTTGTTTACTTTGGAGTTGTTATACGAATATGTAAATTTGTAAAAAATGTCGACCTAACCTAACCTTACCTAACCTAACCTTACCTAACGCAACCTATCATTAATAATTATTTAAACATAAGTTGCCTTCCAATAGTTTCAGTTTGTTTCTCAAAACTACTAATAATGAGTTACCGTCGAATGCTGCAACTTTGCCTACTAGGTGCAACATTGCCTATTTTTAAATCTTAAATTATCTCACAAACTAACATTTACTTCCTAATTGCAATAATGGCAACAAAAGCTCCATTTTTCTGGCAAAACGTTTTTGCGGCGAGGTTCGAAACTGGTGGGCAAATGATTAGTGTTGCCGCGAAAACGGGTTGCCAGTAAAATAGAGCTTAGGCTGCCATTATTGCAACTAAGCAATAAATGTTATTTTGGGACATAATTTAAGTTTAATAAATAGGCAATGTTGCACCTAGTAGGCAAAGTTACAGGATTTGACGGTACTCAAAATTAATTGCGTTCCAAAACTACAAAACAATGGTTTTAAGTGCATATTCACAGCAAAAGATTTGGAGAAGTTGTTAAATGCAGCGCCAGATAATAAGTAGGTAGCTAACAACCTACGTACAGTCACGAGCTTTAATTTGGGTCCCACCTAAGGGTGAATATCGTGTAGCAAACTAACGCTATTAGAGCTAATATTTTAACGCAATGTCAATGTCATAATGCTTACCATCGACAACTTTACGTTTCTAGGGGCAACCGTGCAATTACGTCAACTGGAGCGAGGGCAAACGATCATTTACGATGTTCCGATTAATTGTTACTTGGGTAAGGCCTGCCACACACTGGCGCGGCCTGGCCGCGGCGGACAATACTAAACTTGTCCGCCGCTGTCAAATTTACTATTGACCGCCACCGCAGGCCGCGCCAGTATGCGGCAGGCCTAAGCGGGGTTTTGGTCCTGTTTTCTTCACTGACACTGACACGACATATGACATATGTTCGTAATTAGAAAACCGTAGTGATAGCGTTTTGCAAAGAGGTTATTATTTCAAGGGTCGATTCGATAAGACATTATATGTCATAACTAATGTCTTAATCTATTCAATCTATTTAAATGAGATTCGAATATTTATTTTATTTCCTCGCACAAGGCATATTTAACGTTGTATGCGTTGTATACGTACACGCGCGTAAAGATGATTTCCGACTTTAGTGGAATTATGAAAGTGATACGTTTCTGCTCCAAAAAAGTAGTGTATTCCAATTAGTACTCGCCTTACAAGCATCCCGCGGGAACTAATTCTAATAAATATCAATACTTACCCCGCCACTGACAAAGGGAAATAATTTTATACTTACTAGTTCATGGGATTTATTTTATTAAATATAATAAGTTTATGTTGTAAATTCATTAGTATCATTTACCTTTATTTTAGCTAAAATATTCACTAGGGTCTATGAGGTGGTAACAAATGGAATACACCCACAATACCCACATATCTTTTGTTAACTTAAATAGTTTTAGTAAGTAAGAATAATATAAAAGAAGTATTCGTCCATTTACAAAAGCAGTTTTCTACTTTAAAGAAATAGAAGCCTGCGCCTATAGTTTTCTTTTGAACGTGGGCCAACGGAACACTTAAATAAGGCAATCAATCTTGTCTAGACACTGTAGAAAAACTATAGATTGAAGCTTGGAATTCTGTTTCGCTGTTTAATGGTGCCTATGGTTGTGGCTACTGTAATATTAGTACCTAGTGACAATCTAAATAATCATAAAGCCTCTCTCTCATTGATAAAAAGGATCAAGCTATGTCTGCACGGTAACATAGTGCGGTTTGTGGACTTCAGGATTTTAGAGAAAACCATTTTCTATCTATATATATTTGAATACAAATCCCCTTTATCCTAGGCAGTTTTTAATGGCATCAAATATAATGACCACCAAAAAATGCTTTGATACCCTAAGATCTTTTACCAAAAAAATATACTGAACACCAAAAATAATAATTCTATGATTACAATAGTACTAGCTGTTTTAATAAAAAGTGCACATTAAATTTTATTCGAACACCAAATTTACTAAATGATCACCAAATCTTTGCGACCAAATTAATACAATACTTTTACCTAAATAACCCACTATGATTGCCATAAAATATATGAGTATTACCAAATAAAGTATAATGATGCCAAAACAAGTGATACCAAAACCCGAATCAGCACACCCTACTTCCACGTGGACTTGTCTGTCCTACCCCTAGAGTGTATATGTCGTCGGCCGATCGTAAAATCCGCCAGATCACGAAATTCCTAGGCATATCGTGAAACGCCGCCATTTCATGATATGCCTAAAAGTTGGCCAGGCTTATGTGCCTGATAAACAATACGGCAGATCGATTAGAGCAACGCATTTGTCGATATTCCTAGCTCTATACCGGGCACATTGTAAAATAGTTTCTTTCTTGGCCACTGGTGGCGCTGCGTATGCGATGGCGGCCGTGTTTATTGGGAGCCAATAATCAGGGCGGACAAAAATGGCTTGTCATGAGCGAACTTTGTCTTAGGTCGGTTAGGTTAGGGTTCACTTGTGCCCCTCAGACCAGAAATAGACACCCCGCGCAGCGGGGTGGCGTCTCGCTGGAGATTATCAGTAGAGAGCGAAGCGTAGGTCTGAGTCCTAGAAACGAAAGCGGGGATCCGTCGAATTTAGGAAATTATTTTACTATTTTTAATTTAGCAATGATTTATTACGATATCATTTTCTTTAATAGGATAGTAAGATGTTATAATTTGGGTTATGTTTTCATATTAATAGGAGATACAATTTTGGTGATCACTTACTATTTTTGGGTTAGCAATGATTTATTAGGATAGCGTTTTTTTAAATAGGATAGTAAGATGTTATAATTTGGGTTATTATTTCACATTAATAGGAGATAAAAATTTGGTGATCACTTAACTATTTTTAGATTAGCAATGATTTACTTGGATAGCATTTTCTTTAATAGGGTAGTAAGATTTTATAATTTGGGTTACTATTTCATATTAAAATGGAGATAAAATTTTGGTGATCATTTAGTATTTTTGGCAGTAAAAGTATTTTTTTGGCGTTATATTTTACTATATCTGGTGGTCCGTTAAACATATGCCGTTTTTAATGAACCTTATTTGATATTCTAAAATTAAGAGTCAAGTCGGTGAAAATATACGATGATGATTTGGTATAATCTAAGTAATATAATTAAGTTGTTACCTAGTTCAACAAGGAACAGAAATGTGAACCACTTCTCGAACAAGTTTCAGCTAAAGGGTTGTTGAAACAACGAACACGGCATTACACCGAAATTCGCACAGCTTCCCGCGTCTTACATTGTGATACTAGTGATGTGCCAGCCAGTAAACACTGGTTACCGATTGTTTATTGATTTGGGACTTGACACTGTTCTACCGTGTGTCGGTCTTAAGTAAGTCTTTTTTCATGTAACCTCCCATTTAATGCATGTTTTTGCGTCCATTGGCAAAATGAAAAAATTAAATGAAACCAATTAAAGAAAATACAGAATGCTTCGATACCGGTAACTCTACCTTTTGTTAATTAATTGAAATCAATCAATTTATTTTTTGTGTAAACTAAGATGCTGTATAAAATCATGTCTGTTTGTTATAATTATTATTTTGCAGTGTAAAGTCGTCACATTCATATGTACATAGGTATTAATCTATAGCATTAAGGATTTGAAAAAAACAGAGAAATTGGGGAACTCTGTAATTAATATTTTGCGTGGTGTACGTGTGAGATATCAAATGGAAGGTGCCTGTATGTAAATATGCCTAAATTGAAGAATAAATAGTATATCTTAATCTTTCATGATTTTTTTCATGTTCTTTGAAAAGGAACAATCCGTACGCAACTGGAAAATACCGAGAGTTATGAAAATCGTTTCCTTTGCTAGCGGCATCCCTTCCCTATTGCGTAATACAGGACAAAACCGGTGAACCCATACATTATTTACTGGCGCTGGCAGTGACAAGTTTACGGGCCCTACATTGCCCTCTCTCTATTGTGTCAAAAACAAACACACAGTTAGTGGGACGTTTTCTTTATATCGTTATATTTACTGCGAATCGGCTATCCGCCATGACAATTGGACGAACAAATCATAAGAGGTCTTTTGTACAGTTGATCGTGATATTGTTTACGTCTGTGCTGCGGGAGCTGTATGATATATATTCATGTGGTTTAATTGCATGACTTTTTCTAAGTTGATTCTACTTGAGGTACTTTATTAAGAAAATATTAAGGACTATCTATCTTTGAGCTTCGTTATTTTTTTAACCAGTTATCGTTGTTAACCGACTTCAAAAAAGCAGGAGGTTCTCAGGCAAAGCAAGTCCCGAACAGCTTCGAGAAGAGGATGGTGTGACCTTGCCTTTTACTCGTATTTGTCTGTTTTATTCAACTGCCGTAACCCCAGATGCATCACTTTTCTGTAATGACTTTTTACACATATGCCAATAAATATCTAAGCTTGTGAAGTTGTATTCAAGTAATTGATTATTATTTAATTACGTACTCGTAATTTAATTATAAAGAACACGCAAACAGGTGCATCTCATAACTAGTCATGGTAATTTTATTTCATCATTTAGGTCTTATACAGGTTTGAATTTAACCTTAAGAAAACCAACATTATCTTGAGTTTTAAGTTTCAAAGCATAACATTAGCTATGTTCCAATCTCCGCACATACGTCAAACAAGACTCCAGGCGTCGCGAACTGTGGAGGCTTCTCGGTACAACGACACCACTTGCCACTACTACGGAAAATACGTAAGAAAATGGGTAACACTAATACAATAGTTATTTGTGCAACAAGAGAGCAAAGTTGGTTTTCGCTGCTAGTGCTAATTTTGAGTCCTGAGGAAGCGAAAGATTCTAAAATTGAATCACGAGCGTAGCGAGTGATTCAAAGTTTGAATCTTGAGCGCAGCGAAGGACTCAAAAGCACGAGATGCAAATACTTTGCTCTCGAGTAACACATACAACTTTTCACCTCAGCAGTGAGAACATTTTCACATCAAAAAATATATCATAGTATCACGTAACTATTCGTCTCAAGATTATTCAGGAAGAAAACTTAATTAGGCGTTAGTTACTGCTTGTTTTAACTCCTCAGCGCCGGCCGCGCCGTTATTCAATACTAGAAAGGCGAGACAAGGCGCGAGAAACCAAAGGATATTTCAGTATCTAAGTATAATACGAGTGTCGCGTGACGCTAACACGTCACTAAAAACTAACCGTGTTATTGTTAAAATTCACAGATTTTACTAATATCTTCAAGATATTTTGAAATAGTTACATATTTAGGGCACCCACTAGCATATTACGGGTATCTCGCGTGCACACCAAAAACTAGCCATACTGTTGTTAAAATACTGCCTTCGTCACGTCACTGACTTCACTATATTTCCTAGTTAGATAGAGAATTGATTTATCCTAGTAGTTTTTATATTTAAAACCAATATCAATAACGCAAGAATGACGAATAAATTATACATAATAAAATCTCAAACAAATTAACAGCGCGCAACTTTTTAAAAGGGGCGGGGCCCCGCGCTTGCGTTCGGAAACTGCATCTGTGGTATACGTTCATAGAATTTAAATTGTTTAAACTAGAATTTTTAATTAGCTAGCATAATAAAAATCATGTTTACCTATTTGTTATGAAAAATGGTGTTTATTCTGAGATCTTTTATTTAAATGTTCTTCAATTTAAAATTCCTTTGTATAATTATTTTGGTAATTTAAACTTGTTAATTTGATAGTTTCGAACGTTTTAGTTGTATCCACTTTTTTGGGGGTCTACTTTGAAATAATTTATTGAATCAGGCGTTACTTTGCGGAAGTCCATGATATATTAGGAGAACAATATTTCTTTGCTATTCCGCTAAAAAACGTGCTGGTCTATTAGTGAAGATAAGATGCAACTATTTGCGTAAAAACATGCAAAAAATTACAGCAAACCACCACCAATAATGACAAAAACCTCGACACGTGTTTCGCCTCTCTACGAGGCATCATCAGGAGATGCTGGCAGGAGATGTTGCTTGCGCCACGTCCACTGAGCAAATGACCCGCCCGGAGCCATCCGCCATATTTATATTCTGTCCCCCCATACTACCGTTCATGCGTGAAAGAGATGGAAGAACACGTAACAACGGTGATGACGCAACATTCAATTGTTCGTTGATAATAACGCCTCTATTGCTGTACCTAATTATTTCTAATTGTTCTAGAACACTTAGACGCAATCCTTTTTCGCAAACATGCAAGATGTTGAAAGAATGATTGTTAGATAACGCATGGTTATTCTCCAATAAATGTTTTGCGAAATTAGACTTGTCCGGGTGATTATGCCGATACGACGCAACATGTTCCTTATACCTTGTGCTAAAACTACGGCCTGTTTGTCCCACATAAACTTTATTGCAATTATCACAGGCAAGTTTGTAGACTCCCTTTGTAGAAGTCGGGAGTCTACAAACTTGCCTGTGATAATTGCGCGGGTCATTTGCTCAGTGGACGTGGCGCAAGCAACATCTCCTGCCAGCATCTCCTGATGATGCCTCGTAGAGAGGCGAAACACGTGTCGAGGTTTTTGTCATTATTGGTGGTGGTTTGCTGTAATTTTTTGCATGTTTTTACGCAAATAGTTGCATCTTATCTTCACTAATAGACCAGCACGTTTTTTAGCGGAATAGCAAAGAAATATTGTTCTCCTAATAGGTCTACTTTGAAATTCGATGGTCGAACTATGCATCCACCTATGTCTGCTATTTTCTTTTTTCGTAAAGGAATGAAAGGGACAGTGCTAATAAAGTTCAAATATTCTGACCTTGTAATAGACCCCGACATTTCGTCGTATGGAGTATTACACGACAAAATGTCAGTGCTCTGCACCAAAATTAAATTTTGCTTTTGCGCATTTTGCACACTGTACTCACGCAGCAAAATATGCTTGTTCGAGCTGCTGAGGTGAAAAGAGAATTTTCAGTTCTGCTTACTTGCCTTCAAGATTTTGAAAAATCGAATGTTAAGTTGACTGCACCCGACGGTTTTATGTACAGCCTTGTACCATCATTATGCACCAGACGGTCTTATCTACAGCCCTGTACCATCATTATGCACCAGACGGTCTTATATACAGCGTTGTACCATCAATATGCACCTCACGGTCTTATCTACAGCCTTGTGCCATCATTATGCACTTGACGGTCTTATCTACAGCCTTGTACAATCATTAGAAGAAGAAGAAGAAGAATTTATTTATTTAGCACACAACACGGAAAAAAGAAATACAATAAAAAAGGTAACCTTAAATACAGTGCTAAACGGGAGCCTCACTCAGCATGTTGTCACGGGGGCCGTGACGCTGGTTTTCAGAGAGAGCCCTAAAAATAAATACAACTAGGACTAAACTAAACAAACAAACAATTTTATAACTTTTAGGCACTGTATGTCTAAAAATTACAACAGTGAACTTAAAACTAGCGGGCAACATTAGAATCGTTGTCGACAGTGATTTATTTACATTGTGCACATTATGCACCTGACGGTCTTATCTACAGCCTTGTGCTATCATTATGCACCTAACGGTCTTATCTACAGCCTTGTGCCATCATTATGCACCTGACGGTCTTATCTACAGCCTTGTACCATCATTATGCTACTGATGGTCTTAATCTACAGCCTTGTGCCATCATTATGCAACTGACGATCTTATCTACAGCCTTGTACCATAATTATGCACCTGATGGTCTTATCTACAGCCTTGTATCATTATATACCTAACGTTCTTATCTACAGCCTTGTACCATCATTTGTTACATATCTTTCTGTTCCGGATCTCAACTCAATTGCTCAAAGGTTAACTGGAAGAGATCCCTTACAGGGATAAGTTCGCCTGTGTACCGATTAAACTTTTTTGTCTGTATTTTTACCTGTGTCTTGTGTACAATAAAGTATGTACATACATACATACATACATACTTAAATAATTTTGTTCACTATATATGTTAAAGAACGGGAAATCGGCATTAAATTAACAACGAATATCAAAATTATCAACAAATGGACAATTATTATTAGTTCATAAATGACAACTTAGTCTGAGGAACTTTAATGTTTTTTCGTAAAGGTTTACTAAGCAGAAACGTCCGCTAACGAAATTCTAAATTTCGATGAAAGTGGAAAATTTAAAAATTATTTGCTACGACCGAGATTTAAACCTGCGACCTCTGGAAACCGCCCATTGCTCTTATGAGGTATTTAATGAAACAACCGTTCGGACCACAGGCTGGTTTATTACTGTCGTAATGTAGGTACAGCGTCGATACATATCACTCCTCCCACGTTATTCTGGGAACCTGACAAGAAAATAAGCATACACTGTAAACCACTACATATTAAAGTTATGTAACACCGATAGCTTAGCGCAACAGACCGTGACCACTACTAACGCCATCCAGTGGCGTGTAGAATAACTATACCAGTACAGAAGTGACCACTACTAACGCCATCCAGGAGCGAGTAGAGTAACTACACTAGGGATCCAATATTCCCCTAGATGGCGGTGGCGTCGAAATAGAACGCGCTATCGTTTGTTCGACGTAGAATACTTAACTAGGATTATGGATTTTCGTAATGTATCTTTCTTCCTTGGATTAATCCAGTGCTGACGGACTCCCGGCTCACTTGATTGACTCCTGCCTTTTACTGGGTGATGCAGACGGTTCCCGGATCATCACACCAGTAAGCGGTATTTATACTACCAACAAAGTGTACGTATAGGAATACCTATAAATAAAAGGTATCCACCTTACACTGCGGTTTCACTCCCGTCTCCCCCGCTCCTACGGCATCTTACACTGGCGCTCCAACGTTCGGCCGAAGTCATCCAAGCTGGCGCATTCTGGCAACGGACCTTCGGTTACACCCAAATCAAGACCTACGCTACGAGTGGGGTTGAGACCGCGCAAACTTCAAGGATCTTCTGGTAGCAAGCAACCTAGACCCAAGAAGATGGCCAACATCTCTATGTCTTCTGAGCAGCTACAGCAATTGGTGAAGTCACTTACGGCAGCAGCTATTCAAGCCGCAGCAGGTGGTGTTGCGCCTTCAACCGCATCATTTGCTAACGTGTCATTTTCCTATGACGGCACTAGAGAATCTATACGACTGGAAGAGTTCCTATCAGCCGCATCAGTGTACAAGAAAGTTAATGGCATGACGGATGAAGCTGCTATCATGAGCCTGCCTTTGGTGTTGAGAGGTGAAGCTTCTACATGGTGGCAAGGCGTGAAGAATAATATAACCCTTTGGACCGACTTCGAGGCAAGAGTGCGCCACGCCTTTGCACCAAGGATTTCTGGCGTCCAAGTGTTCCAGGAAGTATTCGCACGCAAGCAACCACCAGACATGCTGACGGAAACATTTATCGCGAAGAACAGAGCCTTACTATCCCAGTTACGTTCACCGGGTTTGACTGAGGGGTTACAAATAGATGCGATTCATGGCCAATTACACATTGACATACGCGAGAGAATACCACGTGATTCGGTGACGACATTCGACCAGTTGCTAACAGCTGCCAGGAATGTGGAGCAGGTGCTACGTGAGAAGTCTTCGTCAGTGCTACCTATCGACACCTCTGGAAAGCAAGCTGGTCAATTTAAGAAAAAACAACGCTGTGACTTTTGTCGTGCCACGGGCCACACCCTTGATGAATGCCGTAAAAAACAAAAGCAAATGGGTGGAGTGTACCATCCTAAAGAAATTAAAACCGAGGCTACACAAGCGCCTTCACCAAGTACACCGACTCTTTACTGTTATGGATGTGGGATGCCAGGATACACTAGAAGCAAATGCCCTAAGTGTAAAGACGCTCAACCGACTAAAATAGAGAGAACTGGGTTTTGCGCGCTGGACATCAACTTGGACGCCCGCCCGAGAGTCCTAGTAGGGATTGCCATCCATGACATTGTTGGTACTGCGTTTATCGATCCTGGCGCTAAGTCCAGTGTCGCTTCATATGAACTATACAAATGCCTGAAGGAAAGACAATGCAGTTTTGCTAAACAAACTGCTAACGTATCGATGGCAGACGGCTTGAAACGAAGAGAAGAAGTCCTGTCGATCACAGTACCTGTTAAAATTTGCGATCGAGTGATACCTACGACGTTTGTAGTACTGCCGCATACTAAAGAAAATAAAACGTTGCTTGGCATGGGCTTTATAGAAGACGCAGGCATGGCAATCAACATACCTCAACGTTCCTGGAATTTCGTGGCTCGCCCACATACCAATTACGACTTTATTCTGGAAGAATCAGACGGTGTAACAATGGCACAGTTTGAGCCCGATTTATACCCCGGAGCTACGCCCAGGTACACCAAGCCGGTGTACGAACACGAACCCAACGTCGCGGCTGTTGCTACTCGGCACAACCCAGTTCCAGCCAAACGGCCTCACCAGGCATTTGATGGGTACGCACCGGAGCCACACCACATGGAGTACACGTTCGTTGATTTCGGAGAGGAAGCTCAAGAGACAGCTTTTAATGACCCGAAGGCGCACCTAACCTCTGCACCGGTTCTAAGGCAAGCGGATGAGACCAAGCCCTACATTATCAAGGCTGACGCGAGCAATTACGCAATCGGAGCTATATTAGTCCAGGGGGAGGGCGAATATGAGCATGCGGTGGAGTTTGCTAGTAGACTGTTGAACTCCGCCGAAAAGAACTGCAGCCTATACGAAAAAGAGGTAGGCCAAGAAAGGCAACTACAAAGGCTAAGGCTAAACGAATATAAAAGCAACATCCTATCCTACTCGTCGAGGCGCCTTCATGGATAGAGGGGGAGTATGTAACACCGATAGCTTAGCGCAACAGACCGTGACCACTACTAACGCCATCCAGTGGCGTGTAGAATAACTATACCAGTACAGAAGTGACCACTACTAACGCCATCCAGGAGCGAGTAGAGTAACTACACTAGGGATCCAATATTCCCCTAGATGGCGGTGGCGTCGAAATAGAACGCGCTATCGTTTGTTCGACGTAGAATACTTAACTAGGATTATGGATTTTCGTAATGTATCTTTCTTCCTTGGATTAATCCAGTGCTGACGGACTCCCGGCTCACTTGATTGACTCCTGCCTTTTACTGGGTGATGCAGACGGTTCCCGGATCATCACACCAGTAAGCGGTATTTATACTACCAACAAAGTGTACGTATAGGAATACCTATAAATAAAAGATATCCACCTTACACTGCGGTTTCACTCCCGTCTCCCCCGCTCCTACGGCATCTTACAGTTACATTAATATTAAATCTATGTTATTTATAGTTAACTTTCTTTATTCTGGGCCTTAATACACATCGGGTCCGAATCGGGTCCGACTGGTGATCATCTCCCTCATGCTCGATCAGCTGTTGCGTGGACGCAACGACCGAGGAAGCGGGTTCGGCATTAGGCGCCTCAATATTCGTATCTGATACCAATCGGTCCGTTTCCTCTCCTCCCCCGTCCAGCTCTGTACATTCATAAAAGTCGTTGTCGGAGGCAACGTCAAATTGTTCATCGTCATGTTGAATATCGCCTTCATTTGCGTCCGGCATCGACATTAACACTGGTGAGTGTGTGGATGGAGCAGCGCTGGTACAGGCGCAGGGACGCAGCGCTGGTGACGTCGGCGCTGGCGCAGGAGCGGGCGGTGAGGTCGCTTGCGCTGCGTCATTGTTATCAATGTGCGTGTTACCTGAATAACGCAACAGCTGATCAACGTGCCGTATACATTTACCGCTGTCCCTGACATCTACTGTGAACATTCGATTTCCCACCTTATTTACTATTGTTCCTACGCGCCATACAGGTTTTTGTGCAACAAAACATCGCACCCAGACACTCTGGCCTATCTCAAATTTACGAGCACCCGCTAAGCTAATTATGTCTTTGTTATCATGCTCATTGCTTGGTAAAATAAGATCGAGTTTGCTTCGCATTTCCCTTCCGAACATTAGCTTTGCAGGTGTTTCGTTAGTACTGCAGTGGACACTGTTGCGGTATTCAAATATAAAACTCAACAATCGCTCATTGATCTCCTCTGATGACATGTTAGTGTCATTGTTATGAATACATTTTATCATTTTCTTAGAAATCTTAGCGCATATTTCTGCCTGACCGTTGCTGCAAGGGTGGTAAATAGGTGAATTTAAATATTTTATCCCATTTACAGCACAAAAACGTCTAAACAGCTCACTGTTAATCTTTGGATCGTTGTCCGATACCAAGGTTTTGGGTAGCCCTAATGTAGAAAATAAGTGTTTTAATTTTACGATCAGGGATTTGGACGAAATATCTTTACCCATGGGCAAACATTCCAGCCACTTGCTGAATGAATCTACCACGACCAGATATACTCTTTGCCCTACTTGCACGTAGTCGATGTGAAGTCGCTCCCAGCAACCGAGGGCGCGCGGCCACGGGAGGGGCGCGCGCGGCGGGGCAGCTCGCAGTTTGCTGCATACGGTGCAATTTTGCACGACGCACTCAATATCAGAGTCCAAACCTGGCCATAGCTTACCGCGTGCAATACTTTTAGTTTTTACAATTCCCAAATGACCCCTGTGGAGCTCCTCTAATAAGCGTGCCCTATGAATGGGAGGAACCACTATTCGGTGACCACGCAGAATGCAACCACTTTCGATATCTAAGTCAGTTTTGCATCTAAAGTACGGTTGAACATTCTTGCAGTTGATTTTCCGTGGCCACCCATTTCGTATGTATTTCATAACTGTTTTCATAGTGGCGTCTAATGCTGTCTCCGCCTTTATATCTTTAAAAGATATTGGTAAAGTATTTTCATGTAAAAAGTTTAAGTATGAACTACCTTCGTCGATGTTTAACTCGGTCGGATTGTTTACCATTTGCGGCGCCCTTGAAAAATAATCCGCTACTACATTTTTCTCACTTGATATGTAGCTAATTACGTAATTGTAGGCCGATAGGTAGATAGCATACCGTTGCAAACGGGATGCCGCCATAACCGATACACCATTTTTCTTGCCAAATATTGCAAGTAGTGGTTTGTGGTCAGTTTTGAGTACAAATGGTTCACTTCGTCCGTATAGGTACTGGTGAAAATGTTTCACCCCAAAAACTATGGCCGCCGACTCCTTGTGCACCGGACTGTAATTTTTTTCGCTGGGCGCGAGAGACCGGGATGCGAAAGCGAGCGGCCGCTCGTGGCCCTCCGGGCCGAGTGCCAGCACGGCGCCCAGACCGGCGGGACCAGCGTCAACGCTCAGAACTAAACGCACCTCAGGATCAAAATGTGCTAGGACACGCCCCGAAGCCAGTTCTCGCTTGATCGCGGTGAACGCCTTCTCCTGCTCGTCCCCGCATTTCCATACAGCGTCAACCTTAAGTAATCTGTGTAAAGGACTCAACACACTCGATGCTCGCGGAATAAAGTTTCGGTAATAATTAATGAACCCTAAAAACCTTTTGACATCTTGCACATTATTTGGCCGGGGGGCATCGATAATCGCTTCGGTCTTTTTCGGACATGTTTGTAGACCGTTTTTATCAATTACGTAACCTAGATATGTTACGCTTGGTTTAAAAAACTCGCACTTGTCTCTTTGTAATTTTAGACCGGCATCTTTTATTCGGAAAAGGACTTCGCGTAACCTAGCCAAATGAGTCTCCCTATCAGGACCCGTGATACACACGTCGTCCAGCCAGATACTCACGCCATCTATCCCCACCAACAGGGTCTCCATTGTCCTCTGGAAGACGGCCGGCCCATTGGCCAACCCATAGACAAGCCTACTGTGCTGGAACAGACCCCGCGTGGTGCTGATGGTGGTGAGCTTGCGGGACTCATCGCTCAGCTCGAACTGGTTATACGCATTGCTCAAGTCTAATTTTGTATATCGTTCGCCACCTCCTAATTTCGCAAATACAAACATTCACGCCTTTATTCCCAAAAGGGGTAGGCAGAGCACATTAAACGTATATTCCAGCGCCACTTTTAGCATAAATGTGGGTATAAAAGATCGACTAAATGTGATATTGCAGTGATAGGTTGCTAGCCCATCGCCCACAACACACTTCAACCCTGGAATTATTTTAAATTTATTGAAACTGCCCAATCCCCCGCTGAATAGATCCGAGTAAACATGCAATAATTCTTGAACCTCCTTTGCGTAATGGTCATAACTTATGCTATTATTATTTTCGACTGTAGTTAATTTGATGCCGAATTTGGTCATAAAATCACGCCCAAGCAAGGGCGGACCTCCTTTAGGTATAACATATATTTTGAGGTTACTTTTGATCGCATTATATTCGACACATACTGAGATATACCCTAAAGGCGTGATTTTGTGCCTATTATAGAAACACATTTTGATATTGCACTCGTTTAACGGTAAACCCAGGAAATTTTGTTTATAACATTCGTCAGAGATTACGCTTATTCCCGCCTCGGAGTCTAGTTCCGTAAGAAATCGGATACCATTAATAAGTACAGTTATAGTAATCGGTTCAAAATGTTCATACCTTAAATTGTAAAGAGCACATTCCTTACAGTCCTCGCAAGCGCTATCCAAGTTTTTCTCTTGTGTCTGGATATTGTGCAATCTTAGTTTGCATACTTTTTATAAATGTCCCTTTACACCGCACTTATCGCACTTATAGCCCTTATAACGACACGTTTCCGCACTATGATTCTTCATTCCACAAATGTTACACCTATTGCCGTCGTCGCGATCGCGCCACAGTGAACCCGCTGGAGCAGCACGACCCGCGTCCTCCCGACTCGCGCGGCCGCGGGCTCCGGCGCCGCCGCCGCGCCACGGCTTCGCCGTGCTCGTCGCGTGATACACCGGCTCCTCCTTTATCAGCCCGCCGCTGATACTGCCGGTCTCGCTGACCATCACCTGGGCTTGTCTAGCACTCGCTGCTTGCTCCGCGATCTCCAGTGCCTTCGCGATCGTGAGGCCCGAAGCGTTTTGTTCGAACAGCTTGTCGCGTTCGGGACCTGAGCCAAGACCGAGGACGAAACGGTCTCTAAGTACCGTTTCCAGGGCGTTGCCGAGCTCGCAATAACTTGCCAAACCAGGTAGTCGCGCCGCCCACTCACTCAATGATTCGTCTGACTTCTTGGTCGCCCCGTAAAACTTAGTCTTGTCAGCAAACGAACACGTTTTTACATTAAAATGGTTATCAAACACCGTAATAAGTTGGTCATACTCTAACATTTCTAAATCACGAGGGTACACAAGATTACGTGCCAAACGATAAGAATCGTCCGAAAGATGCGTTATTAACACTGCACATTTATTACCGGCTTTAATACTCTCATTGACTTTGAAAAATTGCGTGAATCTGCCTTTGAAAATTGACCACTCTCCGGATTTATAATCGAAATTAGGAAGAGAACCGAGGTACGCCATATTTTTTTTTTCCTTATGCGTGGGTACTTTCGCGTCGTCGCCAGTGAGGTTTTTAATGAAACAACCGTTCGGACCACAGGCTGGTTTATTACTGTCGTAATGTAGCTACAGCGTCGATACATATCATCTTATTAATCTTTCTTCTTGTAATGATCGACCGCGGCGTAAAGAAATGAAAAATACTCACACAACCTCACACGTTTATCATTATTTAATAACTCGCACCGCACGAGAGCCACCAGTAAGTACCGCAGTCTATACATTTTGGGTAACTAAAGCATGTGTATTTTGTACTTGTAAGATAAAACAATACCGTGAAAGGGTAATCTCGTCTGCAAGTTGTGTGCCTGGATGTTGTTTGTTATGCTATTCGCGGTTTCGCTGATCTTTATAATGGTTAGCTGCAGCTCGTACTGTACAGACAGTCACCAAAATGTTGTCTCGCTCATACGGTAGTGTAAGCTCGATATGCTGTGCTCTTCGCCCGCGTTTGCGAATTATTAATATTTTAAATTTTCTTCAGATAAACGAATTACCAACCTATTTTCAAAACAACCTCAAAAATACCACTTGTAGTAGTAGTAGAGTTTAAGTGCCTCAGCCTTTCTAAATCGATCATCTAGCATAGCGCGAAACATATATTAAAGCGCACACGTTCTCTGTACTGAAAGTGTCCCAACAGTTGCCTATATCGTAGGTTAGGCTGTCGCAGCAAATGAACGGAAACCCTTCATGTGCAAGTCCGACTCACACCTCACACTAGATCAATTGCCTCTCTCTGTTTGTGTGCCTAGAAACAGCCTATATTGGTAACAGTGTAGTAATATGCACTACAGTCTCGCAGCCATTAACTACGTTACAAGGGTTCCGTAGGGATGTCAATAACACAGTGAACTGACTATTTCTGAATCTTATTGCAGTTATGTATTTACCATTAGTAACTGGTTAATTTAGTTCGGTGCTTTCCATACTACGCAGGTGTAAGGAAGTTCTTTGAATCTCTTTCTAATTGTCGTGACATCGCAAATGTTGTTGTATAGCCGTCATGTGTCAATAGTTAGTTATTTTATTCTTTAATTGTTTTCTTCTTAAAAAAGTCATGCTTAATATATCCTAGGTACCTATACGCATCGTCCGCGTTCGCTATAAAACCCGTGTGAACTTTAATTCCCGATCTCACCCTAAATCAGTTTTCTTTTATTTGAAAATCTTGTAGTGGAAAGAAAATTCATTAGCAAAGTTCCAATTCTATAATTGCTTTTCCATACGAAATTTCAGCCGATTTTTATGCCCCTTAAGGGACCGACTTTGAAAAATAATATAATGAGATCTCTTGTACCTACTTATTAAAAGAGTCTCTTTGCGAAGTTTAAATTTCAAAATATTTTATTACCCTAACAAACTTTGCAAACCCAAGTAAACCCAGTTGTAAAATAAAAAAAACGAACAACGCTACTTTTTATATTTACGATTGGCATGCACTCATGGGAAACTCGCGGCTGATCAATAGTTTGCAATAAAACTCGATGATAAATGTACATTCATTTTTATACTACGAATTCATCAGCTTCAGCTTTATAACAACTCGTATTTTACAGATTATCTAAAATTCTGAATTTATAGTCAACCTTAAAGCCACTTAGATGTGCTCTGTAGTTCAAAGCCCTCGTAATGTCCTTTATATGGTTGAACACTTCTTTCATAGTCAGGTTGGAGAGGGTCCGTCTTTTTTCTGGGATCCTCGGTACGTATTGGTTTTTTCTCTGAAGGGCCCTTTTTATATATCCTGGCATGAGTTCTGTGAAAATAAAATAATTAATGATAAATTATTGTTATAATGATGACATGACCTTCAAGCTTGGCAAATTCGTTCGTGAGACTCCCATGGTTTGCGGGCGACAGGGGACGAAGGACAGCCGGGGTGGTATGAAGTGTGCGTGCGGCGGAGCTGTCAGTCAGGAGCGGGAGCGTCAGCATCAGTCCGCCGCCGGTGCTGTTGGCGGCAACATGTGTATGTGTACATGAGCACGGCCGCTCGTAACAAAACGCACACGAGATTGCTACATTTGGTACGCAACGATGAGTCCGCCGATAGGCAAAGTTATTGGACGTAACGCCAAACAAATTGTATTGTATAATGTATATAGCCATATTAAATAAAACTTAAGGACGATCCAACTTCAATGGCGACGATAAATACACTTATACAGATAAATACATAGGTACATAAATACGTAGAAAACGTTTATATCTCATGACCAAATATTCGTGCTCAACACACAAATATCTTACCGTTACCAGAAGGCGTAGCACGGCTGCCATTTTATCACTTATCGTTGTGGATAAAGCATTCGTCACTCTCGCACTCGCATACTTGTCAGAGCGTGATGGACGTCTTTACCACAACGATAAGTGATAAAATGGCAGCCGTGCTACGGCCACAGAATTCGAACCCGGGACGTCCAGCTTCGTAGGCAGTGTTGTAGTGCTACCCACTCGGCTCAACGGCCGTCAAAGATATAAATTACTTACATAAATCAACTAATAATTTATTCCCAATGGGTTACTCGGTATCACAACTACACAATATTCTTATAGATTAGATTAGATTAGATTTATTTATTTCAAGATAAAAATTACAATATAGATTCGCATACAATTACAAGAATCTTTATCACGATCGTCAATAATAATAATAAGAAACAAAAATTAAATAATATTCAAATGTCAAATACAGAAAGTGGAAACAGTAACTCCGATTACGGATTGTCATTTAACAACTAGTGGATAATGAATTCTAAACAAAAATAAACAATTTACGTTTTACAATTTCACAGTAGAAATACAATATAAATGTTACACAAGAAATAGTATCAGATAAGATATCAATAAATCAAATAATTACTTAAAACATTATTTCCATGAACTCGTGAACAGAGTACAGAGGGTTATCCAACAAAAGATTTCGCAGTCTACGCCCAAATGTTTCGTCACAAGGTTCATTTCTTATATCTGCGGGTAGGTGCTCGAAATAAGTAGGCCCAATAACCCGGGGATTTTTCTTTGAAAGGGCCATGCGACAAGGAACTGTCATTAGGCGCCCAGTTGAACGAAGCTCTTTACCCGTTACATTCACTCGCGCAAATTGGGAGATGTTTTTTTTACAAATATGAGAAGCTCGAACGTCATTGTGAGTAGTGCGTCATTATGCGTTGCGTCAAGAATATCTCCCGACAGGGGTGCTGATGCTTGACTCCTACAAGTACGCGAACTGCACTTTTTTGTATGACAAGAACTCTTTGCGCTTCCGTGGAGTTACCCTATAGGAGGGTACCGTAGGACATCAGGGAATGAAAATATGCGAAGTAAACTTGTTTCAGTGAACGCACCCGAGATTAGCGGCTTCAATTTTCGCTTTAATTTTTATAAATAAAGTAAAGAATATCTAAAGACATATTCGTTACGTAAATCATATCGTGTGTAGCGGCGAGTAGCACGTCAACGTCCCCTGCCTCCCACGCGGACCATGGGAGTGTCACGAAAGAAATTGCCAAGCTATACATCCCCATTGCCGTACTCATCGCACGTGTTTTTTTATTTCTCCCTAAATGTTTATCTTCATCCAAATATATCAAAATTAAAAGTAGTGAATTCCAATAGGTCGCAAGTAAAATATGACGTTATTATTATGTCTCTCTTCTCTATCGCACCTGTCCACATCTTTCACTAACAGACGTAGGAATGACGTCACGCACGGGGTAGACCGCGTATTATAGATTTTAGTGATTTTCGCGGAAACGAGTAAGAATAAAAATGAGAAAACCACTTTATTACGTTCAGATGAGATAATTACCGAAATGGTTTTCGATTTAGGCATCATTACATATTTTGAAATGTTGTCAATTACTTGTAAATCTGCGTTGGCTCCTTTGAAATTTATCTTTGGTGTCAAACCTGTTCATTATCTGGCTAATTTTCATTGAAATGACAGTTAAATGTACAGACTGCTCTTAACTTTAAAATTGCAAATGCCGTCAAATATTTACGCATTCGTGAAATAGTTATTTGTGTCACAAGGGAGCAAAATAGTATATTTACGGCGAGGGCGGTGTATTGTATCCTGAATGCAGCGAGGGATCCTACAATAGAATCCTGAGCGTAGCGAGGGATTCTAACGTAGGATCCTGAGCGTAGTGAGGGATACAAGTGTTTACGCCCGAGACGAAAATAATTTTGCTACCGAGTGACACATACTATTTTTCACACCGACTATGAGGAAATTTAAAAAAAGCTATTGTTAAAATATATCTCAATTATCTTAATTTTTATTATTAATTTTTAAATATTACGAAATATTTATAAATTTTTATACAACGTTGTTATAGTTAAAACTTGAAATATGTTCGTTTTGAATCGACTACGATGAAATTACAATCGATTATTTTATTAACATCTGTGTTCAATTGGCACATTGCGTACAAATGTTCCAATGCCAATGTATAAATTAAAAAAGTAGCTTGAACAGAAAAGTAGCGTTTTGGTCCCTCTCGTCGTGGAGCAAAACTTACTTTTCCGAATGAAAGGTGTGAAAAGTATATTTGTTTCTACGCTTTAGCATTTCTCAACCGATTCTCGTGAAGTTTTGTGAGCAGGTCCGTTAATTATATAGATTTTAGTTGTGAATTCACTTTTTCGAAAGTAAATCAATTAAAGACAGGCTCGCGAGTTCTACAGCTCACAGAGCCAATTATCTAAGTAATTAAGTCAAAATATACCTCCTCCGGGATACCGCGGAAATTCAAACTCAGCTATAATACAACCGACGGACAAAAGCGTTAGTACAAGCGCCTGCATCGCCAACTACTTACATTCTGATTGCTTTTGTTTTCATAACATGCCTTGTTTTCTCGCCCAATGAGGTAAAAATTAGGGTATCGTTTCAAATGAAATCAGCACGGCTATCATGAGACAGCGCGCGAGCTATCTCGATTTTTCTCGCACTATCCGTCTCTCTTTTATTAGAACATTTAGAACAAGAGGTCCATATAGTGCGAGAAAAATCGAGAGTATGTCGCGGCCGTCTCATGATAGACGTGCTGGTCCGCATTTAGAGTCAAACTTATCCGCTGATTTAATGATTAAGGGCCGATTTTTCAATTCCCTGATAAAATTATCTGTCAGATAAATGTTGGCTCTGTCCTTTTCTTTTATATGACTTAAGAAAAAGTTGGTGGTAATTTTAACTGACGGATAACTTTATTATCGGTCCTAAGAGAAAGACAAGTTATAAGAATGCTGAGTGCAAGAGTGTACAATCGAATACCTACCTGGCGACATTTTCACACCTTCAATTCCGCCAAGTTGCTTCAGTTTGGGTTGCCCAGGGCGGTTCCATAACGCTTCGGGAGCTCAAATACCGCGAGCCATCTGGTTAGGCGATTAATCATTGCTTCAACTATTACTTGACAATTACTGTCAATTTAACTATTTATTCGCGTGGGAGGCACGGTGCGGAGTCACTAGTTGCTGTACTAGTCACCGGTATTTACGACTTCATAAAGTTTCCTATCTTCAACATTTAAGGTACTTTCAATCCGTGTGGAAAAGTTTTGGGACACCCTATATATATGTATGAAGGCGTAAATACCGGTGAATAGTTCAGCAACTAGAGACTCCGCACCGTGCCTCCCACGCGAAAATTGTCCATTGGCAATTGATTGTAAAACCTTTCATTGTGCGTATTCCTATTTGACGAATTTCTCGTTTGTAAGGGTGGCCACAGCGGGATGAAATTTCATGGGAGAGGGATGGCATTTGTGCATATCATGTATCACATCATACAAGACTCGAAAAACAAATGCCATCCGATTTCAATGATTTTAAGTGCCTTTTTCCTATGTTCTCGTCCACCACCACTTTTTTCCGGCTTCCAACTCTGACAGCTCGATAACCGCCCGGCCGGGAGGGATGGCATTTTTTTACAGTGCTTGTATGTGATGAAGAACAAGCATGCCAATTTCCAAGCGGTTGCTTGCCAAAAATTTTTTTTTTCTACGCTCACCTACTCGGCTCCGGTCGCACTTGGAGGGATGGCATAAAAATTTCATTATTTAAACAGCGTACACACTTTCAGGCTACCGCGTTTCAATCGGTTGCCTCGCGACATTTTTTTTACCACTCCCCTCCTTTTTTCGAACCAGTCACAGTTGCCTCAATTCGGGTTGCACAGGGAGGTTCCACAACACTTCGGGACCTCAAATACCGCGAGCCATCCGGTTGCCTCTCCGACATTTAATTACGCGTCATTGCTCTGAATAAATATTTAGGGCGTCAAAATGTATTAATATAGATGTGACGCACTGGAAGAAATCTTTTACGTAGCCACCTGTGCCAGTTTTTTTCTTGTTATCTACAGTTAGTACCTATCAACTATTATTAGTAATAAAAGCAAAAAAAAAACTACGTTACGTGGGTGTATTACGTCGTTACGTTACGTGTTATTGGCACTCTTCCTCTGGATTTTAGAGCATCCTCTGCATTGCCATTCTAAAAGCAGAGTTTGTACTAGCCACTTACAAACTTATCCAGGGTCCTTTACGTTTCAGCGACAAGCGTTTACATAAATCAAGTAAACAATATATTAGTAAAGTTTGTCCGAGGAATGAGGCGGTGCGTCGTGACCAGCTGTTGCCGGGCGATCCGTTCGAACATATTGGGTTAGTTTAGTTGCAATCGCTCTTACAAGCTGGTGCGACGGTTAAGCTTCTTTAAAAATTCTAAATGTATCCAACAACAATATACTGGTAACTACTACGAATGTAATATCAACAGAAAGAGGGAAAAATGATGCAAATAAATACTACACGAGAACTCATCATCGCCGTTCTAGAGATTCACCTGGTTCGGCGTATCGATATCATCTATCTATATGTATAAACGAGTATAAACGTAAAAGTGACTGACTGATTGACTAACTGACTTAAATCAACGCCCAGCCCAAACCGTTGAACCTATATAACGTCAGTACCCACTAAGGCAGGATTTGTGAAAATTCCACATTCAAGGGGGTAAAAAGGGGGTTGAAAGTTTGTATGGGGATGGAATCAAATTTAAAGTGATAGACTTGAAACTTTGTGTATGGACTCCTTATTAAAATACAAGAAAAGCAATTTTAGGGTTTTGGAAAAACCCACCCCTTAGAGGGTTAAATAGGGTTGCAAAGTTCATGCGGGTGAAATTTGGTGTAGTAGAGGTAGGTAGTATGAGTACCTACCGTGTAAGGTCATGGCATGGTCCACGCAGACGAAGTCGTAGGGGGAAGCTAGTATACCCTCCCCTGTATGTTTATATTGGAAGCATGCATATTTGTCAAAGAAAATTTTAATCTCTTTAGGAAAGTAGAAATAAACCTGCCCCGAAACCATCAAAATAAATATGAGATACTCCCAAAAATCCCTGTAAAATTTGCCCATTATAATAAAAGCTTATAATTATGTAATGGCTGCTAAGTTATTTAATAAATTACCTGACTCAATTAAAAATCAGGGTGTAAAAGCGTTTAAAAAATCTTTAGTTAGAATATTGAAAAAGAAGATGCCTTACAATATAAACGACTTTTTCGATATAGATTTCTCTACAAGTTAGTAAAATATTATAGAACTTGGCTTATCTTTTTTCTTATTAGGTAAATATTATAAATGTGGTAAAAGTTAATGCAATAATTGTTACTAGATAATTTAGATTTAAGTAAACTGATATTGTACGCCTGACAGGCAAATTATAGTGATTCTACTAAAATACATTAACCTTACTATTAACACCCATAACTGATGACTGACGCTGATGCATGATGCATGCATGATGCATGATGAATGACCATGCCTATCTTAAAGATCTATCTATACATACGTATCATGTAAGGTACGTGTAAGGATTTAAAAATCAGATGAGAAGTTCCGGAGATTATCCGCCAAGTAAGTACTATTAGTGGCTATGCAAGCCACCTCCTCATAGCCTCTTGCTCTTAATAATATTTGTATAAGTGCATTAGTACCTATAGAAGCATATATTATTTTTGTGTAATCACATAAACATACCTACGCGATTAAAGCCCAAAAAATATTTAAAACTAAAACTATAGTATGCTTCATTCACGTGGGTTTAATACGAAATGAAACGTGAATCGGGGTGATTGGTTATAATTACTATTCACATTAATCACTCGGGATCGACGCCGTCATTGAAGTAATGATTCAACCTTTGGCAGCTTGGCGTAATCACGGGAGAACCAACAATATTCATCGGAGGCACATTCTTCGGAGAAACGTAATTTTCTCACGATTTTTTTGATAAAAATCCGAAAAAATATGTAACGGACTGCACATACTCGAATGCCTGGGATTTTTATTTTTATTTTTAGCTCTGAAACGACTCAATTCAATATTACAAACCTCATTTCATTCGTTCGTATTTAAAAAGTGAATCTTAAATTAGGTATTTCTCTACACATAGGTACTATCGACAACACAGCTAACTGACCATCGGTGCACCTTAAGAGCATTGTAATAAGGTTCTATATAAACACAGGATGGTCAGTTAACAGTGTTGTCGTTTGTACAATAGTACTATAGTACCCACAAAAACAACTGGCGAGTCAGGCAATAAAAGTCAGTATTATTGTTGCACGGCCCGCGCCATACCTAAGGCAGAGCAGGTGCGAAAGAGATAGCATGTTCCAATGATTTAGGACCTGACCCGCCACTTGGTTTTGCGGATACTATAGTGGCTCCGTGAGCTGAAAAACAATTTATTTTTAAATTTCCTAAGACTGAATTGACAAAAAAGGCTGTAAGCCTACCTAATACACCTAGTATTATCGAACCTGCTCACAAAATATGACCTGTAGAGGAGAACAGCTGAACATACGAAAGAATTTTGACCCAAGCTGAAGCACAGACTTTGTTAACTTCGCTCTATAGTGTTACAGTTACTTGTGAGTTGGCAGTAATATCTAATTTGATAGTCTCTTACACTTTCATACAAAAAATATCTGTTTTCCCTAATTTATCTCTAATTAACATCGAAATAACCTTACCAATTTTTTCCACAGGTACGGTACGTATCAGTTTTTAACCAACTTCAAAAAAAAGGAGGAGGTTCTCAATTCGGCTGTATTTTTTTAATTTTTATTTTCTATGTTTGTAACCTCAGAACTTCGTCATTGATGAGCCGATTCGAAAAATTTTTTGTTCGTATGTATATACTTTCCGGTGGGTCCCTTTTTTCAAAATTCAGTTAGATGATGGGATCCATGAGGAATTGAGGGGACTCCTCAATTTTATTAGTCACGCGTGTAGTGATTTTGGTATTTTCTGTTATAACTCGTGTATCCGGAATCATAAATTTGGTGACGAGGAATTGATGATGAAGACCACAGATGAATAATAGAATTCCACAATTATGTACTTAAAAGTGCAAAAGTACGTCTCAGGTTCTGATAAGATTCCGTTGAAATAGGAACTAATGAAGTGCCATCGGTGATGATCTTGGGGAATCGATGGAAGTTCTCAAATATTATCGGCCCACATACAGCGATTCGGTTTTTTTCTAAAGTAATCAACGCATTTGCTATCGGAAATCAGTTCATGTGGTAAATTGTAAAAAAAATAGGAAATGTCCTCGTGGCTTGGCGGAGTACTAAATTGAAGTCGGTTCAAACTTTGTTTTTAAAGTAAATTATTAGAGATCCTTTTCTGATATTCAGTAATGTCAATATTACTTCTAATGTTGTGAAAGTGAAAGATATCACAAGCTATTTATTAGGTAAATAAAATAAGAGGGATGAAGATAAAATAGGTTTATGAATAACAGATTAAGTTAAAACTAAGCCTCAATTCATCCATCATCTAATTTTATAAGCAAATTCCATCGAGGTATGCAACAGTTCCACCCTTATCACGTCTCCAAAGAATTTATCAAGGCGACGAATAGGCTGTGGGACTTTGACAAATTGTCGTCGTGTTTTGTTAAATAAGTCAAGACTCACTGCTTTTATCTGTTTTGGCGTGAGCCGTTTGTTAAGTCACTTGGCTTTAGTTATATTATTACCGACAGTAAAATAAACGTCACCATAAATGTGTTACACTTTTTGTCTCAAAGTTTAACAGTAGGTATAGGTACATACAAGAAGTAAATCTGGGATCGCAAGCGTCCAAAGGCTACGGTGCTGTCTTTTCATCAGGCGCGCCGTATGCTTGTGGTAAACAGAAACTATAATCCGACCTACAATAAAAATGTTTAAATTAAACTGTGTCTATAAACGCTGAAGCTACGGTAGCCCAGTGGTTCAGGCATGCGGCTGTCAAACGGCGGTCGTGGGTTCGAATCCCGGGCTCGTGCCAATTAGTTTTCCGGAACTTATGTACGGAATATGATTTCATATTTACCGTTAGCTTTTCGGTGAAAGAAAAACATCGTGAGGAAACCCTGCATACATCTGCGAAGAAATTCAAAGGTGTATGTGAAGTCCCCAATCCGCACTGGGCCAGCGTGGGGACTACTGCCCGTTCCCTCTCATACATGAGAGGAGGCCTGTGCCCAGCAGTGGGACGTATATAGGCTGATGATGTGATGTGTGTCTATAAACTACTATTGGATATTTTTGTATTTGAAACTTAATGTTGTAATTAATATGTAGGGCGGTTCCACGCAGAAAAGTTCTCCCCGTACTAATATTGTGCCCCGCCGTCAACTTAGTGCCAGAGTAGTGTTCGTTGAATACACCAATGTTATGAAGAAGTTATTACATATGAACCCATATTTACGAAGATATTTGAAGAAACAAAAAAAGGCTGTCACCCACAATGACGATATGTGTTTAACAATGACGTTACGTGAAGATTACAATGACGGAGTGTGTACAACAATGACGAACCTATGTAACCTCTAACCAAGAAGGTCGTAGTACCTGGTGAGCACCACTGACCAACCGTCGTTTTTAAAAATACACTTTTTAATGTTATTTAATTTAAAGAAATATGCAATGTTTACGTCGTGTACGTAATAGTAAATATGTTTAATTAAGTAACGGTACTAATGTAAAATGGCATTTTCTAGCATAAATATATACAATTTTGGCTCCTAATACAGGTGCATGAAAACTTACTAGGAGGCCTCAACCGCTCCTGTAAAACTAATTTAAGTTATCCAAATAAATGATTTATATTTATTTATTGTATATATAAAATTAGTACCTTGGCTATTTTAACGATTTGGATAAAATTTAGGTATTTAACACTGTCAGACTTCTAAAGACAAATGAAAGTTCGGCCACTTAGGTTGCCATAATTATGCCACAATGTACCTCATTTTAACTTTCTAGGGCCCTTGGGAGTTGTTAGAGTTTTTTGTACGCTACGCTACAATACAAATATAGCTTATTTTTTAAATTTAAAAATAATACCTTACCTTATTCGGTAATCTTGACAACGCTTGTCCAATCTCATTTCGGTGGTCGAAATTGTAGCGGCTCTTACTATACGAAACTACTTTTAGGATATTTTAACGACTTACATCAAAAATGTTAGTCATATTTAAGGCACTAATTTGACTAAACTTGTATGAATGTGACGTGATTTAGCGCCTGAAATATGTTGAACTTTTTTGGTGGAAGTCGCTATAAGACAGAATCCTAAATACTACATCATCCTTTCAAACACCGAAATGAGAACTTTCCATATGAACAATAAAATAACAGTTAAGAAAAATAAATTATTCATTTTACATTGATTCTTTCATTTGTGAATGTAAGAAAAATATTTTTAAATATGTTTTTACTTAATTTTAAAATCAGACTTTCATGTACAGTAGGCCTATGAAAATATTGAGCATACCATTCCCCATTCCAGGGAAGCGCCAGAACCGACTTTACGGATTTTAGGTATTACTATATATTCGGTATTTTTGGGTATGGACCCAACATGGGTCTTCGCCGGCCGCTGCCGCGGCACGCCCGGTTCGCTCGCACGGCTCGCGCCCTGTACCTTCACTCTTCGTCGCACCTTCAATCTGACCACGGATACAGAAGGGATAATGGGTAGTAGTAATAGGGGAAATAAAATATCTCACGTCTTACTACCAAAGCAGTTAGTTGTAACACGGGCAAAACAAAAAAAACCGTGTTACTTCTGGTAGTAACACGGGTAACTAAAGGATTTGTTTCTACAAGTCGCTGAATAGACTGAAGCTTAATGTTAGCATTTTGATATATTGACGGCATTTTCATAAAAAACGCAATGTTTTATACACCAAAACTGGCATTTAGGTATATGAATTATTATCGATACTGACACATGCAGGTTATAGGAATCAAATTTGACATATAATAATATGTATACGTCATTGGTGTATACAATCGTCATTGATGACTACGAGAGAAGTCATAAGTGCCTACACGCGTCATTGTTGAATCCTTCATTTTCGCCTCCAATGACGGCGTTTACAATGACGATTCACATGAAAACAGGTCTGGACAAATTTGTGTTCGAGATTGCCAAAAAATACATACGTAGACCTAATACAGCGATGATAGTCTTCTAATAAATTGAATAATAATTCAAGAATCACGCATAATCATCAAGAAACATTTGAATATACCAATGACGCAAAAATTGACAATCCTGGAAGAACTTTTTTGGCTACTTATCTTGACAAAACGCGGCACGTGTTACCGGTCCGGTGTTCGCTGGGCGATAGAGGGGGGCCAGGGGAGATACCAAGACTGCTACGCGTGGAGGGCATGCGTTTCATTTTTACAATAAACTAAAAACCATGTCGGGCGCGCACAATGACGATATTTCTTGACACACTTTTTGATTTAAAATTTCACAAACTTCTAGATATTTTACAATAATATTGATTTAACTATAGGAAAGCCAATCTTGTGCCTTTTTATTGTCTGTTAATTTTATTCTGGAAAACCGAATATTTTACGGTTTAATCAAATTACCAGGCGAGTAGATGGTATTTACCCAAGTAAAAAACAGCTCTTTTTGCATGATCTTCGCCAATAAAATTTTAAATCGTAGGTATAACATAAAAAGGCTAGGATAGCATTTGCGTTATTTAGTTTTACACTAGAAATCGTACATAAGCGATTGAAAAATGTTGTCATTAAAAAGTTATCTCATGTCACCAAAAAAATGAGCGCTCCGTGGAATCGCCCTGTAACCTTATATTTTGCCATATTTTTTTATGTTACACTACAGATAAAATACTGGATAAATTCGGTGGCCAATTTCGGAACAAATCCTGCGATTGGTAAAACAGGCAAACAAATCACCGAGTTAACGTTTTTCCACGCCAGTATCAATTGAATGCGTGATCTTTTAGACGATTTACTCGCATAATCAAATTTAGTGCATTCGTTGCACCGCGAGAGAAGAAAATTTAGTGCTCAATAAAAGCTATACTTTTGCTTTTTCGTGATGCCTTTGTTTGTAATCTAGATAGATTACAAACAAAGTTATTAATGGTGTAGATACACCATTAATAACTTAGCAGCTTATAGGCTTTCTTGACACACTTTTTGATTTAAAATTTCACAAACTTCTAGTTATTTTACAATAATATTGATTTAACTATAGGAAAGCCAATCTTGTGCCTTTTTATTGTGTGTTAATTTTATTCTGGAAAACCGAATATTTTACGGTTTAATCAAATTACCAGGCGAGTAGATGGTATTTACCCAAGTAAAAAACAGCTCTTTTTGCATGATATTCGCCAATAACATTTTAAATCGTAGGTATAACATAAAAAGGCTAGGATAGCATTTGCGTTATTTAGTTTTACACAAGAAATCGTACATATGCGATTGAAAAATGTTGTCATTAAAAAGTTATCTCATGTCACCAAAAAAATGAGCCGCCCGTGGAATCGCCCTGTAACCTTATATTTTGCCATATTTTTTTATGTTACACTGCAGATAAAATACTGTATAAATTCGGTGGCCAATTTCGGAACAAATCCTGCGATTGGTAAAACAGGCAAACAAATCACCGAGTTAACGTTTTTCCACGCCAGTATCAATTGAATGCGTGATCTTTTAGACGATTTACTCGCATAATCAAATTTAGTGCATTCGTTGCACCGCGAGAGAAGAAAATTTAGTGCTCAATAAAAGCTATATTTTTGCTTTTTCGTGATGCCTTTGTTTGTAATCTAGATAGATTACAAACAAAGTTATTAATGGTGTAGATACACCATTAATAACTTAGCAGCTTATAGGCTTTTTTAATACTTAATAATTTATTTGTACCCAAAAAACAGACTCCAATTGTAAAATAAGCTTAAATAAATAAAAAGCGTTGAATAAGTAGGTACTTACCTACTCATACACTTGAGTGACAATTGCTTACAAGCAAATGCCACTCAAATGTTTTAACTTTTAACACGAGGCACTATGTTTTGTGCGTACATTATAACATCATATTACGCATAATAAATACATACTTAAAATCATAAAGTTAAGTGTTAAATATTGTGATAGATAGATAGTTTTATAGAGACACCTGCAGACAAACTGTTAAAACATATTTGCAGGGAAGTGAAATAGATTAAGTTTCTATCCCAATGTTTAGTAATAAAATAATTAATAATAATCCTTATTTTTTCCAAATTTAGTTTTAATGGGATTGTAGTTTTAGTCATGTATTTACACTTTAACTATCTATGTTTTTTATCAATAAATAAACTTTCATAAATAATAATATACTTCGACATACATGAGACATAGTAGGATCAATCACATTTTCACATTTCATTTCCACTTCACCACCTGAACTGCTTTGCAATAAGCAAATGCGGTGGCTACTAAGACTACCGACTGCAAAGGTATTTAGCACCGCTGATGGTGCTATATATTATGTATGTTTTATATACAAATGAGAGAAGACTGTAGGATGAATATTTATAATGTTAATGAAGTATTTATATTATGTACAACGTATTAGATAATTTACAATAGGCAAGCTTGCGATCGCGATAGGAAAAGTAACATCAACTGATTGACACTGACCCGCCGATATCATAGGGATGTGGGCAGCTCGTAGTGATGCGCCACATGACCCCCCTGGGAGAATCAAAGTCCTGCCTGGAAATGGAGAGGAAAAGTTACTTTTCGGCCAGACCGAGTGGTCCTAGCCTGGACAACAGCTGGTGGCTTAGAGCAGCCAGTAGATGAAGCTGTGTCGTTCTGCGTGTAGGCGGGTTTGACGCGGTCAATGGAGACTGTAACCGGTCCTCGTAATTGGTCTACAGTGACGGTCTTGTCTGTCCTGCTAAGCACGCCGAATGGGCCAGTGTATGGCGGTTCAAGTGATCCACGCAGTGCATCCTTTCTTAGGAAAACATGGGAGCATGAACTGAGGTCTTTATGAACAAAGACTGATTTGTTTCCGTGCCTTGATGCTGGGACAGGTCTAAGATTTGACATCTGATGTCTAAGTAACGCGACGAAGTCATCAGGCTGCAGTGTGTGAGAGTCATGAGAACTGAAGAACTCACCGGGGATGCGTAGAGGCTCACCGTATACCATTTCTGCAGCTGAGCATTTTAAGTCTTCCTTCCAAGCGCTTCTGATGCCGAGCAGGACGACTGGTAGCACGTCTGTCCATTTCGCATTGTTGTGTGCCATGATGGCTGCCTTCAGGGTACGATGGAGCCGTTCAACCATCGAGTTCGCCTGTGGATGGTAAGCCGTCGTGTGTCGCAGCTGTGCACCACAAAGCTCTGCCAAGACATTAAACATACGTGAGGTAAATTGGCGTCCCTGGTCAGTCGTTATAGTTTGCGGACAACCGAACCGAGATATCCACGTATCATAAAATGCATGTGCTACCGTTTCAGCCGTCATGTCAGACAGTGGCTTGACTTCTGGCCAGCGCGTGTATCTGTCTATGGCTGTGAAAAGATAACGGTATCCTGATGAAATTGGCAATGGGCCAACGAGATCAATATGTACATGGCTAAATCTTTCATTTGGCAGCTTGAAATGTCCGAGAGGAGAAGATGTATGGCGTTGAACTTTGGCACGTTGGCATGATGCGCATGCACGCACCCAGGTGCCGCAATCTTTGCGTACGGATGGCCATACAAATCTCTCGGTTAGCAGTTTAATTGTGGACCTCGTACCTGGATGGCTCATGCCGTGGATTGTGTTGAATATTCTTTGCCGATACTCCTTGACAATAAACGGACGGGGTTTTGCTTGAGAAGTGTCGCAATATAAGTAAACATTGGTACCTGGCACTGGAACTCTCTCGAGCTTGAGAGACGAAGATCGCTTGGCAACCAGTTCTTGCAACTCGGGATCTTCCTGTTGAGCTTTTGCGAGTGCTTCGAAGTCTGGTGGCACGGCAATGGCTTCGATACGGGAGAGCGTGTCAGCGGTAATGTTGTCCTTCCCCGAGATGTGTCTGATATCGCTTGTAAACTGCGAAATGAAATCAAGGTAATTGAATTGTCTCGGAGAACATTTCCTGTCTTTTTGCTGGAAGGCAAAAGTGATCGGTTTGTGATCAGTATATACAACAAAATGTCGTCCTTCGACCATATACCGGAAATGCTTGACACTCTCATAGATAGCGAGCAACTCCCGATCGTATGCGCTGTACTGCGTCTGTGGCCGTGTCATTTTCTTTGAGGAGAAGGCAAGTGGCTGCCATTCTCCTTGAACAAGCTGCTGTAGCACCGCGCCCAAGGCCGAGCTCGAAGCGTCGGTTACGAGAGCAAGCGGGGCGTCTATAATAGGATGTGCCATTAATGTTGATTTTGCGAGACTAGACTTACAATTTTGAAATGATTCTAATTGATTTTCAGTCCAAGAAAGAGGAGTTGAGCTTTTGATTTTAGGTCCAGATAACATGTCGTGAAGAGGAGCTTGATCTTCGGCAGCGTGAGGTACAAATCTCCTGTAGAAGTTCAGCATGCCGAGAAACCTGCGTAAGCCACCGACTGTTTTCGGCGGGGGGAATTCCTGCAGTGTTTTTACCTTATCGTCAATAGGACGTGTGCCCTCTTCAGAAATAGTAAATCCAAGGAAAGTCATTTCTTTCTGACCAAAAGAACACTTGGACTCATTGATGAGCATGCCGTACTCTTCGAACCTGTCAAACACTTGTCGAAGATGTTCTAGGTGCTGTTCGGCATCTTTGGAGTATATAAGTACGTCATCAATATAGGAGTAGACAAAGTCCAGATCTCGGAGCACCTCGTCCAGGAATCTCTGGAAGGTCTGGGCAGCATTACGGAGTCCAAAAGGCATAAAAGGGAACTCAAACATGCCAAAAGGACACGTCACCGCAGTCTTGCAAATGTCAAGCAATTGCAATTGGTTGTAAGCCTTGACCAAATCTAGTTTTGTAAAAATTTTGCTACCTGCAAGACGGTGAGCGTAATCTTCAATGTGACGGACGGGGTACCTATCAGGGATAGTGCGCGCGTTGAGTGCGCGGTAATCTCCGCACGGCCGCCAGCCATTTCCTTTCTTTGGTACCAGATGCAGCGCTGATGCCCATGGTGAATCCGATCGTCGTGCTACGCCATCACGAACCATTTCTTCAAACTGCTCCTTAGCAATCTTGAGTCGATCTGGGGCTAAACGACGCGGTCTGCAAAATACTGGTTGGCCTGGTGTAGTCCGGATATAGTGAACAGTGGAATGTTTTACCTCTCGCGGCAGTCCAGAAGGTTTCGTTAAACTGGGATACTCTGCTAGCAAACGGTGGTACTCACTGTTACCGGATATTGCCTTTATGCTGGATTGGTTGCAGTTCTTGAGTTGGCCTGCGGTTGTCAAGGTTGTTAAGCTGTCAACAAGTCTCCTGTTTCTGCAATCGATAATAAGGCCATAATGTGAAAGAAAATCTGCACCGATTATTGGCTTGTCTACATTTGCGACGACAAAATTCCAGGTGAAATCCCTGCGCAATCCCAGGTCTAACTTTTGCTTGAGTAAGCCGTAGGTGTGTATGATGGAACCATTTGCGGCTGTAAGCGAGTAGCTGTCTGGTGATTTACACTTGGGCATAAAGTTGCGCGGCAGTACGCAGAGGTCAGATCCAGTATCGATGAGGTATTGAATCTTTGTTACTCTGTCCGTGATGAATAGGCGGCTGGTAGAGGTGCGACAGTCAGCAGCCGCCACAATAGACTGTCGTACTAGTTTTCCGCTTGAAAGTTGCACGGCGGAATGCATTTTCTTGCGTTAGTATTAAATTGGCTATGATACCAGCACATACCTGATTTTGTGGTTCGATACCGACCATGTGACTTCGACCTGCTGCGACTGCGCGACCTGTTCCTGTTGAAACGCGAACGTCGATGATCACTGTTGTCACGAACGCTGAGCTGAGCGATTTGCTGCGTCATTTCGCTTTGGATGCGCGCCGTAATAGATTGCTCCATCTTCTTAAGCATGCCTTCGAACGAGCTCATGCTTGCGACCTGGTTAAAGGATGAACACGGTGTCACGTCAATAATCTGGTCTGCAAGAACGGCGATGTCGTCCAATGAAGCCGTAGTTTGCGAAGCGATGATGGCTTGCACTTGCGTAGGTAGACGACTTGACCACAAACTGCGAAGAAAATCGTCAGTGACACTATCGCCAGCTAATCCACGAAGATGACGAAGAAATTGGCTTGGTTTCCTGTCTCCAAGCTCTTCAAATTGTAATAACTGACGTCTTTTGTTTTCGTTTGACGTTGATAGTCTTTTTATCAATTCTTGTTTTAATTTTTCGTATTTTCCTTCTTTAGGGGGCTTCGTAATAATATCCCGTACTTCTCGGGCCGTTTTTGGGTCTAATTCACGGATTACTTCGAAATATTTTGTCGAATCTGTAGTTATTCGAGAAATTTCGAACTGTGCCTCGACTTGCGCGAACCATATTTCGGCGTCTTCCGCCCAGAATGGTGGCAATCTAATAGCGACGCGGTCTACCGCCGCGGCCGAGTCTTCTAAAAGATTTCCATCTTCAACGGTATCTTGAAAATTTTCATTCATTTTGAATGTCGCGGGTCACCACTTTAGCACCGCTGATGGTGCTATATATTATGTATGTTTTATATACAAATGAGAGAAGACTGTAGGATGAATATTTATAATGTTAATGAAGTATTTATATTATGTACAACGTATTAGATAATTTACAATAGGCAAGCTTGCGATCGCGATAGGAAAAGTAACATCAACTGATTGACACTGACCCGCCGATATCATAGGGATGTGGGCAGCTCGTAGTGATGCGCCACAGGTAATTATGGATATAATTTCTATTTCTATTATATTTCGAATAATTAAATCTACTTTGGACTAAAAGGTGAAAAACAAGGTGTTTGTAACAGATCCGCTTTTATCTGGAAAATATAATTATGATAAAAAAATGCGTGGCACTGTCACAGTTTCTGTATCATAAGGTTTTTATCAAAAACTCGGATCTCGGATCCAATTTACGAGAACTTGACAATATAGAGGCTACGTGAAAAGAAACCTAAAAAAATTACAAGTTAGTTCACTTATATATAAAATATTCAATAAAATACTTGAAATATTTCTGATATTTATGCACTAACTAATAATCGATATAATTTCAGTTCCTTATTTTCTCTCGGATCCTTCAATCGGTTCAAAACACTTCTACAAAGTACTGCGAGTTACTACAAAATAAAATCTGCTTCACAGCTCATTGTAAAGCATCTTGAAACTAAAGCATTTAACATCTACTCCAACTATTAACAATATTCCTACTGACTTAGGAACTTCGGGATTTCTCGGCGCTATTCTCTGCTCCCCAGCATTTCTCAAGGCGTCTAGCCGATTTGTCAACGTCACTTCTCATATTTATCAACTGGGGACAATGGTAACTACGTTTTGATATCGGCCCCGTCACAGTAGGTATAATATTAGGTATAAGCTAGTGGCAAAATAGGTCCTGAAACCTACAGTTTATTTAGGTTCTTAATTTAAATCCATTTTTTTTATTTTCACTCTTGCTTTTATCGGATTAAAAGCTCATTTTTAGTCTCCGTCTCTAATGATTTTTTTTACATAAAGTAGGTACTTTATATATTCTCAATATTTCAGGAAAACAAAAAACATTGAATAGGTAGTAAAAACAATAAAACCAACACCAACAGGTATATCAAATCTAATTTTCAGATTATTCATATAATTAAAGTTGCTTGGTGATTGATATTTATAATAGGTAATTAAATAATGTCTAAACTTTCTCCTCATCCTTAGGGTATTCATACATATTTATTTCTTCTCCGAACAAAAAGTATAACTTTATCATGTAATGTATCGATAATGTATGTTTTTTTTTAACATTATAATTCATGGTATATAACAATAATTGTTTAAATTTAAATGAACAATTCTTCTTTACTAGTACCATCCTTGTTAGATTTGAATAGGAATAGTTACTTGTGCAACAAAAGAGCAAAATCGAATCACGTATAAAACAGCTTTTCTGTCTAATTGCACCTAAGAGTTGTACAAATAGCTACCTAGCCATTCTAAAAGTTTTGTAAAAATGTACTGCACGAATTTTAATGGCGTAGTTTAAGTTACTATATACCCATACCATGATTGGTTCCTGGATAAGCGATATCTGTGCGCTGTGGGGTAGTTTTTGAAGCGCTTTGATAGATGGGCCGGGTCGAGACTGCCTGTATTTGATGCTATCACTCGCTTGCAGGTCTGACAGGTGTTGACATCGGCAAAGATTCTCTTATACTACACGTATCATATTTTGACAGCCGGCCCGTTTATGTGAACTCAAATAATATAGATTTAGATTTCTTTATTTCATAAAATAAATTTACATTATAAGTTAGCCTTAAGCTAATTTACACGAATTTATTGAATGATAATGAATGATGAGATGATGAATGATGATGATACATTGACAAAAAAGCGATACCTTGCAGATATCTCTGTCCGTCAATGGACGACAAATAGAATTACGACCAGCAAGATTAATGTTTCGGGGCAGAAATATGTTAGTTTGTGACCATCATATTGTGGTCATATGATATGTTTTACTATGTGTATAAAGTAGATACTATTTCAACCGAGCTCTTAACGGCCGTATTGCATGAGACAGGACTGTTATTAACGTGATTGTTGTCTTCTTGTCACAATTGAGGTACGTTGACGATTTCTTTTGTTTGCTGAGACTCCAGATGATCTCTACAGATAGGTCTCAGGCCAGGCCAGGGGCCGTAGGCCGTAGACAAGGTTACAGTCGACAAGCGCTAACGCCAATAGAAAACTAATAAAATGTAGGTATGGGAATGACAGATGTCAACGAAAAGTGTTTCGTCGGCATCTGTCATTCCCATACATTTTATTATTTTCTATTGGCGTTAGCGATTGTCGATTGTAACCTTGTCTACGGCCCCAGGTCCATAATTTTATTATTGACAAATTCATAAATGTTCAAGGCTAAAGTTCAATGGCAAACCGCTTCGGGATTTTGAATTTTATCAAAACGGTAGGAAACGGTAAACTGGAGTCGGTCAATATGAGTATCTGGGACATATTCTTTCCATTGACAAGGAGCACCAATGGAAATAGACCGCTAGGAGAATCCAGTTGGGTCGGGCAGGTTTGCTAAACTGGACGACATCTTCGAATCCAACGATGTCCCACAATACCTGAAAACTCGCCTCTTCGAGTAATGTCATCCTGGCCACTATGACCTACGGTGTCGACACATGGACGGTCACAAATGAGGTGTGCACAAAATACAAGTAGCACATAGAGCAATGCAGCAAAACGATTAAACTCAAGTGAAGTTGTGCAGCACACTGGGGTGTTGTATAAAAACGACAAACAGGAGGCAGAAGAACATGAAGAAAATTCCAACAACTCTTAATATTTTTATATAAATACTTTTATTAATTAACTACACTATTACGCAGTTGACAATCAGCACCAGAATGCCCGCCCGGGCACCAATCCTCCTACACGGCTATCATGAGACGGCGCGCGAGCTCTCTCGATTTTTCTCGCACTATCTGTCTCTTTCTTATTAGAACACTTAGAACAAGAAATATACAAAAATCGAGAGCATGTCTTCATGATAGACGTGCTGGTCAAGATACTCTCCGTTATGTAGGGAAAATCCACTCACAACATCACTTGATATCAGTGTCCTAACCCAATCAGAGAGCCGCTTCTTTTTGCGCCAAAAAACATACCAATCAAGGCAGTTACCAATTTACTAAATGAGATCTACAATGGTTAATATGTGTTTACACGATCAACTAATCTTTATAAAATAAACATTTTAACTATTTTATTTCTAAAAACGTAAGCATTTTGATTGGTAAAATACGGAAACCTAACATTAGTGGTGGCCACCACTAACCTAAAGTAGGTACTTGATTTACAGCATCTTATTCACCTTTTTATAACTCGAAGCCTCTTAATTGAAATAATGTTCATGGCACTGCTGAATGCTGATCTAAGAAGTTAATTTAGTGGTATAATTAATTGACACACACCTTTGTAAGTCCCACATCTGAGAACAAAACACCTGCCCTTAGGAGCCGCGAAACATTTAGTTCGTACTTGAGACAAAAGCTCTAATTCCTTCGCCTGCGAGCCTTGTGAAGGTCTGAATTAACATTTACGCGTTGTCATGTTCCATTTGCTTTCATCAAAGCAATTATTATTATTACCACACAAGACATCGCCCGGGATTGGGGTGGAAAATTACTTCATAACCACTGCCTACCCTGGATAGACGTACCGAATTATGTTAATGTGTTATGATAATGCGTATAATGCCTTCCCGACGAAACTCGTCTTTGAGACATATGGCTGCAAAGTTTACCAAACTTGTATAAGAGAAGAAGAATCTTATTTGTGGGTACGAAGTTAATACAGCAATTCGTGCCTAATTATTCCCTAACCATTCCAAAATATCAAAAATGCACAACGTTAATATTCAAGTTTTTACTTCTGCCGGCACTCCCGGAGTGAAACCCGGTCTTTTTTTAATAGGATGAGAAGTTCCGGAGATTACCCCTAATAAAGAGGTATGTATTTGCGTGTATGTGTACTTAGTGTATATACACTAAGTACACATACACGCAAATACATTACCTCTTTATTCTATTTGTATCAGTAGATTTATTCCACTGCCGGGCCAAGAGGCCCTTTCTGGAAAAAAGTATAGATTAGTACAGAAAATACCTTTCTTATAAGTTACATTTTTAAGGCAAGCAAAGGCTTGTTTACCGACCGCTGCCTCCCTGTGACACGCTACTTAAGAAGGCAGATGGCTGCAATTGGACATTATACACCGTCCGCCGAGCAGCTAATCTGCTTTTCCAACCAATTAATCTGATTAAAAGTGAAATGAATGAAATTACTACGTGCCTGTTTCGTCAATCAAATTACTTTATCTTTGGTGAACTGGGATTGGTATCCTCTTTATATACCTACATACATAGCTTTTAATAATCTTAGCCCTATTCATATTTGGAGCAGCCCAAATTATATTTGGAGCAGCCCTAATAATATTTGGATAGCTTAAATCATATTTGGAGCAGCCCAAATCATAATTGGACAACCCCTATCATATTTGGGCAACCCCAATCATGTAAATAGCAGCCCAAATCATATTTGGAGCAGTCCAAATCATATTTGGAGCAGTCCAAATCATATTTGGAGCAGCCCTAATCATATTAGGAGCAGCCTTTCTAATATTTCGAGCAGCCCAAATCATATTTGGAGCAGCCCTAATAATATTTATATAGCCCAAATCATATTTGGAGCAGCGCTGATCATATTTGGAGCAGCGCAACTCATATTTGGAGCAGCCCTAATCATATTTGGAGCAGCCCTAATAATAATTGGATAGCGCAAATTATATTTGGAGCAGCTCTTATTATATTTGGATAGCCCAAATCATATTAGCAGCAGCCCTTATAATATTTGGATAGCACAAATCATACTTGGATCGCGCAAATCATATTTTGACAACCCCAGTCATATTTAGAGCAGCCCAAATCATATTTGGAGCAGCATAAATCATATTTGAAGCAGCCCTGATAATATTTGGATAGCGCAAATCATATTTGGATCGCCCAAATCATATTTGGACAACCCCAGCCATATTGAGAGCAGCCCAAATCATATTTGGAGCAGCATAAATCATATTTGAAGCAGGGACTGATTTCGGTTACGGTTTTACCGGTATGAAACCTGTATTCCATTTTACACCGTAATGGTGTAAAGGTTACGCGCGCCCCGCCAACATAACGGTACCGTAACCGTTTTGAAATATCGGTTACCGTTATTCGATTTAAAGGTAACCGAAATCTTTATAATACCGGTTCGAAACCGGTGTTATAACGGTAACCGAAAAAAACAAGCGAGCTGGCATCGGTCATCGGTCAGGTCACGCCGTGCCGCGCCGGTTCATTCATTGCGTGTGCATCACTGCGCAGTGCTTGTTTACTGCGTTAGGTATTTTGTTAGCGATAGTCACGTCATGTGATAAAGATAGTTTAAAATGGAATCATTATTATACTTCGTAATTTCATATGGCAAATTATTTGATTGATTACGGGTTCGATTCCCGTTCTGCTCTGCTGGTGTGCGGGCGTAATGTACTATTATTCGTACTTTTATTGACGTCGGGGGTCGACGCGGCCTGCGCGAAACGGCAGCGGCATATCATACGCTTCTTTGATGCTCACCGAAAACTACACTCGACAGTGCAAACGCGAGCTATTCGATTCGATTACAATATAAAAATTAAAATCTACAATGGTAAGAAAACGAAAGAACGCCGTATACGCTTTCTTTTCTTTTGATAATGAAGCGAAAACATCATCCTATTTGGTACCCGGCTGTACATCTGTCATCATAGCTCCGCACTCTCCGAGTCCCCGCCCACACACCCGCACCTCACGCTATGTTGCTGTGCCAATGTACTGAACCGACTGTTCCTACTGACGATGCGACGATGTCACGGAAAGAAAGACAAAACGGCAGCGCCGGCGGTTTGGCAACGACGCCAAAATCTAAATATCGGTAACCTTTAAAAATCGGTTAAAATACCGAAAAAAATAAAGGTTACCGTTATATTTCGATAGCGAAATATAAAGGTTCCGCTACCGAAACCGCTATTTCAAAACCGATATGACGTCATATCGGTTATGAATAATACCGGTATTTTTCGGTTATACAGTCCCTGATTTGAAGCAGCCCTAAAAATATTTGGATAGCCAAAATCATATTAGGAACAGCCCAAATCATATTTGGAGCAGCCATAATAATATTTGGATAGCCCAAATCATATTTGGAGCAGCCCTAATAATTGAATTTAAACTTTCGTGAGACATGTTAAAATAAAACTTCTAATCACACGGTTCAACTCGCCGCTCGACGTGAGGAGCGGGCGCGGGCGACACCGCCGCGAGAACACTCATCCTGAAGAAGAACTCCCGAAGAGTTCGAAACATGTCGCCCGGAGTGTGATTAGAAGTTTTAGCCCTAATAATATTTGGATAGCCCAAATCATATTTGGAGCAGCCCCAATCATATTTGGGGAAGCCCAAATCATATTTGGAGCAGCCCACATCATATTTGGAGCATTCCAAATCATATATGGAGCTCCCCTTATCAATCAATCAATCAATCAAATCATTTATTTGCTGTAAAACATAATTAAATGCATGCAAACGCAACGTAGTCAATAAAAAAAAGAAAATAATAATAATAATACAATGGAAATAAAGAGCAAGAGTTGAAACAATAATTATTGAATGTCATTCAGAAAAACAGGTCCAAATAAGTAATAACATGTCATAATCACAGAAATAATAAAATATGTTATGTCTCGTAAGGTTCGAAAGAAAATTTATTATGTATGTAAATGTCGTGAAAAATCAGTCAAATTCAAATAATATAGATTAGAGTAGATCGTTAATAAATCTAATGCACTAGCATACAATTCTTTAAATGAATAGTAAGGTGGGTTAATTTAATATTGTTTCAATTTTCGTTCAAACGTTAGGAAGTCATCATATTGTTTTATATTATCATCTAGTTTAGTATATAACCTAATTGCAGTATTGTTTAGGTTTTTATCGAAATATATAAACTTACATTTGGTCACTGACAATTCATTCTTATGTCTAAGTTGCCTTTGGGTGTTTTGTCTAGCTGTTTTAAATTGATCTTTGTTTTTAAATACATATAAGCAGGTACAATAAAGATAAAGGGAAATTACAGTCATAATCTTGTGCTCTATAAATATTGATCGATGTGTGACAGGTATACGTGAGCACCCCGAGATAAAACGAAGGGCCTTTTGTATTTCAATAGTAGCGCATTTATTTCGAGGTCTTAATCTGCCCGACCCTCGCATGGCACGTCTCTCTATGACTTCTGAGCGCCCAACATGGGTTTATCAAAAACAGGTCGAGTGCAGCCGATCTTGTAATTTATAATGAAGATCTTGTGGAATTTGTAGACAGGCGCATACAAGTCGATGCAGTCTTTACAGACTTTAGCAAGGCATTTGACTCGGTTAATCACAATATTCTTCTAGACAAGTTACAACTACATGGTATTGCGAGTCCCTTGCTAAGTCGGTTCGAGTCTTATCTCTTTTGACGAAACCTTCGAGTTGTTATCATCGGATACATACACTGCTACATCGGGCATTCCACAAGGATCTCATCGTGGCCCTCATGTTTTTACTCTGTTTATGAATGATATCAGCCAATGTAGCCAATGTATGTAGAAGCTACGGTAGCCTAGTGGTTCAGGCATGCGGCTGTCAAGCGGCGGTCGTGGGTTCGAATCCCGGCTCATACCAATGAGTTTTTCGGAACTTATGTACGGAATATTTACCGTTAGCTTTTCGGTGAAGGAAAACATCGTGAGGAAACCGGTCTAATCCCAATAAGGTCTAGTTTTCCCTCTGGGTTGGAAGGTCAGATGGCAGTCGCTTTCGTAAAACTAGTGCCTATGCCAAATCTTGGGATTAGGTGTCAAAGCGGACCCTGGGCTCCTTTAGGGGCACAACCGGGAATAACGCTTGGAGAATGATGATGATCAGCCAATGTTTTCTAAAATCCAAAATATATCTATTTGCTACCGACTTAAGAGTAACAACTCAGATCCGCGAGTTATCCGATTCGGTAGCTTTCCAAAGCGATCTTAATAGACTATCAGATTGGTGTGTAACAAATAATATGGCATTAAATGAAAAAAAAATGTAAACATAAAATTTACAAAAAACAAAAACACCATACCAACTACTTAGACCTTGAATGGTGAAGACCTTGAGAAAATTCAGAATATAAGGGATCTTGGCGTGACCTTTGATAATATACTAAAGTTCGTGGAGCACAATGATAGTATCATCTTAAAAGCATCTAAACTATTGTGTTTTGTTATACGAGAATGTGAAAACTTTAGAAATATTAGAACGAAGCTTGTCATGTATAACGCCTTGGTGAAAAGCAACTTAGAATACTATAGCGTAGTGTGGTCACCTTGCTATAATTTACATATAAATAGAATTGAAAGGGTCCAGAAATGGTTTGTTACAAGTTTAACTTACAGCTGAAAATAACCAGGGTGTTAAAAAGTTATCGTGAGCGACTTAAATACTTTAAGATGGGATCGTTGGCTGATAGAAGAACTATAAGTGATCTAGTCTTTTTAAAGCGAATTGTTACCGGTGCATTAGATTGCCCAGATTTACTGCAGAAAATAAATTTTCACGTACCCTCTAACATTCCTAGAGCATGTAATATTAAGCTGTCAGCAGCTTCAGTTTGGCTACTCGTCGCACTAACCTCAATCTACACTGTCCACTGTCACGGATGTTTACAGCATACAAGAAACATCAACATTGTATTGATATCTCAACTCGTCAACTATCCCATTCATAAAAGCCACGATTACTGACAAGACTTAGTTTGTGTCCTGACTTGGCACAAATTATGTTTTGTCTCAATTTGAATAGGTCAACATTAGTAGGAGTAACAGAATTGTAATCAATTTTTATATTATATTTTCACAGTAACTTGTTGCATGCTGTGTCCTTCTGTAATTAAGAAGGTACTAAGTTTTAATTTGTGCATTGAAGAGCATTATTATGTAATGGTAAATAAATAAATAAATACATAACTATACAGTAAAAGCGGAAACTATTCAAAAACAGGGGACAGGTTTTGCGAAAAATACTAAAATCCATTTAATTACTTTCGGAGACAAATAAGAGTTTGAAGGGAGTCAAATTATATAGTTAGGTATATCTAGCCCGACATATTTAATGTAGAGTGAAATGAAGTATTATTATATAACAAAATGCAAAAACAACTTCGAAATTGGATTATTAAGAGTACGGTTTGGCTTTTAACTTTAAAGTTGTCAAACCTTGAAAATTTAATAATTTTAATTGTCTCCCCAAACACATGTATGTAACCTACCTAAATGACCCTCGAAATGTGGCCGCACAGTAAAAATAACAGTAAGCGCAAATATTTGTGTGATGAGCATGAATGTTTGTTTCTGAGTCGTGTATATTTTCTGTGAATTTAAGTTAAAATTAATGACGGAGTAACTGAGGTAACAAATATTAAAATAATAAATGAAAAACAATAACCGAATTGAGAACCTCCTCCATTCTGGAAGTCGGTAAAAATTGTGTAATTTATGAACAGATCTCTAACAATCCTAAAATACATTCGATAGACTAAGGTCTAGTTAATGTTTATGAAAAACTATTGTTAAAGTTTGTGTCTCTTGTCTTTTTGCTCTGCGTAAATGGATTAAAGATGTCATTTCCATTATCCTGTTTTTATCTGTTGACGTAATCAGCTTTAAAGTATTTAGTTAAAAAAAAACTGGCTAGTCGTTGTAATTGTGGCTAGTGTTTATCTATAATATATGTTTGTGTTATCCTATGTCCTGACTGACTCACTCATCAACGCACAGCCGAAACTACTGGGACTAGAAACTTGAAATTTACACCAGGACTTCCTTTTATGACGTAGGCAACGGATAAGACGGGATTTTTGGAAATTCCATCCCTAAGGGGGTTAAATGGGGGTGCAAAGTTTGTATGGGGGAATATATTTTTTTTTAACTAGAGACTTGAAACTTTGTAGAAATATTAATTATTAAGATAAAAAAGTAATTTCAGTGTTTTAGAAAATTCCACCCCTAAGGAGGTTAAATAGGGGTGCAATGTTTGTATGGGGGAAACATTAATTTTTGAACTATGAACTTGAAACTTTGTAGAAAGATTACTCATTAGAATACAAAAAAAAAGATTTCTGCGTTTAAGAAAATTCCATCCCTAAGGGGGTTAAATAGGGGTGCAATATTTGTATGGGGGAAACATTATTTTTAAAACTAGAGATTTAAAACTTTGTAGAAAGATTACTTATAAAGATACAAAAAAGTGATTTCAGCGTTTTACGTAGAAAATTCCGCCCCTAAGGGGGTTTAATGGGGGTGCAATGTATGTATGGGGGAAACATTATTTTTTGAACTAGAGACTTGAAACTCTGTAGAAAGAATACTTATTAGAATACAAAAAAAAAAAATCTGCATTTAAGAAAATTCTACCCTTAAGAGGGTTAAATAGGGGTCCAAAGAGGGAACTTTATTTTTTGAGCTAGAAACTTGAAACTTTGTAGAAAGATTACTTATTAGAATACAAAGAAAGGCAGGCAGCGTTTTAGAAAATTCTACCTCGAAGGAGGTTAAATAGGGGTGCAAAGTTTGTATGAGGGAAACTTTTCCTTTTGAGTTGGAAAGCTAACTTATTAAAATACAAAATAAGTAATTTCAGCGTTTAAGAAAATTCTATCCCAATGGGGGTTAAAAAAGGTTGAAGGCATAAACATACAGACATATTACATTTCAAACAGTGGCAGATACTGATATGCGATTGTTAAAGAATTTTTAAAGATTTTCCAATCAGATTACGGGAATTGTTTGCAGAATGCTTAGTACTTATTCCGTCAGTTACCTGATGCTTTTATCTAATTTTAATCTTTGGCAAAAATTACTCTGCAAGATATAGAGCGACGCATGGATTTGGAGCTAGAAATTGGGGATCTTAGTTATTATGAGTGAGATTAAAAAAAAGTTTAATATGTTAAAACAATCTTAAACTCAGCACTGGAAATCGAGAAATGGAGACAGGTTAATGAAGAGTACATCTCTTTAAAAAATCCAGTGTTCCCTGTACAAAACCTTCAACCTTTTTTAACCCCCATTGGGATAGAATTTTCTTAAACGCTGAAATCACTTATTTGTATTTTAATAAGTAATGTTTCTTCAATGTTTCAAGTTTCTAGCTCAAAAAAAAAGATTCTCCAATACAAACTTTGCACCCCTATTTGACCTCTATAGTGGAGGTATTTCCAAAAATCCCTTCTTGTCCCTAGCCCACGTTATAAAAATAACCTAAAGTTACAAAACTCTGGTTTAAAAAATAATGTTTCCCACATACAAATATTGCAACCCTATTTAACCCCCTTAGGGGTAGAATTTTCTTTAACGCAGAAATCATTTTTTTTGTATTATATTGAGTAAACTTTCTACAAAGTTTCAAGTTCATAGTTCAAAAATTAATGTTTCCCCCATACAAACATTGCACCCCTATTTAAACTCCTTAGGGGTGGAATTTTCTAAAACGCGGAAATTACTTTTTTGTATCTTAATAAGTAATCTTTCTACAAAGTTTCAAGTCTCTAGTTAAAAAAATAATTATTCCCCCATACAAACTTTGCATCCCCATTTAACCCTCTTAAGGGCGGAATTTTCTTAAACGCAGAAATTACTTTTTTGTATTCTACTTAGAAATCTTTCTACAAAGTTTCAAGTCTCTAGCTCAAAAAAAAAAGATTCTCCCATACAAACTTTGCACCCCTATTTGACCCCCATAGGGGAGGTATTTCCAAAAATCTCTTCTTGTCCCTAGCCTACGTTATAAAAATAATCTGAAGTTACAAAACTCTAGTTTAAAAAATAATGTTTCCCACATACAAATATTGCACCCCTATCCCCCTTAGGGGTGGAATTTTCTTAAACGCAGAAATCAATTTTTTTGTATTCTAATGAGTAATCTTTCTTCAAAGTTTCAAGTTCATAGTTCAAAAATTAATGTTTCCCCCATACAAACATTGCACCCCTTTTTAACCTCCTTAGGGGTGGATTTTTCTAAAACTTGAAATTACTTTTTTATCTTAATAATTAATATTTCTACAAAGTTTCAAGTCTCTAGTTAAAAAAAAATATATTCCCCCATACAAACTTTGCACCCCCATTTAACCCCCTTAGGGATGGAATTTCCAAAAATCCCGTCTTATCCGTTGCCTACGTCATAAAAGGAAGTCCTGGTGTAAATTTCAAGTTTCTAGTCCCAGTAGTTTCGGCTGTGCGTTGATGAGTGAGTCAGTCAGGACATAGGCATTTATATATATAGATAACCACCATTCCCTACCAGACTACATCATACAAAAACCCTTTTTTTTCTCGAGAGTACTCATTATGCTCATGTTCACGAAAGATTCAGTGCAGCACCCTCATGCAATGTCGCATTTTGTTCCCTCGTCGTTTATTAGATCCTGAACATTTTTATTTTCAAATCACGTCTGGAAACAACCCAATACCATTGGCAGGTTTCATTTCGCTGTGAAAAATTAATAAGAAATGATAAGCGACACAAAATGTAATTTCAACTTTACCGAGAACGCGGTCGCGGAATTAGGTCAATCGACTCGGGCGAAGGGTGATTTTATCATTGTAAATAAATATATAACGTTGACACCAATTCTAAGATCGTAATTAGATAAGCAATACTTTGATACTTGATTTTGTTTCAATATTTTCTGAAGTATTGGCTTTATTTTACCTTAACTTTCAATCAGTTTTTATTGTTTATGCTCGTCGTTCAGCACAAAAACTAACTTACTCAACTTAATTTTGTGCTGTGTCCTGCCAATGGCGAGGGCTGTTATTCTGAACGCGATCATGCTCACCTCACCGGTCACCACTAACGAAACTAGACATCTGATTACCCTGAAGTTACTACGAATCCAACATATATTAGTGGGTCACGGGTGAGGTGACGTTAAGACAACGAACAGAATAGCGGGGTGGTTCGCATTGAAGATGACTGTGCTGAGTTTTTTCGCGACCAAGGATGTTGCAACCAATTTAAACACGAACATACATAAATTTAATCATAGACAATTAAATCCCATTAGTATTGCAGTGTGTGGAAATCTGAAAAAATGTCACCAGCAGAAGGCGTAGCACGGTTGCCATTTTATCACTTATCGCTGTGGATAAGACATCCGTCACGTTCTGACAAGTATGCGAGTGCAAGAGTGACTGATGACCCACAACGATAAGTGATAAAATGGCAACCGTGCTACGCCTGCAGGTCGAACTCGTAACTCATCGTACGCGAGTCAAGTAAATCTAAATGTCAATTTTTGTCGAAAACTTTAAGTGATTAGTGATTACCCCTCAGTTACGTTCTACAATCCAACTGTTATTGCTCCATAATTTGACATTTAAGTTTGGGACACACTAATCCCACGGACACAACATATGCAATGCAACGTGGGAGAGATTGTGTGCACACTTGTCCCACGTATACGACGTGTATTGACATCAGACGCTGTTGTTAGTTCTCCGGGTGCAGTGCATTTTTGCAGCGCGAGCGTGGTTTGTCTGATGTCTGACGCGCTAGGAACGTAAGATCTAGAAACACACTGATGGTACACGTATGATTATCCTCTCCACGTTCCCACGCCGCTCTGGCGCGACAGGTCGAACGTTGCATGGGACGCGTGTAGTATGTTTCTAAGCATACAAATATCAAGGTCCAGATTTCATAATGCACTACATACCTTGCATACGTGGTGAACGGTCTTGTTCCAGAGTCAGGGTCAGCGTCAGGGTCTTGTCCACTGCCGATGCCTTCGGCCGTCGAGTGTCCAAGTCCAACTGTCCAGGTCGTCTCGTTTTTCCGTTATATCAATTAAATGTCAAGTACAATTTAAAAGTCGAGTTCCAAAAATATAGTTTTAGTCGGTCAGTGTCGTGTCGGTCTGTCAGCACGGAGGTTGGACGCCCCGACACGTGGGATAAGTGTGTCCCTACCTTTAGATCTGCATAACGTGCGTACAATGCGTTGCGTAATCGACCAGTTGACAGACCTATGGACAAAATTGAATAGCATTTTAGCTGAAATAGGCTTGGTTTGTTGAACTTTTACGACTACTTAAGAGCTTAAATCAATATTAATACATTTATTAGTTCCATGATTTCGAGCATTTGAGACATCAATTACCTTCACACAGTGTTAGAAACTAAGTAAGCAATATTACGTGTGAAGTTGGAAAGCAGTACAAGGAAAGATGGCGTTTTAACAGTAGTTTTGTAATCGCAATACCAAATGAATATTTACTACCATTACTAAATTAGTCTCAATTTCAATTAAGTATTTCAGATATCGATTGCGTATGTAAGCAACAATCACCCGAAAGTGATGTGGGTCGAGATTGGAACGCTGCGAGTGATTTCGCTCATTCCGTTTCCAACATAAGCTCGCCTGAGTAACTCAAACTATGTAATGTATAAACACATAGTGTTTAATATACCTTGGTTTAAGATATAAGACATTTAAGTGATATTATGATTTAACTTTTTTAATGGTAAAATGGTGTATTAGATCTTATGAATAAGCAGTAAGGTTAAGCATATCTAAGCTAAGCAGATACAAATATTTGGATGAGTGAGCGAAACGAACGAAGTTCTTCGTACACTTGTAAGAGTAGGAACCAAGCTAGCACCTTTTGGGTGCGGAATTCAAATAAAGAGCCCTGTAGGGTTCATCTAAGTGTATTTATCTCTAAGGTTTCTTCAAGTTTACTGAATGTATAATACTAAACGTACTCGTGCCTAAGCAGGGGCGAAAGGGTAAATTAAGTTTTCGGAAAGTACACCTTACAAGTATGTTATGCAGAACCTATGTAAGTATTAGTACATTACTGCAGAATCCAGTAAGTAAGCCTTCCTGGCCAAGTATGAGTTAACAAGTATAAGTTATATACGAGGCCAGGATGGCTTTTCTTACTGGTTGAGGCTTGTATAATGCTTTTCTCAAAAATGAAAGAAAGTTTAACTACATATTCGTTTAATCAATATAGAAGGTTACATTCATATTAGGGCTAATAGATATTGTGATCGATTTACCGGAAGCATAGAATACCCATAAACTTGTCAACTGCATTGTGTGGCAAGAAAGCTGTAATATGCCAATAATACATTTTCAGACCAGCTGTTGGCTTGTTTTTCTGCCTTCCACTTCATAAATTTTTCATAAGGTGTCATATATCGCTCCTTAGGTTTTGAAGGAAATAAATTGTTTATTGCTAATTCGGCCTTCTTCGGACTCAGCTTTTAAATCAGGAGGAGTGCCATCTATTTCCGAATCAGATTCGCATGAATTTATTTTTTGGGATTCTTTAATTTCACGCTGTAAATTAAAACACAATCCTCGCAATTGCATATATATTGTAGTCTTTGGAAATCCTGCCAGACGTTTTTGTTTCTAAAAAGTTTGCGTTTAGTTTTGAACATTGTTCTATTTTTACATTACATGAATGTTTTAGTAAAAAAATTAAAATTATTGTTTATGAAACTCAACATGATTTATAAACTGAAATTACTAAATACAAACATAAAATTCCACACTATATTTCTACAACATTATTAAGTACAAAACGTAACGTGCATACTTTTTCTGCGTCGCTTTAAGTGTCACAGACTATAAAATGGCTGTTTAAGGCTCCAAAATATATTCATGAATTTGGCATGATTTTGGCACTACGTTTTTTTTCTAAGCAGATCTAAAGAGGATGACCCACTGTCCAGTAAGTAAATTACATACTTACTTACTGGACAGTAGGAGATTCCAAATTTAAAATCTCGCTTCTTACTGGACAGTTGTGAATAAGTCTCCGGTAGAGTTCACTTTCTGGATACTTTTTAGAGATGTTATGGCAACATTACATACTATTTTTGAGAAAATAGTATCGACGGTGGAAAGGAAGAACCACTTAACCCTTCAGCTGTGTTCATCCCTCTGTGGGCTTCATATTTTTTCCTGCAGGTCGGTGGAGCGGCCCTCGGAGGGGCACAATGGCTTTGCTTACTTTCTTAGAAATAAAACCGGCATTCGTGTATCGATCTCGCTTTAATCAATTGAAACGTATAGCCAATTCAGTGAGACAGCAAGCAAGCGAAAACTTCAAAGGCCAATGGAGGAAAAAAACAATTAAGTCGTTAGTCTAAAATAGTCAGTGGCACGTTTGACACGGTCGGTGTTCACGAGTGAAAATTAGTGGGTTTAGTGCTGAATTGTAGTGCCAGAAGCACAGTTTTTGTAGACATGTAAGTAATCTTTAGAATTACATAGAAACAAGTGTTATTTCAACGGGTTAACTGTAATAAAACCGTGACTAACATGACATACCTACTCATGGTCAAAATTTGGCAACACGTTTTTTAGCGCTTTTCTAATAATTTAATATTACTATTAGCTATTAAAATTACCGTTAGTTATCATACATTTGTTTAAAATGAACTTAAATGGATTATCAATGGCCCGAAAGTAAATAAATCGGTAGAAGTTGGTAACGATCACAACAAACCCCTCAGAGGGGGACCTAACCGACCGGGAATTTCCCTCCGAGGGATGCCCACATGATACCTCGTGACGTCACTACGATCCGCACTCTATACTAATCATGACCTTGATTGATACCGTTTTCAAATCATGTTTTGATGTGATTTTTGTTTAACTGATGGTTATATTATAGTTTTAACTAAAAGTATACTTAATGGGAATTTTAAGAAACCTAATTTGTTTGGTTCAAAACATATAGTTGCTGTGATAATTGCACTCGTTTGGAAGATGTTATTTTGTATGAAAGTAGACATACTTTTTTCATTTTACTCTCAGATAAAACCTGCTGCACTTACAATAAAAAAAGCTACGGTTACACCTAGTTGATGACCCATATTTATTGTTCAGGCATGAATTTGATTACATACAGTATAAAACACTTCAGATATAAGCATGTAAATCGAAGCCTACACGAGCAACTTCTGAGTGTAGGCATTATTTTGGTAGAATATTTCAAATGGTCTAGTGTAAAAAAAATACTCACGAGCCTGCCATTTTATGTTTTTCGAATAAGTATAACACAAATTTCTTCAAATTAAGCTCATTTAAAACCCCAAAAAACGAATTGATTATATTTAAAATAACCAAAATACGTCGTAAACTTCGGTGAGGTGGTGACGACGTGACGAGGTCAGGTAGATAGCCTTAATACGACTTTAATGTAACGATGATATATCGTTGCAGTTAGATAATTTAATAAATATTTAGTTTCATCCAAAATCCTGGCTGTAATTATGTAAAAAACTAAAGAAAATTTAACTTTACCAAATCACTTCACTCCAGAAACCTTGTTAGTGGAGCGCCCCTCAGAGGGTGCCACAGACGTGGGTAAGCGGCCATGTTTTTTCGCCACAGCTGAAGGGTTAAGCGACATTTTGGTCGAAAATGAGTTATAAATATCATTGGAATCAGCGTTTTTTTCTGCGTCGTTTGAATTGGGTTTCACGGCGATCCGATGACTTATATGTCACTTGAAGTAATTCACGAATGATCTGAATTTGAAAAACCACCCCTTATGCGACACACAATTTGAATCAAATATTATCTGTGTCACTTAAAACCTACTCCAATATTACCACAGTCGTATAAATTATTTTTAAAAAGAGTTCGTTTCCGATGTAATGTCCCTTAATCGATTATTCCGGGCACATATATCTTGAATTCTGTACTTAAGTGGTTCTTCAAAACTGCTTAATAAAACGATTGTCGGTTAAATGAATGTTACGAAAAATCACGTTGTTATTTAATTGCTTTTTCATCACACTTGCTCGTCAACGGCGTTTTTACTTGCGTGCGTACAGAGCAGTTATAGCCGTTTTAGCTCCCACGGGATGTTAAGTTTAGTTTTAAAATATAGAACCCACTCATACTTCACTTCGGACTGAGGATGTTTCCAATCAGCCAAGGTGTATTTCATATCTTCAAAAGTTTGTTACAACCAACATTTAATATGTATAAAACATATCTTTATATTAAATTCGACTGCAATTTAATGTTTAATATGTAGTTAATTGTCTATGTAAAACGTTTTAAGTGTTTTTAAATCGTGGCTGTATACCGAAGGGTCTTTGCCATACGCGCCTCACGTCAAATTCAACAAAATGGACGACTGACATGTTGCAGTTTTTATTACGATTTGCATTAATTTCTTCTAAAATGTATTTGTTTCCTCGCAAATGTGATGAAAAACATTGTGTATAACACGGGGGCGTAAGAATATTGCAAACTCGAGTCATCAAAAGCCCTCCGCCTTCGGCGTCGGGCTTCTGATGGACTCTTGTTCGCAATATTCCACTTACGCCCCTCGTTAAACAATGTACTATAGGCGACACTCCTTACCGCGGCCGAACCTGTCGCTTAAACTATACTATATAAATGCGATACGTCGGTTATGTGGAGATTGAAAATGGTATGATAACGGTTAAAGTGTTGCTTTAATCTATTTGATGTCGGTACAGTGAACAATTTTTGGCGCGAATTTCACGCGAATGGTGCTTTACTTATACAATGGAATGCAGTGGGTCGCTTCAGTCCGCGACGAACACCGGAGTGCGGCGGTTGAGTCGCCAATCGCTGCCTGATTCGACTAGGTATGTACGACATCTAACGTAAAATTTGTTTTATTATTAAGTTTTAGCTGTGTTTTAATTATCGTAGTGATTATTATGAGACTAGAGTTCCATTATGTATACCTTTCTTTTAAGTATAATTGAAATAAAAACGACGTATGAGGATGGTTTTGTGCATATATATTTTGTGTGCGATTAAGGTGGATTACATGTATTCTTAGGCGATGTCCAAACGATGGCATTCAAGTCAAATCATTCTAAGTCATTTTAGTAACCCAATAACTCAATAGATGTCGCTGTACTGTCCGCGCCGAGTTCTGCTTCGCGCTGTCAAGATTTTTCCTACAATCATGACCCTGCGCGGCACTAAGGTTTATTTTTGTACATTAGTTGAATTATATTGGTTAACAAGCAGTCACGTGTATCATTTTTTTGGGATCCGGTTATTCATTGGTCCTTCGAACCGGATAGTTCGGCTTAGAGGATTCGACGAGTACTTCAGATCGACGTGTCAGCACGGTAGTGGCTTGCTACCTAAAGTGCTGTGGCTACTCCCGGAGCGACGTGACGTCAGCGGCGCATCGTGACGTCAGCAAGTCTAACACCGGGTGACGTCAGCAGCGTGTCGTGACGTTAGGAGGTGTCATCGGCCGAGAGGAGCTGTCCAGCAGTGTGACGTCATCAAGTGACATCGGTAAAGAAGAGCAGCTAAGTGTGACGTACTGAAGTGTCAAACTGTGAGTACATTTGAGTTTCTATTACGCAGTGTAGTGCAGTGCAACTGTCAAAAGGACTTAGTAAATTTTATCGACTTTTGGACAGCAAAATTCATCAATCTCGGACTTAGTAAAAATTCATGAGTTTAATTTAGGGACTTAGAATAGTTTTAATAAAAGTGGAACGACGGGGAATCCACGCCCGTTTGCACCCAGAATTGTTTGAGCTCCAAACACTTAGAAAATTTCAATAAAAACCGACCGATTTTGCCTGGAATTGGCTAAGTCCCAAGCACTTGTGAATACCTTGAATTTTTTACAAGTCCTCGAAATCATCTATCATCATGGAGTCTCGAATAAAAGTTCAACAAGATATGTATTTGCGCATTCAAAAGGCAAGATCGAACTTTAAGAAATCTCCAAAAGAACGAGTTAGTTCGGCGGATTACATTAGCACGCGACTAGAGACCTTGGAAGCATTATGGGTTCAGTTTGTTGCAACTCACACTCGCATTATACATGAGTCTGACTCAGCACAGCTTGATGCTAGCACATATATGAGTGAGGATGTGTATACGAATGCGAAGAGCTGTTTGTAGATTACAAATCAGAGTTGAACGCTGCGTTAAGGAAATTGAATGTCGCTAAATGTGCCGAGAAAGGTGAGTCCACCGCTGATCATAACAGGCCTGGAACTAGTCATCATAAGTCGGAGCTAATAAGATTGCCGCAAATTTCAATCCCTACCTTTTCAGGGAATTATTCGGAATGGACTAGTTTCAGAGACCTATTTATGTCATTAATTCATAAAAATAAAGATTTAGATGACGTACAGAGATTGCACTACCTGAAGGGTTACTTAACCGGCGAAGCTGAACAGCTTCTGCGCCACGTTCCAATCACAGGAGACAACTACAGCGCTTGTTGGGAAAAACTGGAAAGGCGGTACAATAACAAAAGGTTTTTGGCCAATTGTATCTTAAAACGGTTTATAAGCCAGAAAAACGTTACCACAGAGTCTGCAAGCGCTCTCAAGGAGTTACTGGACACGACAAACGAATGTTTAAATGGATTAAACAATTTAGGCATAGACACAACTTCGTGGGATATTATCGTGATTCACATTATTTGTTTAAAGTTAGATAACGAAACACGAAAACAATGGGAACTAAGAGTAAGTGAGTTTTCTGATGATTTGCCAACTATGAGTCAACTTGAGGAGTTTTTAGAAACTCGATTTCGAGCTTTAGAATATTGCGATGGCAAATCATCGAAGACAAGCGTTATTCCAAAGAAAGGTGACAATGTTCCATTTAGCAGCAACCCCAAAGTTCATCATGTTACTGAAAGCTCTTGTGTATACTGTTCTGAGGGTCATAAGTTGTGTAATTGTAAAGGTTTTGCGAAAATTGACGTCGAGGCTCGACGTGATTTAATCCAGTCCAATAACTTGTGTTTTAATTGCTTAGGTACAGGTCACAATGTATACTCATGTCGTCAATCCACCAGATGCCGAGTATCTTCATACTTATCTGGTAGAAGACAAGTAGTACAAATGGATTACTTAAGTTTAAAAACTAGATCCGAAGTCACTCTTTCATCAAAATACAGAGAAATTAGTCGTGGCGTTCCGCAGGGAAGCGTATTGGGTCCATTATTATTCCTCATTTATATAAATGATCTGCCACAAGCTGTTGACTACCCAATGGTTCTCTTTGCCGACGACAGCACGGTTATATTGACTGGAGAAGATCCTCGGACATTTGAAATCAATATAAAAAGGACATTGGAATTAATAATAAATTGGTTAAATTACAATAATCTACATATTAATTTAGGAAAAACATTAACTATGAATTTTTACCAAAGAACCAATAACATGATGAATGAAATAACTGTGACATATAATAATTATATTATTGAGGAAACTAATAACACGAAATTTTTAGGATTAAATTTAGATAATAAACTGACGTGGAAACCCCAGATTGACACTATATGTAAAAAGTTAAGTAGTTTCTCATATGCATTATATAATTTAAATAAAGTTGTAAATCGGACTGAGGTACTTACTGCTTATCACGCCTATGTAACAGCTACATTGCGTTATGGTATCATGTTCTGGGGTAACTCAACTGATCGAGAACTGGTGTTTAAGGCTCAAAAGAAGTGTCTGCGTTCTGCTTGTGGACTAAAGATGCCTGACTCATGCAAACCATATTTTATTAATTTGAAAATACTAACTGTGCCATGTTTATATATTTTTGAAATTGCTATGTATGTCAAATTAAATATTAATCAATTTACTGCTATTAATAGTACGCGACAGGGACACAAAATCTCGTATCAGCAATCGAAAACAGCCTTGCGTGCAAAAAGTGTTTATGGTATGGCACCTAAATTGTATAATAAGTTACCCAAATTAATAAGACAATCCGAAATGCCTCTTTTTAGGAAATATTTGTTGGACTTTCTGGCACAAAATGCTTTTTCCTCATTAAAAGATTTTTTTGACTATATGCCGCATACTTATTAAATCTAATATAAGTAGTCAATGTAGTGTAAGCTTGTAACTTTATTAAGTATTTATAATTTTTTGCATGCTGCACAAAAATCTAGTCTTAGTTATAGGAATGCAATTAAATGACATGAAAATTAGAGATTTAATCTGAGTTCCACTTAAATATGTTAATTTTAATAAACACTTGCATTAGCTACCTATATTATATTAGTTTTAGGTTTTAAATAGGTTCAAAATAAAACTTGCAATACCCTAACAGGGTCTCATGTGTACTGTAAATATTGTAACCACCTGTATACCAACATGACAGCAATAAAGATATTTCTATTTCTATTTCTATGTAAGCGCAAGCATCATTCATTACTGCACCCTAAAATGATCACTAACTCAACCGGTTCTCACAGTAAATCTAATCAATTGGTTGAGAAGGATAACGTTGCTCCGGCAACGTCAGCTTCATCATCATCCAATGGTGAGCCCACCAATATAACCGCTTGTTTTTCGACCAGTCGTGGTCAAGTTTTGTTGGCCACGGCTTTGGTAAAAGCTCAGTCGAAAACAGGTACAGGCGTAACGCTCAGATGTTTACTCGTTCAAGGGTCTCAGGCTTCGTTTATCACGGAGTCCGCAGTCCAATTACTTGGGCTCAAGAAACAACCTCACAAAAGTACAATTACGGGATTAGGAGGTGCTGGGAGTCCGTCGATGGATTCCAAGTCAATGGTGAAGGTAAAAATCGCATCACACCTCGACCCTAATTTTAAGGTAAACGTTCAGGCTTTTGTGTTAGGTAAACTCACATCGGTTCTACCTGAAAACAAGGTCGTTGTGGAGTTATGGTCGGAGTTGTCAAACTTGGATCTAGCAGATCCTACGTTCAACATTCCCGGTAAGATTGATTTGCTCCTAGGAGCAGATATTTACGGTCAGGTACTCCTAGAGGGTATCATTAAGGCTCCACCTGGCCACCTCCACAAGGCTACCACCAAACGGCATAGCACAGGTAGATATATTGTCAGACTTCCTTTTCGAGAGTTAGACCCTAGCTGTAAATACGGTAATACTGAAGTTGCCGCCATCAGACGTTTCAATCAGCTAGAAATAAAATTTGCCAAGGATCCTCAAATGAAGAAACGATACTCGGAGGTCATCAATGAGTATCTTGAACTGGGACACATGGAGGCGGTTCCGGTTGATCAGCAAAGTAAACCAGAGGCTGTATACTTGCCGCACCATGCCGTCATTCGAGAGGACAAAACCACTTCCAAGCTGAGAGTAGTGTTCGACGCGTCTTGTCAAGGTAACAACGGAGTTTCATTAAACCAAGACCTGCTAGTGGGTCCAACTATTCAACCTACTCTACGTGACACGATTCTGCGTTGGCGCGGCCATCCTGTATGCATTATCTCGGACATCATCAAGATGTACAGGCAAGTGAAAGTGCATGAAGACGATATAGACTTCCAACGCATTGTGTGGCGCAAAAATCCACAGGAGAAGTTAAAGCACTTGAGGCTTTTGCGAGTGACTTTTGGCACTGCCTCAGCGCCCTATCTCGCGGTGCGTGCACTTCAACAAGTGGCTCACGATGAAGGAGAACAGTTTCCAGCAGCTGCAGATATTGTGCTGAAACATTTCTACGTCGACGATCTGTTAACAGGATGTGAGTCAGTAGAAGAAGGAAAACAGATATATGGAGAGGTGACTGAAATGTTACTAAAGAGTGGTTTTGAATTGCAGAAGTGGAGGAGTAATAACCAAGAGTTGCTACTGCACATGAACAAAGGTAACTTAGACGTTGAAGACGAACTCGATCTTAACATAGACGCAGTTATGAAAATTCTGGGTCTACGCTGGAATCAAAAGAAAGACGAGTTCGAGTATTTGGTGCAGCTGCCTCCTGTCAAATTACCTGTAGCAAAAAGGCGGGTAGTTTCTGACATATCCCGGTTATTCGACCCACTCGGGTGGTTGGCACCGGTGATAATTGTAGCGAAAATATTCATCCAGAAGTTATGGCTTTCTGGAATTGATTGGGATGAAGAGCTTCCACCTCAGTTACTAAAAGACTGGCTAAACTACAGGGAGAATCTGAACCATCTAACCCAGTTTAAGCTGCCCAGATGGAATCACGCCAGTTCCGATGTGACTATGGAGCTCCAAGGTTTCAGCGACGCTTCCAACGACGCGTTCGCGGCCGTGGTGTACCTGAGGACTGTAGGTAAGGATGGAAAGGTGTGTGTGTCACTCATCACATCCAAAACAAAGGTGGCACCTGTGAAGCAAATTTCCATACCGCGTTTGGAGTTGTGTGGTGCGGTTCTGCTCACAAGGCTGCTGGTAGAAGTGGCCGACGTTATGAGTATCGATAAAGTTAACATCCACGCTTGGAGCACGCAGGACTTAGTGCCCAAATGAAACACCCAATTATCCTTCCATCAAAGTCGCATTTCACTACTTTGATCATAGATAATGCGCACGAAATGACTTTTCATGGCAATCCGCAGCTAATGCTAAATTATCTCAGGTCAAGGTACTTTGTGATTGGTGCAACAAACTCGGTAAAGCTTTTCGTACGTAAATGTGTCACATGCGCTCGTTTTGCTGCTTCTAGTCGGCAACCACTAATGGGACAGTTACCCTCAGTGCGGGGAACCGTCAATCGCCCATTTTTTCAGAGTGGTGTTGACTACGCAGGCCCAAGCACACGCACTTCCAAAGGAAGAGGTCACCACTCGTACAAAGGTTACATTTGCCTTTTCATTTGTATGGCAACTAAAGCCATACACCTTGAGGCTGTCAGCGATCTGACTGCTCAAGGGTTTTTTGCTGCGTTCAAGCGTTTTACGGCACGCCGTGGTCACTGCGCAGACCTGTGGAGTGACAACGGAACGAATTTTGTGGGAGCTTCGCGTGAATTGAAGCAATTGTACGCTGATGAGAAGTCTAGCATAGCTGTCGAAATTGCAGACCATCTCGCTACTAATTCAACGACATGGCATTTTATCCCGCCACACGCCCCAAATTTTGGAGGTCTTTGGGAGGCAGGGGTCAAATCCACTAAGCACCACCTTAAAAGAGTTATTGGAAACTCAACTTTGACGTTCGAGGAAATGGCAACAGTTCTGGCTCAAATCGAGGCGTGCCTGAACTCGAGACCTATGTCAAGAATTTCCTCCAGCAGTGGCGACCCAATGCCACTCACTCCAGGGCATTTTCTAGTTGGAGAACCTTTGGTACTCGTTCCGGACTCTAACTATGAGACTGACACTATAAGCAGCTTACGGAGATGGCAGTTGACGCAAAAAATGGTCCAGGATTTTTGGAGACGTTGGTCGAGTGAGTATCTGACTCAGTTTTATCACCGTTACAAGTGGGCCCATCAAACGCCTGAACCTAGTGTAGGTAAAATTGTGCTAGTGAAGGAGGATGACTTGCCACCAGCAAAGTGGTTATACGGCATAATCACTGATGAACACCCTGGTCTGGATGGAATCACACGAGTTGTTAGCTTACGTTGTAAGGGAAACATTGTTAAGAGATCCGTCAACAAACTATGTTTTTTGCCGATAGATTTATTATAATTGTCACTATCACTGTCTATATAATAGAGCTCTCTGTTCTCTGTTATTGTCTCTATATTGTAATTGTAATACGTAATTAATTAATACGTTGCATGAATGGTAGGTAGCTTAGGGAAAAGAATCCGATTCACGAAAAATTATCAATGTATGGTGTTATTTTGTATTCAGTAAAACCTTGACATTATTGTGGGAGGGACCCTTCATCATACACTCTGCCCCCGTTACGAAGAAGGGCGCTTGTCACATGAAGTCGAAACTGAGAAAAAAATTATAAAGTTAATTAAATGGTAAAAAATCTGCTGTTTCCAAATGAAAATAGATAGAGACGTTCTGTAAACGGCTTTCGTTAGGTAAATACCTTGTGCACATTTTAGTTTTTAGTAATTCTATAATTAATTCTTATTTATTTTATTTTCCGCGTTTTTCCTTTTCATCTTAGTTAAAAAATGTTTGGAAAATACGAGATACTTAGTAAAAAAGGCACTAGTCACCATTTACGTCCTTTTAACTAAGCCCAATTAAGTCTTTACCAGATATTACTCCTATTTATCCTTAAATAACGGACGCATGTAACCAATAGCGTCTTTTCAATGATTTAATTGATAATTGACTGATTTGACTTTACTCACATAAAAGTCACTTCTACATGTTCTGTTTTAATTTAACATCGGTTTGCAGCTACAATTCAAAAAATATTATTTTTTATAAAACTCTTGTACCATTGACAAAATTGAATCCTGACCCACCATGGAACTTTGTTACAATTAACTGACATATTAACCTCATATGATCGTATGTATGTTCGTTAATTGTAACAAGGTTCTATGGTGGGTCATGATTCAGTTGGTTCGATAGTACATATTAAAAATAAAAAAACATGAAATAACATACGAAGTAACTTTGCCAAATTTACATATATTAAAATGACGTGTAATGAGATCCGTAAAACTGCGTTAAGAAACACATTTGGTCATCAGCATCATTTAACTATTTGGTACTAAGTATTTGGAATGTGTAATTCAGCGTATGGCAAAACATGGGGACTGAACCCAAAGGTACTGAAGTGGATCTACACCATGATGGTGAGACCCATATTATTGTACGGTAGCCTGGTATGGTGGCAAGGACTTTAATGAACACATGCAGAGATGCCCTGATAATGGTGCAGAGATCGGTATGCATGGCTATAACATGGGTGTACCACCCCTACAGCGGCGCTAGAAGTCCCTACTGGACCTACAGCCACTTCACATGGTGATTAAGTCAGAGGCGCGCAAATCGCTATACTTACAGATTAAGAACCCTTGGACTGTGGAGTTGTAGCAAGCCAAAGACTAAGCACACAAACATGGCGACTGACGGTTTCTTAGACTTAACAAACATGGGATGCGATAAAATGCTACCCAAGTATGTATTATATATTAGTAACCACACAACAAAAGTTCCATCCAGGCTGAATGGGCCGAAGGTTTAAAACCACCTAGGTCTGGTATCGAAGACAGTATATGGTACACGGACGGATCAAAAATGGGATCCGGTACGGGAGCAGGCATTTATGCGAATGACTATACTAGTAGTGTAAGCATATGTAGTTTGGCAACCGCCTTCCAGGCGGAGACATACGCCATAATTGCCTGTGCACAGGATAATTATAATAGACAGGCCCACCCGAGGGCAGACCATCTATATACTCAGTGACAGTCAAGCGGCCCTTAAAGCGCTTACGGCGCCGAAAGTGGCTTCTAGACTAATCTATGATGGCGTCTAGGCACTGAACAAGCTTGGAAAGCACAATAGGGTGCAACTTTTTTGGATACCAGGGCACGAGGGCACATCGGCAACGAAAGAGCGGATGAGCTTGCCAAAAAGGGGTCTACAAATCACTTTGTAGGTCCAGAACCATTTATAGGACTCTCGCAGGGAACCATAATTTCGGCCTTTTGAAGCCTACACCAAAACCAAACACCAACACGAGGGGAGGAATCTAAGCTCTTCATAGAAGGAGTGGACTCGGGCTAGACTAACAAAAATGTATTCAAATGTTTACCAGTTGGTCGATCATGTAACGCATTGCACGCGCGTCAGGTATATGTAAAAAGTCATTTTTTGTATGGAAAAATTACAGTTGAGTTGTCCTACCGCTCGTTTTAAACGTTACGTGCTTACCCCTCTGATTCTTATTCAAATAAAGTAAACAATTGAATAATATTACGAATAAAGTTACTGCTGTTATCGTGCATGGCATAATAGTGTCCCTCATGTAGGCACTGTAAATAAATAAAAATATAACAGTGACAATCTTATAGGTACTTAAATAATCTCTCGCGAATAAAAAACAATATAACTTGCAACTTGCCTACACGCTGAGCTGCTCAGACGCAGGTCTCCCGGTGCCAAAGTTTCGGGCGTAACTGAACGAACATCGATTGAATTCCTCCCCACTTACTCTGCTTTTTAAAAAGATTATGGAAAAAAAGGACGCTTGTGCGTACTAGTGCCTTTTCTAAGAAGTATTATACTACAAAAATTAAGCTTAGAGCAAAATGTAGACGCAAGTACCACAAGAGCCCTGGTACTTTTGCAAAAGTACTTAATTTAAAAGGCACAAGGAGCCACTAGCGCCTTTTTTATTTTGTTTCGCTTGCAGATGTGTCAAATATAATTAATGATATAAGTCATATGCGAAGTTGAAAAGGCGCTTGTGGTCACTAGCGCCTTTCTTCTGTTGAGGTAATGGCGGATGCGTCAATGTCAACAAGAATGCTTTTAACTTAAAACTTACTTAAAAAGACGCAGGTGACCACTTGCGTCTTTTCCACTTTTTATAAAACAGCAAATCATAAGTCGCGTCTTTTATTTTTTGGAAATGTTGTAAAGTGACAAAAAAATAGGCGCATATACGCACTTACGCCTTTACATTCCAGGTCTTCATTGTATTTCGGACAAACGACTTTTCAATTTAGTTTAAGGTGGTTTAAGTGAGGAAATGGGTGTAAAAGCGCCCTTTTTTCTTATGGTAACTCTGTTTCTAGGCTTCCTAGGATAAAATAAAAAATACTCACAGACGCGCCTTTTTTGCTGATCACGGCAATGTATATAACTCAATTTTGACAAAAATGTTTCATGCGCCCTTTTTCGTAACGGGGGCAGCACTGCATCCAAGTGGGAATGCCAAGTTTTGGTTAAAAGTGCTGTTAAAATTATTTCAAACTATATTTATCATCCATACTAATCTAAATCATTGTTACTATTAAAACATTGTGATAATTGTAATTTGTATATTTATACACTTACCAAAAAGTAAATAAGTAAGCTAGCTACTTATTCTTAATAATTTATAAACTCAAAATCATTGTGATCTCAAAAAAGTGCATACTTAATTAAGAGTTATTTGTAAGAAGTAGATTTATTTTATTAAAATAAAAATACACGTTAATTTCGTATAAGTATTTTATTTATCTCCTTAAAAAACGCGCAATATAGCGTTTTTCAACCGAAAATATATTCTAAATTTTTCAATAATATGAAATAGTTTTAAAAAATTATAAAGTAGTGTGTTCGTTATAATTCACAAAAAAGTGTCGATTTAGTTTCAAATTTCTGGTATACCACTTCAAATTGGCACGTAATAACTGCCCATACGATTGTTGCTTAATTGAATATCTTAGAGACAAGTTAAAGAAGGTAAGTGGCTTCAGTGAGTTTTATAGTACTATGATGATGTCGCTTAAATGGTTCTTTCGGGAATATTTTGAGGACCTTTTCAATTAAGCGACAACATTTTCAGGATCCTGAAGGATTTTGGGGTAAATGTTTATTTCATAAAATAGAGAAAAATTAAATAAGATTATCGTCTTAAGAACTCATTTACCTATTTCAACTAGGAAAAAAGTTATGATTTTTTTTCTAAAAAAGAAAACTTTGAAACACTCCTGTACAATTCACTAAATGTCGCTTAAGGGGTTCTTCCTTTCCACCGTCGGTATAATTCTCAACGAACACTGATGAATTACGTTTACGGAATGTGTACACAAAGTCCACTATGTAGTGACACAAAGTCCACTATGTAGTGACACAGACGGCAGATAAATCAGTACTTACTGTTTTTATGCTTTGTTTTATAAATGACTAGCTTCTGCCCGCGACTACGTCCGCGTGAAACTCGTTTATATCGCAGCTCCATACAAACTTTCACCCCCCATTTCACCTCCTTAGGGGATGATTTCGGGGATAAAAACTACCCTATGTCCTTCCCCGGGACTCAAACTAACTCTATACCAATACCAATATACAGACATACACACTTTCACATTTATATTATTAGTACGGATAGTATAATTTAATGATTAAACGAACTTACCCTAAGTGAAGTTCTATCATAATTTTACGAAGCTCGTTGTCAGAGATTTTCACAGTGTAGTTTACGTTGCTTGCAACAAACGTCATCACAAGTTTAAAGATCAAAGAAGAAACAAAACGCAGCGTTACATCCGCCATGTTGGCAACGCTGCTTGGTTGTCATTCCGTTTAAAGTTCCTCATGAGTAACCCTGTGTGCTGGGAAATAAAGATTAATATAATTAATGGGAGGGTAGGGAGACTAATCTCTGACAACGAGCTTCGTAAAATTATGATAGAACTTCACTTAGGGTAAGTTCGTTTAATCATTAAATTTTACTCCGCTCGTTGTCAGAGATTTTCACAGTATAGCTGTTCAAAGTTAGGGTTACGAATGAAATTGTTCAAGATAAGAGAAATAAAACCTTTATTTTCGTAAACATAATTAACAATCTTTATTGAAGTACTTAACTTATTGTGTGACCTTATTCTATAGTGGAACTAAAAATAGTTTCACTGAAAGACGTGGGATGTTCTACTATGGGTCTATTGTAAAATCGAGCGAAGGTGGACGAATTGTTAGTCCAACCTGCAGTTCTCCGAATCAAGTCGATACTGACACCCAATCTTTTGGCGGCAGAGGTCGAAGAATGTCTTGTGCTATGAGCGGTAAAAATGTTTGTATCAACACCGGCTTCTTCTAGGGTAGCCTTGATCCAGCGGCTAATTGTTTGACTGGATGCGCTTTTTACTGGTTTCTTGTAAGTAATTATCAGTTTCTTTATATCTCCTCTTATGGGCTTAGTAATGGTAATATAAGACTCTAGGGTCTTCACTGGGCATATTTCAATTTTCTCTCTGAAGTAGGGTAGGTGCAAAACGGGTTGAGTCGAGCCTGGTTTTGAGGTTTTTATTAGGTCGGGTATAGTTATTTTAACCCCATCTTTATGAAAATGTATATTGTCCATGTTAATATATGATAGGGTTTGTACCCTATGTCCAGTTGTCAATGCGAGAATTGTGACTAGTTTTTTAGACAGTTGTTCTATCCCTATGTCACAGTTTGGGTAAGATAGAACCAGGTAGTTTAAGACTATACCAGGGTCCCAAGTCATATCGTATTTAGGTTTTGGTGGTTTTGACCTGAATACTCCTTTCAGAAATCTTTTAATGGAGTCGTTTTTCCCTATTTCAGGTCCTAATAACAAGGATAAGGCAGATCTTGCGGTGTTAATTGTCCCATATGAAGCATTAGACTTAAAGCGTTCGGTTAGAAAAAGGAGAACTGAAGTTATTGGAGCATCGAGTGGGTTTATGGATTGTTGCTCACAGAATGGCCACCAGAGTTTTAATATAGTATCGTATTGTTTGTAAGTATTGTCTGCAAGGGAGTTTAGCATAATTGGTATGGATGCGGATGGTATTCCTCGCTTTAGGTATGCCTCCCCGATAGCAGTCCTGCAGCCAAGGTAAGTTGTCGGTGCAGTGGGTGGGTTTTTCTGAAAGTTGATGATAACAGGTTTTTATTTGGTTCAAATATTATTAATTTTTTTAACAGTAATGGTTTTATCAAAGGAAACCAAGGTTGTGAAGGCCAATATGGAAAGACTACTATTCCAGTAGCTTTATCCGTTTTTATCTTATGTAGTGTCTTGAGCAGTAATGAAAAAGGCGGAAAGGCATAGAAAAACATATTGGTCCATTCCACAGTGAATGCATCTATTACCCAGGCTTCAGGGTCCCTTTTCCATGAAACAAATTTTTTACATTTTGTATTGATTCTTGATGCAAATAAGTCGACAGAAGGGGTACCGAAGCATCTAATAATTTCCTTAAAGGCATATTGTGATAGTGCCCATTCTATATTTTTTCGCCTTGATTCTACATCTGCTAAGTTATCTTTGGTGTTCACATAAGATGCATATATCCAAATACTTCTGTGTTCACACCACTGCCAAATCTGTCGAGCTATGTCATTTAAATGAGGATATTGAATCCCACCATATTTATTTATGTAAGCGACTGCTGTAGTATTGTCTACTCTGAGTAGAACCTCACAGTTGCGTAAGTTTTTGGTAAAGCATTGTAATCCTAGGAAGGCGGCTTTTAGCTCCAAAAAATTTATATGGTAGTCTTTTTCGTCTATTGACCAAGAGCCTGATGCGGTTTCCGTTCCACACACCGCGCCCCACCCTCCGGATGAGGCATCAGAATGGATTTCTATTTTGAATTGGTATTGTTTGATTAAATTATATTTGTGAATGTTATTAAGCCACCAATCAAATTCTTGGAGCATGTCAAGTGATAATGACATAATAGAGTCATAATTATCATTGGATTTTAACAAGGCTAAGTATTTCTTACGTTCAAGTACTTTGGTATAAAGCCATCCATATGGGATAGCTGGGCATACTGAAGTAAGTAAACCAAGTAGTTGTGCAAAATCTCTTATTTTACACTGATTTTTGTTTTTAAATAGGCATATTTTCTTTGTAATATTTACTTGTTTATCATAAGGCACTGAAAGAGAGAGGTTTATTGAATTTAGTATGAACCCTAAATACTTGCATGATTGGACGGGGCACATAACACTCTTGTCAAAATTTATAACAAACCCTAGATCTATGAATAGTTTACTTATTTTATGTAATTTTGTCTCACAGTCCTGTTTGTTTGATGCAAAGCAAATTAAATCATCTAGATAAATTGTGATTTGTGCGTCTCTGTTTCTTAGGTATGTTGCCACAGGTTTGAGGAGTTTAGTAAAGACGAAAGGAGCTGTATTTAATCCGTATGGTAATGAATTAAACTGAAATAGTTTCTCATTGAAATAAAATCTAATGTATTTCCTAGACTCTTCTGCTATTGGTATAGAGAGGTAAGCTTCTCGTAAATCAATTGTACCCATAAAACAGTTCAGAGACATTAATTTACAGGCAGTTCGGATGTCCTCAAGTTTAAAATGCTCTGTGTCAATTGCTTTATTTAGTTGTTTAAGATTAAGAATAAATCTGAAAGAGCCATTTGTTTTGGGAGTCAAGAAAATAGGTGATGTAAATTGTCCTTGAATGTATTCACATTCGGATATTGCTCCCAACTCAAGTAATTTGTTTATTTCTACCTGAATATTATTGTTTTCAGCTATGGACCATTTTTGTTTATATATAGTTTCAGGTGGAAGTGGTCTGGCAAATGTAATCTTATAGCCCTGTACCCATTCTAGCAAGGTAGGATCATCTGTCAGGAGGCTCCAATTATGAATAAAGTGTTTTATTCGACCTGCATGTACCTGTACTAATATCGTCGCTGGTTGCCTCTCCGTGGTCCATATTTGCCCCGAGGCGGTGCAGGGCGACGTGGGAGTTGTGTCACTGGTTGGCGTCTGGTCGGTTTGTGCCCGCCGCGGCCTCGGTGACTGGTCGACTGGTACTGCGGTGGGCCCCTCCAGTTTAAATTCTTGTTTGTTGTTTGTTCCTTAATTTGTGCCGCTGTCCTCTTTACTGTCTGAATGGCTTTTAGTTGTTCATTCAGGCCCTCGCCGAAAAGGAACTTATCAGTTTTTGCATCTTTGCATGCCTCTTGGACAGGTTTGGTTGCATTAGATAATGCAAAAAAATTTCGACTTTTGTTGTCATTGTTGTAGATATCGGAGGCGATTTTTGCTGCATCACTAATCTCTTGAATAATATTTTTCTTGTTAATGTTGCCTTTGAGAATCTCTGACAGAGTTTTTCCCAGGCAGATTATTAGCTTCCCAGTCATTTTTTGTCGAGCGATCATTCTCTTGTCACGATTTAGTGACAATTCTGAGAGGGTAGCTGATATCTCTTTGTTGAGGATTGGAGGCACCGCAGCTATAAAATTTGAGGGTGTGTTGTACTTTTCTAAAATAGCTTCCCTCTGTTCTTTTGTTAGACCTTCATAAATGATTTTGGTCCATCTTAGAGCGAGTTCATTAGTGATAGGCTCTCCGGTTTCCTTTTGTTCCTCGCCTTCATGTCCCAGGGCTAGGAGGAGTTCTTCCGGGAGCTGCTCTTCCTTATTTTCTGAAAATTTCAGGTACTTATTAATTTCATTAAATATAAATGGACAAGAAATTTTGACTTATTGTCTATCCCCAGTGTGATAGCGCCTTAGTCATAAAGTGCAGTGACAGGTTGTCTATCCGCATTGTGATAGCGCATCAGTCATTGTTTATAAATGTGATGATTTATCATGACAGATTGTCTATCCGCTGTGTGATAGCACATTTGTCCACATTTATGAATCGGCTGTAAATTTCTAAATATTTGGTACGATCATGGCCTTTTACACACCTGGTTCGGCTGTTGTTGCAGGTTTAGTAATCTCCGGTTGAGTTGGCTCTGGTATGGACGGCAACGGTTGTGGTTGGGTTGGCTGTGTCTCTGAAGGTTGAAGCGGCTGTATCGATGTTTCATGTGCCTGTGTTATCTTAACTGTTTGCTGCGACTTCTGACAATCTGACGGCCGCGATGGTCGAGAGTGCGTCGGAGGCGGTGATAGGGGTGGATGGGCCGTCAGCGGTGGTGGAGGTGGCACTTTTGGGAGAGTATGCCGCGATTGTCGCGACACTGATCGCGAGGGACACGACCGCGAGGCACGCGACCGCGAGGCACGCGACCGCGAGGAACGCGACCGCGAGGTACGCGATCGCGAAGTACGTGATCGCGAGGAACGTGATGTCGCGCGTTGATCACGTTGCTTTTTTATCTTTCTGTCCAAGCGTTTGATTTTTTTTAATATGTATTCGTAGGATGTGTCAACATCCTCACTCCTTCGTTTAGGCATAATTAACACTTATTAACAACAAGGCTCGCGCACGTATTAAGGATGTGATGTGATAAACAGTTAACAATGGCGTCTGGATAGAGAGAACAAAGAAAGAACTCTCCAAGCGGAAATAGCAAGTAGGGTCGTAGAACAGGAAGCAAAGCAACGGACGATCTTAAGCGTCTAGTTGTCGTTGACACTTCCAGTGTCAATGTCATAGATCGTTTCCGATAAAAAACCGGAAATGTAACCTCTAACCTCTAGTGAGGAAAAAATATTTATGAAAGGCGAGTTTGACAAAGATCAATTCATCTGTATGATTTGGGATTTTCTATTAGTGTGAGGGTGCTTACAGTAACTCACCACATAAGTGATCTTACGTATAACTATGGACAGCATCGTTGTTTTGCGCCTGAGTTTGAAATGCGCAATGCAGTTGTTTACATACCGAGTATTCCGTTGATTATTACTTTCCTCGTAATGTTAAACACTGATTTTGTCATTGTAGATCACTACACCACAATATTTTCACTTATTTATCACTAAAACTAAGATTGTTGATTATTTTGTTAGGAATAACGTGACGACGTTAGTACACAAAATAACGTAATGACAACCAAGCAGCGTTGCCAACATGGCGGATGTAACGCTGCGTTTTGTTTCTTCTTTGATCTTTAAACTTGTGATGACGTTTGTTGCAAGCAACGTAAACTACACTGTGAAAATCTCTGACAACGAGCGGAGTAAAATAGTATATATAGTATAGCATGGGGGAATATGGATGGATTCTTGATTCAATAACAAATTATATCAATGAAAGTAGGGCAAAGAGAAACAGGCCAACTTTTCATTACTTATCCAGTTTTTATTTAATAAATGGTTTATAGGATGATATTGGAGGAGAAAATATTTAAGAACTGGACATCTTGTTTTCCTTTCTTTGTAAACGTGATCAGGGTAATTCGTTTACTATCCTCCTATATTGGTGTTAAAGGGAAGTTGCATGTTTATATGGAGGACAAGTTTTTTTTTAATGAAACAATCGAGCTATGTTGGCAGGCACGGGAATCTCGCCCAAAACCCACTTACAATTACACTTTAATTCGTGTGATCATGTGTTCAAGAATAAGATTGGATCTGCAAGGCCTATGGGCTTATGCCCGCAGGCAACTATCCAGGGACGCCATCGCCGATTACAGCGTGGATAATGATAATGACTTATGACAACGAACGCAGGTCGTGTGCGGCGCGGGTCGGGCGGTATCTCTATCTCTTTCGCACAGTAACGCGTGCCCGCGGCGGGCCCGCGCTATGAATCGTTACTAGGGTTACCAGAATCAAATTTCAAAAGTCCTGACAAAATTCCTGATTTTCGGCCTAAACTCCTGACACGAACGTGACGCGCTCGCGCTCGCGGCGTATTGTTAATGTTGATGTAGTGTCCAATGTTGATTGATTTACATTTATATCGTAAAAAGATAATTACGATTTTTTATAAGTAAAAATTTATGAAACTCCAAAGTACTTGTAAAAATAAAAGTTTACTGTGTATACAATTTTATTGATTCATTTATTTGCCGAAAATTCCTGACATTTCCGTATTCCGGCCGCGTTCCTGACATATGTCTAAAATTCCTAACATGCCTTGGAGCTTTCACCGAAAAAAAGCAAAATTTGTATTTTTTCTCGAGGAAGGGTACTGCAAAAAGTCGAAGTCAGCTTGGGGAATGCGGTGCTTGAAAATGTTCCCACGGTTAAATACTTGGGACTATGCTTGGATCAAGGGTTGAGGTGGAACAAACAAATTAATGAAATCTGTCAGAAATCGAGAAAGTTTTTAAATATATTTCATGTATTAGCAGGTTCTTCTTGGGGAGTTCATCCAATACATTTAAGAAGGTTATATATTTCGATCATTCGAAGCAGATTGGATTTTGCATGTTTTTTGTTTGATAACAGTGCTAAAACTAATATAGAAAAGCTAGATAAGCTCCAAAACCAAGCTATGAGAGTGGTCGGCGGTTTTATAAAAACTAGTCCAATACAAGTAATGGAATCAGAGTTATGCCTCCCACCGTTATTTGTAAGAAGGAAATATCTGGCTTCCAAGTTTTGGTTGAAGGCTAGGTCGATTGCTGGCAGTGAGGTCATCTCCGAAATTGCTGAGCTTACTTCTCTGTGTAACAATAGTGCATATTGGAGAAACAAAAAGAAACCATTGCTAGTTTTGGTACACCTTGAACTATTTAGTATATCGATCCATCAATCTCGTAGTTTGGAAATGTTCTCACTGTCAACATGGATGACCAATATAGACATAAAAAGGCAAATAAATTTAAACATAAATAATGTCGGAGGACCTAAAAGAGCTTATAGCGTAAGAAGTTTGCTGCAGGAATGTATAAAAACCTTGAACAAAATGTACTGCGGGTTCTGTCATGTGTACACTGACGGGTCTAAGGTTGGAGAAGCTGTTGGAGCCGCGTTTTACGACCCTTATTCTGATGTCAAGGCAGCCTTTAAACTAAATGACAAGACGTCTGTTATGGCAGCAGAATTGTACGCTATTGCCGAATGCTTGTCGTATATAAAGTCATGCGTTGGGACCAACTTTGTAGTGCTGAGTGACTCCAAGAGCGCACTACAGCATTTAGCTCGATGCACCTCTGGCAACAGAGGTCATCCCGTAGCTTATGTTATTTTGAATTTATATTTAGAGCTACAAAGTAGCGGTAAAAATATCAAATTTCAATGGGTCCCATCTCACATTAACCTCACTGGCAACGAAGAAGTAGATAAGCTGGCCAAAATGGGAGTTGACGAAGGGATACGTGTAGACCATATGCCTTTCTTTACAGACCTACTCAGAGAAGTTAAAGGAAACTGCTTTAAAATTTGGAAAGAGTATTTTAATGAGAGGTCGAAAGTGAAAGGCATATGGTACAAAACAATTGTCAACGAACCGCCAAAGATACCTTGGTTTTGTGATGTTCAGCTAAATAGATCACTTGTAGTAACAAGCATGCGACTGCGATCCGGGCACATGCCACTCAATGTGTTCGGGCATTTGATGAGGGTGGTAGACTCTCCAGAATGTTGCATTTGTCATGTGAGGGAAGATACCTACCACGCATTGGTGGAGTGTGCTCGGATCGGAGCCGAACGCAGGGCATTTGAAGAGCAGTCCAATCTTAGGCTCACAGACGTAGGTTCATGCAATATCTTGTTATCTAACCCCACATCTAAGCTAGCAATCAAACTGTACAACTTAATTATTACATTAGTTAAGTGTAGATAGTAAGTAGCTATAAGAATGTACCTATAAGGCCGGCATCATCGCTCAGCGACGAAGGCCTTCTTTTTATTAAATAAAGATTAAAAAAAAAAAAAACATCATACCCACCAAACCCATAGAGTTGCTAATGCAAATAGAGTAAAATGAAATAAATAAATTATATTTGCCTCAACTCAAACGGCCGCGGACGGTCCGAACCCGCGTGTAATTAGAACCCGCGGGTACGTGTGTACGGGTACACGGGTACCCGGGTACCCGCCCGCGGACCGGGCGGGTTCGGGCGTGTCCGTGTAGAACGGACGCTTAGCACCGCGGGCTTAAGAACACGGGTATTCGGGCGGGCGGGTTTACACGTGTAGCGGGAGCCCTAGTCTGTACCGATAAGGGTGACCAGATGTCAGGAATTTTCCTGGCATGTTAGGAATTTTAGACATATGTCAGGAACGCGGCCGGAATACGGAAATGTCAGGAATTTTCGGCAAATAAATGAATCAATAAAATTGTATACACAGTAAACTTTTATTTTTACAAGTACTTTGGAGTTTCATAAATTTTTACTTATAAAAAATCGTAATTATCTTTTTACGATATAAATGTTAATCAATCAACATTGGACACTACATCAACATTAACAATACGCCGCGAGCGCGAGCGCGTCACGTTCGTGTCAGGAGTTTAGGCCGAAAATCAGGAATTTTGTCAGGACTTTTGAAATTTGATTCTGGTAACCCTAGTAACGATTCATTACTGCCCGCCCGCCGCGGGCACGCGTTACTGTGCGAAAGAGATAGTGAGAGAGATATTAAATGCGTTGGTAGTGACAGAGAAATACCGACCCACGCCGCGATCGACCCGCGCGGCGCCCATCAACCCGCGCCACGCACGACCCGCGTTCGGTTTGTTGAGGCCAATACTCGTTTTCGCGTTAAGGCTACTTGCTGTCTTGGCTGGGCGGATCGGTATGCGATATTTTCGGTATGTGACCTTACTAATGACGCATAGATTTGCTCACTTGTCGGTATACTGTCAGTATCACATTTGCGCAGTAGTACCTAATGTCAGCGCGGCGCGGGGCCCATATGTAGTGCTGCATTCGTACCACCCCGCTTCCGCGCATCCCGCGCCAGTCAAGAACCACGTTATGTAGACGCGCAGTAATGAATCGTTACTAGGGTTACCAGAATCAAATTTCAAAAGTCCTGACAAAATTCCTGATTTTCGGCCTAAACTCCTGACACGAACGTGACGCGCTCGCGCTCGCGGCGTATTGTTAATGTTGATGTAGTGTCCAATGTTGATTGATTTACATTTATATCGTAAAAAGATAATTACGATTTTTTATAAGTAAAAATTTATGAAACTCCAAAGTACTTGTAAAAATAAAAGTTTACTGTGTATACAATTTTATTGATTCATTTATTTGCCGAAAATTCCTGACATTTCCGTATTCCGGCCGCGTTCCTGACATATGTCTAAAATTCCTAACATGCCAGGAAAATTCCTGACATCTGGTCACCCTTATCGGTACAGACTAGGGCTCCCGCTACACGTGTAAACCCGCCCGCCCGAATACCCGTGTTCTTAAGCCCGCGGTGCTAAGCGTCCGTTCCACACGGACACGCCCGAACCCGCCCGGTCCGCGGGCGGGTACCCGGGTATCCGTGTACCCGTACACACGTACCCGCGGGTTCTAATTACACGCGGGTTCGGACCGTCCGTGGCCGTTTGAGTTGAGGCAAATATAATTTATTTATTTCATTTTACTCTATTTGCATTAGCAACTCTATGGGTTTGGTGGGTATGATGTTTTTTTTTTTTTTAATCTTTATTTAATAAAAAGAAGGCCTTCGTCGCTGAGCGATGATGCCGGCCTTATAGGTACATTCTTCTAGCTACTTACTATCTACACTTAACTAATGTAATAATTAAGTTGTACAGTTTGATTGCTAGCTTAGATGTGGGGTTAGATAACAAGATATTGCATGAACCTACGTCTGTGAGCCTAAGATTGGACTGCTCTTCAAATGCCCTGCGTTCGGCTCCGATCCGAGCACACTCCACCAATGCGTGGTAGGTATCTTCCCTCACATGACAAATGCAACATTCTGGAGAGTCTACCACCCTCATCAAATGCCCGAACACATTGAGTGGCATGTGCCCGGATCGCAGTCGCATGCTTGTTACTACAAGTGATCTATTTAGCTGAACATCACAAAACCAAGGTATCTTTGGCGGTTCGTTGACAATTGTTTTGTACCATATGCCTTTCACTTTCGACCTCTCATTAAAATACTCTTTCCAAATTTTAAAGCAGTTTCCTTTAACTTCTCTGAGTAGGTCTGTAAAGAAAGGCATATGGTCTACACGTATCCCTTCGTCAACTCCCATTTTGGCCAGCTTATCTACTTCTTCGTTGCCAGTGAGGTTAATGTGAGATGGGACCCATTGAAATTTGATATTTTTACCGCTACTTTGTAGCTCTAAATATAAATTCAAAATAACATAAGCTACGGGATGACCTCTGTTGCCAGAGGTGCATCGAGCTAAATGCTGTAGTGCGCTCTTGGAGTCACTCAGCACTACAAAGTTGGTCCCAACGCATGACTTTATATACGACAAGCATTCGGCAATAGCGTACAATTCTGCTGCCATAACAGACGTCTTGTCATTTAGTTTAAAGGCTGCCTTGACATCAGAATAAGGGTCGTAAAACGCGGCTCCAACAGCTTCTCCAACCTTAGACCCGTCAGTGTACACATGACAGAACCCGCAGTACATTTTGTTCAAGGTTTTTATACATTCCTGCAGCAAACTTCTTACGCTATAAGCTCTTTTAGGTCCTCCGACATTATTTATGTTTAAATTTATTTGCCTTTTTATGTCTATATTGGTCATCCATGTTGACAGTGAGAACATTTCCAAACTACGAGATTGATGGATCGATATACTAAATAGTTCAAGGTGTACCAAAACTAGCAATGGTTTCTTTTTGTTTCTCCAATATGCACTATTGTTACACAGAGAAGTAAGCTCAGCAATTTCGGAGATGACCTCACTGCCAGCAATCGACCTAGCCTTCAACCAAAACTTGGAAGCCAGATATTTCCTTCTTACAAATAACGGTGGGAGGCATAACTCTGATTCCATTACTTGTATTGGACTAGTTTTTATAAAACCGCCGACCACTCTCATAGCTTGGTTTTGGAGCTTATCTAGCTTTTCTATATTAGTTTTAGCACTGTTATCAAACAAAAAACATGCAAATTCCAATCTGCTTCGAATGATCGAAATATATAACCTTCTTAAATGTATTGGATGAACTCCCCAAGAAGAACCTGCTAATACATGAAATATATTTAAAAACTTTCTCGATTTCTGACAGATTTCATTAATTTGTTTGTTCCACCTCAACCCTTGATCCAAGCATAGTCCCAAGTATTTAACCGTGGGAACATTTTCAAGCACCGCATTCCCCAAGCTGACTTCGACTTTTTGCAGTACCCTTCCTCGAGAAAAAATACAAATTTTGCTTTTTTTCGGTGAAAGCTCCAAGCCTAAATCTCTTAATAGTATTGACAAGTGATCTAAGGCGGTTTGAAGTGTTACCGATATAAATCTTAGGTTTTGGCCTGACACATAAATAACGAAATCGTCTGCATATTGCGATATGTAAACATTTTGTATCCTCTTACAAATATCGGTGGTTACTATATTAAACAATATCGGGGACATCGGATCCCCCTGCGCTAGTCCGACAGCTGTCCATCGCATGATCTGACTGTTTTGACTTGATTCTATAACAGATATATACCTTTGTTTCAGAAATTCCCATATATATTTACATATTGAGGACCCCACACCTTCTTTATCCAATTTCCTCACAACTGCTAAAATATTAACATTATTATAGGCATTGTCTATATCCACGAAGCAACCTACTGTTTTTTGTTTATTAGTAAAGCCTATCTGAATTTGAGTAACTAGCCTAACCAGATTATCGAGACATGACTGTGTTCTACGTAATCCTACTGTATTTCTAGAGAACAAACCTTTAGCTTCAAAATACCATTCTAACCGCCTAGTTAAAATCGTATGAAGAGTTTTACATAAGCAAGATATCAGGGATATGGGTCTTAGTGATGATATGTCTTTCGGATCCCGGCCTGGTTTCGGTATTGCGACTATTTTTATATTTCTCCATTGCTCTGGTACTCGCCCCTGTGCTAAGATCGTATTAAACATATCCACTAATATTTGTATATCGGGGAAATTATAAATCATCGAATATGAAATGTCGTCAATTCCGGGTGTTGTGTCTTTTTCCTTAATAATGTTCTCAAGCTCTTGTCTAGAAATCGGAGCTTCAAGATGTGTATTTTTAGAGTAAAAAGTCGGGTCCTGGGGTAAAACATAGTCCGGGGTTAACCTAGTAAGAAATTCCTCCGTTCTTTCGTAATCTAGACAGTTTCTGACAGTCCTGTAACCCTTTAGCCATCTCATTTTGCTCCATAGATCACTGCTAGAGATTATGTTATCAATACTGTCACAAAACTGCCTAAACGATGCCGTTGATGCTTTTCTAATTAAGCACTGTGCTTCCGCAGTTTTTCGTTTAAATATGCTCAAATTAACTGGAGTGGGATTTCTTCTAAGCTGAGCTAGTGCTTGCCTACGCAACGCCACAACTCTCGACAAATCTGGAGACCAATATGATTTTGGGCAAAACTTTCTAGTCGGGTCAGTACAAGGTCTAATCACCGGAATAGATTCCTTAGCGGCCAATTCCATCCAACCTATTATCATGTCATACATTAGCTGGGGATCCGTACAAAGGTTTTTGCTTACATTACATACTTGGCCCAGTCCGCCTTTTTAAAGTTTCTTTTTTGCATTATAGAACGAGTAGTTTCTATTTCTGTTGACATCAATATCATTAAATGGTCACTACCCAAATTTTCATTGAGAACAGCCCAAGAAAACCGAAGCGCGACATCTGATGACATAAATGAAATGTCAGGTGAACTTTTTTGCCAGTTATCTAAAACCATTTTACATCTGGTCGCTTCGCCGTTATTAAGTGACACGTAGTTATATTCGGAAGCGGCGTTATATATTTTTAAGCCCCTACCATTACTTTTACACGACCAATTTAGGCAGTGACCATTGAAATCACCGCATATCAAAGTTTTAGTGGACCAGTTTGAGAACAACGCTCTCCAGTCATCATCTGTTGTGGGAATCCTAGGTGGACAATAGACTGCTATAACGTTTTGCAGATAAGAACAATTAAATATTTTAATGCCTAAAACCTGTATGCGCTTATTACGTAAAGTAAAATTCGTAATTTGAGCTTTAATTGATGGATGTGATATAATAGCAATACCCCCATAAGAATCATCGCGGTCGAGTCTGTAAATATTATATGATCCTATTTTTAGGTACTTATCCAGTTCGAGCCAAGTCTCAGATATAATGCAAATATGGATTTTTTCTCGTAACAATAAATTTTCTAAGGCAACAACTTTCGGTCGTAAGCTTTGTGAATTCCACTGCAATATATTTAACCTAATATTTTTACTTGAACTTCTAGTCCCCATGTTTAATTAACATTTCCAGAACACTCTTTAAAATAGGCCACTTAGACATAAAATCCACCACTACGAGAACCAACCATTCAATACAACATTTAAGTGAACTTTTAATCCGGTCATGTATACTAACGTTTCTTAAGAATACGATCTCTTTTAATCGTCCTAATAACTCACTAAAACGCACCCCGCTCGAGTTGTTTGTCCGATCGCTGTCGCCGTTATCAGCTGATGGCTCTGGAATGCGGTCCGCCTGGCGCTCGTACTGCTGTCGCTGATTATTGCTGACGCTGTTACTTGCGTTTCTATGCGACGCTCGTGTCGCGGGTGGTGATTTGGGGCGTTCAGGCGAATCAAGTATTTGTGCAAACGTAGGTATCATTGGTACATATTTGTGGTTGTTTGTTTCATCCAGATCTAAATAGGTAAAACTATTTTTTGTATTTAATTGAGGAGTGTTTACCGAAATGTTTTTTTTGCTAGGTATTGCATTACATCGCTCTGGTTCAACATACATATTGCAAGCGACCCGATAGGTACAGTTAAACTCTGCCATTAGTTCTCTTAACTTTTTTTCCCTCAAATATACTGGGCACGTTCTGTTTAAGGCCATATGGTTGTCCTTGCAATTAACACACTTGAAAACCTGTACCTCGCAATTCTCATGGAAACCTCCACATTTTGGGCATATCACATTGCGAGACGAGCACCTGGCCTTTATATGTCCGAATTTCCAGCACTTCGAACACTGGGTTGCTGGAAAGATAAACGGTTCGACCTTGACACGTAAGTTATCTATGCTAACATATGCCGGCAGTTGAGAGCCGGCAAATGAAATGCGCGCCACTTCACTGGGTACCCATTTATTGTCGTCGTCTCGCTTTTGTAACCGTTTTGCCGATACAATTTGGATGTCACTGGGGCTCCAGATATCTCTGAGTATCTCCTCATCAGTTAGATCTGGGTCTACGCCTCTTATGATACCATAGGAGGTAGCCACTTCGTTAGGCCGTTGTACCTTCCATTTATTCTTTTTAAATTCTTCGCAGTCAATTACTTTTTCGACGTACTCTTCACTAGGTACTTCTAGTTTTAATTTGTAGTTGTTTATATATTTAATTTTTGTGATCCGGTGAAAACCTGCGGCTGAAAATATCTTCGCAATGGCAAATTGTTTAGGTAGTTTCTCGGCGCTCAAAATTAACAATTCTATTGTTGCCACCTTATGCTTTTTAGGTTTTTCAACCTTATTCCAGGATTTTTGGTCTTCATCGTCCTCTCTTTCCCGTTTAGGCGGCCTATCAGTCGTAATTTCGTCCTTCTTCTCCTCAATCTTTCTTTCCTCTTTACGTTCTTCGTCATCTTCCATGGGTGATACCGACCTCTGAGCTTCTTTCTCCAACTCCATGTCTGACCCAATATCCGGTAATCCCGTAGACATATTGTTTACGGGATTACCCTAAGATTACCTGCCTGCATAACAGTAGGCACCGCACGAAAACACAATATGTTGCGATAACAATTATAGATCGCCGCGTGCATTCGACACGAGTGTCGTGACGAGACTGGGGGTATGATGTTGTTTTATATTAGGTATGTGCCAAAAGGAAATATCGCAGGAAGCCTATGTTTGCTCTATTGCGTCATAATATTGTAAAAACCCAGTATTTTATTTCATGATTGACCGACAAAGGGCACGCAAACTGTTTAACTTTTATTAATAGCCGCTTATAGATATGATAGCTAAACAAAAACAGTAGGTAAGTACAGTCAAGCACAAAAGTGGTCCACCACTTTTGTACTTTATTGCATGCGAAATAAGGTCCAAAAGTGGTAGCCCACTGTCATGGCTGACTGTACATGAGAACTTTTTAATATTAACCAAGCGCTTATTGTATTGTACAGTCGAGGAAATTTAATGTTTAGCACTTTTGATGAAATTTGCTAAGTCTTCATTTTCCTCCACCGTACATGCCAGTATGGTTCTAAATAAGGGACTGAATGTGGTATACCTTTTTAAACCGTACCTTTACTCACGAGGTTGAATATGAGCACCGAATAAAGGCACTGAATCAAAACGATACTTGCATCATTACTCTGCCTACCTATCTAAAGGAAGGATACAGTAATCATTTTAAAAGAAAGGTACTCGAACAAAACGATATTACGACTATTTTGCTACTGCTTCAATGTATACCGTTATCATTTTTAAATAAAGGTACCTACTCAAACAAAACGATTTTACGTTACCGATTCAAAGTATACCATAATTATTTCGATATCGGGTAACGGTACGATTTTATGCTCTCATGAAAAAGTCGTTTTCTGCTTGCGTTTTTGACAGGATTTTATCTTACAATATCGGACGTACTAAACATCGTTGATGTAGTTTAACGAGGTAAAAATAATTTGCAGTAACGAGATCATCATTTGTATAGGCGTTATCAGTCTTGCAATTTTTTTTGGATAAACCCAAAAGTCTTAGCGACTAATCTATAGATAAAGAAGTGGTTGAATTCCAAAGCAATATTAAGTTTTATACCTTTGCGATAAAGTCGAAATTTCAACAAAAAAATGGAAGCTAACTACTTAAGTTTACTTTGTTTGTTTTGTTCGTCACCTGCCGGCGAAAAGGGTCTCCCAAGGTCGTCCATTTAAAATTAATACTCAGCCAGCAATTGCCTACTTCCCTTGCTTCGACAATAATGTACTTTTATCTGTTATCTTCGCCGACCCGAGCTGTGGTATTTTACCGCTGAACGGCTATATTTATTTATTTATTTATTCCTTAATTAACACTATCAGACAGGCTATGCATGTTAATTATACAGGAGGATATTATACTATAAGGTGCTTAGGTCTATACAATACAGTATATATCAATAAAGTATGGAACTTGAAGCCGTAATAGACTCCAAGTATCGGCTGCTAGATGAGTGAAATTGAGATTTCGTGCTGTGAAACATATCCAGTTTGCTGTCGCTGTCCATTATATCATTGAGAAGAGTCAGGGCATGGTGCACTGGTGAGTGTGATAGGGCACGAGTTCGTGCCGCCGGGACAGCGAATAGAATGCGGCGACGGGGTCGGAGTTGAATACTGGGGATGGGACGCACTTGGAGCGAAATTACAGATAGCAAAGCAGGGCTACTAATTTGGCCGCGTATTAAACGAAAGAAGTATTTTATGAGGGACAAATTCCTTCTACACTCTAGAGAAGTATAGTTGACCATTCCCAGTATAAAGAGGGTGGGATAGCGATAAGGATAATAACCATACAGTTTACGAAAAAGAAAGCGTACGAATGATTTTTGCACCCTCTCCAACATAAGGGTGTACTGCTGTTCGTGGGGGCTCCAAATTATCGCGTTAGATTCAAGTCGGCTACGAACGTATGCGTTGTATAATATACTAAGGGCACTTTGCGAGTCTAGAAATTTACATTGGCGGATTACAAAGCCCAACGATTTTCTAGCGGCATTACAAGTAGTAACAATGTGGTCATTAAAAGTGAGATGCGGGTCGAACCAGGTGCCAAGGTCACGAGCATTTGTGACTTGTTGGAGGGGCTTGTTTTCAGTTGAGTAATTGTAATGAAGGCGATGATAAGCACGAGTGTAAGACATTACTGAGCACTTATCTTCATTGAGGAACAATTTATTATGAGTACTCCAAGCACAAACACTGTTGATATCCACTTGTAATTTAAAACAGTCTTGATGATCACTGATCGGCTTAACTAATTTTAAATCATCAGCAAACAATAAGCACGTGGAGTGTTTTATGGATGCCGGCAGCTCGTTAATAAGAATGAGAAATAAGAGAGGACCAAGATTACTACCTTGCCCTATTCCAGAAAAAACTGGGTATGAATTTGACCTGGATTATATATTAGGGAAGTGGAAGGGGCAGGTGGAAGGGGTCTTAAGGGACATAGGATATAAACGAGTTCCACGTGGACGGAGTCGTGGGCAGAAGCTAGTAAGTCTCATCCCATAAAAAACATTTCATGGAAAAAAGAGGCTGTCTTAAAACTCTTCTTAAACTTAAAAAGTTGTTAGACATTTCGTAGAACCAAGTCTCAGGCATTCATTAATCTTTATTTAATCATCGTCATCATTATCATATCAGCCGAAAGACGTCCACTGCTGGACATAGGCCTCCCCCAAAGAATGCCAAAGTGACCGGTCCTGCGCCACCCGCATCCAGCGGACTCCCGCAACCTTTACCAGGTCCTCAGTTCACCTTGTGGGGGGCTTTATTTACTTGCTAAATAAAATTTTACGTCACACCTGGCCATAATACGAGTTTTACTGCACGCTGCGCACAAACACCTGCGATCTGGGGCATTCACGAATTCACCGCTCTAGTTACGTAATGTACTATTGTGACTTGGTAATCGCACAATACTACATAGTTTTAGATATGCTAAATTTCATAAATGCAGTAAAGTCTCATCATTATTTCTAAATTGGGACCGGCCAATTTTAGACCACCAGCTTCGTTACTATTATGGTTCAAAACCAAAACTAGATTAATGTTGCTACATTATTTTTCACATTTTAAGTTCAAATAAAAATCTGGGGGCACGGCGGTGCCCCCGCCAAGTCGAGCAAAAAAGCGGCACTGCCGTACCATCTTTTTTCGAAGCAGTTCAGGCCGTTTTTGACCCCCAATAACTTCGTTGTGAATAAAACTGGAAGCCTGAATTTTCAGTAACCAAGCAGGCATTGTTTAAACATGGTGTATTTCAAATTTCATTCAATTTGAAGCAGTAGTTTAAGAATTATAACTTGTCAAAGTTTCTTAATTTTGTCACTCACATATTCACTGAACGATCAACAAAAACACTAATTTAGAACATAATTAGTGTTTAGTGTTAAAATCAAGATGAAAATAAAATATTTTGCAAATTTCGGTCCAGATGTATAGGATTACAAAGTTACATTTGCAGCGAATGGCAGAAAAAAAACAAAAGCAAGAATGAGACTGCATTCGTAATTTGTATGTATTGATGACACAATAACCTACAAAAAGAAGTAAGATCCCATAAAAAAAACATTCCATGTAAAAAAGAGGCCAAGTCTCGAAACTCTTCCACAGTAAAAAGTTGTGAGATATTTCGTAGTTCCAAGTCTCAGGCATTCTTATTATTCTTTATTTGCTAGCTAAATATAATTTTGCGACTTGGCAATTACACAATACTTCATAGTTTAAGGTGTGCAAAAATCCATAAAAGCAGTAAAGTGGTGTGATTGCCAAGTGGCAGAATTCTATTTAGCTGGCAAATAAAGAATAATGAGAATGCCTGAGACTTGGTACTACGAAATATCTCACAGCTTTTTAAGGTGGAAGAGTTTCGAGACTTGGCCTCTTTTTTACATGGATCGTTTTTTTATGGGATAAAACTTACTAGCTTCTGCCCTTGACTTTGTCCGCGTGGAACTCGTTTATATCCTATGTCCCTCCCCCAGACTCAAATCTCTATACCAAATTTTATCTAAATCAACTCAGCTGTTAAAGCGTGAAGGGGTAACAGAAAGACACAGGCAGACAGACCCACTTTCATATTTATAACATTAGCATGGATTCGTACTTACTTTTTTAAAATATGAATTTGAGGAGGCGAATTACGTACTTTGTTATAATTTGTTACATTTATTCCTATGCTATTTTTATTCACAAATAATATGTTATAATTGCAATGCTACGAACACTCATTTAGTACTTGTATGTACATTCTTAGAACAACGGGATAGTTCCTAGCTTCACACCACAACTCAAGGACGGGTAGTACTACCCGCGTGTAAACAGGACGCGGGTACCCGTGTACACGTGTACACGTGTACACGGGTACCCGTGCGCTAATTACACGGATCCGTTCGGACCGGTCGCTTAGACCCGCGGGCGGGTTACACGAACACGGGTACCCGACACGTATACACGAAACCCGGACACGACCGCGAGCCCTAGTACAGACTCGACTGACAGTTGACACTGGCAGCAGATAGCTTTCTAATATCGTACCGCCTCTTCACCGGCAAATCAGAAAGTCACCCTACGTGTATCTGAGAGTAGCCGTTTAGGATCAGTCGGTTCCGATTTATATATATGCCATTTCACATGCCCATTGACCGTCGAGTAAATTGGATTAACCGATGACTCGGCCGCTTGGATGGCATCGACGAGAATTCTATTAAGGTTTAATCCCTATTTCATTCAAACACGTTTGGATAGGCGCAGATATGGAAAGATAGCTGGCCGTTCAACCGCTCCGACACCAAACGTAGCGGACAACCATTTCGAAAGTCAATTGTGATGAAAATTCCGCACACAAATTCATCACCCCGGTTCATTCGTTTGGGAGCTACGATGTCACAGACAGACAGACACACGTTAAAGAGATGAATTTTTAGTTTTTTACTCTTTATAATCATATTATATATAGGTATACATAGTATTGAATTAAGTTTTTTTTGAAAAGTCGTGACTTTATTGCATGTGCATTCGAAGTTCTACTCGTGGTTTTATTATAAGCCATTGAATAACTCCACATGCCAGCTCCATTATCTGATATTAAATAAAGTTGGTAGTTTATATAGGGGGAGAAGTGAAAATTCTAACCTTTGTGGTAGGTATTTTGCTAAAAACTCGGAAACGTATTTTAGCTTTGTTAAAAAATCATTCTTAAAACGGCTTTAAAAGTTTGTAAGGAGCACAAATTTTTGAAGTGAGAAAATTAAATCTTTGCTGCAAGAAAAGTTAATGAAAAACAGTGCTATTGTAAATTTATGTCGTATTTAAGAGGATAAAACAAGAATTTACAAGTATCTGAGATGACGTTTAATGTACCTACTTACTTATTTATACCTTGATGTTCCATTAGGTATCACGCTTTTCCTAATTGATAGTAGTCCACTTCTTTGTTTTATTTCAATTCCATTCAATTCAAATAATTTATTTCAGGCTTGCACCCATAACTGTTAAGTAATACACAATAAAATCTGAATCTATAGTTAGCGACAAAAAAATAAATATTGACTTACTTAACTAAGTAATTATATTCTGACCCCGACTCTAATGTCAGGGTGTCAGTGCATGTTCGGATATTTATGGGCACATGAATAGTACAGATATATTTGTAGGCGACTATACATAAATGCCTATTTTTTGTTAAAAGGGCATTTTCGTAAGGCCTAGAATACATGTCAGGTTTAGGTTCCTGTTTATATGATGTGGAACGACGCACAGGTTTTGAAATTAAACGCTCTAATATGACACTAAGTACTATACCAGCAACAAAGCTCTTGAGCCACAAACCGTGTCGGAGAACCAGTTCCGGCGGCTGGCGTGTGCTTTGGCCAAAGTTCGTGGTTAGCAGTAGCAAGTACACTGTACTTAAGGTTCAATAAGTTTCTGTAAAAATTATGTGATTGGTACAAGCTTTTGTTGCCGACTGTTCTTTTTTCGACACGCAGCTATCATCGACACTTGAACTTGTGTAAATCAGGAGTTCCTATGCCCCCGCTCCCCGCTATGCTGTGCTCCCGTGCTCATCATCAGACCACCACCTGACGTCCACAATAATACTAATCGAGGGCCACCCATTTTAGACGAGATATTTTGAATGCTGATGAAATGAGTGGCTTTCCGCAAGTACTTTTCATTTCTAATACGAGAAATTTAAAAAAGTAAACCAAAAATCCTAAAAGCTTTTATGAGTCAGACAGTTCCTATAGAACCGATTTTAAAAGCGTTAGTATGTGAACCAAAAAAAGCTACGGTAGCCTAGTGGTTCAGGCATGCGGATGTCAAGTGGTCGTGGGTTCGAATCCCAGCTCGTACCAATGAGTTTTTCAAAACTTAAGCACGGAATATATACCGTTAGCTTTTCGGTGAAGGAAAACATCGTGAGGAAACCGCTCTAATCCCAATAAGGTCTAGTTTTCCGTCTGGGTTGGGAGGTTAGATGGCAGTGTTTTCGTAAAACTTAGTGACTATGCCGAATCATGCGATTTATTATTATATATTATACAGGTGTCAAAGCGGACCCCGGGCTCCTTTAGGGGCACAACCGGGAGTACGCTATGAGCACGAGTATGTGAACCATTCGGACGGACACTGTTGACGGACTTCAACACTTTCATTGCCCGGTAGCGAAAAGCGTCTACGCTGTAGGCGCTTTCCACTAGGTACTTTGCGGGAAAACCACGAGATTTGCAACGAGGATAGCGCGTGAATGTGTAATATTTGTAGGTTTTTCTGATCATGTACTTACATTATTTAAGTGATGTATTATTTATTTACCATTGAAAAGTTTAACTCTTAATGATTATAAAAAAGCCATATAAATTGATTTACAGAAACGCATCACTGACATTTCTGTTAACAAAGAAATAAGCTACTAAAAAAACAAAAGAAATGTCTCTACGATCATGGGTTTATAGCCAATCCCATCTGGTTAGTTACTTTTATTTCTCATGAAAAAAGGGAGAAAATGCAAGAAAAAACTATCTGAAACCCGGAATAAAAATGTGCGATGGATTTTTCCACCTGGCTTTGGACAGAAAGTAATTGAAACAAGGTAGGATAAAACAATAGAACCGAACAAAGTTAATATGAGGGCGGTACTAAATTTCAAAACTCTACCAACGACAACAACTTAACTATTGTACCCTGTCCCATGAGTTATGCACTTTAACGTGCTCTGCATAAGATTGAAAATGGAACGAGGTGAAGTTGTATACAAGGTGTCATTCTGTGTATCGCGGAATTCAAGTCACCCTACAATGTTGATAAGGGTCGCAGTTCCTTAGGCGGCGGTGTCCTATCGCGCTTTACGCCCACTTAAGACTATGGGTCAAGTTAAAAGAAAATAACGTCGAGGTGTGTAATACAATCCACATTAATGTGTAGTATTTATTAATTAGTGAATAATTGACTGATAATATAAGGATAATATGAAGAGTAATAGAACTCCTTATATACTGTTAAAAATATATTAAAATTTTTGCCAAATATTTGAAATGCGCGATGAGTCGATTAATCTAGAAATTACAAAATAGTAATTGTATGACAAGGGTCTAAAGTAAGCCATATTACCACGAGATGGATATTTTCCCGAACGAAGTGAGGGGAAATAGTTCGAGGGGTAATATGGCTTTAGACCAGAGTAGAGTAGATACACTTTACTTTTCACTTCGACTGCGAGAAAATAGTAAAAACAAAGATTATCCATCCACAATCAACCATTATACCAAGGCGAAAAGATTGTTCAATTTGGCGCCATTCTTTTTAATAAACTGCTTTGTCATATTCACACCAGGAATAAACGCCTCTGACTGTCTAATAGCCGCGTCTATACGGCCGAGCGTGGTGGCGGACATCATACGCGGGCCATACGATAAGGCGAGATTGACAGCAGTCTATCCCGCTCAATCTTCATAGCTTATTTCATGTATGCAGTCAATCACGCTTGAACGTTTGGACGGAGCTATAGTCGGTCAGAGGCGTGAAGTAGGGAATAAAAAACACGTAATGTTTGAATTGAATTCTGTTTCCTGATTGGTCGATTTTAATGTCTAGCTGTATTCTGATTAGTTGATAGCAAACACTAATGTTTTTTCAAAGAGTTGTGATTGGTGGATAACACGTTGAACTATTTTGATTGGTCAAATTAAAATGTATTAAGTACTATTTTAGCCCCGCTTGCTAAGCCTAATATGACGCACTTTTTGAGCATGAGAAGTGGAAAGTATATTATTCAATAATGATGATACTTCAAAGATATTTTACGAAAAACAAAATACTTAAACAATTATCGATTTCTGTCTCGTATTCCTGCAGCAGTTGTAAATGAAAGTAGAACCTATCGTCGATAACGTGAGAGCCAATCCGGTACATGGCAATGGCATAATAATACGGAGGCATTTAAGTCATGTGACCAGAACAGTATATTATTATATATTATATTGAAGAATGTAAGAGATTAATTATGCCAAGGAATGTAGGTGGATGGAGTGGGAGACGACATAGAGAGGAAGGAAGCAAAGTGAGTGACCAGGTGACGGGTGATAGATAATTATGGAAGAAAAAGACACGCTGTACCGAACGGCATAACCAAGTGATGAAGATGATGATTTTTTGACATAAGTTACTCTCACAGTTTCGTTACTATATGTGATTTGTAAAGCGCAAATCGGTGAAAATGAAACATCGTCATATTTCATACCAATTTCATAAAAAGAAAAGTGTCTGATTATGTACTGACAGCTGCCGGCGGCTGACAACTGCCGGCTGTAATCGTAAGATCATCTGCAGATTGATCACGGCTCCCATCGTACCTACTACCTACGTGCCTCAGGTAGATCAAAATGTCCCTTTTTGTTTGAGAAAGTGACACTTGAGTTGCCTGCGTTCGAAATCATGACGCGATCATGCCTCCTAAATATACCCACCAGGTGTCAACTATTGTCGATTACCTTTCTACAGATTAATTCAAATTCAAATAAATTTATTTGTAAGAACTGTAAGAATGCCACTGGATGCCTATGATTTACACCACCCCGTAAGTCCCAGATACAAATTGAGTTTACAACATTGGATTAGAAGCCAAATTAGATCATATTTCGCAGGCCAGTCCGTTGTTATCAGCGTTCATTCCATCTTATTGTATTACGATACTGTTTAAGTGATTCTAAAATGATTCGAAATTTAATACTGTTCATTATATTTTTTGTTGAAAGTAAGGGCTTGAGTAAATTGAGATTTATTTTGTTGACAAAACAACGTGATTACTTTAATCTGTAGATATTTGATCTTTTACTTTATATTTAGCAAATGGCTACACTTGTAAATACAACCCCCGACGAAAAAAGAGGGGTGTTATAAGTTTAACGTGTCTGTGTATCTGTGTATCTGTCTGTGGTAGCGTAGCTCCCTAACGGATGGACCGATTTGAATGCGGTTTTTGTGTTATAGATATTTTTTTCTCAAGTGTTCTTAGCCATGTTTCATGAAAATCTGTTCAGCCGTTTTTGAGATATTGGACTTTGTTAACAAGTTGATTCGTGAAAAACCTATAAAATTTTCAACGGTGTAATCAGTGAACCAAATCGAATATAACTCATTTATTTTTTAATATATTTTGGAGTTTAGTATATGATATTTTATTATAACTTGCTTATTTAAACAAATACTTACACGAAACATTGTGCTACCGCTCACGTCGCCGATGAATAAGTACCCTGTCGACAAGGCCCTAAAATTTTTGCTATCATGTTTGATTCATCACTTCGTAATATTCATAAGTAGGAAAGTTACAGCACATGCGATAAAAGTGTGCTATGTTGATCATTACATCCGAGGCGGAATTATTGAGTTTATTTTAAGAGAGCCAAGATACAATGTTTTTCAAAATACTTACAGGAAAAAAAAGACAAAGCGTAAAAGTAGTATTAATTAATGTAAGAGTAGCAAGTCCAAAAACCTGACATATAAATATTGTTGAATTGAATAGCATTATTTCGTAACTAACACATATGGCTCCATAAACCTGAAATAAATGTTGTTGAATATCATGGACATTTAACAGGATGCTAAGTATTTTTCTTCAATTGCGGGTCAGCTGGTTAAATATTATTTTCATATTGTGCATCGCTAATAATAATTGATGATAACCAGCGGCGTCAATTTTAAACCATAACTCTTCTTTTCAATACGACTAATATATATAAAACGTGTTAATAAAATAACGCAAAACCTGAATCAGTTTGTTCAGAATTTACAGTAGAATGTGAAAAAAATAAAGAAAAATTCTTTGACAACTTTTTTTGCCTTTGTATGGAGCGTTGGCCAACTGGGGCGGCATTTATTTTATTTATTTTCAGGAGATAACACAGAAACATACATGAGTTTAAAACAGACAAATACAAAAAAAAGTGATATAAATGCAGATGCTCCCATACACGTATCTCACATGTCTCACACATATCTCACACGTATCTCACAGGACATGCTCCATACAAGTGTAAAACATTCTATTTTTTTCACATTCTACTCACGATTATATAAATCACCAAAAACGGTCTAGTAACTAATCATGGTGTTCCACAAAGCTACGCCTGATCCAGTCAATTACATCAACAATATTCACAAATATACGTGGCATATCTCTCAACAGCCAGTACGAAACTAATTCAACAAATAGCGGGTAATTGTAAATAAAAAATAATAAGTTCAGAAAACAAACCGTTCGGTCAATAAGTTTCTTGAAGCCGTTTAAGAATCCTTTTGCAGAGATTTATGAAAAATTACAACTTAGTTAAATTAAGCAAGTCCCATGTTCATACGTAGGCGTAGCTGCGAGGTTTAAACGAGTCTCAACAGGGATAATACATACATGTTTTACGTAACATCTGGCCATAATGCAAGTTTTACCGCACGCTGCGCGTACGGTAAAACTCGCATTGTGGCCAGGTGAAGACGTAAAACATGTATGTATTATCCACGGGCGGTAATTCGTAAAGCCCCATCGTATATTTATGGCCCTCACCTTCGGTTCGGGACACAAACACCTGCGATCTGGGCCATTCATGAATTCACCGCCCTAGGTGCGTAATGTACCTACTAATAAAATACAAGTGCGGTAATATTAACGTAAACGCTCGTCTTTAATGTCCTGTATTATGAACCTAAAGGCATTAAGTACGCCGTTTGTACACTATTTTGGTTTTGTGCAATTAAGTTGAAATAATTAAAAAAATATAGGCGACATTTAATAAACGTTACGAATAAGTGTGTTGAATAATAAAAATACATAGGTATCTATGTATGTATGTGAATAGTATAAATGTTAATGATTGATAATGTTTTGTTTAGTGTCACTGTAATTATGTTTTCAGTAAGTCATTAATCTGGCCTTGAAAATAGACATCTTACAGTAAACTTTTTTAAAACTTTAAATACCTACAATTTTTAGTTATGTGAAGCCATATGTAGAATAACTAGCTTTTCAAAATAAATAAATAATCAGAAATGTAAAGTAGGAAACCTAAACGATTTGTACTTACCACTTCAACATGAACAGTCCTTACTTAAAATGAGTGAACCAGCACACGTTCTACCCTTGGCAACCTCCCACCAAATCTGCATACCTAGAGGAACTAGGGAACGATTCCAAACTATCTTTCGTGTCTCATTCATTCACACAAAATACTTTCTGCCATCTCAAACGGAAGCAGGCAGCGCGTTGCGACATTCTTGAGATGTAAATAGATCTTGAGATAAGCCTCGATATATGGTGGCAATTTCCTACGAAGAAGGGTGAACGGAAAAGAGGGATATTTCGCTTCACCCGTTCCTTTTTATGCGAGAATTCTATAAGCGTGACGCAACTATTGCTGCAATAACGTTTTTGTGGCAATAGAGGAGATTCTTACATACCAGCCAGGAGCTAGGAACCTTCAGAGATATCTACATCGTAGGATTAAGAACTGAATAATCAAACATACGCAACGTTATGTACGTCTTAACATTATCCGATAAACGTATCTTTTGTATACTTAAGAGAGATCTAAGCAAAAACTCTAATATCCAGACTCCACCACACGTCCACAGAATTGTGGAGTAAGTACTTTGATGAAAACAAGAATTACATGATAATATAGGTACGTAACCTACAATTCGTTATCATATATCCACGATAAATAATTGACATACATAAATTTAACATACTGCTACATGCGATGTGAGCAATTTGGAAAAAGCAATTGCGACCATACATCACTGTCTTATCGGCGGATCTACGAGCCGATTGTCACTGTGGATTTGACGCCATTTTGTTTTATTTTTGGAAGCCATATAGAGAGCGCTTTCAATGTGTTCGCTAAACGGCACAAACAAAGGGATCGTTTTGTTTTTAGACTGGACTGGATGCGTCAGAAACTCATTGTGAATATTGGAAACGTTTTGCTAGATTAAAACTTAAAAAATGCCTCTAAAAATTTGTGCTTTCTCTATTATTGCCTACTTACTCAATTAAAATACGGACAAATGTACAATATGTAATATTATAAGTAAGTCCGTTCAAACATGAATTTTTCATTATTTATGAATATCTATATCTGTAGTCTGTAACGTACTAATAATGAAACTATTAAAATTATTACCACATTAAGACAAGGTAACAAATAGGATACGTAAATCATTATTAATTCAGTGCAATAAGCAAAATTGAATGAGTGTGGGATGTTAGCAATATGTTCCCACCAAAAGGCAATATCCAAACAGTAATCTCAGCAGTGGAGGCAGCAAAGGTGTTTGCATCGGCGAGTCGTTTGAGATAACGATTCAAAGAACGGAGAAATACGAAGAGCAGACTTTAAGGTATAAGTATTCATACATTTACAAGCGGTCCTGAATTACAAGACCTAGTTTCAAACTATGCTCCATTCTGCAGATAATCCAAGCCAACGGAGAAGTCATAATTATATTTATATAATATGAAAGATAATGCTTGCCTATACATGTACGCTATGTAGTAAAAATGGCCTGCAGTTGCTCTGCGAAACAAAAAAATATCAAAAAGACTACGGCTGGCTAGCTACCATGATCGTGTTTATTTTGGTCATAATGGTCCCTTACTTGCAAGTACGTACCTAAGTGGTAGCGGGACAAATGCTTTATGTCCGATGTATACATAATCAAACAAGGAACACACCCTGCAAAGAACTACTCATCTTCATAGCACTAGGTCGGTGTCCACTGGTAAATTTGATGTGACTAGAGTTTATAACTACTATGGAGATGGAACATTAAAAAAACGGTTATCTACGCACATATCATTAGTGCTCTAAAATGCGTTCAGACACCGTAGGAAATGACCAGCATTACTACAACCGATTTTACTATGAGAACTTTCTTGTCCGTGATAGTAGGTAAAATCTGTACAGATTTTTGATAAATTTGTATTGTTATGAGTTTAAATTTGGAACAGCTGTCAAAATTCAAGTGGGTCTCCATTCTAGTATCCATAGATATTAAAACAGTTATCGATACGAAACGTCAATTCAGTACGTTTTTTGATACAAACCGTACGACTTTTGATCTCGAGTGATATGAGTATAGTGACTTCATTCGTTTGTCTTTAAAAAAAAATCATTCGTCATTCAATTCAATTCAATTCAATTTATTTATTTGCAACCTTGTACAATTGACACATGCAACTTAAGGCTAGACAATGCACAGGACCCCGTTAGGGCGTAGCAAATGTTACAATTAATTAATTACTATTAATACAACAAAATTTAAAATATAAAACAAGTTTAAATACATTTGACTAGGTAGAAAGTTAGACATAATAAAATAATAATAATTTTCTAAAATATTGAAATAATTTGTAAAAATAATAATAATAATAGTTTAAAAATTAAAAGTGTATAAAGTGTATAAAATGATAAAATTTTAGTCTACGTAAAATTAATCCAATAAATTTTAAATAGTATCACACTACACATTAAAATATATTCTTTAGAAAACATTATTAAATTATAGATGAAAAAAATTGTATATAAAAAACATGACGGATTATCGAATTGCCGCCATTGCTGTTGTCATTTTATTGTTGGTTTTTTGCTGTTACTTACTACTACTTATGATATATGTGTAGATAAAGTAGTGTATGCAACTGTGCATAATTAGGCCTTACAACACTCGTGTGATCCTATTATGAAACTCGCTGACGCTCGTTTCATAAAACCACACTCGTATTTTAAGGCCTCTCATTATGGATCAGTCGCATAAACTACTATTGCAATATATCTATAACAACTTGCCTGAAGACATCCGACTTGAATAAAATGCACGCTTATTTAAAAGAAATTTAAAAAACATTTCCTGGAACCCTAAATATTTATTCATACCTACATAAATATACAATTAGATATATTTTTATGATTACCAAAGTATGTACATGTTACTACTGTACAATTATGTTTAAGTCGAACTATTAACAAGTTTTGTAAAATTAGATAAGTTATTATAATAAGTCTTCCTGCAGTCAAACTGTTAAAACAATTTTGCAGGACTTTAAGTAGTGTTTTTGTAGAACTTTTTAGTAACAAATAATTAAAAAAAGACCGGGTTGCACTCCGGGAGTGCCGGCAGAAGTGAAAACTTGAATTTTAATTTTGCAAAAAAAAATCCCTTCCTCCCCCCTCCCTCCCCATGCGTGCCAATATAACTAGGGTAAGTCCGGGGTAGTTGGCCATAGTTTTTTTGGAACACTGTTAAAATAAATGCTTACATATCACGAATACATATTTTATTTTTTATTAAACTTTGGTTAATTAACTTTGGATTATTAAACAAAAAAAGTATAATATCTATATACATTACATCGAAAAAAAACCCTTTGAAAAAAAGACACGATTGGCCATCTCTCCCAAGGTATACGGGTGTGATGACCATACCTTTACAGGAAAGATGGCTATAACTTAACTCTCTCAGTTAGTATGTTTTTCGTAAATTTTTTTATACTTAAGCACGTGTCCTCGAACTCGGTGCAATTCTTATGTAGCTATAACTACACTGAAACCAGTTTTCGAAGAAAATAACTTCTAATAGGTAATTATCCCCACAGCCGTGGCAGTTTCTTTCGTTTACAAACCGAGCTGGCAGTTTTGGATATTTCTTCCTGCTTAGGTTTCCTGGATTGTTTTATATACTATTCTTTGACACACATTCAGCATCATATCATATGGCATACCGACTAAAACTAGCCAGTGGCCATCTCTCCTTTTCTTGCGGGAGAGATGACCACACCTAATTTAAGAACAAGTCATGACATGACTTGCCAAAGTCTGACCTTAGAACAATGAGACACTCATATACTTTGCAACAAATACACGAAAACAGCATTATTTTGAGAAACTAACATCGTCACCTGGTAAAACATGACCTCTCAAAAAATATTGACACTAGTCTAAATAATCAAAGACGATTTTACTTACTTTGGGGTTTTTTTCGCCTAATTGTTAATTGCACCTGTGCTCTTAGGCACAAAGCGAAGCGAAATAAACAAAAAGTCGCGAAATCAAGTCACTGGTTCCATGAAATATTTCGATGGGCCATCTCCCCCTTACGGCCATCTACCCCGGAATTACCCTAATAATAATAACAACCTTATTAGTAGTACGCTATAGTTCAACTTAACTCAGAAAAATTGATGAATGATGAAGGAGACGATGAAATAAAATACCAATTTGTTTTTACCATTGCCAAATATTTTTCAAAGCTTTATCTCTTTAGAAATAACGTCCAAATTCGAGCTATTCGAATTTACTTAACTCGGCAAAATTGATGAAGGAGACGATGAAATAAAATAACAATTTGTTTTTGCCATTGCCAAATCGTTTTCAAAGCTTTATCCCTTTAGGAATAACGTCCAAATTCGAACTATTCGAATTTTCTCAATAGCAAAACGGTAAAGGACGCGTGGACAAAATTACAAATTTATTTGCAGAATATGCAGTTTCAAAAATTGTTTAACGGCTTTATAATCTTACGAATAGAGTTCAGTTTTGAATGAAGTCGAATCGGCTAATAGCAAAATATAAAAGTTTGATAAAACAAAATGGAATTTGCATTTACGGAAAATGTGTTACGACCTTATACTGTTCAATTCAAACAATAAAGTACAAATTAGAACTATGTGCCCCTAGTCAAACCTTCTTTTACGTCTTCACCTGGCCACAATGCGATTTTTCCCGTACGCGCAGCGTGCAGTAAAACTCGCATTATGGCCAGGTGTGACGTAAAAGAAGTTTTCACTTCAATAATAATAATAATAATCATGTTAGGTAAGCTTGTGCCTCCTCCAAAACTCCTCCGACTTCAAACCGTTCACTGCGATATTGCTTTTCACTACTATTTACATTTTAATCAGGCATTGCCATTTATGTGACAAAAGATATTAATAGCACTTTGTGGGTATCGACTATGCTAATTAGAACTCTTTAGTGCTCCAAGTTAATGGATCTGTAAGTTGTTTGCATGTTATCTGTTCAATTATAAAGTGCTGTTCGGATTAGGGGGTAATTATGGAAATTGGCAACGTTTTGGTTTCTCTTGTTAGTGGTTAATTTTGTGTTTTTTGCGAACTTCGCGTTCATCACGAATGTAAACTTTGGAAATTGAACCGCAATTTTGTTAGGTAAGTGTTTCACCAAAAATTACAAAGCTGTTCAAACTTAAAAAAATTACAATATTGAAGAAGGTTGCGTCTCTCGATACATGTAAGTCTAATTAATTCAACTTGAAACTTGAACTTATCGACGGTGGGATCTTCAAATCGAGAACACGGGGCAGTTGATGATTTCACTATGGCCGTTTTGGCTAAGCAAATCGTACATACGTTTCATATCATATTCACTTTGACCAATGGGTATGAATAGGGCTCAATTTATACTTATTAATTTCAGACCATGTTTCAACTTATCAGCGCAATAGTAAAAATAAAATGAAAAATATGTGATAAAAAAAATTGAGCCTGGGCGTGCGGATAGTTACAGCATCGTAAATATCGTAATCTTTACTTACATTGATCATTAGAATATGATATTTGGTCAGGCAGTGGTGTTTTGGTTTGGTAATTTTTGCTAACCTAAAAGACACCCGGATCGCATCTGAGGTCCCGTTGAAGAGCTGGTTACAATAATAATGACGTCTCACAGTGGTTTGTATGATGTGATGATAACGCGCAGACGTGTACTAGTCGCCAGTCTTTGAGAGGCTTATCATTGCGGCCTCGTGATCCATTCGCGATAATTAACAGAAGGAGACATAATATATCCCCATTTTGATTGATGTACTGCCATTCAACACAATTGGAAGAAAAACCGGCCGAGTGTGAGTCAGACTCGCGCACGAAGGGTTCCGTACCATTATCTATGCAAACGGGTAAAAAATCAAGTGTATGGGAGACCCCGTAAATATTTATTTTATTCTGTTTTTAGTATTTGTTGTTATAGCAGCAACCGAATACATCATCTGTGAAAATGTTAACCGTCTAACTCATGTCATAACATCACGGTTCATGAGATACAGCCTGGTACCAGACGGACAGACAGACGGACAGACGGACGGGCGGACAGCCGAGTCTTAGTAATAGGGTCCCGTTTTACTCTTTGGGTACGGAACTCTAAAAATGACTACTCGAAACTATAAGTCGACTCGAATAATGTCAATCTGAAAATCCTCGACATGGAAAATTGACCAGAATGAATAGTAATACGTCAAACAAATAGGTGAAAAAAGAAACAAATTGGCCATAAAAAAGTATTAACACAATTTCATTTTTACATTCATTTTGGATGGTATTATTTATGGTCCATTTTTAAAATGGTCATTTCATGTTGATAATTTTCCATTTGTACCACCGAATGACGGTAAATCCCCATATTCATCGTTTTCAAAAAATAACGGTTGATGAGAAACACGTTGAGCGATATTTGACCGTTAACATCTATTTTGATATGTCTGAGTCGTACGGTAACAACCTAATTGAAATGGGATATTTTCATCCGTTATTTATTTAACACTGTAGAAAAACATTGGCAACTCACTATGCTAGCACACTAGTCCGCCATAATAAATAAAGTGCAGGTTTGTTTTCAGTGTAAACTTTCTCCAAGATGTCGGATAGCGGCCGTGCTAGACTTCAAGAAAGGTACAGTTGACCACTAGTTAGGTAGTTTGTTTTGCTGTCGCAGGCGGAATTTGCGCGTTAGGGTGACCATGCTTCGCACCTTTGAGATATTTTCTGCACGATACAGATGTAAATAATATTCAGACTTTGCACACAACATTAATGGAACACGATTAAGCGTTTAGTACTTTTATTAAAAATCATAAACATACCTACCTAGATTTCTACAATAATGATAAAAATATTTTTTGAGTGAACGTGTCAGGCTTATGCTATGTCCTTTGTCATCTTAAAAGCTGTCAACCGGATCTAGTTTTATTTGACAAGTAAGGACTCTATATCTTTAAATAATGTCTCGTTTAATATCGTGTTTTTATTTTTGAATGAGTAAATATTTACCGGTAATCTTATAAAAATCAACCTAGTCCCAAACTAAGCTAAGCATGTACAATGGGTACCAGATGAGATGACAATAAACATATTTATATTGATGACCCAATCTATAGAAAGAAATTATTTGTTATAAAGAAAACAGACCGCTTTTAATACTTGTTGAAATCTCATTCGGAAATTGACCCTTGTCGACGAGTTTCACAAGCCCACCAATCAAAGTAGCCACTTCATGCCTACTCTTCAACAGTTGGCCATAACAGACCCTTGACAATGGTAAAAATAACCCGAAACAAAATATTTAATTAAAATAATTTGTCTCGTTATAACGGTACAATGATGATAATATATAAATGTAGTGTTCACTTCAATAAAACCACGTCCTTTAAATAGTTTTACTTTTATTGCCAGCGCACAACCAAGTTTTATAATTTTAATTATTTAATTCGTAAGCGATACTCTCCTAAACTCGTTCTACCTAACCGTCGTCCATCAATCTCATGCGTCATTCACTCCTTCGTTCATTCTATTCCGATCCAGTCTCACTCTTCCATTCCATTGTCTATCACTCAGCATCTCATTCCTACATCAATACTTATTAGAAGTCGGTCCTTTAAAATCATTGTCGCCCTCCGCCCTACAATGTTATCAACATCGCGCTACTTCCCGGCAAACTTACTTCCGAATTCGTGTACACATAACAGTGGCCACTCGGTCCCAACAACAGGACAATATACGGTGAAACGTCGACAATAAGCAGCAACACTCTAATATTTCATCGGTTGCTTCGATCAGTTCTTGCAAGTTATCTTCGCCTTCATTCGAGTGTTTATTGTTTGTGAGTTTTTGATGAGATGATAAGTTTTAAGTAAGGTATAAATTTGAATATCAATAGAGCCGATCGATCACTTTACATGGAGTTGTGTGCCGTATAACTGATATTACACTAGCTTTTTGTCGGAAATAAAGTAAAAAAATCAGCATTCGCACTCAGTCAACCCGACTATACGGTTGTCCTCATTTATGTCATGCGAAAAGGAATATTTTAAATACGGCAAACTTGGTTGGTATAAAGCCCGGTAGGGCAAGAAGGTATTCATAATAAAATTAATTTTATTAATCTATCACTTAAAGAAACAAGATGTGACTAGATATGCTATATATTTTAGGGAATGCCTAGTACTAACTGAGTTGGCAATAAACGATGGTACCCAGCGGTTAACTTTACCTGTATTGTTAAAGGGCTGGCTACCCGAGGTTTTCATCGATTTTTGACAAGTTTTGAATTTTATCTCCTACTTTTGCACTACAGATAGAATTATAAGTCAAAAGGCTAACGGTTCTTAAATCTTTTATCTCCATTTTGGTTCACCGGATTTTGAAACAAATGAATATTTAATGTTGTATGATTTTTTTAAACATTGCCTAAAAAAACACTTATTTCGTATCTCTATTGACCTGAAAAATCTAACATATACGAAATCTACATATTTGGGTTCGTCTGTGACGTCCCTCAAAACTGGTCCGGTTGTCATTTTAAACCAACTAACACAAAAGTTATGGCCAGAATACCGGTTTTTGGGCCTATAATTGTTCAACTTTGATGCCGAATATCTCAAAAACGATGAACTTTGAAGTAAATATGGGATGCTATATTGCTTAACTTAAAGCCATTGTTGTTAATATAATAAGCTTCAAAAAACATAAGAAAACTAAGGGATTCAGATAGGTCATTGGCGTATGGGAGCCCCTTAAGGCGAATAGTCAGGTGACAATTGTCAAGCTCAAACCAAGTTCTGAGTAATCAAGTTGGTATAAATAGGGGGCAGCTTTTTAATTATTTTAAATATTATACTGTTTAGGCGGAATCGTCATGCTTACTATGATCAAGCAAGGCAAAGAGATATTTTTATTTAAAAATAAATAAAACGTTTTTTAATACAAACTATTGTTGCCGACTTACTTTTTTGAACAATGGTCAACTATTTAATCGTTTTTAATCAGCCCAAAAACGACGGGGTAATCTTGTGTAATTTAAGAGTTCCTATGGCCACCTTCCATCTCCATCGTCTTATCTCGTTTAATGTACCATAGTATTGCATTAACATCCCCATACATGCCCATACATAGTTGTATAAAATTTCAACATGGTTGGACTTTAAAATGGTTGGTCAAATATGACCTGCAAGATTTGACCTAGACTGACTAAAACGGCAGGTTAATATAATAGTACATTACGTACCTAGGGCGGTGAATTCGTGAATGGCATCCTCACCTTCGGTTCGGGCCACAAACACCTGCGATCTGGGGCTTTACGAATTACCGCCCGTGGTGAGTACATAATTTACGTCTTCACCTGGCCGAGTTTTACCGTACGCGCAGCGTGCAGTAAAACTCGCATTATGACCAGGTGTGACGTAAATAAAAATAATAAATATTAAGGAACAATCTTACACAAATCGAACTAGCCCCATAATAAGCTCAATAAGGCTTGTGTTATGGGTGCTGGACGACGATATTATATTTAAAATATATAAATACTTATATGTACATAGAAAACATCCTCAGAAGCATTCATATATACATGCTCATCACACAAATATTCACGTCAGAGAAATCTAAACAACATAAATACAAAGGAACAAGCACTAACTCAGAGCACTGTTCTGTTTTTGCAGGAGACTCGATAGTGCAATTGCCGTGTTGCGGCTACACCCAGCCTTTGCTAATATTTACTGCTCCGATCTATGTACAGATGCACTTAGTGCGGCTATCCGTCTCTGCCATAGCTATATTTCACAGGATTGATGATCAATGACGGGTTAGTTCTGATAAGTTCTTCTTGAGATGACTGCGGTATCAATTCTCCCATATTAAAATGGAGAAAAAATAGTAGATTGTATGACAAGGGTCTAAAGTAAGCCATATTACCACGAGATGGATATTTTCCCGAACGAAGTGAGGGGAAATAGTTCGAGGGGTAATATGGCTTTTAGACCAGAGTTATACACTCTACTTTTCACTTCGACTGCGAGAAAATGGTAAAAACAAAGATTATCCATCCACAATCAACAATTATACCAAGGCGAAAAGATTGTTCAATTTGGCGCCATTCTTTTTAATAAACTGTTTTGACACAGATACAAAATATTCACAAGATGAATAAACGCTTCTGACCGTCTAATAGCGGCGTACTCTATCCCGCTCAATCTTCATAGCTTATGTCATGTAATTACATCCACCAATCACAACTCTTTAAAATAACATTAGTATTTGCTGTCTACTAACCAGAATACAGTTAGACATTAAAATCGACCAATCAGGAAACAGAATTCAATTTAAACATTAGGAGTTTTTCATTCCCTAATTTACAATAATTACAAAAATAAACGCCTCTGACCGTCTAATAGCGGCGTACTCTATCCCGCTCAATCTTCATAGCTTATGTCATGTAATTACATCCACCAATCACAACTCTTTAAAATAACATTAGTATTTGCTGTCTACTAACCAGAATACAGTTAGACATTAAAATCGACCAATCAGGAAACAGAATTCAATTTAAACATTAGGAGTTTTTCATTCCCTAATTTACAATAATTACAAAAATAAACGCCTCTGACCGTCTAATAGCGGCGTACTCTATCCCGCTCAATCTTCATAGCTTATGTCATGTAATTACATCCACCAATCACAACTCTTTAAAATAACATTAGTATTTGCTGTCTACTAACCAGAATACAGTTAGACATTAAAATCGACCAATCAGGAAACAGAATTCAATTTAAACATTAGGAGTTTTTCATTCCCTAATTTACAATAATTACAAAAATAAACGCCTCTGACCGTCTAATAGCGGCGTACTCTATCCCGCTCAATCTTCATAGCTTATGTCATGTAATTACATCCACCAATCACAACTCTTTAAAATAACATTAGTATTTGCTGTCTACTAACCAGAATACAGTTAGACATTAAAATCGACCAATCAGGAAACAGAATTCAATTTAAACATTAGGAGTTTTTCATTCCCTAATTTACAATAATTACAAAAATAAACGCCTCTGACCGTCTAATAGCGGCGTACTCTATCCCGCTCAATCTTCATAGCTTATGTCATGTAATTACATCCACCAATCACAACTCTTTAAAATAACATTAGTATTTGCTGTCTACTAACCAGAATACAGTTAGACATTAAAATCGACCAATCAGGAAACAGAATTCAATTTAAACATTAGGAGTTTTTCATTCCCTAATTTACAATAATTACAAAAATAAACGCCTCTGACCGTCTAATAGCGGCGTACTCTATCCCGCTCAATCTTCATAGCTTATGTCATGTAATTACATCCACCAATCACAACTCTTTAAAATAACATTAGTATTTGCTGTCTACTAACCAGAATACAGTTAGACATTAAAATCGACCAATCAGGAAACAGAATTCAATTTAAACATTAGGAGTTTTTCATTCCCTAATTTACAATAATTACAAAAATAAACGCCTCTGACCGACTATAGCTCCATCCAAACGTTCAAGCGTGGTTAACTGCATACATGACTCATGTATGCAGTTAACCACGCTTGAAAAACACCCAATGTTTGAATTGAATTCTGTTTCCTGATTGGTCGATTTTAATGTCTAGCTGTATTCTGGTTCGTAGATAGCAAATACTAATGTATTTTTAAAGAGTTGTGATTGGTGGATGTAATATTGAACTGTTGTGAGTGGTCAAATTAAAATGTTTTATAAATCATAAATATGTATACATATTTTCCCTAGGGGCTAAATGTACTACTTTAGCCCCGCTTGCCAAGTCTAATATGATGCACTTTTTGAGCATGAGAAGTGAAAAAACTATTATCAACAAAAAGGCAGAGGAAGGTCAATACCAACCTTTGCCTTTTTTGATAATAGAAGTTTGTTTGCAATTTAATGTGGGAGAATTGATACCGCAGTCTTCCTTCGTTTTATCAAGAACCGTGTTCTCGCTCTATTATTCCCATTCGCAAAATGTCGTGTTGTAAACGTCGCCATAACCCTAATGATGCTTCAAATGAGCAGACACAGTTAGTAAGCGGAACGGTAGTAAGCAGTTAGTAACGGAATCTTCCTCGGAACTTCCCCGCGTGGTCGTGCCGGAGGCTTCCCCTGGATTTTCCCCAGGCCACCCTCCAACCACGCAGTTCGACCGCTTTATTGGGTCCGTCCTATTATAGCAACAGTCAGGTTCAAAAAAAAAAAAGCGGAACAACATGGCCGCGAAAACTCCTGAAAAGTGATCATAATTTATTAATACGTGGCTTAAACCGTTTCAGCAGCAAATGAGCTGCAAGTTTCTTGTTGGGTCTTTTTGCGACAGAGACAAAGGGATGTTCTGTAACTGGATGTCAAAGACACCTAATCATTTTAACCTTCTGAAAATAACATTCTAAATCGCATCCAAAAAGGTAGGCGTTTTCCCTTGCAGTTTGATTGAACAAGGAAAGTGTGGCTCGTGTCTTATAAAGAGATTAGTGATCCTGGAAGAGATATCTACGGGTGAACTCCGTATCGTTTACGATGTTTTGTCCTTTGTTCCTCTTTGCAATAGAGTGGATTTATCGCCGGTAAGTGATTGGGATACAGTCAATATGTGTGCTTGATTTGTGTTGCACCAGCCCACATAGCACAGCGTCATTGCGGAACTATAGGCTTTACAGAGAAACGACGGTTTTAAGATTGTAGGCTTGCTTTAAAATCTGATCATATTTTGGTACATATCATTTTATTTCTAAATTGATAACCCTTCTAACATATTTAACTGTCATCAACTTTTTTTATCCGACTAGCAATTGATATCAATCAATAAATAAATAAGTAAATATTAGAAGACAAGCTTACACATATCGACCTAATCCCAAACTTTGCTTTTGCTTTAAGCTTGTACTATGGGCACTAGATGACGATAAACATACTTAAGATTAATAAATACTTAAATACATAAAAAACACCCATGACTCAGGAACAAATATTCATGCTCACCGCACAAATAAATGCCCTTACCGGGATTCGATTCGGGACCTCTTGCTTCATAGGCAGGGTCACTACCAACTAGGCGGTCGTCAAATATTTATTCTGTAAATAGGCACAAGGGTACATTTTTAGATCAAACCAACTTACAACTGGTGTCTGGTCATCAGGACTTCCGGACATACAAACGATTTTCGGCCCAAGCTGAAGTATACCTACAACATATCTATCATCCGTTTCGCTTCCTCGTTCGATGAAAACAAAAATTAGTTAAAATTTAAGTAGATATTTATGGCCCTGATGCGCCGTGTGAGAGAGGGACAGCAGCCTCCTGAACCCATTGTTGGTAGGTTAATTGAAATGCCCGATGGTGGAGCACTGGAACTCCTTCATGTTAAGGGTCATAATTGTATTGTGTTGTTTTAAAGTATTTAAGTATTGAATGTATTTTAAACTAACCTTATATTTTTAATAATTAACTTTTAATTATGATTTTGTATTGGCTTATGGTCCGGAATAAACGATTATTATCGATAAAGGTGTAAATAAGTTTTGATGATTTATACAGGCAAAAATACACTCTTTTGTTTAGTTCTAGAGCGAATTTCTTATACTTCGTACAAAAGACTCCTTCATTATAGGAGTTTATTTATGCCTCTAATAATTCCTTTTTGGCGTACACAGTACAATCTGAATCCTTTGGAGCTCGCAGATATTTCAACTCCTGTCGTCGAGTGGTTCAGCGTATACTTTCCATTGCTATAAATCTCGTAAATGGACATCGAAATGAAGAGGGTTGTCGTTAAAAGGTCTGTGTACCCGGCATCTTCATCGCGAGGGCAATAAGAATTATTTTATGTCGGGGTTACCTATGTATACCCAAGTACGTACAAATATATTAATAAGGATAGTTATAGCTCAAGGTTCCGTTAATTTAAAATCGTATAAAAATACCAGCGGAAAGAAAATATCACCTACAGAGTTATAATTTTTTTTGTTTTTTGGCGTGTTCTAAATAAGGAATCTCGAATACTTTTTCCCCGAACTTTTTGGGATCAGTTTTGGTATGGAAACTTTAGTTTCCCCTATATCACGCCAATGCAAAGGACATTGCCGCGCATACATAGTACATTTGTACCAATACAAAACTTTTTGTATCACATCCAAACCAAGCTAGCAAGTTTATTGTCCTAGTGTAAATACTATTGTATTTTGAGGACAATAAAATACACTTCCCCTACATCCAGTCTTTTTTTTAATAATGCAGGGAATGCGTAGATATTTGAAATTAATTACGTTAAATTAAGGTTATCTTTTTGTTTACACACACAAACATGTCACATGATATATAACAACCAAAGAGAAGCCGGAAGAGCTTCGACAGGTTAGGTGTTGTCATGTACAAAATGCAAATAACCATTCACGAACATTAGAGTAATGCATATACCATTCACTATCTTTCCTAACAATTAGCGTTTTGATTGTAGGTTCAGAAGCCTCATCTGAACTATGTTTTGGGGTACTAGAAATGTGCAATTAATGCAACGTCTTTACATTAACACAATATTGTAATTTTCAAAGCTAGATTTTTCATGATTTGAAATATTTGAAGGTAGTTGACGTTTCTGTGTATAAAGCAACAGATATACTACCTCAATAACTGCTGCGTGATACATGCAAGCAGGAATAAAATAAAAATGTACTTGCCTTTATAAATTGCTAACAAATTTCATTTTTCATTTCATTTAATCCTTTATAAAACATAGTTTTACATGTCAACAGTATTCGTAATATAATTATTGTAATATTATTAATATAAGTATAAGACATAACAGTAATCAACATTTTAAGTAAGGTTTGTCGTTGCTTGTGCTTATATTGCTTCCGACAGAAACAGAAATTGTTTTTTTCATCATCATGCCCGACGAGCAACTATTTAGTATTCATATAACTTATAATCTCATTCCAGCGACAAGCAACGGTTAAAGATAAGACAACCCATGCCATGAGCAAGTTTCACGTTTATTGACGAATGTGATCCAACGCATCCGGGCCCGAAAGACATAACAATGCTCCGTCGCAAACTGCTCATGTATACTACGCGGACAAATGTGTAAATGCTCCTTGGAGAGCTTCTTGCCGCTTGTACTCAAAGTTCACTTTAACGTAATATGCGGATATTTAAATGGGTGAGCTAAAGTTATACAAAGTAACGGTCTTGTCACCGAGTTTAAAAACTTTAGCGTATACTTTGTTTCTACGTTTCAACTAGCTGCCTTGTAAGCAATAAACCAGGTATCTGAGTTAAAGTTACTAGGAAAGTTAGTGCCGTTAGAAAGTTTACACATTAACCTGAAAGATGAAAGACAATTATAACTTAAGGTAAACGTCCCTATGTTTTACAGTATCTTGACAGCTTTTGATCACCTCTATTATGAATTTAGGTTGAAAGTGTCAGTTATTGGTCCGGTGTCAATAAAAAAATCATTGCACTTAATATATTCATATTCATTTATTCGCTGCAACCATGGTATTTACAGGGTGTTCTTAAGTCTAACCAGTACAGACATGGACCGCAACATACTTACGTACTAAAATAACCTAAACATAGGTACATATACATGAAATCAACATGTTATATTTTTATAAAATCTTCACATTAGATAAAATATTCACATAGACATACACTTATATATACTACTACTACTTATATATAGCGACATACTATTGATCACTGCTATTAAATATCGGTTAAAATGTCTTGGCAATATTAGGTAACAAAACTACGCAATTTAGCCATCTATTTATGGAAATTTTGCATATACCTACTGACAGATTTTTGCGAACGAGCTTTATTGCAACCAAAATATTGATTGATTACGTAGTTATTTTCTTTATTAGAGAATTGAAAAAGTGTAGAATATAATAAATAAATAAATATTTGGAGACAATCTTACGCAAAACGATCTAACCCCAACCTAAGCAAAGTATATACTTTGGGTAATAGATGACGATATACATACTTAGGTACATTGATAAATACATACTTAAATACCAATATATTGACCAATGATCGTTGGTTTGCAAAGGTAGTCGAGTGGCGACCACGTACCAAGGCGCAGCATGGGTAGGAGGCCCCCCACATGGTGAACTGATGTGCTGGGAATGGTCGCGGGAGTCCGCTGGATGCGGGTGTCGCAGCATTGTCGCAGGACCGGTCATTATGGCACTCTTTGGGGGAGGCCTATATCCAGCAGTAGACGTCTTTCGGCTGATATGATGATGATGATGTGTGTTGTCTGATTGGTTTTTGTTTTTGCATGCTACGTATGTTTACTAGTGTTGTTTTATTTCAAGGTATTATAGAGATATATCCTATATCCAAGATATATCCTATAATTATTTCATCACTTAACTTGTCACTTAAACTAAGGAGGATTTTATTTCTTTAACTACACTAGCCGGTCATTGGAGACTGGCTATGTAAGCCCGACTAAAATGATTTTAAGTCGCAAAAGCATTACTTACTTTGAAATGGAACGAGATATAATGTGAAAGCCTTTTTAAATCAGTTTAGTTTTAAAATGGATCTGACAAGTTGCACGTGACGCTAAAAGGCTTGATTCGAATTCTTCTAACAAAAGCGCGATTTGTTACGTATTTTTCACATCTCATAATCGTAAAGTTCGTCTTTATGTTGTATGTAGGCTGCAAAATGACAACATTATGCGCGCCTAATACCCAAAACCTTACCAAAAATACTGATCCGGGAACCTGACGTGGGCTCAAGCTCTTCAGCGAGCGCGACAGAGGCGTTGGAGGCCACGCCGCAAATGGGTCTCGCGGTTACGAGCTAGCCTAATGCCCCAGTAGGTGCACCAGGAGTTCTTGATCAGCCAGTACGTCCCCCTGCTGTGTCCCCCAACCCACGAGGAGCACCTCAAATATTTATATAATTAGCATATCCATACCTATGTACACCTAAGTGTTACTAAGATTTTGGTCTGAGGCAGGCAAAAAGAAACTTTTTGGTGTTAATACTAGAATAATATCGCTTCTATCTACATATTCTTTTTGTGTAAGAGTTGTGAAATCGTAGTTTTGTCTTTCTAGAGATGAGCAGCTCAATGCTTTTATGGACAAGCGGGGTGTTCACTGTTCAGCGTCGGTGTCCGCGATGAGGCCCAAAAGATGAACAAATTAAAGTCTCTTACATTGCGGTTGGGAAATTCGAAATCGGAAGAGCACTACATTTTGTAATACACGCACACGCACGTCACTATAAAAAAAGCCTAAAGCTCTCTGAGCTTGCGCCCGTGGCCACGGATATCGCCCCGTATCGATGTGTGTATTTTGGTTGCATTTGTCTCCTAAAGCCCCCCGGGCCATGAATCGCAAATGATGATGATGATGCTAAGTTAAACGACACCATGCGATGTTTTTTAGGAACTGTCAAATCGACTCCCTACTCATTGGTTACCCGTCCTGAGTAACATCGCTGCCCCACACCTCCGCGAAAACAGGTATTGTACAGAGAAGCCGACCAGATAATATCACAACGCGATCTTCCAGCATACGAACGATTTTGCAGACCACCCCCACATCGGCTTAAGTCACAAGAAGATTTTGGGATACAAGTCGGGTATTAGTTAGATTTGGAGCAAAGAACATCAGGCATACAGACAGCACCAACATACCGGCAGTGCATTACCACTGCGTTTTAGTTAGTATTGTTCCAAAACTCGTAGCTGTTGACCTGTTTAAAGAGTTTTAGTAGTTTTTCGTGTGCTACGTCGTCAGTTACTGCACTTTAAAGGCTTTAATTTTTCAGGTTTCTGTTGACTGAATGACCGAATGTGCGTCTGGACGTGCTGATCACAAATCAGCGAAATCAAATAATCGCAAAATGACCAGCTCCTCCAGGATAGAACGTGGCCAACTGCATACGTGTCATTCATACATTTACTACGTTATACTTTAGGCATAAGAATGATATGACGCATTACGACGTTGTATGGCAGCGCGCATTTTGACATATCAATCAATATCATATAAGTAACAGATTTAGAACTGCGGAAGCATGCCACTCAAATATTTAGAACTGCGGAAGCATGCCACTCAAATATTTAGAACTGCGGAAGCATGCCACTCAAATATTTAGAACTGCGGAAGCATGCCACTCAAATATTTAGAACTGCGGAAGCATGCCACTCAAATATTTAGAACTGCGGAAGCATGCCACTCAAATATTTAGCACACGCTCTATGTGCGCACTTATGCAGTATTAATGTTGTTACTAGGTATGCAGTTTCAAAAAACAAAGTGATATATGTAAAAGCTTGTTTTATAAAGAGACTAGCAACTTAAGACAAACTGTTAAAACAGTTGTACAGGAAAATGTTTTAACTGTATGTAGATTTAGTATCTTGTACCTTTGTTTAGTAATAAATAAGTAAATAAATGATGAATGATTAAGTCAGCGACCCCTTTCTTTAAAACCATCTCTTCTCTGAAACATTTTTCAATTAAACATTCCTTTTTTTAATAAGAGGAGTCAAAAACACAGCTTCAGTAACATCCTTTTGTTTCCATGATCTTAACTCTTCAAATACTAACTTCCAATTACTTTATCCACTGGAACATTCGCGGCCATAAATAATAAGTGAGGGACCGGGGGCGTGCCCGGACAAAAAGCAACAAACAACTCTTAAATAAAGAAAGCACCGGCGTATGTTAACATCTGGTACAGTCGCGGACACAAGCCCATGTAAATAAATACATTTTATGGCAGGCACAAAAACGACATAAAAGTCATTGAAGATCGTATGTATAAACGATATTTTGCCGACTGAGTAAGGACAAATAATCATTTTATCCAGCTTCTTTTGAGTGTTTGTTTAACGGCCAACTTAGCGGATATTGGCCTCGGTTAGGAATTTTATCATAGATAGGTATATTCAGGAACCGGTAAGACAAAGAAACAAGATAGACGGATTGTTAATGAATTTCATTGTGACGGCGATGGAAACAAAACAACGTCTATAAACTTTTTTACCGATACTATCAAGTACTTACAATTATCATTTAGAAATATTATAATACCAAGTTATTTTCATAAATTCTTGAAAATATCGCTTTTATGTAGTGCTTAAGGTCGAAAAGCACAAATATTTGATAGAAATCAAATGCAGACCCCAAAATGCATCCTCTTATAAATGTTAGCTTTAAATAAATGGAATGAAAGTAAGAAGAATCGTTTACAATTTAAGCAATAGTTTTAGGTGTAATCCAGATCACGAGCAAAATAAACAGAACTGATGGTTCACTCCCCTTCTACATATTTGTGGTAGCTGTATAAAAAAGATGAGTTGTATAAGCTGAGCAAGAAAACAGATTGTTTTACTTTTAAATTCATGAATTATTATTATAATCACCTAATTTAGTTTAATTAAATAGGTATATATATGTCCAATTAATCACGTCCATACCAGTGAAAACACTAAAATTCAACAAATAAACAATTACTTTGAAATAGGTTCCTAACAAAAATATTAATACCGATATAAGAAAATCAGTCTAACGTCTTAAACTAAAATTACCGGAAAGTATTTAGGAGTAAACCACATGATTTTCATCAATACCGTCAATTCACTAAACTAATAAAACGATTCCACTTCAACAACAAATCCTTAATTAACAATGTCAACGGTAAAGTAAGCGTTAATTGAATGTTAATTATCGTTTAGAATGAATAGGTATACCGATTGACAAATTACGAGTATTATAAAGTGTGAATTTGTTTTAGCAAATAATCAACCAAAATATATATATTTTTTGGTATTAGACTCGGAAAACATATAAGTATAAGTGAGGTACGAAGTTATAATACCGCCTTAATACCTACTGATGCGCTTGATAATAAATGTTTATAAAAGGCCCGTTCTATACTGATATAAGTAATACATAGGTACTATTTATTGCTGATAAATATACATACTGAATTCAGTCAAATGTTTCCGAAAATTAATTAATCGTCGCAATCGGATAAAAACTATCCTAAACGGAAGCTAGAGTAATAATGTACTTATAAAAAAGTTAAGTACTTACATGTTTTTCCGTTCATGGGAAGCTGAGATCATTCGTGACACAACAAAGCTTAGTTTGATACTGGCTGCTTCTTTTTTAATTTAGAGATTTATTATAAGTGGGAGATTACCCAATAAAAACATTTTTAAACACATACAGTTGGTAAACTCTTATTTGTCTAACCTTCACATTCATAGTAAACATAATTTATGTACATTTATTAACCACAGCTACTATAGGTAACTGCAGAAATAAGGTATTTAAGTGGTCCAGAACCACCCCAGGCCCCATAGGATTGTTTACACCACCGTTGTAATATAAAAATCATGTCTGAGTTAAAACATTAAAATTGTGTATATTGGAATGAAATATATTCTCAGTTTGATCGAACCCGCATTGTTAAAGTGATGTGAAATGATGAAAATTGGTATTTTAATGAAATAATAATCTAAAATAAATAGTACAAGGGGACATGACACAAAGGATGACAGCCAAATTGAGGTGACACAATTAATAGAGCAATAATACCAACATAAAATAACCGTGACATTCATGTACAGAAATAATAAATAATTTACTTTAAAAACAAAGTTTTAACCGACTTCAATTTAGTACTCCGCCAAGCCACGATCACATTTCCTATTTTTTACAATTTACCACATGAACTGATTTCCGATAGCAAATGCGTTGATTACTATAGAAAAAAGCCGAATCGCTGTATGTGGGCCGATAATATTTGAGGACTTCCATCGATTCCCCAAGATCATCACCAATGGCACTTCATTAGTTCCTATTTCAACGGAATCTTATCAGAACCTGTGACGTACTTTTGCACTTTTAAGTACATAATTGAGGAATTCGATAAGTCATCTGTGGTCTTCATCATCAATTCCTCGCCACCAAATTTATGATTCCGGATGTAAATACACGAGTTATAAGAGAAAATACCAAAATCACTACACGCGTGCCTTATAAAATTGAGGAGTCCCCTCAATTCCTCATGGATCCCATCATCTAACTGAATTTTGAAAAAAATGAGACCCACCTGGAAGTATATACATACGAACAAAAAAAAAAATTTCCGAATCGGTTCATCAATGACGGAGTTCTGAGGTAACAAACATTGAAAAAAAAAAAAAAATACAACCGAATTGAGAACCTCCTCTTTTTTTTTGAAGTCGGTTAAATATAGCGTCACTCCACAGCCGGTGGCCAACAAATATATTCTCCGATAATAGCGATAGCGCTGAGTTACGGAAGTTGCGGATTTTTAGCCGTTAATAGCTTAACTCAATTGATTACAAGCAAAATCTTAAGGGTAATTTCCACCAAACGGCTCGCATCGCATCGGTTCGGAACGGAGCCGATCGGATACGACGACAGGCGAACGGAGCCGATCGCTCGTCGCGGAAGACGCCCGCGGTCAAGCTGCTGTTCGCGGCTTGGTAATATAGACTTAAATACGGTGTGCATGGTTTAATATCGTTTAAAGATAGTAAAATCCGTTCCGATCCGATACGATGTGAGCCGTTTGGTGGTAATTATGCTTTAGGAACACGCAAAGCGCGTGTGAAGAGCACCGCTTTCACCATAATATTGTGGGCGCTTCGCATCCGTGCCGTATGAAGTGCTTTTGCGTTTCACTTACATCGTCAGAGTTAAGTTTCGAAAAGCGTGAACGCGCAATACCTACTGCGTTACATGATGCTGAAAGACCACAATGTGCGTTCTGCACCTTATTGAAACTAAAATGTTGAATTGATCATTTTAACAAAAAAAACCCTCTCGTCTCGACGTGTTTGTAGGCAATAAAAAATCATCGTTACCGTTTAATTGAACCTTATATAAGTGGGATACGGTCCAAATCAGACTGATGGAGTTATTGAAAGAGTTTCTGTTTACGTGGCATACAAATCAAACTGCAATAAAAGTGCATTAACACTTTATATTTAGGTTTAACTCCTGTCATAAATGTTCCGCTCGATAGTAGAAGTAGCCTAAACACAGCAGGGCGACATAAGGCATTGTTTTTGAATGTAACATACATACTTTTTCTGTTGGAAGCTAATGTTGGAATTAGTATGTTTCGATCACATAACCTTTTTAACATAGTTTTATGGTGTCATACGTAGGTCACTTTAAGATTGACGACTGATATAATAATGTGTTTTTTTTTATCTTAAATGCAGTCTATTTCTGAGGTAATTTGACGTGACTTGTGTTTAGACAGAAATAGTTGACCTTTCCTCCCCTCCGATCGCAACGACAAATTTTACTAAATCCGAATTGGACTAAAATAAACATCTCGAATCCGACGTGTCGCGTCAAAATGGAGTAATTTTTAAAGTTCCCCTCCGTTAAATGGTTGGGATTGGAAGTGATTTATTGGTTTTGGAACGGGTCCCACTATTGGACATTGAGTGTTTGGATAGATTCCGAAACGATGTTTGTTAATTCTGGATAAGCTGAATTTGACACAGTGAACATGAGCTGTTTGGAATGTGTGCATATGCAAGTCCTGTTTTTGGTAGACAAACAAACAGTAAATAATTAGTTTTTAGAATGGTTTGTCACAAGACAATTTTATAATATAACAGAAGGCGTAACACGGTTGCCATTTTATCACGTCTTATCGTTGTGAATAAGACATTGGTCACTCTCGCACTCGCATACTTGTCAGATAGTGACGGATGTCTTATCCACAGCGATAAGTGATAAAATGGCAACCGTGCTACGCCTTCAGGTTTAGTTGCAAATTTACGCTATGATCTCTCACCTTAGGTAATTTTTACACGGCTGCCGCTGAAGAGAGGGTAAAGTTGTTTGATTTCATGTACGCATGCGTTCTACGCATTTGTTTGACACGACCTGGTATGGCCGAACCATTTATTTATTTAATATTCATTGCACAAAAGAAGAACTTAAAGTACAAGACGGAGACTTAATGATATAAATTCTCGACCAGATTCACCTCAATTGAGCGATATGAGGTTAAAAAACAATCGGTTTTATATATTTCGTAGTTGTCTAAGTTAATGTTTTGTCTTTAAATTGTTCATTATCGAGTCCATTTAGATTAATACAATATTTTTATCGCTACTAATTTAGAAAAAAAAATGTTTTGACCGGGGATGATTTTTTCACATCTCAATTTGAAAATGTATTTTCGTACTGTTACATAATCTTGTAAGTAGCTACCTATATATTGCTTTTAATAATCCGGTTAATAACAGTAACAATCCCGAATCCTTATAACAAACAGAATAAGCATCGTCGGGTTTAATAATTTATATCAGTTTGTATTCGGAAAATACACAATGTTGCATTTTAAACAAGGCATTCAGAGGCAAAGCATTCTTCTGAAGCAATAAATTAAACCAAAACAAGTCCAACAGTCAAGAAGATCAAATGAATGATGAAAATACGTGATGTATCACAAAATGACTCAGAAAGTACTCATAATTCAGTCAGGCTAAGCAAATAAATTCGACATGTTAATGCTAACCTAATTTTCAAACGTAGAACCAGGCTATTAAGGAATTTTATCGACGTTAAAGAATCTGAACTAGCAGTTAATTTCTAGTGACGTAAATAAAAATGGAGGAGGCCTTCCTTGGAGGGAAAAAATAACAAATATATCTCTTAAAGTAAGAAAACAAACAACGTATGTTAACATCTGTCGCGGAACTTGGTACAGCCGCGCGCGCTAGTGCTAGGGCGCTCGAAGTTGTTGTGTCGGTAAACACCTCTAGAAAACTCCGAGATTTGGGTGAGTGCAGTAGAATGATAAATCATACGAGTCTTATGTATTCAGTTATACGTTCCAGTAATTTCCGTTTTAAGTTGTTTCAATACTAACTTTACTTCATGGTTGCTAACATGCATGCAGTGTACTTAACTCTTTGTGAATACAGGCAGAATGGAAGCAACTGTTCCCAAGGTTTCGAATAAAATCAGTACAACATTCAGCTAGAGAGGTTGAAGTGAAGAATTTTAGTGTTTAATAATTAAATCTTTGTTGTATTCGCCAGGATATCAAACATTATGGAAGTATTTCAGTGCCAACCTGTTATGATTTAAAAGTAAGTAATACGCATTTTTTTTGTAATTATTTCAAAGTTGAATAGTATGATGTGAGCGTAATCTGTGAGGCTGTTCGCTTGCTCGTCATCAAAATGGCCTCGATTGTAGTAGAAGCAGTAAAACCACAAAACTTACATCCATTTTATCATTACGCTATCATTTGCGTCCATAACTGTACGAAATGCTTGAAATTCAATACGTCAGTGTTGATTGCAGTTAATTATAAATCCGTCTCCCTTCCTTTGTGCCTGCTATTTATACCCTAGCATCTCAGCTAACTCAATTTCGACTCTATCCAACTATCCCAGAGTTCATAATTGTTAACCGTCTATTTAAGATTCGGTTGTTTAATCTGTACGGTCCTAAATCAAATCGAAATCAGTGTTTAGAGTCCCTTTTAAGCGTATTACTTCCGCCAATAAAAAACTTTCCTTTTGTCCGGTCCGTCTGCGCTCAGACGAGAAATCTGTCTCTAAGATCCGTTTGAAGTTGTTTAAATTGGGCTTGATTGGTTCCCATTTTGCTTTTAACCTATAAATGCTATCAATATCAATTAATATACTCCACCAAAATTGTCCTTCTTTGACCTTAATGTTCGCTGGAAAATCCAATTGACAATATTTAATGAAGTTTCTATGTGTACATTATTAAAAGGTGAAAAGGAAAAATCTACCTACCTAAGATTTTTCTTCTCAAAAAATGCGGATGTCGCCTAATTTTGTTTGTAAAAGCTAGGAAGCGTTTTGAAAGGTCTTATAATTTCATGTGAGTCAAGTGATGAATTGTATTATGAACTTTCTCGCCGTGACCTGCGACGAAGACCACGACTACTTGCGTGCGAGAACCCTGATATGGCTTGCGAAATTGTAATTGAATTGCACACACACAATTTAAGTTTATTTACATGAGTCGTAAAATGAAGAGAATTAGGTAACGCTATCTGCATATTGTTTTCTTTGTTTGGGCATGATATTCTGCGACAATTTTTCAAATGTGTAATAAATATTGTGTTTGTCAGCCCGTCAAGCTCTAAACCCCTGACACAAAAAGTGGGGTGTTATAAGTTTAACGTGTCTGTCTGTGAATCTATCTGTAGTATCGTAGCTCTCAAACGGATGGCCCGATTTGAATTCGGTTTTTTTTGTGTCATAGATAATTTATTCCAAGTGTTCTTAGTTATGTTTCATGAAAATCTGTTCAGCCCTTTTTGAGATATTGGACTTTGAAATAAAAATGTCGGGGGTTTTTAACTTTTCTAAGTTGTAGTTATTCATTCAAAAGGAAATGTCACCCGGAAAATAATTACGAATTGATTGACACCCCTTTTATTAAAATCGGTTTAGTATTTACGGTGGACCACAAATAAATACACACATAGGCTGCTAAAAACATATTCCATGCTATCGCCATTGCTGTAGTCGGGCAAATTAATGTTCTTCATGTTTCGATATTTTAATAACTATACCACTTACAAAAGTTAAGAAACCCCCGACATTTTCATTTCAAAGTCCAATATCTCAAAAACGGCTGAACAGATTTTTATGAAACATAGCTAAGAACACTCGGGATAAAATTATATATGACACAAAAAAACTAATCGAAAATCGGTTCATCCGTTTGGGAGCTACGATACCACAGACACACGTTAAACTTATAACACCCCTCTCTTTGCGTCGGGGGTTAGTAGTTATTTGTGTCACAAGGGAGCAAAATAGTATATTTACGGCGAGGGCGTTGTATTGAATACTGAGCGTAGTGAGGGATACAAGTGTTTACGCCCGAGACGATTTTGCTACCGAGTGACACATACTATTTTTCACACCGACTATGGGAAAATTTAAAAAAAGCTATTATTAAAATATATCTAAATTATCTTAATTTTTATTACTAATTTTTAAATATTACGAAATATTTATAAATTTTTATACAACGTTGTTAGAGTTAAAACTTGAAATATGTTCGTTTTGAATCGACTACGATGAAATTACAATCGATTATTTTATTAACATCTGTGTTCAATTGGCACATTGCGTACAAATGCTCCAATGCCAATGTATAAATTAAAAAAGTAGCTTGAACAGAAAAGTAGCGTTTTGGTCCCTCTCGTCGTGGAGCAAAACTTACTTTTCCGAATGAAAGGTGTGAAAAAATAATGAACGGTTGAATTTCTTGAAAAAAAAACACAAAAAATTATATGACGCTATTTTCAAGGTTTTATATTACGAAATCATATGATGTTATATTTTATTCCAAAGGTTGGTCTGTCTGTACGCGCGAGAAGAGCGCAGCTTATCGAGCTAACGCTAGCGAGTGAGTGAGACAAAACCCTCAATTGAACATCATTAAACTGCTACGTTTAGCTGGTAGTATCGGTACATTCCAGTATTGCCGAATGTATTGATTGCAATGGAGCTTAACATACAATCTGCGTGGTAATTACTGGCGACAAGCTCTGTCCATATTGTGTTTACAAATATTTTATAATTTGCATCAAATTACGATAACCAATAATCAGTTGGACTAGTTTGCGTTTGTAGCGAATGACGAGCTTCTTGCATTGTTATTAACAGGAATCGGATTCATTATTGCCTAAAATTAGTATATTCCCGGAAACTGTTAAACTATGTAGTATGAAATCTGATTCTAAACAACAAAAAAAAGAAAATACTTGCTAGTTCTTATCAGTATTTTATATATAGGGTATGTTATAGTTATAGGTATGGTAATTTAATTTGCTACTAATACTTCCTTGCTTGAATAAATAGCAGGTAGGTAAATTAAGTAACATTTAGTAGATCTATACATGGAAAATAGCTTCAAATACTTAATCACACATATTTGTCTACTTAAATACACGTTTTTTAATAATTAAGTAATTTATTAATTGAATTGAGCCCGCCTCCATACAAGTTAACATCAACGTTGCCGCTAAAGTGTAGATTTATTTAGGTGACGAGTTTCGCTAGAAGACAGATATTTCCCGCCTTTCTGTGATACGAGTATCTATGTTTTGGCTAGTCAGTATTTATTTACAAAGCGACAAATATCCTGCGACCAGTGTCGCAAGCGCTGCATACCGAGCGTGACGTGAAACGGCACCCAAAGTTCGAAACACCCCGTAGCATGGTCGGTCATATCACGCGATAATTGACAAGATACGAGCGCCGTCGTCAGCCAGTGACGGACGCTCTATCCTGTCACTTATCATGTGACAAGGTCGACCATGATACTGGTCTGGTGATCAGATGGGGAATCATAATTATGTAAAAGCTATTACTAGGCGTTGGATATCAAACTGAGGAAGAGCACCTACTTGTTTTACTTACTTATTTGGGTTTTGCATTTAAAAACGGTACTACGCCAGGGTCGTGCAAAATGGAGAAGAGCGGGTATGAAAGCTGACCCTGACAAAGCGCTAGGTAGCAGGACTACGCCAGGGTTTAGGCGCCAACCGGCAACCGCGCCACGAGGGGCAGTTCATTTGATCGACTTGAATCTATATTTGTTAGGCGTTCCGCTCGCGCTGCCCGCTGGCGTCCAAACCGCACCCTTAGCGATGCAAGCCATATTCTCTCATTAACTGCAAACTGAAGTGATGTAACGACGAAGACGAGATGCTAAAACTTCGAATTTAGTGTTGTAATCCGTTTTAACCGAAAATAACGTAATTAATGTATCTTTTATCGAACTGATATTTCATCGAATAATATTATGTTGTCTTATATAACATCGTTAGGAAACCAATTAAAGAAGTTCAAAGATGATAGTTTAAATAAGTAGCTTAGGTAATTTGTTGAGATAAAACATTATATGCGATACTTATGATCTAATTTTTTTCGACAATACTACATTTTGAAGGCGTTTACTAAAAGATGTATATGCATGTATCGTTCTTATATTTTAGCTTTTTACTAATGTAGTATTTCATTTATAATAAAAAATGGTTCCTCGACTTCATTTATTTAATACACCGGACGGGACGTCTCACTGTGGTCTGCATGAGGTGATGATAACGCGCAGAAATGTACTAGGGACTGAAGCTGGTTGATATATTATTATTTATTCGATATATTACAAATAAACATAATAACTTATTAAAAAAAATAGATGTTGACAACAGGCGGTCTTATCGCTAAAGAGCGATCTCTTCCAGACAACCTTTAGGTAGCGGAAAAATAGTAACAAAAAATTACATAATAGGTAGGTGGCAAAATTGGAAGTAAACGAACTTCCAACATACACAATTACATCAATAATAAACATACACACATAAAGCATACAATAAACATACATAAATTCCTACATAAATACATATAGTGTTAACCATAAATACGGATATTCCTATAGTTATAGTAAATAACATATGAGGAAATTGTCTAAACTGAGTTTGAAAACGCAATTACAAAAAATTATACAAAACATCGTTAATATAATAGTATGAGGCGTGTGTAAATTCTATATTGATTTGTATGCCATACGATGAATAAATAAATTCTAGTGATGTGATGTCCCTACAAATATTGCTACAATTTTGTCAATGATGTTAACCAAGCGAATGTAGCGACGAACCTTTTGAAGACTTATTCATGCTGGCCAGTTTATGCTTCACGATTGATTGAATACAATTGGCGTTGTCATTGGAAAAATATCTCATGTCGAGTTATAATAATTAGATACCTGTTTTAAGGTTACCTACTTATGTTCTTGCTACTTAAGTTTGCACTCATTAGTAAGTGTCAGGTTTAATCAAAGACTTTGGCTTGTTTACCGGACTTGTGATCATCTTATTGCGACCATTTTGGCTGACCCTAACTGGACTCCGATTTGTTTCTGATTTAGACATAGACATTATTTAACATCACATTATATACAAATTAGACTTGATACTATATCGTACGAGGCATTAACACTGTGTGATGCTAAAAAGGGGCTTGACTCAGCATAATATTGTAGTGAAAACCGAGTACCTACACTGCAACGCTGGTTTTCATTCAGACCCTTTTGAGTCAGACCCTATTTGACTAAGTGAAGAGTTCTGTTGTTGGTTTAAATAAAAACATTATTAGACCTTCCTATCTAACTGAACACGCCTAGGAAAACCAAGGAAGAAACTGTTCTAACTTGAATTGAATCCTATCCTGATTTAATGGACTAATCGACAAGACATTTAATATATTGAACATGTCAGGAAAAATTACTGTGAAAAAATACGAGTCCCGGAATCCCGAGTTTTATTCATGCACTATGTAATGTATGTACAATTAAAGGTCATTCACCCGAAATGGACACTTTTTCTCAGAACCTGATTACATATTGACTCGTGATTAGCAAAAACTCGCACTTGCAGCAAATGTTTGAACTCGAACTAATCAGTAGTCAAAGTGTAAACAGGCCATTAAGTGGAACATGCATACGTATAACCGTATCACCGTAAAATGCGATTGTACAAAATATAGCATACCGATTGCGCTCCGCCAAAAATGGCCTGAGTAAGCCACCAAGCGGACGGCTTGACTTTCAGAGGAGTGGTCGGGATTCCTAAACAACGCGAGCAAGCGGAAATATAATCCAAGTTGTAGTTATTAACTGCGAAACCGGGATATTTAGTTTGCACACCCGCATCTCATGAAAAGAACAATAATTTAGCATTACAATAAAATATACTTAAGCTATGTGAGAAATATATTACTTCTTAACGAAACAACTTATTTTATTAAATATTTTTTGTTTCGTGGTAATTTAACTTGGACGTTACCACGCTCAAATTTTAAACGATATGATACAGAGAACAAATAATATATAATGAAAAAATTAACCATTTATTTTTCCATTTTATTAACATCCAGTCGAGTTTAAACTAACTTTTTTTATATACTCTGGAATTTTAATATTGAATTAGTTAAGTTTTCTATTCCATGTTGCATACTTAAATATGTATATGTTAGCGGTCTCAGTTTTAAAGTAAAGTGCATGCGTTTATAAAATAAATGTGCGAAGTCCTGAGGATTCTTATAATTCTATATTGTATATACCTAATATCATAAATGTGAATGTTTGGATCAGTTTGTTATTTAATCAAGCAACATTTAGATACAGTTTATAGCAATCCAATATATCCCGAAAATGAAACTGCAAAGGACATTGGACATTGAATTCGAGACGCAGGCGCTGACAAATGCCAATATTTTTACAAATATGGTGTTCGCGGGGAATGGAAATAATTTTACCAGCGCAGCGTAGTCACGAGGTCGTAAAGATTAAACATGTTCTATGACCTAAGTCCATGTATTAGGTCCTTACCTATGAAATTGGCGTTTTTCATGGAGAATATTATGAAAACTGTGATTTTCATACATTGAATTTTGCGGATTATTCAGCAATGTCAAATTCAAACCCTACAAAATTTCGGCAGGAATATAGAAAAAAATTAAGCTACGTTACACAACATATCTTAATCGCTTAGAAATAATTAGCATCATAAAACTATACGTAATTGAAACACTTGAACCGGCAGCACAATAAAAGGGTGGTTTACAAGCTTTAATTTGAAACACAATGAAAAATTACATACATACATACATACATTCACGCCTTTATTCCCAAAAGGGGTAGGCAGAGCACATGAAATGTATGTTCCAGCGCCACTTTTAGCATAAATGTGGTTATAAAAGATCGACAAAATGTGATAGTGCAGTGAGTAAGTGTAAGAGTAGTAGAGTAAAATAGGTTGCTAGCCCATCGCCCACAACACCCTTCAACCAATCGACTAAGGGACCACCCTTAGTCGACTTTTATGACACCCACGGGAAGAAAGGGGCTGGTGAAATTCTAACCCGACACCACACGGGCAAAATAAAAAATTAAACCCTATTATTTTAAAAACGCCCATTTCATGTAAGGACCTAATATATGTTCACATTTATAGTATTACTAGCTTTCGCCGCAACTTCGTCTGCATGGACCGGGGTTAAAAATCCAGACTACAAACTATCTTCGTGCATATTTCATCCAAATCGGTTGCGCCGCTGAAGCGTGATTAAGTAAGAAACATCCAAACGTCCAAACATCCAAACTTTCACATGTATAATACAAAATATTAGCAGAATTAATAGGAATAGGATATGCATACACAAGTGCTTATTGGCATTGCTTCAATAACCTAAGACTTACCTTACAAACCTTATCGATTATTACCAGGTGAATAAAATTCAAATTAATAAAATTCGCAGACTTGGAAGATCCTCAGGGTGTTTAATTTCTGCCCGGGAACGATTATATAACAACCTCTTCGTGATCAGACGCACGTGAGTGTAATTAGCCAGTAGATTTAACACTCATTAAAAGATTAACTTCAACGTGTTACGTAGAGAACGTATCTCTTTCAGATAAATGTATACTTTAATTGCTTCTTCACACAAGATTTCAGCGGTACGTTTTGAACCGATCTACACAGAATGCGAAATTTCTTCCATCCCCCTCTGTTTGGTCCACACGTAGGCTGCAACCCCTACGAAAATGATCTTGCATCCCTATCTAGCAGATCCTCAGTTGGCTGGAGCCAAATCCCTTATGTAAGTCAGTACTGTTTGTCGGGTCGCCAGGGCAGTACGCACGTCGCGCGCTCCCACAATGCCGAGATACGATTCTCGATTTCGATTACTCGTGGCCAGTGAAGAACAAGGTGATTTCGAGCTTATATGAGTCGGAATAAAACAGTGATTTGCCATTTATGGTTAGTCGTAAATCTAGCGGAATTGCGTGCCGAAGCGAAATTTCTTTAAAAGTTCCGCGCTAGGATTAAAGCCAGATTTATCTTGGAGTACGACGAGATTTCGGGTATATTTTAGTACCAGCATTATGCTTAACAAAATAATCCGCGCTACGTTCCAGTTGAAACTGACTGTACGGAACGATTTATGTGAAGCAATCCCTTATTTTAAGATAAAATAAAAATAGCTCTGTAACTTAGTGTGTAGGAACTCGGGATATTTGACGTGACATTCGTTTTAAAGGCTGATAAGTGTCATTCTGTTATTAGTCAACGGGTTAATTATGAACTGGTAGAAATGCTGACGGATTTAGTGGTATAAAGTAGGCAGTAAACGACTATGAGTTGTGACATGACGCCGGGTTCAGTTTAGTCATTAATTAAAATCTCGTAGACGAATAAAAATAAGGAGTCGGTTTTAGGAATAGTAAAGTTCCGTGTTAACTAATTAAGGGACAATGAAAAGTGCAAAGAAATGACTTTATTATAAAAGTGATGAAAACATTTAAAATGGCCGGAACTCTGAAAAGGATAAAAAGGCATTCATTTTTTCTGAATGCCCTGCTTCTGTTCATCTCTATGATATACGGTAAGTGATGCATGTATTTACGTACCTATGTCGCAGTATTAAAACGGAAATAAAAGATGGATCCTGGATTTGATTTACAGCGTGCAGCGTTCTTTGCTGGAATTTATTATTAGGTAATAAGACGCTTACAATATATTAAAACGTTTTGTTTAACGTATATTGTTGGAATATAAGTATGAAAAAGTTGTTCTCCAACATATTACCATGTTGAACACGTCATGAAATGGTCCCACATTTCATGACTGTATTTTTATTAAATGTTTGTCGTTTTATGTGTGTCACGAATAAATGCTTTTCTTTCTTTCTATTTGAATTATGAAGAAAAAAAGACCGGATTGCACTCCGGGAGTGCCGGTGGAAGTGAAAACTTGAATATTAACGTTGTTGATTTTTGATATATTAGAATGGTTAGGGAATAGTGTTGCACGAATAGCTATGATTACCTGCATGAAAGTACTATCATTTATGTGGTAAAATACAATATTCATTTATTGCGCTATTGTACACAAACATGACAATTTGTATTACATTAAAAATCTTACGGTCGGCCTGTCTACGCATAATACGTAAGGTGAGACCTCACCCTACGTTCACGTGAACTGTCGCGAATTCAACAATTTTTCCCGCATCCCAAAATGTGCACAGCGTCGCTAAAGAAGTTTTCACTTAAAAAATGGTATAAAACAATTCTTAATCTACTTGTCGGTATCCGACTGCACTGGAATTTGGTATAGGTACTGATGTACAGGTCGATTCACAAGAGCTGGCGCGTAATGTATATGAAACTAATGACAGTATCATATATTTTCCACGCCAGCTCTCGTGAATCTACCTGTAAGTTCGGTGACAATGGTATCTATGGGTAACCTATCACAAGTTCGAAATATGTTTGACCGATGATTCATTTCGACCCCCCAAACAGCAGGTCGATCACGTAACGCATTTTACAGTCAAGTAAATGTAAAAATATGGGTGCGTACAAATTACTAATAAATATGTCCCATAGCTGCTATGTCAGCGGATAAAGGTTATGGTACATATTTTTGAGAAGATGAAACCGATACATATTTTTGCATTTCACCTTACGTACGTTAGGTAGAGCGAAATGTCCATTTTTATATGGAGAATTGACAGTTCGATCTACCTAACGCGCGTTCAAAACGTTACTTGAATGACCCCTCTGACCTGAGTGCTGATTGTACATTATTTCAACTCGATTAGACTCCGGGAATTTGGATCACTTTCAGAAGGATTCCTAAACAGTTATTCTAATTTATTCATTATATAACTAGCTAAATAAAGCAGTGAATTCATGAATATAAAATTCGCTAGGATGCGACATGAGTATAAAAATGATGGCTGCACAAGACAATTCCTATTGTTATACCTATGGTTAGGGTTCTGGTGGCAGTTTAGCACGAGTAATGCAGTGGAGTCACCCTTTTATATATTTTTCTTTGAATAACTGAATGATAAATCTATATTAGGTACTGTACCGGCCAATAATGTATCTTCTTTGCGTTTTAATTGTATGAACGTGAACAATTTAGGTTTGCTGATTCATCGCATATTTTACTAGTTACATGTTTAACATAATTTTTTGACGAAAACTGCAATGCAATACTGTCAATTACAACGAAGATTTTATAATATACCGTAACATCGGGGTACTTTGTCCCAAAATCATGATACCTTTTTTCGTTTCGTTTGAGAACTTTAATTCAAATGTTATTATGACTCTTTGATAGGCATAGGTGTAAAGTTGTGGATATAATCAACTCATGCACGTAAAACTTAGTAAAACAACCACTTAGTATTTTTTTATTTTTGCCAAATTTGGGCCAAAGTTGTAGTTTGAAGCGCCTTTCTTTGGCCCTCGATTTTTTATTTAGTAAAACGTATCGGTTTGCAATGAAGGGATAAAGAAACCTGTTTAGATTTATTACACATGTCAAGAAAAACATACTATCTGGATTCATTTGTATTTATTACTCTAAAAAAACTTCAGAAGACTAAACACAAAATAATAAATGGCTGTTTTTATTAAAATTTTGTCAAAACAAATAGAAAATCCTTCTAAACCTACCCATTAGAAGTAGAATTACCATGTAACTATAATTGAGTAACAAAAAATAGGAAGGTTCCTCATCAAATTATTTTACAAGGTAGGCACCTAAGTAGTTAAAAGTCAACTGTAACTAATCAGTCTTCAAAATTGAGAATCATTAGGACGTTATATCAGACTTATACGTATCTTTTAACTAAATACTAAATCAACAATGACTAAATCAACAAACAGTAAAAAACCCGTTTTTTATAAATTTAGGAACATACATTTTCTTAGGCTTTTTGTTGAGTCAACGTCTTAGACCTCACATCACTTAGACATTGCTGTAACTGTTCGTCTGTGTAAACAATGTAACGAGGACTTCCTGGCTTCCTTTTATAGGCATCTCTGTACATCTGAATGATAAAAAATATATATTTCGCTGATGGGTCAAAGATACCCGAAAACGATGGTCAAAGAATATTTTGATTTTTTATACTTCTCACAAAAATGACTTAAACCCTTTGATTGATATCACATTCGGATCCCAGCTACATATCCGTTCCGATTGATAACAATCAAACACATTAACTCACTTGCTTTCTTGGATTCGTGAAAGAGTTTTCACATAATAATTTCGCGTAGTTTACTGATAGCAACTTGATGACCAAAATGATGAATTGACCAATCAGCTTGCTTGACCAAAGCTGATTGTTTGTTAAAGTGAAACTGTTTTACCGACCGCCCATACGGTCGTCTATCGATGAGTAGCGCGAAATACATCGATAGCTCATGACCTGTGGAGTGGCGGGAAGTTTAATATTTTTCCGTGTTGGGCCAAAGTTGCCCCCTGGTGTTAAATAAGTATCGGTATCATTTATATAAATTTTACTTGTTTGCTGGAATGATTATGTATTCAAGAGCTTGCACAACTTGCACCAGGAATTATAGTTTCTAAATCTTGCATTTTATCTTCTTTCTGATGTTAAACGGTTATCAAGATTGTGAAAAGCATATACTATGGGATTTTTTTTCATATTAGCTGGCGTTATACGGTTTCTCAACTTGTGAAAAATCCGTTTATGAATCAATTTACTTGTATGAAACGAATAAATTTAACGATACATTATTCGTTTATCAATCATTTATTAATTCATTCATTCAATCAAAAATATCTAACAACGACTCTATTGCTTTTTGTTCACCCCAATGCCATCAAACGTCCCAACTCTAGTTATACCAAACACAGTGACAGGTTATGAATATGATAACCTGTCACTGTGCTTGGTATAACAATAGGTATTTTTACATTGAAAATTGGTACCCAGCAATAAATTGATCACATTTGGTTCAGGAAACCTTTTCAATTGAAAGGTCTATATTTTGTCGTAACGTAAGTATTATTCCAAAAATGACCACAAACTTCCGTTTTTATAAAGATCCGTTAAAGCTTATGTTGGTAAAAGTAACGTCAAAAAAATATATATACTGTGTTACTAAAATTTCTCAAAAAACAAAAATGCCAAGACTACCAACTAAGACCTACCTAGTACCTATCTCAACCTTGCAATTTTCTTAAGTAACTTTGAATTATTAGATTGGGTACATACCTACTTAATTTACAAGAAATACAACTCAATTATAAACGAACATAGCCCGCGCACCGACTTCCATGGAGTTTCCAGTTAATTCAATTATTTTTCTCGCTTTGTTGGAAATTCGGGAAGTTCGCGCGGAATCACAGAGTTCTGCGGAATAGTGAATAAATACGTATTTAATTCAATTCCACTCTAACTCTGAGATTTCTATTAAATCGTCGTGCCTTCGTTTTTGAGTGGCTTCTTAAAATGTAATTTGACAAGTTGGGCGCATTTAAGAAGCCGTCACGTCTTTCTTAGTAATAAGAGGGAAACGCTTGAAAAAATCGGCGAACCGAGCAGGGATTCGATAGCTGCGTTGGTTAATAAAGTGACGTGCCGCATATACCAGAAGGTTCGCTTACTCCAAAATTAAAACATCGAGTGACTCTGCACAATATGTACCTACAGTGTGAAACTTCATATTAATTGTTTCGTTAAAAATATTAATGCTAGAACATTATTGATAAAAACCAAAATCACAAAAACACACAAAAATCTATCTCAACATCTTAGTAGTATCGTTAACTGAATGTACGTCTGATATGAATCAGCATTGTGCTGTGGCTGTGCCGTATACAAGATAATACTGTTAGTGAAGGCATGAATGGTTCATATACAAATTTAGGTTTCATCCGCGCAACTGTGTGATAGAGATAGTGCGAGAGATATTAAATGCGTTGGTAGGTGAGAGAGATATACCGACCCGCGCCGCGCCCGACCCACGCCGCCGCGCACGGCCCGCGTTCGGTGTGTGGAGGCCTTTAAAGACTCGAACCTTCGTAGCACTGCATGGGTCTTAGCTGTAACAGCGAGTGTTTAAGGCTCGGTCGCGAGCAGAATCACGACACTACATGCGATAGATGCAAGATGATTGCATGATGATATTAGTAGAACGGCTCGACATGTATAAAAACGCTTGCAATTACGCTGCTGGTTACTGTGAAAACACGTAACATAAATATTAATAAGCCAGTTGCTGGTTTCTAAGAGCTAACTTAAATCTTTGCAGGTTTAAATTATTAAAGTATAAACAATCATTGGTATTTTCAGGAAATGTTAACCAAGCGAAATGGGGGTATTATGCACGAGTGGATACGCGAATTTAATCATTAATGTAGTAATAATGGAAACTGACATTTTACTCTACAGTCAGTATATAATTAGGTATCGGAAATGTTCAAGTATTTTCGGCGTACCATGGTTGTGTTACCGGAATTGAATTCAATTCAAATTCCGTTTACAACACTACGTTGCACCAAAAATGCTACAATGTTTACGATGTCTGATATTTACCTACAAGTCTTGAGTTTTAAAACCACTACACGTTAATAGCAAAAAGAATAAAAGAACAAAGAATATCTCATGCTGAAATAACGGTTGGGTTATTGTTTCTTTGCAATTGTACCTTCTCGAGTAGGCGCGTTGGCACCTTTTTCACAGTCTTAGAGCATTAAGGCGCCGTTGGTTCAGCGAAGTTAAGCGAACAGTGTTTTTGAAACAATATTATAATGCGTCTGTTTATAATAATATGGTTTTAAAAAAATACGAATAGCAATCTTCAGGCTTTTCTGCAGGGAAATCAGTGTTTAGAAACATGATTAAGCATTTTTCGCTCGATAGAAAAAAAACACGAACATAGGGCTAAAAGGGTCTAAAATACACTTAAAATATTTGTTACAAATTACGAACAAAAGCTAAAAATATTAAAATGGCTTCTAAAAATCGGCAATATCATGTTTGAGGGAAATCAGTGTTTACTTTTTTATTTATCTAAACGGCTAAAAAATTAAAATTAAAAAACATGATTTCCGCGCTTCTGAGCACGCACTTCCATCTCGCTCACGCTTATGCTCAGTGAGAGGGAGAGAAGACCATGAACCTACGGCGCCTAAAACCAACAGGAGCGGCCATGTGTCATTTTCTATACAAAAAAAGTCTGCCGATTTTTGCGGGGGAGGGGAACATCAAATGTATGCGTAACGTGAAAATAGCTACGTCAGATAAACTTCAGTCCATACAATGTGTATGACCACTGGTCATATATTTTTAGCAGAGGGGAACGCCTGTCAATGGCCGCTCCGGTTGGTTTAATGCTCTAAGTTCACAGTCCTCCCCACATATAACCCACAACAACTAAAAAAAGCCAAAATGATATGCCTCTAAAATAACCACGTGGTAGATTTCTATGAAACACGCCTTTCAAGTAAATTATACTCTCATGATTTTTTAATTATAATATATTCTATTTACTAAGCGGGGGTTAACCGTTTTAAGAAATGAAAAACAGTAAAGTAAATAAATAGAAGTCATCTTGTAATCAAAGGTTATCAAGCTCGACGGTAATAAAATTACTAAGCGGGCGAGATCATGTACCTATTACTTAGCTACAAATAAATGAACAATATTATCAGTATTTTTCACAAAGTCAAAAATTACCGCCTGCGTCCCTGTTTCCAGTTATGAAAGCACTTACTAGGTTTTTTAGCCTTTAACAACCGAAACACCCGACCTCATTTTTTGCAGACAAAAACAAAATCGTGATAACATTTGTACCCGTGAACTCGTAAAATATTGCTTTTTACTCAGAAAGTCTCAGTCAAATAGTAAAATATACGTAAATCAAAATAAGGTAATATTACCTACTGAAAAACTCAAAGAAAATAGTGCGCGACAAAAACCTGTCTCTTTTTTCGCCACAATAATTCTTTTGGGTCGACGGTTGAAGCAAGATAAGGTTTCGCTGCCATCATATTTAAATACAGAGCAATGGTGATCAAGCGCTGGGCTCCTGAGTTGGGCCCAATTACTTATTCTGTGCCATACTAACGCGCCTATTTGCGCTCTCTTACCAGAAAAAACAAGTTCCGTCTTGTGGAAGATCGCCCTGGTACGCTGGGCAGTTAGCTTGTATGCCATCGATGTGGTATAAAAAACCTCCTTGGTTTAAATCTGACGAGGGAGACACAATTAAAGTAATATGGGTACTAAGTGTAGGCTCTATGTCTCTAAATGCGTTGTGAAGTCCTTTACGAGCACGTGTGATGATATAGTACATTGTGATATAAGTGAGGTATGTTGATAATTACATCAGAGGCGGAATTGTTCACGCGAACCGCAGGTTTCTTTTTGTTTTTTTTTTCTCATAACTACTTATTTGGAGATCCCTCCACTCTGTACACATGAACGCAGGAGCGTCCCAATGGGACGCGCCCGGAGAAAACCGCAGGTGAGCGTGATAAGAGAGCCGAGGATGTAATTATCAAAGCCCACGCGTCTCATACGACGTTTTTCAACACATTTTACGAGGGAAAAATAATTTTCATAAGATGAAAATTTTATAGGCTTGCTAAGTTATTTTCTTTACTTTATGATGACAAGAGGTATTGCACACGCCAAAAATCCAGTGGCGTCAATTCTATTTATCACTTTTCTAGTCACCACGAGTCAATTTTTGATAAAAACCAAACACGCATTAACAATGCTTCCAAATATTTGTGAAATAACCTATAATGGCGCGCAAAAGTTTTTTTTTGTGACGTTTGCGCAGTGTGCGCGCATGTGTTAGGCCAGACTTCGATTAAGTCTCTAAACAGCCAATACAAAATAAAATAAATGTTTACGTTTTAAAATGTTATCTTTATTAATTCATGTAAAATGTTATCAAAGGTGAATTGTTTTACTAAATTAAACTTTTCTATATCATATCCAAAAAGAAATAGTCAATTAATTAACAAAAAGGATTTAATTTGTTTAGTCGAGTTAGAATCCATTTGCCGAGACCAACAACCTGGTCTTACAACCCGGTTAATTTAAGAATGCACCGTGTTCATGCATACATCTTGCTGCAAAGTAGGTAGGAATATTATAAAACCCGCGTGTTTAATACGCAGGATTATGAGCTTAAAAGCGACATAGAGGTACGTTACGAGCAAATGTGTTGAAATAGTACATTATTGCCGTGGCCGGGAAGGAGGCAATTGCAGGCTGAGTATTTGTTTAAACGGAAGAGCTTGCGAGTCCATTTAATTATAATACGAATCCTGCAATTGCCATTCCGGCTAAGGCTAATATAGTGCTTTTCTCTAAAATGGGGGAACAAAAAATACTAAATTGAAATCAAGCTTTATTATTATTATATTCAGTTTGTTTACGTGCCACTTAACGTTTGGGAGAACGATTTAGGTACTACATACTATTATTTATTACCTTTGTAGCTAGGTATCGGTTGTCCGGAGCTTCATTTAAGAACTGCGTAATATTTTCTGCAGTTAATACGTTCGATTTCTTGCTCTTGAAACCGTCGGACCGTCAAATTCGAGAAAGTTTTGATGTTTACGTTATGTTTGATATTCATTGTGAATTTTGGCATTGAATATAATGCCCACAATGTTGATGGCATTTTACTTTTGGCGAGTTCACTGAAATAAGCTGAAATATGCTTTCTGAAAAGTTGGAAACATTCTTTGCTTCTCGCCACAACATAAAATTATCGTAGGTTTTCATATATTTCTCTTTTGACTTTACTGGAAACAAATTATTGATTACGAGATTCCCTTCATCCCTCAATTCCTCAGGCGTACACTCCATTTCTTTGTCGCTTGAACACATATTACTCGTATTTATTTACATAAACTTTGAATATCGTTGCACAACGTGAAAATATTTTCGATTTCCCGCGGTTTTTTTTTAACAGAATCGGAAGTGTATTTTTCCAGCAAAAAACCGCAAACTATTTGAGACACATACAAAAACGTCGTGTTTGCGACAGAAAAATACGAGTTGAATTGCCTAAATACGAGTTGTGCCGTCTTTTATAAGGTGCGTTGGGGTAAGTTGAAAAACGGTGTAAGATAAAAAACCGTCTGTGACACCCTATCCTTTGCACATTTTTTTATCCTGGCAACTTTCACGAAGACGCCATTTTATTGTCCCCCGCCTCTCAGTCAGTGCCGTTAGCTCAGTGAGTGTGCACGTGTATGGTTCGAGGTTCTTTTCGACAAGGTGAATATTTCGATGTTAAATCTACATTTTTAATCTTACCCCATGCTGTGTAACTTCTTTAACAATTAAGCTAGAAACATTTTGTGGAGATATATATGCCTGTTCTTGTTATTTTGATTAGCAATTAACGTGGACATCCAACATCTTTCTTACTTTTCGAGATTTTATTCCTTTCAATCTTGCACCGACTGATTTTACTGGGGTAAGACGGTAATATACTTGTTTTCATCTTACGCCACTTTCAAAATTCATAGTAACAGAAAGTGGTTCTCAAAATGTAGAGAGAAGTATAACTACTGTAATGCTATCAACTGACCAAACGAAATGGAAATTAGGAGAAACAATTGTTTTATAAGCGGTTTTGGCGTAGTTGTAGCGAATGGTGCTTATTAAGATATTTTTTTGGTATGGGTCACCGTTTGCAAGTTATTAAAAAAAAACTAATTAACAGACTTCTGTACGTATATACCAACTTCGTTGGATTGTTGCAACTCGAATCCTAGCTTGGGGGAAATTGATAGTGAAATAACTGTTATAACGAATATTAATATATATTCGTATCTTAGTGTCTTTTTAGTATCTTCGTATAAACTTTGAAAGTTTTATATATTATATGTTCCATATTACAATATTTGACTTTCTGTTGTTAAATGTTTAACACTAGAAACATTCAAATTTTATGTCTTTTTTTGTCGAAAACTGGGAAGTATCAGAATGTGGCATTTTTCGTGAACCTTAGTCTTATAAATAATTGTATTATTACGACGTGATAGCTTATTTGCAATTATTAAAAAAAAGCTGTATTTGATTGATTCTGTCGTGAAATACACAAAATGTTTGAACATTTCTATAGTTTTATTTATTTATAATATTTCACAATATAAGATTAAATGTACTTTACAATCTAGTGAACAAAAATTATTTATTACTCTAGGCGTATAATGGAAACGGGACAGTGGTAATAACAGCCTAAATATATAAGCTCCATGTGTTTCTATCGAACTATAAAAAAACGATATTTAATTTATCTTGTATTTTACCCGCAGGTATAGTCGTTTTTAGGGTTCCGTAGCCAAATGGCAAAAAACGGAACCCGGATAGATTCGTCATGTCTGTCTGTCTGTCTGTCCGTCAGTATGTCACAGGCATTTTACTCTAAAACCATAAGGTGTGTTTGAATAAATAATTAAGGATAGGGTGTATTTTGTTAACCGCTACATAGTTTTGTAATGAAATTACTAAAAAAGATTTTTTTTAGGGGTGCACCCCATACATAAAACTGAAAGTCAAAAATTATTTTTTCATTGCAAGCCCACTTGTGGTACATCAATCGACAGGCCTTTCAAAATAAATATAAAGTTTCTAAGCAATTTTTTGGATTAAGTGAATAGAGTCGGAGATAATCGCCCCGAAAGTGACTAAAATTGTCTCTAATTTTTGAACCGTGTATTTTAAAAATATGAAAAAATCATGCTCATAGGGATTATAAAATTCTACCAGCGAAATTAGTTTTTAACAAGATCGGTTCAAAGGTTTTCGAGATATTTATAAAAAACTGCGTTGCTTAAAGAAAAGGATATAAGTGCCATAAGTTTTCAGTAACGATATGACCTTTTTCATGTCAGACCCATCATACCCCTAGCAATACCCCTGGGTGTAGGGTGGGACTGAACCATACCACCGTAGTGCTGTGCACTATATTATGCTTTATAATATCTATCCCAAAAGTCCTATTACCGTTATCAGTATCACGCAGTGTAGTTGAAAAAGTTAGACTACCGTTATCTGTACGAGTAGGTAACCTTTGATTTAGTATATAGAACTAGATGCACAATGTCAAACAAATATGCCAAGAAATGTGCCCCAGAACATGAACGAAGAATACTCTGGACAGGCTATGGTAATAATAATACCACGTGCGAGCGAGCTGGTAGCATACAAATCTCTATAAGTGTGACAGAAAGGGGAATATCATTCAATGTCTTTGTCATAGTTCCACTTTTTAGGGTTCCGTACCAAAAAAGTTACTAAAGGAACCCTTATGGTGCGACTCCGTCCGTCTGTCTGTCTGTCACAAAGTGAAATATCTCACGAACTACATAAGGTATCAATTTGAAATTTGGAATGGTTTTAAATGAGTCATCCACGTGCATGGAAAATGAAATTTTTTAACATATATTTTAATTTTCCATGAAATCTTACGAATATGAGGAGGGGGCAAAAAAAAAATTCAACTATTGGGTCAAGTGGGGTATCATTTGAAAGGGCTTGAGTTGCACATTTTGAAACAGTTTTTTTTTCTACACGGGGAAAATTTTGATCTATGAAGGAAAATGTAAAAAAAAATACCACCCCCCCCCCCCTTATCTCCGAAGTTATTCAAGCGAAAAATTTGAAATAATTACTTGTGAATAAGATAAACATAAATATTACGGGAAATGTTTTCTTTTTTTCTGTATCTAGCATATTTTTTGTTTTATTTACAAAAATCATTTCCTAGTTAAGTTTGCAATTTAATCAACTTTATAAGTATTTTTTTGTTTTGAAATACCTATAAGACTATAATAGACATACCCTAATTTCAAATTAAAAAATAATAATCGAGATCGGTACACGTAATAAACAATAATCGCTAAAACACCAACATACATACTAAGCTGATTGCCCTTGCACGTTAGTACCAAATGGGGCCGATAGACAGCGCTGACCCCATTCGCGTTGTTAAGATTTTTCTAGAATGAATGGAGTTGGGACGGGTATATTTCAATAGCAGGTCAAAAAAAATCGCGATTCAATTGTCTTGGTAGTTTGATGGTGTTGGTGTAAAAGTTACTAGTTGTTTGAAATTGAATTCTGTTGTGTTGGGTTATAATAAGTAAATAATTTAACAAATATTGGGACATTTACCTTTACCTTGAGTTAATTGCTAGTTTGTACGGAACCCTCGGTGCGCGAGTCGGACTCGCACTTGACCGGTTTTTTATAAAGAGAGTTCGAGAACCGTTGTCTACTTGGCCTCAAAGTGGGGTAAGATTGAAATATTATTTTGCAGCAGGTAACATTTTTGGCGATAATAACGGTTTTATTTAAATGTGAAGTGACGTTTTAAACTACTGGTGTTGCTATAACGTTCAATATATGTCAAATATACCTACGACGCCTGTACATAATTTTAAAAACTATATCCATCTTACCCCGTTACCCTTTCATCTTGCCCTATGTTTTTTTTGTTATATGTGTATTTTTATTACAACTTTTTCAGTACTAATAGCAATTATAACTGCATTATTTTTATTTAAGCATACAATTACTGGGTGGGTAGGCCCCCGACAAGGTGGACTGATGACCTGGTAAAGGTTGCGGGAGTCCGCTGGATGCGGGTGGCGCGGGATCGGTCACTTTGGCACTCTTTGGGGGAGGCCTATGTCCAGCAGTGGACGTCTTTCGGCTGATATGATGATGATGATGATGATACAATTACATATCTCTACTTTTCCAAAAGCATTGTCATTTTCATTTTCAGCAGGTTCTTGAACCCGATCCTGATATCATTCAAACATTGAAGCTTTTTAAAGAGCATTGGTTATCTCGCCTAAAACTCGTTTGATCTTACCCCAACGCACCTTATGCCAGTTTCTTCTTTTTAAAAAATTTGGTACTCGACAAATAAAGGAATTTATATATAACATTCCAGGCGGCCTGCTATGTTTTTTATTTTTTAATTTAGATCAGACCGTACTTTACACTTTACCTTCCAATATGTTTGTAGCGCGTTATGTTCACTTTGCGGGCCATTTTTGATAAAACCATTTTTCAATCTTTAACCATGATATTTAATGCCTTTTTTACATAAATGGGTTGTTTTAAAATATTTCGTTGAGGTACAAAGTAACAGCTATTAAATAAATTACTTATCTACTACGTATAGCCAAAATCATAGTAACAATTCAATCTACTCCCGTCAGTCACGCACGATTGTGTCTAAAATTCGATTATGCGCGTGCAGGTGACATGTAATTTTGTAGGTTTGTCAAAGATTAAAGACAAAAGGTCGCAACCTTTTTTCTTTAATATTTGGCATATGTTTGGTATAAAAAATGCACGCAGTACCGTAAAATGGGGTGAGTAGGGATCGCGAGGAGAGCTGGGTTATGAATGGGGAGAGAAGGGATGAAAGGGGAGGATTTTAAGGCTACTGTATAATGTATTCCAATTTAAAATGAAGCAATAGTAATATTATATCCCACAATCTTCCAAAATCACCTTTGTATGAAATCCCATCTCACCCCAACTACGAGGGACTACGGGGTGAGGTGGGATTTCGTGTTTATCGTTAAAGTTATGAAATGGAACTGCCCAAAATCATTTAAAAAAAAACTGAATTTTGAATGTCAGTTTTGTCCCTACTTACCCCGTTTTACGTACTAGATTTATTTTGTAAATGTGGAAGCGGTTACATTACACACGGCGACTTTTTGCAACAATACAAAAGCGATATAGTAAAGCAGTGACGGGTAGTTTCAGTGTCCGAGAGGGTCCTTCCAGAACACGTCGGGAGTTCAAATACCGCGATCCATCCGCCTATTGGACACGCGATCGAATTTTGATTAATGCATTTATTATATTGTAAAATGACGTGAGTAGGTAAGTTTGCTTCGTTTTAGGGTTCCGTATCCAAAGGGTAAAACGGGATCCTATTACTAAGACTCGCTGTCTGGCTGTCCGTCTGTCTGCCACCAGGCTGTATCTCAAGAACCGCGATAGCTAATAGACAGTTGACATTTTCACAAATTATGTATTTCTGTTGCCGCTATAACAACAAATACTAAAAACAAAATAAAATAAACAAACGCCCAAACAACAAACGTGATTTTTTTGCCGTTTTTATGGATAATGGTACGGAACCCTAATAGAAATAATAATATATCTAAATGACAATTATTTATTTATTTATTTTTATTTGTACTTGCATGTAGTATATATATATATGTATTACATACGTCTGTACACGTGTTACTTGTTTGTCAATTTTTTTGTTCCTGATCTCAACTCAATTGCTCAAAGGTTAACTGGAAGAGATCCCTTACAGGGATAAGTTCGCCTTTGCACCGATTAAACTTTTTTCGTCTGTATTTTTACCTGTGTCTTGTGTACAATAAAGTATACACATACATAAATTTTTAACTAACGTAGTTACGTAGGTACGATGCGTGATCGGTTGACTCAGAAACACTATTGACGCATGGGATACAGAGTGGATACAGATTTCTATCTCAGACGTATTCTGATAGAAAAATATCATAACAAGACTGCTGACCCGGGCATTAATATGTAGATTGTAGGTAGGTGTATCGGCTGGCTGTTTTTAGAAAACAACAGGGAGTGAATCGTTAGTTTTGTAATAAGCACTGCGGCTACTAAGCCTGCTAACGGAATTATCCCTAAATTGCTCGAAGCATTGAATTGTAGAAAGCATCTTTCAAGACATTAATAAATAAAGACTGGTTGGCACTTGAAACTCAACCTTTTTACCCGACTGCCGAATGAGGAGGGTTATGTTTTTCGAGCGTATGTATGTGTGTATGTGAATCTGTTTTATTCTTTGGCACGCCCTGCAGCCTAAACGCGTTTGACGGATTTCGACATATGAGGTGTCGTTGGATTCCTCTTAATTGTGGGAGTGACATAGGCTATATTATTTATTTAACTCCGTTTGGTTTTTTGAAAAATCTTTTAATTTCACTTGTTTCATTTATTTAATAAAATAAAGTAAATAAAGATTAGGGGACAATCTTACACAAATCAAACTAGTTAATAGTTTTTTTTAATTTACAAAACAAAACCAAAAGACAGCACTTAGCAACATACTAAGACATCGGAATGACGGTGACAAACTGAAACTTTCCAAGTTAAATTCAAGCTTAATATGTAAAGTGTCACAGAGCAGATTAGCGACGTGCCTGGCACAATGAAATTCCCGCTCGGGTAAGTTTCGGCAAACTATTGTTCTAGGATTGGGCCATTTCCCCTATTCACTAGCGTATTGTACTTATAATTGTAGGTATATCTGTGACGGACAGCTCTAATGCGTTATTGTTTTGTTTAAGGTCAGGTTAGGGTACAATTTGATAAAAGGATATATTACTTACGTATTTTGTTAATGAACACTAAATTAGGAGTTCCGTAGAATAATGTTCCTTAAAGCGTATTACAATAGCGTACCTATGTAATGTGATATTTCGAATATGTGAAAATACACGATAAATACTCCTTGACATTCATTTTACATAATGCTGTTCGAAAAATAAACGTTGAGTTTAGAATAAGGCATATGTGTAGTGTCCTTTATGGTTTTATTTTTTAGTATTTAACTGCGTGGATTGGTTTCAGATGTAGTTAACTGTGAAGGTGGTTACTATAGTCTGCAATTTAATCTCAAGATCAAAGAGCAATCTAGCCATATCTTCCACGCTAATACCATAATTAATGACTATTATATTACCATTTTTACTTGTCCTGTCGGAACTATAGCTAAAAAGTAATGACGATGAAGGCTCGTATAAATTAAACCATTTAAAATCTGATTAAAAGACTTATTTAGGAATCAAGGTTCTATTCAAAGAAAATGTAGGTATGGCTTAATTTAATGAATACGTATGTCAAACGCATTCCTTTTTAAGGGCATGGAAGCTCTTAAATACAGGGTAAAATTTGCTTTTAATTAGAAGAGCTCTGATATGTAAACCTTATTGAGCATTTCAGTAGAAAATGAATACGTATTATTATTGTTATTGCGGTTTCATAATTTTAATTAAGTTCATGTGCTTTTGATATTGAAAGACGTCTTTGAATGCGTTATAAAAAACAGTGACTTACTAGACAGCACTTCTGCGCTAGGTATATTATTTAACTTTCATGATCTCTATTCAAACAGTTCATTTTTGTATAATACTATTACAATTATAGAAAACAACTATAAGTCAATCAAAACATATTTTTTTAATGCGATGGCAGCTTAAAGATTCCAACATAATGAAATTCAATCATTATCAAATATCGTCATTTAATACACTGAACGTGTTGAATATTGTACCTATTTCACCCGCGAGCATCTTCAGGGTATTCACCATGGCTGGTGCACAAGGCAGCCAAGCGAAGCGGTATGCGAAGAATAAATCCACCAATGGAAAGAGATGCGTTAGTATGGGTAGCAATAATAATGCAGATTTTTTGGATTTGGCCCTCAGGGCTCATTTACATAAGTCGTTACAGTCCGCGACCCGCTTACAGGGGCACGTGTTATCCTGTTTTCCCCTTTAACAAAGACAAGGATAGCACAAGCAAGCAATAATTATTATAATATTATGTATCTGATAATAACTACGGTGATTGCTAATTCGTGATCAGGTACCAATTTTTCCTACTTTATACAAATCTGTTTATGTTTTTCAAGTCTTCAATGATCGAGAGCTTGCACGGAAAAATAAATGAGTCAATTTTGTTTTCAAAACTATCTCAAAAGTATATTTCATAATTTTGGATTGGATGTTAGATGGATGATTGGATGATTTTTACTTCAATATATTATTAACTGGAAATATTGGTTATCCGTCTGACAAGCAAACATAATTTGTGTATGATAGGTACTCGGTGGATAGGCCTGTCTTGGACCATGTACTCGTAATCACTAGGCTTGACTTTGAATATTAAGTTTAAATCTGTTTCATATTTCTCTTCCACACTTCTATGCGCGCTTTGTTGAATCGAAAGGTTTCAAACAGGGCGGCAAATACCAAGGCGATTCCGATTTATTACGTTGAGTCAAATGAAACTACTTGTCCGACAAGCCCCAATTTCCCGGCCTCTGCAATTGTACTTCGACGTTAAAACGCCAATTTGCGTAGCTGAGAATTATTATGTAACATCATAGGTACCGTTCTCACCAGTAAGGTCTGTAATAATAGAGGTATTAATTTCAAGATTAAACTTAACATTGCGCTTCATTCTCGGGGGATACACGATACATTGTATAGCAGAATTACGTCATATTCAGTTTCTGAAGCCATTAATCCAGGGATGGATTTACTTTATGTCTCAAGTCGATGATGTTAGAAACAGGGATATGTTTTATGGCGTAGTTTATAATGTAACGATGGAAGCCTGACTCACTGTGGCAGGTATCTTACGTATCAGTTTATACTTGTAGTAATATTCTCGGACCAACAATTGTAGTCATTTCTGAATTTCAGCGCTTCTGTATTCACATACCAAGCATAAGTGCTCATTGGTTTAAATATGGGCACATAAAAAGATTCACATGTTTAGTATTTTTAATACGTTATAAAATTGGACTCCAAGTCGGTTAGTTAACGAATTGTACGTACGCCAGGTAGATCTAAATATCACTTTTTGTACATATGAAAAGCTTGTAAACTTTCCTAGCGTGCGTTTGAGAAGTTACGTGATCACCCTGTGATTTTAACTAGGTTCGTCTTACTAAAAATTACAATAGAGTAAAAACTGAACAAACTTCTAGAGAACATTTCTAATAATCTTATTAAATTTATATACTATCTCCCTCACTAGTGCCCACTTTATCAACAAAGATTGTCCTGACGGCACACTATAGTACGTGAACTCTGAATAAAACATGATATATGTTATCAACTCCTCTTTCATGTAAATGTAGGACAATATATGAGCCAGCACATACCTTAGGCAAGCATAATGACACATCCCAGATTATGATAATATTGTCCATTCCGAGCAAGTATTTCTCCAGAATTTGAAATGGCTAATTTATTAAGGGTGTTACAGGTTATAATAAGATTATGATTAGTTGAAAATCGAAGAAGTTACTTGATTTTCACCTGTTTATACTTGTAAGTCAGTGGCTCTGTGTGCATTAGAACTCACGAGCCTTTTTTTTTTCAAAAGCACTTTTTGTTCTTCTGTACCTTACAAAAAAAAAACCTTTATGTTATTATTTTCTCTATGAGTGTTAAAATGTGTTGTTACGCCGTGGAATCACCGGGTGGTTCCATCGGAACTCCATCGCTGGCCACTAGGTCAACACAATGCTGTGATGGAACCATTTCGTGGCACTGTTTGTTATTTCTGTATGATGATCTATTTGCATGTATATACGTTGTTGCTATGAATAAATGTTTATTCAATTTTATTCAAAAATTTGTATACGTAATTAAAGAACCTGCTCACAAAATTTCACGAGAATCGGTTGAGTTATGTGACTTATAGAGGAGAAGAACAGCCGGACAGCCGGACATACAAAAATAATTTGGCCCAAGCTGAAACGGAGATCGTCGTTCGCTTTGCTCGCTATTACTATATTGGGGTTTTGTGTAGTTATATGTGCACGCAAACAAATAGGTTTATTTTGGTTCTTTTATAATTTAAGAACTCCTGAAACTTCATTGTTTAAAAAATATTGGAATTTTTAAGGGGTAGTCCTGCTTTTGTAACGTTTGCACATCTGTATTGTTACCTAATTTTAATAATTTAACCATTCGTTCAGATTTAAATATTTATCAGATTAATATTCACTGGCTGAAATGATGAATAATTGTATTTTGTTTCCTATAGGTTCAATAAAGAACTGCTGATTCAAATGAGTGCATTTAAATTAGTGAGGATCGGCTGTTTGTGCATGTTTCACTTTAAACTACTTTAGCTTTTCTAATAAAAGAGTCGGCAATTCACAAACTCGCTAGGCCTCAACTTCATAGATTTATGATTTCGCGTTCCATAGTAAAATTATACATGATTGTGGATGTGTTTATTTAGTTATTTGATTTTAATTGAATACTTATTACTTAAGTAAACATTCGCATAAGTAAATACTAAATACCTACACGATTCTTTGTTATTTCGATTGTTTATGGGAAGAGCGTGATAAAAAACGTGTATTCTATAGGTAAAAGAATTTTTGCCCCGTTCTACAAACACAGAGCTAACCTTTGAACGGAAACATGCAAAAAGAAACAACGTCAGCAACGTAAATTACGCTGTCACTACGTCACACTCACACACAACCCTCTAATAGAATAGAGTAGATATAAAACATGGCCCTCGCCTCAGTGGACCGTGACGTTTACTTAGGGGAGCCCAACTTGCAAAAAGTTTGGATAATAAAGCTCCAGTAGGTTGACGCCGCATTAGCATACATTATGGTAATGTATCGGTCAAGAAGAGATGTGCGAGGAATGTGACACTACCGTCGAGGGTACATGTCCTTTGTAGTACGAGTATTACTTTACGTATCCCTCAGGGTAATCACGTCACGTTTCGAACGCGTGTTAGGACAATGCAACTGTCATTTTTCCATATAAAAATTGTCATTTAGATCTACCTAACGTGCGTCAAATGCTTTGCGTGATCCACCTGCTGGTGTAAGACTTATATACTATAAATATATTTAAGTACATATCACTTCATTAAATTATATCCTACTTATAATATTGTAACTGCAAAAGTTTGGATGTTTAGATATTTTGTTTCTCAATCACGCTTAAACGGCTCCACTGTGGATGTGCACGAAGATAGCTCATAGCCTGGATTAAACTTTGGGATGTTTTTTTTAGCAGAAAGCTAGTATAAATATAATTACAGTTTTCTAATACATGCTTCGGGTTTAAGCCTACTAATTAACATAACAATTAATACATTCCCAACATACCTATTTCTAGAGTCATCAGTTAGATAATCATTTAATGTGTAATAACATTTATTTATTTAGTACCTATTCTTTAAAATTCACTTTTTGTACTCTTGTAGAAATTGCGTCAGAATCTCATCTAACAATAGTGTTCCAGTTGCAGAGTATCATCAGCGCTGCCAGGCGCAGAGATCATAAAGGACAAACCTACAGCAGGGCAGCCATTACCCGTAAATTTATTTTGTACAATAGCAGCGATCACAAAGAGCAGACTTTACGACGGCGGTCGTTTTTGTGAAGTCACTGGGGTTTGGAACGTAGACGCGTTCGGGTTGCTCTAGTTTCTATAACCTAACAATTTAAGGTCTTAAGACGAATGTAACCCTCAAACTTTCGTCTCGCTTGCTCTCTAAAATGTAACTTCAAAAAACGTTTTGGTTAATTGTGCTCATTGGCCGCGCTCGGACAACGACGGGCGGGTAGCTAGTACATAATCTATACTAATGTACCTGTATACAGGGCGTCCATGGTCTTCCTTTTATTTCTGACACTAAGTTATTTAGCAAAAAATAATCCTTATGTTGAAGCCTTTCGATCGGTATGATAAAGCTACAGCGTAATTTTTTTCTCGTGTAGCGGGTTCGATTCCCGGTTCAACCATATAATTATTTAAAAATCTATGAATGCAGTTTAAATTGATTTTTAAATTAATATAATGTTTTCTTTCAGTAAAATCTTCCATCTACAATATTCAAGGTACTTTCCCTCCATGTGGCATAGGCGTGGGACGCCCTGTATATAAGTGGCCAACTTTCTGACTATATTGCTTCGTCTGTAAGAGGGAAACTAACTTATCCGTTTTCCTTTTTCTTCAAAGGCATAAATCCATATCATCCATTTCAAAGACTAGCTGCAACAGCGACGTACATATTCTTTACTGTGCACCTAAATTTCAATTTGGCGCGGAATCAGCGGAAGTGGGGTGGCATGCATACAATGCTGCATGCATGCTGTTTAACCTTATTTTTATGTAAAACTGCGTGTGCACTATATAACGTTGAGCCTCAATTTAGTGTTTGGTAGGTACTTATGCAAAACATCCTGTGACATTAGTGTATTAGGTATGAAAAACCCCCCCCCACATTCATGGAGTTCGAATAGAACTTTTTCTTTAATTTTTTTAAATATGTACAGTGCCATCAGATATACCGAAGCGGCCAAAGTGCTCACAAATATCTGAACACGTCTCCATTGTCGACGCATTACAGACGTGTTCAGATGTTTGTGAGCACTTTGGCCGCTCCGATATATCTGATTGCGACTGTACCTCATGTCTATTTGCACAGATCACCTTTCTTAAGTTTTTTAGCAATAGCGTATTTATCTGTTAGTGGAGCGTTGACAACTGCAATAAGAGCTTTTAAAAGTATTCTTAGACGAAAGTTATACACGACGATAATCAATAAATACGTTTTTCCAATTCAATTCTCATACGTATCAGTAACGACTTATCGACTACCTGCGAAGTGAGATTTTTTGCTCAGAGCTACTAATACTTATTGTGGGCATTATTTTTACATATGGTGGGCATGAACAAAACACGGCCTTACACGTTCTCATCCTTAAACCCGACCCACATTGAAAAGGGTCTCTCTGAAATGGATCATGGAATGGAAAGCGTGCGACTAATTGTCTCAGTCTAATGCACCCCCGCAGCTTCCGTCTTAGTTCCGCCTCCATTGTCCCGTTTGTTTCTCTTTCTTTCATTTCCGTCCCTTTGTTTTTGCTATCTGTCTTTATTTACCATTTTTAGTTTCACGGTGAAACTGCTTTTCATTTTACTTTAGTTGGGCTTCAAAAAATATATATAATTCGTATAATAACTTGTGCTCTTCACATCATTTGCCCTTATTCCAACCCAGGACCAATAGCTTCGTAGACGGGAGTACCTATTAACAATGAAGATAAAGTGGTCGTCTAAACATATGTATTTACTATTATTTTAGTACTTGTGCAACATAGAATTATTAATTGTGCCATCCCACTGGGGGAAAGTGGGATGACACAATGGGACAATTGATAATTCTCGCACAAGAGCTGTTTTACCCCCGCGCAGTTAATTATCTTCAGGTTGAACCTTAATTATAGAGATACTAAGAGCTCCATTATAATACATGCTTGACATGATGACTTCAGTCGTGTTATTAAAAATAAACGGAGATTTTAGAGCTCAAAGGATCAAAAATAACATACTAATCAAAGCGGGAATCCAACCGCATCGGGGGAAACGTCATACGTCAGAATAAACGGTTTAATAGAACCAACGAAACCAAATGAATGGACACAGAAATTGGTTTTAAATAACCAAATTGCTTTATTTCGCGTCGTGGGTTGTTTATCTTTAGTTGTTGACACGTTTCGTTTTTCATAGTATTTTTTGGGTTTCACAAACGAAAGATGCTAATTCAGAACTCGACAGAATCCAAGCACTTAATATCTTGATATAATAACACAATTTACAGTAAGTAATACAGTATTCATCCTTAAATTCTTCCGCGCGAACACCCCTATCGGTCACAGTATAGAAAAGTGGGGGGGGGGTATTATTTAGGCACTTGTCCCACCAAGAGCGAGGAAGCGATTAGCTATCGGCGATTTTCTCGCCCAAGAAACGAACAAGACATAATCGCTCCCGTGTAAATAGAAGAGAGAGATATATTTATAGTTCATCGTTGACTGTTCACACTGCCGGCCAGTACTCTCTCTACACTACTTGATCGCAGCGATAAAAGCTATCAACGATGAAACAGCGGTACTCGGCGATGAATGCTTGGCGATCAGAGCGATCATACAACTGAGCGAGTGGTACGAGTAATCGCCCGTCGCACTCGAACACTCGCTTATAGCCGAGCGACAAAACTATCGAAACTACACACTCGCTTCTCGCCGCTCGCCCACTCGTTTCTATAGTTTCTAGTTCTACTCGTTTATCGCTCGTCGCCGGCGGTGGGACAAGTGCCTTAGGACTGCATACTTTTCATTGTAAAACTTGCAAGCACTATTTTTGCAATGCTGAACCATGCTTCACTGTGGCAACTACGTTCTGTCCTACGAGGCACACGAAAGTCTATATTGTATGACAATTCAGCAGCATCTATAAACTTGTCGATTGTTTTAAGTCAGCACAGGAGCGTCTGAGTGAAATTTCGGTCGGACATTACTTTCTTCCCTTTAAATCCCTTTGGAGATGATTTTCGGTATTTTCGTGAGTTCCCATGACTATAAATAAAAATAAGATAAAGGTAAATTGACAAAGATTACCGGTTACCAAAAACTGGACTGACAGAGTGCCTTTCATAAAACATGGCTTACATAATCAACCACATAATAGAATGATAGATTAATTTTTCGGCCTTGGTGAAAATACATTATTCGGAAGGCATTTTTCATAACTTTAGGAAATGCCTCACTAAATTTGGAACAAGTCACAATGGTGGTTTAACATTTTTTGTGCAAATCTAATGTAGTGTTAACGCGTCCGGGTGAGCATCGGGCAGGACAATAGACGGGTCTGAAAGAACCAACTGAATACGATTAAGAATGTATGACAAGTCCTATGATTTTTTATTTAGATAAGTACCGCGAAGTAGTCTCTATCTTCATTAAAAAATGGTTTTTTATTTCATAGATACGGAATGATAACGTAGACAGCCTTCAAACGATTTTTATTCCAAAAGAATACGTATATGTAAATAAGCAAATAAGACTCGTGAAAAGATCTCTGTATATATCCAATGAGCGATTTTTAATGCTTTATATGAATTACTTTCACAATCTTATATATTTGTATTTTAAAATATGCAAAACAGACTAAGGACTTGAGTAACTATCTTAGATATTGAGATATAGGATATCTGGTTACCTGGGCGAAGCTACAAGGCAAGCAATCAAGCGCTGCGGTCACTAATGAACGGATGGCCTGTGGACAGAGGCTCACCGCTTCCATCGTCAGCTTAGCTTAGGCGAGCCCTAAGATATCCACATAAATAAGTTTTCTCAAAAATGCTATGTAATGTTGTCATAACATCGCTAAAAAGACTACAGTAAGTGGAACATACCGAAGTTATTCGAAGTGTCCAGCAAAACGCGAGATTTTAAACTGGGAATCAATATTTATCCAGTAAATAAGTAATTCCTATTACGTATCATGCGACACCGACCTATAGAAAAACTAAAGATTTGAGGGCAATGAGGTCGTATATGAATTTTAAAAGATAATTTATCACCTTGAACGTTATTTTATTTCTAATAATATATCCTTATTTAAAGTACTTATACTTTTTAATATGCATACTACTAATTGTTTTGATTATAAGTACACTTGCAAATTATTCCCAGAATAAATTAAAATGAAAAAAAAAAAAAAACTTGCCAAGTGCGAGTCAGACTCGCGAAACGAGGGTTCCGTACAAAAAAATCGGTTTTCGCAATTTTGCCTTTATGCTATAAGACGTTGCTTCGTACCAAATTTCAAGATTCTGAGTTCACGGGAATTACCCTGTAGGTTTTGATTCCCTTGCGAGTTTCGGAAATTTGCGTCATAAACGGCTGTATCTTTTGATTGCGTTGGCTTAGAAGTTTGATTTTTTCACAGCTCCAAGGGACAGTAGACCTGAGGATTTGGTATGAGTAGTGGCACTTTCTAAACGTTTGAATTCATAGCTAAGACAAAATACATACATACTCTCTTAAACCCTTTACAACACCGCGTTTACAAGAAATAAAGAAATTTTGTGTCCTTTATTACTCATGCTCGTAGTTTATTGATCATTAATATGGCACCTGAAGAAGAAGAACGGGTCAAAGGTGGCTCCAAGCGGTTCATGTACAAGCAGCAACTGCTTCGTCGTCAGTTCCCTGAGGGCCTACCGCGAAACGAAACTCCCTCTCTGTTGCACTTGCTAGTTCGAGCGACAAAGACGGAGATACACGAACGAAATTCGTTTTCGTTTCGCGGTAGCCCCTCTGTTCTTGACTCGAACTTGGCCTGACAAGTTACGGTCGACGACTATTTAGCCTAGGGGGTAGTGAAGATAGCGTCGGCAGTGTCGTAGGCAGCTACGAAGCTGAAGGTCCGGGTTCGAATCCCGGTAAGTGCAAATATTTGTGTGATGAGCATGCATATTTGTTTCCGAGTCATGGATGTTATGTATTTATGTATTTATATCTATTATATATATCGTCGTCTAGTACCCATACCACAAGCCTAACTGAGCTTACTATGGGACTAGATCGATTTGTTTAAGATTGTCCCCTTATATTTATTATTAATGTTGATAGTTAATAATTACATGTATAAATTATACATTAAAAATTGTTAAAATATCACGTGTTATTTTATATAAATATATTTATGAAACGCTTAATTAATCTTACTTTTAAGGTTTATCGTTAAGAAAATACACATCCGAAATAAAATATAGCAATCATAACGCTTTGATAATTGTACTTATATGTAATAAATGCATTAAAAAAAAGTAAAAAAAATAGGTAGGTAACACGCTCGCTGCGCTCATTCGGCTCGCTCGCTGAGGGTCGCAGTTCCAGCTACACTACTTATCGCTTCGCTAGTCGTCGTACCTACACCGAACTGCCTTAGAGTTTCGTTTAAATAAAATACCATAAAAAAGCACTGATCCAACCTATGTTTGCGAAAAAATATTCTACTGTTTGATAAATTTAATAAATGGAAAAGCTTAATTATAAAATTATGTGAGTTGTTATTGTGTGAAATATGTTTCATTCGAGTAAAACCATACTATTCAAAATAAAAATTCAAGGCCTAAAAGCTATATGAAATTTTTTTCGCGAAAAAAATTATATGATATATCTGTTTGCGAAACAAGGGAACACCTTCTACAATATTCAAGGGCTTTAATTCTATAACTATTGTATGCTTGGACATTTTTTAAAGTATTGAATCGCTTTTCATCCAACGTGAATGAAGCACATAATTCAATACCTTGTACGTATAAAATACTCATAACATAAGCTAGGTCTCCAAAGTATATGTTTTACTGAAATAGTTGGTTGTCAAATGGCTTTACCTCTCAGCAATACGTTGTGAGTTTATATGTTTACCCCCACGGGGAAATATATCCCTGCCTCACATAAATCAGGCATAACCCATACGTTACGACAAATCGGCGAAGTGAAGTCATATTTCAACGTCACCGGTTGACTTAGAACTAATTACGAACATTATTTAGTATAAGTTGTGAACTCGTGCAGTTTGTGCAGTGGTTTTTATGCCAACCAATGGCCAACTTCACAGGTACCTATGGCTGAGCAGTTGCATATAATTCAAAGACCGACATAAGAAACGCGACAGCTATGGTCCAGATCGCTGCCTATTGGGCAAACTCTTATTTTTGGACCCTCAACACGCAGAAGTAGAAAATAGTAATTAAGTAAAGCCTCTCTCATAGACAGGCGCGGCCTGCGGTGGCGGCCAATGGTAACTTTGACAGCAATCAACGAGTGTCGTCACCGAGACTGAGAAAAAGTTCGCAATAGATGAACGTACGTAAACGAAAATACGTTTCATTGCCGTTCTTTACAAGAAAAAAAATGGAAAATAGTACACTTATACATTTTGCTTTTGGGCTTGCTTTGGGGGAGATTGCCTTTGTTTTCAGCAATATTGTATTCCTGGAAATCGGAATATTGACAACGGTATATCACAAGATGGAACATTAATAATAGATATCTAAATTAGCATTATATTACCTACATGGTACTACATGGTACATGGCTACACCGAAAGATAGGCTACTGCATTAGACGTTTAATTACATGACCTAAGGGGTTCAGAACGTCTAAGAAAGAAAAAACTAATGTTACGTTCAAAATCCCTAAAATCTGAATACGTAATGGTTTTTTTCACCTAAATTCAAAATACCGAAAACTTAAAATGGCTACATTGGCAATGTCTAAAATTAAAAAAAGTATCGTTAAATAATTTACGTTCAAAATCCCTAAAATCTAAATACCGAATGGTTTATTCACCTAAATTCAAAATACCGAAAGCTTAAAATGGCTACGTATTGCAATGTCTAAAATTAAAATAAAAGTAACGTATAATAACCTATCTACGTTCGCTATCACTAAAATCTAAATACCTAAAGATTTTTAAAGATTTCACTTATGTTCAAAATTCCAAAAGCGTAATCATTAGCTTTTTAGATTTTAGAGATTTGAGCCTATGCTATGTTTTTCTTAGAAGTAAATTGCCTTATTGTTATTAGTAGTAACACTAGTAAGTGTAATAACAAGTTTTTTTCGAACTCTTTTATAAAATAAATAACCTCAAAAACGAAAGCGGGAGCAGAGCTCCCGCTTCCGTCTTCTAACCTATCCGCCATCCAAGTCTGTAATGCCACTAATTCCCTGTGCAAGGGGTGGGCATCAAATAAATTTTCAAGATCAACCAATGCCAAGATAGTGGTGTATCGTACGCAGTAGGGAAAAGGGGATTAGTGGCAAAACCGACTCGGATCACGGATAGGATAGAAGACGTAAGCGGGAGCTTTGCTCCCGCTTTCGTCTTCGAGGTAATTTTTTAATGAAAGAGCGGAAAAACTAACAATACGAGAATAATTTTACGATCAAATTTATCAATCTACCCACATTTACGCTCCTAGTACCTGATCTACTACTTCATACAAATAGCTCTCGCAAGTGCATTATTTTAGGTATTTTGACCATTTGGTATTTCAAATGTTGGTGTATCAAACTTAGGTGTAATAGCCATTGATATTTAAACGTTAGATATTTAGTCCAATCGGTGTTTTAAACTTAGATCATTCGTAGGTAGGTGTTAGTTACTCAGGTATTTAAAACCATTAGGTATTTAGATTTTAGGGATTTTGAACGTAGGTTATTTAACGTTAGTTTTTTTAATGTTAGACATTCTGATACGTACCCATTAAAAGACAGGATTTTTTCTATTGTAACGTTACGCCGAATATATTTATCATATATATACATACAAACATACATACAAACATTCACGCCTTTATTCCCAAAAGGGGTAGGCAGAGCACATGAAACGTATGTTCCAGCGCCACTTTTAGCATAAATGTGGCTATAAAAGATCGACTAAATGTGATATTGCAGTGATAGGTTGCTAGCCCGTCGTCCACAACACAATTCAACCCTGGTCCCTTAGTCGACTTTTACGACACCCACGGGAAGAAAGCGGGTGGTGAAGAACAGAACCTCTCCGAGGGCACCAGCTTCCTGGAAAAGATACATATAAAGTTGTTATTTTCGCGATACCTACAAACAAAATTTTTCGTAATATTGTCTATAAAATACCTGAAGATCTAACGAAAATTAAACTCTACAAATAAGTTGTATTTCAAACTGATATTCTGGTAGTTAAGGGGCACTTAAGAAAAACAAGAAACACAACAAAAGTAACATCTTTAATGGAAAATTTATTTACTTTCAACTATAGACATAAGTTAAAAGGCAAACATATTTAAAATATTGTTTTTGTCTTTAATCAAAAACTGTCATTTTGCAAATTTATTACGTTGGTCCTTCGCAACGCATAAATGTCGCTGTCCGCGTAATCCGTATCGCCGTCTATTGTTACCTAAATTCAATTTCCCAAAAAATCCCCGTGAACGATAACCCGATAGCAGGCTTCTCTTTTTGTTTGAAAGCCACTCACCAGTTCACAGAAAAAAACATTTATCGTCAAATTGAATTTCGTTTTTGTACAGGTTTTTACGTAGCTCTAACTGTTTTTCAAATATCTACGCTTCAAGAAATTAAGACATGTTATAGCATAGATGTACGTAACTCCCAGGACAACCAATCCAATGTTATTAACCTAAGAAATATTATCCTCCTCATTTCATTGAACATGCAAAGTTTCGTTACAATCTAACACGTAGTTTTAAAATGAGACCGTAACTACGTTTGTATGGAGAATCGAGCTTACTGCGGACTCTTAAGATATTTTTTGCTATAAATTATATTTTGATGGGGATGGCGATCTGCTTCTAAGAGGATACCAATAAATAATAGTCAATCATACCCTTGTTATTTCATTTCAGGATATTAGCAATATATCTTAACTAGCTTCGGCCCGCGACTCCGTCCGCGTGGAACTTGATTATATCGCAGCTCCATACAAACTTTTACCCCCCCTATTTCACCCCCTTAGGGGCTGATTTCGGGGATAAAAACTATCCTATGTCCTCCATCCCTTCAACTATCTCCACTTAAAAAATCACGTCAATTCGTCGCTCCGTTTTGCCGTGAAAGACGGACAAACAAGCAAACAAACACACACACTTTCCCATTTATAATATTAGTATGGATTTTCCCTATCTCTTCTCAGATTATTAGTGTCCTTTTATATGCAAAGGAAAAAACTAATACATTGATGTAGTTTCTTTACACAATCTTCGGGTCAAAAGTCAAACCCTGCCTTCATATTATGACCGAAATAATAGACCCAATCACATTAACCTAATCACTACAATTCTTATGTCAAATGTTATCATAATTTATGTTCGTTACTTGAACAAACCTATTCCTCGGGCAATCCTAGAATGACACGGGCTTGTTACATATTCAATGCTCTCCGGTTTATGCCCAAAGGAAGTCTTAGAAGTACAATAAGAAATATGAATGTAAAGGGAATGTAAAGGAAATTCACAGGAGATAAAGAAAAACTGCCTTAGTCAATACTGGTCAATACAAAGTATTTGTTTTTTGACATTTGTTTTATTTCCGATAACATTTGCAAGTTTGGTAACTGTTTTAGTTTATTGTATCTAGTTTTGGTAGAAGTTGAACACGAATGGCCTATGGCCTTGAACTAGAAAGTTAATCCCATGGTGTCTAATTGCCCTTTTGGGTTGGACTTTGAAGGTAAGATGGTAGTCGCTTCGCCGTGAAAACAAGCGATGCCTATTCTAAGGATTCGGTAGCTCACCAATCCCAGGCTTTTAAGCAGGGATTTCAAGTAACATTTGGACCGTTGTGTTTGCAAATATACATTTACACTTTAAACAAGATAAGGAAGACTGTTCCCAGGAAAAATACAATAGGTCAAATCATTAAGTCGAGTGAGATTATTCGTTCAAAATGCAGTACCAACATTTTATTTCTGTCCATGACCCCTACGTCTAGACGTCTGGCATAATCTGAATGTTCTAGTTTATTTGATATATATATATTTATGTAAATGTGTATAATTTAAGTCTAACATTGCAAATTGGCTTAAACTAAGATACACGGGAGTGTGTCAACCAAGTTTACAAAGCAAGCCAGGTATAATGTGTTTTATATAGATGGGTAATGTGTAGTATATATTAAGCAGTTACATTTTGTTCATTAAGGGACAAGTCACAATGGATTGAATGTCATTAATCTAACACTAGATTAATGAAATTCAATTAACTCCACTACATTTCAGAAAACACTCGTTTTATGGCAATAAAGGTTTTATCTTCTATTTATGTCTTTTTTGGTTGCTATTAGACCATATGTTTTACACTGTTCGCAATTAGAAAGTGCAGGAGAATTCTCGTCACCTGACGGTTAAGTTCGATAATAATGTATCTGTCAACGTCAAATAGTAAAAACTGTTAGTTTATAATCTACCTACAATAATAAGCCTGTATTCTCAAAAAGGGCAGTCAAAACACAGAAAACACATTTTAAAAACTACAATTGAAAAATTCAATGCCATTTTTAGCACTTGTAGTTATTGACGACCGCCGTAGCCTAGTTGGTAGTTGGTAGTGACCCTGCCTATGAAGCCGGAGGTCCCGGGTTGGAATTCCGGTAAGGGCATTTATTTGTGTGAGCATGAATATTTGTTCCTGAGTCATGGATGTGTTCTATGTGTTTAAGTAATTTATTTACCTATGTAAGTATGTTTATCGTCGCCTAGTAACCATAGTACAAGCTTTGCTTAGTTTGGGACTAGGTCGATTTTTGTAAGATTGTCCCATATATTTATTATTCATTTATTTTAATTGTGACTTTAAAAATAGTTAGGTAATTACCTTATTTCCAAAGTCACGAGAAGAAAGCCTTGTAATGAATGTATCCATATTGTTTTATTGAAACAATAACCTGAAAACAAGGTAAACTAGGTAATTTATGTACTTTATAAAGGCCATAGTGATAAACTCCAGAGAAAAGCCAGACATTTTTCTCTTTTATTTGAATGCCTAAAAAGTTTTAAAGTCAAACGACAATACCGCTCCACACATGATGCATATATACAATTTATCTAAGGCAAAAGTTTCCAAAAAAAAAAAGCTTCCTTTATATTTCTTGAGAATTTTTTTTTAAATGAAAAGTTTAGATTTACGGAATATCATCTAGACATATTTTAAGCTACGGTAGCCCAGTGGTTCAGGCATGCGGCTGTCAAACGGAGGTCGTGGGTTCGAATCCCAGCTCGTACCAATTAGTTTTTCGGAACTTATGTACGGAATATGATTTCATATTTACCGTTAGCTTTTCGGTGAAGGAAAAACATCGTGAGGAAACCTGCATACATCTGCGAAGAAATTCAAAGGTGTATGTGAAGTCCCCAATCCGCACTGGGCCAGCGTAGGGACTACTGCCCATTCCCTCTCATACATGAGAGGAGGCCTGTGCCCAGCAGTGGGACGTATATAGGCTGATGATGTGTGTGTGTGATATTTTAGAAAGATTCCTGGTACAGCGAATTTCTAATCTTAAGGTTTTATATTTGTTTAGTAAACATAGGTTACTTATTTATGATGTATTTTCCGTTTTTGTGGCGAGGACTTAGAACCCTAAAAGAAAACAATATTTTGGAAACCAGGCAGTTTTCGACTAATCATCTCGTAACTTTTTTATCTAATTAAGCAGAGAAGCCGATGGCTAAAGTTTTTGGAGTCATTCAGGCCCACGGTCTATACAGTATGTATCAGAACGACAGGCCTAGAAAGAGACCCATTAATGTTTAGACCATAAATATGATTATAGTGCCTGGCTTATGTAAATTTAGCATCTTTTTATAGTAGTGAAAAAAAAAAACCATTTTTTTATAACCTCCTGTTTTATTTATTTACAATCTTATCAATGACAACTAATAAAATTACAAAAATGTCATAAATGTCACCTGATAATGTTATGCAGTATGCAGACGGCGGGGTGACTCATGCCTAAAATGCGTCCTGCACGTCTCGTACTAGAACCCGGTTGGTTGTGAAAATGGTCCAATGCCTGGTCTTCCTCGCTCACGTGAGGTCGCTTAGGCCCTCCTCGGTTAATCGGCACCGGCGGGTTGTTATTTCGTAGACAGATAATCGCATTGACGACCACACGGGCGTTGTTGGGTTGCCTTCGTGCGGGAAACCTATCCGCGTACAAACGAAGCGCGGCATCGGAACTCCCGTTACTCCTACACTCTCCGTAAACAAGGATCATAATATATGAACGTCAAACCTCGACTTGAAGTTTAAAGAAAAAAGTCCAATAAGTGATTGAACCTGACCTCTTTCAAAATCATAATAACGAGGTGACAAATCTAAAATGTCAAAGTGAACTACAATGTCATGCGAAAATCCTGTAATAATAACATCAATAATCGTTATTTTTACCTTAAATGATTATTACAGAAAGTGGTTAGTGTTTCGTACCGTTGGCATGTGGTAGTGCGGTCATAATTGAAATTGCTGTAAGCTGATATCTGGATTGGTTTTGATTAGTTTGTTTACGTTAATAAACTGACGTCTTAGGCCGCTATTAGACTATCATAGAAATATGATCATAGACATAGGACTCATATTAATTTGATAAACCTATGACGGTGTAATAACAACATATGATTCACCTATGATCATAGGTTGTTATTACACCGTCATAGGTTTATCAAATTAATATGAGTCCTATGTCTATGATCATATTTCTGTGATAGTCTAATAGCGGTCTTACTGTTTCTACAGGATGTTACAAAAATCTTTAACCGACTGCAAATAAGAGGACCTAAGGTCATGTTGAGATTGAACAAATTAAAAAAACAACAACAGAAAGTTAATAAAACGTATGCTATTACAACATAATCCACTTTACCATCTACCAGGTATCAGCTTGGCCTCTCGTTCTGATACATACTGTATTAACAGCTTAGGTAATAGAACAGTGGTGAAAAAATGAGAAATTACATAATGCGGTAGAGTACTTTTAATACCGTGGAAAGCTAAAAGGATTATGTTCTTTTTTAATCCAGTTTTATACTCAGAAGATCAAGGACAACGTTTACATTTGAAATTCGTCGATTCGGCAATACGACCATTTTTTTTGCTTAACTTATTGTCTCTCTTTGAAAGGATTTTGTGGTATCGGCTAAGAACCTTGTTTGTTTAGAAAGCATTTTTAAGAAATCACCTAGCACGGAGTTTTATTATGTATATGTACGTAGACAAATTAAATAAGTTAATAAAACAAAACGAAACAAAAACCGGGAAGAACCACTGTTACAAAAAAAAAAAACAACATTATTCGACACTCCACACTGTATACCCAAATGTCTTCGTGATATTAATAACGCTAACACCGATTTTAGCATAAACAGGAATTTCATTAGATTCGTTTATAAAAAAGAAAATACTCGGAATATTTCTTCGGATATATACATATACTTAGTACTGTTTACTGGCCCGAACCAGATTGGAGGTAATGTCTCGTTCATAATTCTTACTTCTAAGTATTTGTATTCAATGGCGGAATTAACTTATGACTTCGAATGGAAAGACAGCTTTGTTTGCTCAGCATTTTGTACAAAAACTTATTGGAAATAACTTTTATAAAGTACCAGCACCGGCAGGCATATTGGTGTAAAATGCTGGGACAAATTATATTCCTTACAAAGCTGTTAACGGTAACTCGCCACCAATAAAACTTGATCGTGAGCACAAAAACTGGCAAAAAATTGGAAAAGAAGTCATAGCTTTAATTGTAATATGGATGTAATGTATTTTTTGTTATGTGTTCTAAAAATAAATATTATTTAGTCCTGTTTGTGGTTTCTGAAGTAGTAGTATAATATAAATTGTCGACGAATAAATGTTTCTTCATCATGATTAACATTTCAAATTCGACTGAGACAAAGGCTTAGTTTAAAAACACAGCACAATCTCAACCATTTTTCATTTATACACATTCCGCTTGTCATTTTTTAAACGTTTAAAAAGTTGAGCCGGGCACAATGAACTTGTTAAAGAGAAACAAAAGCATTTGAAAAATTCCAGCCAGCCAGGTATGTACACAGTTTAATTCTGAAATATTCATAATACCACCGTAAAACCGCCACAAATCATAATGTCTGTTTTAAAACCGTAAAAAGCGTTTCAGCATAAGTAGGACTGTGGACTCTGAATTTGCTAGGTGGTTCACAGGATAGGCAGCAGCGAGTCTCTTGCGTCCAAAATGCGCTGTTGTGGCAACATAGCGGGCATTCATTTATTTTAATTAATAAAATGTGGTTGTGTGAGTTTTGAGGTTAGATTATAACAACGATATAGATATAATAGCGACGATAGATTAATAAACATATGAATTTGAATAATTTCCGTGCATCGACTCTCACTTGTTCCCGGGCAAAAGGGAAGCGTTTGAAATACGTCGGTGAATCACGGCGGCAGAGAATGCGTTAATAAGTCCTCAGACATTCCTGATGTTCTCCGTGCAGCGAAGTTTAGCCCACGCTGAAAAGTATGCCGTTACTAGTGCGCGTGAGCATACTTCTGGTGCAATGAGTTCCTTGATGAACTTATGCTGGTCTATTGGAACATAATAACACAACATAATGTAACGAGCGAACGAAGCGAACGACGTTCTAAGCTTCAGCTTGGGCCGAAAATCGTTCGTATGTCCGTAGTCCGGTGTCTGTCCCTCTGTCCCGCTGTCCAGCTGTTCTCCTCTACACAGGTCACATTTCTCAAACGATTCTCGGGTCATTTTGAGAGCGGGTTCATTAACATTTTTTTTAATCTCTTTTTGGAAAATCAATAGTTTCTTTTAATGTGTGCGCGTGCTTCCTACACTGCAAATAGTAAAATAATACCACATAAACTATCTTTATATATATAAATCAGCCTTCTTGCCAGCTATTGCACCGGCATACATATTCATACTTAATTATATACCTAGCGTATTGGGTAGACGAATTTCTATCAAGGAAAAAGGAACTCTAGAATATTAGATAATAACAATTGACAATATTTCAAAATAATCGTTGATTAAATGCAAAAGCGACGTAAATCAAAATGACACTTTTTTACAGGAGGGCGAAATAAAGTTTTTTTTTCTTTCTTTTTATTCTTTTATAGTATTTTATTTGTTAAATATATAAGTGTTATACATCAAACTGTTCGTATTTTGGTCTGTTTTGTAACTATTTAGTAAACCTTATGAAATGTTACTCCTAGAACCTTATATTACCAAAAAAGTCTGTTTTGCATTAAAAAAATTGTCAATCTCAGTTTATTTTTTGGAAGAAAAAGGCCACAAATATAGAAATAAAATGCGTTTATTGTATTTAAACGATGAAAAAATAATGTTTTTTAACAAAATATGCCATCTTAGCAGTAACAGATCAAATCTAAATCAAAATTTGAGGTTCCTCATTGAAATGGGATCGCAGGTCGATCGTTGCTAACTATTTTACGCTCAAGAGGTAACTTCTAAGTTTCTGAGGCAAAATTAAACCAAATAAAGTATTTTATTAAAATACAAATTGTTGTCACATGCCTCAAAGTATTGAATTGTATATATTAAAAAAAAACAACTCCTTGTGTAAACTTCTAAAAAATTAACCAAATATGTCTATCTGGTATAGAATTTGTATCAGAAGAATCGATAGAATGTATATAGGCGGTGTGTGTATGCCGTGTTTGTCGCCATTGCCATAATTCTTCTCGCTCGGCTCTCCATTCTGTTAGAGTGAAACATCAAAACCATTAGAAAAAACAAATAAACATCACATTTTACACAAAAGTTTAATAATATAATGCACACAAACCGGTATAAAATTATTAATCTTAAATTGAGTCATAAATATTTTGGTTTTGAAGAACCATTTTAAATTTGAATGAGTCTGTGAGACGGACGGTAATTGGTTAAGTGATAAATCCATTTTTTACTTTGAATCGTGACATATAATCTCCTTCGTGCCTTTGTATTCTTCTACTCGTATTGTCTATTATCGAGACATGTTATTAATGTGTATTACTGTCTAATGTACCTATCTTAATTTCCTTAGTTTATTAAAGCCAGGTTGTATTTGGTGTCTCGTTTATTATGTATCAATTTAATAAAGAATTTAATTTAAGAACTTGCCCATTGAAAACTGGGATCAAGTATTGAAACCTGCTCTATATGCGTGCGATCACTTCTATGCACGTTGATAAATGCGACTCCACACGAGAAGTTATTAAATTTTCCACGAAGAAGACCTATCGGTGAATCACTCCCATCTGGGTCTCCCATAATCAACTGGATTTACACACCAAAGACCAACACCAAAGATAATGGGAGGAGATAGACACATGCAGACAGACTAAAGAGATTTTTTCGAAACGCGACAACAAACTCACTACCGCACTACTGAGGACACAGAGAAGCCAACTACGCAAGATAGTTGGAATAATAACAGGACACAACACTCTGAACAGACACCTCTACAACTTAGGTAACACAGACAGCCCCATGGGCAGGGCGTGCAATGAAGCAGAAGAAACAACCAAACATATTCTACTGGACTGTAAGCAGGTAGAAGTATACAGGAAAAAACACCCGGACACACTATAGGACGCAGTCAGCAATACCAAGGCACTCACAAACTTTCTGGAGGAGCTGGGGTGGTTAGAGTAGCCCTACCCCACCGATTCACGCCAAATAGGCACACTGGATGTCGACTTGCGGAAACGCCCAGTAAAACTAACTAACTAACTAACTATCACTCCCATCGTGGCTCATCCAAGGGGCCATACTATTGAAAAAATTCGTTCGGTCGAAAACCGACCCTTATGTAGAAGAAGTTGAGCTACTTCTCAGGAATCCAACTTACTCATACGTCCGACGACGTAATGACCAGGAGTCTACAGTATTTTAAGACATTTGGCGCCGCTTCCTATGTCAGATGATGAAGTTTCAAGTCCAGACAACGACGATGTAGACCAACCAGCAGAAAATCTAATATTAGATGAAAGGCCTACAAATGACGACAATCATGAAGATGAGATTTATGGAACTCCACCCCAAATCCCTCGACCGTCACAACTTTTTAGAAGATCTACGACGCCTACTAGAATGCCGCAACGTCTCAATGACTACATCCTCGGCGGTGAAATAATAAAGGGGGAGAATGACATACAATCTCCTTCGTGCCTTCTTCTTCTTCTACTCGTATTGTCTATTATCGTGACATGCAGGGGCGTATTTACCCTAGGGCCAACCGGGCCATGGCCCGGGGCGCCAATCCGCCAGAGGCGGCAGCTGATTGCATTTTCTTTGGTTTTCGCGCCAATCATTGACTTCTGGGGCGGTGAAACTTATTATTGGGCCGGGGCGCCGAATTTCAAAATACGCCCCTGATGACATGTAATTAATGTGTACTACTGTCTAATGTACCTATCCTAATTTCCTTAGTTTATTAAAGCCAAGTTGTATTTGATGTCTCGTTTATTATGTATCAAATCGTTTCTTAAAACACAGTAAGAATGTAATACTAAATAATATGGTCTGTGTACTAAGCAAGTTTATTGACGATAATATCCATAATAGTTTAAAATTATGAACTTTATTAAATGTATCTTTAAAATCAAAATGGCCGCATGAGCTAAATCGGCAGTTTTGCTTCTAGAATTATTACTTTTATTTTACATTTTTAGTAAAATAAAAGTAATAATTCTAAAACCAATATTGCCACATCCTGTTATATGACCCCTTTGTGTAAAATACTTAGGCTTATTTTCAATTCAAAACTGCAACATTAAAAAATATGGCATTATTGATTTTAGATTATAATTCAGTTATAATGTATTTTCAATTCAAAACGACCACATGTCCAAATACGGCAGTTATGCTTCTTGAAAATGTTACATTTCGGTAAACATTCTTAAACCTATACTGCCACATTCTGAAATATGGCCTTTTTGTCAAAAAAGTAATACAATACTTATGTTTATTTTATATTCAAGACTGCAACATTAAAAAATGGGGCACTCCTGATTTTAGATATTATTAATCCGTAATTTATTTTTAATGCAAAACAGCCACATGTAAAAATAGGGCAGTTTTGCTTTTTGAAAACGTTACATTTCGGTAAACATTCTTAAACCTATACTGCTACATTCTGAAATATGGCCGTTTTGTCTAAAAAGTAATACAATACTTATGTTTATTATCCAAGTGAGCAAATGCGAATTCTTCAAGGACGAAATCTCTTATCTCGGTCATGTCATTGATAAAAACGGGGTTAGGAAATCACCCGACAAGGTCAAGGCTATTCTGGAAGCGCCCAGACCCGCAAACTTGTCTCAATTGCAATCGTTTTTAGGTCTTGCGAATTATTATCGTAATTTTGTGCCAGCCGCGTCTTCGATCTTAAGTCCATTGTACAATTTATTAAAGAAGAATGTAAAATGGGAATGGACATCTGCCCATGATGACGCGTTTCTAAGGGTAAAAAACATCCTTGGGTCCGATAGTACCCTTGCCCATTTTGACCCTAGTGCTACTTTAATTTTAACAGTAGACGCTTCGCCAGTCGGGTTAGGCTGTATTCTTTCGCAAATAGGTATTGATGGAATAGAAAAGCCTTTATCTTATGCATCCCGAACGCTTACGTCAGCGGAGAAAAGGTATGCACAAATCCAAAAGGAAGCTACAGCTATAATTTTTGGGATTAGGCGATTCCACCAGTACCTATATGGTCGGTCATTTCCCTTTGTGCTACGAACAGACCATAAACCACTACTCTCGATTTTCGGTCCGTATAAAGGCATCCCTGAGATATCCGCCAATAGACTGCAACGCTATGCTATATTTTTATCAGCCTACAATTACACCATTGAGTACATAAGTAGTAAACAAAATAGTGCTGATATCTATCGCGAGCGTGCCTGCCGACAGTGCCGACAGGGGGAGGGGCAGGGGGCGCGGGCAATGCCGATGATGCGGAATGCGAGGTGCGAACCGCTTACGTTAATTTCGTAGTGGAAGGTAGTTTGCCTGTGACACTGGCCGACCTGCAGCGCGAAACTAATAATGATGACGTACTTAGTACGGAAAAGCATTACGTCATGCACGGGTGGCCTAAAACGACAAAAGATAAAAAAATAAAACCATTTTATTATTGTAGATCGCAGCTATCGTACGAGAACGGATGCCTAATGCGGGGACACAAGGTTGTGATTCCCTTGTCATTAAAGGATAGCATATGTAATGAATTACATAGTTCGCATTTTGGCATAGTAAAAATGAAAGCCGAGGCGCGTAAGCGGTTTTGGTTTCCCGGGGTGGACGCTGAGCTGGAGCGGCTGGCGGGCGCGTGCGCCGTGTGCGCCGCGCTGCGCCCCGCGCCGCCGCACGCGCCGCTAGCGAGCTGGCCCCTACCACCGCAACCGTTTTATCGACTTCATATCGACTTTTTGGGACCGTTCAATAATCACGTATTCTTAATAATAGTTGATGCATATACTAAATGGGTTGAATGTTACAGCATGACTTCGTCGTATGGGACAAAAGCGGTTATTGATCGGTTATACGATTTCATGTCGCGATTTGGTATACCTCATACTCTGGTGAGCGACAATGGCAGTTCTTTTACATCCCAGGAATTTAAATTATTTTGCGAAGTTAACGGCATAAAGCACGTATTATCTCCGGTTTACCATCCATCCAGTAATGGACAAGCGGAATCTTTTGTCAAGATAGTAAAAAAAGGGCTCAAAGGAATAATTTTAAGCAGTACCAATAATAAATTATTACAGGGGAACATTTCTAAGTTTTTATTTGACTACAGGAACTCCAAAAACAGTACCACCAGTCAGTCACCCGCGGAATTAGTGTTCGGTCGGAAATTACGTTCTAGGTTGGATTTAATTAATCCACTCACGCCTCCTTCGTCCACAGCCCTCACTAAAGCCGTGGAAAACCAACAGTTCTTACAGGCTAAATATTACAAGGGCCGGAGTTTAAAGTTAATTATAATATGTGGCTAACTAAACATACGAACTCTAATAAAAAAATCACTTGGATCGAGGGCATATTGACCAACTAAGAGCTCATCCATGTCCCATTCAAAGCGACAGTTCGCAATGGGATCCAGACGTCGTGCCAGACTTACCATCGTCGGGAACCACCAGGACGGCCGATGCTGCTACAGCAAGCGTAGCTGCGCCGACGCCTGCTGCCGCAGCGGGACCTGCTGTTCGCGACGACCTGATACCGCAGCCAGGAGAGGGAGAGAGAGTGGATGTAGCTGACGGGCTAGAGACCCCAGACCTATGCCAGGCCTCAGAGCTGGCTACGCCGCCTCGCGGCGCCACCGACAAGCGACGCCAAGCGATCAGCCCTCAGTTTGCCACCCCTACGCTAACGCAGGACAATGACCCTTCTACCGAGTGAACATTATTTAGTTATAGTTAGTTTCTAGCTATAAGGTGGAGGGATGTTATATATGTACTTGCATGTGTGAGTGCGCTCCGTTACAATAAACCAGTGTTAAACTAGCTCGCTTGTTTGATGGTCGTGTACCCTCCCGTAGCGCCCCTAACCGTATATCTAACAATATTCAAGACTGCAACATTAAAAGGTGTGGCACTTTTGATTTTAGATATTATTAATCCATAATGTATTTTTAATGCAAAACAGCCACATGTAAAAATAGGGCAGTTTTGCTTTTTGAAAGTATTAAATTTTAGTAAAGAATCTTAAATCAAAACTGCCACATTTTGAAATGTGGCCGCTTTGTCTAGAAAATAATACAATACTTGTGTTTATTTTCTATTCAAAACTGCAGCATCGGCAAATGTGGCTTATTCTTCTTAATTAATGTGGGAATGTTTTCGTTTTGTGGAACTGAAGTGCGATCGAGCCAAGTCTCGCGTCGCAACTGACAAAATGGCCGTATTGCACGGAAGTTCGTGACGAAAGAGGAGTAGTGCAAAACGGGCACTTGCGTATTTTGGTCATTTCTAACGATAAATCGAGAGGTGTCTTTGTGCCACGCTATAAAATGAGTGTCTATAGTTTCATTTTTGCAATAAAAGTGATTTTGACTTTTTTTGACTTGTGTCGCTTTTGTATTTAGTCAACGAATATGTAATGACGCCTAAATCGAAAACCATTTCGGTAATTATGTTATCTGAACGTAATAAAGTAGTTTTCTGTGTTTTTTTCCTGCTCGCTTTTAAGAAAATCGCGAAAACGTATAAAAGTGGTTTTCACCGTGTGTGACGTCAGTATTATGGCTGCCATATGAAAGGTGTCCAAACTGCCATACAGAGTCGTAGTATTGACGTCATAATTTACTTACAACCTTTTGGAATTCGCTACTTTTCAATTTGATAGTTTTGAATGAAAATTACAACTAAGGGAGAAATAAAAAAACACGTGTCGCTTAAAAAAACATTTTCTAGCGAACTAAATCGTAAAATGGCCTCCATGAAAATATGAAATGTTGTCAATTATCGGAATCTGAATCTAGATACCCCTTGCTCAGTTCTTCCTTTCCCATATAAATATATAGACTATATAAATATGTAGATAAATGGTAGGTAAAAAAAAAATCAAAAGCACGATTGGGACTGCATTCAAATTTTTTATGTATTGATAATACATACCTACTAAAAGAAGTGAGTTCCCATAAAAAAACATTCCATGTATAAAGAGGCCAAGTCTCGAAACTATTCCACCGTAAAAAGTAGTGAGATACTTTTTACGGTGGAAGAGTTTCTATACTTGAACTCTTTTTACATGGATTTTTTTTTATGGGATACCTTTTGTACTCATATTATATTTTATAAAATATTTATAATCGCTACTATGTGGAATCTTAGGTACTAATAGAGCAGGAATACGAGGTGCGGAAAACATCGAAAATTTTTAACCAGGAACGTGAATGGCTAGGCAATGTAATAAATATGACAGAAGTAGCTAGTTTTTGTTAAAGTAATAGTAACCCGTTATAACCTGAGACTCTTTTTACTCACCACACATTGTAAAAGTAGTCAAAATTCGATTTCCATGAATTTTTGTTTCAGATATGATGCTCACATACTAGTATATAACGGCAACTATCTTTCATCAACATTATAATGTTACCCAGTCTTATGCTTGTTACACTTTGATGTTCATATAACATTTACAACAGCCAGTGCAGGAGCACCATTACATATACTCAATTTGTTGCTCCTTCCACCAGCAGTCATCAAACGAATTATCGGATTGTTTTCCCCGCGGGTGGCCTCGTTGCATTCACTAATACCACTCAGCTCCCTATTACGAGCCGTAAATAACTTGAGATCACCAGAACAATTGTTTGTTTGTACATCATGAAGGAAGCCACCTTCGCCATTAGAAGTGCTCAGAATAACGTGTTTACATTGAAGAAGATAATTATAATGCATGTATGCACAGGCGCATGATTCATATAATATAAATACTGATCTTTATAAATTAGACAAGTGACAATACACTTACTAACGAAACTAAAACAATACTAAGGGGCCTAACAGATGATAAAACGATCTGACGGACCGAGAAAGACACAATTATTTTAAAATTGAAAAAAAAAAAAACGGCCAAGTGCGTGTCGGGCCACGCGCAGGGTTCCGTAGTTGCCCGTCTGTCACAGAATGGGCTTTTGGGGTTTTTATTATAGCTTACCCTCTTAAATAATCGTAAATATGATTATTTTTATATCACACCAATGTATAGGGTCGTTTCGCCGGTTACGCGACCACCTTCGGTTAGCGACAACCTGATGGACAAGGTTTTTTGTATTGAAGATAACGTGCCGTGAAAAAGCAACTCTACCGTCCACGGTAAAAGGTTCAAATTCCAGTGACAATGTATATGTCTCGGCTGCGCGGCAGTCCCAACCGTATCCTTAGCGTGTTCGTGAACCGCTGGGACAGCCCCATGCTAGCCCGGTGGACGGCAATGCACGTAGGTGGTACACACAGTATAAATAACTTCGACATGTTGACTACACTTGTTTAACTGACACTTGTTTTACAGGTAAAAAGAAGATCAGCTGGGCGGTTGCCTAACGCTTTGTACCGTATGTCAGGTACATCTAAATGTCAGTTTTTGTATGGGGAAATTACAGTGCAGATTGTCCTAACGTACTTTCGAAAGGTTGGGTAATCACCCCTCACGTGTATGTGCAATCCTTGTTAAAATTATAAATGCGAAAGTAATCTGTTCAGCGTTTAAAGGTAACAGACATACTGTTACCTTTAAACGCTGAACAGATTTTGGTGAAATTTGGTATGGAGACAGCGTGAGTCCCTGGGAAAAACAAGGTAGTTTTTTACCCGGAAATTATTCCTAATGGCCAGAGATGGGGGGTGAAAGTTGATAGGGAGGTACAATACATACCATACAACTTAAATGCGGACGAAGTGGCGGGCAGAAGCTAGTTCACAATAATTGGAAATTGAAAACAAATCCGATCGACATCATAGTCTAAAATGAACCCCACCTCGTAATAAAGGCACGTTTTATGAAAAAATGGACTATATTAACCATGTTATATAACAACGGGTGTTATTCTGTGAAATATTCACAAGAAAATTATTCTGTGCGGTGATTTCAACATTAGACATAATGAAAGAAAATATAGTTTCTCTTAATTTTGAATATCTCTTGTCAAATTATAATATCAAATTACAGTTCCTACTCGACCAAATTGTAAAAGTGTCTGTAAAGAAAACCTGTAGTTAGGTACATTACGCGTATTTAGGGCTTTAAATCCCATTATCTCGCAAACGCGTAACTGAGTTGAGAAATAGTTTTGGAAAACCCATAATATTTTTGAACAAGCTATCCAACGATACCCCACACTATAGGTTTAACGAGAAAAAAAAATACATCACCAATTGACATGTAGGACAGGTACCCTAAAAAACTTTCTTTCAGGATTTTATTCTACTGTTTTGTCAGCGTAATTGGTTTATATACCCACGCCGAATTGCAGTTTTCTAGTTGTAAGGGTTACTGAGCTAAGCCGAAGATGCACAGACAGACAGACGGACGGACATGGCGAAACTATAAGGGTTCCTTCTTGACTACGGAACCCTAACTAGCCGTGTCCATCTTAGTCCGCCGGATCATTTGATCTTCTGCAAAGTAAGCATTATTATAATAATAAGCATGGACGTGTGGAGGATTACACGTCACGAATTGTAGATACATATAGCGCCATTGCGCGGTAGGTATTTTACACGCTTTTCTTTTGTTTCATTTATCTTACCGTTTTTTAACTGACTCCTATGACGAGCCTTGGCTTTCTAATAAGAGAGAGACGGATAGTGCGAGGGTGTCCGAGAGAGCTCTTGTGCCGTCTTGTGCTAACCGCGCAAGAGGCACGAGCGGTGACGACGAAGGGCAGTAATAGCAAAAGGATTTCTGCAACGAAATGATAAGTAAAACCTTCATGAGTTTGAATTTGTGACAATTGCCTCAATTAGTATGTAGTTGATGAAAAATTTAAATATATTAGTCACTCTGTTCATCCGTCTTAAGCGTCGGTTCGTCTTTTCATTTTACACAACGATAGTGGCAAACCAGCACACAGTCCGCCTGATGGTAAGCAGACACCGTTACCTATAGACCCTTATTATAACTCCACGAATCCCAAACGCAATGCCGTCTTTAATTGATTTGCGGATTCGTTGTGTTTACTGCAAGTGACCAATGCCAGGTCCCTCTTGCTTAACACAGCGTGTCCTCGGGAGCTCTGACGAGCTGGCAACGCCGGCCATCGGGGGATTGGGGGCATTGGAAAACATCGCGTTCATTAAAACGCTGTTCTTACCAAATTATGAAATAACTAGCTGCTTAAAGTCAATCCTACACGCAGGTAAGAATTTTGAAATCGGGTAAGCGGTTCCGGAGCTTAAGGGAAACGTACTACAAACTTATTAACTTGCTACAATCTCACAGACTTTTCCTCTTTATAATGATATAGATAAATACTGATCTATATATCTATAGAGTTATATGATTCTTGACGATATATGATTAATACTCTGTTTTAACCGAAACATGATTACATAGAACTTCTTTAACAACAAAAAAAGCGACGATGTGGGACATTATTTGGCCAATGGATGCGTAGTGTATGTATGCGACACGTCATTAAATGTCAATATGCCAAACGACTTTATGTGTATAGTATTTTATGCTTAAATTTGTTACGTATAGGTAATTACATTTTTGCAAATTATTTGCCAAAAAAGGGCGAACCGCCCTTAAGTTCTTTGCGCGATCGGGCAATTATATCGAACACGAGGGTGCCCTAGAGGAACAGGCATGTTGTATATTAGATAACCTCTATTAAACAATCCGAGAGCTAGATTATATTTTTTTATGTTAAGGAAACCTTGCGGGTAGCCCTTTGGTGAATAACAATTTAGATTGATGGCAGGTCCGCCATTTGTCGGACCCAAAACTTTCTCAAGCTATCCCTAGGACAATGTGGATCAATTTGCCAATGTGTCGTCGCTTAGTTTTGTTACACCTTTGTGTTGTGCTTTAACAAATCTTCACATGTAAATTTAAAATGTACACAGTATCAAATAAGCGTACTTTGGAAGCAGGGAGAAATTTAATGCTACAGACTGCCAGTTAACTTATTATTAGTGACGAAATGTAATCGAATACTTACACCACTTTCAAAGACTATTTACTTTCATAAGGCAAATTAATGAGTGTAAATACTGTAATTAACTGAATCTAAGGTGGTATTTCACATCATTTAGACCTTACAACTTGTATATTTGTAGGTAAAACATGAATTAAATAAAAAATAAATATTACATGCATTAATTTTTAAATAAAATCGCTCTGAATGTGTCTGAATGTGAGCGTTGATATTAGTTCGAAGCAATGACAGTTCGGTACCAAATTAGAAATTTAATAATTATAATTGTGTTAGTGTGTCTATTTCAGTCTGTTGCAGAGTAATTGCAAGTTTTAATAGAATTAAAGGCATCAAACTGATGTTTGATGTACTGCCATAATGCGAGTGTTGGTTGGCTCAAGTACTTTCGGAGGCAGGAGGTAAGGCCGAAAAATTAGAAAACCAAATTTTATAGTATGAAATTAAAATACGGAAAATAGAGCCACATAATTATGAAACTTATCATGATGAAGTTCTCCAGCTACCCGCCGCTTCATTATATTGAGGATTTCATTGTTCATTCTCTTTTTGAGGGCACATATGCTTTACCAACCATTTATCAATTGGGATTATCGTATCAGAAGTAGGTACGACTAAAAAATACGCATTATATATCTAACCGAAACTGGTTGCACATGCGGCTTTGTCCACCCATCAGAGTACCCAAGGGAAGCGGGATTAAAATAACCGGCTGAGTAAAAAAAAAACAAAAAATGTGTAGTATCAGAGATTACCCCTTCTAACAAACATTGCACCGATATTACATCGTAATATTACCAACGCACGGATGTTACTCTTTTACTGGTGATGTTGGCTGCCAAAATTAAAAATTAAACAATACGAGAGTGCGAGAACGTAAAATTAAGTTTAATACTTAATTTAAATAAAAATACTCTGTACCTATGTATCTAAATCATAAATAGTGATATTTAGAGGTAAAAAAGATAATATTCTGCAATGCCTTTTCTATTTCCACTTTTTTAGCATAATTGAAATAACTACGGGGATAGTGAAGCTTACACAGTGTGTCCAATAACAATGACCATTTTGACCTACTGCTTAAAAGGAAACTTTAGCAAAATCACTCAGCTGCAGAACTTAAATTCCAGGTTTCTTCTTCGTGTACATAATTATACATCAGTCTCTTAATGGAATTGCAATTACTGAATTTGAAATTGTTATCAAAATTAAAATTTATTACGAGTGTCTGTGAAAAGGTAGGTACTTACCAAAACCAACGATTTCCATTAGCCAATGTTAAATACTACTTTGCTTTCAATAACATTTTAATTATACAAAATAAATTCATTTGTTATTTACGATTGATTGAATGTTTTAAGCATTATCATACTTTGCACAATAAATATAGGTACTACGCAAGGCGTGCATTAAAATGGTATTTCTTAGCTTCCTAGGTTGGGCTATTTTAATAAAAGATACCGATTTCGTCCATATCTTTGTAGGCAAACACTTGTTTTATTTAAATGTATGAATATAAATAGTTCAAGGCGTCACTTCATGCAGATTCTGTAAAAAAAAGCAAGTTGTGCTCTCAAATGCAACCAAATACGTTTGTAACACTACACAATACAACAACATTTAAACTTTTATTTACATTGTTAAATACTAATACTTAAGTTTTCACTAACGTTATAAACATGCAAGAGTATGTCTATTTTTGTTCCAAACATACCCACACTTCTGCAGGTCGATCGCGTAATGCATTGTACGCGCGTCAGGTTGTCACTTTTTATGACAGTTAAGTGATGATTTCTTAAACGGATGATTCATTTTACTTGAATATTTACACACATTATAACTATATTAAGTTATCAATACAATGTGATAAGAAAACAGTTCATACCTTAAATAGCTTTCAAGGCAGATATGTTTTTTCAACTTTCAACATGCGAACACATCTTTACCGCCCTCAATGCCGAACCGTACTATAATACTGACTGCCAATATGGCGACGTTTCAGCCACCGTCTTTGTGAGAGTGTCCTTAGATCTGGCAACGGCGCCGATAGCGCGAAAAATGATCAAAAACTATTTGACTCATAATTAAAACCCTTCCTTTGGTTTTGCCTTAGTCGCGTAAGAAAAAAGTATAAAATATAATGGATTAAAATAAACAAACATCCTGTATATATGACATCGTATCGCGGATGTTATACCGGAGCTTCAATCCGTAATTAATTTGACGTTTTGGATCTGTAGGTATTGAAATCGTATTGGTGCACTCGCTCATGCAATAACGTGTGAGAGCGCGATGCACTAATAAACAGATATAGTACGGGTCACGGAGCCGCAGACGGACAGACGAACATGGTGACACTAGGGTTCTTTGTTGACTAATGGTACCCGTATAGTATTTATTTGTTGTCTGTCTGTCAATCTGCGAATATCCTTTTCGTCAGGAATGCGTATATGTATCAAGTTGAATTAAAAATCTAGTACAAGTCTGCAATCCCTTGAAGCTGTGTAAATTCAAACAGTGATACGAAGTTATAAGATAGAGCGAGATAGCCATAGAATTTTGTACCACGCCGTGCTTCCGACACATACATAAAATAGTCCATCCACAGTATATAACCAGTATATAACCAGCATATGTCATAATGTTCTAGAATTTAGAGAATTCCTTAGCCTCAGAGTAAATAAAATGAAACGATTGCTTGCCTTATCATATTATACTTGTCTTATACCTACGAAAAGTATACACATTTAATTGTGTCATTATAAGGTGTAATTTACTTGAAGGCAGTCACGGAGGCACCTATATACGTACCTCCGTGACTGCCTTCAAGTAAATTACACCATATAATGACACAATTAAGGCGCCGTAGGTTCATGGTCTTCTCCCCCTCTCACTGAGCATAAGCGTGAGCGAGATGGAAGTGCGGGCTCGGAAGCGCGGAAATCATGTTTAATAATTTTATTTCTTTTGCCGTTTAAATAAATAAAAAAGTAAACACTGATTTCTCTCATAAATTTCTTTTGTGCATAAATTGTAAGAAATATTTTAAGTGTATTTTCGACCCTCTTAGACCTATGTTCGTGATTTTTTTCTATCGAGCGAAAATTGCTTAATCATGTTTCTAAACACTGATTTCCCTGCAGAAAAGCCTCAAGATTACTATTCGTATTTTTTTTAAACCATATTATTATAAACAGACGCATTATATTGTTTCAAAAACTCTGTTCGCTTAACTTCGCTGAACCTACGGCGCCTTAAATTCTAGAATAAAATAGCTTTATTTTTTGGTTTATGAGTTATCAATGTTATCATAGGTAACAACATATTAAACAGATGTCTGCGCCATACTGTTTTAAGTGATTGTTGGGGTCTTCATTTCACTTTCAGTTTAAAAAACATCCAGAGGCTGAAGTGCTATTTGCTAAGAAGCTAGATTAGTATTTTGAAGATTGGTATCCAATAGTGGTCGCGTTGTTCACAATTTGTTCAATAGCATCATGACGGGGCCTGCTGTACTATGTCATCGATAGTTTTTGCAGCAGCAGAAGTATTAGCGGGAGACCAGTGGAACGTCCAACTGTATGTATGTCAAATGTCAGGCATACCTACTAAAATATGTCACGATAAACGTAGTGGTTATATTCTCTTTGACGATAAATCTATCACAAAATACACACACATACGCCTATACGGCGTCAAAGACAATGTGGCCTGTGTAATAAAAAAATACTCCTCATACCAAAGAAACTAATTTAAACTTTTTACATTAAGAAAGGGCTCCAAGAAGAAAAATGACGAAAATTGCGTTGTAATGACATGTTCTTTGAACTTTAATATTAGTGCGTTTGTAAAAATACCATATCATCTAGTTTGAGTGCTTATCCAACCACATCACATCTTATATTTTTCCCTAAAATCATATTATTATCTGGTTGATGGTATTAAATTTGCGAAAATCACGGTTGTCAAAATGAAAAAAATAGCTACGGACGTCCGTCCAGCCCGAGGCCGCGCGGCCATCTGCCTACTAAAACGAGACGCGCAGGTCACTTTCCCAGATAAAATGTGTGTAGAAAAATTTAAAGCCATTTTTAAAGAAAGTGTCCGTAAAAAGATCTTCTTTACATCATTGCCTATTTTTTGTCATTATTCACTTGACTCAATTTTTCGGCCACTTTATATATGACTCGAAATAAGATCAGAATATTCCCTTTTTTCTTGGCATGATATGATCGAGCGAAGTTTAAAATTTCGTATTTTCGTCCGTAAAAGTAACAATGGCGATTATTAAACTATAACATATCTCAATATCTCATCAATAAACTCAAGATTTCATTGTTTATTATTGAATGTAAAATAGCTCGATTTCGGATAACGTGCCCTCTAGGAAATTTCGTTATCTTTTTGTTTGTAGCTCCACGAGTCCAGAATCTAGTAGGTATAGATAGTTTTGAAATACACTTGTCGATTATAAGTAAAATATATAGTGCGGGTTCATTTTATCTTTATTAATACTATCCTGAAAAAATGGGGCCTGTTTTATGTCGAAAATCTTTTTTTTATTATTAAAATATACAGTTTTTTAGCATAACTGTAAACCCTAACAAATTCTGTACTTTGTTTTGTGATTAAAACTTATAAACTACGAGACATTTTTCAGAAAGGTAACTGAATTCTATATTTTTCCTGCTCCGGGAAATGTCAATAACAGCAGTTTAAGAGCTTAATTAAATCGCTAGGTCGTCACCCACAAACAGGTTCCAGGGAAATAATTATCGAAAAGTAGGAGGGTGATGATTTAATCTACTTGCTTTTCTACTCAATTAAGAAAGCCAGCGATCAATTTAATTTTTTTACCGTGTGTATAACGCGTTACACGGATAATTTGATCAAATTATAAATTTTGATTTTCATTGTTTTTGAATTTTCTATTTCAATAGAAAATTTGCAAATTAGTACATAGGAAGGGGTCAAATAGATCTGACCAATAAATTCCATAAAAAGAGTTTCAAAAATAAAATTCTTTCTTTGTAAATAATTTGTCGTGTTGACAAAGTTTTAATAATAAAATTGTATAATTATGAATGAGCACGGATAAGTCTTAAAGTGTTCAGCAAGAGAGTAGGAAGTCAATCATGGCACTTTTTTATTAGTATCATTCCTAGCCTGAAAAACAACTTTTAGGTCTTAAAATGTACTGACATATAGGCGGATTACCTACCTATTCTACTCTAAGGGAGGATGGTGTAGGTACGACGACAAGCTAATCGAGGATGAGTGTTAGGAAGAACCGCGACCCTACCAGAACTACTTATAATTGCTAATTTACTACAGGATTTTTTTTGGCTAGTCGGCTAGAAACCGTGATATGACAGATATTATTTTTTATGAAACAATCATTTATCAATCGTTGATTTGTAAAACCCATTTTATAACAGATTTATTTGGTAAATGATCATTTTAAAATGACATGCAATATATTTTTTAAGTGTATCACTTGCTAAATGAATATTTGTATAATAATTATTTATAGTTTGAGCATTTTAAGAAATGATAGGTGTGTGGATGAACTAGTTCTGTATCGTTGTTTATAAAATGATCATTTATGAAACTATGTTTATGAAATGATCAAACCATATAGATATAACAACTGCAACGCGCGGCTCCACTTGGGTGCGCACCTATAACAAGGAACGATGATAAAACATTGCCTGCGTCTGACCGGAAGGTCCATTCTATATAGAGGTATGGGTGAAAGTTTTTTATTAGATGTATAGTTTAGTGAATTGAAGCTACGGTAGCCTAGTGATTCAGGCATGCGGCTGTCAAGCGGCGGTCGTGGGCTTGAATCCAGGCCTCAAAACTAGCCCTAAAACTAGTACCTATGCCCCCAAATCTTGGGATTAGGTATCAAAGTGGATCCCCGGCTGTTTCAGAGCACAACCGGGAATAACGCTAGGAGGATGAGGATGATGATGTATAGTTTATTGGATTAAAACTTACATAGACATTTAAATAGGCATATGTTTAACGGACCACCAGATATAGTAAAATATAACGCCAACAATAGTAGATTGTATGACAAGGGTCTAAAATAAGCCATATTACCACGAGATGGATATTTTCCCGAACGAAGTGAGGGGAAATAGTTCGAGGGGTAATATGGCTTTTAGACCAGAGTTATACACTCTACTTTTCACTTCGACTGCGAGAAAATAGTAAAAACAAAGATTATCCATTCACAATCAACAATTATACCAAGGCGAAAAGATTGTTCAATTTGGCGCCATTCTTTTTAATAAACTGTTTTGACAGATACAATACAACATATTCACAAGAAGAATAAACGCCTCTGACCGTCTAATAGCGGCGTAGTCTATCCCGCTCAATCTTCATAGCTTATGTCATGCAATTACATCCACCAATCACAACTCTTTAAAATAACATTAGTATTTGCTGTCTACTAATCAGAATACAGCTAGACATTAAAGTCGACCAATCAGAAAACAGAATTCAATTCAAACTTTAGGAGTTTTTCATTCCCTAATTTACAATAATTAAAAAAATAAACGCCTCTGACCGACTATAGCTCCATCGAAACGTTCAAGCGTGGTTAACTGCATACATGAGTCATGTATGCAGTTAACCACGCTTGAAAAACACCCAATGTTTGAATTGAATTCTGTTTCCTGATTGGTCAATTTTAATGTCTAGGTGTATTCTGGTTAATCGATAGCAAATACTAATGTTTTTTTAAAGAGTTGTGATTGGTGGATATAATATTGAACTGTTGTGAGTGGTCAAATTAAAATGTTTTATAAATCATAAATATGTATACATATTTTCCCTAGGGGCTAAATGTACTACTTTAGCCCCGCTTGCCAAGTCTAATATGATGCACTTTTTGAGCATGAGAAGTGAAAAATACTTTTTACTGCCAAAAATACTAAATGATCACCAAAATTTTATCTCCATTTTAATATGAAATAGTAACCCAAATTATAACATCTTACTACCCTATTAAAGAAAATGCTATCCAAATAAATCATTGCTAATCTATAAATAGTTAAGTGATCACCAAATTTTTATCGCCTATTAATGTGAGATAATAACCCAAATTATAACATCTTACTATCCTATTTTAAAAAAAGCTATCCTAATAAATCATTGCTAGCCCTAAAATAGTAAGTGATCACCAAAATTGTATCTCCTATTAATATGAAAACATAACCCAAATTATAACATCTTACTATCCTATTAAAGACAATGATATCGTAATAAATCATTGCTAAATTAAAAATAGTAAAATAATTTCCTAAATTCGACGGATCCCCGCTTTCGTTTCTAGGACTCAGACCTACGCTTCGCTCTCTACTGATAATCTCCAGCGAGTAGACGCCACCCCGCTGCGCGGGGTGTCTATTTCTGGTCTGAGGGGCACAAGTGAACCCTAACCTAACCGACCTAAGACAAAGTTCGCTCATGACAAGCCATTTTTGTCCGCCCTGATTATTGGCTCCCAATAAACACGGCCGCCATCGCATACGCAGCGCCACCAGTGGCCAAGAAAGAAACTATTTTACAATGTGCCCTGTATAGAGCTAGGAATCGACAAATGCGTTGCTCTAATCGATCTGCCGTATTGTTTATCAGGCACATCGTGATAAGCCTGGCCAACTTTTAGGCATATCATGAAATGGCGGCGTTTCACGATATGCCTAGGAATTTCGTGATTTGGCGGATTTTACGATCGGCCGACGACATATACACTCTAGGGGTAGGACAGACAAGTCCACGTGGAAGTAGGGTGTGCTGATTTGGGTTTTGGTATCACTTGTTTTGGCATCATTATACTTTATTTGGTAATACTCATATATTTTATGGCAATCATAGTGGGTTATTTAGGTAGAAGTATTGTATTAATTTGGTCGCAAAGATTTGGTGATCATTTAGTAAATTTGGTGTTCGAATAAAATTTAATGTGCACTTTTTATTTAAACAGTACTATTAATGTAATGGTAGAATTATTATTTTTGGTGTTCAGTATATTTTTTTGGTAAAAGATCTTAGGGTATCAAAGCATTTTTTGGTGGTCATTATATTTGATGCCATTTAAATATACATGTACAAACTTATTAAGTCACAAACTTTACCTCTTTATATGTAAAACCATATAATAGGCATGATGACACATTTTGAAAAACTGTTCTAAAATGTTTAGAAACATTTATTATGTACAACGAATAAGATTTTTCAAGAGAATATAACAGTTAGGAAAAAAATGCATTTTAGTTTTAAATTTCAAATTGGCGCTAAAACGCTTGTCAGTGTCATGGCGTCCCGAGTGACGTTACGTTTGTATAAACAGAACGCAGACCTTTGACGTTTGCTACCTAGATCGCTCAATTGCTCATTGAATCAACATAAATTAAAAAGTTTACAAGTCTTGCGCGGCCGTGCGAGCGAGAAAGCGGGACAATGACGTATGAAGATCTGACAGATAACATGGTTCTATCCCTGTCTTACTATTCGTTCTGAACGTAAGTTCTCTGTAATCTGTGGTAATGGCCGTTATGGGTATTTGTTTATACATTCGTGACGTCATGAGCTCTGATTGGTGTTTAACATATCATGGCGGGCGTCCGTATTTTTCAGTTTTATTTTATCAAAATAAATAATAATAGATCTCCTACTTAATTAAAAAATATGAGCATTTTTCGAATTTTATAATTAAAATTTCACTAAGAAAATATCATATTTTAGTGATTTTCAATTACTGCCATCATGCCTATTATAATATATGAACCTACCTCTTTATATATAATATTAGTATTAATAAATATATGTATATATAGTATGGCGTCGGTCACAATTGCCCCCTAAATCCTTGGCCTAGACACTATAATTGTCAGATACAATGACACGCCTCCCTGATCAAACGCTTTGACTGCAGCCGTGTGACGGTATCGCAATAATGCAGCCAATCTACATCAAGCGTAAACATAAATGTTAAAGGTAGGTAAGTTGATACCGTAGTCTTGTTTTAGATCAGATCACGTTTTAAACATATTTAAAAACCATTGTTTTCGTGTAGAAAAGAATGAGAATTGTTCGTAGTTAAGGTAAGTACATAACAAATTATGTTCCGATCATACACAAGTCTTAAGTAGCAAATGCACCGTACATACCTGTACTGGTACAGCAATGAAATTAGGCCTCAAATGGCTAATATCCATAAATCATAATTTAAAATCTACAAATGCCTCGGTGCGTTTCGCACACCTTAGGCCGTAAAGCAACCGCGATTCTAAATATATCGTTATATGCATAAGTAATTGTTATATGCGGGAGAAGTGTAGTGTTTGTCCACAATCCTGGGTTGAAATTAGATGCAATCACTCAGGGTTCACATACCTAACTTTGAAACTAGCCCTGATGCGAATCAAATGTTTATAGCCTTTACGCGAAAACGAAATCTTAGTGTTTTGGCACCATTAACTAATGCACAGCAATTAGCGCAGAAAGCGTATATAAATAGTTCATTGTGCTCGATATAATCTCAAAGCTCCCTTTGAGGCATCTGGAAGGCATTATCGTATGTGCGTGCCCAATTACAGCAAATCTGAGTTAGCTTCCCGTTACATGAATTATGACCCATAGGGGAAACGTTTTGGGTTAATAATTATAATTAATTATACGTTTATGTGTGATAGATAAATAATGATTTTGATAACGGTTCAGAGCGCGTTTATGGATGAACGGTAAACAAGCTCTGCACAGGGACACTTTGAAGGTTCCCAAGTGGTTGTAAACGTCGCTTTTATCAAACATAAAACATTCGTGCCATTTTGATAAGTACGGTATAAGTGCGAGACGCTTTTACGTTCAGATTGTTTTGACCAACGATAAAACACAAACTGCGTTTCAATGGCGTCTCAAATGCAAGCTAAATTTGTGCAGTCCGCATGTTAGTGGAGCTGGGAGATAAAGATCGACTACGACTGACGATTGGTTTGCAGTTTCCATACAAGTTCCAGATGTACTGGAATTCATCTGTCTCCGGTTACAAATTGTGGCATTGAGTATTGTTCCTCTGTGACTTTCTATATTTTTTTCAAAGCGGGTTGTAATTACTACTTATTAATCAAAATCAACATAGGTCCAAGCAGAAATAGAAAACCCAAGATACAGAGAGTTACCTACCATTTTGATTGACTAAATAAGTGACTGATGACTAAATCGGTTCAATTCAGAACGACCACGGCGGGATACGCAAACATACGGATGACTCAATTGAGAATGAACACTCGAAAATCAACATGTAGGTAGATAAACTTTGGACGGATATTATTCCTACATAACGAAGAGGCTTTTTTCCTATTGGCTGAATCCTAATTCCTACTAATATTATAATTTTCTTGCCACATAATTCTATTACAACAATTTTCTAAACGTACAATAACAATTTGGTCTCTTTTATTATTTATCTTGCCACGTACTCGTAATGCATTACAATGAGAAGAACGGTTTTCCCACGGGATTTCAACTAGAAAAAACTATGAATATAAAAGCGTGCTATTGATATTTTTCTCCAACTATAAAATAGAGTACTTTTTATAAAATACAGTTACATCGGAAAATAAGTGAATGTAAATATTATATATTACATAAATTGATATTTATTATTTTACGTCACTCTAGTAAGTTAGATTTGCCGCTCACGTGCGCAGCGGCAAATCTCATTTCACACCCAGTAGAAGACGTAAAGCAGTCACATCGACCAATAAGTGTATTTTTTTAGTTATTGAAATAGAACTTGTTGAAAATAATCGTCCACTTTTACAGATACAAACATAGTACATTAAGCACCACGGTATACTAGGCTGTAGGCATATAAAGTAGGCATATTTCGGTACAAATGCAATAAGTATTACCTAATCCAACCTCTCGTCGTATATTCGCCATATAATCAGATTCTGCAAAATATTTCCAACAAATCCAGTACTAAACGTTTCTAAATCACCAAATCAATAAAACGATACTCATAAGTTTATTCCAATACGGACTCGTAGCTTGTTATAGCAGCGCACCTGCCGCCGTCCGAATGGCAATATTTCTCGCTGTCTCCAGTTTGTTTTCTTCTTTATCTGGAGCGGGTTTAGTGGCACGAGCAAAACACATTCACTTGTTAAATAGATATTTAAAATTAGAATCGTGTATAAAACCCTATAGTCTGCCGGATGCGGGTGGCGCAGGACCGGTCATTGTGGCACTCTTTGTGGAGGCCTATGTCCAGCAGTAGACGTCTTTCGGCTGATATGAATATGATGATTTTAATACAAATCTTTGTATACCAAACCAAGGTCTTTGTGCTTAAGAAGTACATGAGTAGTGATCCCCACGTGCATAATTGTGATAGGAATCGCAACAACGTACCTCATCTATCGCATTAGCATTTTTTTATTGATTAGCTTAATAAATATAAAAGTTGCCCCCAAACCTATTTTGATGTTTCCATGACTACCACGTTAAACTAGACATTGTCACCGAAGAAGTACCTAGGTACGCTGGACCAAGACACCCTCAAGGAGAGATCCTTGATCCAACATTAGCATAATGATCTACTCACATTAAAAACGATATTGCTTATGTATAAACCTTGGTGGAAAAAAAAATAGAAAAAAAACTTGGTCAAAAAAAATTAAGTATAGAACACAACTAAATCTGCAGGAGGAAAGTTCTACTAAAATAGTAATCTCGTACAAATACAATACTAATACAAATACAAATTATTTATTCTGCAAATAGGCCACAAGGGAACTTTTACATGTCGAACGGTAATTTAATAAGTACAATTATATGAAATAAAAAGGAAAATGCACATTTAGTAAGTAACATAACTAAAAGTTTTATTTTCCTTTTTATTTGATGATAATATCCTTAGTAATATTTCAAGACTATTCCAGTTCTGTAAACTAGAAGAAAACCATTCTTACTACACTGAAAAAATATTACTAAATATATTGTTATCGCTCTCTCTCTTTCTGTGAACAGCCCGAATAATACCATACCAGCAGTAAATTCATTGTTTTATTTCGTTTGCTTCGCGCCGTGGCGTAACGTTGTTTGTGTTTTATTATGAGACATCTCGAAGCCAACACGAAATCTAAGAATTAAATACGATATGAAATATGTTATTATATTCTCTGTAGGGACCTAAGCGCAAAGTCTGTCACGAAGCAGGCGTCTAAGTCTATTCCAAAATCGTAGTGAACTGGATTCGATTTCTCATATCTATACAGTATACACTGGGCGCTAGCTAGTAATTTTTAAGCCGGCCATAGTCGCGCTATATGTCGTAACATTACGTTCGCATGTGTAATCGCGGCTTTAGTAATATCTATACTAATATTATAAAGAGAAAGTGTTTGCGAGATTGTAGCTTTGTAGGTTTTTGTTTGTATATAATAGGTAATCCCCGGAATTACTTATACGATTTCTTAAACACCTGTGCATAAAATGGACTTTTTGAATGTACATAGACTATATTTTATCTCGGGGGTTTGCCTGTTTTGTTACGCGTGTGAAACCGCGCGGGCATATAAGAATATAATTGTTCTTAAGGCGCCGTAGGTTCATGGTCTTCTCTCCCTCTCACTGAGCATAAGCGTGAGCGAGATGGAAGTGCGTGCTCGGAAGCGCGGAAATCATGTTTTTTCATTTTAAATTTTTGGCCGTTTAAATAAATAAAAAAGTAAACACTGATTTCCCTCAAACATGATATTGCCGATTTTTAGAAGCAATTTCAATATTTTTAGCTTTTGTTCGTAATTAGTAACAAATATTTTAAGTGTATTTTAGACCCTTTTAGACCTATGTTCGTGATTTTTTTCTATCGAGCGAAAAATGCTTAATCATGTTTCTAAACACTGATTTCCCTGCAGAAAAGCCTCAAGATTACTATTCGTATTTTTTTTAAACCATATTATTATAAACAGACGCATTATATTGTTTCAAAAACAATGTTCGCTTAACTTCGCTGAACCTACGGCGCCTTAACTAGCTGCCAGCTGCTATCTTTGTTCTATGATCTTTATCGGTAATTGATTTACAAAATGTTACGTTTCCCACGTGATAAAAATATGATACTTTCACGTCTAATTTCATGAAATCCAAATAAGTAAGACATGAAACAATAGCGATATCCTAAAATGTCCAATTCAGTCTATTAAGTCAAATGGAATTGCGGCTACACGTACTATACCTACAGATTCACTAACTATTTATTCATTACACGTCGCTAGTAAACTTGTTTCCATCAACAACTTACAACGTCTTCTGAGCTGAGAGTCAACGATTGTCCTGGCAGTAAAAACGAAATTACCTCCTAGTCACTAATGGAAATATACCTTGAGTAATATAGTAGCAAATAGTAATAAAATAATTGACAGGAGGAAGAAGAGTTAAATCACCAAGAAACAATAACAACATTAATAAAGTACAGTTGGCAGGCCTATGCCAAAACACCGTTTTATAGAAAATGTAACTAAAAATAAATATCGTCGGTACTAAATTATAAGAGTACAAAACACAAAATGCCGATTGGACACCTATTACAAAACTATCAGTTTAATAGCGGGTCAATACGAGACATATCTTTGGCATCCCAATTTGATTTCGACATTCCCGCGAGACTATTAGGACCTTAATTAGAAACACATTTAATCGGTTTCTGGGCAACAATTTACTATTTTCATTTTCCATATGTCGATAATTAAGCGAAAAAAGCAGTTTACACCGTGGCCATATTATTGTCTTGGCACAAGTTGTGCGAAGTCCCGAACACCTTTTTTTAGCTCATCTTCTTATTAGGCCAGTAATGTTGCCATTACTCTTCTTCCCGACTACTGTCCATCCAATGAAGTGCAATAAACCCGGCTAATGTGTTGGCAACAGCGAAATTCGGGGAGGTAATGGGTAATGGAAGGGGTGGCAATAACGCTAATGATGACTTTGGTATAAGTGGTTTTGTTTGTTGAACTGTATATTACCTAGGGTGCCTGGTTAAAGCGAATGCGAGAATTTATTTGCGATGTATATATGTAGTTGTCGTATGAATTTACAGTTTTTTTAATGTGAACGAGCCCGTTTTATTCATATCCTTTTCTCACCCTCAACATCTGTCCTCAAACCATTCACGCCAACTTTTTACTCCGAATTAATTTTCCAAAAAACTAAACCGGTATCTCATTGTTCACAGGCGCGGGCGGCCTCCGTACCACGGAACTGCGCATCACGCCACGAGTCGTTCAACGCGGCAGAAATGTGACTATGGCTTGCTTGTACCAGTTGCGCGAATACGGGATCTACTCCGTCAAGTGGTACAAGGGCAGCCACGAGTTTTACAGATACTCACCGCTCGAGTCGCCAACCACGAGAGTTCTGCCTGTCAACGGGATTAAAGTTGACGTGAGTAGATTTGTAACGTAAACTTTTGCGTTTTGACGATTTTGTGGATTATGGTATGATTGATATTGGTTTGGGTGTTGACAGGTCAATTATACGATGATACTGCGAATAATTTTTAATGGGTGAAATGAACTTTGTCGTAAAATGTGAAGTATTAATTTAATTATTGTCACTATTATACTTACTAAGTTCTCCTAGTAATAATACTAGCATGCAAATAATTAAAACTTATCTAAAAGGAACAATTTTGTGTCATAATATTGTTTTTCTTGCAATAGTTTTATTATGTTTTTATGTTCCTTCGAAACATATTGAAAGGCAATTGTTGTATGTATGGTGGTAACTTATTAAATAACTTCATGCACATGCAATAACATTGTTTTGCATATATTTAATGATGTTTGCGGGATGCGGTCGTGTGCCAGTCGGCCTGGATTTCTTGTATTACGGTAATATACATATCCTGCTGTTTTAAACAAGTCAGGGTGTTTTTTAACAAATAAACAGACCTCTAAAATGTACATACACGGCAATGGTAGTAATTTTAATTTCTTAAATATAGGCTTGCATGACTTATATTGATTTACACCAGATATCGCTCTTAAGCATTTCTTCTGGGCTATGAAAACTCTTTTAAAATTTGAACAGTTTCCCCGTAAGACCAGTCCGTATCTAACTGCATGTGTCCTATTTCCAAGAGAAGAAATGCGTTAACTCCTACATTAGCATGCAAACGAAGTCGCAGGTACAGCTAGTTTAAAATAATCTAGGTAGTACAACACTATTTTATGCAACGTTGTAGAACCGAGTCAAAAAACGCTAGTGGTGTCTTACTTTACGATATTCGCCTTCGGCTTGCATCGAAACCCACGCCACTTCTTTTTTGACCTCTTTTATACAACTGTTGCATAAAATACTTACTATTAAATAAACCAAAACTTTTGAGGGAATATGGTATGTTGAGTCTAGGAACGAGACTATATTTATTAAGTTAAAGGCAATAGTCGGAAAATTGCTTATCACGACATAGTATAAAACAAAGTCGCTTCCCGCTGTCTGTCCCTATATATGCTCAGATCTTTAAAACTAAGCAACGGATTTTGATGCTGTTTTTTTAATAGATAAGGGTGATTCAAGAGGAAGGTTTAGAATATGTATAATATAGTACCCGTGGGAAGCCGGGGCGGGTCGCTAGTTTAGTACTTATAAAATTAATTTATATAGAAACATTACTACAATGGGTTATAAAGTCGCCCTTACATATTGTTTCAGAGACTAAAATCCAACGAAACCCATGTGGTGCTCCTGCGAGTTGGGCCGACCCTCACCGGCAACTACAGCTGCGAGGTGATACAGAACGCGCCCTCCTATCCCCACTACACCGCTGTGGGGAGGCTGGATGTTGTCGGTAAGTCTTGCATTACCTATCTTTTACACTAAACTGTCAGACAATACCAAAGCCTAAGAACAAGTCATTTAACGTTTATTTATAATTGTAAGCCATACCTTTTGTGTATTTAATGGAGGAGTGTTTACCGAAATGTTTTTTTTGCTAGGTATTGCATTACATCGCTCTGGTTCAACATACATATTGCAAGCGACCCGATAGGTACAGTTAAACTCTGCCATTAGTTCTCTTAACTTTTTTTCCCTCAAATATACTGGGCACGTTCTGTTTAAGGCCATATGTTTGTCCTTGCAATTAACACACTTGAAGACCTGTACCTCGCAATTCTCATGGAAACCTCCACATTTTGGGCATATCACATTGCGAGACGAGCACCTGGCCTTTATATGTCCGAATTTCCAGCACTTCGAACACTGGGTTGCTGGAAAGATAAACGGTTCGACCTTGACACGTAAGTTATCTATGCTAACATATGCCGGCAGTTGAGAGCCGGCAAATGAAATGCGCGCCACTTCACTGGGTACCCATTTATTGTCGTCGTCTCGCTTTTGTAACCGTTTTGCCGATACAATTTGGATGTCACTGGGGCTGCAGATATCTCTGAGTATCTCCTCATCAGTTAGATCTGGGTCTACGCCTCTTATGATACCATAGGAGGTAGCCACTTCGTTAGGCCGTTGTACCTTCCATTTATTCTTTTTAAATTCTTCGCAGTCAATTACTTTTTCGACGTACTCTTCACTAGGTACTTCTAGTTTTAATTTGTAGTTGTTTATATATTTAATTTTTGTGATCCGGTGTAAACCTGCGGCTGAAAATATCTTCGCAATGGCAAATTGTTTAGGTAGTTTCTCGGCGCTCAAAATTAACAATTCTATTGTTGCCACCTTATGCTTTTTAGGTTTTTCAACCTTATTCCAGGATTTTTGGTCTTCATCGTCCTTTCTTTCCCGTTTAAGACATACGTATACAACCAAAAACTATACCTACGGAAGGTATGTTTTAGAACGCTAAGTCAGTTTTGTTGCTAAACGAAGAGACACGTTTATATCTTCTACGTACGTGAACATGAGATGTAACATTCTTCGAGCATGGCTGTTTTGGACAAATGTCGATAAATATCTTAGTTTGTGAAGTTTTATTTATATTCGCTTATATGCGGTGTATTTTAAATGTGGTAAAATACCCTTTGTCATCCCTTTTTGACAAGATAACCAGAAATCATTGATGTCAATGACTGATGTTAATGATGGCACTCGCTGATGTCATTTAGTCAATTAAGGGACTGTAATTATATTTTTGTTACTTTCTTTGTATATAACAGTTTGCGTCTAATTTAGCATCGACATTTCAGTCGGAATTTTAATTCATGCTCATTGGGATACATTTTTAAACGACTCATAGTTCATAGTTCATAGTTATTTATTCAGTAACAATATACATTGCATTTGAAATAAAAATGTCAAAATAATACAAAAAAAAAATCAATAACGAATACAGTAACAGAGAGCAACTAATAAAGAATAAGAAAAAGAAAATTAATAGAAAAACAATAATGAGGAATTTATATCATGTCTTTGTATCAATCAAATGATTTACTAAATACCAATCTAATTATATCAGTCTATTAAAAAAAAAACAAGAAAAACAATAATAAGAAATGAATAATGTTAACCGGTATTTTATACTAAACATAAAAAAATACTTAATGTCAATATACTACCAAACTACCTTCTATTTTACAATAAAAATTCCTCTACTGTGTAGAAACACACCCTGAGCAAAAATGCTTCATCGACTTCAAAAAAGGAGAAGGTTGTCAATTCGTCGGAATCTTAAATTTTTATGTGTGTTCCCCGATTAGTCGAAGATGCCTGGACCGATTTAGAAAATAGAACAGGCTCATGAACTCATAATTTTTCTCATAAAAGTTTCCTTCATAACGGATAACTATAATAGTTTTATTAGTACTAATATATATACTATAATTAAGAAAATATAACTTATAATTTTTCTTTTCCCAATTTATAAACGCTTTCCCTAAGTAAATAAAAAAAAAACAGTTCGGCACTTCGCTCGCTCGAATCGCGCGCTATAGGGTCGTGGTTGTACCTACCACTCCTTCTCACTTCGCTCGTCGTCGTACCTACACCTACCTACCTTAGATTACGTACACGCACATACAGGCGGTTTGCTTAGCTTTGTAACATTTATGATGAAAAATGTTATGATCATCAATTTAAGTATTAAAAAATGTATGGCTAGTGTACTTATGACTTTAAGTTAAACGGACTAGTGAGTGTAATGATGAAAAAGAAACGAGACTATGGGGGGGGGGGGGATTTTACACAAATCAACCTAGTCCCAAACTAAGCAAAGCTTGTTCTATGAGTACTAAACGACGATACACACACATAGTCTTACTTATATAGATGAATACATACTTAAATACATAGAAAATATCCATGACTCAGGAACAAATATTCTTGCTCATCACACAAATAAATGCCCTTACTGAGATTCGAACCCAGGAACCCCTGCGTCGTAGGCAGGGTCACTAACAAGTTGGTGTGTGTAGTGACCCTGCCTACGAAGCAAGTACCAACTAGGCTACAGCGGTCGTCAAAAATATTCGTACGTATGAGAAATTTATGATTATTATCATTATGAATTCGAATGGTTCTGAGTTACGATCATTTTAACTAAAATCAATAGTTCATAATTACTAAAAGTAATAAGGATTATTTTGTTAATAATTAATAATTATTATTATGGTGTAAAATTGTATGAAAAACATTTTCGGAGTTCCAACAATAGGTCTTCTAAAATTATGTGAACAAAAGCGCACCGGGATCTGCTGAGAGTAGGGTAGTAATCGCTATCACTGAAAAAAAATATCCTCCTGTTCAGCTTACTCGTTTTGGGAACACAGGCGTGAACTATTAAATACTTATCTCGAGAAAAGACATAATTTTACAAAATATAATGAACATTTTAGGGCAACATATTAGTTACACAAAGATTATAATGCCCTAATTACAAAACAATAATACCATGTTTAACGTAATACTTTCCAAACGTCACTAGCATTAGCTTATTTCAAGACATTCCAGTACAAAGGAGCATTTTCCTTTACCATTGTACGAAATAACTATTCTTTGTTTTGTACACGAGTTGTTTAAGAAAGAAACAGGGTTGACACAAAATGTATGTGATTATTTTTAGACGTAAGGAGAACTTCAATAGTTATTTGCGTCACAAGGGAGCAAAATAGTATATTTACGGCGAGGGCGGTGTATTGAATCCTGAACGTAGCGAGGGATCCTACAATAGAATCCTGAGCGTAGCGAGGGATTCTAACGTAGGATCCTGAGCGTAGTGAGGGATACAAGTGTTTACGCCCGAGACGAAAATAATTTTGCTACCGAGTGACACATACTATTTTTCACACCGACTCTGAGGAAATTTAAAAAAAGCTATTGTTCAAATATATCTAAATTATCTTAATTTTTATTACTAATTTTTAAATATTACGAAATATTTATAATTTTTTATACAACGTTGTTATAGTTAAAACTTGAAATATGTTCGTTTTGAATCGACTACGATGAAATTACAATCTATTATTTTATTAACATCTGTGTTCAACTGGCACATTGCGTACAAATGTTCCAATGCCAATTTCAAAAGCAAAGCATTTAAAGTACCGTGGAAAATACGAAAGTATATTAAATGGACTTGATCAATAAATCGAGCGTGTAGTACACCGCACAGACTGGGAAATTCTCGTTATACATACTTGGAATAACATTTTCCGACGGAAATATTATTGTTTCGTTTGTGCTTAATTACCATGAAATCCTTAATTATCCAGTATTTACATATTCTTTCTTCTAAAAAGTAAACTTGGTGAATGTCGGTGGAAATAATGTATGTTTTATTTAAAATTAAGTTATTTATACATTTTTGATGTAAGTACTTATTGACATGGCTAATCTTTACATAACAACATAACATATGCCAACGTCCAGAGTCCCATATGACCCGAGGCAGATTGTCACTTACAAATAATGAGAGTAAAGTTATGAATTAAATAAAATCATTTAAAAAAATAAACTTGTACCTAGCGCAGTATTTACAGATTAAAAAATATACATGTTTGACAGACTTAGGAGTGTTTTATGTTTTAAGCAAGTCATATTATTTACTGTGTGCCTAATCGTAATGTTTTATTGTCATTGGTCACGCATTAGAAGTGAACCTACAAAATTAACCAACCCTAGGTCCCGCTAACTGAAAAAGAAAAGAATTTTAAACAAAGCCACTCCCGCTCTGAATAACTCCTTTCTCCAAACTTTTCCACCGAGCTACCTCTACCGTTGGTCATAATAGTTCTAGTCTTACGCTGTTAAAACAAATATATGAAGAAACTTTTTATATAGAACCGAAGAGATCGAATGAATCAGTTTTATTAGGTGCAATAAACAAAAAGTTTCGTTTAGAATGTTGTTCTTTGGTTTGAAATATTGTCCTACGAATTGTAACAAAGTTAAATTTCAATACTACTGTTATGGGAATTGTAGTGCAACAAGCCAAGCAACAAGACAAGCCTTATTGCACTTACTATTGAGCTAGTTCAATTTGTGTAAGATTGCCCCTAATATGTATCTATATATATTTTATAATTTTTGGATATATTGAAACTCAGGAAAATCTTAATTACTTATACATGTTTATAATGACTACTGCGGGTGGCGCAGGACCGGTCACTTTGGCACTCTTTGGGGGAGGCCTATGTCCAGCAGTGGACGTCTTTCGACTAATATGATGATGATGAGTATTTATCTTTTTTTTCTATGTGTGATCATTATAAGCACGGATAGAGTGTATATTTCTGAAAGAAGAGTAAGTTAGAAACGAAGATGACTAAAACTGCAAGCAAGTTAGTAAAGCGTTGCGTATAGTTATTATCTTAGGAAAAAACAATGCGCCAAATATGTCGTGAATTAATTTAAAAGGCTAATTCATTCAGCGACACGCGCGGTGCGGCCCAATTGAGCTACGCAGCGCATTCCTAACGTGGAAATTTTTCGCGAAATTTTCAAGTATCCGTATGAAGCACCATCAGCACGATTCAGACTTTTTTACACGTTCCATCATATTGTTTTGCACTGAATTTTTGTTTTCGTTAAACCTGACGGATTATGCAAAACACAAAAGCTTTATTCTAATGATTATCACATGTTGATGTGATAATCTAGCACAGTGATCTGGTTTCTATTAAGTTCCTCCTACGAACGTTTCGGCTATGAAATGAGCTCTTTACGTAGGAATTCACATTAAAACTACAGTAGAGTAGCAAAAATAGGTTTTAAAATAAATAAAATAAACTTTTCCTAACTGAGACACAATGCTACTTGTGCAAATAAAAAAAAACCGGCCAAGTGCGAATCGGACTCGAGCATGAAGGGTTCCGTACTATTATTTTATGACGTATTAAAAAAAAAGTGCTTACTTAGATCTCGTTCAAACCAATTTTCGGTGGAAGTTTGCATGGTAACCTATGGTACCTACATCATATTTTTTTTTGTTATATCATTCTCTTATTTTAGAAGTTACAGGGAGACGCATTTTACCACTTTGAAAGTGTCTCTCGCGCAAACTATTCAGTTTAGAAAAATATGATATTAGAAACCTCAATATTATTTTCGAATACCCCACACGTAACATGGGTTTGATGAAAAAAAATCAGTTTCAGTTCTAAGTATGGGGAACCCCCAAAATTTATTGTTTTTTTTTTTCTATTTTTGTGTGAAAATCTTAATGCTGTTCACAGGATACATCTACTTACCAAGTTTCAACAGTATAGTTCTTATAGTTTCGGAAAAAGACAGTTCGTCATGAATCCATAATCTTTCCGTTTTTTGCCATTTGGTTACGGAACCCTAAAAATACTAGCGTTTCTGGTAAACAGTCCAATGTCAAGAATAAGGGTGGGTTGCACCAAACCGTCTGTAATCGTAAGCGGTGTTCGTTAAAATCTCAATGTATGGAAAGTTAGACAAGTTTCTATGGCCTTACAGCTGCCGGCGTCATATTTAACGTTGATAATCGGTCTGTAATCGTAACTTGCATGCAACTCGCCCTAAATGCCGAAAAAGATGTAAATAGTGGACAACCTGCGTAACAAGCGTACGAAGGCTTTGGTGACCACTCCATAAAGCGGTCCGTACCCTGAGGGCGGGTTGCACCGAGTTACGATTACAGACCGATTAACGTTAAATATGGCGCTGACAGCTGTCAGTCCATAGAAACTTGTCAAACGTTCCATACATTCAGATTTGAACGACCACCGCTTACGATGACAGACGGTTTGATGCAATTTAACCCACACTAAGTTGCTACTATCGTCGTTATGAAAAAGTGGTTTTTACCCGCAGGAGCTGGAGGACTTCGAGCTACAGAGCTGCGGATATCTCCCCGGGTAGTCCAGCGAGGAGCCGACGCCACCTTCGCCTGCCTGTACGAGCTGACTGATGCCCCCCTCTACTCCGTCAAATGGTACAGGGGGCGCCACGAGTTCTACCGCTACTCCCCTACTGAGACACCTACCACCAAAATTTTTCCATTCGCTGGTATAAATGTTGACGTAAGTACATTCTTTAGCAACAATTTAATTTAACATCTTTGTGGGCTTGTTAATGGACGTGTTAGCTATGTGGGCAATGTAAGTAACAAGTTTAATTTATACGGTACAATAAAACGGAGACAAGAAAAATCAAGATTTATTCATACAGAAAGTTCATACAAAAATACAAATAACTAAAAATAAGAATTGGGTGGGTTAGACTTAAAAAGTTTCACAATACTCCGTACTTTTGATATTCTTTACTATTTTCTAAACCGGTAATCAGAAAGTTTATAATGATCTTTATTGTTATTGATTATATATATTATATTAACCATACACTACATTGCCATTTTACATCGTCTGGTGACCGTAAATCTTCTTCTTTGTTGCACTTCTGTGTTATAACGTGATGGTGATAATAATTTTCGATGTAACACACGACACTGGGAGACTATAAAATTCAGTGACCTGTGTATTCTATATTATATTTGTATTTTGTGTCAATGGAAGTTGTTACATTTTAAGAGTGTTTTTATATCAGTGCCTCGAGGGAATAAGGGTACAATTAAATAAAGGCGTGAATTATTGAATTATTAAAATAAAAATGCTTAAGGTGGATTGCACCGAACCGTCTATAATCGTAAGCGGTAGGTTTTCCTTAACACGTTCACTACGGCATCGGGTCGAATATATCCGATGAGGAACTTTCCTCCGGTGCGGGGGAGAAATTGCTGTTCCTACCGTTGGTGCGGGACAGATATCTCAGAATTTTGCAGGAGTAAAATAAGGACATAGTACGGTACGCGAACACTATAATTTGTCGTCAAACTAACATAAGTCCCAAGTTTGTTTTTTTTTTGTTACCAGCGAGAGTACATTAAGTACTAACAGCGAAAAATATTTTCTAGCAGTTTTTGATTTTGGTTTTCGAATAATTAATTTTTTCGTAAGGAACACTTGTAAAACTTTGCAAAGATTATACAAGTTATAGTTTTTTCCTATAATGCATTGCATTTGATTATTCAAACCTTACATATCGTTTTCTAATAGTTTTGTCAAGAGATTACGTTAGCAAAACCGGAATTTATTTAAAATATTATAAATCTCCTAAAAGAATATACAAGTGACTAGTGGCTACTAAAGTGTATTCAAAAGTATTTAAAAAAATGGGCCCATTAATTTCTAACATATTTATCAATAGCATTTTTTTTAATTGGGAATAATATCTTGAAACCATTCTCCTTACCATAAAAGAAATCTCATAAATTCTCAAGTGTAATTCATTTTAGTTCTATCGAAGAATATATAAACACAAATTCTAACGGATTCGTCAATAGCTCTAAATTGTATTTATTAGCTTATGAGTTATTATCCGTAATTTAAATCTTTCGCGCGCGACTCGCGCGATTCGTGTGCAGCGTGCTGCCGGCCGAGTACCTCGCCAAGGCCGAGCGTGCGCTCAAACTTGTAGGTACAAACTTTAAGTACGTGATTGTACATAATATTTAGTTACTTAGTAGTTATTTTCGGTTGAAATGACATAATTATCTATTTTATTTAACCAATAATAGCAAGTAAAGAAAGTTATATAGGGTTATTAGTATTAAACTTTCTTTAACTTTAATTTTATTTGTAGACTGAGAGTTGTTGTACTTATTTACTAGAGGTTTTCCAGGTCCCGATGTCATAATGATCTGGGGCCCGTTTCATGAAGCAACAAGTTACAAATTACAAGCGGAAATCTCTTTCTATCAAAAGGTATTGAAAAGAGACTTCCCCTTGTAATTTGTAACTTGTTGCTTCATGAAACGGGCCCCTGATGTTACTAATATGAAGTAAGTACGGAAAGTATAAACACAGGGTTATTAGTTATCTGTCTAATAGTAGTAGTAGGCAGTTAAATTAGGGTGCAGGTTGGGGGTAATCTCCGAAAATAGGTACCTTACCTACTCATTCGATTTCAAAGAATCTTTCAAAGTCCGATTGGGGCCTAACAATAAATTATAAAATTACCAATAACCCTCAGAAAAGTAGTTTTTCATCGATGTGGAAGAGGACTTTTTTTTATTAATTAATACAAAAATCCGGAGTTATTGAAAATGTAGATTTTCGATGCACATTTCGTACGTCACGTAAACGCTTTCTTTTAGTTTTGCGTGTTAAGTTTACATTCACGTTGGTTCATATTAAGGCGAAACTTTCTCTTTTATCATATTTAAGGCCAACCTTACCAAAGATAATAACAAAATAGTGGAAACCCCACAAGCCCAATTTCATAAGAAAACCGCTAATCGTTGTACAGTTTAGCCGTTTGGCACACGCATACTAGAGGTCAAAACAATTTTTTTTACCCGTAGTTCCTAAAAAAAATTCCCTTAGATATGAGGATATCACGTATCATTTGTGGTATATTCAATTTTTAAAAAATCAGCCGTATCGTGTCTGGAGGAGCCCAAACTTGTTATGTTTCGAAAATTATTTTTGTTTTAATTTATAAAATATGGCTAAAATGTAATGATGTGGCATATTCTTAGAATCGCCTCGCAAAGCCCTTTCATATGATACTACACACGATAGGTTTCAGAGAAAAAAAAAATTCCCATACAAAAAGAAAAATGTTTCGTCACTCCCCCCCTAAGGGATTTTTTTTTAGGAACTGCGGATCAAAAAAATTGTTTTGCCCTATAGTATGCGTGTGCCAAACGGCTAAACTGTACATCGATTTGCGGTTTTTTTAAGCGTAGGGCTACCACTAAAACTAAATAGATTTAATATGATTACATACAAATTGCTGCTAGGCAGATCATCTCGCATCTAGGCAGATGTCGGTACACGCCTCCCTAAGGCCTTGTAAGAATGAACTGATTGATAAAAAAGGTGACCGAGGTGGATTGTTCCGATAGCTCAGTTGATTGAGAGTACGGAATGCAAAACCGGTTTTAACCGAAATCGAAGAAACCCGTTATAACCGACTGTAAGAAAGCGGGCAGCTGTCGTTTTTCATATAAAAAAATGTCATTTACATCTACATAGCTTACGTTACGTAGTATAGTGCGTAATGCGTTACTTGATCGACATAGCGGTCACTCATGGGTGGTTGAAATGGTTAAACCTAGCTTGATTGAATAAGTAATTGCATAAGTACGTTGATAGGTACTCTTTAGATCAATGATGCTTATTAATGTATAGTTAATAGACGAAAAAGTCATCATATTAAGATTAATTTATAAATTTAACACTGTAGTGTTTTTTGTATAATCATACTTAATCGATAACAATATTCTATTACTTCACTAGAGTACCACACATTAAACAAGTATTGATGTATTTTAGTGTCACCTATGCAGGTTATTCGTAATCTAATAATCATCACAGCACACTGAAATAATTTTTCAGTATAATCAGTGTTAGTACGGTGGCAATATCGCAAAAAGTCGTCTCCTTCACAATTTTCGTACGGTTGTGTTCCTCGTTGTCTCCAGAGTACAAATCTGCCGGTTTTAGTTGAGGGAGAGCGGACGGACATAGCTGTGACGTCATAAAGATGGCGGCAGACGGTCATCGATTTGTTCCAATCTCGGGTTCTATTTTACTCATCGGTTCGTCTGAGGTGTCAGTGTCATTTGAAAGCATATTAAATTTTATATAATTGTTTATTCGAGCCCTATGACGTACCATCAAAATCTTTTTACAATATATGACTTTTTTACCGTGCGCGTTAGCATAAGTACTGATAAAACACGCTTGTAACTCAATAAATAATAACATTAGCGCAATCAAAGATGTTATGAAAAAGATAGGTAATTTTATAATTTTTCTAACAATATAGATTTTGTTGGTGTACAGGTCGATTCACGAGAGCTGGCATGAATGAATTGACCGAAAGTAATGTCACTTGTCACTGTTCCCGTTGTTATACAGGGGCCTCCTAATATTTTGTAAACATGTACCTAATACGTTTTCGTTATTTCATCAAAAATAAATTATATTATTATAATTATCATGTTAATCTTTTTAGTAATGAATATTAAAGTCCTTTGTAAAAAAAGCGTATTTATCTTTTTCTGACTTATTTTTAACGTCAAGAATCGAAAGGTGATGGCTTCTTCAAATTGTAAAAAATCTAAAAAAAGAGAAACACAAACAAATTCTAAAACACAAGTATCGTACCTAATCACTTTTTGCATCAACCTGTATTTAATTATTATGTGATGCACACAAGAAATTATCATTCACTCGTTCAATTCATTCATGCCACCTTTCGTGAATCGACCTGTACATAAGTAAATAATGAAGTAATAATACATTTTGCTAATTATGCACCGATTAACCATCACCACGCTAGACTCTGCTAGCGATCGCTGTCGTCACGTGGCCACAGATTATATAATAGTTCTACAAACAGATACTCAGGTCTGAATAAAAATGTCAATACCTACTGCTTTAAGTGCCTACGAAATTTAACAATGGAGCGACCTTGAACGCGCGGGTCGTTGCCCGCATGCGCCGGCCAATCGACGCTAGAGTTGACACCGCTTAGAAATGATTTTATAAATAATAGTTGAGTGAAATAAAAAACGGTTTACATTTTAAATTATTTTGCAAAACATAAAATTATATTATAATGTGTGAGTACACTATGGTGAAGCAACTGTCCCGTTTTTACCCTTTGGGTACGGTTCCGGTTGGGTACGAACCCTAAAAAGCAAATAGGTGTAAAATATCCGGGGTTTCCCAAGATACTGTCAGTATCTGAACTGCATAGTCACTTACATACATACATACAAACATATCAACGCAGCGTGTTAAATACAATTGAAGCCATGTTACCTATTGCTCACCCTGTCTATATTATTAATCTACCACATAATACAGAACGAAACCTTTTGTGTAGGTAAGTAACGTAATTTAAATATATCCTGGAGACCGTACGAAATAAAGTTTGTTATGTACCTACGTATCTTCGTTATTTACAGAGTATGTATAAGAATAACGTAATAGTTTAAAAGTAGCATTAAAAACTTGAAAGTAGACACTAGGCATAATTTGTTGTAATGTATTGTTTTAAAATATTCTGATTATGTGTTTCATCCTCGCGAGTGAATTCCAGCCCTTCCAAAAAGTCATAAGTCCCTATACCAACCACGACGATGTATTCGCCCTTTCTTAAGCTGCCGTGCGAATCTTACGAAGTTAACTATTTGCTGTTATACAGGAATAAACATAATCATGAAATCTACGAAAACAACTAAACAATTTGGACTTCATGGCAGTGGCGGAGTAAACTTGTCTGAGGCTCGAGGTAGGTATACTAAATTACCGAAACTCAAGCAGGCCTTACAAAATAATTAAGTATTTGAAATAGGTATTAAAGATTCAATGTTCCGTAAACGTCCTTGATAAAACTCACTAGTTCGTACCAGGTCAATAATTAGTACTTGGGTACCTATATAAAGTAAGTAGGTAGGGTTACTAATCTGTCATCGTCAGTCGGCAGATAAAAAACCATAAATGTCTATTTGTTTTATTGTTGTCACACCCCACAACGCTGCAGTGAATCGACTTTATTCGCAACGAAGTCATTTTCAATACCTAACTGTGCGCATAAGCAGCGTCTGGCCGTGAGCGCGTGTGCCAACCAACTGGCTGAATGAACCGACCTCGGTTTCCAAAGTGTAGGTATAAATCTTAGTTCCCACGGTTCAGCTAGGTAGCACTGACATGGCGCCTTGAGACACTCTTGTTTTGTTTTCTGAGTAATTATACGAGTCAGACGGTCATGATATAAAAGCAGTAAAATAAAGGCTACCTCAGGAACCTTGTAGCCCAAGCCGAAGGCGAGGCGAGAGCTCTGAAGCGTCCTTTTCTTTTCTTAGAAGACGTAAAATGTGTGTGGGGGGTGACCCCCTTACACTAATTTACGTCTTCTTTTTGCTCTCAAGTGAGATTGTTAATCTCTGTTAGTGTAGTTCCTAGTATAACATTACTACATAGTATAAAACAAAGTCGCTTCCTGCTGTCTGTCCCTATGTGTGCTTAAATCTTTAGAACTACGCAACGGATTTTGATGCGGTTTTTTATAATAGATAGAGTGATTCAAGAGGAAGGTTTATATGTATGACATAGTATCCGTGCAAAGCCGGGGCGGGTCGCTAGTTGAAAATAAATAATAAAACAATCAACGCAAGCAGCTTTATTAGACAACTAGCTTCCGCCCGCGACTTGGTCTGCGTTGGCCCAGGATAAAAACTATCCCTTATTTTAATCAAGGCTATGAACTATCTTCGTGCAAAATTTCATCCAAATAAGTGTGGTTGAGTAACAAACATCCAAACAAAAGTCCGAGAGCGTACCCTGAAGGGACGCTACACACGTTCGTCCCTACGCAGAGCTCGGCCTGCCGCCTCGCGTGCCATGCCTTTGGCCCTCAGGTTCCCTTGTAACACATTCAGGAGTAGAGTATTCGAGAGCGCACTCTGAAGAGACTCTTCGGGCCTTTGGCCCTCAGATTCGCTTGTAAGATGCTTAGGAGTAATAAAGGGTCCGCGTGGGCCTGCCTCTCGAGCCTTTAGCCCTCTGGCTTGCGTGGAGAGCCTGCTCTGAAGCGACGCTTCGGCCCTCGCCCCTACGCTACGCAGAGCTCAGCCTGCCGCCTCGCGTGCTATGCCGCTCTCCTTCGGGCCTTCGGCCGTCAGATTCGCTTTTAAGACACTTAGGAGTAATAAAGTGTCCACGTGGGCAGTGCTACCTAACTGCACCGTGGGAACTAAGATATATACCTACACTTTGGAAACCGAGGTCGGTTGATTCAGCCAGTTGGTTGGCACACGCGCTCACGGCCGGACGCTGCTTATGCGCACAGTTAGGTATTGAAATTGACTTCGTTGCGAATAAATTCGGTTCACTGCAGCGTTGTGGGGTGTGACAACAGTAAAACAAATAGACATTTATCCTTTTTTCTCTGCCGGCTGACGATGACAGATTAGTAACTTACCTACCTATTTACTTTATATAGTAACCTAAGTACTAATTAAGTACGGAACATTGAATCTTTAATACCTATTTCAAATACGTAATTAATTTGTAGACAAGTTTACTCCGCCACTGCCATGATGTCCAAATTATTTAGTTGTTTTCGTAGATTTAATGTTTATGTTTATCCCTGTATAACAGCAATTGGTATAATAGTTTACTTAGTAAGATTCGCACTGCAGCTTAATAAAGGGCGTATACATCGTCGTTGCTATAGGGACTTATGACTTTTTGGAACGGCTGGAATTCACTCGCGAGGATGAAACACGTAATCAGAATATTTTAACACAATACATTAAAACTAATTAAGCCTAGTGTCTACTTTCATGTTTGTAATGCTACTTTTACTTACGCTATAAATAACGAAGATAGAAGGTTAGGTACCTAACAAACTTTATTTCGTACTGTCGTCCGGATATATTTAAATTAAGTTACTTACCTACACAAAAGGTTTCGTTTTGTAATATGTGGTGGTACCTACATTCAAACTGTCGTATGTCGTAACCATAGACAGACAGGGTGAGCGATAGGTAACATGGCTTCAATTGTATTTAACATGCTGCGTTGATATGCTTGTATGTATGTATGTATGTAAGTGACTATGCAGTTCAGATACTGGCAGCATCTCGAGAAACCCCGGATATTTATATATACCTATTTACTTTTTAGGGTTCCGTACCCAAAGGGTAAAAATGGGAAAATTGCTTCACCATAGTGTACTTACACATTATAATAGAAATTTGTTTTTCACACCTTTCATTCGGAAAAGTAAGTTTTGCTCCACGACGAGAGGGACCAAAACGCTACTTGTCTGTACAAGCTAATTTTTTAATTTATACATTGGCATTGGAACATTTGTACGCAATGTGCCAATTGAACACAGATGTTAATAAAATAATCGATTGTAATTTTATCGTAGTCGATTCAAAACGAACATATTTCAAGTTTTAACTATAACAATGATGTATAAAAATTTGTAAATATATCGTAATATTTAAAAATTAGTAATAAAAATTAAGATAATTTAGATATATTTTAACAATAGCTTTTTTTTTTTAAATTTCCTCATAGTCGGTGTGAAAAATAGTATGTGTCACTCGGTAGCAAAATTATTTTCGTCTCGGGCGTAAACACTTGTATCCTTCACTACGCTCAGGATCCTACGTTAGAATCCCTCGCTACGCTCAGGATTCTATTATAGGATCCCTCGCTACGTTCAGGATTCAATACACCGCCCTCGCCGTAAATATACTATTTTGCTCCCTTGTGACACAAATAACTATTGTAAAATAATTTAAAAAGTAAACCGTTTTTTATTTCACTCAACTATTAATTACAAAATCATTTCTAAGCGGTGTCAACCCTAGCGTCGATTGGCCGGCGCATGCGGGCAACGACCCGCGCGTTCAAGGTCGCTCCATTGTTAAATTTCGTAGGCACTTAAAGCTGTAGGTATTGGCATTTTTATTCAGACTTGAGTATCTGTTCGTAGAAATATTATATAATCTGTGACGTGGGCCCGCCCTTTGGGCCTTTGGCCCTCTGGCTTGCGTGGAGAGCATTCCCTGAAGGTACGCTTCGTACCTTCAGCCCTCGGGTTCACTTGTAATACACTTGGAGTAGTAAAATATCCGCGTGGGCTCGTCCTTCGGGTCTTCGGCTTTCGGGCTCGTGTGAAGAGCACGCTCTGGAGGGACGCAGGCACACGTTCAGATTCGCTTGTCCGTGAACTCAGGAGTAAAGTATCCGAGAGCGCGCTTTGGAGGGACGCTCCGGGCCTTCGGGCCTACGTGGAGCCCGGTCTGCGGCCTCGCGAGCCTCGCCGCTCACGGTTATGTTCGAACTTGTTGCCTGAAAAACTGCAAGGACTTGCAGTTCCATAGCACAGAATATATATCAGTCGACAAACCATAAATATCTATATGCATCTCCAGAGAAAAATTTGTGTTTACCTAAAGCTGTTGCTAGAAAGGTTAATGTAAGAAATCACCACGTCCAAATGTTTCCAATGGCCATGTCGACAATTTGAGTCCTAGCTGTCGGGCTGTATTTTGGCGAAAGCTCGCGGCCCACAGACAACGCATTTATGAATTTAAAATGGCTTTTTATTGAAACATAATGACAAAATAAATTATGCTCACCTGGCTGATAACTTGCTCCTAGGTGTAATTGATTATTTACACACCTATGTAATGAAACTCAAGACATTTGCATCCCTGCATATGGGCTGAATACACTGTTGTGTGTAATCTTATTGACATTTGTATTATTTATATAAGTATCTACTGTATTCCGGCAAATAAATAATATTGATTGATTTATTGATTTATTTGAAATAACTCATTTCACCGATTATAAAAACTAATCTACGCGTACTAATATACAGTTAAACACAAAATTTATTAATTCGACTACAGTACCTTTCATTTGGGAACAACAAAAATTAACTTTCAAAGTATTTCAAACATACACAGCATGCTGGTTGCCGCGGACTTGCGTTACGGAATTGACCATAATATGTAATTATTATTGAACTACAACAAATTTCATATTTTTGGCAAGCTAATAAAATGCTTGATATTTTTTATAATGACTTTAATCATGCTAAAGTATCTCTTTCTCGAATTATGATGTTAAGTAAGCAAACGTCTAAGGTAAAATAATCCATTATTATTTTAAACGGTTTGTTGTACGTTTTACAGTTGAAGAAAACAATTATAGTACGTTTAATATGCTTTCAAATGACACCTCACACGAAGCAATAGAACCCGAGATTTGATCAAAAATCGATGACCGTCGGCCGCCATCTTTGTTTATTTAATCATATGGCATATATTATTTTGGTCATTAAAGTTTGCCACTCTTTAGTACCACCCAGGGGACACGTGCAGGGTTAGGGTGGGTAGCTCCTGCGGACGCGAGTGACAGTTGTCCCCACTTTGTCAAGTGAGTGGGCAACTCGCCTGTTAGAAGTTTTTAAGCCGCCTGAAGGCCTCTAACTCGGCTTAACGACTACTGTCATAGACAGCAGCCAGGCTCAACTGCTTAACGTTCCTTCCAAAGCACGGAAACGCGCATTTATATTAACCACTGAAACATCAGGCGGTCATCCATCCAAAGACTGACCACCATCTTTGTGACGTCACAACTATGCCCGGCCCCTTTCCCTTAACTAAAACCGGTAGATTCGTACTCTGGAGAGAACAAGGAACACATACCAGTGTTAGGTATATAGAAGACGTGTCCACGACTTTTATCAATATTGCCCAATTTCCGCCGTACTATATATTTTTTCACGTGAGCTCCATTTAACACTCGAGTACAGTCAAGTGTAAAAATATAGGTGCATGGTGCATACAATTTACTCATAAATATGAACCATAACTCTTATGTGAGTGGATTAAGGTTTTGGTACTTATTTATGAGAGGATATTATCGATACATATTTTTGCAATATTTACAACATTAATGAAATATTTATTTAGTTTATTACTAACTATATAGACTATTCGTAATCATTACTATCACCACAGCTTGTCAGTGGAGTGTTTCTATAAAATCTGTATGTTTAAGGCCTGCAACACATTGGCGTGGCCTGCGGTGGCGGACAATAGAAAATTTGACGGCGGTGGACAAGTTTACTATTGTCCGCCGGGGCCAGGCCGCGCCAGTGTGATGCAGGCATAATACTGGAGAAATTAATAATTGTTTTTTTTATTACTACCATAGAGATTATTTGTAATCTTACAATCATCACAGCTTTACCATGGAGGTTTTTGTACAGTAAAACATAACAATAGCTAAACACGGTAAAATATATCATTTTTCAAGTGAGCTGATCCATTCAATAATGGAGTACTACACATTAATTAAGTATTGATTTAGTTAGCTTGCTATAACTACATAACATATACAGACTATATTCGTAATTTTATTAGACGCGCAATGCCTCTCTCCTTAACCACTACAACATCAAAGTTCAAGACTTGATTACAAATTAAACACATTCATTTTCAAAGTAAACTTTTAACGCGCATTGTCGTATTACATTTTCCAAATGCAAATGAACTGTCGATGTCCGGTTGTCAGCACAGAGGGGAGGCCCCCGCGTAGGAAACAAGCAACGGCGTGCTGTGATTGGTCATGACGTTCTCGCCGTCGGCGCACTAGACTCGCGCGCTGATCGTCGTGAGTTCAAATTTGAAAAATAATTGATAAGTGAATAAAACGAGGAGCTATTGATGAATTACTTAGATTTTTTGTCAATAGATTACTATGATAAAGCTGGATTATTTGCGTCGACTTGAATTTTTTTGAGATTTATTTTTAAATAATTAGGAGGATTTCAACATTAAACTGTTCGTATAAAATTAAGCTATTGATAAATATGTTATTAATTCAAACTCTGGTTAACTTTGATAGTTTTTAATAGTATTCAGTAATCCAAACCCACTTGTCTAATCTTTTAGAGGAAATATATACATTTTATTTGGGTCGGATTATACCGACGTTATCACTTGACGAAAGTTTTAGAAAATTAAATGGGAGATTATAATACTAAAATGCGGTACTCCATTGAAGAAAAATACCACTTGTATAGTTTATCCTTGGATTTACAAGAGTCGCTAAGAAAACGCTATATAATACCTAAAGCAACGTCAAAATTCACTATAATTTTTAACTTCTAGTAGTACTCATTATAGTCTAAATGTTAACAAAAACATCGCGACCTTGTGAGTTATCGAAGGTGCATTCATTTCGCGTACCGTACTAACAGTTAGTGTTTTATCAATGTTTATTCGAATATAGGCGGTTTACATAATAAAAACGCATCGGATCTTTTCGACCCCATAACGACCAGAGAGAAACTGTTTTCATCTAGTACGGCTACTGGGTCATAAGGACCCGATGCCCGGTGACCCGATAGCCGTACTGGATGAAAGTCTAGTTGAGTTAGTGACGTCCAAGTGTGTAGGTAGTTGTTAATTACAGTGATTTACGAATAATACGAGATAAGGTGAATTATCGATCATGAAGCGGTCTCGGAAAATGTTATTTATGTGTGACAAAAATGAAAATGAACATGAAACTGTGAAAAAGAAAAAATAGGATATACGTGCCAGAAATACTATAATTGGTAAGCGCTATATTGCGAAAATAGTTATTTACGATACAAGTGCCGAAAATAAGAAATTCGCAACGAGTGGTGATAAATTAAAACACGACCGAAGGGAGTGTTTTAAATCGACACGAGTTGCGAATTACCTATTCGCACGTGTATCGTACAACGTTTCACTGTACATATGGCTCTATAAAGTTTTGACATATGCAAGGAAAGTGCTCTTTTCCGCACTAGTGTGAGAAAGTAGCACCATATGTACTGTAAATAATATTTACACTAGCCCATCGACTGGCCAGACACTCCAAATACTACAATATGCAAACTCTCCCACTCCATCAACCAGTAACCCTGTCAATCGACTGTCGTGAATGTTATACGTATTACATAAATTCAACAAGTTGCCATAAAGTAATTCAAAATGTTATGTATCTGGTTAGTCTTAGTTAACCTATTAAAATAACTATAGATATCGATATTTTATTTCTACCCCAACACTAAAAAAATACCGACAATGTTTACATTCAGTGCGGATATCGGGTCTAAAAGATCCGACAGATTGTTCTTTGTTTTGCAATCAAACCATTAAGTGAATCTACCTGCGTTTTGAAGATTGGTTAGGTTTTCTATGTAAGAATATGTTGATATAAATATATTTGCATGAATGGCTATAACTACGTAGATAATCACAATTAAACAAGAGTATACCCAACGGATCTTTTAGACCCGTTAACGCACCAGAGTACAGTTATCCGTCGGATCTAAAAGACCCCATGTCGTACCCAGGTTAACTCATTAAAAATCTTTGCCGTAGTGAACGTGTTAAAATATGAATGTATGGAAATATTGACTTCTATGGAGTGACAGCGGCCGGCCATATTTAACGTTGATCAGTCTGTAATCGTTAGGTGGTGAAACCAACCCTTATTTTTACCCGACTAAATCACCCACCGCTTGGGACACTATATCTAAAGTAGGATTTTTAATTAGGCGAACTAACTTGACAGCTGAAAATGTTGTCAGACATATGAAAAAATAAATAGTGATAGGTTTATGTCGATACAAATATGTCGATATAACGTTGTACCTACTATAAATCTGATTCAAATTGTATTTTATCAAGTAATCATAAGTCGTTATAACTTTCACACTCAAACTTACTTGCGTAATGTTGATAACTTTACCATAATCTACATATTTATTTTTACAGTTTAATTAGGAATTTGAATTGCTACGGTAGCCTAGTGGTTCAGGCATGCGGCTGTCAAGCGGCGGTCGTGGGTTCGAAACCCGGCTCGTACCAATGAGTTTTTTGGAACTTATGTACGGAATACTTGCCGTTAGCTTTTCGGTGAAGTAAAACATCGTGAGGAAACCGATCTAATCCCAATAAGGTCTAGTTTTCCCTCTGGGTTGGAAGGTCAGATGGCAGTCGCTTTCGTAAAACTAGTGCCTTTGCCAAATCTTGGGATTAGGTGCCCAAGCGGACTCCGGGCTCCTTTAGGGGCATTACCGGGAATAAAGCTAGGAGGATGATGAGGATGATGAATTAGGAATTTGAATTCATAAAGTAGGAACCTACCTTGAATAGTCCGTCCACCAACCGTTTTATTAGTAGAAAACGAATGTAAGAAATAAATAGAATTAGTCTCTCAACTGCCTTCCAGTGTCACGGATGGTGAATCAGACTATATAAATCTTATTCGTATTGGCAAAGCATACAATAATAGCCCAAAGATCTCTTAAGAAACCAAATTTCTATCAAGCTATTATTTACATAACTTTTACACAAGTACAAGAATGATGACAACACAGTATACAAACTGCTTTTACTAAACCTCTTGTATGAACTGGATTTTTTAAATATCGACATTAACAGCACTAGCAAAACTGTAGCAACATTCGTGTGCAATGAACTGTCAAGTTAGATCGCCTAATTAAAAATCCGACTTTATTGAAATAATTATCGTCAACAGATAAACCAGATAAGTCGTTTCAAATTTAGCCTGCGGGTTAAAATATAGTATAAAAATTACAAATCTCAGAAGAAACGCAAATCTGGTAAAATACCCAGTTAGAAGAACTCAACAGGTGAAATATTCGAGATCGTAAAGAAGCAATTTTAAAAGCATGAAATACGCTGTATTTGATGTTGGGGTATTTTTCTGTCCCTTTCGAGGCTCTCATATTTTCCGCAACAAGGGATCTCACATCACTTATTATAAATTGCGCGGAACCTTAGATGTGATAAATTGTTAGATTCACACAATAACACTTTACTTTTACGACACACGCATTTTAGTACCTACTTCCGAAGAAAAAGAAACAGAGATGGTAAACCGCAATTTAGGAATAGTTATTGCTAAGAAACATACCTACCTAAGATAAAAACATTCAAAGACAATAAATACAATACGATTCGTATTGAGTCATAAATTGGTTTGCGAGATTTTTTGCGGTCAAGACTCGATATGTAACAAGGCTTGTTTAAATCCCCGTTTGTGTATGAAATTAGTTCCATTATTTTACTCTTTTTTTTGCCCCAATAAACTGACCAATTTTAAGTTTATATATTGTATTTGTTCATTGTACGTATGAAAATATTATTAGCTTTAGTGACTTTCTCGGATATTAGTACTACCTAATTGTCTACTGGCCCCTAAGTATTAAACCTTCTTGAAGTTTGAGCAGTTTATATTTAAGGCTAAACCGGGCTGGGCCTTGCTCGCCTTAAGAGGAAACAAAGAGGTCGAGATAATTGACAAATAGGTATTTGAAAAATGTATTGTTGTCGCGCCAACCTCAAGCCTCCCCCCGCAGAGCGCGATAGAGACAACTGCAGCTTGGACCGAAAATACCTATTAAAAGAACATAAAATCAACGTTTCGTAGTCCCCTGATTTCTTCTCCAAAACTTGACCTATTTAACTATTTTTTTTATTAAAAATCAAAGAAAGGCTTGGGCAGTGTTCCTATGTCTTCCTTTTTTAAATAATCCAGTCAAAATTGATTTCTGTTTGAACACAGCGGAAAAATCTGACCTTTTTTTAGGTTTTTGAAGGTTAATATCTCTTTTATAATAAATTTATGGAAAAAAGAAGAACATAGGAACATGTCAATAGTAGCCATAGATTTATGGAAAATATTTTTTTTTCTACTGCCATTATCCAGAGAGAGAACAGGGAACTACGTTTCTATCGAAAAACGGCCGTTGTGTTTCCTCTTAACGTGTATAATCGGTAATCCTTCCAACACATTCAACCTTTCGGCCAATTCCACCACCTTTATCTTTGAGTGAATCGCCCTTTCCGCAAACGGGTTCCGTAATCCATTTATCATTTAGAATATTATAAACAATATTTACGTTTCCCTTTTGGTAATTGCATTCCTATATTAAATCCTGGGTTTCATGTTACAAGTTCCGAGCGGAAACGATAGCGACGGAGGATGATTTCCAATACTAAAAAAGTTTCAAATCTGTCCTCATTCACGCGAACACTACTGCAAATAAATGAGATTTATTTTACCCATCGTGGGAGTTATCTTAAGTCTTATAAATGTAATTATTTGTTATGCGAGTTTGGCGCTCTCGTTCTGTCACGTTAGTTTGGCATGTGAAAATCAAAATTAAACTTACTGGTATACGCAAAATGAAAATTCAAATAATATGTGGACAAAATGGTTTCCTTCCTATGGATATCCTTAAATATGAAGTATTACTTTTGCGAAGAATCACAAATAGGACGAAACGCTTCCCTGTGTAAAACCTAGCATAATTTCATGAATGGTATGATTCTAAAGCTGAACGACTCGTTTGTCTAGACAAACGAGTCGTTCAGCTTTAGAATCATTCATTCATCATTCATGTCTAGCCAAAAGCTTATGACTTTATGTATCAACCTCATCGAGTTAGACAAAAGCGTATTCGCTTCGACGCTTCCAAATAATATTCCACAATATACTAGATAGTTGTTATCTCTTCGTCCCTCTCCTGAACGGCTACCTATTCAATTTTAGCTAACAAAAGTTGTTTATTATAAATTATATTGGCTTACGTTCAGCTAAAACATTTAAGGAAGAGCAACATATGCAGGGTGGTCCAAACAGCGAAGTCAATATATATTTTTTTGGATTCCTCCCATTAGAATACTCCATGAATGTTCTGCGATTTTTCGTAGTTTACAAGTTAAAGATTTTTTAATGATTTTATAGAAAAATTCGGTGGTATGGCCTTCTCAAACGAAAGTTTTTGTTTGAAACCTGTTTCCGTTGTAGGATTTGAGTATACTGTTCCTTACGCATAGGCGTTGTCCGTGTAACTTATTTCTGAAAACAATATCCGCTACGAGCACTCCGTTGCCCACCTAGCATGTTCCTGACACACAAAGTATTAACAGTAGTATTAAAACTTTCTCTTTGAAGGTAAATACCAATAATTGGGTGAAAATAAACACGCAATAACGAAATCAGTTTGTAGCTTACCGCATTTGAAGTTGATTAGGCCCCTAATTAAATTGATTGCATTGCATTTGTAAGACGTGTGACTATTAATTGTAAAGTGCGATCCTGAATAATTATCAATTTCCTTGTATTTTTTTTAACCACTTATAAATTAAACTAGCTTTTGCCGGCGACTTCGTCCGCGTAGAATTTGAGAAAAATATTTCTATCAAATTATTTTGGTCGGAACCTTAATTATCCCTGTCCCAAACAAACTTCTACCATTTTAGGGGATGATATAACTATAACTATCCTAAATCCTTCCAAGAGTCTAAAATTATCTTTACGCCTAATGTTCATGTAATTCCGTTTTTGGTTTAGGCTTAAATTGCTAATTCTAAATTGAAATGTCAGTTTTTCTTAAAATATACACACGTTTATAACTACTTTGACTGTTTGTTTTTCAAAATGTATTACAGGATTTTTTTAAATGTCTACTTAGGTACTAAGCTACAATACCTACTGTTTTTTTTTCCTAAACCCGTGTGGTGTCGGGTTGGAATTTCACCACCTCCTTTCTTCCCGTGGGTGTCGTAAAAGTCGACTAAGGGACCAGGGTTGAAGTGTGTTGTGTGCGATGGGCTAGCAACCTATCACTGCAATATCACATTTTGTCGATCTTTTATAGCCACATTTATGCTAAAAGTGGCGCTGGAACATACGTTTAATGTGCTCTGCCTACCCCTTTTGGGAATATAGGCGTGAATGTATGTATGTATTATAAATCCGTTTAGTAGTTTTAATTACGTTAGTCCGTGGTGCGTGTATAGTTTTGAAAGTATAATTATCATATGTCAAAAGACGTAGAGCTTTCCATCTCCACCCCAACGGTGATATATAGAATTATACTATTTTGATTAGTCAAAATTAACTTCTTAAATTAACAAAATGATCAGCAGCTTTAATCTAAAATTATTTATATTTCGGTTTTTTAGCATAGCAGTTCTAACCTAACCTACTTTTCTGGTAGCTGTTCGGTTCTGTAAGGGCCGCAGTTCTAACTTAACCTAACTTCCTTTTCTGCGAGCATTAGTATTACCTATGTATTCTGAATTAATGGCTTACCAAATAGTAAGTTAATATGTCTGACCGAAGAATTCACAAAGTACTTGTACCCCATACTTTCAACCTCTTTTAACCTCCAACCTTGGAGAAAGGATATAAAAAACCGGCCAAGTGCGAGTCACTCTCGCGCACGAAGGGTTCCGCACCATTATCTATAAACCAGTAAAAAAAAACTTTTATGGTATTGGAGCCCTCCCCCCCCCCCAATATTTTTTTTATTCTGTTTTTAGTATTTGTTGTTATAGCGGCAACAGAAATACATAATCTGTGAAAATTTCAACTTTCTAGATATCACGGTTCTTGAGTTACAGCCTGGTGACAGACAGAGAGACGGACAGCAAAGTCTTAGTAATAGGGTCCCGTTTTTACCCTTTGGGCACGGAACCCTAAAAACGCAGTAATTTGTTTTCTAGTCCTTGACCGAAGTTACAGTCCCCTTATTTTAAAATTGTCTTGTCTTCCGTATAAATTTCCAACTCCTATCAGCCTCTTTAGGGGTGAATCTCGTTTAATACCCAATATTTTTTTCTAGTACTTATTCAAAGAAACAGTCTATAATCAAAGTTACATATCTGTTACTTTAAAAATGTCTTGCTCACCATACAGACTTCAAACCCCCTTTTAACCCTCTTAGGAGATAAATAAAAAAACGCTGAAATTTGATTTGCAGTCTTATAGCAGACAGGCTAAGGATACAAATTCAGGGTAGTATGTTTCCAAAATGCTTAAAATGCTTTTTTGCATTCGAATTAGTAATCTGTCTACAAAGTTTCAAGTTTCTAGCTCAAAAGGATAAGTTTCCCTCATACAAACTTTGCACCCTTATTTAACCCCCTTAGGGGTAGAATTTTCTTAAACGCTGACACTCCTTTTTTGTATCTAAAAAAGTAATCTTTTGAAAAAAGTTTCAAGTCTCCAGTTCAAAAAATAAAATATGTCTCAAACAAACATTGCCCCCCCTATTTAACCCTCTTAGAGGTAGAATTTTCTTAAACGCTGAAATGACTTTTTTTGTATCTTAATACGTATTCTTTCTACAAAGTTTCAAGTCCCTAGTCCAAAAATAATGTTTCCCCCATACAAATATTGCACCCCCATTTAACGCACTTAGGGGTGGAATTTTCTAAAACGCTGAAAGAACTTATTAGGTATCTTAATAAGTTATCTTTCTTCAAAGTTTCAAGTCTCTCACTTAAAAGTTTACTCTATCCCCATACAAACTTTCAACCCCCTTTTTACCCCCTTGAGGGTGGAATTATCAAAAATCCCTTCTTAGTGGGTACTAACGTTATAAAAACTACCTATTGTGAAAAAATCAGCTTTCTAGATCAATGGTTTGGGCTGGGCGTTGATGTGAGTGAGTGAGTGAGTGAGTCAGTCAGTCAATCAGGACTTTGACGTTTATATATTCAGATTAAACGGCAAAACTCTTTTCAAGAACAAATTGGGTACTTATTATCCGCTCATTTATTTATCTAATTCAATAGGATATTGAATAACAATGTCTCGGCTATAAAATAACAAGAGCAAAGGGGAAGCCCATTGAGTTATTATTGCAAAAACACTGTGAAATAAGAGCAAGCCGTGATAAAGGGTTGAAATTTATGTGCAGACGCGAGGCCCGAGACAGGGAAAGATGGACTTGTTCTAAGGAAAAATGTGCCCTTGCAGTAACATGTGAAAATTGCCTGAATATGCCCGGAAATGTGGTAGAGATTTTTTCATGGATTATTAAATGTCTATCGCGATGCTCGACATGATAAAAGATGCTTTTTCGTTGTTATTGCAAAAACGAGTTATTACTGAAATGAGTGCTCGTTCATGGTAAATTGAAATTTGAATTTCGGGTGCCTTCTTGTTTTAACGGTATGGATTCATAAACATAAATGGCCAACAATATTGTCACATCTTTTAATTTGAATGAGAACATTCTTGAAACTCGTTAAAGGATTGTTGATATCGATTATTTCAATGTTGCAGTCAACCTTGACGAAGCTGAAGCTTTGATACATTGAAAGGGCAAATAACCGATTAGGATTGGATTAGGGGTAAAAAATAGGATTCTTAGCTATTTCTGTAACGCTAATCCGATCTTAGACGACAAAGGTCCACATACCGTGACTAAAACTTAAAGACGAACTAGCATTATAATGATTCAATGCTAAAAAGTTTGTTAACATTATAGACTGACCACATAATAACCGTAGCGTAACTCCACACTTGATGATACAGACTTCAATTTATGGGTTGTGTAGTTTTCGCTTTGGTACTCTATTTTCTAAACATTTGTCAAATCGAGAAATTATAACCCTTTTTGTCCCCAGCTGGCCCGTTCCAACCAAAGCCAGGTGGTCCTGACTAGAGTGAGCTTCGGGCTGTCCGGGAATTTCAGCTGCGAGGTGACTGCCGACGCGCCCTCGTTTGCTACCTCCATCGTCTCCAGTAGCATGGAGGTTGTAGGTAAGAGATCCTCATAAATACTTTATGTAGGTTACTGTATAAAGGAACATTATGGACATAATCTATAGGTATAGATCATATTCATAACCATATCAGCAGTTTAGCTTCAGTTTTTTTTTGATAACAACATAATTTACTTGTAATACCGTACCATCAGAAATGCACGGTAAAAAACTACCTAGTGTTATCAAAAAATCTATTAATAAACTGCTAATATTATTAACTTCATCTTTATATTTCAAGTTTTTTACCCGTGTGGTGTCGGGTTAGAATAGCACCACCCCCTTTCTTCCCGTGGGTGTCGTAAGAGTCGACTAAGGGAACAGGGTTGAAGTGTGTTGTGGGCGATGGGCTAGCAACTTATCACTGCGATTCACATTTTGCTGATCTTTTATACCCACATTTATGCTAACAGTGGCACTGGACACAAGTTTCACACGGGCCGCCTCAGCGCCAATTAGTCAGCAAGTCGGCCAAATCCATAGTCGATTTAAGCAATTATTAATGAATACCTACCTTAATAACCTTAATAATAAGGTAATTTATAATTGGGAAATCTCAATATGTACAATTTAAAATCGATTGTATCCAATACTATAAATATAAAAAATATTTGCCAGTGTTGCCATCATCTCCGCCAACAATTCACACAAGTCAGCACTACTACATGCCGGGCGACGTGCTGCGAGCCAACTGCACGTCGGGACCTAGTCGGCCACCGTCCGAGCTCGCCTTTTTCCTCAACGATCAGCTAGTAAGTTCATACGACATTCTTCTAGTGTGTCATCGTCCTTATCGTCATCAGCATCGTGTCCAACGTCATCATCAGCTGTAACATGCGACTATGTTATTTGCAAACCAAACTTGCAGCTAAGGTTATAGTACCATCTCTTTCTCACACATTGTCTTACGGTGCGTGTCTCAAATCTACGTCTTTGGTAGTTGTCAGATTGGCGTAGCACATTTGTGCCGAGTGGGTCTTATGCAGCTACCTATTACCATTTTCACCAAACAGGGGCTTAATTCCTGAACGTGTCTAATGTTATCAATTTGACTTAGAGTCTTGACGGACAAGTTAAACTGCACTGTTTTATATAACAAAGCATAAGATATTAGAATGGCAGAATGTATCCCTATCTTGTATTGCCAAACAATATTGTGATAGGGTATATTCATGTATTTTTTATATTTTTAAACTATTCTATAAGTAATTATAAAGCCGGAAAAAAATATAACACTTTCACACTATTATTAAATGAGCTAAAAAAAATTAAAACTACTATCATTTTCGGACGATTAAAACGCCACCATTTTGGCGCGCTCATTTTGTGACGTCACCGTGCATTTAGAATAAATTAACAACGAAGTGTTTGATTCACGGTTTTAATACAAGTGAGTGATTAAAACTTGTAAGATCAACGTATTGTAACGGAAGAGCAAACAAAAGCTTATTATAAACATTGTATTGCCCCTATATGTGAAAATAACATTAAAACTGCACCTGACCTGATATATTTTCATATGCCCAAAGATGCAAATATAAGAAAAAAGCGGTGTAAGGTGATGAGGAGAGATAATAATAATCTTAATTTTTTATTTTTTATTTTTTCTGTTTTTGACGATTGTGATAAAAAGTCTTATATTTTTGACATGTATGCAAATCTGTAATGTATTTTTTATCATAAAATAAATAATCTAATCTAATCTAATCTAATGTATCTTGCTTGAATAGTTTATATTGTTGTAAAGATCATTTCGAAGTGAGTATTAAATATGTTTGTACCTAAAATCTCTTTATTAGGACTCGCGAACAGTTATAAACAATAACCTAACCTAAAAATTTAATTATATATAGGTACTTATTCATAAAACTATTCTGAGTCCCAATTCTTTAGTTATTAATATTACAAATATTATGATTGTTGTTGATCAACAGTTGACTACGTGTGTTGATTTTGATCACGAAACGTTTTAGCTAACTTTCTTTGTTTTTACTGAGTGCCCTACACAAATTTGTTTTATTTATAACTCTTGACGAAAACAACCTAAGTTTGTTATGTTCATAAAGATATTCTCAACATGTAACATACCTAATACCTCCATATCTTTGATTATATAATATACATATGTACTAGTTTGTTATTACATTTATTTAAGAAAGACACCTCTACGAGGTACCTACGTACTTAGTCATCATGAACACATTAATTTTAGGCAGATTATCCGACTGTGCCTTGACAAAACCGCTTCCAGTCATTGTGGCGAGTCTTTTTTCACAAGGAGTCACTGCTTTCAGTTAATAATTCCCAAAAAACATTGATTATTTATCAAAAACAACGGCTAAACATTGCGAATAACTTTCAATAATCATACAAACGACCTGGTGACAGTAGACACCGAGTGCACGGTGACGTCACGATTCGCTCCGCCAATAGCGTTGCGTTTTGGAAATTTGCGAGAGAATTTGAAAATTACTACTTTTAAATAATTAAATTTGTTAATAGTAACATGATTATTTGTAAAAATAATCATGTGTGTATATTAAGCAATAAAGATTACTCATGTTTTTTTTTGTCCATTTCTGAATCACATGTATATTCCCTATTGCTATTTAAATTTTAATGAATAGGCTAAAAATACATGTCAAAATGTAAATGGATCAAAACCACTTTCATGTATCCAGAATTTCGAGAACTAAAGAACTAAATTAAACAAGCTTGCCAGCCAGCTATCTAAATATTTTGCCAGTAAAAACGAAAATACATGCAAACGCCCCACATTTTATCATTCTATGAATATTCACCGAGCACATCACAGCATTCGAGAATAAAACGCCTCCACAATCTCCTTTGCTGGCGTTAATCGCGTAAAAGTAGACAAGGAAATTTAATTAACAATGTTAAAATCTGGAAATGATGTTCCAACCTTATTCGATGTTTCAAGTGAAGGATTTGATTAAGTCAGAACGGTCGTGTCGATACATTTCTATAATATTTCATTTTTATTAATTGACGACGCGTACGTAAACCGTGATACAATAAATGCAACAGTAAAGATAATGAAATGACTTTTTAATCAAATTTAATAAGCATGCTTTGAATAAGGAATGTAGATTGTTTCAAAATGTTACTTAGAAAAATCGTTTAGATAGAAAAGCAGGCACAATTGGTAGATGGCTTAAAAGGAAGTTTTAATACTTCGTAAGCTTCAAAACCTCTCGTTTAGATAATCCTGAGGTAGAGTAAGAAGCTTTTGAAATTTTAGACCACTGCAGTATGTTTGAAGGATTGTTCTAGTTCTGGGAGAAATATGAGATAGTACTACTCCACTCCTTACTTACATTTAGCGTCGCGTAGCGTTGACGGTGGATTGCAAAAAGTGTACAATCTTAATCTAACCTACACTTAATTTTTTAACTATATACTGGGTGTACAATCCAAATGGGTCAATATGGTGAAGTCGGAAACTATGAGAGATAGCGAGATCTGTTCTTAGGAACCATGACGTCGATTTTAGATTTAATAATAATTACATTCAAACTTTTTTATTAACTCTCAAACATAACCGGGAATCGAACCTGGTCAATATTTTTGTAACCGCGTTAAGTGAAAAGGACCAAATTTGGCTATGACTATGACCCATTTGGATTGTACACCCGGTATATTCAATATGGCTAATTGTCGTAACACAATGGAAAAAAAGTAAGCGTGACTAGATTAAATTAACTTTCTTGTAATCCACCCTTGAAACATTCTGTATTTTTAATCGTTCGTATAATAATGCGTGCCTATCGTATATTAACGATAAATAGAGCGTGATGTGTAGTAAATTGATAAAATACCTATATTTGAGGTTTTTGTGCTTTTGTGTTGAAACTATTATATGGAAAACATTGTGAAAACACAGCCTTGAGACTTAGTATTGGTGCATTTCGTACAAGTCCTGTAAATAGTATACTAGCAGAGTCCGGTGAAATGCCACTCAAATATAGGAGAAGAGCACTTTCATTGATTTATGCTTCGAAAATTTTATCACGCCCAGATTGTCCTACATATGATGATTTCATGAAACAATCTGTCACTGATGACGAATTTAATTTTCACCCAAGTTTACATCAACCTTTCAAAATTAGAGTAGCAAGATATCTAAAGGAATTAAATTTCACTATTCCAGCATTATATCCGATAAAATTACTCACTGTTCCACCTTGGGAACAGCCTCAAATGCCGATAAATCTAGAATTAGCTGAAAATAAAAGGAGCGACACGGCCCAATATATTTACAAAAATCTATTTAATGAACTTAATTATGGCCTTGAAAACTGTAAAACTTATTATACTGATGGTTCAGTTATGGACGACAAATCTGGATGTGCAGTTATATCTAGTAACAATCACTACAATTATAGACTCCATAATTTTAGCTCGATTTTTACCTGCGAAGCGATAGCAATTCTTAAAACTATAGAATTAATTGAAACAGATTCAAACCTGGTGAAACATGTAATTTATACTGATGCTAAATCATGCTTAATGGCCCTGCAGAATCCAAAGAACTCCCATCCACTTGTATTACATATTAAACAAAAAATTGTTGACCTATTAGAAAATCATTTCAGAATTGAATTAATATGGATTCCAGGACATCAAGGGATCCTTGGAAATGAAAAAGCTGATATCGAAGCTAAAAACGCTACTAAAAATCAACAGATAGATTATTCGATTAAATCCAGCTACCCTGAAGTTAAAAAACTGATCAAATCAGCTGTCAAAAAATATTGGAATACTTATTGGAAAAGTGGTAACTCAAGTGGTTTATCGTGTGTTAGAGAATCAGTTTTTAAAACACCACCGATACTCTTTACGTGTAGAAGAGATCAGATCGCAATTACTAGGTTGAGAATAGGACACACAAACTTAACCCATTGCTATCTTATCACTAAGACCGAAAAAAAGAAATGTGATAGATGCGGTTTGGAGTTAACTGTGAGCCATATTTTAATTGAGTGTTTAGCATATAAGAAAGAAAAAGATATCTGTAGTTTGCCTAACACCTTAAATGATTGTTTAAATGATGGATATTTACATGTACTTAAATTTGTAAAATTAATCGATATCTATAAAAAATTGTAATTCCTTTGTGGTCGTTAATGACCTTTGTTGTTAAAAAGCGACCTTAAATAAATAGAAAAAAAAAAAAAAAAAAAACATTGTGAGATTATAGCTTTGTAAGTATGTAATGGGCAATCTGGAACTACTGTACTGGTTTCAGAAATTCTTTCACTTATTTATAGAATAGACTTTCTACATTGGCATGGGCTTTATTTTGTCCCGCAGATTTGCCTGCTGTCTTTGTATGTATGCACGGACGAAGTTGCGCTGTCTTTGTATGTATGCACGGACGAAGTTGCGCTGTTTTTAATATTAGCTAAGTTAAATACATTACATGAGCAAGAATGGGTGATAGAGAAATCGCTCAATGTCTTTATGACATTAAGTAAACCCAATGCAGTGCAACCAGTTTGTTAAAACATTTATTTATGTTCAATGTTTTATGAATCGCCCGGCGGTTTCCCGTGCCCACTGCCCGCAAAACATTATTAATAAAGTGGCCCAAGTCCGTGGGCCGGAACAGACGCTGCTAATGGAGGAAATAAATTATTTCGTCGACTGTCCGCGCCTGAAAAGTGAAGCATAATATAAAGTTGTGGATTAAATGGATACTCGAGTAAAGAGTTAATGAGGTCTTCCTACAGCTGTGGATTACATCCGAACAGGTCTATTCTGTTTCAAAACAATTTAATGAGACGTGAACGTGTCGAAATTCAATGCAGCGGATCATTAAATACATTGATTTCAATGAATCATAGTATATTGTATCGCTATAGCATTGTATTGTCTTAATTCAAGTTTATCCGTAATTTTAGTAATTTGCCCGCCGTAATACTCGTTTTAATATCGTTGCAACTGACATTACATACAAAAGTTTGTGTTTGAATTCAATATTAAAACATTTTTGATGCGCATTAGTTTATCATGGCGACTAACACACCTAAATAGACTATTTGATACAGACTAAATTCCCGTGTGTCCGGGTTAGAATTTCAGCACCCCCTTTCTTACCGTGGGTGTCGTAAAAGTTTACTAATGGAACATGGTTGAAATGTGTCGTGGGCGATGGGCTAGCAACCTTTCATTGCGATATCATATTGTGTCGATCTTTTATAACACCATTAATGATAAAAGGGGACCACCATTTATGACACAAGTTTAGTGTACTCCTTTTGGGAATAAAAGCATGAATATATGTTTGTGTGTATTTCGTAAGCTTTAAAGAGTTTAAAGGGAAATTATTGTTATTTCAAAACTCCTTACAACGAAGAGCACACTCACTCATCAGTCATAAACCATGTTTAAGATGTGGCATACATGAACGCGGTTAAATTTTCCGCCGCGTAGCCAATCCGCGGTTAGTGATATTACTGAGAATAGAGTAGCCTATTTCCTTGAGCACCTAAGTAATTATATTTATGTACCTGTAGGTGCAGTCAATGTCTTCCACAGGAATCTTGATATTAACTAACGATAGTTTTAAATTCTTTATACAGTTGTTGTAAGGATGGAGAAAGATCGGGGTGCCAAACGGGCATACTAAATGAAGATAAAACTGACTTCACAGCGCTTTCCATACTTGATTTAAACAATTCCTCTACTGCCGCCGTGGCTTACGTGAAGCGTGCAACAAATGTTATAAATATGGTAAATTACGATTATCTGCTAGTCCGAAAACAAAACAATGTAAAAACATGTTAACGAGTGAGGATAACAACCTGTCGTGAAAATAAAAGTTTGTGCACTTAAAACGTATAAATAAAATCCTACTCGTTTACAATACGAGTATTAATTTTCTTTTTCCACGACAGTGGGGGTATTAGTGCACTGTTCCTGCAATGTTCCAAATATGGAGTGCTAAGCTTGGAAAATCTGCTTACTTTTTGTTATCTCGGGGCGTGTTTTACCACGTTAGTTTCTCTGTATAAACTTTCCACGTTGCTTAATCTTTTGATGGTTATATTTTTGAATATACCTTTCCAATTTTCACTGCAGAATAATTTGTAGATTCTAGAGAACCCATACATACATACATACATAAGTACACAGCCTAATACATACACAATACTAACATACATACACTTATAAATGTAAATTCGAAATGGAGCTCTGTATTCTTAAAAAATTGGTTCTAGCATTTTTTTATAAGTAGATTTAATTGATCGGTAATAATCGGAAAAAAAACTGGAACTAATTCAGACACAGCTTCAACTACAAGTTATTCGTTACAAAACATACATTTTTAATCGGAAACTGCAACAAAATAGGCAGTTCATTATTTATTGAAATGATGTATGCGCATTATAACAATCCATAAGTAACATAGAATCAGTATAGTATGTTTCACTTCATGTTATACACGGGTATATAGGATGTTTGGAATAATAGAGAAGGAACTTAAGAAGGTATAGACTGGGCTAGTAGGAACAGTTTGAACCTTACTTGTATTCGTCCAATTTATGATAGCTTTTTATATCGAGTTATTCAATCATTTTAAATCACTCAAAACGATTAAGGGGGCGTTTCGGAGCAGCGCCACGCGAAGTTTAGGTTTTTAGCGCTACTCACACAACGATAGAGGCTCGCGCACCGCACACGCACACATGCACGTATACACAGTGGGGCGTCGGACTTTGACTCGCCAACAAAATTGTAACTTTGGTTACCAAATATAAAAATTGTTATTTCAAATACAGGTATTTCATCTTAATACCTACCAACGTTCGCCCGAATCGAGCGCGCAGCCTATCTAACTATATGGAAAGTTGTTTTGTTCGACCGAACGGCTTATAGTTAAAGCAATGACGCGTAATTCAATGTTGGAGAGGCAACCAGATGGCTAGCGGTATTTGAGCTCCCGAAGTGTTGTGCAACCACCCTGTGCAACCCGAATTGAGCCAACTGTGACTGGTTCGGAAATAGGAGAAGGGTTGTAAAAAAAAATGTTGCGTGGCAACCGATTGAAACGCGGTAGCCTGAAAGTGTGTACGCTGTCTATATAGTGGAATTTTTATGCCATCCCTCCAAGTGTGACCGGAGCCGAGTAAACGAGCGAAGACAAAAAAATAAAAAATTGGCAGGATTGGCATTTTTTTTTGCTTTGTACTTTAATCTATTGTGTGACATGTATATTTAACCTGTTATTGTTAGCCACCCACAATAAAGTGCTTACATACATACATACATACATACAAACGCGAAATTCGACAAAATGGGAATACGCCAAGAATACGCGCAATAAAAGGTTTTGCAATCAATTGCCATGGACAATTTTTGCTTGGGAGGGACAGTTGCCTCTCCGACATTGAATTACGCGTCATTGCTCTGAATATTAGGCGAGGGCGATTTTTGCCATATGTATGTAGGAGGGTCGGGCGGAACTGGTGGAGATTCATTATTTTCCCCAAAATTATAATATCATTAACCATGATATTTCACGAAATTAAAGTCGATCTACACTCTTTAGGTTTAATCAGTTTGATTAGAATTACAAATAGCACGAAATAATCATAAACCACTCGGATGAAAACAGATTACTTATTCTGTAACACGGAACGTGAGGAGATTCATTATTTTCCCCACTCTCGTTAACCATGATATTTCACGAAATAGAAGTCGATCTACACTCTTTAGGTTTAATCAGATTGATTAGAATTACAAATAGCGCGAAATAATCATAAACCACTCGGATGAAAACAGATTACTAATTCTGTAACACGGAACGTGAGGAGATTCATTATTTCCCCCACTCTCGTTAACCATGATATTTCACGAAATAGAAGTCGATCTACACTCCTTAGGTTTAATCAGATTGATTAGAATTACAAATAGCGCGAAATAATCATAAACCACTCGGATGAAAACAGATTACTAATTCTGTAACACGGAACGTGATGAAGTCGGCGGAAGGTTGGGAGCACAACCGCACTACAGCTCGCGTCTCATTCCAAAGTGAGTTGCTTGTCAACGTGTTTCCCACTCCACCTCCATGTGACAGCTGTCAGATTATATGATTATAATGTAAGTGTGTGAGGAAAAAATTGTTCGTTTCCGGAACATCGCCGGCCGCTGCCGCTGCACGCTCGCTACGCTCGCTCGGCTCACACCCTGTAGGTTCGCGGTTCTTCCTAACACTCCTCGCTTCGCTCGTCGTTGTACCTACACTGACCTGCCTCAGAATCCAACAAAAAATATTATGCTAACTATAAGTTACTAATAATAGTAATTATCATAATTCCAAAGCAAAGTTTATATTTTCCCAAATGACATTTGACGGTTGATTTTTTGCCTAAGCAAATCATTTACTTCATAATTATTTGCCACATAAAAGTTTGTTGTAGTATTGCATTATAAAAATTTTGCCAAATAAGCATACTGCGAAGTAAAGTTATGCCAAAGATTGATTTACCAAATGAAAATTATGCGAAAATTTGGTTGCGAAGTGAAATTTAAAGAAACATATTTCGTCGAAAAGGCAGTAAACCATTTTGTCCCTATAGTTAAATATCGAACTCACTAACAAAATTTCACGAGAATCTGTTGAGAGATGCGACCTATAGAAGTGACAGCCGGACATACGAAATCATTTTTGCACTTTAGTTAAATATCGGACTCGCTCACAAAATTTCACGAGAATCTGTTGTACTCTATAGGTGCTAATTACTACCCAATCCTTTTTTATGATCAAACCGAGGAAGCATGTTGTTAAGTTCTACGTGATTTAAATATGTTAATCAATGAACATAAGAATAATTTTCGTTTGAACCACTGTGTACTCATTTTGTGTTAGTACACGGTTCGATCGCAATCTGTCAATGCGGCGCCAAGCGACGTGGTCTCGCTCCGGAGGCTCGCGGCCGACTGAAGGCGGCCGCCGCGAGCGGTCGCACTTGTAGTGAGCCGGCCGCTCCATACTAATTCGTATGAAGAATTTGAGAGTAAAAATTGGGCATCTTTGTGATACTTTTACACGAAATAAGTACATATTTGTTAAGAAATGAAGATTGCAAGGATTTAACTATAGTTTTAACTTTATTATTTGATACAATTCATTTAATAATTCTTGATACTTACGACTCAGTTGTTACAATACGGGAGTGCGTTATACACGTTTTGAGTGTTTTTCTGATTTTTTTTTACACTTACCTATACGCATTATCTTAAATTCGAATGATTCAAGAGGAAGTAACATTCATTGGCTAGCTGTGTAATATTTTTCAAGGTTGTGGAACATCGTTTACTATATAATTCTCTTACATTCCCGACCCTCGATTGCCCCCTGCCGACCCTTAAATAAAAACTTGTGTAGCAAGTGGTCGTATTTTTTCATTGGTTAATCAATAAACTGCAATGTTTATTACTTTTCACGCCACTGCTCGGAAATGTGGCAAAACATGGTCAGAATTCAAAGCTGGGGGGGGCTAGTTGGACATCGCACGAACAGCCATCTACGAGTTGAAAATGTCCAACAATGTTTTTTCACACCTTTCATTCGGAAAAGTAAGTTTTGCTCCACGACGAGAGGGACCAAAACGCTACTTTTCTGTTGAAGCTACTTTTTTTAATTTATACATTGGCATTGGAACATTTGTACGCAATGTGCCAATTGAACAGATATTAATAAAATAATCGATTGTAATTTCATCGTAGTCGATTCAAAACGAACATATTTCAAGTATTAACTCTAACAACGTTGTATAAAAATTTATAAATATTTCTTAATATTTAAAAATTAGTAATAAAATTTAAGATAATTTGATATATTTTAACAATAGCTTTTTTTAAAGTTCCTCATAGTCGGTGTGAAAAATAGTATATTTACGGCGAGGGCGGTGTATTGAAGCCTGAACGTAGCGAGGGATCCTAACCTAGGATCCTGAGCGTAGTGAGGGATACAAGTGTTTACGCCCGAGACGAAAATAATTTTGCTACCGAGTGACACATACTATTTTTCACACCGACTATGAGGAAATTTAAAAAAAGCTATTGTTAAAATATATCTAAATTATCTTAATTTTTATTACTAATTTTTAAATATTACGAAATATTTATAAATTTTTATACAACGTTGTTAGAGTTAAAACTTGAAATATGTTCGTTTTGAATCGACTACGATGAAATTACAATCGATTGTTTTATTAACATCTGTGTTCAATTGGCACATTGCGTACAAATGCTCCAATGCCAATGTATAAATTAAAAAAGTAGCTTGAACAGAAAAGTAACGTTTTGGTCCCTCTCGTCGTGGAGCAAAACTTACTTTTCCGAATAAAAGGTGTGAAAATAACTATTGTAGGCCAGTTTGAACAGCGATTCGAACAATCACAGTTCCCCGCTCCCGCCCCCGCCGGCGCCGTCGCCCCGCTCGCCCGCGCGGGGCAGCGCGCCGGGCCGCGGCCGCGCTAAAGTGTTTTCATATTATGATCTTTAATTAGGTAGGGTCATTTCGCCGGTTAGCGACCACCTAATTTCATGTGCCGGTTGGCGACCACTTAGCTGAGTTGGCGAACTGAAAGGATATTTTCTCGGTTTTTTAGTAGATTTCTATTCTAAAACAACAAAAAAATGTATGTACAACTAATTGTCTCAATAGGGTCTGTAGAATTGATGTTATCTTCAATAGAAAAAACCTTCTCCTTCAGGTGGTCGCTAACCGAAGGTGGTCGCGTAACCAGCTAAATGACCCTACTTAATTTTGACTTATAATTATAATTATTTGCGATTTCCTCGCAGTAGGCGTGAAAAGCACTATGTAATGTCTCGGCCAAAAGTGCAATAGATGGACTCGTCTCCTTCGAGGTCCTCACCTGCGGCTCGGACCTCGAACCCACTCGTCCATCTATTGCCTATTTTCTAGCCTTTACAACAATGTACTATTGTTTTAACTTTAATTTTACACGGCAATTTTGGGTTTAAATAAAAAAAAAGATTAAACAAAAAAAAGTATCACAGATTGGACAAAGACATTTTATGTTCAAACTCTTCATAATAGGCCATTCTATTACCTCCGTGCTACACCGTTTTCTTGTACATCCCGCATACTTACTCTCCATACGAAATAAGATATATTTCATTTTTTCTTCGACCAAAAGATCATGGTTAAAACAATTTCTCTGATTCCTTCACATTTTGTCAAAAATAAGCCTATGATAAACTCGTTTTATTGTCTAAAACCAATCTTCTTATCAAATCACTAATGCTTTTGTAATGTCCATATTAAACAGGTAACACCAGGCATGTACCAAGTGCAACAAGCTCCCGAAGGATTGTTCCGCGCGGAGCTGTACGTGCAGATCCAGCTGTGGCCAGCTCATCACGAGAGGGGGGCACCCATCCTGAGGTGCGAGGCCAAAGCAGGAGGGGAACTATACAGGGATGATTCTACAATTGCTCTTTATTCTGCCAATGGTGATCCAAAAATTGAACGTGGTAAGCGCTTTATATTAGGTACTATTTAAGACTTTTTATATACTTTCAGCACGACTATCACGCGACGGCACGCGAGTTCTTTCCATTTATCTCGCATTATCCGTCTCTCTCTTATTAGAACACTTAGAACAAGAGTTATAGTGCGAGAAAAATCGAGGGTATTTCGCGGCCGTCCCATGATAGACGTGCTGGATACTCTTTCAATATAAGTTAAATGTTGCTATCTTTAACATTGGTAAAGTCTGCAAAGGTTCACATCCAAAGCTTGTGTCCTAATTTTTTAAACGGCGCCATTCTACCTAGTTTTTGGAGGGATTTGGAGAGACCTATGATTAAAGAAAATAAATACCCAAAAAATTAACCAATGGTGGACCTTGCTGGCGGCAGCCGAAACGCTTGATACTAATTGACATTGAAGTATGACGTCACAGTGTGTTATTTGTACTATCATTGTATGGAAAATCAAGTAAATCGCTGTTTCGGACGCAAAATACCGAGTTTAGGTCCATAGTTTGTCATACAATTTTGTTTCTATTAAAGCGTAATGATTCTACTGGTAACTTTAAATTTACTCTTGGACAGTCAATAAAAATTCATATTTTTTGTAAACTGTCAAGGTCCATATCGTTTTATGATTTTAATCATATTTTGTTATTTATACTTTATTACAATAGTTTAATGGTGTACTATCAATTTACCAACAATACAATATCAATTTCAACATGAGGAAACTACCCTATTTAGAAAGCATTTTTTTTAATAAACACACGGCCTTCATCCGAATATGTGTACATATCTCTGTAGTTATTTTTAGTCTTTAATTCGTTAGGAATCACCTATTTACAGTTTTGTGAGAAGATTATCAATCAGAGATATATTACTACGTATTGGGAAAATGTATACCTCTTTTTTGTGACACAGTAAAGTATGATTGATATAATATCGCGTCATAATAATGATTGCGTAATGGGCACTTTTAAATAGAAAAACTAAAAACTATAAAGTTTCGTCTTATGCTCAAAGATAATTTTATTAGTTCCATGTTTGAATTAGTCCAAATAATTCATTCAACAGGATACTGTTCCAGGATATTACATCATTAGTTCATAATGCCGTAGCCAGCCACGCCACATCCGCATTGACTTATCCTTTTGCATTCACGCAAAATCTATTTTTATCAAAAGCCCTACTAATAAGATTATTGCGCTTAAAGGGGCATTGAGAACTCAATGAGTTATTGCTTCCCGCCTCGTTTCTGAGACAATTTCCTCCAAGGGCAACACAGTAGGGCGTTGTCTGGAGATAATAAATTTATCTTCGACGCAGGGCAACTATGCTCGTGCACTGAACCCGGCGCTAAATTATTTCGAGGTTCATAAATCTCTGAGGTTATGATTTGTGAGCGGTAAAGGTGACGTGTTAATATTTAAAAGGCTTTTCTAACGATGTTTTAGTATGCGAACTATATTTCTATTTCTATATACACAAATCATTCATTATTATGTTTGTTTTCAGTAAAGTGTGAAGGCAAAGGTGACAAGCTTTTTCATGTCAAATAAACATATTATTAAAAATAAATGTTTTCTGAAACGACGTGTAAAATCTACTTTTTATGAGGATCGTCTTTGGCAAAAAATGAACTATTACTTTCGCCATGTGCGGTTGGTCATATTTGAATAATTAGGTTTATAGTCTACTCAGGGGAAAATATAGTTTATAGTGTTACTACGACAAATATTGTGTCTTTCAAAATAAATTCAAGCTTCCCTTCCGAGTGCGAAGCTTGACTCACTCTTGGCTCGTTTTCTCAATAGAATCAATGTTTTATTGTTTTGTAACCGTTCTTCGTATACACTTGACGTATTATTCTCGTCCACACTTCAAAGTCTAACCCTTCAGTGCCAGCCATCTCGGTTAGTGATTTGGGCTTTAACATCCTTAAATACACAGTTGTGTACCTATTTGAAATTCTTTACGTAACACGACTCCAGCTTAATCAATTCATAACCCATTTTTTTTCATCAAATGAAAGACGAATAACCATGGTGGTGCTTAACTATTTATAAATTACAAAGTAGCTAGATAAGCGTACAATGATATCATGTGTCTCGTTACGAGTTCCTTATTACTTCCAAATAAATAGGCTACAAAAATCAAAATAATTAACTGAACACATTTAAAAATGATTATTACGAATATTTAGTAGTGGCAGCTTTCGCTGAAGGAATAACTAATTAACATTAGGTCGAGTTTTCTCTTGGGGTGGGAGATGAGATGGCACGATGGTAGTCACTTTCGTAAAACTAGTGCCTACGCGAAATCATGGGATTGGGTGCCAATGCGGACAAACGCAAGGAGGTCGAATGAGTAGTGGCAACTTTTTTGGTAGATGGATAAATAATTGTGATTTATATTGCCGTAGTTTGCCCAAATAAACTTTATGATTTTGTTAAAATCCTTAACTTACACAAGCAAACAAAACCAATTGTGTAATCTTGTAAAATAATGTAAATTGCAAAATATCAGATGAAAGTACTTCATAGTTGAAAATGCTCTTTGAGTACCTAAGTTCTGTTGTAATTACGTTAGAGGAGAGTTAAAGAAAACACCCAATCTAATCATTGATAACATAAGGTTCAAATTGCTACTTTCTCTGAAGTCTCATAAGACATTTGTTTGATAAGTAAAACGATATTATTTTCTTGAAAGACTTGGTAAATTTTGTTCAGTTCCCTGTGCGTTCAGCTCCAAGCTGGGAAAATTAAATTACTAAAGGCTTTCAGCGGCAAAATAAACGCAAAGTTGCCACGTGAATGCTTTGTATTGTAAAGAGAATTTAGGAAAAACGAATGCCTGTTATTTAAATTAATCTGGCCAAAACATAATTCTCGTGCGATGTATATCTTTGTCAAACGTTTGTGCCGTTCTCTTCAAGTATGTACTTACACCGCATCATCGTCATCAGGCTGAACATGACGATAATCATAATGATATCACATACACATAATATATTGTATACGGGATTGATAGTCCTTATCACCCAAATATCTGTTATAAGTATCTAATATCATGTAAACACTCGTAAATTAGTAAAAAAAACTCAGGCCTGTGTTCGTTTGCCCTAATATACAAGATTTCATTAAATTGCTTCCTAGATTTAAAAAATAAAATAACATGCTTTGAGACTACGAGTAAAATAAGTTTAGGATGTTGTAAGTGTGTTCAAGTTCATAATTTAATTGATTAATACTTGATCCTTTTTGTTCCAGTGACATCACCAGGTTCAGCTACCACATTGCACGGCTGCCAAATCCTTCTGATTATACAAACAATCATTTGGGCAAATAATACTTAGATTAACAACTAAGAATGTAAATTATACAAATAAATAAAATAATTATACTAGATGTACTAATTCTTTCGAGGACGATTGTGAATTTAGTTGGAAAAACCTAAACGAGCTGACAATTATACCAAAGAATGTAAAGACTAAGAGATATTGTTGATTTAATACAAATTATATATATGTGATGATAGTGCTGTTTTATTTACTGGAATCTCAATAGCGACTTACCAACCTTCTTAGTCCTCAGATAATTGTTCGGTGGCATGTGACTGCGTCATTACTCATATTACGCCATGTCATCGTGATATTGAATCAGGGACTGCATAACCGAAAAATACCGGTATGTTTTATAACCGATATGATCGGTCGATCGGTTTTCAAATAGCGGTTTCGGTAGCGGAACCTTTATATTTCGCTATCAAAATATAACGGTAACTTTTATTTTTTTCGATACCGTAACTGCTTTTTAAAGGTTACCAATACTTCGATTTTGGCGTCGTTGCCAAACCGCCGACGCTGCTGCTTTGTCTTTCAGTTTTGTCGGTTCTGTTCTGATACTTTCCTGATTCGTTCGTTCGTACCTATTGGAAGAAGTTGTATGTGTAAGTGTAAGTTCGCTTAATTTGTTGGTAACCTTTATAATACCGGTACCTAACCGATATTCCAAAACGGTTACGGTACCGTTGTGTTGGCGTGGCGGGCGTAACTTTTACACCATTACGGTAGCGTAATAGAATACCGGTTTCATACCGGTAAAACCGTAACCGAAATCAGTCCCTGTATTGAATACACTTGGCCATTCTGACACTAACATCTGTATTCCAGTTACGTATCAGTTCTTCGCGCCGTCATTTCCACGCGGGCCTAAATAAGGCTGGCTAATTCTACTTGTCCGCACACTGGACAAAGAACAAAGATCTTGGACAAGTGGAATATCACCCTAACGTGTTAGAACAAGTAAGCGAAACACATTAGTATGGAAATTTAATAAAAAATAAGAGTTCCTTATTGACACCCTGAAATGTTTCGGTGAAAAATATCTCATACTTGTAGTATTTGTAGTACTCGTAGCATGACTAGCCAGCAGTTAATGAACGAAACTAATCATTAATGTAAAAATAAAATGACACGGTCTAAACATGTTCACTCAACGCAGCCGGGTCAAGGCCGCTCAACGAAATAAAAGCCACTGACCTGACTGATGGTGAGGAGATCCGTAATCTGGATGATATGAAGATGGCCTTGGAATTTCCGCTCAACACAAACACTTTTCACGGACGGTTTTTCCAAACATCCTTTTTGCGCCGCCTCGGAGCTAGCTAGCAGAAACCATGTCTGGTACCTACCAGCTGGTACCACCTGGTAGCTGTAGCAGCATTCAGTGAAAGTGAAGCAAATCAGCTTTCTACTTTGTTCCTCAACTGGTTTAATACCAGTGACGTCAAAATGATGTTTGGATTCGGTTTAACAAACAATAATACTGTGAGCTGTAAAACACGCAATCCTACAAAAATTATGTACGTCTTGGAAAATTCGCATTGTGGCTAAGTGAAGACGTAAAATTTTGTACGCAACACGGGCGGTAATTTGTAAAGCCCCAGAGCGCATATTTATGGCACAAACACCTGCGATCTGAGGCATAAACGAATTCACCTCCCTAGTTACGTAAAGTGACTCGACAAAATATGACGCGATCCGCAGCAGAACTAAGGTAACCAATATAGCCCTTCGAATTTCTAAACTTAACTGTCAGTGGGTGGGGCACACGGCACGTAGAATCGATGGTGTGGCCTATTGCCCCCACAACATGGTGATGGCAATGACTCGACAAGAAAAAACTACATATATCGCTGATCCGTCTGCTCGTTTGCCTCCTATAACAGAAAAAATATATATATAATTAACGAACCTTCAGGTCAATCATGTAACGCATTGTACAAACTAAATGTAAATTATATGGAAAAATTACAATTGGAATAACCTAACGCGCCTCAAAGCATAACGTTACCCCCTTACAAAATTTCAGAAGAATCGGTTGAGAAATATTTCTAAACGTCTTTTATTTTGTATATTTATACGTATTTAGAGGTCCTCATAACAACTATAAAAATAAACTTGGCCATTTGATTGCAAAAATAATACATGTATGGAACAACCGCTACAATAAAAGTACTTTATTACCTCAGAGAGATTACAAGAGAAAGTTTCGATATATACACATCTAATACTAGCCTTTGCAGACCACAACATTAATCCTCTACGTTACTTGAGCGAGCTTTTTGTTCCCATCACTGCGCTTCTAGTGAATATCTCGCACAGAAACTGCTCTCCTTTAAACATTCAGATGTACTCTTCGAGTAATTGATCCATGGATTTAAAACAAAAAAAAAAAAAAAAAAAATTGCTCTCCTTTAAAGTACGAAAACTGGCTTTTAGCCCAATCAAACTATATTCTAGACTTGTATTATCCCTTGAAGTGACATGATTTTTACAACTTATTAGACTAGACGTACAGCTGAAGTTCAAGTAATAATCGTCACTATTGGTAACGTGTTACGAACTCACCGACAGTTCTTGAGGTCGTTTGTTATTGCGATGGCTAGGTGCACACTTTTCCGCTATCAGCGCCTAATTATGGCGATGACTGAAACACCTTGTCAAGCCCATGCGCCAGCACGGCTATCACGCGACGGCACGCGAGCTCTCCCGATTTTTCTCGCACTATCCGTCTCTCTCTTATTAGAACACTTGGAACAAGAAGTATAGTGCGAGAAAAATCGAGAGTATGTCGCGGCCGTCCCATGATAGACGTGCAGGTCGTTGTATTACACTGCTTTAGACTATACATACATAGGTACACTAATTATAATTAATATGACATCAAATGACAACTTTGTCTTGATGAAATTAATGAAGTGGGACATGTCCGTGACCAACGTGTGCTCTGCCATGCCGGACCTCGTAAGTAGAAAAATCAGCACCCTTGTGTAAATATTTCCCCCAATTTCCCGTACGTACTGGACGTGAAACACGAGGCGTTTTAGTACCGCGCTGCGCCACGTTACGCGGACCACGTGAACTCGCGTAGGCGCAGACGTTCGCGTGTTTCGAAACTTGACTCCGAGGTCTTAATTTACGTAAAACGCGTGACCTCTTCACAAGCCGTCGCCCAGGAGATTTCATAATATTTCACAGAATATTTCATAAGCTCCTAGACGGGCCAACGGGTCCTCAGATGATTACTTAACTTTTTGGACGTAAGTTTGAGTGAATATTGTTTCTATGGTAATATTGGTAACATGAACTGTACAAAAATACATTTAGATCTACCTGACGTACGTACAAATCGTAATACGATAGACTACGGTCCTTTAAAGTAAGTGCGTGTGTTTGGTATAAGGACTAAAATTATCCTAAAACTATCCGGGAGACACTATGCCAATTGTATGGGCGGTGGCTATCAAGGGGTTGAGTGGCTATTTCTCGAGACGCAAGCAGCGGAGCTAAAGAGCAATAGTTATTTGTTATGCAAGGCTGCAAAGTTGTTGTTTGGCGCAAGTGCTTAGTATTGAAAGCCGAGCTAGCGAAGGATTGTAAAATTGAACCATGAGCGAAGCGAATGGTTCAAAAGTACAATCCTGAGCATAGCGAGGCTTTCAAGGCACGAGACGCCAAACAATTTTGCTGCCGAGCGAAACACACAATTTTTCACCTCACCACCGCGAGGAAAATTGTAGGTAAGTAAATGTAATGGAAGTAATTTGGACCTTATACTCATTTTCAATAAAGGTTTGTTTACATCTCATCAAGATCTAGCATTTCATAATTATCAAATGTAACATAAATATTTTTGCATCTTTAAATAATCTCACGCTTACCTACATTCAAAAAGTCAAAGTATTGTAGGGTACTCACGGTATAAACGGAATAACATTCTGACTCAATCACAACACGGGTTCCGTCGGGGCCGCGGCACGACGACCGCCTTGGCGCAGGTTACTGATGAGATCAACGAGGCTCTGGACCAGCGGAAGCAGGTGGTTGTGGTTTTCATAGACTTTAAAAAAGCTTTTGATACACTGGGCCACAACCAGCTGCTTCAGGCAATGGAAGAGTGTGGAATCGCGGGACCACTTCTCGGTTGGCTCCGCGCCTACCTCGAGGATCGAACCTTGCGCACGGCGGTGGCAGGCGAGTGCGGCGCGCCCGCGTGCGTTTCCAGCGGCGTGCCGACCGGTTCCGTGATCGGGCCCGTCGGGTACATAGTTCATGTTAATAGCTTGTGTAATGTAATCAAACACTGTAGTATATATATGTACGCAGACGACACCTGCCTAGTTTACGCGGATAAAGACCTAAGCTTGATAGAATACAGAATACAAGAAGATTTAACTAATGTAATAAAATGGGCACACGATAATGGCATTATAATCAATATTGAAAAAACAAAGTGTATGTGCATAAGGTCTACGCACTCTAGGGATACGTATAGGCGACCGTGTATAGTGGGGCATAGCTTTGATTGCTTACACAGTCCGCGGGCGGCAGTAGCCGCGTGCGCCTGTGCCGAGCTCCAGGTGGTGGAGCAGTACAAGTACCTAGGCCTGCTCATAGACCATAAGTTCTCATGGCAGCCGCATGTAACTAGCTTATGCAATAGATTAAGATCCGTACTTGTAAAGTTCCACCACTTGAAGTTCGTCGTAAATAGGGCTACATTATGCACGGTATACTATGCGCTCGTGGACTCACTTTTGTCGTATGGACTGGTAAGCTACGGTCGTACATTTAAAACATATTTGGATAAGTTAAAGGCCCTGCAAATTAGATTCATGAAATTAATGGTCGATAATAAGACTAAACAAAGATGTAAGAATAGTACCTATGAAAATCTCTTCTTAGAATGTAAAATATTACCAGTTCACGAAAAAGTAGTGTTACTACTAGCCTTAGATCAATTTTGTAACGATGAATTTAAAAAACCTATTGCCAATCAAAGGCTTATAAGAAATAGAAACAGTGACAGGTTAGCTCTGCCTAGTTTTACAAATTATTACGGACAAAGAAGTAGAAAATACCTAATTCCCTTAATATACAACGATTTACCGTCAGAATTAAAAAACACATGTACAACAAAACAATCATTTAGAAAGAAAGTAAGCAACATATTATTAGATAAATTAAAAAATGTAATACAACCACTAAAAATATAAATGTAACACATGAAATTTAAAGCTGCCCTATTTCTTTCAAAATATTATATCCTGAAGACTCAAATTTCAAGTACAAATTCACGAGAGAATCGGACAGCTCAATATTCCAACCTAAGTATGTTTATTGTTCAGTATTGAAGTAAGAGATGACGATGAACCATGCCTAGATAAGTAAGAGTACCTACCTGATCGACCATATGTAGACTTCATTACATTGAAGTGAAGTCTGCCAATGGCCGGTCAGTGATTTCATTTCATTTTTTTTTCATTTTATTAATTAAGTTTTGGTATATTTAAACAGCTTACTAAACAATTTGTACAAATTGGAGCATCGTCTGCCAACAAACCACTATGTGGTTTGGCAGAAGTATTGGATATAAGAAACACTGTAAGCTCTTAACTGAATAAACAATTTTTCAATTTTTTTTCAATTTCAATTTTCAAACTACGACTCAAATACGCTTATTTCACTTTTTCCGCTAACTTAGCAGGCATCAAAATTCATATATGTATATATTCTGCACTAAAATCTATAAATAACCACCATTATTTTGGTTTTACTGTCTGTGGCTTTAGAACAAAACAAAATTAAATGTATATGAGTTTTTTCTTAAATTAATTTTTCAAACGGTGCGTTCCAAATTTGGAAAAAGCGAAATTTTTAGATAAATAAAACGACATTTTAAAATTATTCGTATTTTATCCTTATAAGTCAGTCTAAATGTTAATATTTCGTATGTACCTACTTAATTAAGAGAGAATAAGTATTATTCATTTTATTTTATCAAAATAATAACAATTTATTATTGGCATAACACCATCAGTTTCTGAATGCACCTCTCATTCTGTATAGAAAAAAGTTGGGTCTCGCGATCGACCGTCACGTTCCAAATTCAAAAACTCTTTCCACGCTAGCGGATAAAATAGACTTTTTGGCGCAGATTTTGAGCGATAAAGCAAGCCTTTTCGAGCCGGTGAGGTGAAAAGGGTATTTATGACACATATTATATCTTTGGCTATTGGTCAAATTCAGCAATCACATACTCGATGAGACGTAGGGCACAGCGGAATGTCATCCCGCTCATATCTGGAGCAGCCCAACTGGGGAAGTGCCTTACAGTAGAGGACGACAGCCATAATAGCGCCACTATTTGCTCTGTAAGGACATAAATACATACATTCACGCCTTTATCCCTAAAAGGGGTAGGCAGAGCACATGACACTTGTGTTTCAGTACTACTTTTAGCATAAATGTAATCGACAAAATGTGATATCGCAGTGACAGGTTGCTAGCCCATCGCCCACAACACACTTTAACCCTGCTCTGTAAGTATGAGGTGTTATTGTGCTCCTGGTGGTGAGGAAGGTCGCCAGAGCTCCCAAAAAAGTTTTGGTAGAGGGTGCCCGCGTTCGTCTCTAGCTATCAACATAACGAATCCTCATATCAGTAAAGGGTCGGCAACGCGCTCGTGACTCTTCTAGACTCACTAGTGTCTATGGGCTACGGTGTCGGCTCACCATCAGGCAGATCATAATAATATGTTTGTTTGACACCGTCGTAGTGTAAAAAAAACCTAAGACATTAGGTACTAAGGGTCCTACTAACTGCTGTATGGTAGATTTATCACTAGGATGTCTTTGGGAAATAATCCGTTTAAAAGCGAATTTTGGTATAGTTGTAGGCAAATGTGTGCAACAACAGACTAAAAGTACTTGCGTGTCTCACTAACTGCCTTATTAAGCGCACGGATAAACACTGCAGAAGGCAATTCATGCCGTAAAGCTAAAAAAACAAACAAACAACGCCCCCATCAGACACCGTCGACGATGCTGATGATCATTTAGATTTAGAAGACAATATCTCATCAAATTTTGATCCCAGAGACAAAGAGCATAAAATCGGTTATAGGAAGAATTTTATGTAGATTTCTGATCTGATGAGATCTGTAAGAACTTTTTTGATATGGGCCACCGTTATTTACGAAAAAAAAGGATCTTTATGCGGATTTGCTAGCGTTCTTTTCAATACGCGGACGAAGTCGCGCGGGCAGCAACTAGTAATACATGTATTTATTTATTTAGAAAACCAACAGCGATACATATAGTTTATAACTTATACTTTATTCATGCTTATGCTCACAATACGTACGTGTAGCTTATCTAATAAGTAGATAACGTTCGTGACATGCCTTTTTTGTCGATCATTTTAGTAGCTCGAAGGAGACAGTCACACAACTTGGCACCGTGGCAAGTATGCTTACCTACCTTCCAAACCGTCGACCGCGAAAAATTCGTTTATCGCGTTCTCCTACAAAAGGCAACCGCCGTTTCACCTCCTTGTCCTCGGGGGATAATTTCCGGGTGTTAAAAGTAGGTATCCCTTGTCCTTCTTTGTGCTTAAAGTAAGTTTTGTCTAAATCGGGTCAGCTTCTTAAGCGTCCAAAGATAACAAGCAGATAGGCTGACAGATAGATAGAGTTAAGTTAAGTTACTTACACTGTGCTTACACTACAATACGCACGCGTGCTCATCCGTCACAATGACACATTAATTGTACATGCGCAACTGTCCCTAATCCGAGTGAGTGAGGATTGGGTTGAACAAAGGACTTAATATTTGATTGTAAATTCTAAATTATATGGGCTAACCTACAATATCTTTTTCACTTCTCATGCTCGAAAAGTGTTCCAGTGTTAGGCTTACCAAGCGGGGCTAAAGTAGTAAATATAGCCCTTTATAGAAAATATGCATACATACAGGTCGATTCACCATAGCTGGCGCGAGATTGGACAGAATTTCTATGAAAATAGCTGTCACTCAGTAGAAATCTCCCGCCAGCTTTCGTGAATCGACCTGTATTTATGGTTTAAAAAAATGTAATTTGAACATTCAAAACTTCACCGTATTAAATCCACCAATCACACTCTTTAAAAAAATGTTTGTATTTGCTATCAACTTACCAGAATGTTAGTTATTAAAATCGACCAATCAGGAAACATAATTTATTTCAAACATAAGGTGTTTTTTACTCCTTAAGTAAGTCACAATCCAAATACAACTTCTTGTAACGCTTGTTACAAGAAGATTTATTAAATTTTGAACGATATTGTAAAGATAACAAGTTTTCATTTAATATAAATAAGTGCATCGTCGTCATCAACTACTCAAGAAAAAAACATAATCATAATTACGATTTCACTTTATGTGATAGTCATCTGAGTAGAGTGACCCAAATACGGGATCTTGGTGTTACTATGGATTTCGAACTCTCATATAAACCCCACTTAGAAACAATAATAAAAAAGACTTATAAACAATTAGGTTTTATTCTGCGTGTAGGGAAACCATTTAAATATAGTGTTACTTATAAAATTTTGTACAACAGTTTTGTTCGCAGCCACCTCGAATTTGCCTGTACTGTTTGGAAACCATACCATGCAATTCAAATAGAAAGATTAGAAAGGATACAAAATAAATTTGTCAAAGCTCTCGATTACAGAACTGGTCATACATATAGTAACTATAAGGATTCACTGAATTATCATAAACTCCAAATGCTCAGTGACCGTCGAGATTGTATATACCCTGTCATGTTATTGAAACTTCTACATAGCAAAATGGATGTCCCCTCGCTATTGCATCATATCAGCTTTAAAATCCCTCGTACCAATCAGCGCCAATGTAGAAAAAAAGTTTTGTTTTCCATATCTAAAAGAATAACGGTTTACGCGCGAAATGTTTTATAGGGCGTTCATGCAAACTGTTTAACGACAGCCAAAAACTTTAAGATTTAGATTTATTTAACTGTGTATTACATCCCTAAAACGTGTTTTCAGATAACTAAACAATGATGATTGTATAGCGTTAGATAATCCTCGATTGTATTATGTCTACACTGTTCTTTCGTATTTTGGCTAGTTACACTCCGCTTTTTCACTTCTTAAAATACATTTATGAAACTCTAGGTCTAATTTTAAGTTTTAATGTTTGAATCTTTTTTGTAAACGACTGTTTGTTTCTTAAACTAAATAAATAAATAAAAAAACAATTATGAAAAAAAAAAACTCCTCTCGCCGCGCTCGGCCATTTGGGCGCGGCTATAGACGGTAAGTAGCGTTTATTCGTGGTGTCATTATTTTGTATCTGTATCAAAACAGGTTATTAATAAAGCATGCGGCCAAATTTAACAACCTTTTCGCTGTGGAATTTATTATTGATTGTGGATGGATAATCTTTGTTTTCACTATTTTCTCGCAGACTAAGTGAAAAGTAGAGTGTATAACTCTGGTCTCTGGTATGGTATGGTGGTAGAACTCACATATGTTTTTATATTTTTACATACAGAAGCCGCATACAGCCAGCACCATAAAGATATTTTCTTAAAAATCATTGGCAATGTTGACATTATTGGTAAAAAATCAGGACGTGAAGTGCATAGTTTATGGTTAGTCAAAATTTAAAAAATAAAACACCTTGCCGGCTCGATTTTGCTCGACTACAATGTTGCATACAAATTCCCTTATTTGTCGTGGTATAAACTTTTTAAAAAGTTGAAACCGCCATATAAATAAAAGGCATAGATCCTAAACAGCCAAAACGGAAGATCAGTAGCTGTGACTTATCGCGACTTTTTAGTTGTCTCAAATAACTTATGGCGTTTTCGGAAAAAAATACACCTCCAAATTATTTAAAAAAAAAAATGCGGCAGTGCAAAACATATTCTGTTTTAACATGAGTTTTAACACGAAGCGGCGAGAAGAAATGCATGCCTTATTCAGAAAGGTATTTTCAGAAAGTAGGTACATTTTTGTTTTCTTGCACAATTTTTGTGAAAAGCACTATATTTGTCTCAGCTGGAAGGGCATTTGCTGGCTTCGTATTAAATTAAAAGGACTCCCTAGGTCATCAGTTTAAAATTAATACTCAGCCAGCAATTGCCTACTTCCCTTGCTTCGACAACAATGTACTATAAGTTGTACTTACTCGTAAGTGGGTTCGGTGACAGGTGGCTTCACTAAGCTGATTTGAAAATGGAAACAGAAGGTAATACAACCAACAAACAACTCTTAAATTACACGACACGTCGGCAATAAAATCTTGTCTATAAAAATATTTTCGCAGAAACTTAATTTTAAACCAATAATTGCTAGAAAACGCACTGAAAACCAATTGTCATGCACGAAATCTGTTTCGGCAAACTGAGACTAGTATATTAAAAGCGAACCGTTACTCCCGTTCACTCTCGTCCAATCATCAGGGGAGGCACGGCACATCCATCTGGTTTTGCGGATTGCAACGCTCAGAGTACCGAGTCCACTGCGAGTGTAAATGCACTTTTTAATTACGTTTCCCGTTTATTTTGAAATGCTTTTTAATTTCGCTGCTGAAATTTACATGACAAGTACGTACACTACATGTTACTTTCGTGAATACTGGCAGAATGAAGCGCTTAATGTTGAATCTATACTAATATTATAAAACGGTATGTTTGTGAGGTTGTAAGTTGGTATGTAAGGTCTGGAACTACTCATTTGATTTCAGAATTTCTTTCAGTAGTTAATGAGTCTTGAGGATGCATATGCATTTTATTTCGCAGCTCTTCTTTGGTTTTCTGGAATACGAGGGAGAAGCCGCGCGTGCAGGTCGTGTTGAATAAAAATATTATTTAGAGTAATAAATAAATATTTGGGGTCAATCTTTCAAAAATCGACCTAGTCCCTAAACTAAGAAAAGCTTGTACTATGGGAACATAGATGACGATAAACATACTTATGTAGCCACTCACTTGCTTGTGGCAACCACAGTTGCCAATTTCGCAGACCCCTAAACTGATGGTGGCAACTGTGGTTGCCAAGCGAAGTATGGGCTTCTTTGATAAAGAAAAAGCTAAAGCAATTTAGGCTACCTTTTTTAAAATTGGAAAGCAAGTGAGTGGGTAGATAAATAAATACTAAATGCGTAAAATATCCATGACTCGGGAACAAATACTCGTGATCATCACACAAATAAATTTCCTTACCGGGATTCGTATCCGGGACCGACGGCATCGTAGGCAGGGTCACTACCAACTAGGCTACGGAGGGAATACATATATTGACTTACTATTACTACGTATAGACTGGCAACCCAGAACATTTTTCCTGACGTCTTCCAATCAGGCCGCCATCTTGGAAGATCAAAGAGTAGGTACTATACGTAAACGTGCAGTAGATGCGACAATTTTCTGACTTCGGATTCAGTTATGTGTGATTAAATATACTCGCATACAAAAATACTTATTGATTTAACCACCGACATTTGGTATTTGTATTCTATACTGGATATCTTTATAGTTCCCGAGCACTGTGTTGTCTCAGCAATTTGTGCCAGATTTGATGACAAAGTCCTATTTAAGGTCCCACGGGATCCTCAGATATAGGTAGATATTGAAAGGAATTGGAAATTAATATAATAATGTTTTTTTCCTCAATTGCTAATGGGTTCATATTCGGAGACCATACTCGCGTCACGTACATTATTTATATAAGAGAATTGACCTAGAATTTATAAAAGTAGAACTCAAAATATAAATAGCAACTAAACGTTGCCAATAAAATTATTCATAAAAACGATTAAATTAAAAAAAGTAAATGCTGCGACCACTTTGTGCAAAAATTAAGATCTTTAAAGCTTCAAATCAGTACCTAAGTCTAGTAAGTTTATTGTTCAACTAATAAGGCAAAATAATCTTAGGAAACTGTCACTTCTACATTTTTAATCTTTGAAAATAATGGCCGCCATCGGCGCGTATCTTTTAAATTACAGAAAAAATCATGTTATTTAAAATATCAGTGAATTTGCCGATGAAAAGTGATTCCCGTACTTTTAATATTGTTGGGTTTGTTGTTGGTGCAATAGCAATTGTATTTTGCATTGGCAAAAGAAGTCATTTTTCAATGTTTTGAGTCAAAATTGCTCTCGATACGACTGCCATTACTGCCCGCCACAGACTAAACCAACATACTCTCATGAGAGTATGTTGACAGGCGCAAACTTCTGCTAGGGGATGTCTGCTCTAGTAATGTAACTCAATGGGTAGGTACATATATTTTATCTTGCAGTGTAAGAAGTCCTTCATTCAAATACTAAACTCCAAGAAAATATTTTTTTAAAGAAGGTCTACGAGTAGTTCATCTTTATAAATTATTTGAACATACAATACTTGCAACCATAATTAGATTCTAAAAAATAACATCGAAATTGCCATTAAAATGAATAAAAAAACCGACACTGGCTTACTTACAATCTTCCAAATGATGGACGTAGCTAGTTTTTAGCCACGTCCATCATTTGGAAGAGTGTCGGGCTAGAAAGTTTTTTTTTCATTTTAATGGCAATTTTGAGGTTACTTTTGTGGAATTTAATTATGGTTTCAAGTATACCGGGTGGAAAGGCACGACGATCCCTTCCGCAAAAGGGGGATTGTTTAGACTGAGTACAGTATTTCCTCTAAAGAAACTAGGCTCATATTCATAACCGTTTTGAAGTTATAGGCAGTTAACTTTTAATGCAAAATACTGCAAGTGACCACCCTCATTAGGGTCAGTAACATTTTAACAATTACACAAGGGTCAGTGACCTTTATCAATACGTATAAACGATAATTAGTACGTATAGTAATAGTAGGGTTGTCACAGAAGAACATTAATCAATTTTATTATTTTTAATAATTGATCGTAAAAAAAAATCTAAACATTACGAATCGATTTTCCATCACTTAAACTAACCCCCCTTTTCGGGAAGGATCGTCGTGCCTTTCCACCCGGTATATAAGCTACACAATTGTTCGTGTCAGACAAAAATGCTTGCTCTACAAACAAATACTGTTCTCAAATACTGAGATCGATATTCGCAGTTTCTGATTGGGCCAAAATTCTTTCATATGACCGGCTGCTCTCCTCTACAAGTCGATTTCTCAACCGATTCATGTGTCAATACGTATTTTCATTACCAACCAATGCATTTGATCTCAGAAACAAGTTATTGTGGTGAAGCGAAAAAGATTTGATAAAATATACAAATACATACCTAGATAGGTATGTATTTGTATATGATATCAAATCTTTGCACATGCATGTGTGGCACGTCCAAGTTCTTAATTAAATTCGATTGTTTTGTTGTTAAGTATTTCATTTTCGTGCATTCTTTTATAAATTTGAAGGTCTGGGAGTCTTCTAATTGCAGATTTGTATCTATACTCGTATAATGACATGTACAGTATTAGACCAACAAGGGTAAAAATTTAAGGTGCGTAACGATCGATATAAAAACATTTGATATGATATTTTCACTGGATATAACGATTAAAGGATATAATGCACTTTTGATATAACAACATTTGATATATTGTCATGCAATATAATTGGGTATCAACAGATATAATGAACTTGTAATATAACAACTAGTAATCTAATCATAATCATGACGTATAATGTTACATGGGATTTAAATTTGTTCGAATTTTGTCTAAAATAATTAACGTGTGTGTGATTTTTTTTTATAAATCTAACAAAACGTTATACCACTAATACTTATATCCAATATGCATTATATACATTAAACGTTATATCAAAAATGTAATGAAATTGTACTCATTGTTGTTATACCAAAAGTTTATTATGTCCCTTGAATGATTATATCCAATGAAATTATATTACATGTTGTATACTGTGAAAATATACCAAAAGTTGTTATACCAATCATTACACACCCAAAAATTTAATTTACTTCATAAAATTTTACATGTAAAGTTTTGCAACACATGTCTGTTAAGTAATTATCGCCCACACCTGTCGTTATTATGAATTTGTTTTAAAATTGAACACATTGTCCGTAACAGCTCAACGGGAACCTTTTCCAAATTAAAAATGTCGACGATTTAACGCAAAGAAAAAGCGAGATTAACCAAAAAGTTACCTTTTATTTTAACAGCAACAGAACAGGAGAGCGATTATAAAACACATTGTGCCCAGAAAACAACCATTTGCGACCTAAAATTACCCATTAAATCGCTTTTATGAGAGGACAGATTCAGCTAAATATTCCATTTTTGAAAAATAAGGCTTTGATGTTATCGGTGTACATTTTGAAACTGTACTTACTGTGTTTTGTTGTTTTAAATAATTTGCCTGAATTTGACGCGTTAAAAAGCTTCGGTGTATCGTTTGGTATTTACAGATTACGAAAAACTGTTATTGATTAATAAAACCTTATCTAGGAAGTCAACGGAGGTTGTAGACTTGTAGCGTACAATCTAATCATGCAAATTACGGAATGAATGTTTTATATATAAGTAAGTATATGAATATAAAGTCAATAAGCCTCTCTTCGGGTACGCCATTTGTCCGGGCCCCGTGCTAGTCTCATCCACCCGTGGTCTTTTTACATCATCAACCCGTCGAGCTGGTGGACGACCGACGCTTCTCTTTCCTTCTAGATGCCACCAATCTGTTAAATTCAAAGTGTCTGTTTTGGTCGACCTACCGTCACTTTGCCTGGCAATATGTACTGTACAACTCCGTTTCAATTTTATTAAAACATATCCGACATGACGCACCTTGTGCGACCTCAGATCTCAACAGTGCTCACTCGGTCTTGTAATTAAATACCGAGCATAGCGCGAGTTTGGATTGAGTTGAATTTAATAATTAGCAAAATGGAAATCATGCTGCAAGGTATAATATTATTTATTTTAGCAGGTAAGTTAAGTTAATACTAGTCAGTAAGTGTTATATTGTCAAAATGTACATACTTTTATAGACAAATAAATAGGTACTTAAATACATAGAAAACACCCATGACTCAAGATACAATTCATGCACACAAATAAATGCCCTTAATGGGATTCGAACGCGGGACCTCTAGTTTCGTAGAAAGGGTCACTATCAAGTAGACTTAAGCGATTGTCGAGAATGAGACCAAAATATTTATGGCATCTAAGACAAACCAAATACCCATAAAACATTCCATTGGTAGGCAGGGTCACTACCAACTACCACTAAACTGTTTATAATTTTCATAGTTTCCGGCCGACTGCTCATAATAAACAATTGTGGAAAATCACTGTTTAGAAAATAATATCAAAGTGTATTCATTGTCAAAGATATCCAACAAAACACAATAGCGACCCACTACGCAAAGGTTAAAGACGTTCTCGTGTGGTGGCAATTATTCATACCTTTATGTGATGTGAGAGTTGTAGGGTACCTGACATGAGTGTTCTTGACCGTTATCTTTTACTGATGTAAGAATAACGATACAGGTAGGTAACGTAAAAAATAAAGTCGGTTTTATCTGTATCAGTAAAGTTTTAGTATCAGTAGTGGGTTCCCCGCGTGGTGTCGGGTTAGAATAGCACCACCCCCTGTCTTCCCGTGGGCGTCGTAAGAGTCTACTAAGGGAACAGGGTAGAAGTGTGTTGTGGGCGATGGGCTAGCAACCTGTCGTTGCGATATCACATTTTGTCGATCTTTTTATACCCACATTTATGCTTAAAGTGGTACTGGAACACGGATTTCATGTGCTCTGCCTACCCCTTTTAGGGATAAAGGCTTGTATGTATGTATGTAGTATAGTTTTAGTGGGTAAAAAGGTCCAGTAGGAATTCCGACTACCCCGTGCGCCACAGCGCTAGTGCATATTTGAATTTATTACGCTTGTGAAAATACTGTCTGTGACCTTTGTCAAGCCTTATACTTTAGTTTTAATTTGATATATTATTAGAGTAGTAAGTGATTGCGTACATATACTTAACTACATAAGTAAATACTAACTCCTCAATTGTTTTACAACAGCATCAACAAAACGATAGATGCTGACGGTGCTTAGTACATACATAGTAAGGGCAAACGTTTGTTCATTTTGAGTACCCATAGCAAACGACAGCATCAGCATCAGCAGCAGCAACATAGGATTAGACAGATTTGAGCAAGATTGACAAATATTTATTAATTTAATTTGTGTGGTAAATCATGTCAAACGTAATACCTAGTTTTAATATTTTTAAAGTTTCAACTCCTGTCAGACAGATATGATTCATCCAAAAATCCATATTTACAAAGAATTGTTTAGTTAAGAGCACCGGAGTGAGACAGGAAAACCCGGAACAAATAACCATTTTTTCATAAGTCTGATTTATCGTATAAATCCATATTTTAATATTATAAATGCGAATCTGTGTCTGTCTGTCCGTCTGTCTGTCTGTCTATATGTCTGTCTGTTACCTCTTCCTATCCGATTGAGATCATGAGAGATGATGAAATGAGATGACATTGAAATCATCCCCTAGGGACGTGAAATCGGAGGTGAAAGTTTGTATGGAGCTACGATGCCCGCGCAAATGTGTGATGGAGATTGTTAGAGAGATATTAAATGCGATGGTAGAGAGAGATATATACCGACCCGCGCCGCGCCCGACCCGCGCCGCGCCCGACCAGCGCCGCGCCCGACCCCCGCCGCGCCCGACCCGCGCTGCGCACGACCCGCGCCGCGCACGACCCGCGTTGGGTGTGTAGAGGCCTATACCCGAACTCGGCTGCCACCGCCGGACAAGGGACAGTGAGCACATAGGTGTGCACCCAGCTCTGTCATTGTCAGAACATTCGTGTTTTTTGAATCAGGCAAAAGAGGCTCATATTTAACTATATTCCAGAAGAGATTAGAATAGAACAATGTTTAATCATATAAACAGACTGGAACTTTACACTAAATACAACAAAAACACACTATAACCTGCGATGTGTTACCTGCGAAGATGCGCGTTTGTCTGGATTTACACGTGATTTGACACAAACGCGCGACAGCGTTGCGCTTAAAAACGTAGTCTGCATAGGCCCTTAGTAGGTACTTGCTAGCATTGGACTAGGGACTTTCGCATTTGACGGAGTCGGTATGCGGCATTTTGTACTTTACCGAGAGTTTACTTATGTTGCCCATATTTTTTTAGTTGTGGGTGTAGTGTCGGAATTACAGGTAGTTAGGCGATACGCATGCATAAAGCGCATCCCTCGTTCACACTGAACGCTTACTGATACTATACCGTCGTGTCGTACTGAGACAGTCGCAGTCTGTTGCGTCACTTAAGATGAATTTGAAGAAGTTGTGGCTGTCCAATGACTTGTGAATTGGTTGAATATAGTATTTATATATTTATTGTATATTTGCGATATATATGTTACATACGTTAGTGTGTATTATATTTTATATTGTATATTTATATATGTATTGGCATGTTTTTATTTGTCTAGAATTAATACTAATTAGGATTTGCTTTCATTTTCTCTGTTTTTGTACACGGTATAAGTTTGCCTATCTCGTTCTACCTACCTTCCTCTCAATTGCTCAAAGGTTAGCTGGAAGAGATCCCTTATAGGGATAAGTTCGCCTTTGTACTTTGATCTATTGTGTGACATGTATATTCCTTAACCTGTTATTGTGTACAATAAAGTGCTTACATACATACATACATACATACATACCGATAGTACGGTACGCGAACACTAATTTGTCGTCAAACTAACATAAGTCCCAAGTTTTTTTTTTTTTGTTATCAGCGAAAGTACATTAAGTACTAACAGCGAAAAATATTTCTAGCAGTTTTTGATTTTGGTTTTCGAATAATTAACTTTTTTGTAAGGAACACTTTTAAAACTTTGCAAAGATTATACAAGTCATTGTTTTTTCCTATATTCATCGCATTTGATTATTCAAACCTTACATATCGTTTTCTAGTAGTTTTGTCAAGAGATTACGTTAGCAAAACCGGAAATGATTTAAAATATTATAAATCTCCTAAAAGAATATTCAAGTGACTAGTGGCTACTAAAGTGTATTCAAAAGTATTTAAAAAAATGGCCCCATTCATTTCTAACATATTTATAAATAGCATTTTTTTAATTAGGAATAATATCTTGAAACCATTCTCCTTACCATAAAAGAAATCTCATAAATTCTCAAGTCGGTGTAATTCATTTTAGTTCTATCGAAGAATATATAAACACAAATTCTAACGGATTCGTCAATAGCTCTAAATGGTATTAGCTTATTAGTTATTATCCGTAATTTAAATCTTTCGCGCGCGACTCGTGCGATTCGTGTACAGCGTGCTGCCGTCCGAGTACCTCGCCAAGGCCGAGCGTACGCTCAAACTTGTAGGTGGGTACAAACTTTAAGTACTTGATTGTACATTATATTTAGTTACTTAGTAGTTGTTTTTCGGTTGAAATGACATAAATATTTATTTTAATTAACCAATAATAGCAGGTAAAGAAAGTTATATAGGGTTATTAGTATTAAACTTTCTTTAACTTTAATTAAATGAATAAATGAATAAATAAATGAATAAATGAACTTTATTTTGCAAGTGGGCCGCAATGGCACATTTACAGGTCTGACTCTACTAGCGTTTCCAAATATAAGACCATTGTCAAGAGGAAACACCGGAACAAACTTAACAGTAAGCAATTTTTAACAAAATAATCTTAGTCACCAGCGTAGTTCCGCAGGAGAACCAGTCAAATACCTTAAAATTAAACAAAAGTCAAACAACACGACAGACTATTTTGATTCCGGTCTGGGCCATGCATTTCTGTCAGTCATATAGTCTTCAACTCTATAATAAGCTTTTGACATCAATGTCTTTTTTAAATATTTTTTAAGAGCTGGGAGGGGTAATGTTAAAACTTCGTCAGGTAACTTGTTGAAGAAATGGATACATTGACCCAAAAATGACCTCTGTACTTTACGGATACGAAACTTTTTAATTGCAATTTTATTTTTGTTCCTAGTATTAAGCTTATGAATATCCGAATTTTTTGTAAAAGAATCGATGTTTTTAATTACATAAATAATATTCTCATATATATATGAGATAGAGATAGAGATGCTACAGTCATAATATTAATTTCCTTAAAACGGTCTCTTAAGGATTCTCGTGAACTCAATAAATATATTGAGCGAATAGCCCATTTTTGCAATACAAAGACAGTCTGTATATCAGCTGCTTTACTTCAAACCAGAATCCCATATGTCATCACACTGTGAAAATAACTATAATAAACTAAGCGAGCTGTTTCAACATTGGTCAATTGCCTAATTTTCCTAATAGCATATGCTGCTGAACTTAACTTACGTGCTAGGACTGCTATATGGGGACTCCATTGTAGGCGTCTGTCTAATGTTATACCAAGGAATAAAGCCTTAACAACCATTTCTAGACATTCATTATTTAAAAATATTTTAGTTTCTACTGGTCTAACATTAGGCAAAGCAAACCTTACACATTTAGTTTTCTTAGCATTAAGTAGTTGTCTGAGACATAAGGAATGGTTAATATTCAATAAAATATTTTTTTTACCATTATAGCTTTTACTTCCGAGTAATGAATTACAAAGGTACGTATGTATGAAACGCGCGTGTGCCGTGTGTGGATACAATGCAAAAGGAATGATGGCGGCAAGCGTGGTTCTATTTATAAACTTCGGCGCTGCAGTGCGCATGCGCGGAATGCTGTCATCTAATTGGGCGTAGCATGCGCGTCGGTGTTGCAAGCTGCAACATACTCCGGGCCGCTGAAAGCCTGTCTTTCAGGACTCCCTTCACTCCGTGGGCAGAGGGCAGATCCTATTGAGAGCCCTTTTAATGACACCTCTGGCAGTGTTTATGTCTGCAAATCGCGGGACGCCGTCCTTGCCGGGATACAATTTAGTGACTCGGCCCATTCGCCAGAGCAGCGGCGGCAAGCCTTCGTCCTTTATAAGCACGAGTTCGCCCAGCTGCAAGTCGCGCCTTCGCTCGCGCCATTTGCCACGTTGCTGCAGCTCGGAGACGTATTCGGTTGACCAGCGCGTCCAGAAGTGTTGGCGCAGCTGCTCCAGCCTCTGGTAGCGGTCCAGGCGGTTCGGGTTGAGGTCTTGCAACGGTGGGACCGGCGGGGACGTCAGCGGCCTGCCAACGAGAAAGTGCCCGGGAGAAAGGGGAGTAAAATCTTGGGGGGAGGGAGAGAGCGGACAAAGTGGTCTGCTGTTTAAAATGGCTTCTACCTGGCTAAACAATGAGGACATTTCCTCGAATGTGAGGTGACTATTGCCTAAAATCCGTTTGAGATGGAATTTAGCGCTTTTAATGCCGGCTTCCACAAAGCCATTGAAGTTCGGAGCGTAAGCGGGTGTGAACATGAAACGTATGTTTTGATCAGCTGCAAACTCTGTTATTTCATTTTTATACAACTTTAGAAATTCATTTATTTCCTTTGCAGCAGATACAAAGTTTTTAGCATTATCTGATATTATCTCAGCAGGCTTGCCGCGGCGCGCGATAAACCTGCGGAGCGCTAATACGAATGCATCTTTAGATAAATCGCTAACGGCTTCCAAATGAACACATTTGTATCTTAAGCATATAAATAAACACATGTAGCATTTAGTTATCTTGCAGCCGCGGCCCCGGCGATCAGTTATTAGATAAGGCCCAGCCATATCTACCGCTGTGGTCGCGAACGGAAAATCCACCTCTATCCGCTGTACTGGCAAATTACCCATTATATTTTTTAACGTTTTACCAGAGGCGCGGCTACAAGTTACACAATTGTGGGCCGTGCTTCGTGCGAGGTTCCTGTCTCCAACCGGCCATATAATGTCGCGAATTGAAGATAAGAGGAGCTGCGGCCCTGCATGTAAGAGAAGTGTGTGTTCATGTTTGAATATGAGTTTGGTGAGTGGGTGCTTTGCACGCAATAACATGGGATGCTTCTTGTCATAGCTATAACCAGAAGCATCCAGCCTCCCCCCGACTCGCAATATGTCTTGCGGGTCAATAAAGGGCAGGGCGTAAGAGACGCCACGTCTGATTTAGAGCTTAACGTTTTATTTTTACGCAATGTATCTATTTCGTTAGGGAACAATTGCTGTTGTGCAAGCTTCACCAAAGCCTGGAGGGAGCCTGCGTGCTCTTGTGAAGTTAGTTCGCCTGTCAACTTTGATTGAGCAGGTTTGCAATTATTTATGAAACGACGCACGTAAGCTACAGTGCGCAGCAATCTTTTATATTTGGAGAATCTATCAAAATCAATGATACAAGATTCAGGCTCTACATTTGTAACTAAGGCTGTCAGCCTGACTTCAGGCAGAGCTTCAGGTTCGACAGAGTCTAGCCTTGGCCATTCATTTTCAGCTTTCAGTAAGAACTCCGGGCCATGCCACCACAGAGTGGCGCTGGAGACATGCTGCGGGTCCACCCCTCGACTTGCCAGGTCGGCCGGGTTCTGAGTAGTAGGCACATGTCTCCAGTCCGCTCCAGGGGCCAGCTCGTTTATGGCAGCGACTCGGTTAGCTACAAACGTTTTAAGTTTAGAAATGTCGGCCTTAAGCCAAGCGAGCACAACAGCAGAGTCTGTCCAAAAGATGGTGCGAGAGACAGGTCGCCTTAGGGCTTTAATTACCGTGCCATGAAACTTGGTGGCTAACAAGGCTCAAGCCAATTCCAGCCTGGGCACGGTCATTGGACGGATGGGCGCTACCCTGTCCTTCGCACACAGTAGGTTTATTTGTGGCTCACCCGAGCTCGAAATTGATTTTATATAGATGCACGCAGCATAGGCAGCCAATGATGCGTCACAGAAACAATGCGCTTCGATTGTGGACGGCGAGTCGCTTAACACTAATCTAGGTATCTTCAAATTCTTTATATGATGTAAGTTTTTTATGAAACGCGCCCAGCTTCGCCGTATTTCAGACGGAGCTGGTTCGTCCCACGACATACTGGCCGCCCACAATTTTTGAATAAGAATCTTAGGCTTGACAGTGCATAAGCTTAGCAGCCCTAAGGGGTCAAACACTTGAAAAGTTTTGGACAGTATTGTTCTCTTGGTAACTGTGTCATTGGTGTCATCGATATTAATGTCAAAATTTAATATATCCTGGCTAGGATTCCAACCCAATCCAAGTGTTTGACAGGCCTGACTTAGTATCTTGTTGTTTAATAAAATCTGATTTTAACAACACAGTTGAATTTGAACGGTATTTCCGCAAGTTAAAACAACCTGAGGCAAGGATCTGCGAGACTCCGGCTTATATGCGAAGCAGTTCACACTCGGAATCTGCTCCTGTCAATAAGTCATCACAGTAAAAATCATTTTGTAGAATAGTCTTAACTAAAGGATCCTTGCACTCGGCCCCTAGTTGCCACAAACACCTAGCGGCTAAGAAACTTGCAGATGCAAATCCGTATGTAACGGTATTTAGGGTGAGTGAGCGAACAGGCAGGTGCTCGTCCTCACGCCATAGAATGACCTGTAAGTTACGATCAGCATCATTCATTAGAATTTGCCTATACTGCTTTTCTATATCTCCTGATAGGACATACTTATAATGCCTAAATCTAAGCAATATGTTAAACAAGGAATCTTGTATATTTGGGCCTACCATCTGGATATCGTTGATGGAGTATCCAGAGGATGTAGGACAAGCAGCATCAAAAACGACCCGACAGCGAGTAGACTCACTATTTTTTATCACCTGGTGATGCGGAAGGTGATTTGCTCTGTAAGGAGACACCGAGTCGCTTAGATGGCCTAGGTCTTTGTATTCATTTATAAAATCAACATACATTGATTTAAGTTCAGGTTGTTTACTAAAACGCCTTTCTAAGTTGAATAAGCGCCTTTTTGCCATATGGAAAGAGTTACCTAAACAATCCGGTGTCTCATTAAGAGGTAACCTTACTACGAATCTGCCATCCTCCTGGCGGTAAGTATGCTCAACAAAATGTTTTTCTATGGGATGTGGATCGAACACATATCCAAGTGACTCTGCCTCCGAGGGCAGTTCCTCTGTCTCCCAAAACCTCAACATCTGGTTAGACAGATCAGACAGAGAGAGATGGCTGCGAGTGGTTGCTGATGTTGTATGCATAGCTGCGCTAGCGACTGGCCCTGCTAGCAGCCATCCCAATCTGGAAGATATCAGTTTGGTGGGGCTATTGGGAGACAGAGTTTTCTGCTCCCCGCTTACAATATGCCAGAAAATGTCCGCTCCTAGCAAAACATCAATGTGGCTAGTAGTATTAAATGTTGGATCTGCAAGTTTCATAGCCCCGGGTATATTTAGGTGACTTATGTCAAAATATTTTTTTGGTAAGTGGTCAGTGATTTGGTTTAGGACCAGAAAATCAACATTGGCGTTGTAATCACTAGTTTTAGATTGTATCACAGCGGCACAACGTCCTGGATTATATTTAAGTGGAGTATTACCTATACCTAACACGGTTGTGGCAACTATGGGCCGAGATGCCAGCTGTAGGCGTTGCCTCAAAGCCTCACTTAGGTAAGAAGACTGTGACCCACAGTCTAAGATACATTTGACGGTTTCTTTCCTATTGTTGCAAGGATTAACCACTTCAATTAGTGCTGTAGACAGCAATACTTCATTACTGGACAGCGAAGAGTTAGCAGTGGAGGTGTGCGGCACCTCTGCACTGTCAGATGTCAACATAGTAGAGGAGGAAGCAGGCTCCGCTGTACCGTTGTTGGTAGGCTGGACGCTCTGATCCATGCTAGCCCCACTAGATGAATGATTAGGTGTGTTTGTTTGTGTTGTGTGTAGGTATGTGTTGTGACGCCTCTTACATACACGGCAGCCGTTCAGCTTGCATCGGCGAGTCTCGTGGTCTGGACGCAGACACACATGGCACAGTTGGAGGCTGGAGATGCGCGCCCACCGCTCGTCCACTGACATCTGCCGGAAGGCGGGACAGTCATACACCCTGTGGTCGCTGCGACACACAACGCACGGCCGACCTTTGTGTTCATTTTGTTTCTCTGAAATTACAAAAGTTTTTATGTTTTTATCATGTTTAAATGAAGGTTTATTATTTACCACTTCTGCTTTATGGTTGGATAAGTTTTGTTTATCCCGTTTGGACCTGTACAGATTTTCTAAAATGTCTGCACGGTTTTTCAGAAATTCCTTAAAATCATCAAGTGTAGGCCACTCTTTAATAGTGTTCCTATACTCTTCCCACTTAGCATTAGTGTTTGAATCTAGCTTTGCAGATAATAAGTGAACCAGCATCGTATCCCAGTGCTCAGTGGGCTGACCCAATGTTTTCAACGCTCTGAGGTTTTTTGTAACATGGTCACTTAAAAATCTAAGAGCTTTATCAGACTCCCGCTGTAAAGAATCAATGTTAAACAAAGCATTTAAATGGTTAGTGATCAATTGCCTTTTGTTGCTGAACCTGTCGCATAGTAGCGCCCAGGCCTCAGCATAATTGACAGCTGAAACTTCCAAATTGGCTATCACCCGAGCCGCCTCACCCTCCAGATATGAATTTAGGTAATGGAATTTATAAATTGCCTGAATTTTGTCATTATTATGGATTAAAGACTCATATAAATCCCTTAACTCCATCCATTTATAATAGGATCCATCAAATTTATTTATCTTTATCATTGGTAACTGGAAACCGAGGGGCTCGGCATGACATCCACCGGAGGAGCAAGTTTTCACTGAAGTGTCCGGAGATTCCTTCGGACCTTGAGACCGTTCTAAAATATTTTGTGCGGTTGCAATAGCTAAACTCAAATGAGTCTCAATAGTCTCCCGGGCAGACAGTTCACTTTCCAATTGCTCACTGTTGTTCACTTCAATCACAGTTTGCAGCTCATCAAAGCGAGTGGATAACTCAATTACCTTGTTTAACCTTAAAGTTAACTCATTAAATTTGACACCGGTCACTGTTTCTTGAGAACCAAATGTTCCCAAATAAGCATGGAATTTAGTAACTTGGCCCTTGATTGAAATAAGCTTAGTGCGCAATTCGGCTAATAAGGCTTCTATGGGCAAGTGAGGCTTTGAGGCTTCTCTCTTTGCTGCTTCAGTCATTGTTGAATTATGTTGTTGACTGCGCAAGCCGGGTCAACAATTTAAAAACAAAGAATTATCCACTTAAATTAATTAAATTGGCAGACGCTTACGCCCCTTGAACTTCAATGCCTGGGTGGAGATGCACGCTGACACGTGGCTGGCAAAGCGCGAAGCGTAGATGGATAGTTAGCTGGCACGTGGATGTCCCGTTATGCACACCGACACGTGGGCAGCTGAAAATGCACAAGCAGGAAAGAGTGTATAGGCGAACACAGTGATGCGGTGCAATAGGGCAAAACAATGCGAAGTTAATGCTTAAAATCACTAGAGTTAGGTCAGCGGAAATAAAATAAAAGGGATTTGTCCAAAAATTTAAAAGGTTTAAAGGATAACAACAACACGCAAGGCAAAACAAAATGTTGATGATGATTTGAAGCGTCACTGCATAAAAACAAAGTTTAATCACGAAATGTGCTCATGCGTTTGTCAAAGTTACGTAACTGAATAAAACTCAAACAAGGAAAATAACACTAGCAGGTCACTGTTTAAAACTATTTAAGGGCCTTTTCAGGCATTGAAAATCGAAACTTAAGGTTGCAAGCAAGCCGGCGTGGCTAAAATTATAGGTTAGATGACTCGACGTGTCGCTTTCACTTTCACATTCGACGAACTATCCTGGAAGTAAAATCACAAATAGAAGCAAACCGCGATTAGCACAACCACTCTCAAAATGTAATATTAGGATGTAAGTATTGAAGGTTAAGCAGAGTTAAGTTATGTAAGTAAGTACGTCGCGTCAGGTCAAGTCTGTAAGTTAGGTTAGAAACAAGTGAAGTTAAGTTAGGCTAGTGAATTTAAATTGAATCTTAATTGGACTAAAAACTGGGGCACTAAGTGGGTTAGGGTTATTTAAAGGGTTTGGTGGTTGGGGATCACGGCACTTTCCTCGTGGCCTTGGCGTCCTGGGCGAGCAGCCACCGACGCCCCGCGCGTCGTCTCTGGCTTGCCGGGTCTTGACCGTCGTACAGCTTCTTGATTAGCTGGCCCGGCTCCACCGTCCAACGGCGCGCTCCAGTTCTCGGCAATCGCTGACGCTGCTCGCCGGTCTTCAGGCGATGCCGCCACCACGGCCAAAACAGGGCCTCAAAATGGCCGACGGATGACTCCTTCTGCCGGGAAAAATTAGGGTGATCCACACACGCGCGTCCTGTCACGGTCGCCAATTTATGTCTGAGACATAAGGAATGGTTAATATTCAATAAAATAGTTTTTTTACCATTAGTAATGAATTACAAAGGTACGTATGTATGAAACGCGCGTGTGCCGTGTGTGGATACAATGCAAAAGGAATGATGGCGGCAAGCGTGGTTCTATTTATAAACTTCGGCGCTGCAGTGCGCATGCGCGGAATGCTGTCATCTAATTGGGCGTAGCATGCGCGTCGGTGTTGCAAGCTGCAACAGTAGTAGATTGTTAGTTGTAAACCAGTCAAGTACTTTGACCAATGTGTTATTTACTCCACTGTAGTCGGATGATTTCCGATCAACCTTAAACACTAATGATGTATCGTCAGCAAATAGTACTATGTCACAAAGATTAGGAATTATATACGGTAAGTCATTTATAAAAACTAAAGATAAAAATGGACCTAGGATAGAACCCTGAGGCACCCCTAAAGTAACTGTTGCTCCATTAGACTGCGTCCCGTTTACAACCACTGTTTGCGTTCTATTACTGAGATATGAAGACATAAGACTCAGCGCATTTTCAGACAGACCATAATGCTTTAGTTTCAAAATAAGCGTTCTATGATCGACACAGTCGAATGCTTTGGTTAAATCGCAAAATATTCCAATTGCATCACAAGAATTTTCCCATATATTGTAAATATTGAATATAAATTGAACATATCAATGAGGACAGAAGCGGCATCCGTCGTGGAACGTCCCCTTGTAAAACCGTATTGTTTACTAGTGAACAGTTTATTCCTTTTAAAGTGTCCTACAAGATCGTTTAACATTAACTTTTCGAAAACTTTACTCAATACAGGTAATATAGATATGGGGCGAAAATTTTTTAGGTCATTCAGATCACCCGACTTAAAAAGAGGTATGACTTTACTATATTTCATGAGGTGTGGAAAATTTCCCTCCGACAGGCAACTATTGTAAATAAAGGCCAAGTAAGGTGCAATTAAATCTATGACATGATTGATGACTTTAACTGACGCTCCCCATAAATCTTCCGCTTTCTTTAAATTTAGGGACTTAAATGTCGCAACAACCTTCAACGAATCTACTTTACTAATTTTATTTGTAGACTGAGAGTTGTTTTACTTATTTACTAGAGGTTTTCCAGGTCCCAGGTTCATGTCATAATAATCTGGGGCCCGTTTCATGAAGCAACAAGTTACAAATTACAAACGGAAGTCTCTTTCTATCAAAAGGTATTGAAAAGAGACTTCCCCTTGTAATTTGTAACTTGTTGCTTCATGAAACGGGCCCCTGATGTTACTAATGTGAAGTAAGTACAGAAATTATAAACACAGGGTTATTAGTTATCTGTCTAATAGTAGTAGTAGGCAGTTAAATTAGGGTGCAGGTTGGGGGTAATCTCTGAAAATAGGTACCTTACCTACCTACTCATTTGATTTCAAAGAATCTTTCAAATTCCGATTGGAGCCTAACATTAAATTATTGAATTACCAAAAACCCTCAGAAAAGTAGTTTTTCATCGATGTGGAAGAGGACTTTTTTTATTAATTAATACAAAAATCCGGAGTTACGTAAACGCTTTCTTTTAGTTTAGCCTGTTAAGTTTACATTCACGTTGGATCATATTAAAGCGAAACTTTCTCTTTTACCATATTTAAGGCCAACCTTACCAAATATAATAACAAAACTAAATGGATTTAATATGATTACATACGAATCGCTGCTAGGCAGATCATCTCGCATCTAGGCAGATGTCGGTACACGCCTCTCTAAGGCATTGTAAGAATGAACTGATGGATAAAAAAAGGTGGCCGAGGTGGATTGTTCCCATAGCTCAGTTGATTGAGAGTAGGGAATGCAAAACCGGTTTTAACCGAAATCTAAGAAACCCGTTATAACCGACTGTAAGAAAGCGGGCCGTGGGTCGGCTAGAGATCTGAGGGGTAATCACGTAATGTTTCGAACGTGCGTTAGGACAATTCAGCTGTCGTTTTTCATATAAAAAATGACATTTACATCTACATAGGGTACGTTACGTAGTATAGTGCGTAATGCGTTACTGGATCGACATACCGGTCACTCATGGGTGGTTGAAATGGTTCAACCTAGCTTGATTGAATAAGTAATTGCATAAGTACGTTGATAGGTACTCTTTAGATCAATGACGCTTATTAATGTCTAGTTAATAGACGAAAAAGTCATCATATAAAGATTAATTTTATAAATTTAACACTGTAATGTTTTTGCATAATCATGCTTAATCGATAACAATCTTCTATTACTACACTGGAGAACCACACATTGAACAAGTATTGATGTATTTTAGTGTCACCTATGCAGGTTATTCGTAATCTAATAATCATCACAGCACACTGAAATTATTTTTCAGTATAATCAGTATTAGTACGGTGGCAATATCGCAAAAAGTCGTCTCCTTCACGATTTTCGTACGGATGTGTTCCTCGTTGTCTCCAGAGTACGAATATGCCGGTTTTAGTTGAGGGAGAGGGGACGGACATAGCTGTGGCGTCATAAAGATGGCGGCAGACGGTCATCGATTTGTTCCAATCTCGGGTTCTATTTTACTTATCGGTTCGTGTGAGGTGTCATTTGAAAGCATATTAAACGTTCTATAATTGTTTATTCGAGCCCTATGACGTACCATCAAAATATTTTTAAATATTTGACAAAATATGACTTTTTACCGTGCGCGTTTGCATGAATACTGATAAAACACGCTTGTAACTCAATAAATAATAACATTAGCGCAATTAAATATGTTATGAAAAAGATAGGTAATTTTATAATATTTCCAACAATATAGATTTTGTTGGTGTACATAAGTAAATAAGGAAGTAATAATACATTTTGCTAATTACGCACTGATTAACCATCACCACGCTAGACTCTGCTAGCGATCGCTGTCGTCACGTGGCCACAGATTATATAATAGTTCTACAAACAGATACTCAGGTCTGAATAAAATGCCCATACCTACTGATTTAAGTGCCTAAAAAATTTAACAATGGAGCGACCTTGAACGCGCTGGTCGTTGCCCGCATGCGTCGGCCAATCGACGCTAGAGTTGACACCGCTTAGAAATGATTTTATAATTAATAGTTGAGTGAAATAAAAAACGGTTTACTTTTTAAATTATTTTGCAAAACATAAAATTCTATTATAATAAGTGAGTACACTATGGTGCAGCAACTGTCCCGTTTTTACCCTTTGGGTACGGAACCCTAAAAAGCAAATAGGTATATATAAAATTCCGGGGTTTCCCAAGATACTGCCAGTATCTGAACTGCATAGTCACTTACATACATACATACAAACATATCAACGCAGCATGTTAAATACAATTGAAGCCATGTTACCTATTGCTCACCCTGTCTATGGTTACGACATACGACAATTTGAATGTAGGTACTTATTAATTTTAATCTACCACATAATACAGAACGAAACCTTTTGTGAAGGTAAGTTACTTAATTTTAATATATCCCGGCGACAGTACGAAATAAAGTTTGTTAGGTACGGTACGTATCTTCGTTATTTATAGCGTACGTATATGAATAACGTAATAGTTTAAAAGTAGCATTACAAACTTGAAAGTAGACACTAGCTTCCGCCCGCGACTTGGTCTGCGTGGGCCCAGGATAAAAACTATCCCTTATAACTTATTTTAATTCAGGCTCTGAACTATCTTCGTGCAAAATTTCATCCAAATAAGTGTGGTTGAGTAACAAACATCCAAACAAAACTCCGAGAGCGTACCCTGAAGGGACGCTACACACGTTTGTCCCTACGCAGAGCTCGGCCTGCCGCCTCGCGTGCCATGCCTTTGGCCCTCAGGTTCCCTTGTAACACATTCAGGAGTAGAGTATTCAAGAGCGCAGTCTGGAGGGACGCTTCGGGCCTTTGGCCCTCGGCCTCACGTAGAGAGCGCACTCTGAAGAGACGCTTCGGGCCTTCGGCCCTCAGATTCGCTTGTAAGATGCTTAGGAGTAATAAAGTGTCCGCGTGGGCCTGCCCTTCGAGCCTTTAGCCCTCTGGCTTGCGTGGAGAGCCTGCTCTGAAGCGACGCTTCGGCCCTCGGCCCTACGCTACGCAGAGCTCAGCCTGCCGCTTCGCGTGCTATGCCGCTCTCTTTCGGGCCTTCGGCAGTCAGATTCGCTTTTAAGACACTTAGGAGTAATAAAGTGTCCACGTGGGCCCGCCCTTTGGGCCTTTGGCCCTCTGGCTTGCGTGGAGAGCATTCCCTGAAGGTACGCTTCGGGCCTTCAGCCCTCGGGTTCGCTTGTAATACACTTGGAAGTAGTAAAATATCCGCGTGGGCTTGTCCTTCGGGTCTTCGGCCTTCGGGCTCGCGTGAAGAGCACGCTCTGGAGGGACCGGTTCTGTTTGAACTTGTTGCCTGAAAAACTGAAATGACTTGCAGTTCCATAGTACAGAACATATATCAGTCGACAAACCATAAATATCTATACGCATCTCCAGAGAAAAATATGTGTACCTAAAGCTGTTTCTAGAAAGGTTAATGTAAGAAATCACCACGTTCAAATGTCTCCAATGGCCATGTCGACAATTTGGGTCCTAGTTGTCGGGCTGTATTTTGACGAAAGCTCGCGGCCCACAGACAACGCAGTTATGAATTTAAAATGGCTTTTTATTGAATCATAATGACAAAATAAATTATGCTCATATACACCTAGGAGCAAGTTATCAGTTACTTGCTCCTAGGTGTAATTGATTATTTACACACCTATGTAATGAAACTCAAGACATTTGCATCCCTGCATATGGGCTGAATACACTGTTGTGTGTAATCTTATGGACCAGATTTCAATATATTATTTATATAAGTATCTACTGTATTCCGGCAAATAAATGATATTGATTGATTGATTTATTTGAAATAACTTATTTCACCGATTATAAAAACTAATCTACGCGTACAAGTATACAGTTAAACACAAAATACATTAATTCGACTACAGTACCTTTCATTTGGGAACACCAAAAATTAACTTTCAAAGTATTTCAAACATACACAGCATGCTGGTTGCCGCGGACTTGCGTTACGGAATTGGCCATAATATGTAATTATTATTGAACTACAACAAATTGCATATTTTTGGCAAGCTAATAAAATGCTTGATATTTTTTATAATGACATTAATCATGCTAAAGTATCTCTTTCTCGAATTAAGATGTTAAGTAAGCAAACGTCTAAGGTAAAATAATCCATTATTATTTCAAACGGTTTGTTGTACGTTGTACAGTTGAAGAAAACAATTATAGTACGTTTAATATGCTTTCAAATGACACCTCACACGAAGCAATAGAACCCGAGATTAAAACAAAAATCGATGACCGTCGGCCGCCATCTTTGTTTATTTAATCGTATGGCATATATTATTTTGGCCTTTAAAGTTTGACACTCTTTAGTACTACCCAGGGGACACGTGCAGGGTTGGGGTAGGTAGTTCCTGCGGACGCGAGTGACAGTTGTCCCCCCTTTGTCAAGTGAGTGGGCAACTCGCCTATTAGAAGGTCTTAAGCCGCCCAAAGGCCTCTTACTCGGCTTAACGACTACTGTCATAGACAGCAGCCAGGATCAACTGCTTAACGCGCATTTATATTAACCACTCAAACATCAGGCGGTCACCCATCCAAAGACTGACCGCCATCTTTGTGACGTCACAACTATGCCCAGCCCCTTTTCCTTAACTAAAACCGGTAGATTCGTACTCTGGAGACAACAAGGAACACATACCAGTGTTAGGTATATAGAAGACGTGTCCACGACTTTTATCAATATTGGCCAATTTCCTCCGTACTATATATATTTTCACGTGAGCTCCACTTAACACTGGAGTACAGTCAAGTGTAAAAATATAGGTGAATACAACTTACTCATAAATATGTCCCATAACTCTTATGTGAGTTGATTAAGGTTTTGGAACTTATTTATGAGAGGATGTTATCGATACGTATTTTTGCAATATTTACAACATTAATGAAATATTGTTTTAGTTTATTACTAACTATATAGACTATTCGTAATCATTACATACATCACAGCTTGTCAGTGGAGTGTTTCTATAAAAGCTGTATGTTTAAGGCCTGCAACACACTGGCGCGGCCTGCGGTGGTGGACAATAGAAAATTTGACAGCGGCGGACAAGTTTACTACTGTCCGCCGGGGCCAGGCCGCGCCAGTGTGATGCAGGCATAATACTGGAGTCATTAATAATTGTTTTTTTTATTACTACCATAGAGATTATTTGTAATCTTACAATCATCACAGCTTTACCATGGAGGTTTTTGTACAGTAAAATATAACAATAGCTAAACTCGGTAAAAGATAACATTTTTCAAGTGAGCTGATCCATTCAATAATGGAGTATTACACATTAATTAAGTATTGATTTAGTTAGCTTACTATAACTACATAACATTTACAGACTATATTCGTAATTTTATTAGACGCGCAATGCCTCTCTCGTTAACCACTACAACGTCAAAGTTCAAGACTTGATTACAAATGAAACACTTATTCATTTTCAAAGTAAACTTTTAACGCGCATTGTCGTATTACATTTTGCAAATGCAAATGAACCGTCGATGTCCGGTTGTCAGCACAGAGGGGAGGCTTCCGCGTAGAAAACAAGCAACGGCGTGCTGTGATTGGTCATGACGTTCTCGCCGTCGGCGCACTAGACTCGAGCGCAGATCGTCGTGAGTTCAAATTTAAAAAATAATTGATGAGTGAATAAAGCGAGGAGCTATTAATGAATTACTTAGATTTATTATCAATAGATTACTATGATAAAGCTGGATTATATGCGTCGACTTGAATTTTTTTGAGATTTATTTTTAAATAATTAGGAGGTTTTCAACATTCAACTGTTCGTATAAAATTAAGCTGTTGATAAATATGTTATTAATTCAAACTCTGGTTAACTTTGATAGTTTTTAATAGTATTCAGTAATCCAAACCCACTTGTATAATCTTTTCGAGGAAATATATACATTTTATTTGGGTCGGATTATACCGACGTTATCACTTGACGAAAGTTTTAGAAAATTAAATGGGAGATTATAATACTAAAATGCGGTACTGCATTGAAGAAAAATACGACTTGTATAATTTATCCTTGGATTTACAAGGGTCGCTAAGAAAACGCTATATAATACCTAAAGCAACGTCAAATTTCACTACAATTTTTAACTTCTAGTAGTACTCATTATAGTCTAAATGTTAACAAGAACATCGCGACCTTGTGAGTTATCGAAGGTGCATTCATTTCGCGTACCGTACTACGACTCCTCGCTGACAAATGCGGAAGTAGCTTTAGCTAAATATTGTAATTATTAACCATATTTCGAACAACATTTACTTACTATGACATATGCTTTGATTGCTGCGTTACAAACTTTTTTATCTTGTGTTTTCTCACAATACCCACGTACCTATAGTACAATTGTTTTTACGTTTTGGCCAAAATATGCATGAAACTGACCCGAAACGTTCCTGTTAAGCACCAACTTGCAAAACAGATCAATAGAATGGCCATTAGAGCTTCATAAACTCAATCTCATTCTCTTCAAGCGTTTTGTTCCTGTTTTTCAACCTATTGGTAATTATTCCCAACCTTAAACAAAGTAACTTAGCTGCGAAGTTTTAATTAAAAACTTGAGACACTCTAAAAGACCGAGTTTTTAAAAGCCCAGTTTGGTTAACGCTATTGGTGACACTTTAGAATTTGAAACTTATGAAAAAATGTTATTGTATCAAAACGAACTTCAAAGAACCCTGATTAATAACCTGCCTTGTACTAGTAATCAAGTATTTTTTATAGTTATTTGTTAAAAGATAATGTTATCCAATTGGTCGCCATTACGCTGCTAGCACTCTACTTATCTGGAACGAGGATTGGTGATAATGCTTACACATAGCTTCCGGTATTGCTGTCATTTCTGATCTGGTGATTGGTTTTGTGTAACCAATCATCGGTTCATGCTTTTGTCTCAGATTTAACATGAACAAGCAGGCGGAAGTTTGCTTCGTCATGGAACAGTAGGTATGTTTTCAAAGCTGTCGAATCGCTGCATCATTTAGATCACAAAAGTCAATCGATTAGCGTAATAGTTCGTATCCTTCAATTCTTGAACCAATTTTATTTTAAAGGCTTGTAAATGCCAATCTTTCTTTAAAATCGAACGAAAGGATCATTTTCTAATGTTCAATTTCTGATGAATATACATGAGATTTGACGAACCGACGCCTCTACTTCTGCGATTGTTTTCTCGTCACGGACTGAACAAGGTCCCACCAGGACCCAAGGACCAGGGTTTTGAATTTTTACCGTCGCACCTGTATTTTCGAACATTAGCACGATATCATCGCTACTAAATGGATACTGTTTGAACTGGTTACTTAAGGGTTTATAATTCCATTTTGTGGATCCATTATAAGTAAATTAGTTCTATAACGGCTGTAGTAGTTTTTATTAGGCATTATCGAAAGTGTGCGTCTCACGAAATAAAACAACGTTATATATAGGTAATTTCATATTAATCAATTTTACATGAAACAAAAAAATAATAGGAATAACGGTCAATTGACATACTATTCATATTATATAACGTTTTTTTTCTATAACAGTCAAATTGACTAATTAATGTCAGTTCTTAAAACATGCAAAACGTATCACGATTATATTACATAATATCTTTTCGTATAAGGATTATAAGATTTATGAGACATACATAAGTGCCCGCGGAGCCAGGAGCTCTCGGAATATATTTTTAGGAATTATCTACTTCGGATTTTTGATTAATTCAAAGGAATTTACAGACATACTCTTAGGCAGGTAGGTGTAGGTACGACGGCTAGCGAACTGAGAAAGAGGACCGCGTGAACCGCGACCCTACAGTGCGCGAGTCGAGCGAGCGAAGCGAGCGGGCCGCGGCAGCGGCCGGCGAAGCGCCAGAACCGAACACTTTTTACTACCTAATAGTAAAATATTTTAATATGTAATATTATATAAGTACAATTTGCAAAGCGGGATGTTTCGGACGTTTTTTTAAGTAGTCGGGTTGATTAACGGTCAATTTAATCATATTCAGAATTTTGAAATTCGGCATTTAAAAGGGTAATTGGATTTCGAATTTTTGATATATCAATAAACGGCTGCGAGGAAAATAGGTTAGGTTAGATTAAAAAAAAAGGGTTAACCTGCACACAAAGCAATTGCTACTAAAATGATTGAACGCGTTTACATTAAACGAGTGTTATGCTTTTTGATGATAGATTAATTATATAATATATGTTTTAAATCTTCGGTGTTATCATCATTATATGTTGTAATTATTTTATCAATTGGTATTATATCTACATAACATTATACTTTACGAAAATAGATATCTTGAAATTACTCGTATATATTTTATTAATTATATCGAGTGCATGTTATGTAGGTACTTGAACTAAACAATCTTATACAAAGTGAGCGTATATATTATGACTGTTACCTGATCAATTCTTATATTTCGTATTACTTATCCTTAATGCTACTTTAATATTAATATGTTTGAATGGTTTAGTTGCCATTAGTCCATTGTAAACATATTACAAACTTTTTTATGGTTTTTTTTATTGCAAAAACTGATTTTTCGTAATTAAATCACCGGATTTGGATTAACGGCCGTGGCATTGAACGTTTTGAAATTCATTTTGCGGTTACTTTGAGGTTCGGCACGTAATGGCTGATCTACGTGTGTGATAATGTGATCAGCGATCCTGTTAATGGAATTATATACTTAAGCTATGTCGACGAAGCAGGGAATTATTTAGAATTTCGAAATGAAATACCTATCACAATTAAATATATTCATTTAGTAAAAAAATATTGACTGTTCTACTCCTATAGGTACAGCAAAAATAGCTACGCGAGTCAAGTGCTCAAAATTACCTACAAAGAGAATCAAAACTGTCTAGATATTTTATGTTATATTTTTTGTGTAGCTAAGCTAATTCTACTGCTGACTCCTATTATCGTTTTTCGGTCGAGTATTGTCACAGTTATTGTTCGGTCAGATAATGGTATTATAAAATAACCTATAAGAAATAACTACCGGAGTAATTACCCTAACATAAAATTAAATACATAACATTATATCTCTGTCCCCGTGGCAACGTACCAGAGACGGCGCTCCATCAGCATTACCTAGGGCTGTTATTCCCTACACGCTAATGCGGCTCACCCCACCGGTCACCTGTCATGAACCTACACCTCTACCTACGCTTAGTAACTACGCATCGCGGCGTCAAGATATATTTGTCGGTGAGTGTTGAGGTGAGCTAAAACAAGTTACAGAATAGGGGGGCTGAACAGCTATACTAAAGAAAGCACTGTGAGAAAGATATCGATAGCCGATATCTTTTTGAACGTTAAAGATGTTTTAGTATGGTTACGTAGTTAATCCACTTCTATAAAAATGTAGGTTCCATTGGAAACGCTCAAACACAAAATGCTATATGCTTATGCTGAGATTTAGCATTATATATGCTGAGATGGACCGTTTCGTTACAATACGAGTACAATATATTTTATCTACGCACATATCATTAGTGCTCTAAAATGCGTTCAGAAACCGTAGGAAAAAACCAGCATTACTAGAACCGATTTTACTATGAGAACTTTCTTGTCTGTGGTAGTAGGTAAAATCTGTCCTGTAATGTCATTACAGTACAGATTTTTGATAAATTTGTATCGTTATGAGTTTAAATTTGGAACAGCTGTCAAAACTCAAGTGGGTCTCTAATTCTAGTATCCATAGATATTAAAACAGTTATCAAAACGTCAATTCAGTACGTTTTTTAATACAAACCGTACGACATTTGATCTCGAGTGATATGAGTATAGGGACTTCATTCGTTTGTCTATGATTTAAAAAAAAACCATTCGTCCTGACGGATGATCGAATTGCCGCCATTGCTGTTGTCATTTTATTGTCGGTTTTTTGCTGTTACTGATTACTACTTATGCTATGTGTTTAGATAAAGTAGTGTAAGCAACTGAACATAATTAGGCCTTAAAACACTCGTGTGATCTTATTATGCTCGTTTCATAAAACCACACTCGTATTTTAAGGCCTCTCTTTATGGATCTGTCGCATAAACTACTATTTCAACACACTTGTTCGAATTGTTCGAAAAGGGCTTCATAATGCGCAGACATACAGAGCTAACAATAGCCGTTACGCCCACGGCCGTAATGGGTTTTTTCTGAAATTGTATCTGTCACTCATCCGGCAGTTACAAAGCAAAGAGGTTTTATATCAACTACGATGTCTGAAAACGTTATAAACAAATTGGTACTTAAAAACACTACTAAAACATGTTTTAGACAATTATTTACAGATGTAGTACCTATGTAGTTATGTGTCTATGTATCACCTGGCGGATTGCCTGTGCTCGGCTCAAGCTCAAAAGGAGCAGCAATCACAAGGGATATGTGAAAAATAGAAAAAATACACCAATGTGTCAAAACAAAGGAAATCGATGCACAAGTCAGGGGAAGCTTTTGGAGTTCAAATAAAACAAGTTAGTATAGTTTAAGGCACACTTTATTTCCTATATACCTATGTTGTAACGTCCAGTAATTTTCTTCTACAAAAGTATGAAGGTATGCATTCCTAACTCATCTGGGTAATTCGTACCTGCTCAGCTCAAGCTTGGGTCGTATACGGATTCTATCTCACGAATTAACCAGATTATAGTTCTTAACTAAGTGTGTTAGTACCTAAATCATAGTACCAGAAAGCAGCTTTCAAAGAAATTAAATTTGAACAGTCTTAAATGTCATTTAACTAATCTTTCAGGGAACTGCAAAAACAGCAGAGGCACTCCTACTATGGAAACAAATGTTCACCGACCTTCAGCTCGAAGAGGTTGTTGATTACCGGGCGCGCACTGGAGAGAGACTCCGTGCTGCGACTCGCCGGTTCCAAAGGTGAAGAGTAAGGTGGTCAAGCTACCATGCCCTCTTCATACAAAGAACATAATTGGATCCTCAACTTGATCCTTAGTTTGATCTTCAACCTGATCTTCCCGTCTCACTGGAAATAATAAAATTCAATTTATCAGTCACCTGTTCTAGAAGCTGACATGAAATCCTACCCAAAGGTGCAAATTTATCTTACCAATAGTGAAATATAACTTTCTTAGTTCTTCATATTGTGAAATCTCCCACCTTGCTGAAATCCTCTCTGAAAAGACCATGGGACCAGATTAACCATCTAATTCCACGTGTTTTGCGCCACGCAGAATTACATTCAATCTTTCACAATTAATACTCACGGTTTTCCTCCCTTTCAGGAACACCGGTACGGCTTCAGCTCCCAAAATGAAGACCACCCATGGGTCGAAATTAAACCTTCTCCACAAGGCTGCTACTGTGTCGGCCGCTAATTCAAAATGGCCCTTTACAACCTCTTGGAAAGCCACCTGGCCTAAGACCTTATCTTTAGTATTGCAGTCAAATAAATTCTATATCCCTGGATACTGTAATTTAATTTCTATCTCAACTAACTGAACTTGCTAATATTAAGTTGTATAAATTTAAACGTGATATTGCTAATTCTTTGTATGTATCATCTAGTTTAGAATTAGACATTATTTCCAAAATTTCATTATTTAAGTTTACTAACAATACCTATATATTTATTTAAATGTTGCATTGCTACACCAGTAGAATTTACACTATTTTATCCTCAAAGTTCCGATTTTTCTCTAAGCTGACAACACAGACCACAGGTTCAATACAACACCATCAAGCTGTTTGAGACTTCCTTTTAGATGCTGTGTTGACTTTTAAATGCAGTACTACATCATGCTATTATACTTTTTCTGCTTCATGAATAATTGAATTTAAATGTCACTCCGTGACATATGTAAAATGTTTTTCAACACAATTGCTCGTAACGTACCTCTTATTGTGTCGCTTTTAGGCTCATAATCCTGGATATTAATCACGCGTGTTTTATAACATTACAACACTTGTGTGTTATGGTTATATCCCGATTAAGTCACGTTGGCACCTTGCAGCAAGATATATGCATGAACACGGTGCATTCTTAAATTAACCGGGTTGTACAGAATGTACAGCTTTTTTTTTAATTCCCGGCAAATGGATTCTTACTCGAATAAACAAATTAAATCCTTTGTGTTAATTAATTGACTATTTCTTTATGTATATGATATAGAAACGTTTAATTTAGTAAAACTATTCATTTTGATAACATTTTACATGAATTAAATACAGATAACATTTTAAAACGAAAGTAATATTTTATTTTGTATTGGCTGTTTAGAGATTTCTGTGTCCCACACAGCGCAAACTTCACGAAAAAAACTGTTACGGAATTATAGGTTATTTCACAAATATTTGTAAAACTGTATGATAAAACCTTTCTATACTGACATTGAGAATCTTGGTTCTGACTACTGTATTCTCGTGGCGGTGGTAACGCAAGCTTCTATGCTCACTACCTGTGCCTTTGGTGGTCCTGCCGTCGCAGGACCTTCTACTAATTACTTCCTCGGGTACCGTAATTCATTCTCAGTAGGTCACACACACATGGCCGTCCCAAGGACGGTCATTGTGTCCTTAAAGGTTACATTCTAGCTTTCTCATAAGGATTCAGATAGTCGAGATATAATTACAATGAAATAAGAAGGTAAATCATAAACCTAATCCACTTAGCTTTATAGATCCGGTATCGCGCTCCCGTTGGCACCTCGATGGCAAACACTCATAACTAAAAAGGCGGCGGTAGGCGAGCCTCAATTGCTACAAGAATGCAACCGGAAGTGGAACCAGCGAGCGCGATCCGTTTCAGTCAAATCCTGATTATGGCAAAGTATAATGTTGCCAGCTTACCATGGGTTCTGTGGTGTTCTGGCTTCTAGCATTTCGCAGCACTGCGTGCGGCGACACTCGTTAAACAATGTACTATAATATCGGACTTTTTTTGTAATTATATACCGTTTCGTTACAATAACATGTATTACATCGGACATCACTATCCTTGTACTCGGTTGTTTCATTGAAGTGCTTGATGGCTTCCTCATCTCGATCCACTTTGGGTGAGTCTGTGATTCCGATAGACTCTAAGTCCCATAGGCGTTGTATGTTTCCGTTGACTAACGGTGGATCAGGCTGATGAAGACCCACGTCACACGTAGACTGAAAATATGTAAGAACTGATAGTCGATCAATAGGTCGCTCAGATGTTCTTCCTGACAATATCCAACCCATCTCTGATTCGACCAAGTACAAATCTTCTCCGATACAAATCTTCCTCGTTGATATGAAGGTGTAGTAACAATCGTTTCCTAGCAGAATTTCCACACGATCAGATAGAGAACTATCGTCTGCTAATGGGTACTCCAAGTTAGGTGTCCTGCTCAATAACTTCTGAGGGCAAGGCACTCCTTGTGAGATGTTTGAGACAACGGTGGCCATTAAAGTCTTCTTGGCACCATCCTTCATCGTCAGATTAATCAAAACTGATGGACTCTGTATTTCACATGGAGTCTTGGACCCAAAGGTGAATATTGCCAGGCTATCTTGTCTTTCTACAGGTAAATTCAAATCCTTGGCTAACTCCTGTGAAACATATGTTCGTTGACTCCCACAATCAAAGAAGATTCTAAAGGGCTTCTCCACTCCTTGTGGTCCACTGACATGAACTATAGCAGTCTGCAGTATAGTCGATCCTTTAGCATTAACATGCATTGCATGGGAGAGTTGTTTCTCTTCTTTTGCCTTGTTCTGTGGGCAAAGAGCTTGGTTGTGTACTCCATATTGTTGACAACTGTAACATCGACCCTCCTTATTCGACACTTCTTGATGCTATGTCCCTTCCTGAAGCACATGAAACACCTATCTTTGAGTTTAGCCTTCCGTTCTTCTAAGGTCTTGACTTTATAGCACGATGCATTAAAATGATCTCCCTGACAGAAGATGCAGGGTAGTTTCTTCCTCTTAGCCCTCTTGAACTTATCCTTGCTACTGGTTTCAAACTTTCTCTTTGTTGCTGCTCTAAGGGTGTGTTTGACATCACTAGCGGGACCTTGACCTTGTCTGTCTTTAAAGGTCTTGAAAAGTTTTGAAGATCTTCCAACTGGTGAGTCCTCCTTCTTGGTGATGTCCTTCACATGTAAGGTCTCGACAGTATATTATCGCTGTGATATTTCTTCTGTCTTCACTTCTCCCTTAGAGGCTTGTCTCCGTGCTTCTTCTTTCGTGGAAACAATTAAAGTTAACTGCTTGATGATATCTTCAACGGTGTCGGCGCCCAACGGTGTCTCCGTTGGGCGCCGACACCGTTGAAGTCTCACTCCTCATCTTAACTTCATAGACGAGCTCGGTGGGGAATTTTCCCATAATTAGAAACTTCATTTGATTGGTACTAATATTTTCTCCCATTGACTGAAGTATCCTGAGGTCTTTCAATTTCATCTAAAACAGACTGACGGTCTTCTATTTTCTCAGCTTTCTTGCTTTCACTAAGGGCTTGATGATGAGCATGGATAATCTCATCACTTCTTCCATACCTTTTCTTTAAGGCAGCAACGGCGATCTCATAGTTCTTGTTTGTAGTTTCGAGGCCATCGATCAATAGAGCGGCCTCTTCCTTGAGAGCACTCTTCAAGTACAACAGCTTGTCCACATCATTCAATTTTCTTCTGTTTATATTGCACGTGAACTGGTCCCAAAACTGGTGCCAGCCCAACAGACTTCCACTGAATGAAGGTAGACACAGATCTGGCAATCTGCTGTAGGTAAAATGTTCATCTCTAATGTTCACTTGTTGATTACTTGTTGCGACAGGTTGTTTCACCACACGTTCTTGTAGCTTGATCTCCAACTCAGCTAATATCCCCTCTCCTTGTAACTGGTGAGTGGTAAAATCCAAAGTGAGTGAATCCAAATCCAAGTGAGTGATAAAACATTGTACTATTAAAGTAAAAATCCAGTAGAATTGTATTAGAAAGAGAGAGGAGATGTTGCTGCTGCGCGAGCGCAGCGCAGACTGGCCGCCTGGAGGGGAGGGGTATATCGCGCCAACATGACCGTAACGAGAGCCGCGGCCGCCGAGCCCGAATTAGCGCCTAGTACGGCGCATTTTCACTTTGGAATTGATATATTTATACTTGTATCTTTGTAACGGCTCATCGTATAAGAAAGATTTATATATTGTCAGAAAGCTAATAAAAAGTTATTTAATGTATAAACTTAGAAATAAGTAAACTCAGTAGGTTCAGCATAAACGGTAAATAAGAGTTACAAAAGGGACCGAATTACGGTTTGCCCGACTTTCATGTATGATTATTCGAATAAGAAAATAATTATGAACCCTACTGTACTTATAAGACTTCAATTAATATTAGAGCTTTGTAAATCAGGTGAGAATCCCGCCCATTAATGTTTGTAATATTAGAATAACACATTGTAACGTAGATCAGTCAAGTGAAAATGGGCGTAACTTTTGTTGTCTCACTCAGCACGTCTTGCTTACCCATTGTCAGGTATAAATAGCGGGTACGGCCCGAAGCAAATCAGTGTCAATCGGAGCCTCCTGGAAGTCACAACAAGAAGAAGAAAACTACAAAGTCTTAGGAAGTTAGGGACTTGTATCAAGTCACTTAGGGCAGTGATAGGGGAGTATAGGGAAAAGTAAAATAAAAGTCTATTTTTCGTTATTCATTCTTTTATTTGGTAACGGCGTTTACCCCAAAGTGTCTGAGGACACGGGCAAAGCCCAAATACACCACTCGGGCGCCGAGTGGTTAGGACGCGCTGTCCGTGCACATAGGGGCGGAGCTCGTCCGTCGCCGACTTGTGTCTCGGAGCGTGGTCACTCTTAGGTGACTGTGAGGGGCGAGCATTACTGCGGCAGGTAGCGCGCACGCTCACCCGCCCGGCCGACGCCGTCGAGAGCGGACGTCGCTCACAATAAGTTTAGTGCCAAAAAGGGACTGATTTATAGAAATTTATTGTGTATTGTGAGAGAAAATAGTCAATTTCAAAAATAAAATTCTAAATTATTAGTCTTATGCAACTTCTTTAATTTAATATGCACGGTTTAATAACCGTGCATATTAAATTAAAGTAGTTGCATATGAGTAATAATTTAAAATTTTATTTATTTTTGTTAAGGTAATCCTTAACTGCCTTGAAATGGTTCCTTATAAATATGATGAGGTTAGGTGTATGGAATTTATACCCCCAACTAGGGTCTCTTGTTATTGATTCTCCAAAATTTCTTGTGTTTCCGTTTATTTGTTATACTAGATACTTTCCATTAATAATTCTTCAGATATATATTGAACTAGAAATGAAAACATGACATTAATTAATAAAAAATCCAAATATTTAACCAATTTCTTGCTATAAAGTTTGACCATAATAAATTTAATACAAAGATAATCAAAGGGATCTGTCAATTTCTGAAGTAATTTGGTTATATACTATAGTTACTATTATTTAATTCCATTGCAAAGATTTGAAATCCACAAATGATTATTTGTTACTATAAAATATGCAACTGGACTAAGGCAGAAGAATTTATCTTTGAATATCTTAGACTTCTTCACTAAGGCAAGTTAAAATTCAACAAATGTAAACTGTAATTATCATTCTTATATTGATTTCCTTAATATTCCTTAAATTTATTTGCATACAACTAATTATGTTACTAAAAAACTTCTAATTTCAAAGCGTTTTGACAATAACAAGATTATTAAGTTTTTTATGTGTGTTTACTTAATGTGAGTGCAGGCCTAGTTGGAATTTTACCCTGTATAGTTTGTCCGGCGGGCCAAGAGCTAAAAGCCATAAAGATAAGCTAATTACTTATCTATTGTAAAAAGAGCTTAAGTGATCTCTTACATGTACAAAAAGAAAACTTAACTCTTTGTACTAAGGTTCATTATACAATGGCATCAATAAAAGTGCAAATTCAATAACAAATATTGACAAGGTAGGGTTGTAATGCAACAAACGGGAATTCGCTAACTATTTTACTCCCTTGTAACAATTTTGACAACCCTACGCCTAAGTGAAGGCATTCATTGTTTAAGAGTCATAAAAAGCATTTCAAGCTTTAATATTTGGGGTATTAGGTCGAAATGAACTTTTTCGTATGAAAACTTATCACCTTTTGAAATAAAATATGGTATTGTTAGAAGTTTTATGGCTATTAGCTCTTAGGCCGCCGGACAGACACATCAGCACAATGTGTAAATATGATGAAAATGATTCTACAAACATATTTGGTAAAGTATATTCCATGTAAAATATGACAAGTTATCTACTGAATCACACTTTAAATTTTTGTCCAATACCACAGTGTACCTATTCTGCGAATCGTTATGACTTTAAGAAATGATTAAGGGAACATATTATATTGAATAGCAGCACTAAGGGGTCTACACAAGACTATCGTCCGGTTTAAAACTTTGTACTTGTTTGTAAGAACTTGTCATTTCACTATGTGTAATTACTATGCCCTATGCACTAAATTGCTTTGTTCCACGATAAAAGGATGATTTCTTAGCATGACTATTACCTTTCATTACGTTTCATTAAGCACTTAGTAGGGCCCAAAGAATTTAAAATTGAGTTCCCAAGGAGCTTGTTCCGAACGTTTCACTTTATTTGTTAACAAAAGATTTCACATAAACGTTGATTTGTAACACTTACCTATTTTTTTAAACGTTATGAACCTTACAATAATCACTTGAATTCACTAGAATTTCATCGAATAAGTAAAATTTCTAACTTTTCTAAGTGACAAGATGGCAGTTGTTCAACTCAGTTCAACTTGTCAAGCCGTGGCGCCATTAGTTTACTTAAGGGGCATTCACACTTTCCAACCAAAAGCTTGCTAGCTTGCTGACGATTTATGTTGCACCTGATTAGTGTACGTTTATGATTTGTCCATTCAAGGTTTATACCATTTGTTTTGAAAGGCACAAAATTGTATATAATTATTAAAAAGGGAGTAAAATTAATAAGATCACAACTCATCTTTCCTTATTACTTAAACAAGTTTCACAAAACATCATATTCTCACAGAAATATTAACACAGTTTAAATCAAATGCGACCAACGTGTGAAAGGTAAATTATTTAGCACAGTTTCCAATGGTGTTATTATCCTTTAGTATGACTAGTACATTTATTAACAAACTTAAAGATTCACTTGTCAATAAACACAATGAGAATTGTGACTACGCAACGATAATCAAATTAGTTTCTTGATCATGAATATATTAATCACCATCGTCAATACCTTTATTTATTCACATATATAAAAAGGCATAAATCAAATAAACAACCAACCTTCACTTTATTAGTTCGATGCCGCTTCTAAGTTCTACCGATTGCCACAAAAATTGTATATTCTAACAGGTCCTTAATAAATCCGATAGAACTTGTTATCCGTGCGGCCATATTTTGCATACCTACAATTTATGAATTATTTTATGAGAAAATCAGATAGCGATATATTTTCGTATATACGTATGCCCAATTATTGCACATTATTTTTACGTATCATTCTGATATAGTCCTTTAATTACTTTGGCCAGCCAGACGAAATGCGCTAAATAAAGGGTAATTCAAATGCAACATTTGAGTAAGTTTCTATGTGAGCGGCGGGCGACAACCACAGTCACAAGTCATAACTTACATCCTTATTTATTCTCAAAACAAGGGTTTTAGGGTTCACTTCATCAAATCGCAGCTAATCTCCACCATGTCGGCGATACTTTTATATGTTTTATATCTGATTCGCGACTGAATGTATTTATTTATGCCGAAATTAAAGCGGACTAGACTTTAAGTTAATTGCAAGTTATGCCTGTGACTTACAGCTTACTTGATAATAATGGTTGTGGTCTGTCGACCCGCGCTCTTCGTCTACGGACGGTAGTCGCCAGCCGGGTTTGCTGCGACTGCCGTTCTTTCACCACCTGTTGGTTTAAGATACCCATCAAACCAGGTGCATGGTTAACTAAGTGGACTATTTTTATTTCTGTATGATAAAACCTTTCTATACTGACATTGAGAATCTTGGTTCTGACTAAAAGCTTGACTATCCAAAGACCCTCAGTTCTGTTCTCCTATAACCTTTATCCTCATCGTGTAGGTAGCGCGAGAGTCTAATTGCTCACCTACATACACATTCTCATACGTGCCGACACACTCCTACGTTGCCTCACATTCTGGTGCATGACCTAGTTACTGTATTCTCGTGGCGGTGGTAACGCAAGCTTCTATGCTCACTACCTGTGCCTTTGGTGGTCCTGCCGTCGCAGGACCTTCTACTAATTACTTCCCCGGGTACCGTAATTCATTCTCAGTAGGTCACACACACATTGCCGTCCCAAGGACGGTCATTCTGTTCTTAAAGGTTACATTTTAGCTTTCTCATAAGGATTCAGATAGTCGAGATATAATTACAATGAAATGAGAAGGTAAATCATAAACCTAATCCACTTAGCTTTATAGATCCGGTATCGCGCTCCCGTTGGCACCTCGATGGCAAACACTCATAACTAAAAAGGCGGCGGTAGGCGAGCCTCAATTGCTACAAGAATGCAACCGGAAGTGGAACCAGCGAGCGCGACCCGTTTCAGTCAAATCCTGATTATGGCAAAGTATAATGTTGCCAGCTTACCATGGGTTCTGTGGTGTTCTGGCTTCTAGCATTTCGCAGCACTGCGTGCGGCGACACTCGTTAAACAATGTACTATAATATCGGACTTTTTTGTAATTATATACCGTTTCGTTACAATAACATGTATTACATCGGACACTTTGTTACTATTTCGTGATGGTTTGTATTGTGTCCAGAATAAATGTTATTTTTTTCTTATTATCTTTCGAAAATATGGTTGAATTTTTCTTAGGGAGTCTTTATCTTTGCAGTCATTTCTCAAAGAGTAGGTACACTGGTATGTTTTGTCAATCTAGACCGGCTTGACAAGACTGGCTTATTCCCACTAGCCGACTTGGCCTTAACAATTCTGAAAAAAAAAACGTAATTCCTGATATAGTAGGAACGATATGAATAAATTCTGTTTTGATTCAAGCGAATGTAAGGAAAAAACAACTAAAGCCTCGGAGTATGAGTTAGTTTTCCGAATGCGTTTTTTTTGACATTTATACTCTTGCAGTTGCGATTCTATACTGTACAAGACTTTTATATGCACCAGTAGCAAAAATGTGTCTAGTTGTTTCTAAAATAAGTTCACTTGTCTTGTGTTCGAAACTATGGACACTACAAATGAGGGTCGAGATAACACTTATGTTTCGCATTCCGCATGCAATGAATTCTCAACACATAAATAAACACATAAATATTCAGATAAATTTGGGAATAGGTGACAGCTTTGCCATATAATTATGTAAAAGTGTGCATGAATTGAAAGCTGTCCCATTCCCAAACCTATCAAGGACGAATGATAATTGTGAGAGCGTGCACGCGCGTGCACGTCGTGCAACTTTTAACGAACGAAACACATTGACGCCAAATCGAAATTATAAATGTAAGTTTTTGAAAAAAAAATGCATTTTTATTATTTTATTTGTATCAAGCGGCTATGCACGCTTGTTTAATTATTTGTCTCAACGGGCGACACGTTTCGAACCCTCAACATTTCTAAACATGATCGTGATATGTAGTTCAAAATCCAATTAGCCCTGGACGTTGTTCCAAAATTTAACTAAATATTCTCGAGTCACCAATCTGGTAGGCTTTAATTTTTGTGTTTCACGTTTTATTATTCATGGTGGGTTTGACTGTAAAATTGTGGATATTCGGGTCACGTGGCGAGTGCGTGTTTCAATTAAATGCACGGAATTAAACGCTACGCGAGTCTGACCGAGCCGTGGCGGTTACAAGAGAGGTACGTATTCCGTCGCAAAAGAAACTTTCGTAAAGTAACCACATATTAAAGTATACCCGCGAAAAGTAGGTATCTATAGGCCAACTATTTAAATGAAACGCACAATTACCGCAGAAGTCGACGAAGTTAAACGATATGACCTTGAATAAGCCGCCGAAAAATCCGGGATTTTTTTAATATGTATTCAATATTGCTTTATTATTCTGGACCTTCGAATATCCAGTAGACCACTAAAAATACTATAGTAAATGTTTACTAAGCAGAAACATCCGAAAGAAATTCCATGTTCTATCAAAGTGGAGAATTATTCGCCACACTATTAACGACTTTAAAAGTAAAACTTTAATAATTTTACGGTTTTACGAAAAAAAATGGTTGGTTGGTGTAACTAATTGGAGGACGGTTACAATAGCTTTAAGTCAGATGAAATTTTATCAGTAACGCACTACTTACATTCTTTGAAATTACTTATGTAAGCCTAATAGATATTTGTAATTAAATCGAGTATTTGTCCATGATTACTTCTCTTTTCGTTTTACGTGGATTAAACAGACATGTTCAGCTTTTGGTTGCAGCAAATAGTTAATCCAGCATCATGCTGAGTTGGACCCATTTCGTAACACGTACCTACATTTAATTTTTCTTTTATCTTTGTCTTGTAATACTGTGTGTTGAGTTGTGTTACGAATACATGGTTGATTCTTGATTCTTCATCATCATCATCATCTTATCAGCCGAAAGACGTCCACTGCTGGACATAGGCCTCCCTCAAAGAGTGTCAAAGTGACCGGTCCTGCGCCACCCGCACCCAGCGGACTCCAACAACCCTCACTTCACCTTGTGGGGGGGCGTACACGCCGCGATTCTTACTCTTTGTTTATTTCGGAGCTTGCTAATGAAATCTTACAAATTTAAGTTCAATAGCAATAACTCATGGAGTTCGTAGCGTTCGTCTTTTATAAGAAACCTTTGACAAAACTCCGCACTCCTTAAACCCAAATAAAACATTTCTTTTATTGTTCAGGAAGAATGGAAATCTTTTCCGAGATTCCTTCTTTTATATAACATATGTGAATCATTATAAAAATGTGGGTTTTTACCACCATATTTTATTCAGAGAGGTTTTCAATGAGAGGTACTCAATGCTGAATTGAAGAAAACATGACATTTTGTAAAATAAAGATTTAAAATAGGTAACAAAAATGTATCCAGAACTAGTTAATCATTTATCTATTTATATACATTATCATTTCTGTGAAGTCTTAAACATATAGCTGCTACAAGGTTCACTTCAGGTGGTTTACATGTTTTATTTAACATGTGAACTTGTAAATATGCATGTAAGTATAAATGCTAACATCGTCACTAAATATATAACTTTCACGTTCAAAACTTTAGAACCATTTATCACCCAGTTACTGGTATTATACTGTACTGAAATTTGACCTAGTTGTGTACCTAGTTCGGTGACAATGCAATATCACGCTACCATATAGCTGGTCTGGTGATGGAGACGCAAGGGGGCCAGAATTTCCCATGATATACCCGACGTGTGAAGGACTCGTTAGAATAGTCTTAATAAGTAGTTGCTGACTGTAAAATACAATCGGTAATGAAAACAAAAAAGTTTTCTAAATAACGAAATTTAGTCTAAATAACTGTTACTTCGGAATCTTTTCGTTAGCCTTACCCAAAATTTGAAATGATCATTGTAAGTTAATGCGGATGGAAAAAATATACAACTTCTTAAAATTTTGTGTTACTCTGACACTCATGTACGAATAGACCCTAAAGTGTTCGAGATTTGGAACTGGTCTTTTGACACATCGCGACACCCATATAACGTAAATTGGCACTGCTCATCGAAATAATAAAAAAAGTTTCAATCGCTTCCGAGTTACAAAACAAAGTTCAACCTCCATGCACGCTCTTTTTAGCACTTATAAAATTATTGTCATATTTTTTTACGGCTTTTTTGTATAGAAATAAGCATTGAAAACTCGGTATGCAAACCATTACGTCCTACGACTTTTTATTTTTAAATTTAGTGATATACTGCTTTAATCGTTTGGAGTCTGTCAATTTAGAAATAAATCGATATGAATCAAATAATTGTGAATAGGAAAATAACAATGTATTATTTAATTACTGTTACGATCATACGAAATAAAATCACATCGATCGAAACCGACATATTTGATTGTGCAAAATGTTGCCTTTGAAAATATGGCATTGATTTCTGCACGGCGCGCGAGCTCTCTCAATTTTTCTCGCGCTATCAGTCTCTATCTTTACTTACAGGACACTTGTGTTAGCAGACGATAGTGTATAGGCTCTCTATTTGATTTCCTAAAAATAATTATTACACAGTAATCAATCGATTCCTTTTATTAGCCATCATCAATCGTAATTGGATATTATGACAATCGATCTAGTCTAGCCACATCACTCTTTACATCATATTGGAACTGTCCAAAGACCAGTCCCAAATCTCGTACACTGTAAGTGATTTTGTGTTCGAAATCATAGATAAATCAACTTCCAGTATTTCATATTTTCTTATACAATGTCATAAGATATTGAATGAAACCAAACACAACCCGCATCAACAAAAGCTCTGAAACGGCAATAACAATAAACAACGGCGTCACCGGTAACGACGTCGTATTTCGTTCAGGATTGTTCTACTGGTATAAAACACAAGGTTATGGATGCTTGAGACAGGTTAAAGAATTGTCAGCAAGTATTCGCCTTACTTTCTGAGCACTGCATATTTTAACCATTTTCTTCCTAGACATGACCATGCCGCCTATGATGTTCGAGCTATTTAATTAAGAAATGTAGCAGATATAGGCAAGATATTAATAGAACGATTTGAAGATAAATATTTGTCCTTTGCTTCCGATCACATTTCAATCCGTTTTCTGGCACTTCTTTGTGCTTAGAGTACAGTCACCAGCAATAAGATCTGCCACAACATAGCACGCATAAATATCTGACACGAGTCTATGTCTAATGCCATAAGGACGTGTCAGATATTTTTGCCGGCTTTGTTTCGGCAGATATTGATGCCGGTGACTGTACTCACGTAACGTCTCGAACGCGCGTTAGAACAGTTTAACTGACCGCGGAAAACATTTAAGATGGATGTAATCCCCAAAATATTGTCTTACGCTCTCACTAACGTAAACTCGACAAGCTGCACTCTTTGTTCACGCAGTTTGGAACCAGTGTAGCGCAGTGTCATCATCCTCCTAGCGTTGTTCCCGGTTGTGCCCCTAAAGGAGCCCGGGGTCCGCTTTGACACCTAATCCCAAGATTTGGCATGGGCACTAGTTTTAGCGCAGTGTAGCGAATTTAAATTAATAATTGTTGACAACGACCCAAAATTAGAAAAAAAAACTCAATTTATACATCCGTGATATTATTATGTGTATACTTTTGTATAATCATATATCGATGGATTTTTCTTATTTATTTAAGTGATTGCAGTGGATGTGTCGGGTTTTCAGGGATATAATACGAAATAGTGTCATAAAAGAGAGATGTGGAGTGACTGAAGATGAAGTGACAGAAATTGAGAAGGACATGCGAAGATGGCTTGGGCATGTAAAGAGGATGGATGACAGAAGATTTACAAAGAGAAGTGTATAAGGGAAAAGTGGACAGTTAGGAGGGGACACTCTCGTCGATCAAATCTCAAAGAGAGAGAGCACCCTAAATCGAAGAGCTTCTATAAAGAATGTGTCAAGATCGTAGCAAGTGGAAATCCGTGATCTCTGTCTACCCCTTCAGGAAATGGGAGTGATTATATGCATGTATTTAGCCGATGACTGTGGACAAAAAGATACAGAAGTGCCAGTAAAAGCAGTAAATTAGAAAAAAACTGTTTTTTACTGAAACTGATAAGTGCATGTTGCATGTCTTAATCTACGTCTTAAAACTCAAACCAAATAAAATTTCAGGACATTATCCCTACGCCGTGGTATGACCTAGATGATTATTTTAACTTGGCGAAGCAATTATTATTATACTCCCATTTGCATGTGATAGTTGACATGTAAATCCGGTTCAGCCGTAATTAACTCTTGGCTACCCTCTGGGGTATTCAATTATGAATAAAATATACAAAGTTATAATAAGTTATTGCTTTAAGTCGGATTAGGTTGTGTATTATGGTTTAATTATGTTTTTATCTATACGGGAACGAATTACACGGTCCATACAGGACGGATGGAAATCGAGAGGGGAGGTTACGATCAGTATACGGACGCAACAACAGGCATGAAATAAAAAACATATATCGACTTACATCATTAGGACTAAAACCGCGTCCGCTGCGTCCATGTTTTCGATGTGTTTAATTAAACATCAAACATATCAGTGTCAGCAAATAAATAAAAACATATCTCCACCTTATTTCATTCAATATTTTTTAGAGACCTGAGCTGACCTAAGCAATGCACTGACGAGAAGTTTCCAAAGTTGCGAAAATTTCCACATGAGAATTTCTCGGTAACTTTTGAGAATGTTCTCGAGAACGAGAATTTATCGTCAGCTGCTGACCTAGTTATTGATTGAATTTTAAAATCATTATTATCAGCCTATCGTCTGAGCAAAAGCCTGTTTTCGAGTACTCCACTCGTCCTGGTCCCGTGCTAGCAATTAATTCAAAACCAAAGACAGCTGATATTAATGTGCAATCGATGTATCTAAAATCAGATAAACAAAATAATAATTCATGCAATTACATCTCATCATCATCATCATATCAGCCGAAATACGTCCACTGCTGGACATATTCCTCCCCCGCAATGACCGGTCCTGCGTCACCCACATCCAGCGGACTCCTGCGACCTTAACCAGATCATCCTACACACATCACACCTACGTCTCCAAACATATCTTGATACTATAAATAAATAGATAATTGTAGAAAAGTCATATGTCACTTTAGATGGCTCGCTTTGAAGGCTTTGAAGGCTCGCTCAACGTTCACAGCAATATATAAACGAAGGCTCCCCATGCATTCTCAGCGGTTTCCTCGATGGCTCTGAAGACCTCACTCATCGCCATGGATTACAACAACACTATACACACCTACAGTACCAACCGAGATATTTTTTATAGCTAAAAGAACATTGTAACTAGTCCTGATTCACAGATTCAAAGTAAAATATTAACTTCCTAACCATTCCGTATATCGTGTTTGAAAATACAGAAGCAAACAATGATTTATTTCATTTTCAATTGCAAACTGGACGATTCAACTGATCTTTTTTTCCGAATGCCGAATCGGATATCAGCTTTTTTCTTTTTGAATGTATTTCCATAAATCTCTGTAATGGGCATTTATTTGACTTGCCCAGTGCGAATTACGTTATGCGGTTCCACAGTTTACGTGTTTTTAAAACATTCTGTTTGTACAATTTATGAGAATACACACCTGACTGTAATGGCTTAGAAATGTTATTCTACGAGCAACGACCAATTAAAAAAATACTATATAACAAATGAGGCAGGCAAATGGTTTTTTGTGAACAAAATAGTTAATATTTTTTATTAACCAAGTGTTTTCTTCACAACAGCATTCCGTGTTTAGTTAAAATAATGTGGATTACTTAACACAATAATTCAATATCTTTTTGGATTCCAGGTAAGCTGACCCAGTTTGCTTTTCGTATCGCGTTATATCATATATCACGTAATAATCATAAAGAAAACCCGGGGATCGATTTTTGAATCTCACCAAGTGAGTAATTCTCACCGATGTGAGTGATTTCCGAAAGTTCGTATTTTTGAAACTCATCGGTGACTTACATTTGTCATACCTATGATAACCTAGTGGTGGTGGGTGGACGACCGGATAGCCTAGTGGGTAGTGACGCTGCCTACGAAGCTGAAGGTCCTGGGTTCGAATCCCGGTAAGGGCAAATATTTGTGTGATGAGCATGAATATTTGTTTCTGAGTCTTGGATATTTTCTATGTATTTAAGTATTTATATCTATTATATATATCGTCGTCTAGTACCCATAACACAAGCCTTGTTGAGCTTACTATGGGGCTAGCTCGATTTGTGTAAGATTGTCCCTTAATATTTATTTTATTTATTTAATTATTTATATCGATTTACGAGTGCCCCTACCCACTCGTAATTGAAATCACCATGTGATTGTTTTTGACAGTTGACGTATGTGACATCTACCTAGAATTTTTCAAAACTTTAATTTTCGGTTACATGACTCTGACACATACGCTACGTTTTACGTTTGAATCTGTTTTAAGTTTGTAGTACGAGAAAATAAAAACCGGTATCAAGGACGACATCTGCGTAAAAAGGAACGTAACGGGACGATTGTCTCTGACTGACATTGTACAATTTCTGCATGTTGGTAAACAGCGTGTGACTTTCAAAAATACGGCTTTAGGAAAATCACCGGTGATAATTTTAGTCATCGGTGACTTTCATATCACCAGCGAGATTCAAAAATCGCACTCCTGCTAGTTGTAAACTTAAGCTCAGTGTGCAGCTTGCACCGAGTCTGAGCTACCTGCATGGGGATATAGAGAGGGGAACATATTGAGTCCAATATATATTTTTATAATAAATAATTCATCAAAATAGAAAAAGATGTGTTGACTGAACGTGATTATTTGCTTGTATCATGTCTATGTGCAGCCAACTGACTGTTGTCTATTGCATATCTTTATTTAACTGACCTAAGATTAGAATTTTTACAATATGGGTAAAACAATGTTTCAACACATTATATAAAACTTGGAACCCCCCGGACCTGACTATTTGCACCGTGTCCAGGGAGTACCGGCTTTTGTATCTGACCTTTCACCCACCCATCGTCACTTAAGATGAACAATAAATATTTTCTGATTCTGATTTTGATTCTGGTGTTGGTCAAGAGAGTTTTGTCCGTGATGACAGACAGGTGAGCACGAAATTTTCCTTTCACATGTCATTTTCCCATAAGAAGAGTGACATTTAGATGCCTGGACGTAGGTATAAAATGTGTAACGAGATCGACCCACAGATCGATCTAAATCCAAAAAAGCATATAACCTGCCTGTTATTACTGTGCCTCAAATTAAGCAGAAACCGTATTCCAAGGACACTGTCAACACCACAGGAGTCCCAAGCGCGTTGCCGATCCTTAGCGGGATGAGAGTGAGAGACTGAATGATTCGCTGTGTCGACAGCTACATACATATGAGGTAGAGAAGATTATTTACATAAAGTATTTGTGATGAATAAATTTAACAAGATTATCGCATTAAACTACATTGCTATCAAACAAAATATATATTAAGATTAACAAGAAAAATATGAAACTAGTAATTACAGCGTAACAGATTTGCTTATTCCGTGAGTGAGCACATCTGCAAGGGTTCGTTCGGTAAATCCAAATGAAATGAAGGGTATCCTAATTACGAACAATCCCTGAGAATGAGATGCAGTCACGCGAACGCTGCACGCACGCCTTTTGTGTCAGAGATATAATGAGAAGTAACGAGGAGGTTTTTCTTTTTCAAACAAATGCATGTAATCCAACTATTTTATTTGGCGTTATATACATAATTTATAAGACTGAATACGTTTTATTCCATAGGAATTGAATGGTCGTTTCAAATGTTTGGATTTTATTGGTTTGTTTCATAATAACTTTGCTTTATATAGCAGCTCCACAGAGTAGATGCGAGGATCGTAGGTCGGAGACAATATCAGGGTCAATTTTCAAACGAGCTGTTTTTGCTGTCCCACGGCCATAATTTCAAGTCAGATTAACATGGAGTATTGATTCATACATATTTGTATTCCGTGTGTTCTAAAGTACTTAAAATATATAACAATACCTTAAATATTCATTGATTCTGAAAAAAATGTATTTGAAATCGTAAAACAGCGAAATCTACCGCTTTTTTCCGTGTCCCACTTGCGGTTTTGCTCAAACAAAAATTCATAACTATAGACTACGGCAACGTATAAACAAACAACTTGTACTGTTATAAATAAGATTTATTAGCGTATTCATTAATATATCTTACAGGGTGGAGGCAGGTCCAGGAGCAAGGAAAATTTGCGACCGGTCGCTACTTGCGTTGGGTCTGTCTCTATGGTAGCGGCCTGTCCGGCGGTTAACATGGTAGATGGCCTCGGGGGGAGCTCACAGTTGCTAAGATCCTCGAGGCAAAACTGATTGGGATCCTTCACGAGGTTACCACCTGTTAACTGCCTAGTTCTACCGTTAGAAACAGGCAGAACGGAAACAATCAGTTGAGCCCATACTTTCATATCCCAACCCATCCTATCCCGTTCATCCCGTCTAATCAGCCGTAAGCGATGACATGGCATGTCGCAGCGGGCTCCACTGCGATCAAATTGAGTCAATACCAGAAGGAATGAGACTAACAAAGGCACTAGCGACCACAAAGTCGGCCCCGCTCACATCCATTAGGGACAATGACGGTAGAATGACGAAAACGGGGCTGGAAACCCTTAAGGTAATGTGTAACACGCACTTCCCAGGCTCAGTAATACACGACAGCGTAACAGACGATGGTGCAATTAGTGCGTTGGAACAGACCACAAGTACAACGAGACACAATTGGGACACGTCCAAAAAGGTAGTAGATCATAACAACAACTTTCAACATTTCAACCTTACAAAGCCCCGGGGCCAGATGGCATCTACCCCATTCTACTACAAGAAGGCGCTAATGTACTAATCCCGCATCTTAGCAGATTGTACAGGGCGTGCTTGGCCTTCGCACACGTGCCACGGGTGTGGAGGATGGTAAAAGTAACCTATCTGCCCAAACCGGGTAAGGCGGATTACAGTGAAGCCAAATCGTATAGGCCGATAAGTTTATCGTCGTTTTTCCTCAAAACACTGGAGAAATTGGTAGATAGACACATAAGGGATGGCCCATTAAGGAGACATCCGCTGCACGAACTACAATGTGCATACCAGCCAGGGAAGTCAACGGAAACCGCACTTCACCTGGTAACAACCAGGGCTGAACAGGCTATAGAGAATAAGGAACTATGTCTGGCAGCTTTCTTGGACGTGGAGGGAGCGTTCGATCGTACCACGTATAAAGCTATCAGCGAAGCAGCTGCAAAACATGGTGTAGAGCCCACCCTATGTAAATGGATAGGCAATATGCTAAATGGCAGACTAATAAAGTCATCTCTCTTAGGGGATGAGATAATGGCCACGGCCACAAAGGGATGTCCACAGGGGGGGGGTACTCTCACCAACTCTCTGGAGTCTGGTGGTGAACTCACTCCTGGTAGAACTCAATAAGGGTCCCATCCACACGGTGGGATATGCTGATGATCTAGTGATACTGGTTAATGGGAAGTTCCTAGGCACGGTATCAGAAATCATGAACAAGGCACTGCGGATAGTGGAGAAATGGTGCGACCTGCACCAACTATCCATTAATCCAGGCAAAACTGTGGTAATACCATTTACTAGGAAAAGGACCCTTCCAGGCGTACAGCAGTTAAAACTGTACGGGAGGGTACTAGAACTGTCCGATGATGTGAAATATCTAGGTGTTACACTGGATAAGGAACTGAATTGGAAGAAGCATACAGATCTTACCATCACAAAGGCACTGAGGGTATTTGGAATGTGTAGATCAGCGTATGGCAAAACATGGGGATTGAACCCAAAGGTACTTAAGTGGATCTACACTATGATGGTGAGGCCCATATTATTGTACGGCAGCCTGGTATGGTGGCCAAGGACTTTTATGAGCACATGCAGAGATGCTCTGATGAAGGTGCAGAGATCGGCTTGCATGGCTATAACAGGGGCGTTTCGTACCACGCCTACAGCGGCGCTAGAAGTCCTACTGGACCTACCGCCACTTCACTTGGTGATTAAGTCAGAGGCGCGGAAATCGCTCTACAGATTAAGAACTCTTGGACTGTGGAGCGACAACAAACCAAAGACTAAACACACAAACATGGAGACTGATGGTTTCTTAGACAGAATAACAAGCATGGGAAGTGACAAAATGCTACCCAAGTTTGTATTCCATAGGAACTACACAACAAAAGTTCCATCCAGGGCTGAATGGGCCGAAGGTCTAGAACCGCCTAGGTCTGGTATCGAAGACAGTATATGGTACACAGACGGATCAAAAATGGGATCCGGTACGGGAGCAGGCATTTATGCGAATGACTACAGTAGTAGTGTAAGCATGGGTAGTTTGGCAACCGTCTTCCAGGCGGAGACATACGCTATAATTGCCTGTGCACAGGAGAATATAGACAGGCAAACCAGAGGGCAGACCATCTATATACTCAGTGACAGTCAAGCGGCCCTTAAAGCACTTACGGCGCCGAAAGTGGAATCTAGACTAGTCTATAACGGCGTCCAGGCACTGAACAAGCTTGGAAAGCATAATAAGGTGCAACTAGTTTGGATACCAGGGCACGAGGGCTTCATCGGCAACAAAAGAGCGGATGAGCTTGCAAGAGGGGGTCTACAAATCACTTTGTAGGTCCAGAACCATGTGTGGGACTCTCGCAGGGAACCATAACTTCGGCCTTTAAAGCCCACGCCAAAACCAAACACCAACACGAGTGGAGGAATGAGGCGGGCTTAAGGCACTCTAAGCTCTTCATAGAAGGAGTGGACTCGGGCTGGACTAACAAACTCTGGAAATCCAGTAGGAAGCAGCTCAGAATCATATCTGGGGTGTTCACAGGTCACTTCGGGGTCAAGGATCTCTTGGCCAAGATGGGACTATCGGACAGTTTAGACTGTAGAATGTGTGGCGAGGAGGATGAGACTATGGAACACTTATTGCGTGAATGTCATGCCCTTGCCAGACAAAGAATGAATTACTTCGGTAACGGTTATCCGCAACCAAAGGAATTCAAGGTACTTCCGCTGAGCTGCATCATCCGCTATGTGGAAATGATGGAGCGAAGTTGGGAGTAGACATAAGGAGAGGGCAAATGCACAAAAGATCCCACTGGGTCGAAGTGCATCCGAAAGGGCCCTCATCTAGATATGATAAGATAAGATAATATATCTTACAAATTTAATGCGTGAATAATTAAAACCAGTGACGTATTTTTGTAGTTGTCCCACGTGCGACCCATTTATTTATATATATTAAGCCCTTATAATTTATATATATATTAAAATAATTATAAGCCTTATAATTTATATATATTTATATTTATTAAGACAAAAACAACGAACATTTTATAGAAAAGATTGACGACGGTGCACTATTTTTTGATTTCGGTGGTGAAAAACCCACCGAATCCGCGGTACCACTGAATTCAATTTAAATGGCTATTAAATAATTACAGAAATAGCCGGGGAGGGGGCTAGAAAAGGTGCCCTAAAAAAAGCTCACTCCACCTCAAGATGATGGTAGTAACCGCGGCTGCCTCCGCATCTCTTAATTCGTGGTCGACGTAACAAAAATAATAAAACTATCATAAGACCTGACATGACTTTTGCAGCGTGGAACGTGCGAACGCTTCTTGACCGGAATAAAAATGCCTGTCCTCAAAGAAAAACCGCCATAGTAGCTCGCGAGATCCGTCGATACAACGTGGATGTAGCTGCCATCAGCGAAACACACCTTGCTGACGAAGGAGAGCTAGTGGAAAACGGAGAAGGGTATACCTTTTTCTGGAAAGGCACAGACTCGTCTGAACCTAGGAGGTCAGGCGTTGGATTTGCGGTTAAGAATTTCCTTGCAAAGCGCCTACACGAGTGTCCTGTCCATATTTCGGATCGCGTTACCACACTGCGTCTTCATCTAGACAACGACAACTACCTTAATGTCATCAGTGTCTATGATCCTACGCTGGACAAGTCTGATGACATTAAGGATAGATTTTATGAAGAGCTAATGCGATGCATCGATGGTATACGACCCAGGGAACAAATTCTTCTTCTGGGAGATTTCAATGCTAGGGTTGGACGTGACTTTGAGGCCTGGCCTAAAGTTTTGGGCAGACACGGAGTCGGAAATATGAACAGCAATGGACAGTTGCTGCTCAGTCTATGTGCGCGATATGATCTCGCGGTTACAAACACCATGTTTAGATTACCTGCAAAGCACAAGACGACATGGATTCACGCAAGATCCAAGCACTGGCATTTGATAGATTATGCCATCGTAAGGCAAAGAGACGTTTCTCAAGACCAATAAGTAACCCGTGTTATGCGTGGTGCACACTGTTTGACGGATCATCGGCTTGTTGTCACCAAAATGCATCTCAATCTTCATCGCTCTCGTCGTTCTAGAAAAGTAAAGCCAGCGTGTTTGAACGTGGCTAGGCTGGAAAATCTAGTACCGAGGAAGGACTATACAGAAGGCTTAGCTAATGTACTGCCGTCACTCGCCAGAAATCAAGATATTGATGTTGTGTGGGAGTCTCTGTCTTCGTTAATTCTAGACACTGCCAAAACTACACTTGGTCTAGCAGTCCATAAAATCGAGGACTGGTTTGACGAGAACGATGGAGCTCTAACGGAGGCGTTACAGAAGCATAGGCAACTCTTAAGAGGAAATATCAACAGAAAGCAAGGTGGAATTATACCAGAGATTAAAATAAGTGATCTGGAGCTGAGTTTTTTTTTTTAATTAACACGAGAAACCAAAGACAGATGTGGCAGGATAAAGCTCGTCGCATGCAGTGGCTCACAGACACCAATCAGCTCGGATACTTTTACGGAGAGGTAAGAAAGCTAATAGGTGCAACCTATCATGCAAAGGTACCACTTAAGTCAGTAGACGGTGAGTGTCTTCTAAAAAGCAGGAAGGATGTACTGAAAAGGTGGGCTGAACACTTCAACTCTCTGTTTAACGTTGATCGAACTGCAAATTTACCACTCATAGGCTCTATGCCTGAACTCTCCAAATATACAGAGCTGGATGAACCTCTGTCCCGCAAAGAAGTAATTCTTGCCATCAAACAACAGAAAAATAAGCGCGCGGTCGGCATAGACTCTATACCAGGTGAACTGCTGAAATACGGCGGTGATGAGTTGCACTCGTTGGTTTGGTCACTATTTGTTCATATGTGGGAGGATGAGCGTGTCCCGAATAGTTTCAAACTATCTCGCATTAGGGCCCTCTACAAGAACAAAGGTGACCGTGCTGACTGCAACTCCTATCGTGGTATCTCACTTCTAACTGTCCCCGGAAAAGTCTTTGCCAGAGTACTTTTTTTGAACCGCCTCATGAGACTATCTGAAGAGATCTTGCCGGAAACACAGTTTGGTTTCCGACCTGATAGGGGGACCTGTGAAGCAATTTTCTCCTTACGTCAACTTCAGGAGAAAAGAAGGGAACATGGTCAACATTTGTACTTCTGTTTCTTTCACCTTGAGAAGGCGTTTGACAGTGTTTCCCGTGAAGCCTTGTGGATGGTGCTGGCAAAACTAGGGTGCACAGAAAAAAATATCCGACTACTCAGACTTCTGCATGATGACTTGAAGTGCTGCGTCACTGTAGATGGTGAAGAGTCAAGTTTTTTTCTCGTTACCTGTGGGGTGAAGCAAGGCTGCGTACTAGCACCCACACTCTTTGCCCTCAACTTTGCAGTCGCTGTACGTGATGTCTTGCAGAGTCGGAATTCACCGACAGGAATTTGCATCCGCTTTCGCACTGACGGCAACATCTTCAACCTGGCCAGGTTTCGGGCACGCAGAAAAGTATCGCATGCGATGATTACCGAAATCATGTATGCACATGATTTATGCTTCGTTGCGCAAAACCCAGGTGACCTTCAAAAGCTTGTCACTGACTTCAACAACTCCTGTTGCAAGTCTGACCTAAAGATAAGTGTTAAGAAGACGGAAGTAATGTCTTTAGACATTCATGGTCGCGAAATACTGGCTGTCAAACTTGGCGCAGATGTGTTGAAGCAAGTCGACAAGTTTCGTTACCTGGGGAGCACAGTTACATCTTCATGCGACCTTGACACCGAAATCAACATTAGGATCGCTGCCGCTGCTGCAGTATTCGGTAAACTGGATGCCAGGCTCTTTCGCTTGCATGACCTAAAGCTAAGCACAAAGATCTCCATTTATATGGCTATTGTGCTTCCAAATCTCTTATACTCATCTGAGACGTGGACCGTATATCGTCGTCACATCCGCACGTTAGACCTATTCCACTTAAAATGCCTCCGTAAAATTTTAAAGATCACCTGGTCCGAGCGTATACGGAACACCGAAGTTTTGCAGAGAGGCAACGTGGGTGGAATCGAAGTTTATCTCATGAGACGACGACTTCGCTGGGACGGCCACGTTTCAAGGATGGCAGTGGGTCGAGTGGCAAAGCACATCTTCTATTCGGAACTTGAGGAGGGTAAGCGAAAGCATGGCGGACAACTCCTTAGGTACAAGGATGTGCTTAAGCGCCACATGAAAAACTGCGAAATTGACACTCTCCAGTGGGAGGATCAGGCAGCCAACCGCCTGGAATGGAGAGAGATCTTTAGTTAAAACAAAAACATCAACCTTTGAATCCCGTCGCTGTAAAAAGCTTAATGTTAAAAGCTGAAAGCCCGACCACCTGCGGCGATCAGCTATAATTTTGTGAATGGTGCCCATTGTGTACTCGGGTCTTCATAAATAAGATCGGCTACGTGAGCCACACCAGAGCACATATGACCGAGATCAACGCCGGAGTTGAAGCAGTCGCCGGGGCCGAAATCGGCCAGGAGAGGGAGAGAGAGGAGAGACTACATATAATGTTTTACTAGTTGTCCAGGAGTATCAGATGCTGATGGATTTGTATGATTTAATTCAAAATTATCTAACAATAACTTCACGTGTTTATGCCCCCGTACACGTAAAAACGCCACCTCTGAGAAATGCCCTTATAAACAAGCTTCTGTCAATATTTTCGGTACTTACAAGCTTTTATTGCCGACTGTACTTTTCTGTATACCATCATCAACTCATTGAGACGATTCTAACGAGGCCAAACTCAACGGGGTTACGTCGGTTTAAGTACTGAATTCCCATGGCCACCTTCTGTCTCCTTCATCAGATCAGCTCGATGGTACCATAATATTGAATTGTCATCCAAACCATACTTTTACACAAAATTTCAACTCATCGGTCACCGGGAAGTGGGTCTTTAACTTGAAAAAATTGATTACAGACAGACACACAGACAGACAGACATACAGACAGACAACGGGACAGGTGAAACTAAATAAAAGCTTGTAAAAAGTAGCCTGTAAAATATTACATCGGCAAAATTGACGAGTTGCGAGATCTGCAGCGAAGATTAAGTAAACATCATATATGTACATATATACAAAACATAAGTAAAACATGAAAGTTGTACGAACAAGACAAGTAAACAGTGAACTCTCTCAGATGGTGAGCTCTCTAATTGTTTTCAGCGGTTGGAGAAATTCTTGTATGCTGCGATGTTTATAGAACGAAAGTTTCTATAAACCAGCTGTGGTCATATATTTTTAAATCAAAGGAAAAATTGAATGCTCCGAGCCGGATTCGAACCGGCGACCAAAGCAAACAACAAAAATGTTTCAGAATGATCTCTGGAGTTAGTGTTGTTGCCCTCAGAAACTAAAAAAAAACTACCTATGATATAAATTATTCCCATTCCAGTCAAATCACACTGAGGTCCGCTATTCAACACGTAAAAGGGTAGCTTAGGTACTTATACTGTCAAATACAAATACAAATTATTTATTCTGCAAATAGGCCACAAGGGCACTTTTACATGTCAAACGGTAATTTACAATAAAAATTATAATCTTACAATAAAAGAATACACAATAATAACAAATCTAACACAATAATAATTTAAAATTTGCACATAAGGACTGATATAACAACACTCTAAATGTCACAAAGTGAATGAAAACAAAACAAAATATAAGAATAAGGTCTGTGCATTAACAGAAAGTTAATGATATTAATTCAGTATTCCAGAGATGTATAAGGTCCCTGAGCGTCCAAAAACAATTAATAATTATTCAATGTATGTAGAGATGTATACGGTCTCTAAGCGTCAAAACAAAACAATAAAAAAAAGGAATATTAATGTAATATTGTCAGTGATGACATGGTCAACAACAATAAAACGTGTCAAGGTCGGAATGATGTCTCTCGTCAATACGATAATAATAAAATAACACTAGTATTTAAGAAGTTAGGTACTATGCCCTTGCAAGCATGAACAGTCCGGACTCCACAAACAGCACCCGATCACGAGTATGACGCATATCTCAGCCATCGCCTCCCTCAACCATGTCATAATAATTAAATTCAACTTTTAAAACTTAGCACATTCAATCATGGCTAATAAAAGCAAAATCGGTCCTTTCGGTCGGTCGGCTACATCAGGTCTTTAAGTACCCAATATAAGATATTATTAATTGATAATAAAACTCAGAAGTAAGTGAATAGTTTTCTCTTCTCTGGCTACAATAGCAATTGGCTTGATAGTACCTCTAGAAAAAGTATAATATTGTATTCCTTTAAGAGGAAAATACTTCTACTGCACATAAAATTCTTAGCAAAATTACACCTGGGACATAACAAGGGTAGCTATGCCTAACTTGTATTAAACCAACGGCGTGTATTATAAGGATGAATAACACCAGGGATATGCGAAGATGTGTTTTCCACTCGCATACTTGACGTCTGGGTGTCCCAGCTTGCGACTCTGGTAGATCACCTTTTTACTATGTCGAAGCATTCAAAAACACACAGACGGTTTTTGATACTTTTTTATATGGATATGCGAGTTCTTCCGACTCTGTCTTATTTTATTGCGTTATTGGCCAGACATGAAAATAAGGATGTCTTATTTGCCCCCCGAATGTATAAAGAAAGAAAGAAAAAAAAGAAAACATTTATTCGTGACGAAAAAACATAAAAACAAACTGTAGACCCATCCGCACATACACATTTGTCACGAAATAGTCACAACGCAGCGTAATGCTGGTAGGGGCTGGGCCAGCATTGGTCTTCCGTTGTGGCTTTTATTGAAGCAACACAAAATTAACAACATTTTCTTCATCGAATTCCAAGTTTATAAAAAATGAATATTCAAGGTTTTGTTCTCTTAGTAACCAAACTCATGAGAGACCGATCGCAAAACCATCCTTAATCTCTAAATTTGAATTAAGACTTCGTACACCAAACTTAAATCACGTACTTTTTACTATGGAGGTCCCAACTCAACATTTCATAACTGTTGACACAACTAAAATGAAATTGACCAATCACGTGGCGCCTTTACTGAACTATAATGGATTTGACCAATAGGACGCCGTCATGAGAAAGTGAAAAGGTAAATAGACATCAACGCACAAAAATGAAAAAGTCGTTGGTTGCACTTCGTTTTCAATAGATACCAAGTTTGTTTAATTAGTTCAGTTGACTCGTAGAAAAAGTATTGTTCACAATAGTGTCATAATCAAGCTTTTTAATTTCGTACCTTACTTAGGCACGGTACTCGACTAAAAAGCTCTCTATTATAACACGATTGTGAAAAATACTATTACGACTACGACTCCATTTATGGTCGGATGTATCGATTAAAACTATAAAATTAAGTAAACGACATATTTATGACTGTAATACTTATTTTTTTGGAAACCGCCTTTTACAGTCTAAAATGTATTTTCCTTAGACAATGTGGTGTTGATTTCATTTCCTTAATTACGTTACTGAACCTTTATTCATTTGAGGAGTGAGTTGGGAAAAAAGTAAGCTGTGTCTTCTGTAAAATGGAAATACTTCCTCAGGGGCTACAAATAAGAGTGAGATGACAGATGACATTCTGCAGTGCCCGACCTCTACACGCAAAATGAACCGTTAGTAGTGTAGTGAGTGACTCATCATTCACTTGCCATTCGCTGGTGATATTTGACAAAAAGGGACATATCCTCACTTTGATGTCTGCCACTCTGATCTTGAAGACAAAGAGAAAGAGATCAATACTTGACCGAAGACTGAAATAACGCGGGCGCTGATGCCAACTAACTACTTAAGGTCAGCGGGGCGTGTACTGTTCTAGTCAACACGTAAATAAGTACTTTTTGGAAATATTCTTTTCTTTGCTTTTTTTCTGAAAATAACAATTATATACTATTGTCGATCTTTCGTGGCTATTACTCATTAGATCGAGTGCACCGCCGTATCTTGTTCAATAAAGATCATATTTTAATGTCCACATACATAGAAACTCAAACTTTCTCGCCACAAGATTTGTCACACAAATTGACGTACCCTATGACATTCCCATAAGGCATCAGTTTAATCGCTAAATGATCCCTTGTCTCCCCTCTAGTATTAACGGCAATTATCCCAACAAGGCTTTAGATCAAAATTTCAAATTATTCTACCCCGTGAAATCGCATTCATCAAAACTTGGGAATTAGCTCCCCTCCCTTATTAAACCTGTCGGTTGTTAACTTCGCCCAGCCTCCCCTGGGTACTCGAATCTTACCCAAATATTAGGTTTGAATAAAACTTTAATTATTATCAGGTTATTAACAACTAATTTTATAATTTATTAAGTTTGTACGACATTTTGGATGCGAAGAGCTTCAACAATTATTGAGATACGAAACAATGTAACAGTTTTGAAATGAAATACATATACAACAACAGTTTCTCATTCTGATTTTGAAATATAGTCACTAATTTCCTCCCGCCACTTCGTCTGCGTGGACCTGGGATAAAAGCTATCCTATATTTTGAATCCAGGCAATAAACTATCTCCGTACAAAATTGCATCCAAATCGGTTGAGCCATTTAAGCGTGATTGAGTAACACACATCTAAACATCCAAACTTTCGCATTCATAATATTTAGTAGGATATGATTTCAATCTCCTACATTATGCAGTACCTTCTAAAATAAAACACAATTAAATGCAGCCACCGTAGCCATAAATTTGCTACCACATAAAAAAAGTTTTATTGGAATGCAATGCATACAGTCAACAAATCAAAGGTTATATTTCATTTCCACGGCAACGGAATGAAGCATGATCGGATACGGAATCTCTCGGGATCGGTCAATATGATCGCCAGGCACGTGCTCTCCAATTGATACTGTCCTCATCTATCGATATCTGTGCACGGTGTTGCTGTGACACAAGAGGAAAATATAAAATAAATCGAGGAGAGGACAGACGAAATAGTACATTGTTTAACGAGGGGCGTAAGTGGAATATTGCGAACAAGAGTCTATCAGAAGCCCGACTCGAGTTTGCAATATTCTTACGCCCGTGTTATACACAATGTTTTTCATTACATTTGCGAGGAAACAAATAAATTTTAGATGAAATTAATACAAATCGTAATAAAAACTGCAACATGTAAGTGGTCCATTTTGTTGAATTTGCTTTTGTTGCGTATGGCAAAGACCCTTCGGTATACAATCACAGTTTGAAAACATTTAAAAACATTAAACATTATTTGTAATAAATACTAAACGTTGAATTGCAGTTAAATTTAATATAAAGATATGTTTTATACGTATTAAAAGTTGGTTGTAGCAAAACCTTTGAAGATAGGAAATACACCTTGGCTGATTGGAAACATACTCAGTCCGAAGTGAAGTATGAGTGGGTTCTATATTTTAATACGGCTATAACTGCTCTGTACGCTCGCAAGTAATAATGCCATTGACGAGCAAGTGTGATGAAAATATATATACTTAGCACCTTGTAATGATCTAGTGAAGAAAAGGATCCATTGATCACTCCACGAACAACATTATAATTTTGCAAATACGAGAACCGGTGTGACCATTAATACGATTCTGGTGGATGTCAAAGCCGTGCGCCGCGGCCCGCCTGCCTTCGGCGTCATGATTTTCTTATCCTTTCGATTGGCAGGGTTTCGCCAACCACTTCGAGGTTTTCGCCACTATAGAAGGGTTAGCATATAACCCAACCACGAAGCTTCCGGCGAGAACATGAAACTGCTGTTCTCCGATGCTACTTCCAGATCTTCACGAATTCTTTAGTAGGAGACGCGACGCTCAGGTTTGAAGATTTAGGGTATGATTACGAGGTTTTTTTTGCACTGGATAGAATTCAGTCGCAAGTTTGACGCACCCGCAGCGATTTTCCTGGATCTTATGTTTGAGGAGTTCATGTGCGAGGATAGATCGGAGCCGGTGCTGGCGTTAAAACACAGCTGGCCCAAGTTCACACAAAGACTGGTTGAAGTCAATGTGGAGTTCGTTGAGAGATACTTGCTGCCTTAACTTCGAGACACAACAGTCACTGTCACAGGGAAGTGTGTTTTGATTGACCAATTAAAATTTCATTGAGTCGGCGATAAAACAACTGATTATTTTATCGTTAATGTTGAATGAAATATAGCTTCTTCGCCATGGGAAACCCACTCCAAACGTGAGTTATATTCATACTCAGTTATGTTACTAAACGATTGAAGCTCGGCCAAATTTCACCGTACTTGACTATTTGTAATATATTTATAATACTATGCAAGAATATTTGACTATTTTACAAACGGACTTTCGTTCATTTTAAAATTACGTGTTCGATTGTGACGAAACTTTGCATATACAATGGCAATTAGTTTATATGGCTCCTGTTTATAAAACAAACGAAATACATTAAAACCAAGTTTTGTCTGAAAAAGTTAAATTGGCTGTATTTTGTATTCTATGGTATCGGAAGCTATATGAATACACTAATTAAAGACCTGCATATACCTCTTGTCATTTTACACGCAAAGTTTCGTTACAGTCCAACAAGTAGTTTTAAAATGAGAACGAAACACTGTTTGTAAAATAGTCAAATATTCTTGCATAATGTTATAAATATATTACAAATAGTCAAATATTTTTGTAAGAAGGTATGTACCTAGGCGGCTATTTTTCCACCTTCTGCAGTAATGTACTAAATATTATAATTTCAATATTACAACGGCAATTTGTATTTAAATCACACATTTGTTGGGAAGCAAACGATAATGTACATTATAACCTGTTGTTTTATAAACCGCCGAAAAAAAACTGAAAAGCAAAAAATAATAAAACTTTCTTATTTAGTTTAATAACTAATTTCTTACTTTTTTATATATCTTACCACGATACATAAAAAAATATATATATACGCGTTGACTGGAGAACCTCCTCCGTTTTTTTCGTCGGTTAATAAAGTAGTGTATTTTATTGTAACAACGAACTGCACGTTTTTTCTACAGCAATTTCAGTAGTTACCTAGTCTTTGGTGCACGGACTCCATCATTTCATTTACCGGAATATAAGTAGTTTCTCTTAAAACATACACAACAAAAATTACCTACCTACGTATTCTATTCACGCCTTTTAACTGCCGGTCTTTAGTTCAACTTTGATTTTCATAAAAAAATAAAAAAACTTTCCTATTTCAGCGCACTAGCAACATTGAGTTCGTCTGTATTCTGCGCACGGCGGCGATCTATCCCCCAAGAACAAAGTGCTGCGGGATGAAGTGGGAATTGGCCGCCATAATGTTTCCGCGCTGCCGACTTCAATGGGTAATTAAATTGAGATCAAAGTTTTCTACAATGCTCCTTTATAAAAGATAGTTTATTGTGTTAGACAAATATTCGGTTACCTATCTGAATCACTAAATAATTTTGTCCTATTTTCATTTCGGCATTTACTATTCGACAAACTTGGTTTGCCTTTTTTAGGGTTCCGTAGCCAAATGGCAAAAAACGGAACCCTTATAGATTCTTCATGTCTGTCTGTCTGTCTGTCCGTCAGTATGTCACAGGCATTTTACTCTAAAACCATAAGGTGTATTTGAATAAAAAATTGAGGATAGGGTGTGTTTTGTTAACCGCTACATAGTTTTGTAATGAAATTACTAAAAAAGATTTTTTTTAGGGGTGCACCCCATACATAAAACTGAAAGTCAAAAATTATTTTTTCATTGCAAGCCCACGTGTGGTACATCAATCGACAGGCCTTTCAAAATAAATATAAGGTTTATAAGCAATTTTTTGGATTAAGTGAATAGAGTCGGAGATAATCGCCCCGAAAGTGACTAAAATTGTGTCCCCCCGCCTCTAATTTTTGAACCGTATATTTTAAAAATATGAAAAAAATCATGCTCATAGGGATTATAAAATTCTACCAGCGAAATTTGTTTTCAACAAGATCGGTTCAAAGGTTTTCGAGATATTTATAAAAAACTGCGTTGCTTAAAGAAAAGGACGTAAGTGCCATAAGTTTTCAGTAACGATATGACCTTTTTCATGTCAGACCCATCATACCCCTAGCAATACCCCTGGGTGTAGGGTGGGACTGAACCATACCACCGTAGTGCTGTGCACTATATTATGCTTTATAATATCTATCCCAAAAGTCCTATTACCGTTATCAGTATCACGCAGTGTAGTTGAAAAAGTTAGACTACCGTTATCTGTACGAGTAGGTAACCTTTGATTTAGTATATGGAACTAGATGCACAATGTCAAACAAATATTCAAATTCAAATTCAAATTCAAATTATTTATTCTGCAAATAGGCCACAAGGGCACTTTTACATGTCAAACGGTAATTTAAAATAAAAATAATAATCTTACAATAAAAGAATAATAATCTTACACAATAATAATTTAAAATTTGCACATTAAGGACTGATATAACAACACACTAAATGCCACAAAGTTAATGAAAACAAAACAAAATATGACCATTACATTCGATTAGGATAAGGTCTGTGCATTAACAGAAAGTTAATGATATTAATTCAGTATTCCAGAGATGTATAAGGTCTCTGAGCGTCCAAGTACAATTAATAATTATTCAATGTTCGTAGAGATGTATACGGTCTCTAAGCGTCCAAACAAAACAATAAAAAAAGGAATATTAATGTAATATTGTCAGTGATGTACATGGTCAATAACAATAAAACGTGTCAAGATCGGAATGATGTCTCTCGTCAATACAATAATAATAAAATAACACTAGTATTTAAGAAGTTAGGTACTATGCCCTTGCAAGCATGAACAGTCCGGACTCCACAAACAGCACCCGATCACGAGTATGACGCATATCTCAGCCATCGCCTCCCTCAACCATATGTTAGGGAAGGTGGCGACCCGATCAACGACGCCACCGTAAGCAAAGCCCTTTAAGCGAGCATGACATATTCAAGCCACCGGACAGTGTTAAGAACAAAGATTAATAAGTGACTTGCTCGGCGAGAAACAGCATTACGTGCTCTCTTCTTACATAAAATGGAACAATTATTTCAGGTAGGTACTTATAATGTGTATTTAGGTATATTCCTAATAGAATTAGCCTACTACTGGCTTAAAGGCATTTTTGTCGTTTAAGAAATCGTTGACAGTATAATACGCCTTGCTTAGCAAATTACTTTTAACATGAGACTTAAATTGACTGAACGGTAAATTAACAATTTCGGGGGGTATTTTATTATAAAAACGTATGCAGTTCCCCACGAACGACGTGCTAACCTTGCGGAGACGACTGGCCTTCACTGCGATCTTGTTTTTACTTCTGGTGTTGAAGTCGTGGATATCGCTGTTGAGTTTGAACTCGTGAAGGTTTTTCCGCACATACATGATATTCTCAAGAATGTATTGGCATGCTACAGTAAGAATGTTTGCCTCCTTAAATTTGTCCCTGAGAGATTCTCGAGCTTTTAGTTCGTATATGGATCGCACAGCGCGTTTCTGTAGCACGAATATGGTCTGGATATCAGCTGCTTTCCCCCACAACAGGATTCCGTAGGACATAACACTGTGGAAGTAACTGTAGTACACCAGCCTGGCGGTCTCAACGTTTGTTAACTGTCTTATGCGTCTTACTGCATAGGCTGCCGAACTAAGTTTTCCGGCTAGGGCGGTGATATGTGCATGCCATTGTAGTTTTGAGTCCAAGGTGATACCTAAAAACACTGTTCTATCTTCAATTTCCAGTTCATCACCCTTTAATTTGATCTTGGTATTGTTTACCTTTTTGACATTAGGTAAAGTGAATCTGATACACTTTGTTTTCTTGGAATTTAGCAGTAAATTATTTGCTGTAAACCATTTCACAACAGTGTTGAGTGCATCATTAATATCATCGAAGTTTTCCTCTTTCTTGTCTACCTTGAAGATAAGCGACGTGTCGTCTGCGAATAACACTATATCATGTTTATTTTGCAACATATTTGGTAGGTCATTGATGTAAATCAGAAACAAAAACGGACCCAGAATCGAGCCTTGGGGAACACCAAGAGCAACAGTTGTCCCTGCTGATTGGGTTCCATTGATGACTACTCGTTGTGTTCTCTCCGAGAGATACGATGTCACAAGATCAAGAGCACCGTTTTTAATTCCATAATGTTTCAACTTTCTGATTAAGTTCTCGTGATCAACGCAATCAAATGCCTTTGATAAATCACAGAACACTCCAATAGCATCTTGAGCCTCTTCCCAGGCATCAAAAATATGTTTAATTAGTACCACACCGGCATCGGTGGTAGAGCGACCCTTAGTGAATCCGAACTGATTGGTATTGAGCAGTTTATTGCAACTAAAGTGGGACATAAGCTGATGGAGAATAAGCTTCTCAAAAACTTTGCTTAGTGCCGGTAGTATTGATATTGGCCTGAAGTTGGTAGGGTCAGTTTTCGTTCCTGATTTAAACAACGGGATAATTTTACTGTGTTTCATGAGGTCAGGAAATACTCCAGTATCAATACATTTATTGAAAATATTAGCTAAGAAAGGTGCAATTGATTCTACAATGGAATGTAAGACTTTGACTGAAAGGCCCCAAAGATCTTCAGTCTTCTTTAAGTTCAACAATTTAAACGCTTTTATAAGAATAAGTGGGGTCACGTGACTGAATCTAAAGATTTCTGTGCATTCCGTTACATTTGCTTTCAATAACGATTCAGCGACATCTGGTGATGAGTTTAAAGACTTCGTGGTCTCAACGGGTACGTTAGAAAAGAACCGCTCAAAATGATCCACAACTTGGTGGTCAGAACTAACTAAAGTATCATCAATTCGTAGGCTGTAGTGCGGATCTCTCATCTTGCGTTTCCCAGTTTCAGTGTTGATAACTTGCCATACAGTTTTAACCTTATCCTTGGAGTTCTGAATCTTTCTTGACAAGTAATCGGCTTTAGACAAGTAATATGCCAAGTAATGTGCCCCAGAACATGAACGAAAAATACTCTGGACAGGCTATGGTAATAATAATACCACGTGCGAGCGAGCTGGTAGTATACAAATCTCTATAAGTGTGACAGAAAGGGGAATATCATTCATTGTCATTGTCATAGTTCCACTTTTTTAGGGTTCCGTAGCCAAATGGCAAAAAACGGAACCCTTATAGATTCGTCATGTCTGTCTGTCTGTCTGTCTGTCTGTCCGTCAGTATGTCACAGGCATTTTACTCTAAAACCATAAGGTGTATTTGAATAAAAAATTGAGGATAGGGTGTATTTTGTTAACCGCTACATAGTTTTGTAATGAAATTACTAAAAAATATTTTTTTATGGGTGCACCCCACCCCATACATAAAACTGAAAGTCAAAAATTATTTTTTCATTGCAAGCCCACTTGTGGTACATCAATCGACACTCCTTTCAAAATAAATATAAGGGTTCTAAGCAATTTTTTGGATTAAGTGAATAGAGTCGGAGATAATCGCCCCGAAAGTGACTAAAATTGTGTCCCCCCCCCCTCTAATTTTTGAACCGTGTATTTTAAAATTATGAAAAAAATCTTGCTCATAGGGATTATAAAATTCTACCAGCGAAATTTGTTTTCAACACGATCGGTTCATAGGTTTTCGAGATATTTATAAAAAACTGCGTTGCTTAAAGAAAAGGACGTAAGTGCCATAAGTATTCAGTAACGATATGACCTTTTTCATGTCAGGCCCATCATACCCCTAGCAATACCCCTGGGTGTAGGGTGGGACTGAACCATACCACCGTAGTGCTGTGCACTATATTATGCTTTATAATATCTATCCCAAAAGTCCTAATTTTGGGAATTATTTAGCTGCATAAGAGCTTTTCCGTCCCTCACCGTGGCAACACGTACAGTACAGCCCGTCCATAGTATTCTAGGTTCATGGCCCCAGAATGACAGCTCTAGCTACATTTCAGTAGTTGATAATAGCGTTTACTTATAACCTGCATCAAGATATATGTTTCATAAAAAAAGAACTCAGAGTTTTAGACCTTAAGCACCATATTAGCAAACCAACATCAAAAGATTAAATACTTTTTAGTTTATTGTGACATATAATGTGACTTGACTGCTCACGTCAAAACTTTAGCGTTTAGCGTTTAGCGAATGAATGGTCGCGTTATAAATTTTATTTATTTCAACAGAAAGCACAAATACATCTGGTTTCTTTATTTTACAAGTGGGGAATAAACAGTTTCAAATATTTGTACAAATATTATATACAAAACAATTGTTGAGATTTCCGTAAGTACATATAGTACAGCTGACAGAGTCCATAAAAAGAAATCATTTTAGTTTCCTTGAAATAGATTCAGTTTGTTAAATAATTGTATTTTCGACCTGCCTTTACTTTAAATATTTTCTTTTTTGCGATGTAATGTAAGCGTACAGTCAAGTAGCGATCAGCTGTCGATTTTATTAAAACGGTCCTGGGTTTTGAACGTCACTCTCATGATCACCCGACATCTATAAAACGAGTATTACGAGATATAAGGTCAAAAATGAATGATGATGAAACTTGGCAACAATTAGCGCATTTCCAAATGATGTGTTGGGATTGTATCATGGAATTTTATTATAGTTAATGCTATTAATTACCTTTTGCAAGGTCATGTCTGTCTATCTGTTTGTCTGTCCGTCCGTATGTCACAGGCAGTTTACTCGAAAACTATAGGGTGTATTTGAATAAAATTTTGAGGATAGGTGTATTTTGTTAACCGCTACATAGTTATGTAATGAAATTATAAAAAAAGTTTTTTTTTAGGCGTGCACATACATAAAATTGAAACTCAAAAAAAAAAAATTGCATGCCCACGTGTGGCACATCAATCGATAGGCCTTCCAAAATAAATATAAGGTCTTAAAGCAAATTTTTTGATTAAGTGAATAGAGTCGGAGATAATCGCCCCGAAAGTCACTAAAATTGTGTCCCCTCCCCTCTAACTTTTGAACCGTGTATTTCAAAAATATGAAAAAAATGATGCAAATTGTTTTGAACAAGATCGGTTCAAACGTTTTCGAGATATTTCTAAAAAACCGCCTTACTTAAAGAAAAGGATGTAAGTGCCATATGATTTCAGTAAGGATACGACCTTTTTAATAGGCACGGAACCCTTGTTGTGCGTGGTCCGACACGCACTTGGCCGCTTTTTTTCGTTTGTCCGACACTTTAGTTCGCGACGTATACGGCTGGTCATTTCATGGTTTAGCTTTTGTAATTGTTTGACAAATCCATGATTCCCAATTATTGGTATACTCGCGATATCGTTATACCGACGTAACTATTCGGTTGATAATCTGTTCGTATTTTATCAAATCGGCTTTATAATATTTGACATAATATTATTGTTTATATGGAGGTCACATATGTTACTAATTCATATGTTTGTTCATGAAAATTGTTGTTACCTTATGCATTTTCAATATTTAAAACATTAGCAAAAAGTTTAAAATTAAAATAAGGTTATCCTCCCAAAGCTGTATTTATGGTAAATAATGTATATGTCGGCAGGCGATTTTAAAATCCGCCAGATCACGAAATTCCTAGCCATATCGCATACGTAAATGAAGGGTGTCTATTTCTGATCTGAAGGGCACAAGTGAACCCTAACCTAACCGACCTAAGACAGAGTTCACTTATGACAAGCCATATTTGTCCGCCCTGATTATTGGCTCCCAACAAACACGGCCGCCATCGCATACGCAGCGCCACCAGTGGCCAAGAAAGAAACTACTTTTCGGTGTGCCTGGTATAGAGCTAGGAATATCGACGAATGCGTTGTTCTAATCGATCTGCCGTATTGTTTGTCAGGCACATCGTGATAAGCCTGGCCAACTTTTAGGCATATCATGAAATGGCGGCGTTTCACGATATGCCTAGGAATTTTGTTTTCTGGCGGATTTTACGATCGGCCGCCGACATATACAAACAAGTGTATCACATCATCAGCCTATCATCAGGCCTCCTCTCATGTATGAGAGGGAAACAAGTGTATACTACTCTATTATTACTTATATGTGTGTTCTTTAAACAAATCGATATCAAATAATTACAACATTTATTTATCAAGTTATTTCTTCCGACCTGACACATACTTATACAGTACATATGTAAGCATTAGGTAGTAAAAAAGTGTTCGGTTCTGGCGCTTTCGGTGGCCGCTGCCGCGGCACGCTCGTTACGCTCGCTCGGCTCGCGCGCTGTAGGGTCGCAGTTCACCGAACATTCCTCCTCACTTCGCTCGTCGTCGTACCTACACCGACCTGCCTTAGAGTCTCAGTAAAACTACTTTTGAATTTCCCTCAAAATGAAAATTTGGCTAAACGTATGAAATGCGGAAAGTAATGAAGGATAAGTAAAAAATTGGCTGTGAAACAAAAGTTGTAACAAGCCAAAGCCCAAATGACTGTAGCGGTAAAAGTTTTTCGGACAACTGAAACATTTGGATAACATCAAATGGTAAATGAAAAAATTAATGAATTGTATATTCGGAGAACTCATAATAATACGAAAAGTTTTCGGAAACACGATATTCGGTCAATAAATTTTAGTGATTGCGATAGGTTACCCAAATATTCACTTTTTTGATGGGAAGGGTAAAACTCTTTTGTCTGAACATATTGAAACAAAATGTGACAAATATTCACCACCCAACCGTCTGCGTCTTACTCAAGTAACGTAATGTTCTTGAACACCATAAGATTGTAATTAAATTCTTTACAATATCAGGTGTTGCAAACGTTACGTTTTCTGGTCTGCAAAGTTCCTGTTTCCTGCGATGAAGTATACCTAATATTTTAAACTAATTTACAAACATGCCACCAACGAACGCGTTTGCAAAACACTGTTGAAGCAACTTCTTGACTTAAGTAAATTTCATATTCATCCAGCTTATTAAATAATGTAAAAAAATATATTTGCTAACACTTAACTCGGATGTTATTTTCGATAATTATGTACCGAATATATTTTAATATTTACTGCTAGCTTTTCAACGAAGCGTTTAGTTCAATCAAACGTGTCAAGCTCATTTTCCACCAGAGGGGCGAGGCGAGATTTGAAATTCGTATGGCAAGTTTTCGATTCTTTCCTCGCGCGCGCTCGGTGGATATGGTAAGTGCCATACAAGTTTCAATTCTCACCTCGCCTCGTCTCGCCTCGTCTCGCCCCTCCGGTGGAAAATCAGCTTTAGATCGCACCGATTTTACAGCTTATGCTACGTTTGGTTGCTTTAATTGGTTAGTAACTGTACATTTCCGTGAATTAGATGGTACGTTATGCCATTGATCCTAATTGTTGTCTATAACAGCAGTAAGCTAAGTTCGAAGCCTTCGGCCGACTTTTAAAGTTCTAAGACAAGCAAGACCGCAAGCAAGGACTAGTTCCCCCTTTGGGTTGGAAAGTCAGTCGGCAGCTGCTGCTTCCACATAAACTTATTGTGCCTTAACCAATACTTGGGGTTTTGTGACAGAGTACATACTCCTTTAAGGGCGTGCATTGGAAAATCCTTGGAGGATCCTTTGTCTGAATAAAACCAATCCATGATTGCTTAAAGCTTTCTCAATAAAAAAAACGAAGTTGGGTATTTTTTTCTTTTCGGCTTCAGCAGCCTACCCAAACAATACAGTAGTACGTAGTCGAAACTACGACACACTATAGACTTGTACAAATATACACGTGAGGGCAAGCTGTAAGATAAGATTTATGTGTCACAGGTGCTGACCTTAGTGGTCAAGTATTCGGCCTTTACGTTAGTAATAAGACATATGGACGTAACAATCTTGTGTACGCAAGGAGGGTGAATTGTATAACAAATCCAAGTTTGCGGTAAAATGAGACCGTGTAAAGTCAACTACAGTATGTTTCTTGTTTGGATATAGTACATTAACTACACAGAAAAAAACCCTACATTCGAGGTAAATAGGTATTTGTTACGTATTTTAGAAAAGGTATACTAGTCGAAATCGTATCTTAATATGGCAGTGGAGTCAGTCTTCTGCAGGTCGATCACGTAACGCATTGTATGTAGGTACCTACGTAAGGTAGATCTATTGTAAATTTTGAATCTACCGCGCGTTCAAAACATTACGTGGGTTACACGTGGAATGAAGACCTTTCGCTCGCTACGGCGATATTTGACATACCATTCATCCCGACAATCACGTCAAATATCGTATCGTTACGTATACATACATCTTGCTGACATCTTTAAAAACCTTTACAAATTAAATTTAATTTGTGTTGTATATCACTGTATTGTTTTTAAATAGTGTTAATCATAGATGCGCTCACAAAAGAGCTGAAAGAGAATGGGCTCCAAACTAAGGCCGAGCCTGTATCTTGGGACCCACTGAGTCGGTAAACAAATTGATTGAGTCGACCGCTATATTGTGTCCGTCCTATTATAGCAACAGTCAGGTTCAAAAAAAAAAAACGGTGAACAAATCACTTAAGCATGACACGTCACAAGCACGACATGAACGTAACAGAAGGAAAGTTAAGTTACTAAGTATAAAATGAACGAATTAATTAACTAATATTATATGTATAAAATAAAATGTGAGTTTTGAATTGTGTTCCATACGATCACACTTCTTAGAAAATCATCATCATCCTCCTAACGTTAGTCTCGGTTGCGCCCTAAATAAGCCCAGGGTCCGCTTTGACACCTAATCCCAAGATTTGGCATAGGCACTTTTTACCAACCCTGAGGAAGAAGAAAACTAGACCTTTTTGGGCTTAGATCGGTTTCCTCACGATGATTTCCTTCACAGAACAGCTAACGTTAAATATTCCGTTCATAAGTTCCGAAAAACTCATCGGTACGAGCCGAGGACCCGTGACCGCCGCTTGACAGCCACATACGAGTACCTGAAACACTTGGCTATCGTCGCTGCACTGGCTTTTTAGAAAAGGACATACTAAGCTTAAATACTTACATCTCTTTCGGCTCACGATTTATAGTTTCTACAGCTTTACATAGTGGCTGCTACTTCCATACGTGTAATAAATATTTCAATACCATTTAAGTTTTGTTTGAATTTTTATACAATACCTACATCATCTTTTTCCGCTTTGCCTTAAGGTTTGACTGGAAGAGAATGCCATATGGCGTTCAGTTTGCCTTTTGTACGATAAGTTTTCTTTTGTGCAATAAAGTTTATATAAATAAATAAATCATAATATTAAGAAGGCGCTATGTCAAAAAAAAAGCGGCCAAGTGCGTGTCGGACCACGCACAACAAGGGTTCCGTGCCTATTAAAAAGGTCGTATCCTTACTGAAATCATATGGCACTTACATCCTTTTCTTTAACTAAGGCGGTTTTTTAGAAATATCTCGAAAACGTTTGAACCGATCTTGTTCAAAACAATTTGCATCATTTTTTTCATATTTTTGAAATACACGGTTCAAAAGTTAGAGGGGAGGGGACACAATTTTAGTGACTTTCGGGGCGATTATCTCCGACTCTATTCACTTAATCAAAAAATTTGCTTTAAGACCTTATATTTATTTTGGAAGGCCTATCGATTGATGTGCCACACGTGGGCATGCAATTTTTTTTTTTTGAGTTTCAATTTTATGTATGTGCACGCCTAAAAAAAAACTTTTTTTGTAATTTCATTACATAACTATGTAGCGGTTAACAAAATACACCTATCCTCAAAATTTTATTCAAATACACCCTAGTTTTCGAGTAAACTGCCTGTGACATACGGACGGACAGACAAACAGATAGACAGACATGACCTTGCAAAAGGTAATTAATAGCATTAACTATAATAAAATTCCATGATACAATCCCAACACATCATTTGGAAATGCGCTAATTGTTGCCAAGTTTCATCATCATTCATTTTTGACCTTATATCTCGTAATACTCGTTTTATAGATGTCGGGTGATCATGAGAGTGACGTTCAAAACCCAGGACCGTTTTAATAAAATCGACAGCTGATCGCTACTTGACTGTACGCTTACATTACATCGCAAAAAAGAAAATATTTAAAGTAAAGGCAGGTCGAAAATACAATTATTTAACAAACTGAATCTATTTCAAGGAAACTAAAATGATTTCTTTTTATGGACTCTGTCAGCTGTACTATATGTACTTACGGAAATCTCAACAATTGTTTTGTATATAATATTTGTACAAATATTTGAAACTGTTTATTCCCCACTTGTAAAATAAAGAAACCAGATGTATTTGTGCTTTCTGTTGAAATAAATAAAATTTATAACGCGACCATTCATTCGCTAAACGCTAAACGCTAAAGTTTTGACGTGAGCAGTCAAGTCACATTATATGTCACAATAAACTAAAAAGTATTTAATCTTTTGATGTTGGTTTGCTAATATGGTGCTTAAGGTCTAAAACTCTGAGTTCTTTTTTTATGAAACATATATCTTGATGCAGGTTATAAGTAAACGCTATTATCAACTACTGAAATGTAGCTAGAGCTGTCATTCTGGGGCCATGAACCTAGAATACTATGGACGGGCTGTACTGTACGTGTTGCCACGGTGAGGGACGGAAAAGCTCTTATGCAGCTAAATAATTCCCAAAATTAGGACTTTTGGGATATATATTATAAAGCATAATATAGTGCACAGCACTACGGTGGTATGGTTCAGTCCCACCCTACTTCCAGGGGTATTGCTAGGGGTATGATGGGCCTGACATGAAAAAGGTCATATCGTTACTGAATACTTATGGCACTTACGTCCTTTTCTTTAAGCAACGCAGTTTTTTATAAATATCTCGAAAACCTATGAACCGATCGTGTTGAAAACAAATTTCGCTGGTAGAATTTTATAATCCCTATGAGCAAGATTTTTTTTCATAATTTTAAAATACACGGTTCAAAAATTAGAGGGGGGGGGACACAATTTTAGTCACTTTCGGGGCGATTATCTCCGACTCTATTCACTTAATCCAAAAAATTGCTTAGAACCCTTATATTTATTTTGAAAGGAGTGTCGATTGATGTACCACAAGTGGGCTTGCAATGAAAAAATAATTTTTGACTTTCAGTTTTATGTATGGGGTGGGGTGCACCCATAAAAAAATATTTTTTAGTAATTTCATTACAAAACTATGTAGCGGTTAACAAAATACACCCTATCCTCAATTTTTTATTCAAATACACCTTATGGTTTTAGAGTAAAATGCCTGTGACATACTGACGGACAGACAGACAGACAGACAGACAGACATGACGAATCTATAAGGGTTCCGTTTTTTGCCATTTGGCTACGGAACCCTAAAAAAGTGGAACTATGACAATGACAATGAATGATATTCCCCTTTCTGTCACACTTATAGAGATTTGTATACTACCAGCTCGCTCGCACGTGGTATTATTATTACCATAGCCTGTCCAGAGTATTTTTCGTTCATGTTCTGGGGCACATTACTTGGCATATTTGTTTGACATTGTGCATCTAGTTCCATATACTAAATCAAAGGTTACCTACTCGTACAGATAACGGTAGTCTAACTTTTTCAACTACACTGCGTGATACTGATAACGGTAATAGGACTTTTGGGATAGATATTATAAAGCATAATATAGTGCACAGCACTACGGTGGTATGGTTCAGTCCCACCCTACACCCAGGGGTATTGCTAGGGGTATGATGGGTCTGACATGAAAAAGGTCATATCGTTACTGAAAACTTATGGCACTTACGTCCTTTTCTTTAAGCAACGCAGTTTTTTATAAATATCTCGAAAACCTTTGAACCGATCTTGTTGAAAACAAATTTCGCTGGTAGAATTTTATAATCCCTATGAGCATGATTTTTTTCATATTTTTAAAATACACGGTTCAAAAATTAGAGGGGGGGGACACAATTTTAGTCACTTTCGGGGTGATTATCTCCGACTCTATTCACTTAATCCAAAAAATTGCTTATAAACCTTATATTTATTTTAAAAGGCCTGTCGATTGATGTACCACACGTGGGCTTGCAATGAAAAAATAATTTTTGACTTTCAGTTTTATGTATGGGGTGCACCCCTAAAAAAAAATCTTTTTTAGTAATTTCATTACAAAACTATGTAGCGGTTAACAAAACACACCCTATCCTCAATTTTTTATTCAAATACACCTTATGGTTTTAGAGTAAAATGCCTGTGACATACTGACGGACAGACAGACAGACAGACATGACGAATCTATAAGGGTTCCGTTTTTTGCCATTTGGCTACGGAACCCTAAAAAGTAATGCTGGGGTTCTTGCATTTGCTGCGCAAAATTTAGTTTTACTAAGAGAAGAAAAAACGGGAAGAATGACGGGCGTTTTAACTCTATGCGGTTTTTAATTAGACGCCCGCTTTGTTGGGACGCAGGGTTAAACAGAATGCCTTGCGAGTAGAGCAAAATGATTATCACACACACATACTTACCTACACACAGAAAGCAATTCCTTTTGGAGCCTGATCTGCCAGTTTAAAAAGATAGGGTACGGCGGGCCATCATCTCGCTTATATTTGCAGCTGCCCAACTTGGAAAGTACAAGTTCCTTAGAGAAGACCCCAGTTATTTACACGACTACTTGCTCGGTGATGTGTTTCTGATGGTGGTGAGAAAGGTTGTCGGCGCACCCAAAGATGCTCGTTGTTGATAGTTAGAGTAGAAAGTAAGAGACCTGCATTTGTTTCTAGCTGTCAACACAACGAATTCTCGAATCAATAAAAAGTCGGCAACGCACTTGTGCGTCCATAGCGTCCATAGGCTGCTGTGTCTATTTACTGTCAGGCAGCATGTAGTCTTAAAATTTTAGTTTAGTACTCGTCGATTAAAATCTGTGTATTAAGATTGCATAGCGAATACTGCAACGTCACTCTTTTAATCAGTGAATAGTCTATGTTACTTCCGAAACAACCGAAATAACTGTTTCGATACGCTCTAGACAACCGAAAAAAAATTGAAAATAGAACTTCGTATTTCAATAATATGTGTCGTTGTTAAGGAGACTCGATCCGATACAAAATTGCCAATCTATAGCGTTTCGGTACGTAGCAGCGTCGCGTCGTCTGTCAAAAATCTACTTACACTGACTGCTGTATCCAGGGCATGAAAAAAACAAAAAAAAACTACGCTTTGTGACTGGCCAATCACAGGACAGTACTGCAATATTACGGACGCCGGTGGTGGGATTATCTATGGATTATCTTGTGTAAAAGAAGTCGGATAGTAGAACTAGACAACATAGGACCTACTTACGATTTTCGTTTTCGTATTAATGACTTAAATTATTAATTTTAATGAACTCGTACAAAAAGTATTGTTCACAATACTGTCATGATCAAGCTTTTTAATCTCGTACCTTACTTAAACCTTTACCGAAAAAGCTCTCTATTATAACACGATTGTGAAAAATACTATTATGTTGTTGTATAAATAACATTAAAAATAAAACGTGAAATAGGATGGGTAAAAATTTGAAAGTGGAAATGAAAGTGACAAGGAGGCTAAGAGTATTCCGTACAAAGAGTAAGAAGGTAGCTAAGCGAGCAGTTGCCATTGCCAGGTCAGCAGCGCAGGGCCAATTATATGACGCTTTAGACAGTCCTAAAGATGAGAAACAACTGTATCGCTTAGCAAAACAAGGGAAATAAATGCAAGAGATTTACGTAAAATGTGTGAAAAATAATGCTGGAAAGGTGTTGGAACTCGTTCTAATATTAAAAAAAAAAGTTCTTGGTTCGGGACCGATAATAGGACTTATAGGTTTTGTTTTTAAAAGTAATCGGGTTTTTAAAGATTGATTTTATATCTGCTATTCTAACTTTAATTTGACTCTCCAACAACACAAAGCGATCCATTATGTTCGCACTAAAAATCTCGGCGTACTCAACGCTCATTCCAGCATATCAATAAACAGGCATCGCCTTAATTAACCCCGCTCAGATTAAGAAGGGTCCCGTATATTTTGCGGTAAGCGCGTCGTAAAGTCGTACTTTTACGAGTGAGGGAAAGATTTACTGTTGCCCACCATCTTTATTGGGATGCGGTAATGCGCGTTTTAGTACGGGACCCTAATGCGAGAAGAAAATAAAAACGTCTTAGCACCCAATACCTGTTAACTCTTTTTTAAGTAATGTCGGGGTTAAATTAAAGTGGTCAAGCCGTGTTGTTTTTAAAACAAATCTGCAATTGACGGATTGGTTTCGAAAACAATCGTGGCCGATTAGACGCCAAGCACTGAACCCAGTAATAATAATGATAAATCTTTATTAAAAAGTGCATTTGTTTCAATACAATTATAACCCTGGAGACTGCGTTAGTAAACATATCGACGCGATGGTGGAAAGTCAAAACCAATGAAGCGATATATTTTTTTAATTTTACAGGTGTTTTAAAGTTTTTTATTTTTCATAAAAAAACATATTTTTTTCTAGCTTACAGAGTTGGGTCGCCTTCCTACAATGCGCACCTGAGCTGCGCACCTTCAAACAACGCGCTCCTGAGCTGCGCGCTTTCAAATAACGCGCCCCTGAGTTGCGCGCCTTCAAACAACGCGCCCCTGAGCTGCGCACCTTCAAACAACACACCCCTGAGCTGCGCGCTATGAAACAACGTGTCCCTGAGCTGCACGCCTTGAAACAACGCGCCCCTGAGCTGCGCACCTTCAAACAACGGGCCCCTGAGCTATGCACCTTCAAACAGCGCGCCCCTGCGCTGCGCACCTTCACATTACAAGGGTTATCTAAGCGTCTTCCCCCAACTGCTTGTTCCTCATGGGATCCCTCCTGTTCTTTTTTTGTCTTTAACCATTCCCGTATCCTAGTGCCCTGGTAACCTACATATTTGTAAAAAATAATAAAATAAAAACCCCAACGACCAATATCTCTTCTTTTTAATTCAGTAGGTAACTTTTATCTGTTCCATGGGCTTTCAAACCTCTGGAAATACACTGGAGAACCTTTCCGCCCCTACGGTCATCGGTTCTTCATGCTATGTGCCCTGCCACTTAAGTTTAGCGATGCGGATGGCTATATCGGTTACCTTGGTTCTGCCGCGGATAAATATAGCCTGATTTCTGATGCGATCATGTAGAGAAAGTCCCAACATAGCCCTCTCCATTGCCATTGGGGTGACTTTGAGCCTTCTTATGAGGCCCAAAGTAAGCAGCGTTCGACAAATACATGGGACATATACATACTTATAGGTAAATATATAAAAAACATCCATGAGCCCGCGGGATAGAGACTGAATGCATTTGAAATGTGGATATGGAGAAGGACGGAAGGTTGAACAGAAAGACTACATGTAATAGGAGAAAAGAAATGTCTAAAAACTATTGAAAGAACCAGGGGACATATGTTAGGGCACCTGATACTATATTACAATTACATAAAAACTATAATTTAATGAAAGAAACATTGATACCGCGCATAATTAAATTTGTTCTAACATATTTTCTGAACCAATTATTCCACCAATTCAAAACGTCCGAGTATCGTGTTTGCATTCCATTAATATTATTACCTAATATTTGTTTCGAAATTTTAACAGTCCATTCCTTTTTTAGGGTTCCATAGTGAAGTCAACAAGAAATCCATTTTAGTTTTCACAAGTTATGTCTGTCGGTCCGCGGTTCTATCAAACTTACTACCAGAAAGTTGTTATTCGGCAAGAGTATACGTATATCAATCACGATGACAATATTTTTTTCACCTCACCGGCTCGAAAAGGCTTGCTTTATCGCTCAAAATCTGCGCCCAAAAGTCCATTTTATCCGCTAGCGTGGAAAGAGTTTTTGAATTTGGAACGTGACGGTGAATCGCGAGATCCAACTTTTTTCTATACAGAATGAGAGGTGCGTTCAGAAACTGATGATGTTATGCCAATAATAAATTGTTATTATTTTGATAAAATAAAATTAATCATTATTATTCTTTCTTAATTAAGTAGGTACATACGAAATATTAATATTTAGACTGACTTATAAGGATAAAATACGAATAATATATCTAAAAAGTCGTTTTATTGTTCTAAAAATTCCGCTTCTTCCAAATTTGGAACGCACCGTTTTAAAAGTTAATTTAAGAAAAAACTGATATACTTACATTTAATTTTGTTTTGTTCTAAAGCCACAGACAGTAAAACCAAAATAATGGTGGATATTTATAGATTTTAGTGCAGAATATATACCTACATTGAATGAGTTTTGATGCCTGCTAAGTTAGCGGAAAAAGTGAAATAAGCGTATTTGAGCCTTAGTTGAAACCGTGGGTACCCAACAATACTTTGACTTTTTTAGTGTAGGTAATTGTGAGGTTATTTAAAGATGCAAAAATATTTATCTTACATTGAATAATTATAAAATGCTAGATCTTGATGAGATGTAAACAAACCTTTATTGAAAATGAGTATAAGGTCCAAATTTCTGCCATTACATTTACTTACCTACAATTTTGCCGGTGGTGAGGTGAAAAGTTGTGTGTTTCGCTCGGCAGCAACATTGTTTGGCGTCTCGTGCCTTGAAAGCCTCGCTATGCTCAGGATTGTACTTTTGAACCATTCGCTTCGCTCATGGTTCAATTATACAATCCTTCGCTAGCTCGGCTTTCAATACAAGCACTTGCGCCAAACAACAACTTTGCAGCCTTGCATAACAAATAACTATTAACTTCGTCTATACGTTTTGGTCGTAATGTTTTTCGTTGATCTTATGGTGTGATGTGTCGTTGAATAGCTCGTTTAAATATTTTTTAAAGAAACCTTTAAACAGCAAGTTTTCGTTTGAGTCCGGCGTCAAATCTTCCCCTAATACCTATATTGTACTGCTAAAATCAACCCGCACGCAGGATAATAAAACGAGCCGTCAACAAGAATATGCAACTAGTCGTCATTGCTTATCGATGAAGTACTCTTGGTAGACGGGATTACTGTGCATGTAATACTGATTACTATTTTTATTAATATTTTCCAAGTCATTCGACTTATGTTTTAAATAGAACTTATTGTGGCTGTAGAAAACGCGACCCAGTCTTTAGAAAAAAAAGGAAAATCTGAATGCCTGCTCACAAAATTTCACGAGAATCGGTTGAGAAATGTGACCAGTAGAGAATATCTGGTCATAAGAAAGAATTTTGGCCCAAGCTGAAACGGGGAACCTTCTCTCATTACTAGAGAGATATTAATGACTCAACGTGCACTTTGATTTTATTGGGTACTAGCTGTACCTGCGACTTCGTTTGCATGTTAGGAGTTAACGCATTTCTTCTCTTGGAAATAGGACGCATGCAGTTCTAATTTTAACCTATCATGTAAAACTTTCAATAAACCTCTATATTTTAGTTAAAATGACGTTAAAGCCTGTCAGTCTGATATTTAAATTATTAAGAAAGGGACAAAACACGTGTTATTTATCAGAGGTATTTTAAGTTTTATGAATAATGGGGTAAAAGTTTAGTAGATGTCTGTGGCAATCATGGTGGCAATAGATCTAACAGGTAGGACACGCGCTGCAGTATTAAATGTTTATTGATCTTCTTTTCTACATATTTTTAACACTGTGTTATGTTATATTATAAAAACGTGATGGATGACTGAAATGATCTTGAGCTCTTTAGTCACTCCGACTCTCAGGTAAAGATGTGTTTAGGAATTAATAATAGATAATCCTTTCGAGTACCCATTGACCGGTAAGTGTTTACGTGGAACAAAAGATCTCTTTTTAATTTGACAACAGACGGCCAATTTATATTTTCCAAACTATACCCAACCACTAGGTAAGTTCTACAACTATAACGCGAGTCCGAGTCCCTTTCTAATAAAGGAAATTATTAAAAATGTTAAAGCAATATGTTTATTTTTTTCATGTTTCAGATTGCACTATCACATTCTGGAAAATCTGGTGTATGTTCCCGCCCTTGCCAACATAATAATGTGTGTTGCAGGCTTTATGTTAAAAGTATTTTCCTGTATGTTGGCCAATTTCTGTATCTTTAGTCTCTATTGTGGTCTCTATATTGGCTGAATGTCAACATGAAGCCGCCTTAAGGCACAGCCACACTGGCGCGGCCTGCGGTGACGGACAATATTAAATTTGACAGCGGCGGACAAGTTTACTATTGTCCGCCGCGGCCAGGCCGCGCCAGTGTGATGCAGGCCTAATACTGACGCGCTTCGTAATGAATGTTTATAAAAGGCCCGTTCTATACTGATTTCATACATACTGTTCATTGCTGATAAATATAAATACTGAAAAACCAGCGCGGCTATCACAAAACGGCGCGCGAGCTGTCTCGATTTTTCTCCAACTATCCGTCTCTCTCATATCAGATAACTTAGAAAGAGACATATAGTGCGAGAAAAATCGAGAGAGCTCGCGCGCCGTCTTGTGATAGCCGTGCAGTATCGTGACAATAGGCATGATGACACATTTTGTAAAACTGTTCTATAATGTTTTGAAACATTTATTATGTGCATACAACGAATAAGATTTTTCAAGAGAATACGAGTATAACAGTTAAGTAGGAAAAAAATGCATTTTAGTTTTTAAATTTCAATTTGGCGCTAAAACGCTTGTCAGTGTCATGGTGTCCCGAGTGACGTCACGTTTGTATAAACAGAACGCAGACCTTTGACCTTTGCTACCTAGATCGCTCAATTGGTAATTGAATGAACATAAATTAAAAAGTTTACAAGACTTGCGCGGCCGTGCGAGCGAGAAAGCGGGACAATGACGTATGAAGATCTGACAGATAACATGGTTCTATCCCTGTCTTACTATTCGTTCAGTACGTAAGTTTTCTCTGTAATCTGTGGTAATGGCCGTTATGGGTATTTGTTTATACCAACGTGACGTCATGCGCTCTGATTGGTGTTTAACATATCATGGCGGGCGTCCGTATTTTTCAGTTTTATTTTATCAAAATACATAATAATCTCTAACCTAATAAAAATATATGAGCATTTTTCGAATTCTATTATTAAAATTTCACTAAGAAAATACCATTGTAGTGATTTTCAATTACTGTCATCATGCCTATTAAATACTCAGCGTGCGATTCAATCTTACAGAAACTCAAATAAGCTTTGGCTGAACGCAAGAACAGCGCTATCGCCATGCCATTAAAAAAAAGGAAGAGAGTCAGACTTTTGCTGTTTGACGTTATTTTGTTGAAATTTGTTGATACATTTATTGAAATTACGCCTCAATACGAATTTATCGCATATAAGTTTCCATAATTTTTTACCAAAGTTGTAGCCTTAATATAATCATTACAGTGGTAGCTTATAATATAAGCTAATAAATATTTTTTCATTTTCATTTTCATTTTTCATTTCATATCAGAATCGATTATTTTTTTACGCTTTAGAATTTAATATGCGTTTTGTGAAGGTCTATCATCAACACCGTATCGAAATTATTAATATTCGATAGTTATGGCAAGCCCGCCATTTTGACGTCACTGACAGTTGACAGATATGGCAGCTACAATTTCAAGCAGAAGAAATTAATAATTTAATGAGGTCATATGTTTCCGAAAATTAATTTATCGTCGCAGTCGGATAAAAACTATCCTAAACGGAAGCTAGAGTAATAATGTGCTTATGAAAAAAGTAACATATTTTACGTCACACCTGGCCATAATGCGAGTTTTACTGCACGCTGCGCGTACGGGAAAACTCGCGTTGTGGCCAGTTGAAGACGTAAAATTTTGTACTCAACACGGGCGGTAATTCGTAAAGCCCCAGAGCGCATATTTATGCCCCTCACCTTCGGTTCGGGCCACAAACACCTGCGATCTGGGGCATTCACGAATTCACCGCCCTAGTTACGTAATTTACTATTTCCGTTCATGGGAATCTGAAATCATCGGGGGGGACAGTTTGATACTGGCTGAGACAATGTTTAGTTTGATACTGGCTGATTCTTTTTTTAATTTAGAGATTTATTATAAGTGAGAGATAAGAAAAAAATCACGAAAAAATTATGTATGTATATAATATGATGAAATTAAAAGGAAAACTGCCACAGTTAAGAAGACAATACCAGTGAACGAGTAATAGTCGATCAACTTATCATCTTAGACCGTTTTTAGACCGTGAACTCATTCTGACCGATTGAGGTTTCAGAATCTTAAATTAAGACTGTGTACATAGGTCGTAAAACAACCTTTTAAGTACGCATTCTGTGACGGACGCACGGGCAACTACGGAACCCTTCACTGCCCATGGCCCGAAACACAATTGACATTATTATTCCATTTCATAAATTTTGGACAAAAGATAAATTTATATTGCATAACCAACTTTTCGTTTCAATGAGCGCAATTACTCACATTTCAGCTGAAGGAAATGTAATAAAACAATCAATTAACCATAATCCAACCCGCCATCCGAAATGGAATAAGTAAATAATTCATATATTTACGGTGTTACACAATTAAGTACCTGTATTATGATGCACTTAGCTACGAATATTTAGACAATATGGATAATATATTATGGCTGTTCTCGTGTTGTAAAAGGTGTTTAGTCATTTGCTCAGTGTTGTAAACGTCGCAGCTACCAGATTCTTACCCCGACCAGAGAAAACTGGGAGTCTGGATGCATGTAGGTGTTCCTTAGCCACCGTAAAATATCGGCAGTTAAGACCAGCCCAGACCAGCAGAGCCCTGATTGACCTTGTGTCGTTGCATAGGTTAGCTTAATTGAAGACGTGAGTTGGTGAACGTGTTGTCACATTTTTCGTGTTTTTTAACTTATTGTAAATGCGCATTTAAAGCCGTAATTAATAGCCTCACACTTTAAAATTTTGTTTTTAAGCCACAAAAGCCTTAAAACCCAATGAAAGATCGTGTCATGTATACAAGCAAAACATATCTTCTCCATGAATTAACGTGATATGTTACCGATAAGCATAGCTTCAATGGAAGATCATGTTATGTAAAGTACGCACAAACACCTTCATCCACAATAGATATCGCAGAAATATTTATTATCTTACTTTTACAACATGGAAGAAGATGGGACCTTCATCCACTCTGTATCTGTAAAGTTATTGAAAAGAGGTGAGTTAGGTGGGTCATTCACAGATTTAGGTTCGCGTCTTTCCTGTTGACATTATGAAAGTTAAGGGCTACGAAGCCTAATTTTTATTTGGAATCTTAATCCGTATATATACGGCGTCTCCTCTTCAATATTACTACTCGTATGCGATAAAACATTATTTATATGCACGTGAGCTCTTAATTATGGAGCACAGGAGACACGAATTTGCTTGGTGAACTTCTATGACCGTATTCCTTAGAGATAAGCCATTAATTAATTAACATTGAAATTAATAACTTTGACATTTAGATTTCTAAAGAAAAGGCAATACAGATTATAGCCAACAAAGATTTCCTAAGTTTTATATATATAAGGATAATATTTCTAATAATAACACGATTCAACTCTCGTATTAAAATGTCCTGAAGAGTTCGAAACATGTCGCCTGTAGTGATATACGTGAGTTGAATCGTGTAATTATTAGTATTATTTTAACGTGACTCACGAAAGTTCAAATTCGAAGGATAATATTGATATTGTATCCAGCAAAAACTACAATAAAAATACAATAAATTCGTACTTTAACTCATCTGCCATATTATTGTAGCGAGCTTGCCCGCATTTAATCCTATAATTAAATGGCCGGCACTGTGGTCACCCTTGTCACTTGTGGAGTGACCACATGATGCGGGTCCGTTTCCGACCAGGCCCATTTAATTTCGCATACCCTAAGTTCTTTAAGCGATAGGGTTGTTTTACTAGAATAGATGCAATCTATACTATAGTTAAGTTAGCATATTAGCTACCAATAACAACTAGCTAGTTGTTTTTTACTCCCAATTGTAACGAAAATATTTTGAAGATATGTATAAACGTGACAATTGATTGAACTTGAAACTCTGCAAAGAACGCAGGTAAACTCGTAGGATAAAATACAGCGTATAATAAATAAAAGGTAAGAGATTTTTTTAAATCGGATAAGTGTTTCCGGAAATTACCCATAACATACTGTACAAAGCGACAATCTCATTGACTTTTCCGTATTAACCGCGTAGATTTAGAAGACAACTATTGCGGGAGTAGTTAAGGAGTGTAAAGTTTACCTTGTTTCCCAAATTTCGATACTTATGTCATACATTATAATTCAAAAAAGAGCGGAATAAAACTTCTTTAGAGAAAAGTTAATGCTGATTTTGACGTGTTCTGTACGTAATTAACAATCATTCAAAATAAGTGTTATAATATCCTATCCTATTCTTTCCTATCCTATCCTACCCTATCCTGTCCTGCCCTGCCCTGCCCTGCCCTGCCCTGTCCAGTCCAGTCCTGCCCTGCCCTGTCCTGTCCTGTCCTGTCCTGTCCTGCCCTGCCCTGCCCAACCCTGCCCTGTCCTGTCCTGTCCTGTCCTGTCCTGTCCTGTCCTGTCCTGTCCTGTCCTGTCCTGTCCTGTCCTGTCCTGTCTTATTATCCTGTCCTGTCCTGTCCTATCATATCCTATCCCATGCTGTCCTCAATTAATTAATGACTTATCTCTAAGGAATACGGTCTTAGAATTAGAAACACACACAGTTCACCAAGCAAATTCGTCTCTCCTGTGGTCCATAATTAAGAGCTCACGTGCATATAAATAATGTTTTATCGCAAAGTAATGTTGAAGAGGAGCGCCGTTTATACGGATTAAGAGTCCAAACAAAAATTAGGTTTCATAGCCCTTAACTTTCATAATGTCCACAGGAAAGACGCGAACCTAAATCTGTGTATGACCCACCTAACTCACCTCTTTTCAATAACTTTCCAGATACAGAGTGGATGATATTTTACTTTTACAACATGGAAGAAGATGGGTCGGGAACCATCTTCTGTATAAGAAGGGTCTTAAAGACGCCACGAGTTTATTTACTTCAGTTGGTTCATATTCACAAGCAGGTTCATCAGGTGATTCATTATTGGCAACGGTGGGCATGAGTGGATTGGTGTGATTCATTCTGCTTTGTGTAGCAGTGGAAGTTGAAGGAATGTGTATCTCAATAGATTTATTCGAAGGTCTATTACAAATTGTGGGGATATTTTACATTCCGCTGAGATAATTCCTTTTTATCTATGGTGGACATCAGAAGGTTCGATACATTCTTCCTGCTTTCTATGGAATTATCAACATAGCCTTCTGCTACAGTGGTCGACTTCCAACTCCCATGCATTTTCAAAGCAGTTATATCGCCTCCGGAATCCACCAACAATGTGGCAGAAGTTCTTCGGAAGCAATGTCCGGTATAGTATCCTGGATTTGGTACCTAATTTTAGATAATTGGCCACATCTTTTCCCATTTGATCAAAAGATTGAAGTTGTACATTTCCTGTAAAAATATCTTATGAAAAAATTAGGATTATTGCATGGATTCAAATATTTCTTACAAATATGATAATATTTTTCTGTCACTGTAAATGTACGACCAATCCCTTTTTTTGTATTCATAACATATGTAGACAATCAGCACATCTTGAGAGTCTTGCACGTTTGTCAACTTTATCGTGTGTTAAATATTAAGCTTATTGAGGGTTACATTTTAAGCGTGTTTAAAAAAAGCGCGAATAAAGGCCTCTACCCACCGGACGCGTGTGCCGCGCGTGTGCTGCGCGTGTCGGGCGCGTTTGAAGCGGTATATTCACACCGGAAGCGGGCGGCGTGTAGCAACGCGTGTGCCGCGCGTGTGCTGCGCTGCAGCTGCGCGGGTGCTGTGCGTGTGTCGCGCGGGTGCTGCGCTGCCGCTGCGTGGGTGCTGCGCGTGTGCCGCGCGGGTGCTGCGCGTGTGCTGCGCGTGTGCTGCGCGTGTGCCGCGCGGCTGCTGCGCTGCAGCTGCGCCGCTACCGTGCGGGCCCGCGCGTCATATCTCTCTCACTACCAACACATTTAATACGTATCTTACTATCTCTATCATAATCAGCAGCGCGGGCCCGCGCGGGTGCTGCGCGTGTGCCGCGCGGGTGCTACACTGCAGCTGCGCGGGTGCTGCGCATGTTCCTCGTGATTGCTGCGCTGCAGCTGCGCGGGTGCTGCGCGTGTGCTGCGCGGCTGCTGCGCGTGTGCCGTGCGGGTGCTGCGCGAGTGCCACGCGTGAGCTGCGCGTGTGCTGCGCGTGTGCCACGCGTGAGCTGCGCGTGTGCTGCGCGTGTGCCGCGCGGCTGCTGCGCTGCAGCTGCGCCGCTACCACGCGGCCGCGCTGCCGAGTTGTAACTTTAGCGCCGCGGGCCCGCCTTCAAAACGCGTTCGATGTGTGTTTGAAGTGTAGTTTCAATGCTTTACAACTTGCGCGTGTACCGCGCAGCACACGCGCCGCGCACGACACGCGTCCGGTGGGTGGAGGCCTTAAGGGAATCCACGCCGTGTCTCCATCCATCACAATATGATGCATCGTGGACCCATGTCTCGGGACCGATACATTACGATCTTAAGCTACCTAGCTCAAGCTGAATCAATTGATTGGAAATTGATTCAGCTAGAAGAATTAGATTATTTGCAATAACCCCTAAGCCCTCTTCGAAGCGATCGGTATCATTTTAAATCCTCTTTGATTTAAACAACTAATCAGAGAACCTGGATGAATATCATTGATGTATATTTTCACATGTCTCATATTGTACAACAAGTGCATTAAATGGGCCTTTTTACCCGTGCCCGACAATGCGATAAAGTTAGCCAGTGAAGCGTCTTTGAACATTATTTATTAAGTGTTTAATATCATTTTATAAATTACAATTGCAAGATACAGGCATTGTCGTACATGGAATGTCGTCAAATCTTCAAAATACGTTAAAACTTTTCCCCCATTAGATCCAGGATGGCTGCTCACTTTGTTCAAAAGGAAGCATAAATAATTAAAGTAGAAAATGCGTCTGTGACGTTTTACAGCTCAGTCCGCCACACGTGTTCGAGTGAAGTTGAGAGGGTAAACAATGTAGATATTTTACGCGCTACTGCCGGAACTCGGTTCGATGGTTTTAACTGAACTCACGAGCGATGAAAAGGAATACGTTAAGGGGATGCATTGATTTGAGTTGGACACGCCCTCTAGACAGACACACTTATGCCTTCCGCGCAAGAGAAAAAAATATATCTAAGCGCCTGTCAAGAGCAAGAAGTTAGGCTTGTCGTAAAAAAGCATAAGAAAATATCAGCATTCATTATTATTTTCAAGCCATTTTGCTCGAAAATATGGCCATCGATCTAAATTGAGTCTTCAATCCAGAGATGAAGTGTACGTTGATTGAACCATTGATTGAATTTATCGAAGTGAACAATGTTATAGTTTAACTTTTGGAACAACAATCTGATCAGATGCGCCCCTGCACCGAATTTTTCGCGTGACGGTCACTCCACGCCGTCATATTTTTGTCTTCATAACTATGTGTTCAGAGTCGCACAATAATGCTATTATTCATTATTCTCGCAGTGGTCGAGAAAAGAATATGCAATATCTTGGATTGACAAACTATAACGTTCGTCTATTTTAACATTCCAGCCTGCACAATAGACATATGATGACTGTATGATAGATTGTTGGATTAGCTCGTGTCCACTGTAAAAAGCAAACAAGTACGAGTACAATTAGTAACGCCTTTTCAGAAGTTCGGCATTAAATATAGCGATTGGAAATCAAGTTTATGAACGTGGCGGGCGATAAGGCGCAAAGTAAACAAATGGCGAGTTGGAATTTATTTAGTATATATTCTCATGTAAGAATGGGAAAATATGTTAGCAGAACTCAAATGCGAACGTTTATTTTGAATATTTAGGTTTCCGGACCTCAACAGGAAAAGGATTCTTTTATTCTCAGGAACGTGTGAGTGCGGGGTCTGGGGGTGGCTTAACAAGTTAAAATTAATATCAAACACTCAAGTATACAAAACCAAAAGAGTACGCCGTTCATTTTGGTATTAGCAAAGAAATCAATTTTAATGGCAAAGTTAGGGGTGCAAGGGGTGGGTATGTATGCACTCAGGTGTGCAGTGCTGAGTTGTAAGGCACACTCAACTAAGTCCTTCTTACACATCTGCATCGCCACTGACTCTGCCGCCGCAGGTCAGTGGTGAGTCTGCTTCTTAATGGAGTGGACCGTGCACCCTGGTAATGCTGGCGATCATAAGGGCGCTACACTCTCACTATCCCGTGTTCTCAAACTTTCCCTCCCTCTCCCGCCACACCTCAAACAAGTTCCTCACACCTCCCCAAACCCCCTCCAAACTCCCCTCCTCGGAAATTTATTTCCACGGCACTGCCGAGGGTGTAGGTGACCTCGGTGGACTACTCTCACCTACCTGCGCTAGTCCTGCGCAGTTGAACGCCGTAAGTCAGGATGGCGTAAGCCTGGGTTGAGCCGACTAGGAGTCGGGGATTAGTTACTCCTGGGACGCAACACGCCCTCTTCGGACCTGATTTCAGGCAAAACGGTAGCCCTGTGACTAGCCACCACAGGGAAATGGACACGCTCACGTACGGTCGAGGTGGTAGGGTCCACAGGCGAGATATGGGGAGGGTGTTCTCTGGGAACACTGGGGCTCGGCCATGCTGATGGAGCGAGGGCTGGTGGACCAACTGGGGCAGATAGGATCGTCTGTTCCAGCCACCCGTCTGCAGCACCTGATGTCGCGCATGAGCAACAACTCACAATATCTATACCTCTTGGGTATTCCTGGTGTCCTAAGGGACATCCCCAAAAGCTCGAGAGGTGAAATTAGACTACACCAAACAACGGTCAAGATCCCAAAACCCCAACGAAGCGGTAGACGGCGCAGCATCCGCTGTACCTGACACCGCAAACTACAACAAAAACGCACAAAGCGAAGGCGCTGGTAAACCAAATCCACATCACGGGCCTTCAGGGAAGGGACAGCAACCCAGGAAGGCACCATACAACCTGGCGACGGCGCTGTGCGCACAGTACCGAAGCACAAGAAAGCCAAGGGTGCATAGGGCAGGAAGGCCGCCGGGAAACCGGTGACCAAGCAGCCCACCAAATACACGGAGCACGGGCCCGGTACAGGCTATAGACCGTACCCCGCCACCGATACAGGGCGCCACCGAGAAGGTAGCTAAGTAGCTACGGAAGCGGAGAAATCCAGCAATCCGGAGCTTACCGCCGCAATGTAACCCGATTGTGACCCAGCCATACTACGGCTGAATGCAGGGTGGTCCCTGCCTGTGCAATATGCGAAGGCGAAACGTGCCAAGCGGGCGGAATCCCAACCGACCCAACCCCCAAGTACGGCAGGATACCACAAAAATAACAAAAAGCGCGCGCAAGGCGCGTGAACAACGGCTTGGCGACCATGGCAATACAGCCCCGGCATCCCTGCCTAGTCAGGGTGCCCACCATAAAAGATCAGCGCAGGCAGCCGCTGGACCCCCAGTAGCAGGCCGTACTGTCCCCAAGGGGAGCAGGGGACAAGACAAGACGAGGGCAACCAAAGGGGGGAGTAACCAGGGGGCTCGAACTTTTTCCAAAAGGGCTAGGCTCGGCGAGACTCTCTCTCCGAGAGGCGAGTCAAAAAGGCAGAAGACCGAGCCTCATGACGAAAGGCCCCGGATTACGTACGCGGAGGCCGTGAAGGCGGATCTGCTAGAGGCCATCACCCCTGCCACAGCAGAACACCTGAGCCCGCAGCAATCCGAGAAATACAGCACCAGATGCAAGGTATCCTTATAAAAGAGGCAATGCAGCCTGGTGGCAGTCAGTCCGAGGGTCCACAGTTTCGGGGAAAGCCGGTGTTAACAAACGGTTCCCTGAGGCTGTGGTGCGAGGACAAGACCACTCTCGAGTGGCTGAAGCGCAGCGTGGCTGCTATCACCCTTTCCGACGGACAGAAGCTCGTGAAGAAGCGCCCGGACGAAGCCCTCATAGAGGCAACAACCGACATCATTCCCAGACAGTTCGTCTTCGACAAGAAGTACAAAATCGAACTATACGAAACCCCCCAGGAAGGACTTGGCTAGAGAAGGCTCAAAATAAAAAGCCGTAGGACCGGAACCTACGATCCCTCTACACCCTGCATGGCTGCGGCGCACACTACGACTAAACACCAAGGTAGAACACCAAAAATTCTGGAATACCCTAGGTACCTGCAGGCAAGCCAGGGAGGTCCTCCTGACAATCAATCCCGGATTTTCAAGGAAGCTAAAGCAGGTTAAGAGGCCGGCACTCCGTCTCCTGACAGGAGCCATAACTGGTCATGCACTATTAAACAAACAGCTTTTTACTCTAGGTATAACAGACAGTCCTCTCTGCAGAGCCTGCATGGAAGAGGAAGAGACAGCCGCCCACGTCATCCTGACGTGCCCTGGGGTGGCAGAATACCGGGCAAAGCAACTCGGAACACCAGGGTCACTACCGGAGGCCGTCGGCAACATGAAGGGTTTGCTAGGCTTCCTGGTGGAACTGGGTTGGCACGAATATACGAAACAGTAGTGCCAATAACCCATACGCAAAATAGGCGCTATTACGACGTCGAGTTGCGGAAACTCAGCCCGCGTACACCTATATATGGCAAAGGTTAGTTTGACCCTCACTTATGTACCCGTGCTCTCTTACTATTTTAATTTCCACGTACCTACCTAAAACTAATCAAATACGTGTTTTACCTTAAAGCAGCTACTTAAGTAGCAGTGTTTCAATAACTAAAAAGTGAGTGATGTAATGATTGATGTTCGCATAGTATGTCACATATCGTTTAGTATGTCACAAGGTGCCTCGAGAGGGTTATATTTTCACAAAACGTGTTCCCGAGGCGCTGAGGCCCTAAGGCGTAAAAACGACATGTAAAATAAGCTGAATTTCGCTCTCTTATTTCATTACATCACATATTTTGTCGAGAGCAGTAATGTCCCATTATTAACATATCTATTCAAAATGTTAACTAATAAAAATATTAAAACAAACATAATTAATAAAAACACGCCTCTACATTCTGTCGGATTTTGTAGGCACAACAAAATCGACATAATGTTTAAGCACGCACTCAGCGAAATCAATTAATCAAATTGAAATATCCATAAACTAAACGGCTGTACATAAAATCAAGACGTTTCAAACCAATCAACCGTAGAAATGGAGCATTGTCTGTTCAGGCAATTAAAAATTTACTGCTCCAACTGTACGCTATGTTTCCTTTTTTATGATTATCCATTTCATCATCATCATTTTTGTTTTATTGCGATCTTTATTACTTATTGCTTATTTCCTATACTACTTTTTACTTGAGTCTTATGTCTTCGGTTTGAATTGCAAAATATAGAACTTTTACTCATTCGATTTGCGCAAACAGATAACTTTATTTCTCCATAAGAAACACGATAAGTATATAGCATATTTAATGAGAAATATTTGTTTTACAAAGCATAATTGTACTATTGATTATGTACATAGTAATGAAAACTGTTAGTTAAATGTAGAGATTAAGACTAATTTAGCGATTTTGAGATAAAATATATTATGTGAGTAAATACCAACATTTTGTCTCTTTTCTCTTAGTGTGTAAAATGAAAAATATCTAATAATGAAATTGGAAATAAGATAAAGTAAAATGTATAAATATTCTTCTATCACGTGATCTGAGGTTAATCCAACTTATACTTACTTGCTGGTTAATAATTCAGAATTATCCAAAAAACTCCTACGCGTGCAAATAGGTCTACATAATGTACACGCAACTTTATCAACTACGAAAAGGCATAAAGAAGGTTGCAGTGTGCTGTGGGCGATGGGCTAGCAACCTATCACTGCGATATCACATTTTGTCGATCTTTTATACCCACATTTATGCTAACAGGCACTGGACACAAGTTTAATGTGCTTTGCCTACCCCTTTTAGGGATAAAGGCGTGTATGTATGTATGTATGTAAAATAATGAAGATACTTAAAAAAGAAATATATTAATAACGAATTATGTATAACATACTTTTATTCATTTTAAGTTCCACTTTATGCAATTGTAGGTTTAAATATGGCAAACATGTGATACTGCAGTGATAGGTTACTTACTAGGCCTTCGCCCAAAACAAACTTAAACTACAATACTTTACACAACAATATTATTGCTCCGACATCTGTAAAAACGTAGCCTTCAAATCTCACCTTTCCTTTTACTTCACATCACTCAGCAAATGGCTCGTCAAAAGTCCCCCGCGGCGTAAAGTAGTGCAAACATATTCACACCGTGAAATCTTGTAACCGGGAACATGGAATCGAATCTATAAGAAAAAATGTAAAATCCACCCCGCCATATGCCGCGTAAAGGTCGGGATCCGTTCCATCGAAACTCGCTTAGTGGAAAATAGCTCAAAAAATGTGGAATCACGCCACGTTCGGGTTTTACGTACCACCCACAAAGTGTTACTTATGCAATTGTAAGAAATTTACCTAAGTCTTTTATATACTTGGGATATTTTGCGGATGTTATTTTCTAAGGCCACTTCAGCATTTGAAAGTGTGGAGTCAATGTGGTCATCAGTGAGCTGACAGCTGTTAGTGTCAAGTTTATCCAGATTTTTTATTGTATGCCCACATTTCAATGAGTGATTTCTGATTGCGGCAATCTCTTTCCATTTTATTGCGATTGCGGGCTAGATCTTGGGACCCGGTAGTATCGTGGATTTCGCGGCCTTTGGTTATAGTGACCCACTCGTCTCGGATTCCAGCGAGATTTCCCGGAGTGTTCACGGATCTTTTATTTTATACAAAACTCCACCACACGTTAAATTTAGTTCCTGCTCATTGAACCAAAACTGCCTGCTAATAAACTGAAAATGGCAATATATTGCAATTTTTACTGTGCATTAAAATGTTTCATTCCACTCCAACATCGGTCAACCGTACGTACACCAGTCAATGATGCTCGCATTGCGTAGTTGAATTGAATACATGCGAAAGTATTCACCATGCCTTTTGATTTAGGTACCAATGTATTTCGCTTAGTGTCAAATAGAGTATATCTTGCTTAGTGTCTTTTGAAAAAATAAAGAAACCTGTTTCGTTTAATTTTTAAATGTCGGCAATTTGTTTGGGACCTGCCATTAGGTAGTTTAAATTGGTTGGTCATCATTTAACCCTTTTCGCGATTATTAATGAATTTTGAATACATACCTAACATGTGATTTAAATACCTCGCTTACCATTTCACCGGTGCGGTTAGGGGCCTTAAAACCACTCAAGGAACAAGAATATTAAAATGCTTTTTTTCTCGTGAAATTCACAAATTTGTGATTGATACTTATATAATGCTGTTTCTAAAGGACTGTTTTGTCTTGTTGTGGCTTCGCCCGAAGTTCTGATGTCAGAATATGGAATAATGTCAAAAAATAATTAGGAGGCTTTTAGACCTCTTACAGCACTGAATTTCAGGTACATTTGTATTTACCTCTAGTGATGTTCCTAATAAAAATGCATCTTATCGATAAATCAATAACCTATATTTATATGCTGTAAGTGAATACACATATAACTGTTATAGAAACATATACGACACCAGTGGTTTGTTACAATCAATTAAGATTTAATTTTCTTAACTTTTGTAGTGGCTTCATTCTGATTCTGTGCTAATAATTCATCACATTCGATACTCATCATATTGTTAATATCACTCACTGACCAACATCACTTCTTGGGAACTTAAACACTGAGCACAATTGACGCTTACTACTTAGAATATACGTATTTTGACTCACGAGCAAATGCAATAATACATTACGTATATTGCTTATAGACGCGTGCACATCACTGGGTCATAGTTCGAGTATCACAGACACAGACAGGTGCGGGAAGGGGGCGGATAAGCCCGTACTACCTATATGGGGTCTTTAGACCCCCTATCCGCACTGGACGCACACTTTTCACTCTCAGTGCGGTGAGAGGCCTTAAGACCTCCTGCGTGTTTTAAAGTGTCAAAAAATTCTACGTAATAATAGAAATCGAACCATATATCGGACTCTTTTCTACCTATACAATTCTATAAGCTACGAGGTCCGCACCAGTGCGAAACCACAATATTTTTGCCCGCACAGCCCGGGAGTACTAGCAGGGGGTCTTTAGACCTTCTATCGCAGTGAACGTGTTAAATGATAATCAACTTGATACCTATAACATAATACTTTAACTGATCGAAACTTTATCCCGTTTAATCGAAGTCATTTATGTTGTTGTTTGCTTATAAATATTATTACTATAGCCCGTATATTACCGATAATTGGTTAACTTACAGTGTACGAGTTGACACAATTTTAATTTTTCAGATATTTAGGTGTTTCTACAAAGTCGTAAAAAGGGTTTTTTTTTTTTTTTTATTTTTTTTTTGTTTTTTTTTTGAACCTGACTGTTGCTATAATAGGACGGACCCAATATAGCGGTCGAACTGCGTGGTTGGAGGGTGGCCTGGGGAAAATCCAGGGGAAGCCTCCGGCACGACCACGCGGGGAAGTTTGTACACTGGAATACTCTAAGAGTTTGCGCTCCAGTGAGATTGGTTGAACGGTATCAACCGAATCTGGGGTGTGAGTGGTATCGAACTACTGGGAGTTTTATCGCTGGTTCGCTAAAACCTAGCCTAGCTGAGAAGAGTCCAGCAAGAAACTCAGCTAGGCCCGACTTGCGTCGGACTGACTCTACCCGGTATGCGGCGGTACCGGGACGAAAGCGGACTGTATGTGTCTGTGTTGTCTCGCGGTGGACGTCCCCGCCGGCGATTTATTGAAAAGCAAAGGGTTATATAAGGACCGCCAATGCATTATATCCAAAATACATAATTATGTGACTTTAGTGTAAATCAAGCGCCATGTTTGCTATAGACACCCGGTACCCAAAAAGATGGCATGAGCAATGAACACAATCAAAAATATATAAATATATAATATATTATCTACTTGTTTATTTCCCTTGCAATATGACTGCCCCGTTAAGTTTTTTTCACTCTGATCAAAGGTTAGCTGGAAGAGATCCTTAATTAAATAAGATAAGTTCGCCTTAGTACAAATACTCAGTTGTGTACTTGTATTAGGCAAAAAGTGTTTACTACTGCTACTACAATACCATCTTTTTTGTAGTAAGTAACTTAATCCTCATAGAATGAATGAAGCTCTAAACTAGACTAAAAAAATTAAGAATTGTAAATGTATACAAATAAAAATGTAAACACCGGATAAGTACTCAAAATAATAATGTTTTCGTTATCATTAACATGCAATATCGTTATCGAACTCTCAAGTTAAAACCCGCGACGCGATTCAAATGCCCTAGGCAGCAATTTATTTGAAAATCTCGTATTCTCATTGGATATAGATCGTATATACACGTGTCAATTAAAATGTCCATTCCCGGTATGAATGGTGCCGGCAAAGGTTCTGGCACACTGGGATTTGTTACGGCAATTCTGTTTTGAATACAAGGTAAATTAACTAATTGAGGATTATAATAGCGTTTCAGTCGTCCATTGTATTGTACCAACATTTTGTATCGTTTCTTAGTACTTATAGGCCGCAGAGGCATTGGTTACTACAGACTGGTAACATTATAAGATTAAATTGTGTAGCATAACGAATAAAAGCTATTCAGTTTATGAAAATAGAATACTCACCAAAGGAATCAAACAATAAAATAATAGTATTTATTCACAGTGCTCGTGGTTATCGACAATGACCATAAACATCACTACCTCTTCGTGCAAACTAAAATTGGTCAATTGTACGGTGTATCGTATAAGTCCTTGTGGGTAACCTATCGCAATCACTAAAATTTATTGGCCGAATATCGTTTGTCCGAAAACTTTTCGTATTATTATGAGTTCTCCGAATATACAATTCATTAATTTTTTCATTTACCATTTGATGTTATCCAAATGTTTCAGTTGTCCGAAAAACTTTTACCGCTACAGTCATTTGGGCTTTGGCTTGTTACAACTTTTGTTTCACAGCCAATTTTTTACTTATCCATCATTACTTTCCGCATTTCATACGTTTAGCCAAAATAAATGTTCATTTTGAGGGAAATTCAAAAGTAGTTTTACTGAAACTAAGGCAGGTCGGTGTAGGTACGACGACGAGCGAAGAAAGGAGGAGTGTCAGGTGAACAGCGACCCTACAGCGCGCGAGCCGAGCGAGCGTAGCGAGCGTGCCGCGGCAGCGGCCACGGAAGCGCCAGAACCGAACACTATTTTACTACCTAATGCTTACATAATCTACTGTATAAGTATGGGTCAGGTAGGAAGAAATAACTTGAAATGCCGCCATTTCATGATATGCCTAAAAGTTGGCCAGGCTTATCACGATGTGCCTGATAAACAATACGGCAGATCGATGAGAACAACGCATTCGTCGATATTCCTAGCTCTATACCAGGCACATCGAAAAGTAGTTTCTTTCTTGGCCACTGGTGGCGCTGCGTATGCGATGGCGGCCGTGTTTGTTGGGAGCCAATAGTCAGGGCGAACAAAAATGGCTTGTCATAAGCGAACTGTGTCTTAGGTCGGTTAGGTTAGGGTTCACTTGTGCCCCTCAGACCAGAAATAGACACCCCGCGCAGCGGGGTGGCGTCGACTCGCTGGAGATTATCAGTCCGCACTCCTTATTTTTTTTTCATTTACGTATGCGATATGCGTCGTAATTTCGTGATCTGGCGAATTTGACAATCGCCCGCCGACATATACATTATTTACCGTAAATACAGCTTTAGGAGAATAACCTTAGTTTAATTTTAAACTTTTTGCTCATGTTTTTAATATTGAAAATGCATAAGGTAACAACCATTTTCATAAACAACCATATGAATTACTAACATATGTGTGCTCCGTATAAACAATAATATTATATCAAATATATTAAAGCCGATTTGATAAAATACGAACAGATTATCAACCGAATCGTTACGTCGGTATAACGATATTGCGGGTATACCAATAATTGGGAATCATGGATTTGTCAAACAATTACAAAAGCTAAACCATAAAATGACCAGCCGTAAACGTCGCGAACTAAAGTGTCGGACAAACGAAAAAAAAGGCAAACGAAGTTTGTGGAATAGTAAATGCCGAAATGAAAATAGGACAAAAAAAATTAGTGATTTAGATAGGTAACCGTTTTTTATGCAAACGGTGCATTTTCTTGCAAATGTTGGTGGCATTTTTTCTCTAAACCTGTAAATAGGGGCGAGTTCTTCCGTTTTTTGCATATTATATCAATCAAATCTACTATTTTAACATATGTCACATGTGTTGCCATGAAAACGCGACAAGTCTTGACAGAATGTCCGAAGGAGGAATTACGAAAGTAAGACATTGTATCATGTGTCCGCCGTTGATGGTCCGCCATGATAGAAGCACAGATAGAAAACTAGTTACTTGTCAGATTTGATGCTGAATTTGACCAAATGGTTGTCATTCTTCTTTTTGTTCCTAGTTGCGATCACGCAACTAGGAACAAAAAGAAGAATGATGAGGTATCAACTGATACCTATAGTGGACCCGGGGAACCTTGATCCCTATGACAGCTGTCATCTCAGTACATTTTACGTTTGAAGATTATAAATTGTACGGATATGACAGCTGTCATAGGGATCAGGGTTCCCTGGGCCCAGTATAGTATTAAAGTATCCTTTGATTGCATAATGCACCGTACCAATTGGTACATTTCTGCGTTAAACTCACATCAGGTTTTAATACAATAGTTATGTGCTGGTGTAAACTTATGGAACTCTGATTTGATTGAAAGCCTTTATTTTCAAATGCTAATAAAACTAATTTGAAAATTCAATGTACTCTCATAAAAAGCGAATTTATATGTGTTGTTATAAAGATAAATAAATTATTAGATTACGTTTGGAATTTAGGTAAGTAGGTAACCTAAATTATTCGTTTGTTATGAAATTAGTGTGACATTATTATTTTAGCACACGGGACTTTATACATAAAATTTTAAACTGTAATTAATCTGTATTTCTATTTTATTTTTAAATTCTTTGTTTTCCATAAGTATAATGAGCAGCCCCTCGAAATCTGTGTATCCTTATTGTCATCCAAACACCCACATTTTTAATATTGTAGTAGGATTATTGCTACACCTAAATACTGTAATGGAAATGTGTTTAATTAAATACATTTTGAGCAAATTGTTCAGTTTCATTGAATGGAAACGAAGATAGGTAGTTGTTTAATCGAATTATTCTTTATTCATCGATGTAGATTGTGGAACCCGGTATGCACCAGGCACAAGCATTGAACACTGGTGATCCCCGTTCCGATAGAAATCGAGCGATTTTTATACCGATCTCCTCGGTGTAGTAGGAAAGATTAAAGTGGATGCGAGTAGGCGTTAGGTTATAATTATAAAAATATCTATATGTACCGAGCAATTAAAACATGAACCGTAAAAGGTATTCTTCATGTCACACGGTGATATCACTCACGAGCAAATCGATAGGAAAAAAGGCAAGAAGCTAGTGTAGCTACGTGGGCGAGGTGCTCAAACTGTTCTAAACAAGTTCTTTCTCCCTCACAATAAAGACGTGTGTAGATCTTGTTGACCTCTTCCTACGCACTACACCTGCTTGACAACTTCTATTCAGATAGTTTAAGTACTCTTGTCTTGGGTGTATTTTAACATCGAAGGCGTTATATGCAGGTATTTCAGGCTCCATAACATTTGTTTAATTACAGTATGACAAGGTACCATAAGTCCAATTTTGAGGAATGCGTTGATGTCGCAAAGTGCAAGGAAGGATATTTTTTGTGGTGTAAAAGAAATTTCACGTAGTTAGTTACGACAAAGACAATAATTTAGAATACCTACTCTTTTAATATTACAATGCACCACAAATGTTTTATTTACCTACCTTTTTTTGTCCATTTATTATACTTAATCAGCGAACGACACAGAAGGAAAATAGAAATCGAACGCTCAATAAAAATGTATCTGAAGTCGGAGCTAAAACTTGGCAAGCGCATACTGCCACTGCGCAAGAAATCTGAGCCATTCAAATTGTTAGCCTCTCAATTACTCGAAACAAATGAATTCGATTGATTAACCTATGAATGAATTCCAGCATGTCAGGATGACATCAGCAATGTGTGGTACTAGGTGAATCGACGTATGCAGTAAGGAAGAACGTTATACTCACAAACTTTCGGGCTATTTTTCTGGATAATCACTATTCATTTTGAAATCCAAATATGAATTCCACGTGATAGTGCGGAGATTTTTCCTGCCTGTTATGTTTGATCCAGAACGCTGTACGTCTATTGTGTGAGTGAAGGGTGAGTTTTGTGTTACAGCAACACTGCGACCCCGATGACCCCCTTTAACCTTTAATCGCCTTCTACGACAGGCGGGGGAGACCGAAGGCCTACTCTTATCCCTGCCTACACGGTATCCAAGCTTACAAAGTAAGAAGCCTATACCTAGCTCACAAAATGTTCGAAAATAAATATATTTTTGTCGTTCGCAGTACCTAAGTAACACAATCCATTTTTGGGCGCGGCTGCGGATGTGTTTGTGAACTTGTAACTGCCACTGTCTGGGTGTTTGCGCCTGTAATGACGACCACCGCGTCACCTCGATAACTCTATCTAACCACCAAATCTAACCTGCATGGTTACTAGCGCAGGCAGACATATATACAGGTGCGCGCAAAGATGCCTGAGCTATTTATAATTTTTTACGGTTGCCACACAATGCGTTTTATCAACTAATAAAGCTTTAAAAAATCTAAGTCACCGCACCGCATCCACGCTAAGACTGTCTTTTGGAGACAATGCACCACAGAGACAAGTGGATCGTTAAAGTTGAAATCATCGATATTATACCAAACTGCACACTCAGGTTCCCTGTGGGATCGTTTCTCAAGCGAGTCCTAATCCGTTATGGCACATGGTGCTTGCAGGAAATGAATACCATCGAGACCAATACGCTGAAATATGAAATTATTTCATACATTTTGACGGATGATATTTATTTTATACGTAGAAATATGAGCAATAAATCCGACGCCTGCGAACTTTACACATTGCTGTCAGACGAATACGTTTTTAACTATGAACATGTATTCAATTAGGAGAAACCTATTAATGCATTTGAAATCAAATACAAAGAACCACTTGACAAAATTTGTCGGCTTAGCAAGGTAGAGTAATATTATGCCAGATGGCTGTTCCAATACATTTCGTGCTGATTATGTCAGAAAACCGCCAAGTGCGAGTCGGACTCGCGCACGAGGGGTTCCGAACCATTATCTATACCTTAAAGAAGCATATTATGCATATATACATTCAATCCTCTCTTATGGAATACTGTTGTGGGGAAACTCCACAGATTTCGAACGTGTGCTCAAAATGCAAAAACGTGCAATACGAGTTCTGGCTAATGCACTTTACAGAGATAGTTGCAGAGAACATTTTAAAAACCTAGAGATCCTAACATCTGTGTCGACATACATTCTAGAGATAGCCTTATATGTGAGAAACAATCCGAGCGAGTTTGTACGAAACGGTGATGTGAATAAACGCCCTACACGATATCCAGATAACCTAAAGCAAAGTAAATGTAGGTTAGCCATGACAAAAAAATGTCCTAAGATAATGGCAGAAAAACTGTACAATAAGCTGCCAGCAGAAATCAAATCTGAACATAACATTTATACTTTTCGTAATAAAGTCAAAACTTTATTACTCAGTAAGACATTGTACCATATTAAAGAAGAATTAGCGAAATTATAATTGTATTGACTCTATTTAATGAACCTTATTGTAATCTAGTTTAGTTATTGACGATCTCAGTATGAGCTCATGTTTTTATTATAAGTTTTTGTAATTGAAAATAATGTAACACTAATTGAGAAATAAATGAATCTAAATCTAAATCTATAAAAATCTCGTTTGTTGTATGGGACCTTAAATATTTATTTTATTTTGTTTTTACACAATAGAAATACATAATCTGTCAAAATGTCAACTGTCTAGCTATCGCGGTTCTTGAGATACTGACAGACAGACGGACAGACAGACAGTGAAGTCTTAGTAATAGGGTCCCTTTTTTACCCTTTGGGTACGGAACCCTAAAAAATAAAAACGTTCCTAGTTAGTACCATAAATATTTTTAGTGAGTAAAAATCGAAGATAGGTAATATTAAACATAAATTTCATGAAGTCTTATTAATATTCGTTGTGAATAATATTTCATTAGTGCGAATGGAACGCTTTAAGGTTCTAGTATTTTTTATACTGAATAAAAATAAGGTTCTATTTGCATTTCAAATTGCTAACGGCAAAATTGTGTGTGCTTTAAATTACGGTTGCGTTTGGAATGTAGATTGCTTAATTTGTACTTCAAATTATTATTTTAAATGGCCATGGCCAGGTTATCATGATGAGGATAAATTCTCAGGGTACTGAATTAAATCAGTTTTGTATATTAACGTTCACTAGACTAGACAAACAGTACATTTAAACACATACCAGTGTGTAGAAGGGTACGTATTAGAAGATTGAAAATTGAAATATCGACAGTGAAAACATCGAAGTACAAAATATCGAAAATCAAAATATCGAACGATCGAAATATCTAATGTTATTATATCGACGTCCAATTGGTCTAAAATACAAAAATGCGGTTAAAACATCGAAAGTACAAAATATCAGCAACTATGCAGGCGATATATTAAAATTTCGAATGACAAGATATCGACCATTGAAATGGCGACGCCCAAATAATCGAAAAGTAAAACATCGAACCATCAAAATAACTAACATCATATGGTCTACTTGCATACCACTGGTAAAATTATTTTAGCGGATTTTCGGGAGCGTGTTCCACCTTGCTTATTAGTAGGTATTTTTAGCAGGAAAGAAATTGGAGTAATTCTTTATTACTACCTTATGTTATACCATACTAACTGTAATATATTATTCATCAGTGATGTTATTGTGACACCTATTTTTCTTGATGTTATCGTGGAGAATACGCTAAGATAACCATGTTTTGTAGGAAAAACTTTTCTCTAAAACTAAAAATGGCCGAGATATTTGACCTCAAAGTAGGAATTTGGAACCCAAAAATAATCCAAAACCGAATCGCAGCACCCCACCATCCATTGTCTGCCCTACCCCTAGAATGTTTATAAAAGAGAACGGAGGCGCGGAGGGACAGCAGCCCTCGCCCGCCGTGACGGAGCGCGGGAACGAGTGAGGCGAGCGGCTGAGGCTGGTCGCCGAAGGCGACCAGTACGCCGAAGCTGCGGAGCCGAGCGAAGTGACCGTGCTTTGTCACGCAAGGGCGAAAGGGCTGCTGTTCCCGCAGCGCCGGAGCTACGAGAACTCACAATTGTCACTAAATTTAGATCAATAGTGATTCCTCGTAGCTCCGGCGCTGCGGGAACAGCAGCCCTTTCGCCCTTACGTGACAAAGGACAAGACTATTGAAGATGCAGAAGTCGCTGAATTGCTTCTCAGCGGGCTGCCAGAAGAGTATGATGTAATAGTATCGAGTTTGGAATCCGCCAACGTGTCCCTGTCACTAACGAGTGAGCTTGTGCGCACCAGGCTCCTGCAAGAAGAGCATCGACGTGGCAATGGCAACGGGATTCAACATATGAACACATCTACGGATACAGCCCTCGCTGCTCGCCGAAGCAATATCAAGTGCAACTATTGCAATAAAATTGGACACATAAAATCAAAATGTTACAAATTAAGAAATGATAAAAGGAAGACTAAGAGCGAAGAACATGTACTTTTAGCGCTAACATGTAACAATTTTTGTAAAGATCAGTGGCTAGTTGATTCGGGTGCTAGTTCCCATATGAGCTGTGTTAAAGGTAAATTTATAAATTTTAAAAGTGTTTCTGAGAATGTCACGGTAGCTAATGGCCAGAATTTAACATGTGTTGGTAGAGGAGATGTGTTTTTTAGAACCAAGTACGGCACTGTTACTCTAACAGATGTCATGTTTGTACCGGATCTCTCAACCAATTTAATAAGTGTAAGTAAATTATGTGAGAAGACCATATCTGTAAATTTTGTTAAAGAAAACTGCCTTGTACTTAGAGAAAACACTACCATTTTATTCGGCACTAAAGTAAATGGGGTTTATCATTTGGACATTGAAGGGGTAGGTCAATCTTATGATTCACAGGTGGCAAATACTTCAACCAGGGTGGTGCCCATGGATTTGTGGCACAAAAGGTTGGGCTATTTAGGTTACAGAGGTATGCACACCCTAAAAAGTTTGGTTACAGGTCTGATGTTTCAGCAGCCTCAGCATGAACAATTACAGAACTGCGTGTCATGTGCTGAGGGGAAGTAGAAAGTTGTGGCGTTTCCCAAAGGGGAGGCCACACGGGCCAAGCAGCTTTTGGAACTTGTGCATTCGGACGTGTGCGGTCCGTTTCCTGTGAGCAGTTTGGGTGGATCAAGATTTATGGTGACCTTCACAGATGATTTTTCAAAGAAGACATTTGTTTTCTTCATAAAACACAAATCTGAGGTAATGTCCAAATTTATTTTATTTAAAGCTACCGCTGAGAAGCAAACAGGTTGTGTCGTAAGGAGTCTGAGAAGTGACAGAGGTGGGGAGTATTGTGGTCATAAATTCAGAGATTATTTACAAAAAGAAGGCATCGTTCATGAGACCACAGTTCCATATTCCCCCCAGCAGAACGGAGTCAGCGAACGTGGAAATCGGACGATTCTCGAAGCATGCTTCAGGAATCTGGCCTAGGTAAGCATTTTTGGGCTGAAGCAGTCTCGACTGCAATTTATTTAAAAAAACAGGTCGCCCACTGCTAGTGTATCCAGCAAGACTCCTGAAGAAGTATGGTCTGGTAACAAAGTTGATCTTAGTCATTTGCGAGTGTTTGGCTGTAAAGCATTGTCTCTTATGGATGCCAGCAAACGTGACAAATTAGATGCCAGATCGAAACATTGCATCTTTGTTGGTTATGCAGAACACTCTAAAGGCTATAAATTATTAGACCCTTTTAATATCAAAAATGTTATTATTTCCAGGAATGTAATATTCTTAGAAAATGAATTTTATAATATGACCATGAAAAATATTTTACAGAGCCCCACTAATGTTGTGCAACATGATTTGTGTAAAACACAATCTAGTAATATTAATATTTTATTGAATGATGACTTGTGTCAAACACAGTGAAATGAAAATAATATTTTAATGAACAATGACATTTTAATGCTTGATGAAATTACAATTAATAATGAGTCTGATAACAATAAAAATAATGATGTCACAAATAATTCTAATGCAAACAATGATGAGGTTTCAGATAACGATTTATCATGGAGCATTGCTGCTGATGACAATGAGCCAGGTGATACTTCACTGCCATCATTGCCCGAGGAACAGTCCGTTCGAGGGGAAGATACAGAGCTTGGGCCGGAGCCTGTGTCTGACAGTGAGTCGGACATGCCCTCGGCGTCGTCATCATCATCCTGCAACGAGCGGAATGTTCGAGGGGAAGTTATGCTCGAATCGGAGCCAGCGGCTGGCTGCGAGCGACGCGAACATCCCGCGCGCAGCACGCGTTGCAAAAAACCAGTCAGGTACAATTATTATAATTTGGCAGACTCGTCATTGCTAGTCACCAATAAATGCCTAGTTGTTAATGAACCTCTTACTTACGAAGAGGCCATGAATAGCCCCCAAAGGCAAGAATGGCAAACAGCCATGCAATCTGAGTTTAACTAATGTATGGACCCTTGTAGATAGGCCCTTAAATAGTAATGTAGTAAAATGCAAATGGGTCTTTAAGTTAAAGAAAATGGATCTTCAGGTCCAAATAGTAGTAATGCAAAGTATAAGGCGCGATTAGTAGCTCGTGGTTTCTCTCAGAAACAAGGCATTGATTATGATGAAACTTTTGCTCCAGTAGTGCGTCACTCGACGATGCGTTTATTGTTTTGTATTGCTAATGAATTAGATATGGAAATTGAACATGTAGATAATAACAAAAGCATTCTTACATGGAGATTTAACTGAGAAAATATACATGGAACAACCATTAGGGTATATTTGTAATGAAAATAAAGTCTGCTTATTAAACAAGAGTACGAGTATCGTATGGTCTGAAACAGGCCAGCAGAGTTTGGAATCATAAAGTAAATAGTGTGTTAATGAAAAACGGTTACATGCAAAGTAAATGTGAGCCCTGTATATACATTAAAAGGTCAGATCGGAGCTTAATAATGATTGCCCTTTATGTGGATGATTTCTATATTTTTTGGAATAATAAGAATGAAAAAGAAACATTATGTAAACTGTTACAGTCTGAATTTAATTCCAAGCAGTTAGGAACTTTGAAAAATTGTTTGGGCATTGAGATATCAAGGGATAGGAAGTGTGGTACATTAGCTTTGTCTCAGTCAGACTATATAAGAAAATTATTGTTAAAGTTTAACATGTCAAATTGTAGGAGTGTTTCTAGTCCAATGGCAAGTAATTGTAAACTTGAGAGACCCAAACAAGATACAGATGGTTTATCAGAAAATGTTTATCCATTCAGAGAATTGATTGGGTGCCTCATGTATTTATCCGTTTGCAGTCGGCCTGACATCAGCTTTGCTTTGTCACAACTTAGCCAATTTTGTAATGGTTTTACAAAAGATCATTGGATAGCAGCGAAAAGGGTCCTGCGATATCTGTCAGGGACAATTAATTATTGTCTCATATTTGTTAAAAGTGGTAACTTTAACATTTCAGTATTCGCAGATGCCGATTTCGCTAATGACTGTGATATTAAATTAAATTAAATATCTTTATTCATAGACCAACTTGGATCAATCAGTGTTAGTAATACTTATAGGTAATCATATACTACGGTTAGTAACAGCCGATTTTATTATATTATATTATTATTATTATGATCATCAAATTGTTCGTATTATAGTTACAATTTAATAATAGGTACCTATATATTCCTACGCACATGAATCAGGCAGCAGTTGTTTAGGTAGGTGCCGTCCACCCTGTCTGCAATCATGGTCAGGATGCTGTTGGAGCTAGCCCGGACCCTGCGCACCAGGGAGGTTGCTCGCTTGCGCATAGTGGTGTAGAAGCAGTCTACCCGCGCTTCCGCGAACATCCCTGATGCGCTACAGAACCTAGGCAGCCCCATCAGCATCCTGTACGCATTATTATATTGAACGCGCAGAGCGTTGTACCGTTTACGTGTACGTGTGATATGAAGTCGTACAGTGGCTTTGTAAAAAAATAGGTGACTCAACCGTTAACTGGGAATCTCGCAAGCAGCGATGCACTGCACTCAGCAGTACCGAAGCAGAATACTTAGCTCTTGGCGATGCCTGTCGTGAACTTTGCTTTGTCAGGAATTTCATGAATGAAATTTTTGATAAACAACTGTGTTGTACACTCTATAGCGACAACCAAAGTGCGTTGAGACTCCTAGAGATACGTGAATATTGTCACAAGAGGACAAAGCATATCGATTTGAGGTATCACAATGTAAAAGAAATAGTTAAGAAATATGATATATTAACTAAGTATTTACCTACTGATAAGATGATAGCGGATATTCTAACTAAAGCTTTGTCTGGTCTTAAACATTCTAATTTTGTACATGATTTGAATTTAAAAATAGTAGAGCCTTGATTTTAATGCATATTATGTATATGTGTCATGTACTTTCTCTTCATAAATGTGAAGTGTGAGGGGAAGTGATAGTGAATGGGTATCAGTTTCAATGAATGTCCACCCTTACACAGTCTATGGTCACATCTTTAAAAACCCAAATCACGATCTCTATGCCCTTCTCTTTCTGCTGAGCCTCCGAACGCATTCCACGTATGTACTAATTATATCTGAAATAAATCCTGAAGATCTTCTTAGTGTTTTCATCAGCACCCCACTCCGCTTCACCAACTCTTGCACCTGTGTGCTGTGTTTCTAAGGTTTCTAATTAGAACGCTTAGACAGAGACGGGTAGTCATGTCGCTGCGACATAACTCGCGGGCAGTCCTGTGATAGCCGTGCATGACGAGATATCCAATATGGTCATAATTATAATATCCCGAGCATGTAAATAGCACTAGAGGGGAAAATTCATTGGGTACCGGCGGGATACACAATTGTTAACCTTCCCGGAATAGCATGTGAAATTCCCACCACGGTTCCCAAGAACCTGCAGGTCTCGAAGCAATTTAGTTTGCAAAATTAACAGCAGGTTGATCTCGAAACACATTGTACGATAGATCTAAATGTCAATTTTTATATGGAAAAATGACAGTTCGACTGTCCTAACGCGCGTTGGAAACATTACGTAATTACCCCTCAGAACTACAAACTAAGGAGTTGCATTTTTGCAATCACACAGAATAACTAAGTCGATTGACTTCTTTATAATTACCTAATACGGTATTTGATTGCGGAAACGTCAAATAATACGCTCTGTTAGTATAATATATGAAGTTTGTAGGAATACAGACTTTTTTGGTTTTATGTTTATGAACATCTTAAAAATAAAAGTATTAAGTTCATATTAGCTTGATATTTCCTGATTATTTTGTCAAGTAGTCAGTTTTCTTTTTTTATTGTAAATGTCAAAATAATTTATAAATTTATGTTGTCCGTATGATTTAGTGATTTAATAGCGCAGACTTTTCCAGACAATATAGGCAGACTTGTTACGGTATGAATTCACATATTACGGTGAAAAATTCGCGAGGCCATATAATGTATCGGGTATAAAACGAATACTCGTTGAATGACTTACAATCGAAATCACAATGATCGAAATCACCTAAATAAAATAAAAATAAAATGCATTTAATTCGGACAACTTGGATCCATAGATTGTTAGTGCTACGGGACTTATATAACTATGTTAGAACTTAAACTTAAATGTAGGGAGGACCAGTGCCTCAGTAAGCTACCGTCCCATCTGTCGGCCAGTACGTTCAGGAGACTGTGGCGGCTGGCGCGCACCCTGCGGAGCATCGCGGCGCAGCGCTTGCGCAGTGTCGCGGAGAAACCATCCACTTGCGCATCCGAACATACCGGACGCGCTACAGTGTCGCGGCAGCCGCAACAGCACCCTGAACGCATCATTATACTGGACGCGCATTGCGTTGAGCGATCGTTGGATGTATTTGCACCACAGGATACAGGTATACAGCGATGTGCAGTACGCCTTAAACAATGTTAATTTAACCCGCACTGCACACCGGCTGAACCTGCGCGCTATCATATTAGCCCTAATCGCTAATGCTCTGCGTTCTCGCTCTCGATGTCCGCGTCGTCTCGCAGGTTGTCAGTTAACAAGTGTCCAAGATACTTAAACATGTGCACCCTCTTAACCTGCTGTCCGTTTAAAACCTTCCGTCCGTTTAACCTAAAGCTTCGAAAATACAAATAGTCATGATATCGATAGGAGGCAAATACCTATTCCGATTCCTTTGAGATTTTTTGCATCGTGAATGATAACTTGATAATTGTACTAATATTATAGATTGGTACAGTTTGTGAAATGTAAGTTTGCATGTAGGGATAACCTCAGGAATTACTATAAGCTGTAAAAAAATATTTCACCAATATTTTGGAAATAGACCTTCGGGATGGTAAGGTTTTATATAATAATTATTCCGCGCCTCTGTTTATTTTTATTGGAATACGCGGGCAGCGATTCACCGGAAGCTAGCAGAACATAAAATGTTATGCACATGCAACTTTTGAATAAAGTTTATGTATTTTTAGCAAGAGTATAAAGTACACTATTAAAATACAATATTTTAGATAGTTTTAGATATAGCTACAATAAGTGTTGTGTATTTTGTTAATTTAATCTGTAATTTTTATAATAATTTAATGTTACATTCTTATTATGTCTGTTCCGATAAATATTTTTACTTCTTCAAATACAATAGTAATCAGATTTATTATCCCGCCGTGCAAGATGCCCGTCTTCGACGTAACTTCGACTAAGTAGGTACATACAATAGGGGTGTAGACTCAAAATTTATTATAACTTCAAATGAAAGGAGGCAAAAAAATATACTGAATGACGAAAATCCCATTCTAATATCTCAAAAAATTACGAAGCTGCAACCGTTTTAATGTTGCTTGTTAGAGAGAGTAAACGCTAGCAGATCATGACGTCATGATCCTCGAGCGTCATAGTAAATGACAATCGTTTCATATTATGAAGGTGCGTTTTGCGGAAAAGGGACAGACATACCCCGTCTTAAAACTTTTGACACGTATAACTTTGTGATTATTTAACCTCTTGCACTGCGTTTTTCTCCATTTGATGGTTCTTCATTTCCTTCAGTTCATTTATTGATTATTGATTATTTTATTTAGTGTCTCTACACCCCTATTAAGAGTATGTCTTAGCCTCCAATTCGATTGTGCATCAACGATTTCGGTTCTAGATTAATCTGGACCTGTCTCGGCTCATCTCACAACTAGATCTTCGGATCTTGACCCCCAATTTAGTTTTAACTGTGCGTAATGCATTATCATTACATGCAAATGCAGCACATTGGGCAAATAAGTGCAGATATTCATAATGCATATTTCTAGCTTTATTGACAAAAAAATGCCACAAAAGAAAATAAAGTTAAGATCTTAACTTTATACAGAACCATAAGGAAACTAGCTACTGCCTAGGTGGTAATTCCAGTCATAACATCGACACGGAGATAGCTTCACTTTAAAACATTTGTATTACCAGACTTAAAATCCAGTCGCGTTTGCCAAATTCCAATTTTTCTGCGATACCTAAGTACTGCACGCAGGATTATTCTGATTGCATATTAAAATGCAAAATTTGGTCCTTCAATAAAATTATGTGTCTCGAGCCAATATAAAAATATCAAATGTTTTAGGATTTGTTTAATTAATTAGTTTTTCATGTTTTTATAAACTGTAGTTTTATATACCATGATGTGCACACCGACAGCCCAATAAGTAGGCACCGTAGAATCTAAGCCCCAATTCCTAAGGTTAAATTGGATTAATAAGGACCGATATCTACAAGATTTATGTGCAGCATATCTGCAAGCATTTTACCACATTTTAGCTCAACGAAGAAGCACCTCTCCACCTAAAATCCGCATCATAAAAATGGTAACTTATAATAAATTACTGTTATCCTCCACTCGGGTTTATTCCAGAATACGTCTTTTAAACAGCGCGTTGCTAAATTTTATCGAATACATAAATAACGAGCTTAATTGGGAGTGAAATCACGCTGCATTTTTGATGAAAGGCTTGAATTTTAAACGATACCCTGCACTTGTCTAGAGTATCGGATTTTGGCACAGCTACAGCATTAAATTTGCCTTGAATATGTATTAGCATATTAGTGTTATATTTCATTTGATGGGATTTATTTATGTCCTGGGCTATATTTTTGCTAAACAGTTCGAGCCAAACGTTTCAGTGATATGCCTTTTTTGCAGATTGTGATTTTTTGACAAATACTTAATCATCCCAAAGTGCACTTGTAATGCGGAGCTGCTACAAAAGTCTTGCTCCTTCATTATCTGATCCGCTTGACGGAACGTAATATTGCATTTTTATTGAATTACATAACAATATGGCAAATTTCAGATCATTCGCGACCAGAAAGTGGCGTAAAACTGTATAAATAAAAAAATATACCTATAGAAAGTAACCTTTAGAAGCATGCACACCATATTTCTGAATTTGGAGTGTTTTTGATGTAATTTATTTTTCTACTTCTAATACAAGAAAGTAATCGTTGCTTGTGAAGACATCAATATGCTTGTACGATAAAAGTTAATACTGTCATATACACAGGTAGAGCACATCGGTAATCAAGCATCTCGCTCGTGTGCGGTGTATTGAGCAGCCGAACAGGGGAAGTACCTTTACCTACTTCCCATTTTTGTCTTCTATTAGGTACTTCCCCTGTTCGGCTGCTCATTACACCCCAGACGAAAAAGAGGGCGTCATAACTCTAACATGTGTATCTGTGTGTGTATTTGTGTGTTTATAAGTGTGTCTGTCTGTGGCATCGTCACTGCCAAACGGGTGAAAAGTTATACGTGTGTTTTTATTTTAATTGAATTGTATTTTCGGTTACTAGTAGCTACTTTATTACTAGGAGGTAAGAGGGAGTAAAGTTATAACGCCCTTCTTTTTCGTCTGGGGTTAAAATAACACTACAAGCGACGCGCGAAGCACTGTATTCTACATGGGCCTGGCGATGATAAAGAATGCCAGAGCTCCCTGGGCAGCGCCGTGGGAGAGTGAGGGACCAGCATTCGTTTCTAGCTATCAACACAAGGAGTTCTGCAATCAATAAGGAGTCGGCATCGCACTTGTGATTCTTTTGGAGTCATAAGCGTTCATAGGCTTCGGAGTCCGCTTACCATCAAGCCGCTCGTATGCAAGTTTGTCATCGTCGTTGTATTAAAAAAAACACACAAAAAAGTTGTAGTATTAAGCAACGTAATGTTAATTGACTGATGGATCCATCGAATTATTTCAGAGCTATAAATTCCTGTTATCCACTCACTCTGCGACGTAATGACTTTCTACTTGTGACATTAATCCTGTAGTCTGACTGAATCCAACTGAACAGCCCAACTTCACTTGGGCCAATCACTCAACCCCGCGCACCCGTTGACAACGACTCGTTCAACTTTACCGATTAACTTGCTCTTTTTACAGCTTTCTCTTTGAGGTTCTACTTTAACTGAGACTTGTTCAAAGGTTTTTTGTAATGATAAATTAACACCAGAAATAAAATTGAGGTACTTTGGGTAACGTTATCAGACCTCGTATCAATCGTTAAACTATAGAATAACAGTATCAGGAAAAATATTTTTTTCACTTCTCATGCTCAAAAAGTGCGTCATATTAGACTTGGCAAGCGGGGCTAAAGTAGTACATTTAGCCCCTAGGGAAAAACTATGGGTGCCTGTCGTATCGCATAATGTTGATGGTCCTAAAATTTTTTGCCCGAGAATGTTTGGCATAATGTTTAGTGGCCTACTACTTATTTAGCCTATTCATTTTTGCGCATACACATTTAAAAGTTCTAAAGTATGTTTATCCTAATATTGATTACTCGAACATCGAATTACCTAAAAAGTAATAGTCCTAATTTTCATTGTCGTAGTATTTTTTTGGCCTATTATTAAATAAGCTAAACCACCTTTACTATTTTTTTCCTAAATTTTATACTATTTTAAACTCTGAGCAGACCCGACCTACATCTAGATAAATAAGATAGGTTCGTTAGTTGCCTTTTGTCCCTCAGAGCAGAAATAGGGGCCCCGCGAAGCGGGGCTCCGTCGACATGAGGGCGGGTCATAAGTAATTTAAGTAATAGGCAATTCTGACAGATCCAACCTGCATTTAGATTATGCACAACATTTTTAGAAAATTAAATATTAGGAACATCAATCATTCTAAAATAAAAACTTCGACACAATAAACATTTGGACCTTAAATATTTAGGACATTCGATATTAGGAATAACAATTTCGGCAAATAAAAAATATGCACAACAATGTTTATGCCATACGTTATTCGGCATAAAGTTGGTATGCGACAAAATAGTAGGACCAACAATTTTATGCCACCCGATATAGACCCAAAAACTATATAACATACATATATATACATACATACTATAAAACATTTTAATTTGACCACTCACGACAGTTCAATATTACATCCACCAATCACAATTCTTTAAAAAAAGGAGTTGCCTAACCTAACCAGAATACAGCTAAACATAGAAATCGACCAATCAGGAAATAGAATTCAATACAAACATTAGGTGTTTTTTAATTCCTAATTCACAATAATTAAAAAATAAACGCGTCTGACCGACTATAGCTCCGTCCAATCGGGAGACAGAATTCAATTCAAACATTAGGTGTTTTTTAATCCCTAATTCACAATAATTTATAAAATAAACGCCTCTGACCGACTATAGCTCCGTCCAAATGTCCAAACGTTCAAGCGTGGTTGACTGCATACATGACACAAGCTATGAAGATTGAGCGGGATAGACTGCTGTCTCTCTCGCCTTATCGTATGCCCCGCGTATGCTGTGTCCGCCGCGCTCGGCCGTTAAGACGCCGCTATTAGACGGTCAGAGGCGTTTATTCGTGGTGTGAATATTTTGTATCTGTGTCAAAGCAGTTAATTAAAAAGAATGGCGCCAAATTGAACAGTCTTTTCGCCTTGGTATAATTGTTGATTGTGGATGGTTAATCTTTGTTTTTACTATTTTCTCGCAGTCGAAGTGAAAAGTAGAGTGTATACCTAAATCTGGTCTAAAAGCCATATTACCCCTCGAACTATTTCCCCTCACTTCGTTCGGAAAAATATCCATCTCGTGGTAATATGACTTACTTTAGACCCTTTTCATACAATCTACTATTAGTTTTTTACAATTCTAAAGAATTCTCAAGAGATTTACTTCTTTATGCTGGGCTGGGTGTTAAACGCAAAAAGTTATAAATGAATAGGTATTTATAAAAATGACATTCACGATTAAGTTAATTGCTGAAAAACGACGAGTAACTTCAGTTAGGTGTTAGAAAAGTTTTCGCTACAAGGCGAAACCCCGGGATACCGACTAGCTTATAATATTGGCAGTTACATTAAGTTTAGTGTGCTACAATGCAAAAAGTGCTTGGGCAAGACAGAGACAAGAGCCTGAAAAAAAAAGCGTGTCCATGTATACGACAATTTGTTCGAGAACTCTGCCCCACTATATGAAGGGTCCACGGAAAGAACATGTCTAGTCACTTTGACAACATTTCGAGATATTCCGGTTTTTAAGTTTAGAATTATTCAATTAACCATACTATCTTCGCGATTAGACGCTTTTCAAGTGCAAAAAAGTGGTTTTATATAAATGTTTACTATTATAGCGGAAGGTGTATGTTATAGTTCGTTGAGAGCTCTACATTTTGAAATTAAAATCTCATTTTTCGAAAAAAGTTACTAGACTACATGTTTTTTTCCATGAACCCTTCATATGGGTTAATAAGATTACAATTGTATAGGTCGACACATGTAAAAAGAACCCTGGCGGCGATACTTTTTATATGGCCGCCAGGGCTCTTTTTACGTGTGTCGACCTGTACCTAAGTATACATTTTCACACCAGCTATTCAGAAAAGAGTCATCGTTGCGATCAAATAACGGATCAAAGTTGAACTTTTTTGCCTGTGTTATTCGACAGACAAGAGCAAGTGTTGCCCTAATATGAGCGATTTCCATTTTTCCCTCTTACAAAGTGTCAGAAGCAGTGGCCAATCGGTAGCAATATAATTTTCATCTTGTGCGTAAACAGTTGAATCCCTTGTTAGGTGTTAATGTTGTAAGTTGTGGTAGAAAATGTTGTCAAAATTATGCCATGGAATAAGCCAGCCCGCAGCTTATTTCAAAAATTTAAATTTATAACGGTTCCTGGTCTCTACATTTTAGAGGTGGCAAAAGTAGTTCATAGGAATCTTGAGAAATTTAAAGAATATGATCCCGTTAGTTGAAACAAGAACAATCTCCTTCCGAATAGGCACAGGTTAAAGAAACCTGAGCAGTGTGTATGGTACATTCAACCATACCCACTGCTCAGATTTCTCTAGCAACGCGGGGGTACGCGGCAGCAACTCGTTACCAACGCGTGTGCCGCGCGTCTGCCCCGCGTGTGCCGTGCGTGTGCCGCGCGTGTGCCGCGCGTGTGCCACGCGTGTGCCGCGCGTGTGCCGCGCGTGTGCTGCGCGTGTGCCGCTCGTGTGCTGCGCGTGTGCTGCGCGTGTGCTGCGCGTGTGCTACGCCTGTGCCGCGCGTGTGCCGCGCGGCTGTGGCGCAGCAGCAGCGCGGGCCCACGCATCATATCTCTCTCACTACCAACACATTTAATATGTATCTCACTATCTATCACGCTTGGCGATGCGTTAGCAACACGTGTGCAGCGCGGGCCCGCGCAGCTCACGCGACGCGCACGACACTCGGCCGCGCTGCCGAGTTGTAACTTTAGCGCCGCGGGCCCGCGTTCGAATCGCGTTCGATGTGTATTTGAAGTGTAGTTTCAATGCTTTACAACTTGCGCGTGTGCCGCGCAGCACACGCGCCGCGCACGACACGCGTCCGGTGGGTTAATGGTTGGGAAATTTGTAATGCATATTGTAGTGTAATGCTATCCTTATCTCGTGCGCATACGTCACGTCACGATGACCGGAGTAGGGGGCAGTAGTTGTCCGACCGTTGCCGGGAGTGGTGGTGTGCTGTCGAGCCAAGGAACGTGTAAATAGCAACACCGGTATACCTATAGAACGTGCAAATAAGTGAACACTACACATATGAAAACCTTATCTTTATGCTACACTAATGTGTGGCCTAATCCATCATAAAATGACCATCGGCAATCCTTTACCGACATTAGTTTCAACCTTTAAAGATTTCAAAAAGAACATTTATAAAGCAAAGCAAAAAACGGAACACTTGCCGAATTTCATACCAACTTTTTCAACTACCAACTGTCCTCAGCGCACTTTTTCTTTACTTTGGCCTGAAGATCGATGTCCCGACCCGTGGAGTTGGCTAATTAAATGTTTTATTTAAGTTCTTACATTTATCTTTTCCATTTCATCCTCAGTTATAAGTTCACTTGAAGAATTAGACACATATGTCTTATTTAACTGCTGTATTTGTACCTCTGAGTTGTGTAACTTTTCGAACGAAGACAATTCTACTGTCGTTTTGGTTAACAAAAAAATCCTGTATACTTACGTGCGTTACGCTATCAACCAGGTGGTATAGTTGTTATCCATCACCCATTCATGAATAATAATGGAATGATCTTCAGGTAAGTACCGACATAGATGCTCTACATAATAAATATCATTCACATTTGGTCGATCTTTAATACCCAGATTTATGGTAAAAGTGGTACTGGAACAAGTTTCATGTGCTCTACCTACCCCTTTTAGGGATAAAGGCGTGAATGTGTGTATGAATGTATAATACATATTGCAGAAGGGAGTACGCCAGTTTGGATCCTATTGATTGGATTATCTACATATACTACGATTAAGTTAGTAAGTAAGATGTCGAGAACGCGAACGTACAAATCGAGCCTTTGCATTCTTGCTCAAATACCACACCTGAGTGCTGTGTTCGCTCAACTTTACTCAGAGTAGTGAGGAATCTAAAGCGGTTCAATAAAGGGAGTCAATCTGATATGAATTTGATTGATTGATTTCAATGTATTGCGAGGTCTTGTTCTGGCATTTTTGACGTGCGTGGAAGCGAACGAAAATGGTTTAAATAAATGAGATCATCATAAAAACTTGGTTCACCTATTGCTTCTTAGGCTAAAACTACAGCCCATAACTTGGAGTTCCGCATAAGATCAGGCGATTTTTTTCACCAAAACAGCTTCTTTCCACATAGTAAACCCAGTTTCGTTCGTGCATGGAACTCCTGCCATTAAGTTAAGGGCCTTAAATTAAATACGAGTAGAACGGCGAGCTCGTCGACTCATTAATGACGTCCCAGCAGTTGGATCCAAGGTACGGAGCTTGGAATGCCAGCATCTAGTACCTTGTTAATTGTTAATGAATTAAATAAACTGAAACTGAAACTTGTCTGTCAGTGTTTTATCGGATATATTTTGGCGTTTGTGTGTGGAACAGGAATTATACGCCTGGCACTTTGTTCTCTGCAGGGCGATCACGCAACTCACAATGAGGTTTTACGATAGGAGGATCTAAATGACAATATTTATATGGAGAAAATACCGTTGCATTTACCTAACTCGCGTTCAAAACGTTATTCCATTTTACGTTGTTAGTTTACTATGCGAACTGCTACGGAGCGATAGTTGCTCCGGACTGTATTCCCTAAGTATCTCAAAGGTAGGACTGAATGAGCTATAACTGAACCTGTGAGTATAAAGTTACAGTATACAGTAAAAGGTCTTGTTGTCACTCTGCGTCACGTAAGACTAATCGCTGGGTTTAGATGTTGGTTCATAAAAAATATACTACGAAGTCAACGCTAAAATATTCATAGTACCCAAGTCTATAATTCTTTACGTGTTGGCGTTTTGTGCACGCTTTTGAAACAGTTGTTATGAACGGGCTGCAGGAAATATTAATATTAGGTACCTTTATTTTGTCGTGTCGAAATGGTAAATATATTGCGTTAGACTCGTGAGCAACAACTATGTAAAACGGTTAACTATTATTTATTTAAGCACCGATTTATATTCTACAAACATTAAACTGCAACAAAATGTCCATGCTTGCAACGGTGAATCTGAGTTTGATTACTTCGATTCATGATTCAATCCCACTAATACGAGTATAATAAATGGGAAAGTTTTGATACTGGGATGTTTGTTATGAAATCGAGCAGCTAAATGGATAAAGGTAAATTTTAGTATAGAAATAGAATTTTGGCTTAGATGTCCAAATGAACGATGATTACAAAGCATTTCGGACTTTTACCAACCCATGGCTAAATCCTAGTATTAACCCCTCATCCATTACAACCATACTCATCATTCATTCATTCAGAAATCACTTATTACCATACAGTAATCGCGGATTCAGTAGCCCTTATCCTTCGCGGGGACTGTTTCTGGTGTAATCAAAGTGTCAAAAAAAAAGTATTAACCCCAATTCGGACTTTTACAGTAAGATATAATACTTATATTGTAAGGAAAGTTGGATGTTTGTTTACATTCTTGTCCTCGTACAAATTATTTATCTTAGTGTAATGTTACCATTCTGTTGCGTTCTGTGCTTTACATATCCGATTGTTACTTGTTGCTCAAAGTTTAACTTGAAGAGCACCCCTTAGAGGAATATAAGTTCACCTTAATCCTTATTGAATTTTTTTTTAGTCTGTAATTTACCTGTTATACGTGTAAGTATCTGTAGAAATAAATACTATGAGCTGCTACTACGAGTAGGTATACTCGTTTTGTGTTCACGCAAAAGAAAAATGCGCATGATAAAAGATAAAACTACCGCACTAAAAATACAAGCATTCTGCACGCAAACAATTGAGTCAAGCGGAAAAATTGAAGGCTGGATCACGGCACAGATGTGTGGAACGACCCCCAACGACAAATTGTTTTATCGAAAATTACTTTCTCGAACGCGAACGGGATAAATTTCCATTTTTCTAATCGGACGGAATGGAATCGATTTCGCGGAAGTGAGGCGTTAGTCTCTAATTTGATTCTTTAAGTATTTAGATTAGTATTAGTTTCCATTTGGAACTGAAAAACGAGGCTTTAGGTACCTTGATTGGATTCTCAGCACTTTGAGTGTTATATTGATTTCATAGTAGCATTAAGTTTTGGACATAAAATCTATTGATAATGACATTATAGCTAACATTAAAATTCTGTTTGTATTCTATAATAATCTATAACATAACATTACATAATTATTGTTCTTTTTTAATGATATTTAATTATTATTTCTATTTTATTTTATAAGTTATTGCTGTGCCCTATCAGGGTCATGTTTAGCACTTAATAGTAACTTAAGACCTATTGTAAAACTACATGGAAAAGCAATAAATGAATTATGAATTATGAATTATAAGACTCAAAAGTGCTTGTTGGTAAAGTCACGTATTTGAACAGGGGACCAACTTTTTGTGAGTACATTTTGGACTGATATTCAGGGAGCGTTCTGATTACTTTAGGCTTATTCTCAAAAAAGTGGCAGCGCGGATTCAATTTTGCATTTTTTCAAAAATATTGCGATTTTGCATTTTTTTAAATTAGGATCGCTAAAACTCTAATAAAGTAACCGTGCTCATGCGGAGGGACGCTATTTATTTCTTAATTTTGGAAGATACAGGCGTTTAAAATTATGGAGTTGACAGGTGAATGTCCTCGATGTCAGGTGAAAGACATATTGTAACCAAGTTATCGACAATAGGCACAGGTTACCGACACATTGGTACAAATTAATAAGAAACTTTTTGCAGGTTAACGTCAGTGAGAGCAGGTTAGTATTTTAACCCGTAAATCGACCGCTCTAAACCCCATAATGCCCAGGGTACAGGGTACAGGGTACAGGATTCTGGAAATGCTGCACGGGGCGTTTCTGGACTTTAGGCGTTCAGTAGTGGAATTCATAAACTCAGTATGAATCGGGAGGCTCGGATACTTCTGGATCTTTGCTACTTCTCGTAACAGGGCGGCATTCCAACAAAAGTCCGGTGGAGCGATCTTTGACAGTACTGGAAGCCAGTGACGATTGGAGCGTGCTGGAAATAAGTTGCATGGCCTATTTCAGCTCGACTTCACCTCCGGTGGTGTGGATGCTATTCAGCCAGATCAGTGCGCAGTATTTTGCAGTCGAGTACGCCAGAGACAGCGCCGAGGTATGCAGCACGTCGTTCCGCTCAGTTTCTGGATGATGTTATTTTGGATCTGGAGTTTGCGAGCCATACCGGTAAGGTGATGTGTGTAGAGAGCGGTCTAGAGTGATACCGAGGTATTCATGGAAGAAGTTATGTCCCATTGTAGTTCCCTGTACATTGACCTAACTCATGCGGTGGCGCACCGGTTATGCAGGTGAAAACAGCGCGCCTCTATCTTACTTGTGCTGGGTGTAAGTCGCCATATTCGACAATACCTGGCCAGTAACTCCTTATCGCCTGATAACATACCTTCCAGGTTTTTGAAATCACAGACATATATCGTCGGCGTAGATAAAGTTCCCGGCAGCGGTATCAGGGAGGTCGTGGATATACAGGCTGAACAGGGTGCCACCGCGGATCCTTGAGGCAGACCGTTACTCAGCATTCTGGTATTGCTGACCTTTGGGCACAAGTGTACGCTAAAACGCCACTGGGAGAGCATGTTGGATAGCAGCTTTGCGATGGTCGGGTTAGGCACAGTCGATAGCAGTTTACAGAGCAATCCTTCTCTCCATACAGTGTCTGCGGTGAGGTCCACAAGCACCGCACCGGACTTTAGTTTTCCATTTGACAGGTGTTCGACATGCAGGTGATGGACAAAATAACAGTTATATCAACATTACAAACAAAGTATTTCGTTTTTATATTGCATATCAATGCACATAAAAATAAGGCCCTATTTACGTCCTATAACTTAATGTCGTTGCATTCGTTAACATAACAACCAAAATATGGATGACAAAATAACGATTACTTACCCATTACAAACTCCCGCTCGCGTAATGTTTATGTTCGTAATTTTTACAACGGGAACAATAAAGACCTGTTACTCTTACATGTGTTAGCTGGTGACTGGAGGTCTCGATTCATGCCGGGTGAAGTAGTACCCACACAGCGATCGCGTGTGATATATAAGCGACATAAACTGCGGTGGACAAACTTTAAAGGCAAATAACTCGAAACAAAAGACTAATATCATTATTCCAAACTATAGTTTTAAATATTGATAATATATCTAAATGAAATATGGTACTTAAACTAAGTAACGTAGATAATAAATATATTTTACGTCACATCTGGCCATAATGCGAGTTTTACTGCACTTTGCGCGTACGGGAAAACTCGCATTGTGGCCAGGTGAAGACGTAAAATTTTGTACGCAACACGGGCGGTAATTCGTAAAGCCCCAGAGCGCATATTTATGGCACTCACCTTCGGTTCGGGCCACAAACACCTGCGATCTGGGGCATTTACGAATTCACCGCCCTAGTTACGTAATGTACTATTATTTAACACGAAACTTGACTCCGCGGCATTGGGACACCGCCGGTGAACGGCAAACAGCAGTTACAAACTGATTTTTTGTGGTTACTAAATACATCGAATTGATTTCGTAGCAACTGGCCTCTGTTCAAAAGTGTCTTTTTAACATATATTGATAATTCAATAGTAAAAATGACGCACAATAAAAAAAAACTTAGAACATAAACCTGATGACAGGTGGCGGTGCCACTTTTTTGAGAATAACGCTTTAATACGGATGAATCCGTTTGTGTCTGACCTGCAATTACACACAGTTAATCTGTGATACAAGCGGCGCCGGCGTACGCATCGGGACTATCAGAAATGTCAGAACGTACATATTTCGTTGCGTGTACACGCAAGTTCTCATATATTTATTTACACTTGTGTCACGCGTAGCGTCTGCGTCACCAAACTTTTATTGGTGAGCTCGCCCTCGAAAACAAACCGATTTGTGAATAGATAGCAGGCTCGATCGAGTTTACCAGCGAAAAAGGCAGCAATTTTATGCAGCTACCGACTTTTTTCAACAAGGTATTTGGTTAAGGTAAATTTGTAAAAAAATATATTCTGATTAACGTTCAAAGTGAAGGTTCAGGTATTGAAAATTATAAAAACCCTTGATACAAAATTGTGTCAAGGGTTATTATATTTTTAAATGATGTTTTATGTCGTGTTAATTTAAGGTATATTTCTGGCAGATATATAAGAGTGTGAACTCGATGATGTGAATCATAAGACACTCATTAAATGAGTAGTATAGAAAATGGTAATATAATAAAATATATAATATTTATTGGCGGTGATCCTATAAGTAGCTGGTCATCACGAACCCTTCATTTAATTAACAGTTGATGCAAGGAAATGCTACTAAAAACTAAACAAAGACCTAACAAAACCTAAAAAGCGAATATTTAAGCTAAGGTTAAGAATCCCAAATTTTGGATTCTTCTTTGGACCTTAGCTTAAATATTCGCTGAGATCCTGTCACTAGTTCCATAGAGAGCTAAATAACATGGAGACGGCTGCTTTGATTTCCACTTAACGTAGCTAAGAACTATCCGGTCAGTTAAAGCTTTAAATTAAAAAAAAACACACCTATTTCGGTTCCGCCGTTTGAGCGCTATGATGCCACAGGAAGAATCTGAATCAGATTTTTATTGATAAAACACATTATTTTACAGACACACAGATACACCTGTGTCGGTGAGCCTGTGAACACACGTTAAACTCAATCTTATTCCATGCTCACCTTTTTAGTTTCGCCATATCCGTCTGTCCGCTCGTCAGTCTGCGGCTTAGCAAAGTGACCCTTACTAGAAAGCTGTAATTCGGCATGAGTATAATTATTACAAATAAATCACGGCGACAAAACAGTTGAATAAAATTTCAAACATATATTTGTGTAGGGGAGACCGGGGATAGTTGACTATAGGGGTAGGTAGACTAACTATCAAAAACTCGTCTGACGCAAAGGCCTTGAGCCAACCAATAAGCCACTTGAGTCCGTCACCTCCCCCCGCTCCGTCACCGGGAACGCGACGTCGTGCACGCATGTCTTTGGAGAGAAGGAGCGTAATATTGAAAAACAACGCACCTAAGTAGTTATTTTTGTCGTAATATTATTTGTAATGGCGCCTAATTATTTGTTGTTATTGATTATCAAAGCATTTGTAACGAAAGTTTGACTCATGGTCTTTCTATACATTATCATTCTTTTTGATTTCGTCGCAGTTATATGGTTATGGCACGTGATTATAAATTAAAACGTGGTTCGGGGTTAGTAGACTAATTTATAACGGGGCTGGTCGACCTATCAAGACTGTTACCAAATATTAAAAATAATTAAATTTGTTAGGTACGATTTGTGAACAAATGATTAAAGTTGTTTAGTTATGTTTTAAATACTTAATAAGAAAGTTTAATTGTCTGATTGTTTATTGTTATTGGAAGTCTATTATGTTTAATTAGAGTGGCGGAAGATCCCTTTTTTGATACAATAAAAAAAAAAATGTTTGCCTGTTTTTTGTATCTTTTATCCTATGTCTTCGTAGACAGTGCTCTAAAAACTTCATAGGTCAACTTACCCCTGCTGACAAGTCAACCTACCCCATACATGGGGTAGGTTGACTAGTTTTTCCTATGCTACGAGATCCTGTAGGTACACTATATCGTAATGAATATCGTGCTTTTTGCCACTTTTTTCTAAAGCTTAATAGTATATCTATAAACTGAGATCGATATCAAGTTAATATACTCTAAAAAAATAAAAATACAAATGCTTAAACTATAATTTGGTCAACCATCCCCGGTCTACCCTACTTTCCCTACACTTAATGTGAGGATGTAATTTTATTTTTCTCGGTAAGCATACAGTTTGGGGTATCGTTGAATAGCTTATTTAAAAATATGTAATAGGCTCTTTTAATAGTAGTTTATGCGACTGATCCATAATGAGAGGCCTTAAAATACGAGTGTGGTTTTATGAAACGAGCGTTAGCGAGTGTTTTAAGGTCTAATATGTACAGTTGCATACACTACTTTATCTACACACATATCATAAGTAGTAGAAAGTAACAGCAAAAAACCAACAATAAAATGACAACAGCAATGGCGGCAATTCGATCATCCGTCATGGCGAATGGTTTTTTTTTTTAAATCATAGACAAAAGAATGAAGTCCCTATACTCATATTACTCGAGATCAAATGTCGTGCGGTTTGTATTAAAAAACGTACCGATTTGACGTTTCGTATCGATAACTGTTTTAATATCTATGGATACTAGAATAGAGACCCACTTGAGTTTTGACAGCTGTTCCAAATTTAAACTCATAACGATACAAATTTATCAAAAATCTGTACTGTAATGACATAACAGTACAGATTTTACCTACTACCACAGACAAGAAAGTTCTCATAGTAAAATCGGTTGTAGTAATGCTGGTCATTTCCTACGGTTTCTGAACGCATTTTAGAGCACTAATGATATGTGCGTAGATAAAAACATTTTTCATTTCAGGGATGCGGTTGCGTGATATTGGCCTTTAAAAGCTTCATCTAGTATGTCTGCTTCTTGGGGTAGTGAAGCACAAGGTGCCAGCGTATCGCTTCGAGAAACTCTTCTTTCACACGTCTCGGGGAAGCCGTCAGCGCGTAACATGTTTGATAACTCCCCGACATGCTTCCGCTATGTAGCAGCGAAGTGTTGGAACAATGTTCTGCCACCGCTTAGGAGCCTGCCGAACGTTAATACATTTAGAATTGAACTCAAAAAGTACATGCAAGATCATCAGCATAAGCAGGAGAATTTACGTCATGAAACTAAATAGTTGCACATAACACTTGCTCACTTGTTGGTTATGCCCCATTTGCATTTCCATACATTTCCATAGGTTTGTTGGTCACCGTAATTTTCACATGTATCGTGCTAATTAAGTAATTAGTCATAAATAATAGAGTTTTTGTAAGCTCGATCAAACACATATTTTATTTGGCGTCTAGTGTTTAGTTTTCTGTGCTGTGATGCCGCTGCGGTGGCGCTTGCAGTAGTGTATGTATATTGGCTGCAATCAGTGTTAGTGTTCAGGATAAGGCCTTCATTAAGGCCTTATACACACGCAGCAGTTTGTCCGCATGCAACTACTCACAGGTCAACTAACTGCTGGGTTTTCATATTTTTTTATTTTCTAAATATAGTGTTCATTTTATTTATTTATGAAAATAACTCATAGCAGTACTACGAAAAATATCACGGATATGAAGGCATAACTAGTTAAAGAGAAACAGTCGACCAACTTAATAAATGTGCTTGAAAAGGCCAACTTTCGTACAAAGTCGGGCGACGCAACCGCAATATTTAGTTGGCGCTCGCGTGGTAATGTAATAAAGGTCCAAGACAGACTACAGAACCCTACACTGCGCGTGGTCCGACACGCACTTGGCCGGTCGTTTAATCTATCTTTCAAAAAAATGTATTTTTATTCCCTGTTGTTTTATGAGCAAACTTACTGAAAACGTATCCCATAGGTGAAATAAAGTGCATACCTACTTAAGTCATTCACTACGACATAGAGCGCAGAATTTGTGTGCCATTAGTAGCTCACAATCGGTTGTAACAGCTTGAAGCGAATGCGAGTCATATGCGCTGGAAGAATACGAGTAAATAGGTTTTTCTTGGAAAGCATGCCTAACCTCCCACTTTTTGGATAAAAACAAACTATTGAATTTGAAAATATATAAAGATATATTATAAGAAATTTATTATGATTTATGACCGTCGTACTTATGTCATTTCATATTTAGTGGATCATAAAGGTTATTCATTATTTGCGTTTTCTTTGACATTATGATCCTCTATTACTAATCGGACATTACCTACGGTATGTTAATGAATCAATGAGTGCGTTGCCCAATTAGCACCCTAGAAAAGGTGAACGTCCACCAAAGATGACTTAGCTGTCCTATCCTAGCATGCGAGATTTCAAATATAATGAAAACATATCTTCGCACAACTCTGGCGTATAATCTCACCCTAAATGTATATTTATACGTGGCCCTAATGCTTACAATAATGTAAAAATAAAAGTTGTTCATATTAGCGACATACAGTGTTTTTTGGGAACATTATTATAGTGAAAATAATCCTGTTACATTCTGACGTCTGTGGAAATAAGAGTAGATAAACATTTCAAATTTGTTACCCACACTAACAAACATGTAAAAACACACAGATCACATGCTATCCTCAAACAATGAAAAAGTCGAATCCCCATCAATCTGCGGGCGCAATTCTCATTACGCCGACCCTCCGGGCAAATATTTGTTTTTCCTACAAATGCCCCAAGTTGCCGTTAGGCAGTGGTAAACAAATAAACGAATATTAGCTACATCGATTGCTGAGAAATGTCTGGTTATTGCTAAAGTTTGTTATTTTCAGCGTGCGTCGTGTGTATTGAGCGAGTCTCGCACAAAGCTTACGCAATATAGGTATATATATATATATATATATATATATATATATTTCAAAGTTAGGAAATCTGTCACCTAACCTGAAATATAACGAATGAGTCTATTTTTTCTTTATTTGTAGCATGGATGATGAAAATTAAATAAATAAATCCCAAACCCGACTCTCACGCCTCCCGCGGGAAGACAAAGGGTGGTACTCCCAACCCATACGGGTTTATCTGTTTTAAAATAAATTCGTAATGTTTTACCAAAACAAGGTAAGATACACGCAAAAATCTCAGAAGCTTAAACACAGTAGGCTCGTTTGAACTTAGCAACGGTGAATAACAAACCGCGAAATCACGTCTGAATTCACACGAACGAAGGATTCACTCGTTCCCGTAATGAAACGGCGGCGTTATTGAATATAGCCGCCTCAGCCGCAGATTTATTCTTCTCGTATAATTTGACGTGACGAATTCCTTCCTCGAGCGATTTGGAGCTGAGAACTGGAGGTTCAAGGAAAAACGTTGCATGAAAGCGTACCCGAAATGCCCGGTCAAATTGGGTAATTATGAAGTGTACCTATGTAATTTTTAGGGTTCCGTAGCCAAATGGCAAAAAACGGAACCCTTATAGATTCGTCATGTCTGTCTGTCTGTCTGTCTGTCTGTCCGTCAGTATGTCACAGGCATTTTACTCTAAAACCATAAGGTGTATTTGAATAAAAAATTAGGGATAGGGTGTATTTTGTTAACCGCTACATAGTTTTGTAATGAAATTACTAAAAAAGATTTTTTTTAGGGGTGCACCCCATACATAAAACTGAAAGTCAAAAATTATTTTTTCATTGCAAGCCCACTTGTGGTACATCAATCGACAGGCCTTTCAAAATAAATATAAGGTTTTTAAGCAATTTTTTGGATTAAGTGAATAGAGTCGGAGATAATCGCCCCGAAAGTGACTAAAATTGTGTCCCCCCCTCTAATTTTTGAACCGTGTATTTTAAAAATATGAAAAAAATCATGCTCATAGGGATTATAAAATTCTACCAGCGAAATTTGTTTTCAACAAGATCGGTTCAAAGGTTTTCGAGATATTTATAAAAAACTGCGCTGCTTAAAGAAAAGGATGTAAGTGCCATAAGTTTTCAGTAACGATATGACCTTTTTCATGTCAGACCCATCATACCCCTCCCCTAGCAATACCCCTGGGTGTAGGGTGGGACTGAACCATACCACCGAAGTGCTGTGCACTATATTATGCTTTATAATATCTATCCCAAAAGTCCTATTACCGTTATCAGTATCACGCAGTGTAGTTGAAAAAGTTAGACTACCGTTATCTGTACGAGTAGGTAACCTTTGATTTAGTATATAGAACTAGATGCACAATGTCAAACAAATATGCCAAGAACTGTGCCCCAGAACATGAACGAAGAATACTCTGGACAGGCTATGGTAATAATAATACCACGTGCGAGCGAGCTGGTAGCATACAAATCTCTATAAGTGTGACAGAAAGGGGAATATCATTCATTGTCCTTGTCATAGTTCCACTTTTTAGGGTTCCGTACCAAAAAAGTTACTAAAGGAACCCTTATGGTGCGACTCCGTCCGTCTGTCTGTCTGTCACAAAGTGAAATATCTCACGAACTACTTAAGGTATCAATTTGAAATTTGGAATGGTTTTAAATGAGTCATCCACGTGCATGGAAAATGAAAAATTTTAACATATATTTTAATTTTCCATGAAATCTTACGAATATGAGGGGGCAAAAAAAAAATTCAACTATTGGGTCAAGTGGGGTATCATTTGAAAGGGCTTGAGTTGCACATTTTGAAACAGTTTTTTTTTCCTACACGGGGAAAAGTTTGATCTATGAAGGAAAATGTAAAAAAAATTCCCCCCCCCCCCTTATCTCCGAAGTTATTGAAGCGAAAAATTTGAAATAATTACTTGTGAATAAGATAAACATAAATATTACGGGAAATGTTTTCTTTTTTCTGTATCTAGCATATTTTATGTTTTATTTACAAAAATCATTTCCTAGTTAAGTTTGCAATTTAATCAACTTTACAAGTATTTTTTTTTTTGAAATAGACATTCCCTAATTTCAAATTAAAAAATAATAATCGAGATCGGTACACGTGATAAACAATAATCGCTAAAACACCAACATACATACTAAGCTGATTGCCCTTGCACGTTAGTACCAAATGGGGCCGATAGACGGCGCTGACCCCATTCGCGTTGTTAAGATTTTTCTAGAATGAATGGAGTTGGGACGGGTATATTTCAATAGCAGGTCAAAAAAAATCGCGATTCAATTGTCTTGGTAGTTTGATGGTGTTGGTGTAAAAGTTACTAGTTGTTTGAAATTGAATTATGTTGTGTTGGGTTAAAATAAGTAAATAATTTAACAAATATTGGGACATTTACCTTTACCTTGAGTTAATTGCTAATTTGTACGGAACCTTCGGTGCGCGAGTCGGACTCGCACTTGACCGGTTTTTTTTTTAGTATAAGCTTTTCGCGTTTTTTCTTACTCGGAATTATAACAGTATAGATTTGGTTATTGAAAGGATAGGATAGTTATCCTGTACTGTATGTACCCTATTCTCTATTTTAAGAGGACACAAAGGTCGAGAGAATTAAGAAATAGGTATTTGTAAAATGTATTGCTGTCGCGCCAACCTCAAGCCTCCCCCCGCAGAGCGCGATAGAGACAAGTGCAGCTTGGACCGAAAATGTCTATTAAAAGAACATTAAAATCAACCTTTCGTAGTCCCCTGATCTCCAAAACTCGACCTATTTAACAATTTTTTTTATTAAAAATCAAACAATGGCTTTGGCCTTGTTCCTATGTTTTCCTTTTTTAAATAATCTTGTCAAAATTGTTTTTTTCTGGATATTTGAACACTGCGGAAAATCTGGCATTTTTTTAGGTTTTTGAAGGTTAATATAATATCTCTTTTAAGAATATATTGATGAAAAAAAGAAAAACACAGAAACATGTCAATAGTAGCCATAGATTTATGGAAAAAATATATTGCTCTACTGCCATTATCCAGGGAGAAAACAGGGGACTACGTTTCTATGGAAAAACGGCCGTTGTGTTTCCTCTTAAGTATTATGCGACTGGTAGACACAGTCTATTATATACATGCATTATTTTACATTACAAAGAGGTAAAGTATTAACCTTGCGGCCTTGTGTTTGTTAGATTCTATTGTAGGTATATGTAATCTCTCGAACTAGTAATTATATAGCAATAGTACATTGTGATACAAGTGAGGTAGGTTGATAATTACATCAGAGGCGAAATTGTTCACGCGAACCGCAGGTGAGCGTGATAAGAAAGCCGAGGATGTAATTATCAAAGCTCACGCGTATCATACGACGTTTTTCAACACATTTTGCGAGGAAAAAAATCATTTTCATATGATGAAAATGTTATAGGCCTGCCAAATTATTTACTTTACATTAAGCAAATCATTAAGATGACAACAGGTTTTTACTCACAATTGCACATCGCCAAGAATTTCCAGTGGCGTCCATTCTATTTATCACTTTTCTAGTCACCACGAGTCAACATTTTTGATAATAACCAAACACACATAAACAAATTTTACAAATATTTGTGAAATAAATAACCTATAAGGGCGCCCAACAGTTTTTTTTTCGTGAAGTTTGCGCAGTGTGGGCATAGAAATCTCTAAACAGCCAATACAAAATAAAATTAGATTTTCGTTTTAAAATGTTATCTTTATTTAATTCATGTAAAATGTTATGAAAAGTGAATAGTTTTACTAAATTAAACGTTTCCATATCATATACGAAAGGAAATAGTCAATTAATTAACAAAAAGGATTTAATTAGTTTAGTCGAGTAAGAATCCATTTGCCGAAAATTAAAAAAATAGCTGTACATTCTGTACAACCCAGTTAATTTAAGAATGCACCGTGTTCATGCATATATCTTGCTGCAAGGTGCCAACGTGAATTAATCGGGATATAACCATAACACACAAGTGTTGTAATGTTATAAAACACGCGTTTTTAATATCCCTGGATTTATGAGCCTAAAAGCGACACAATAAGAGGTACGTTACGAGCAATTGTGTTGAAAATAATATTTAACCACTTATATTATGGACCTTTCGCAAAGCGTAGAATAGATTTAGATAAAATCACGTTACTGTTCGTTTTTATGGTTCCGTACCCAATGGGTAAAAACGGGACCCTATTAAGGCTCCGCTGTCACCAGGCTGTATCACACAGACACAGATGATGTATTTCTGTGGTCGCTATTTAACAACAAATGCTAAAAAACAGAATATAAATAAATATTTAATTGGGCTCCCTTAGAACAAACGTGATTTTTTCACCGTTTTTATAGATAATGGTACGGAACCCTTAGTGCGCGAGTCCGACTGGGACTTGGCCAGTTTTTCTAAAACACTGGCGGATCCGCAGGGACAACTAGTCTTGTTTAGTTAATTTAGTTATACTTAAAATTTAAGATTAATTTGGTAATTTAATTTTTGGTGTTCATAATAGAAAAAAAACTTATATTATAATAGAGGATTTGTAATACGGCTTATTCTTCATACAAATACCTGCAATAAATGTTTAAGTTATTTTACGTAACGTGGTAACCATAGTTCTTACTACCTACGTGTCAAAAAGCAGTTATTGTAAAGTTAGTAAGTATTAGTAAGTAAAATGTATGTCAAGCCTCATCAATTAGATTACCACCAGTATCACGAGCATCTATTTAATAACCTTCACTCCAATATTTGAGATTGTAAACACCGAACGTCATGAATGACGTCAAAATTATTATTCTTAGAAGTAAAGTGCTGAATATTGGAAAAGTGTAAAACCTTTGATGGATCGAATAATTTTAAAGTGCTTACGACGGAACACAGTTAGACACTTTACGAAAATGGATTTTTACTTTTCTACGCGCCCATGTCGTGAATTGTGGAAGAAAATTTCGAAGCACTTTAAATTCGACCTTTCCTTAGACACTTCATTTCATTTCATTTCTTATTCATTTTCACAATATACCTACATTGTGTCTGAAATTACATGTAAATCTTAATATTGAAACAAAAAAATTAAGTCTATTACTATAAATTATAAATACATATCAATTATCAAGATCTTTAAATACACTTTACGTAAAATTGAATTTTTTCTATAAAATTCATTTGGATTTCTTTTCAAAATCATTTAAACTTAACTACGAGCATGTCAATCGTACCATAAAGACAAAAAAACGAAGGCTATAACAATAAGTTATCAATATCAATTATCAAGTACCTATTTATTAACTACGAGTAGGTATCTCAAATAATAATTGCAAGAAATAAATGTCAGTAGGTTTCGTAATAAATAAAATTGTAACATCGTTAATCCCGGCCCTTGTTGTTAAACAAAACTTACTGGGTTATTGTGGAACCAAACAAAATTATAGCTTACCTATTATGTAACGGTATTTGTGAGACTACATATATAAATACTCACGGACAAATCAGTTACAGAGATTGAAAAACAAGACAATTTACGTAGGTAGAGGTGTTCAAAAATCGGACTTGTCGCTAAAGAAGGATGTGTCTTCCAGACAACATTGCGTCCCCAATATCAATTATCAAGTACCTATTTATTAACTACGACTAGGTATCTCAAATAATAATTGCAAGAAATAAATGTCAGTAGGTTTCGTAATAAATAAAATTGTAACATCGTTAATCCCGGCCCTTGTTGTTAAACAAAACTTACTGGGTTATTGTGGAACCAAACAAAATTATAGCTTACCTATTAAGGTAACGGCGCCTATTACCGGGGCTATCAAATTCGGCTACCATTACCGTGGCATTTTCAAATACGCATTTTAAAATCAAACCGTTCGATTTACAATAAAACATACTTTACACAAATGAAGCCTAATTTAGTTGACTAACGGTCCTGTTTACGCAAATGTGTGTGAATGAAATAACAAGCACGCAATCCGTCAGTTTCTGCGACGGCGGCGTAGGAAGAGGTTGTGTCATACAAACGCATGGCGTCACTGGTAAGTATACCCGAATCTTATTTATTATTTCACGCAATACCTATGACAATTGAACAAATGCTATGGATTTTAAATGGTTATCTATAGTTTTCTGCACAACTTTCGCGTACTCGTTATATATTTTTTGACCTGGAAATTCATTAAAAATGGAATATAAAATACAGCGGTGATAGACGCCATTTTTAGTTGGGGAAACTAATACCGTGGCATACCACGGTAATAGTTAAGTCGGTGATTTGCTTCTTTGAGCTTTATCTTTTTTATATGTCATCGATTATAAAATCTCTTACAGCTATTCGAATCTTGATCTATTGACGCTATTAAAGAACTATTTCCGTGGTATGGAAAGTATCCAACAAACCCTTAATTTTTAACTAAAACTTTAGTACTGAATCTGCAGTTTCTATGGAAACCCTTATATTGTCATGTCGTTTAAATATTGTAATAATTAACTATACTTACTTACCAGTTATGTGATTTTGGTTTTATATCAAGCTTGTAATATGTATGTTTGATTTGTAATGAAAATACAATTTTATCCTAAAGTTTTTATGGATCGGAATTAGATTTTACAAAATTCCAAATTAAGTCTATTACCGATGGTAAGATCCCACAACAATCGTTAATAGTAACTATGGGAATTTTTTACCGACCCATTCAATATTTGTTTGGGTCGGTAATAGGTTATAAAGAAGTATCTATTACCGAGTGACATTTTAGTTTTGTCTTAAAATAAATCACATCTAGGGTTCCGTTCGTACAATTTCATTTGATAAAATTGATTTCTATGGTTCGTACTATTAAGATGGGTGGTGAACGGAGATAATAACATATCCCAGCAAAATTTGAAAAATTAAATAAAGTCCTAAAACATTCAAACAACCCGGAAACGACACATAAGTATAGATAAAGGTGTTACTTACCTACACAAAACGCAAAATATCGTTTTCGAGTCATTCAGTCTGTTAGTATACTCAGTATTGTACTTATTAGGTTTTTTATAATACCCCGTATTTTATTTATTTAAACTTTGAATACAAAATACCGAATCCATAGTATAATGTAATGTAACTGATTTAATAAAAGTTAGTCTTTACCTGCTATGTATGCAAGTAGTAGTTATTCTTATAACCAGTGGACATCATTTTGTTGATTTAAGTATGTTTTATGTTTTCTTTATTTTTATATAGTACGGAACCAAAGTCATGAATATTATTTTAACCCTCGATATTGGGTGCCGAATTGTGTATCAGGTTACTATTACCGATGGTAGAAAATTGCTGCTTTTTGTACCCTCGGTAATAAAAGCTAATTTCGCGGTAATAGAATCACATCCCATCCATTACCACGGTAATAGAAGATTCTCCTTTCGTGGTTTCAATAATTATTTTATCAAATATAACAAACTAAAATTGGTTCAAAAAGTTACGACTCTGAAAGTTAAATAAACACTCTTCAATAAAAAAAATAAACTAGGACGTTAAGGAGCTTTCATACCCCTCATTTTTTAGAATCATTTGAAAAATACCTCGCGTACCACGGTAATAGGCGCCGTTACCTTATGTAACGGTATTTGTGAGACTACATATATAAATACTCACAGACAAATCAGTTACAGAGATTGAAAAACAAGACAATTTACGTAGGTAGAGGTGTTCAAAAATCGGACTTGTCGCTAAAGAAGGATGTGTCTTCCAGACAACATTGCGTCCCCAATATCAATTATCAAGTACCTATTTATTAACTACGAGTAGGTATCTCAAATAATAATTGCAAGAAATAAATGTCAGTAGGTTTCGTAATAAATAAAATTGTAACATCGTTAATCCCGGCCCTTGTTGTTAAACAAAACTTACTGGGTTATTGTGGAACCAAACAAAATTATAGCTTACCTATTATGTAACGGTATTTGTGAGACTACATATATAAATACTCACAGACAAATCAGTTACAGAGATTGAAAAACAAGACAATTTACGTAGGTAGAGGTGTCAAAAATCGGACTTGTCGCTAAAGAAGGATGTCTTCCAGACAACATTGCGTCCCGAAAATCTCGAAATTTCTCTTTCTTGAATGATTTTTTTACCACAAACAGATAAGTAATAAATGTCAAAGGTCAGCAGGGTGTAATCGCGAGCCTACGTGTAGTCTTACACAATATAACCTACTTATTTCAAATTAAATCTATATGGATGGTCATGAGCCTAAAAAAGGTGGAAAAATCGATTGCTAGAATATTTTTGTATTTCACAGTTTTGTCAAAAATACATTGTTTTTTTGCATTAATTATTTCGTATTGACCTATTTTATTCATCTTTGTACAGAATAAATAAATAAAACAATTGACAAGAAATAATAATGCATTGTAAGAACCTTGTTTTTAGAATTACTTTAGTTTAGTTAGACTTTAGTTTCTTTGAAAAAAAAATTGTCTGTATAGAATTTACTACGGAGCTCAATTATGATATGTTTTACTAAAAACAAATCACAAGCTTTTTAATGAAAGTTTTTTTTGTTGATTATTATTAAATACACTTAACGTATTCACAATTGTAATTATTCTATAAAATTCAGTCGGATTTCTTTTCATACTAAGTGTGCGGTATCCCTTGGATTTTAGGTCCCTAAGTAAACAATACCACAATCATCTAGTTTAGCTTACGCCTAATGCAAAAGATAAGCTGCAAAATCGCAAACATATCTTTGAAATAGGCCGAATAATGTACTCACAAACAAGTATCTATTGGACCCGAAAATCCACCTTTACACTTAACTGGATTATCGAATACTCATTAAGTTGTTAATTTCAACCTACACGTTCCAACTCTAACTAGCATAAATGAAATAGCGAATTGAACCGTATTCGTCCCAAATTAAGTTGCAATATTGATCAAACCGCAATCTTGAGTTTTAATCAGCACATATCACAGCCTATTGGGCGTGGAGTTAGTTAAGGTAGATAATGTAGGTAACAGTTTACAAACTGTAGAGTATTTAATCACACACAAATAGTTGCAACTTGCAAAGTTTAAATGCAATTAGCTTATAACACCAAGTGAAATGTGTTGGAGTATAACGCTCGCCATATTTATGAAGACTAGACTATTTGTATTTTGAATCAAATAGAGTCTGTCAGCGCTGTCTCTGTCAATCGGCTTTTGTACTGAACAGATGTTAAACAATGTTTTTAACATAATATATTTCAATATTTACATTATTTCCACTGCGCCTACTAAGCAACACAAGACAATAAGCAACACGCTTATTTATTTAAACTCTAATAAAAACCCCAGTAAAAAAAACCTCGAGCACGACAAAACGTCATTTCACTCATATTTGCAGCAGCCCAAATGGGGAAGGAGGAGAAAATGGGGAATGGAAAGGGCTGTGTTGGGAGTTACTCTGCGCGATCGCATCAGAAATGAGGATATCCGCAGCAGAACCAAGGTAAGTGGGCGGGGCACATTGCACGTAGATCCGATGGCCGTTGGGGAGGAAAGGTTCTCGAGTGGTGACCACGTACCAGAAGGCGCAGTGTGGGTAGGCCCAACTGACCTGTAAAGGTCGCGGGAGTCCGCTGGATGCGGATGGCGCAGGATCGGTCATTGTGGCATTCTTTGGGGGAAGCCTATGTCCAGCACCAGCAATGTCTTTCGGATATGATGATGACGATGATGAAATGGGGAAGTCATTCCACTGTCAAAAAGTACATTAGTGAAGTAGAATTTTTTTACATATTTTCGTACGGGGAACGACAATTATAAAGGGATAATTATATTTAAAAATACGTTAAATTTTTCCAATTAAGTGCATTATCTATTTCAACTGTACTTGGTTAGATAAACAAAGTTTTCTCTGAAAAAGGTAAAATTGTCTCAGTTCCGTTTCAACCAAACCCTCAATCATACCGCATTGAAAACTCTAAAGCTACAAAATTCCCAAGCGAGACTAGCGTTCTACAGGATATCGAGCCGGAATCGGGAAAAAGTTTCTTCTCCCGATTTGTAGTGGTTTCATCCTCATATTGAAACTGGCTTATGGCACAAGAGAACTAGTGCAATAAGTAGGTTTTCAGATTTTTTTTTATCTGCAAAGAATATGAAAGTACCTGACTATGCCCAGATAATCAAATATAAATACGTACACTAGAGTATTCGATTGTGCATATCACCACCGAAATAGTAGCTTTAAATGCTAATTAAAGTCTGCCCTGAGCATCAAGAAGAGCGGTCTCTGAGACCAGTGAGCGGTTGTCACAATTCCTACAACTATACTTGACGTATCCAAAAAACATACCTTAAAATTGCCATTAAAATGACAAAAAAAAACCGACACTGGCTAACTTGCACTCTTCCAAATTATGGAAGTAGCTAGGATACGGCGTCAAGTACAGCACACGAACGCCAATGCTTTCCCAGCAACTCGTTTTCGTTTCAAACTCTTCTCTTGCACGCATTGAGCACCCACTATTCATTAGTTGGCCCTTGGTACCATGCCCCTGCAAAATTTAATCGGTCTACAAAATTACGTAATACCTGGAAGTTGCCCATTTCTTTCCAGCGTTGCGTTTACGTTGCTTTTCAGTGAATGGTCCTTTTCCACTATAGCGAACAGGGTATGAGTCCTGCCCTAATGCGCACACTATATGGTGGTACATTGAAAGACATGGTATATGTGAAAAATGCACAAGGAGCTTAGTACTAAATAATGTTATATAAAATCAAAAATGTTTGCATGCATACAAAGCCGGATCAAAACCTATTTGGGTCAATCAACTATTTCTAGTTGTTATTCTGTCCCGTTAGACAGGAGACAGTATGATAGTTTCTTATAAAATTTGTTAAAACACCGACTTCTTCTAGAAGTCGGTGGCTTAGAACATAATCGATACATAAAGGGGTTGGACGTGGCAAGAAAACATCGCATTTTGCGAATATCACCCATAAAATCGAAGTTTTCAAAAGTCACTTAGGAGACGTAAACATGTGACAACTATTGACAAATAAAAGTTAATTTACACATCTTTGTCTCTTTGTTAATTGAGCCGAGTTCCTCTTAATACTTTACTGTACCTATGTACGTTATGTCCATTACAAATTTACCACCTCGATCAAATGATCCAAAAAATCACTTTAAATAATTTCATTTTATTCCATTTTCCACACGTCACACTATTGCAGCAGATGTTCAAACCACGATACCAATGAATCGCAATAATAAAACGTGTAAACTAACTCTATGTGGCGATTGTTCGTATTTGAGAACAATAGAACGTACTTACTAAAAAGAAAAAAGATTGCGTTCATCCAAGTAAGACACATTGTCGTATAGAGAATTTTATGATATTTTATATTTACACAAAGTTTTTGTCTGTATGAGATAATATAACGTCAATAACAATTTCTGGTAAGGATTACTAAAAGAATATTGAATAGTTTTTGCTATTTGCTATTTTAAAAACCATCATTGGTTCATCATGTATAAATTAATATTTTTTAAATACATATTGCCTCGAGCATTTAATTTTGTGCAATGTTCGATAATAATGTTGCCGCGGGCAGCTGGGTTAACCAACTTAGCGCCACGGAACAAATGGCATTGTTCGCGATCCTTATCGTTGGCCTTTTTTACCGATGCTATCCGATATATAACGAGCTGAACCACCACACCCTCACGTATTGGGAAGACAAGCAACATGTACACCAGACTGTATTTTATTACGCTCTTCGGCTTTGTCTTTGCACGAGAATATTTTGAAGGTAAATACTTTTAGTGGCTATCTTAATTTTCTACATAACTAATTACGTCCGTTAGACTCGATGTAATGATATAAAATTGGTTTAACATTTTTGGTCATCTAAAGTGGTTTTTACGAGTGCCAAGTTTAACTTGCAAGAACAAGTATCGTTTTAATTAAAGTGTTCAAGTGCCCTGAGCAGCATAGATCCTCCTGAATGATGATTACCGTGCAGCCAGTGTTTTGAGTTAGTCTTCTTCACACTTATCTTGTTAATATTTTGTTTTTTGTTTCTCTTAGATCGAAAAATTATTAGATATAATTCACCTTCAAGTGCAATACCAAATCGTTTCGAAGTCAAAGGTGAAAATGCTGACAAACAATTTCAGAAGTACGTACATGATATAAACAACATAGCGCAAAGACAAAACCTAACGGTTAAGTACAGGGTAAAAGTAGACACTCTGAACCCAACAACCCATGTTGTCAAGAAAACGAAAAAGTCAAAGTCAAAAAAATACAGGGTACCTTTAAAAAGGAAAAGTATGAAACCATCAAGTCGAGAATTGCTGCATAGAAGACTGATAGAGATGCGAGAAACAAAAACTGAAAGAATAGTTATAACAACTCAAAAGAAACCAATTATTTATACAACAAAAGTACCACATTCAGGCAAATATAAGCCAGTAATAAACAGTGTTAAAACTAATTACACGAAAAATATCAGGCCCGTTAAAAGCAAAATTGTAAGCTTAGGATAAACATTGCTTCTATAAATTGCACTCAATTTGTATTTTTTTATGTAACAAGTTTAATAAATCAATTATAAATATGTTTGCTTCTTATTAATACCCTCATCCCATAATATTATGCGCTGAGTAGAAGAATCCTTTAGCCTTATGAGGAATGGAAATAAACAGCTGGTATGATGTTTTCTTATATACAAGACTACCAATTTTGAAGTACCTATTTAGTCACCAAATGAGTCCTGTAGCAATATTGGAAACAGGCTGGCACTGGTATTATTACATTTAGGAAAAGTCCAACTACTGAATACAGCACGATGACTTCTAGCTTGATGCATTTTGACATGGATATTTGACTCGGCCAGTAATAAAAACCGCGCAGACTTTTAGCTTTGTTTCTCTCACCATGAGCCCCGCTTATGAAACATATTTCAACCAAATTGCCGTTCACGGATCCTATAAGACTCATGGAGACGGATTCGGTAGCTCAGGGAGTGAGTGTATTGGAAAATGTGGATTCAGAGGTTTATAGACCTAAGAATAGTGGAGCGGCATTGTTAGTTTAACGAGGCTATTTTCCGATAATATGTTTTCTTTGTGTGCCTTCTGTAAAGCTAATGATTGTAGAAAACTCGGACAGTCGTATATATGTATAACTCTAGAGATTTATGAAAATTTTGATATAGCTTCTTACAAAAAAATTATATGACTAGAGTCTTGCTAGTTTTGTTACTAAGTTCTTTATTTATTGCCATTGAGTTTATAGGTACCGCATAATTTTTGTAAGAAAAAAGTAACCCAAGATATGACCGCCTATGGCAAATAACTATTATCAAAGTTAATAATCGAAAATGATTGACCACAAACCTTCTTATTGCATGGGGTCGTGCGGTTGTAAAACACATACGCAGATACTCGATGGTTATATTATATGGGATTAGTAACAACGTTGAAACAAAAAGAGGTATGGAAAGTTAATATAAATAAAATAACTAAAAAACCCAATTGGATTAGATGGAATAAATATTATCTTTCGCCCTGTCTGGATTAAAGACGTAATACAACTGATACAATGTATGACTGATAACTCTGACTACGCGATATTAAATTTTGAAATACATTTAAAATGTAATTTTTAATGTATTTCAAAATTGAATATCGCTTAGTCAGAGTTCGTAAATGGGATAACCGTTGCTCAAGTGGATTACTCTATAGTCGAGCCACTTGCAAAGACGCAATTTGTTGTAATCAACGAATGCACGTTTACTTGTATTCATAAACTGCTTTTATCAAAAGTAAATTATATGACTTTTAGTCCTTGAATTACCTTTAGAATTGTTATTTAATTGTGCTTATTTGGATTGTTTAATTTTGCAAGTTTATGTATCTTACTAGCTTCCGCCCGCGACTTTGTCTGCGTAGACCCGATATAAAAGCTATCCTATGTTTTAATCCCGGCTATAAAGTATTTTCGTGCAATATTTCATCCAAATCGGTTGAATCGTTAAGCGTGGTTGAGTAACAAACATCTAAACATCCACACTTTCGGCTTTATAATATTAGTAGGATTAACCTTCCTTGATCGCACGAACAAAAAGTGCAAGTTAAATAAAAGCTACACAAGTCTGTAAAATATGTTAGTACGTATTATAGTTGTCCTTCAAACATAGAGACAATTATTTTAGTTACTTATCAGTATCAGAGTGAACTGGAATGTGGCATGGGTACTGCTGTAAATTCTCCGACAACGCAATATTATGGAAGCACCGAACATATAAATTTGATGATGGAGACTGAAGGTGGCCATAGCAACTCCTAAGCCGTATAATATTTAAGATGTACCGTAGAAGAGAATGGAATCAACCTAACAAGTACAAAACTAACGAACTAACTAAGTAACTGCAAAAAGATTCAATCTATAATAAAAGATTATTTAAAACATTTTTTTTATAAAAAACGAATATAGGTAATTTGTCCGTATGTCCGTCTATCACAACGTTAAATATCTATGGAACTACTTATGCTGTCAGTTTGTAATTTAAAACAATCGTAGAGAGGGCCACACGTGAAAAAAAAATCATTATTATTTTCTTGAATCACTTGTTAACAGCATTTTTTTCTACGGTAGTAAAATTTTGATTTATGAAGGAAAATATTGAAAGAAATAGGTGCTTTGCTTTGCTCCGGAGGTTACCCAACGAAAATATAGAAAAAGAGACCGGGTTGCACTCTGGGAGTGCCGGCAGAAGTAAAAACTTGCGAATTGCTTAAAAAAAAATTAATAATTTTTGAAACCCCCTTCTTCCGCTCCCTTTCCTTTAAAAATCCGCGTTTTGAAGCGCAACTCCCGCTTTATGTATTCCGGCAATTGGCAACACTAAATCCTACGCTCCTACACGTCACGTGACCTCCTACGCTCCTTATTCACCTGTCGCGAGTTTAACCACTTTTCCCCATCCCAAAAACTGCACAGCGCCGCTAAAGAAGTTTTCGCTTCAAAAAAATCTGCTCTTAATCATAAAGGGGCGTTTTTTTCCCCTTATCCTACGGGCTTTTCTGCCAATACGAGCTTTCTTCACACATCCCGGTTTGCCTCTTTCTATTCCCCACACACGCTGTTTCACATTCCGCGGTGTCGTGCGAACGGAAACGCTACATAAAGCCCCCGGGCCGACACAACCACTGCACAAAATTAAATATCACCCTTTTTATACGGACGATTTCCTCCGTGGGAGCAATAAGTCTTGAATTATGATAGCTTTACTTGTGATGAAATGTTCTAAGAGTATCATTTATACTTTTTACAAGTTAAATTGAGACAAAATAAAACGATTTGATGTAATAAATACTTCCCACTTACCCTGCCGTTTACTCGCTTGACTAGCTCAACAAGGGGCTCAAAACGTCGGGATTTATTTATTTTTATTTGCGCGATAAAATCCATTTAAATTGGGCACTCAATGAGTAATAATCTCCGGATTTAAACATAATATTTTCGATTCAATACCTACGTTTTTAAAAATTATAATCAATTACACACGTTTATAACATGTATTAGTTTTATACTACTTGACCAATGAGCATTTTATGGTAGGTATTTAGTAGCTTTAGTATGTTTTTCGAACTTACCACTAAGTGTTGCACGAAATTTTACATGTAAAGTTTTTCTTTTTAGTTAATTAAAGTGCAACTTTATGTTTACTACTTAATTTTCCAATTATCTTTGCTTGTATTTTCTTTTATCGGCAACGTTCGAAATGTTTATCTTCAATGACACTATAGGCACAGAATAGATAAAAGATAATAAGTACAAGTACAGAAGGGACACATCCTTTGATCTTTACAAAAGGTGCTTTTTTCTCAGCCAAAACATTAAGACTTATGGCCCTCTGACGTCGTCGACGACGACGTCGACGTTCATCGCTACGAGTACATGCCGGTTCCCCAACGTTACCGGCATGTACTCGTAGCGATGAACGTAAATCGCGGAGTGTCCGCGCCTTGCTATAGGTCTGTTTTTATGCTAAATGTAGTCTGTACACTTACGGCCGTATTCATAAACGTTCTACAAACCTATTATAACTAAAATGCCGATAAAATTAGTTTGTCTTTATCTGACATAAAATTTGTGTGTGTAATAAAGGGACAATGCACATTTTATTTAGCAGAGGCATTTTAAGTATTATAAATAAGGGGGTTATTATATAAGACTGTTTGTTTCTAAACAATAAATAATAATAAAAAAGTGGTTTCCGAAGTCAACTTAGTACGTATTAACTAACGACCTTCTAAACTAATATCCACATCGTGTAGACAGTAAGCACAAAGTTTATAATATAGTGTAGGTACCTTGTTCTTGCTTTAACTGTGATTTACCGAACTTGAAAACAACATTTCACTATCGAATTTATAAATGGCGCGGGAGTAAAATTAAAATGCACTCCGGTGCCGTAAATAACACAGTAAATTGACTGTGAAGTTATCGTGGTCCATTCAAATGATAAGTTTGCGGTGAAGCGCCAAACTTTGAGCGGGAAATACATATTCAGAATAATAACACTATGTTTTCGATATATTCGTTTGTGAATGCCAAGGGGTAGTACCAGGAGCAAGTCCTATGTGAGTACATGTATGTCCTTATAAACGAGTGTATATAAGGACATAAATCGGGTTGATCGGGCAGATATAATAAATACTAAAATTAAAAACTTAGAAGTTTGAAATGATGAAATTAAATTATTTTATTTACGTAACATTATAAACAGTCAGATAAATGGTAAATACAACTTATTAAAGTAGGTACACAGATAGTTCTCTCTTTAGTATCCAGAATTGACCATCTCGTTCAAGATTAAGGCAGTTAAGAGGAATTGCGTTTATCGATGCCCTAATTATTCAGAGATTCCTAGTTTGTATAAACACATGATAAAAAAGGCCTTTCGAATAGCCAATTTACTATATCTCGATTCTTGTTGTGATGCTTTTTATTTTTTTTTCTAATACAAAACACTTGTTCCAATACAATTACAATCTTTCAAACTCATTTACACAAAATTAAGTCTTCGCAAAAATTTTTTTGGTAACGGGTTTATTGTGGACAGATACTACAGATATGAAAGAAACTGTGTTTTTTAAATAATAAACGTCGGCTTTGCATTATTAATAACATATTAGAAAGCCACTATGTGGGGTTGATATTTATTAATGATATCAGCAAATCTCAGTATTTTTTTATTTAATGTGTTCACGTATCAGGCCTTACGGAAACGAAGACAACATGAAGTGAAAATTATGTTATTTGAAAATATGCACCCCATAAGCTCCTAACCAATGGCGTGATTCTGTTCATTTTCTAGCTTAGCAATATTGTACTTTCTCGAGACGTATCTACTGTCTAAACCTAAACCGACGTATTTTATGGCAGACGTATTTAAAAGCCGCAATTCCATCACCGAAATTGCTCCAAATAAAGCAAAGGCGGGCAACGCATAAAGCATCGTACACACGAGAGCATTTAAGGAGCTTACATTAGTCGCGAGCTGGTCTCATCCTGTACTCAGCATAAAGCGTGCGATAGTATCAACACTTTCACGACATGCAGCGCTCTGGCCCGCTAGAGACGAGGAACATTCGTGAAGTTTCGCAAAATTCCAAAGTATGCTGATGATACGAATGAATACTGATACAGAAAAAAAATGTAAATAGGCAACTAAATTATATGTTACTTTTACAAATTTATAGGTGTCACATTCAGAAAAAAACACAATAATGATCTGAAATAATATATTAAATTACTGGATCCATACACTCTTATCTCCACACTCATTTTACTCCTTTAGTCATACTTCAAAGTTTAAATAGGTTCAATTGTTCACATTCCTAGTTCTTTTGACGTTTTGACTCGGTAGTAATTCCATTAAATACAACTCTAGAACCAGATGACAAGTCTTATTCAAGTACTTACTTTAGTGACTTCAGTATAGAGATGAGTCTTCATGAGATGAGTAATTGAATGACTATGATAGTAAGCATGTTAGGTAGGTTTGAACGTATTTATTCAATACAGCTTGCCTTTGATTTAAACCGTGAAATGATTTGAAATGAAATGAAATGAAATGAAATGATTTGAAATGATTTATTAAAAATGTATGTGGAGATTGGGTTACAATTGCAGTTATACTTGCAGCTCTGTTAGTCTCACCAAGCCCTACCTTTACAGGCGTCCATACATTTACAAACTAGGAAACAAGCTTCGTATTTAAAAATGTTATTAATACAATACAAACATGTCAGATTTGAATATCAAAATAAAATAAAATAATAGTGCAATAGAGAAATGGAATTAAGAAATGTCATTCAGAAATTCATTAATATTATAATAACATTTATCATTAAGCCATTTTTTTACACATGCTTTAAATACTTTTAAATTCTGTAACCGTAATTCCGTAACTTATTATATATCTTTATGCACATGCAATGTGCATTTTTAGATGATAGTGCTAGTCGTACCGCCGGCTTAAAGAGTTTGTGTCTGTATTGTGCGCGCCCTTTACGAGTTCGCAACTGTTGTACTTCCAAAAAATGAGATTTATATTTGTGCACGAATACAGAGGCCTCTAAAATATACATACGTGCGTAGTGTGCCTACTTGTATTTAATACTGGGAGTATAAAGTTCAATAAAATGGATTGTATAAAATTTGATTGTCTTATACATTCTAGTTTTACTTATTTCAATTATGTTTTCCTAACAAAAAACTATTGTTTTTTTGGCTTTCTTAATGGTTTTTAGGGTTCCGTACACAAAGGGTAAAAACGGGACCCTATTATTAAGACTTCGCTGTCTGTCTGTCTGTCCGTCACCAGGCTATAACTCAAGAACCGTGATAGTCTGTCTAGCAGTTGAAATTTCCACAGATTATATTTCTGTTGCCGCTATAACAACAAATAATAAAATAAAACAAAATAAATAATGGGGGCTCCAATACAACAGAATTTTTATAAACTGTTTTTATAGATAATGGTACGGAACCCTTCGTGCGGGAACCAACTCGCACTTGGCCGGTTCTTTCTTTTTTCTTATTTTTATGGGATACGATTAAACCTAAGTTTTTTTCACTAAAGATTTTGTATCGCTCACTAGACAAATGTGATTTTTCTGGCAAACCAATTTTTAAAGCCTCTTATATTAATGTTTTGTATAGGTTTCACCAAAATAAAAACGTACTAATTTTTTCCGCTATCTGACCCGTGCAGGATGCACTATCCGAATTCCATACTTATTTATTACAATATAATAATATGGGCGAGTTGCACCAACTTACGATTACAGACTGATCAACGTTAAATATTGCACCGGCAACTGTCAAACTTTCCATACCTTTAGATTTTAACGAACACCGCTTACGATTACAGACGGTTTGGTGCAACCCACCCTATATATGCGAAAGTGTCTGTTAGAAATAAGAAAGTATCAATACTGCTAGCGAAAAGTATCGATATACGGCAATCCGTTTCCCATCCCTCTATTAGAGCAGGCGGCGAGCACAAGGTAAGTGGCGGCGGCTATCGCGCGATACATCACTCCTAAGCCGGTCCCGGCACAACATTCGCGTTCTGAGAAACGATCTGATTACAATAAGGAAAACCTGCTACGCTTGAGTGCCGTCTAAAAATGGCCTTCAGTTGTTTTGATTCCCAGGAGCTCTATTCAATATAAGTAATTATCTTTATTTTTGCCATACTTATCATAGAAATAATATAATCATCTATTAATTATGTTAAAAAAAAAGCCTTTATTCTACCATAATTCGGTTTGAAAATATTTTTTTCTGCATGCTGCATGCTAAATCATGCTGTATTTTCAAATTGATTCCATATTAATTTCATTTATCTTCTTTCAATCTCAAATTAACATATAACTTATATTTTTCTAGTAACATATAAATAATTTAATATTACATTCATTTCGTTTTAACTTACCAATACACTGACATTTGATAACATTCATGAACATTAATTAAACTATAATTCAAAATAAGTACATACAAGTTAAGAATATATGTTTTTACAATTATTTTTTATTATTTTTTATAATTTAACATTATTCCTGATTAATTATGGAAGTCGCCTCTTTGGCGTAGGCCTCCCCCAGCGTTCTCCATGTACCTCTGTCTCTAGCTAGTCTAACCCATATGGTACCACAACGTTTTCTGAATATATCTTCCCATCTCTTCTTAGGTCTACCTCTCTTTCTCAGTCCAGTTCGTGGTGTCCATTCTATGATTTTTCTCGTCCATCTATTTTCCTTTATTCTGCAAGTATGTCCTGCCCAACTCCATTTCAGTCTTCTTATTCTTTCTATAATGTCAGTAATTCTGTTTTTTTTTCTAATATCGGTATTCCTTACTCTATCCACTGTTTTAATACCTAGCATACTACGTTCCATCTTCCTTTGTTGTATAGCTAATCTTCTTTCGTCCTTTTTGCGTAGAGACCATGTCTGGCACCCGTATGTTAAGCACGGGAGAATAGATACTTCGTATAGTTTCTTTTTAATATGCATTGATATTTTTTTGTTTTTCATAACTTCACTTAAGCACCAGTACTTTTTCCAAGAAAGGGCAATTCTGCGATTTATATCATTTTCAGTCTGGTCTTCGAAAGAGATAAGCTGGCCCAGATATATGTATTGTTCCACATATTCTATCGCTTCTTCGTTTACATATATTGCTGTTTATGTACTGTTTGACATAATTTTTGTTTTTGAAGTGTTCATTGACAATCCCACTTTTTTACTCTCCTTAGCCAGGTCTTGTAGCATTTCTTCTAACTCCGAATGTTTTTCTGCAAAAATTATAATGTCGTCGGCAAATCGTAAGTTGCTCAGGTATTCGCCATCAATTTTCAAACCTTTGTTCTCCCAGTTTAGGTTTCTAAAAATCATCTCTAGCACAGAACAAAATATCTTAGGCGAGATCGGATCTCCTTGACGAACACCTTTCATAATAGGGAACACTCTTCCTTCCCGTTCTAACCTAATTTTTGATGTGAGCTGTGAGTATATCTTGTGCAGTAGTTCTATATAATTTATATGTTTTCCTTGTTGTGACAATGCTTTCCAGATTGCGTTGTGTTCTAACGAGTCGAAGGCTTTCGTGAAGTCAATAAAGCATAGATATATAACTTTCCCATATTCCTTATACTTCTCAATAATCTGTGTGACTACTTGTATATGATCCGCCGTAGAAAATCGTTTACGGAATCCTGCTTGCTCGCGGGGCTGATTTTCATCTAAGATATTTATGAGTCTATTTAATATAATTTTTGAGAATATCTTATATAAATTAGACATAAGGCTAATTGGTCTATAGTTCTCTAAGTTGCCTCTATCACCTTATTTGTGTAAGAGCGTTATGATGGATTGTGACCATTGCACAGGGGTCTCTTTCCTGGATAAGATATTGTTGAACAAAACCATAAGTGGACGTTTTAAAGGTTCAACCATTGATTTAAGAAGTTCATTAGTAATTTTGTCTTCACCAGGCGTTTTGTCTTTCTTTTGTGTCCTGATCGCAAATTCGATCTCGTCTTCTAATATCTCTGGAATCTTTTCATGACTATGTGTCATCCCTGTTCTTGATCTTGCGATTCGTATAGGTTTTGGTAAAACGAAGTGGCTTCACTTAGGATGTCTACCCTGTTTGAAATTACCTTCCCATTTTTGTCCTTCATGTTTGTTGCCCAGACGTGAAGTTTTTTGTAGCTCTTTGTGTGCTTTCTTGATAGCGCCGGATTTACTTATATAGTGTTCCAATACATTTTGTCTGTTCTGTTTTTTGTATTTAGTCATTTCCCTATTAATATTTTTGCTGATCTGTGTAATCTTGTTCCTTGTTGCAGTCGTCCTTACTTCTTTATATAGTTGCAGTCTTTCTTCCAAAAGGATCTTTTATTAATTATGTTAATTAACATTAAAGATAACTTTACACGGATGTAATGTTTTTTTTTGAGATTAGATTGTCTTTCTAGAAACATTCTAGACTAGTATTTTTTTATAATTTTTTTAAATACTTCATATAAATTTTACTTTTTATGTTTAATAAATCACTCTAAATAATTAGCTTAAGATTATGTTTCTACCTGACGATTTGAAAGTGCTTGTTGCCTACTTGAATAAATATAATTTTGAGTTTGAGTTTGAGTTTGAAATGCGATATTTGTACATTTATTTCTGACGATTTGACACGGGTTTCACCGCTGGTTTCACCGAGTGCCAGTGTGCGTCAGTTTTCTGTCACCAGCGGTGTAAAACAGGGCTGCGTAATGTCTCCTCTCGCGGTAGTGAACGATGCTGTCCAGCTGCTCAGTCACGTAACGCATTGTACGCGCGTCAGGTAGATCTTAATGTCAATTTTTATAAAAAATTACAGATTGTCGTAACACACGTTCGGAACAACTGAGCTATCGGAACAATCTGGTTCGGGCACCAAATCCTTCAATCAGTTCCTTAATATAACGCCTTAGGGAGGCGTATGTAGCGACATCTACCAGAAGACTTAGGCCTCTTTACGGCACCAACGTCTCAAATTATGTTGAGAAATCGTCAGTAACGATGCGCCACCCCATACTAAATTAATATTTGTTTTTAAGCAGTAACGCTGCTAAAGAAAATTATAAATTTTTAAATGAAAGGAAAAATTGAAAAATTTAATGCTCCGAGCCGGATTCGAACCGGCGACCACAGGCATTCATGGCCCGTCGCTACTACCAACTGAGCTATCGGAACAATCTGGTTCGGGCACCAAATCCTTCAATCAGTTCCTTCATATAACCATCGCTCGGAGCATTAAATTTTTCAATTTTTCCTTTCATTTAAAAATTTATAATTTTCTTTAGCAGCGTTACTGCTTAAAAACAAATATTAACACGTTCGGAACGTTACGTGATACCCCTCTAAAATGCAAAAGTTTCTGTCAAACATTAAATTTTTGCTACATGCTTTTACTTCCGATCGAGCCCAAACTCAACAGGGTTACGTCGATTAAGTACTGAATTCCCATGGCCACCTTCCGTCTACATCATCAGATCAGCTCGATGGTACCATAATATTGCATTGTCATCCAAATTATACTTATACCCAAAACTTCAGCTCAATCGGTCACCGAGAAGTGGGTCAAATTTTATTACAGACAGACAGACATACAACGGGACAGGTGAAACTAAATAAAAGCTTGTAAACAGCAGATCATTATTATGAAATGATCACTCTACGACTAGTAGTATACGCCAAACAACTTGTAATATGAGAAAAGTATAATGAAATACCTAACATAACAAAACTCAAAAACTTACTAAAAACATGATCAATTTTGGTACAGACCAAAGTATTTTTGACCTCGCACAACTGAGAGCTAAGGGAAAGTTTCAATCAGCCTCAGTTACAGAAGTACAGTATGCCGATGATTTGTCTTTCTTATGGCTTGGTTATTAGAACAATTTAGACGACTTCTATCGCAAACTTTGGCCTCGTTATCAACACTTTTAAGACCCAAATTTTGTTGGAGAAAGTTTGCGAACGATGCCGCTGTTTACTGAAGAGGAAACGCATGGGATGAAGTGGATACTTTTCGTTACCTTGGGAGTCTATTGCGTAGTCACAATCGCCTCTAGTCTGAAATTCCTACCAGGATCTTAAAAGCCGCTGCAGCCTTTGGGGGCCTAACAAAAGTTCCATCCAGGGCTGAATGGGCTGAAGGTCTAGAACCACCGAGGTCTGGTATCGAAGGCAGTATATGGTACACGGACGGGTCGAAAATGGGATCCAGTACGGGAGCAGGTATTTATGCGAACGACTACTGTAGTAGTGTAAGCATGGGTAGTTTGGCAACCGTCTTCCAGGCGGAGACATACGCCATAATTGCCTGTGCACAGGAAATTATAGACAGGCAAACCAGAGGGCAAACCATCTATATACTCAGCGACAGTCAAGCGGCCCTTAAAGCGCTTACAGCGCCGAAAGTGGCATCTAGACTTGTCTATAATGGCGTCCAGGCACTGAACAAGCTTGGAAAGCACAATAAGGTGCAACTGGTTTGGATTCCAGGGCACGAGGGCTTCATTGGCAACGAAAGAGCGGATGAGATTGCAAGAGGGGGGTCTACAAACCACTTCGTAGGCCCAGAACCATTTGTGGGTCTCTCGCAGGGAACCATAATCTCGGCCTTTAAAGCCCGCGCCAAAACCAAACACCAACACGAGTGGAGGAATGAGGCAGGCTTAAGGCACTCTAAGCTCTTCATAGAAGGAGTGGACTCGGGCTGGACTAACAAACTCTGGAAATTCAGCAGGAAGCAGCTCAGAATCATATCTGGGGTGTTCACAGGTCACTTCGGGGTCAAGGATCTCTTGGCCAAGATGGGACTATCGGACAGCTCAGACTGTAGAATGTGTGGCGAGGAGGATGAGACTATGGAACACTTATTGTGTGAATGTCATGCCCTTGCCAGACAAAGAATGAATTACTTTGGTAACGGCTATCCGCAACCAAACCAAATTCAAGGTACTCCCGCTGAGCTGCATCATCCGCTTTGTGGAAATGATGAAGCGAGGCTGGGAATAGACATAAGGAGAGGGCAAATGCACAAAAGATCCCACTGGGGCGAAGTGCATCCCAAAGGGCCCTCAACTAGATAAGATAAGACAAGATAAGATTGGGGGCCTAAACCATCGAGTTTGGAAATTTCATGATCTCAGACTACGCACGAGGCTTGCCGTTTACAGAGCGGTTACTCTACATCTAGTGTAGAATAATAATAAATAAGTAGACATTAAACGTCCCAACTCCTTTCATCTAAGATGGCTTCAATCAGTTCTTCGGCTGATATGGCAGGAGCGTGTTCCAAACTCGGAGGTTTTACGTCGGACGAACATGGCACATATGGAATGTCTGCTTATGAAAGGCCAATTGCGTTGCTATAGACACCTTGTACATGTGGCACCATCAAAATAGCCTAAAGCTATTTTCTACTCTGAGTTAGACTTTGGTAAACGCATAGCTGGCGGGTAGTACCCACGTCATGTCCTAAAACGCCACTTGTCTGCCACTGGCATGGCATATCACGTGAGTTGTTTGAGTAGCTTGCTACTCAGAGTTCAGGACTGATGTCAATATTGGTATCAATGACTTAGAAAGCACCCGTTTCAAAATGGACGCCAAACGGCAGTTCTGTAAAACTCCACGAAGGACAGCTTCACTGTGTCTCTTGCGATTGTACTTTTTTTTATTAATTTTGCCAAGATGTCGCTGTCGATAGATACGTCTGCGAGGACATCATTATCATCTTCTCTAAACCTTGAATTTAACAAAGGAAACGACTGTTAATGAATTGATGCGGAATCGGTTTGGTTCTTGTTCCCTGTTCCTTCACTTATTTGTAATGTCAATTAGTGAAGGGGACGTTAATTTTAGATAGGTGCTACTTTACAAAGTTTCATAGCGATCGACATTACTATGATAATTTTACTTCTTAGATACTATACTTTTTTTTCCACGTATGTTCTTTTTGTAAAAGTTTATGACTGATGAGGATAGAGAATGCATCCAATTGAGTGTGGCAGATCTATAGCTACTAAGAAATACGAATATATATTTTTTTCAAGTATATTTTATATTTACTTTTTTTCAAACATGCAATGAAATATTGACGTTGTGTTCTTCGTAATGGGCTTTCACATTTCGGGCGCAGCGAGACGAGAGATCCGTATTAATTGCATTTCATACAAAATTGAAGGCCTAGGCCTGCAATATTGTCTTTTTTTATATCTACTCCACAATTTGTGGCACAGCATGACGGCGTTCAGCCATGAAAATTAAAATTTGATTGCTTGGTATTTTTTTATTTATTTCATTGCATGTTTGAGAAAAGCACTATACAAACCTCGGCGTGAAATAGGGTTGCAAGCCTCTGTAGTAATGTACTATTTAATTTTATCTTTACTATCCAAATCAATAAAATAATGAGGTAAATATTGTAAGTGATAATCTCCGGAAGTACTCATCATATGTTTCAAAACTTCCTTCTTCGGTTTATAGAATTGGACTTCGGGATGGCCATAAGGTATAATTTGCCTTGCGGATTTGCTTACGTTGTTTGTAATACACGGGCAGAGCCGCGCAGGCAGGTATATAGTTAAAAAAATAAACCAACCAATCCATACTAATATTATAAATGGGAAAGGGTATGTGTGTGTGTGTTTGTTTGTTTGTCCATATTTCGCGGAGCGACGAATTGACGTGATTTTTTAAGTGGAGATAGTTGAAGGGATGGAGAGTGACATAGGAAAGTTTTTATCGACGAAATCATCCCCTAAGGGGGTAAAATGGGGGGGGTAATAATAAACGAGTTCCACGCGGACGGAGTCGCGGGCAGAAGCTAGTACAAGCTTAATATGTACTCGTAGGTGCATAAGTTATGCCGATAGTAGTAGCAGTAGTAGAAGATTAGAGAACTTAATGCATGTATTGTACATTACGCGCGCAATACATTAAGTCATACGGGCGCACTTTAATTCCATGAATCTTCTCAAGATTTTTCACTGAAACATGGTAAATACACGGTGACGTCACATCCAGAGTAAGGGCGAATACGAACGTGACCACTTACCGTATCATGTAGATCCTTTTGCACCGACATTCTCTTGCAATCTCGGTGGAGCAACGAACTGTGCACTGTTTGTCTGTGTTCTGCAAAGACAGATTACGATTATATCTTAATGTTAAGGTGGTTCGCGGCGTTGATTAACATTCGCAGGCTAACGGCGTGATATTTTAAGAAACTTATTGGTTTGGGACGTACCTAATACTCTGAGAAAACTATTTTTCTCAAATTATTCTTATACAAGTTTATTCTAGGAAATTAGATTTTGATTCCCTGTAAACTATGAGACTGCTGGCTTGACGGAGGCCAAAAACGCCTGGTCTATTGCCTGCCCGGGTAAGGATCCCCCTCAAAATTTAAAATCACAAAGGGCCTGGGATGACATATCGTCAAAAATGACATACGACTCTCTCCTAGATCGCAGTACAAGTTCCGATCGCGCCAGGATCTTGGCTGTGGGGACCAGAGAAGCAGGCTCCTGGTTACACGCCTTTCCGTCGGTGCATACTGGGACTTTCTTAGACCCCAACACCCTGCGCGTTGCTACCTGTCTGCGGCTGTTAGAGCCACCCGGCATTCTCAGGGACGACGGCAAGAGACCGGATGGAATGTCTTTGATTCCGTGGAAGTAGGGTCGGGTGCTGGTGTGGGACGCCACCTGCGTCGACACATTGGCCCCATCCCGTCTCCACGGAACGTCCTCCAGAGCCGGTGCGGCTGCAGAGGCTGCAGAAAAGGTAAAAAATAACAAATATAGGAGTCTCGGCGCCGAATACTACTTTGTTCCATTCGGCGTCGAGACCCTTGGTCCGTGGGGTCCCAGCGCCCTCAATCTCTTCAAAGAAATCTCAAAAAAATTAGCCGACACCACCGGGGACCGAAGAGCTGGCGGCTTCCTCGCTCAACGCATAAGTATTGCGATACAGCGGGGAAATGCTGCCAGCATCTTAGGCACCATGCCGCGGGGAGACCATTTATTTTTGTTAAGTATAAGTAGTATGTTAGTTACTGTTATAATTTTAGTAGTATTTATTATTTATTTAGAAAAAATAAATTTCATTTGTGATTTTGATTTCCTTATTTCATAATATAAATTTACATTAACATTAAAGTTACCTTTAAGTTAAGTTACACGAATATTAATTGAATGAAATGTCACAGGTACAGTACATCATTATTATGGGCATATGTTACAAAATAAGTAATGATAAAATCAGAACAAGGAATACAAATATTGATATAGACATCTCGTAATGATCCTCAAAAGAAAAACGAAAACATTAGCAAATTGTAAAATAATTCAAATTAAACTAACCTTGTCAAATATCCACTCCGTCAGCTTATACAGAAGACTGAGGAGTATAAAATAGCTCGTAGAAACGATGGCCGTTGGGGCGGAAAGGTTCTCGAGTGGTGACCACGTACCAAAAGGCGCGGCGTGGGTAGACCCCCACAAAGTGGACTGATGACCTGGTAAAGTTCGCGGGAGCCGCTGGATGCGGGTGCCACAGGACAGAACACTTTGGCACTATTTCTGGGAGGTCCAGCAGTGGACGTCTTTCTTCTGATATGATGTGATGATGATGATGATGATGACAAATATATTATAAGTCCATTTACTCACACACAGAATATAATAGATGTTCTAATAAAAATATTCTGAGCTGACGTTTTAACATTTGGTCATACGGTTCAGTTCGCAATTTGGAGGGTACACGCTCGTAATAATTTGGCCGATTTGGCCAATTACCCTAGGATTTATTAAATGTGTATGAAAGTTTGTTATACATATATTTGTTTTTTAAAACATCACGGCGTTAACCTGTGATTGACAAATAATGTTTTTTATGGAAAGCGTAATATCGCGTGCATACTAAATAAATATTACAGAGACAATCTTACATTATTATACAGGTAAATCGTGCTGTGTTACGTAACCCATGTTTATCAAACAAATACCACTGACTTTAATATCTGGGACAACGAGACAGACGTTTTTGTCATGGTATAAGGTTTTACGTAACTAACTTTACAATTACTACGAAATTACCACATTTTTCAAAACGTTTGCCATACCATAATCATTGCTAGGTACTTGATGTTACATTCTATTTTGACAATCTTTCACTCAAACAGCCTTTTTTCGCCGTTTAAATCCCACATGCATATTAGTTAGTGAACCCAGTTATTTATTGCTGTAAGGTGCAATTTAATTCGTATCAACCCATTCGGAATATTAACGTTGGCGGCCGTTGCACTCGAAAATATATGTGTTTACTCAGTTTTAATAAAAATATATAGTTTCACTGTTAAAGTTCATATTTGATATTACATTTTATAAATGGACTTTGAAATTGGCCATTTGTTTTAGTGAACAGTTTAAACAGTTTTGGGACGACTTTCTGTTTTAGGTTAATAAAGTAATAACTGTGACGCCCGTACCGCTACGCCGTAGTCTGTAGCAGATCACTCGTTGTACTCTAACTTAACCTCACATGGTGTGTATGGCATTGTATAGCCCAAGCACTTTATTTTCATTAGTATGAAAAAAAATGGAAATTTGGAAATAATTCATAACAGCAGCTTTTTTGTGTGTAACTGATATACATATTATCATTTTAGTAATTACGTAGACTCAAAATCCACCAAAATATTAGCCATCAAAAAAATCAATATTTAACCAATTCCTGAAAAAAGAGGAAAAACATTAATAGGTATTTTAATTTTTGGTTTGGTTAATTTACAGGAATAATAAATAAATCACACAAAAAACATGATGGATGTGTCATTTATTTTTTATATTTACTTCCCGATGGAAATTTTGGTGGATTCTTGGATAAGGTATCTTGGAATAACATTTGAAAATTAAACAAACAAAAAAACGCTGTTATAAATTAATGTTTGAAAAAAACGTCATTTTCCTGGGGTATGTATAGGTAAAAGGGCATTACCAAATAATTATTTAGGGAGGCCTATGTCTAGCTGACCCCGTATCATGGTCGGCCTTATCACACGATAAGTGACAGGATAGAGCGTCCGTCACCGGCGGCAACCGTTCGATAGAACGAGACGACGCTCCTATCTTGTCAATTATTGCATGATAAGGCCGACCATTCTACGGGGTCAGTGGACGTTCTTGTCCTTCGGCTGATATGGTTAGCAATTAGCATACTTAATTCATCAAACAAAAAATTACTCAGTGCCAGTTTTGTGACGACAATTAACTGACCCGTTTGTCTAAGAAGTCGTCGTTTGTCTCTTTGTCTTTTCAATTTGTAAATGATACGCATAAAAATGTCATTTCAATGTCATTTAATTTAATGTTGTTAAATATTACATGCTTAATTTTCATCGAACTAAATGTCATCGACTTTTATTTTAACCATAGTATTTTATAAACTGTATCGATCCTGCTCTAACTTACAAAAAGTATAGAGGAAAGAATAAAGATGGCCTATAGTCACAAGTCCAGTCTCTAAAATACATCTACGGCAATTACTTGAAGTTTAAAAAAGTCTTGTTTTCGTGCGCGTACTGGTGATTTTAAATTGTTACGTTGTGCGTAATTGCAGAAGAAGAACAATTACTTAATGTAAAATATTGTATTTTTAGGAAAATGAAATAATTACATTTTGAAACATTGGTAAATTGTTTAAATTATACCGACTATTGTAAAGTAAACTGGCATAAAATCTCTCACCCGGATTTCAATATAGACTTAATGATATATTACAAGGCCCAACTGGACTAATCCATGTTTAACATCTTGTTTCATAACAATTCAAGCGACATAAGTTTTTTATACAGCTCTCATACAAAACTTTAGAATTATCGTCATTTTTATCACACGCGCCGATGTCGCACAGGACCACACGGAAGTAGCGACACAGATGTGCAGATTCGCGCAAAATGGCCGCCACAGTGGAAGGGATAAAACTGACACTCACTTAATCTTTGTTTGACAACTCACGCTAATTGGGTACACGATGATTTAAAAAAAATAACCAACAGTTTTAAAAATGCCCAAAAATTATAAGAGTTTATTTAATATGATATCGGATGTATTCAAATAGGGTGTAGATGTACATCTTTAAAGCGCTTTGATTAATATAACTTAAATTTCTTTAAGGGTCCTTGAAGTTGTGAACATACTGGGTAATTTTATCTTTCTTGGCATTTTTTTTTGATTCCATTCAAAAATCTAACGATAATAAATGGTACCAGGCTGAATTGGCCTATCTGTCAGCTTAGCACACAAAAAAAATCAAGCTTCTACCGCAATAATTCACATCGCCATAAATAAAAATCTCATCGTACTCGGCGATAAGAGAAAAATTAAAAAAAAAGTCATAACTCCGAAAATACGAAAAATCTCGGAACATACATGGGGGTGATTCAGATAGCCCTCTAGGTCCTCTACCTCCCAGCTTCAGTATATCACTACTTATTGGGACACCCTGTATATTTATGATTCCTTTCACCTAACCATCATATCATTGTTTAACTGCAAATAAGATTTTTAAACCTAGGATGCATCTAACTTGTATAATCGTATAATTACCTACCCTTTCTATTGCTCTAAGTGAAATTGTATTTTTACTCTGGAAAGTAAGCGTAAGGAAATACATAATTAACAGGTAAGAAAACTGCTAGGAAGTTTTCCATTTTCTTTGATTAAGGATGCACCGAGGAAATTATGAAATTACTGCGCTCGTTTGAAACATTGCTGTATTGTTATTACTAAAGCTTTAGTTCTGCAATTCATATAGAAGATATTTGAGGATTCACTCTATAAGTCATCTGCTTTAGAAACTCGATTACGTATACTTTCCTCGATAGAATTTAAATCCAAAGTTACCTCTAATAAAGGAAATAAAACATTAGTACTGCGTAAATACTTCACGGAAGATCATCAGTTTTTGAAAAATAACAAAACTAAAATTTAATAAATAAAATTATAAAATCTTCACGTGGAAATAATAATTATGAACTTACGAAAGTGAACCTTTATAATGAGGTAAACAACGTTTGTCAATCGTTTTCTTGCTGTTTGCATTAATAAACCAAATCCTCCAAAAAAAGGCTTCACATTATAATTAAAATGTGTCAAAATGCGTTCCAGAACCCTATACTTAATACACAGACATTGTTTCAGTATAATATGTAAGCCAAAGGGAAATAATTTGATATCAAATTTGGAAACCTTAAGAATCTGTTTATTTTGATTACTGCGTTCAGTATCAAATGCATAATTGTATAATTATGCTTTTGCTTTTACATTGTTTTAATAAATAATCGAGCAATAAAAGAGCGTTTAATTTGCGTTCAGTTTCTAGCTATGCAGTGTACTGTAGAGGTTGTCTACGTAACCCCTACAGTGCTGGTTGGACAGCATTGCGCAGACGTTCGGAGTTCCAAATAAAGCTGTCTGGAACTCTCGAAGATGTCAAAAAACTGGCCCCCGAGGCTTTCATCTAGCAAAGTATCCAATAAATAAATGATCAATATAAAAATAAGTCTTTACCATCTGAGTCACAACCCCTATATTTGGTGGAGGTGCGGGGTAAGGTTTAAGGCGAAGCCTCTTGAATTTTCACCTGAAGACCTTGTAATGTTGTATTTTCCTAAGAGAATATCTAACAGAAGTATCAAGTTGTGAAGAATGTACCTATAAAGGGCCATTTGTAGTTGACCGTAGAATAGGCGACGGGAACTATATCATAGAACGTGTTTCACCTAAAGAGTAAATCACCAAAGGTATTTTTCATGTAAATAGATTAACAAAATATAAATCATAGTAGGGTAACGTTATCATAGTGTAGTTGTAGTTGAGTTAGTTAGTTACTATGGATTATATTGATATGTCAAATGTCATCATCATTAATCATGGTGGGATTTTGAGAATGGATTGTAATTTGCAGTTACATGCAAACTAAAATTCAAAACAGTTAATAACTAAACGTCATGAATGTTAATTATACCAGTCAAGTTGTAAATATGTTTAACAAACAGTAGATTTATGTTTATAATAAATAACTGGATTCATGGGATTTTACAATTAGGATTTAATGGCATGTTCATTATTAGCTCATGGAATTGGTACATTTTGCCTTGCATCAAATCGGGTAGTTCTGAATTTTGTATATGTTTTATGTGATAAAGTGGTTATAGCAAATCCAAGTTTTCCAATTCGAAAACCCTCCGATCATTGTATTTTTTTTGTAAAACCATAACATTTTCAGACTTTTTTCAGTTTTTATCAATTTTTACCAACACGGACCTATTTTACGGCAAATGTCTTTTTGTACACTTTAAAGAAGACAAAATTTGCAACAAAACAGGTACAAGTGAGAAGGTAATAAACTACACAGTTTGAAAGATACAGTTGTTCAAAAATTTGCAAAATTTACAAATAATAATAATTTTATACGTATTTTTAAGTTTTCGTCAATGTGGTGAACTATGGACCCATTTTACGTCATTAGTCCAAGCACGTTATTCAAGTAGTACACCATTTGCGACAAAACGAGACCAATTTGGTCTATAAAGACCTGATAGTTCTTTAGATACAGCTGTTCTAAGTTGCTGAGGTGAGTAAACAAAATAATAGAAGGGTTTGTAAAATGAACCGCGACATAAAAAATAAGCATTATAATTTACAAAAAACATAGTAATAATCATCATATCAGCCGAAAGACGTCCACTGCTGGACATAGGCCTCCCCCAAAGAGTGCCAAACTGACCGGTCCCGCGCCAACCGCATCCAGCGGACTCCCGCAACCTTTACCAGGTAATCAGTCCACCTTGTGGGGGGCCTACCCACGCCGCATCTTCCGGTACGTGGTCGCCACTCGAGAACCTTTCCGCCCCAACGTCCATCGGTTCTACGAGCTATGTGCCCTGCCCACTGCCGCTAAGTTTAGCGATTCGGTGGGCTATATCGGTTACCTTGGTTCTGCTGCGGATAACCTCATTTCTGATGCAATCACGCAGAGAAATTCCCAACATGGCCCTCTCCATTGCCCTTTGGGTGACTTTGAGCCTTCTTATGAGGCCCATAGTAAGTGACCACGTTTCAGTGCCATAGGTCATCAACTCATCACTGGCAACACACACTGGGCAAAGACTCTCGCCTTGAGACACTGCGGAATATTGGACGAAAAGATGTGCCGTAGTCTGCCCAGCCGAGTCGGAATCGACGATAGTAATAATAACCTCATGGTATGCAGTACTGGACTACTGTTTTGGTGACCTGCTCCGGTGTGGCATTGAAAATGAAAATGAAAATGAAAATTATTTAATCGTAACGAACAAATACAAATACATACGTACAATACAATACTATTTAACTACTTAAAACTATTTATTTGTTACGAAATGGTCCCGCCTCAGCATAATGCTGGCTCACGAGCCAGCGCTGGTCTTCCGGCGGGACCATTAGGAGTAGATTAAATAAATGAATAAACGTGTGAACGCAGCCGCTGCGCTTGCGTCAAACAGCAGCGCCACCTGGTTGCGAACAGGTGTGCTGATTGGGGCTTAGGAAAACCGCAGCGTTTTTTTTGAGGCTTGGTTCGGCTTTCTGTTCAGTGTCGAGAGAAATTTCATTTTTCCGTGGCCAAAAAGTGCAGCTGGTGTATCACAACTACGGAATCCGTCGAGTAAGTGATATCTGGGATTTTTCCTCTCCCACATTTTTTTTAATAAAAGGGTGTGATCTCCTCCACCTTGTGACAAACCACAAAACATGACCAACAAATCTATGTGCTCGCCGGCGATCTTCACTACGTCAGAGAGACGTCAGAGTCGAGGACATCAGCATGTTGATGAGTCTGACCTTGTTCCTGACATTCGATAGGAACTTATCCTGAGCAACTGGAGAAATGGTTGTCTCGTCGAAAATAACATCAGGTGTGCGGACTTTGTTCCAACTCTACGGACATGTTCAGAGCTCTTGGTGATTTTTTCTGAAGCGTCAGATGGATACCCATCGAAAACAACAGTTATATTGGAGCCGTAGTGACTTTGCAAGTATTGGACATACCTAGCACCAATTTCCTCAAAATACACATTCCGAGGCCACACAACTTTGCGGAGCAGATGTCCACCGTCTACAACTACGTACATATCATTCCCCTGCTCCAGACTCACGGGTTTGACGGCTTTGTAGAATGATGCCGTTGTACCCTTCCTGATTCCATCTTCAGTAAAAATTGCCATGGGAAATGGTGACTATTCACGTTTAAAAAAATCCTTCAATTCTTAGTTCAACGTTCAACAACTCACATTATGGCCAGGTGTGACATAAAAAATGTTGAACACACTAAATTCAAAAAAGTTTTTTTTTAGGAAATTTTGCTAACATTAGCTGTATTTTAGAAACTATTTGGTCTAACTTAACCATCTTACTTTTAATTTTGTTTCAAAATTAGGTTTTCTTTAAAAGTTACATAGTGAAATTTGCCGTAAAATAGGTCCCCGTTGATGAAAATTGGTACAAACTGAAAAAAGTCTGAAAATTTTATGGTTTTGGGAAATTTTGGTAACATTTGAAAAGCTGTATTTTATAAACTAGTTAGTGTTATGTGACCAAATTACTTTTATTTTGTTGCAAATTTAGTCTTCTTTAAAGTGTACATAGAGACATTTGCCGTAAAATAGGTCCCTGTTGGTAAAAATTAATAGAAACTAAAAAAAGTCTTAAAATTTTATGGTTTTTCAAAAATTTGACAATGATCCGGAGGGTTTTCAAATTGAAAAACTTGGATTTGCCATGACCACTACATCCCATAGAACATATACAAAAATCAGAACTACTCGATTTGATGCAAGGCAACCCCCCTTTTAGAGCACGATTTCCATGGACTGTATATTATGGGTGTATTTTTAAAATTTAAACGTGTGTGTACGTGATGGCTGAGCTATGGAGTTCCTGAAGCAAATCAGATCTGCCAAGCAGGGAAGGAAGGAAGGCACCAAGCAGTTTAGAACAAAGAAACCTGAAGTCATCGGGAGCGCAGCGAAGAGGCGGTGGGGTGCGTAACGATCGATATAAAAAGTTTTGATATATTTTCACTGGATATAACGATTAAAGGATATAATGCACTTTTGATATAACAACATTTTGATATATTCTCATGCAATATAATTCTCAACAGATATAATGAACTTGTAATATAACAGCTAGTCATTTAGATGACTGACAGTCATAACGTATATTACATGGGGTATAACTTTGTTCGATATAAAACTCAGTTGGTATAATGTACTATTGGCATAATCTGGAATACTTACTTCTTTTATTTCTTATCTTTTTTACTCTAAGGCAGGTTGGTGTAGGTACGACGACGAGTAACCACTGACACACGACAGTATTTTATTTATCGTATGGCAAATCAGTATTTAGAACCGGGAGATCTAGGACAGTATAATAGCCACTGATACTTGTAACAATGGTATTAGTTGTACTATTGTAGGTTAGGTTATGGTTAGCTTGTGTGCCTTAGAGCGGAAATAAGCACCCCGCGAAGCGGGGTGACGTCGACACGCTGGCAATTAGGTTAGGATTAGGTTAGGTTAAATAATTAACGTGTGTGTGAAAAATAAAATTATATCTTACAAAACATTATGCCACTAATACTTCTATCCAATATACATTATATCCATTAAACGTTATATCAAAAACGTATTATACTATTTGAACATTATACGCCTTGAAATTATGCTGATTGTTGTTATACCAAAAGTTTATTATGTCCCTTGAGTGATTATATCCAATGAAATTATATTAAATGTTGTTATATCTAGTGAAAATATATCAAAAGTTGTTATACCATTCATTACACACCCGAGGCGGTGCACTCGTATTCCTCCATATGCCGAGGAAGAGGAGGTCTTCATGGGCGTCTGCAGTCTGCACCACCCTGCGTTGCGTTCTTAGGATAGGCGCGCGGGTTGCAAAATTTACTTGATGTATAATTTGATATCAAATTGTTGGGATTACTTTATCCCGAACAAACTGCTTGGAGGCACAGCTTTCAGTCCGTGCTGATTTTCTATATTATATTACCTATTTTTGTGCTCTGAAGCATTAGTTCGTAATTATAATGCGACTACTTACTATAACTTGACACAAAAATAGTACATTGTTTAACGAGGGGCGTAAGTGGAATATTGCTAACAAGAGTCTATCAGAAGCCCGACGCCGAAGGCGGAGGGCTTTTGATGACTCGAGTTTGCAATATTCTTACGCCCCCGTGTTATACACAATGTTTTTCATCACATTTGCGAGGAAACAAATAAATTTTAGATGAAATTAATACAAATCGTAATAAAAACTGCAACATGTCAGTCGTCCATTTTGTTGAATTTGACGTGAGGCGCGTATGGCAAAGAACCTTCGGTATACAGCCACGATTTGAAAATACTTAAAAACATTATACGAGCAAGTGTGATGAAAAATACATTCGTAATAAATACTAAACATTGAATTGCAGTCAAATTTAATATAAATATATGTTTTATACACATTAAAAGTTAGTTGTAGCAAACTTTTGAAGATATGAAATACACCTTGGCTGATTGGAAACATCCTCAGTCCGAAGTGAAGTATGAGTGGGTTCTATATTTTAAAACTAAACTTAACACCCCGTGGGAGGTAAAACGGCTATAACTGCTCTGTACGCTCGCAAGTAATAACGCCATTGACGAGCAAGTGTGATGAAAATATTATTTAATCATAGTGCACAGAGTTACGGAACGTTCCATACAATTTGAACCTTCGAAAATAAATTCGGGAAGTGCCGGATCCTCACCTTAAATTTTCTTTCTAAATGTGATTGACAGAGATATCTAAGTGGCGACATTGTTTTCCTCTGGCAAATCAGCGACCAAGGCTTTGGGTACCTAGTAGAGGTGTGGACGTCACATATTATGTACCGTAATAAACCTCTGTGTAGCTAGCGTATCCCAAAATATGTCCCTAACTTGTTTACAAGGCATTACATGGGCTTATTATGATTATGAAACTTTGTCATCCTTAGGGTGCGCTCACACAGCGTTTGAAAGTTTAATGAAACTGTGCTTCAACTCTTTGAAATACCTATTAAGTACTAGAACGCGCTATTAGCGGTAAGTAGTGCATCAAATTGTATACTTTAATACGACTGCGCGGACACTTGCGTAGTAAGGTGTGAAAGTGAGAATTGAGAGGTAATTAGGTAAGTTTCGGGACTAATGGTAATGTTTCATAAAGGTTTGAGCAATATTCCTATTTACTTTAGGAATAGGAAATCCAGTAATTATATAATAACCAGACATCGTAAATTTTGAAGCATATAATATGCTAAGCTGCACCGAAAATGCTACAAAATGTAAGATGTCTGATAATAGCATTGCACGTAGAACGGATGGCCGTTGGGGCGAAAAGGTTCTCGAGGTGCGACCACGCACTGGAAGGCGCAACGTGGGTAGACCCCCCTATAAGGTGGACTGATGACCTGGTTAAGGTCGCGGGTGTCCACTGGATGCGGGTGGCGCCAGGGCCGGTTATTGTGGTTTTTTGGGGGAGGACATAGATCCAGCAGTGGACGTCTTTCGGCTGATATCTATATAACGTCTATTTTTTTCTTGGTTGGATGTATTGTATTGACTTAAGATAATTTGTTTATCTGTAAACGTTTACTATACAGATATATCCTCTTAAGAAATACCATATTATTGTATTTCATGTTATTGTATTGTTTTCTCTTTATAACTGCTTTGTTTGTGTGAGGTGTGCAATAAAGAGTATTTGTATTGTATTGCATATTAGTAAAAAATATTAGAATTACCCACGACCTGAGGAAACCGTCTATCGCTCTTATCCAACGGAGCTACCCTAGGCTACGCTAGTGGCAACGAGTCTTGGCACCGTCTAAATGAGTTACATTTTTCACCTGGCGTGAGAAAATAGAATCACAAATCATGCCTGTACAAGTCATGTTAAACAAGAAAACTGTGAGTAAAGCGTTTTTTTGCAAAATGACATATAGTTATTAAGATACCACGACCATTCTTTAAAAATAAAATCAATAAGTTAAGGAAACAAAGTTTGCAACATTTAGCGTCCTTTAAAGTACCATCGGTGAGTATTGCTAATTATCTCTACATGCTACTACATATTATATCGTTGTGTCCGTCATACATAAAGTATGCCCCAAGGCATTATTTAATTTTATTTAAAGGCATTCGCATTTAAAGGCATGCGAAATCAGGTTGACCACCACTTTCTACATTTATTTTATTTATGGTATGGCACATCAGTGTTTTAGAACCGTAAGATCTTCGGAAACGACAATACGGTTGCCAGATTCTTCCAGTTTTAACACCGCCCAGAGGTCACGTACCTACATATCAGATTCACAATAATGTAAAAAGTTATTATTATCCTATGTTAATGAAACTCCTTAACACTTTCGCAACCGGACTAAAAATGGAATAACACACCAGAAACCGGCTCAGACGACATCAGAGCTGTTATTCGGTACGCGCTAATGTGGCTCACCCCGCCGGTCACCCGTCACGAAACTAGACGTCTACCTACGTTTAGTTAGTACGCATTGCGGTTTCAAGATATATATTTGTGGATGAGCGTTGAGGTGAGCTTATAACAAGTTACAGAATAGGGGGGATGAGCAAACATACCATGCGGGTACTTTGTTGCGAACGTGGCAAGTAAGGTAATTTTAGTAGACACATTAGGTACTAAGAACTCAAACCTTAAACTTAAGCGTAATTATATCACATGTACGTTTTGTCTCACACTATTACAACCAATTATTGTGCTTTGTATAGACGAGCGAAAATTATTCATTGAATGGTTTCAAATGAAACTTTGCTTTCGCGTAACTCAAAATGTTCTGTTTAGCATCAAAGTGGAAATCCAAAATCCCTTAAGCCGAGTTAGAAAATTAGCAAATCGACTCTTGCCAGCCTATCTCACAAAAATGTACCTTATCTGGTGTTCGATATGGCTGCTTTCTCTTGTAAATGCATTACTCTATTTAGTGTAACTGTGAGGGAATAGCAACTTTATTTCCAGAGCGACAATTGGGCAACTAGGTTTTGCCAACTAATTGTTCAGATTAAAGTTTGGGTCGCTGACTAACTTTACGATTCCTCTATTTAAATTTTATCCCGTTTTAGGCTTAGCGCAATTTGCATAATGCTTTCATGGTGATTACTTACACGAATGTAGATTGCGAGGTTATGTGAATCTGAACTAAAACCTTCAGATAGTTTTGATGTGTTTGGATATTACTTACGGTAATAAGTAATATGAGTGAATATATCCCCAAGATTAGGATGGTCCAAAAAAAATTTTTCAAATGTTGGTGTTCCACCAGGCTCTTGTTCCATATCGCCCCAGGTACCCCTTTGCAAAATTTGGGCCAAAACTAAATAACAATTAGGGGTCGCGCAGATTTGACACTTTTTCATATGGGATTTATATGGAAACAAAATTTCTCTTTGGTGATGCTTTTTATTTATTATTTATAATGTATTATAATCATAGATATGATAAAGATAATCAGATTGTATCTTTATTTCCCAAAAAGACGTTTACAATGTTGGATTATGAAGCTACAGGGATTTTTTTTCTGTGTAGATCTACCACTCGGAGGAGATACTGCTTCTGCTGCAAGTTTTTTGTAATACTGGCTTTAAATTTCTGGTTTAATGCAATTCCTCTCTCTGCACAATCATTTACTACTTTCATTTGGCGAATTTTTCCATCATTTCAGTGTAAACTTCATTGGTAGGCCATTCCGAGGGATCTTTGACCAAAAATGCTACTGATTTTTCTCGTCCATTATTGATCAATAAGTCAAACAATATCGCGGTCCGTTGGGTGAAAAAAGATTGTAACAGGCTATAAAGATCAATATTTGCCATCTAGTGTCTTCAAAGCCTTTCGTTTAGGTAGTTTCTGCATATTTTGTACCATTTCTCTCTTGGACTCTGGAATCGAACAAAGAAAGTCCAATTAAATGTTCTGAAAGATACCAATGGTGGCGACGTAATGCTTTCAGTGCAGTGTTGCTTACATTCTGGTTCGGCAATTTTTTTATTAGTGTGATGAGATTTACGTCGTTTAGAGGAGCTCTTTCTGCCAATGAGGTCTCGTTCCCATGACGTCCATAAACGAAACTCACACACCGGCTTACCGGTAAGAGTGAATTGCTCCTGAAAAAGATATATTTTCAGGCAATAAATAGCTTTTGCCAACCACCGAGCCTGGTCTAAGGCATCGGGTGCGCGAAACTTCACTTCAGCAGCTGATTCTGCCCCCCCAAGGAAATTATGGCAAAGGCTAGGAAAATCGAGGTAGTCGTCTCTTGCTATTTATTTTTTGTGATGATGATGATTGATTTGAACTTAAGTACAAGATAAAAATAAAAAGATGATTTCAACTTAAGTACAAGACAAAAATAAAAAGGTAAGAGATCTCTTCCAGTTTACTAAAGCTTTAATCTTTCCCTCCGTCCAGCCGCAGCTAGATAAAAATAATAGACCGTGATGAAATATGAAGGATACATATCTCATAATTATAGTAAACACACAAAACTTAGCTCAAACACGTTCGGGACTCCTCGAAACTTCGTCGTACAATGCCAGTCGTAATTTCGTGTTAGGTATCTACTTGCTCAAACTTTTTCCCGCACGATAAGAGTGAAACCGTATAAGTTTATAAATTAAATCGAGAAGTTACTATGTCGCGGAATCAGGCGCTCTTGTGATCGACAAATATGGATATTACTTGGAGTTTGCATCCGCTGGGAATATTCTGAAGTTAGGAGTTTAAGAATTGTTATAGGGCGTGATGTATTACGTAGGCGTCGTATAGTTTATCGTACGTGTAATAGTATTTTTCACAATCGTGTTATAATAGAGAGCTTTTTAGTCAAGTGCCGTGTTTAGGCCACGAAGCTTGCTGAGTGGCCTAAGTAAGGTACGAGATTAAAAAGCTTGATTATAACAGTATTGTGAACAATACTTTTTGTACGAGTTCATTAAAATTAATAATTTAAGTCATTAATACGAAAACTAAATATCGCTTCGTAAGAACTATATTGTCTAGTTCTAATATCCGACTTCTATTACACAAGATAATCCATAGATAATCACACCACCGGCGTCCGTAATGTTGCAGTACTGTGCTGTGATTGGCCAATCACAAGGTGTAGTTTATTTTTATTTTTTTCATGCCCTGGATACAGCAGCCAGTTTAAGTAGATTTTTGACAGACGACGCGACGCTGCATCGTACGGACACGCCATAGATTGGCAATTTTGTATCGGATCAAGGACACATATTATTGAAATACGAAGTTCTATTTTCAATTTTTTTTCGATTGTCTAGAGCGTATCGAAACAGTTATTTCGGTTGTTTCGGAAGTAACATAGACTATTCAATGATGAAACGAGTGACGTTGCAGTATTCTCTATGAAATCTTAATACACAGATTTTAATCGACGAGTACAAAAACGCATTTTAAATCGCCAAATGCGGCGTTGAAAAAACAGCTCTGAAAACCCGTTAAGTATACTATTTCTTGAAGGATCGTATAGCTCTAAATAATGGCTTTTTAATTTTACCCAGGGATCTAAGTAAGTAGAGAGCTGATATTTTTTATGGTTTATATTGATGCATTTATGCAAAATTTGATATTTTTCCGTTTCATTCTATTTTATGGAAAAAACTAAATTAGGGTTAAATGAGTGCCGTGAGGTGCCAACACAGGTGATGATGGCAGTAGAGGGTTCAAAATTGGTATAAAGTATTTTCTCTTGACGGGGCATCAACTGGTAAAAGATTCATACTCAAAGCTTTGGTGGCAATTTTTGAAGTTTCCTGCTACTACTACTCGTGTGATCCTATTATGAAACTCGCTGACGCTCGTTTCATAAAACCACACTCGCATTTTAAAGCCTAATTATGTACAGTTGCATAAACTACTATTATGAATATTATGATAGAAGGGTGTAGCAGGAAACTTCAAAAATTGCCACCAAAGCTTTGACTACTTTATCTACACACATATCGTAAGTAGTAGTAAGTAACAGCAAAACCAACAATAAAATAACAACAGCAATGGCGACAATTCGATCATCCGTCATGGCGAATGGTTTTTTTTAAATCATAGACAAACGAATGATCCCTATGGTCATATCACTCGAGATCAAATGTCGTGCGGCTTGTATTAAAAAACCGGTCAAGTGCGAGTCCGACTCGCGCACCGAGGGTTCCGTACAAACTAGCAATTAACTCAAGGTAAAGGTAAATGTCCCAATATTTGTTAAATTATTTACTTATTTTAACCCAACACAACAGAATTCAATTTCAAACAACTAGTAACTTTTACACCAACACCATCAAACTACCAAGACAATTGAATCGCGATTTTTTTTGACCTGCTATTGAAATATACCCGTCCCAACTCCATTCATTCTAGAAAAATCTTAACAACGCGAATGGGGTCAGCGCCGTCTATCGGCCCCATTTGGTACTAACGTGCAAGGGCAATCAGCTTAGTATGTATGTTGGTGTTTTAGCGATTATTGTTTATCACGTGTACCGATCTCGATTATTATTTTTTAATTTGAAATTAGGGTATATCTATTATAGTCTTATAGGAATTTCGAAACAAAAAAATACTTATAAAGTTGATTAAATTGCAAACTTAACTAGGAAATGATTTTTGTAAATAAAACAAAAAATATGCTAGATACAGAAAAAAAGAAAACATTTCCCGTAATATTTATGTTTATCTTATTTACAAGTAATTATTTCAAATTTTTCGCTTGAATAACTTCGGAGATAAGGGGGGGGGGGGGGGGGAGGGGAGGTATTTTTTTTTTACATTTTCCTTCATAGATCGAAATTTTCCCCGTGTAGAAAAAAAAAACTGTTTCAAAATGTGCAACTCAAGCCCTTTCAAATGATACCCCACTTGACCCAATAGTTGAATTTTTTTTTTTCCCCTCCTCGTATTCGTAAGATTTCATGGAAAATTAAAATATATGTTAAAATTTTTCATTTTCCATGCACGTGGATGACTCATTTAAAACCATTCCCAATTTCAAATTGATACCTTAAGTAGTTCGTGAGATATTTCACTTTGTGACAGACAGACAGACGGACGGAGTCGCACCATAAGGGTTTCTTTAGTAACTTTTTTGGTACGGAACCCTAAAAAGTGGAACTATGACAAGGACAATGAATGATATTCCCCTTTCTTTCACACTTATAGAGATTTGTATGCTACCAGCTCGCTCGCACGTGGTATTATTATTACCATAGCCTGTCCAGAGTATTCTTCGTTCATGTTCTGGGGCACATTTCTTGGCATATTTGTTTGACATTGTGCATCTAGTTCTATATACTAAATCAAAGGTTACCTACTCGTACAGATAACGGTAGTCTAACTTTTTCGACTACACTGCGTGATACTGATAACGGTAATAGGACTTTTGGGATAGATATTATAAAGCATAATATAGTGCACAGCACATCATATCGTTACTGAAAACTTATGGCACTTACATCCTTTTCTTTAAGCAACGCAGTTTTTTATAAATATCTCGAAAACCTTTGAACCGATCTTGTTGAAAACAAATTTCGCTGGTAGAATTTTAAAATCCCTATGAGCATGATTTTTTTCATATTTTTAAAATACACGGTTCAAAAATTAGAGGGGGGGGGGGCACAATTTTAGTCACTTTCGGGGCGATTATCTCCGACTCTATTCACTTAATCCAAAAAATTGCTTTGAAACCTTATATTTATTTTGAAAGGCCTGTCGATTGATGTACCACAAGTGGGCTTGCAATGATAAAATCATTTTTGACTTTCAGTTTTATGTATGGGGTGCACCCCTAAAAAAAATCTTTTTTAGTAATTTCATTACAAAACTATGTAGCGGTTAACAAAATACACCCTATCCTCAATTTTTTATTCAAATACACCTTATGGTTTTAGAGTAAAATGCCTGTGACATACTGACGGACAGACAGACAGACAGACAGACAGACATGACGAATCTATAAGGGTTCCGTTTTTTGCCATTTGGCTACGGAACCCTAAAAACGTACTGAATTGACGTTTCGTATCGATAATTGTTTTAATATCAATGGCTACTAGAATAGAGACCCACTTGAGTTTTGACAGCTGTTCCAAATTTAAACTCATAATGATACAAATTTATCAAAAATCTGTACTGCAATGATTACAGTACAGATTTTACCTACTACCACAGACAAGAAAGTTCTCATAATAAAATCGGTTGTAGTAATGCTGGTCATTTCCTACGGTTTCTGAACGCATATTAGAGCACTAATGTTATGTGCGTAGATAAATAATTTTTAATAGATCGGTAAGACATTGCAAAAAAGTAAGTGCAAATAATTAAACGCAGTATTTATAACAAAAAACACAATGAAATTAGGGCGAGATTTTAAAGGGTATAATTAATTATTTGTGCGTTTTATTACTAGGTATTCTGAAAAAAATTGTTGAGACTAGTCTGATACCGATATAGACGGCACTCTTCCTAACTTAAAAGCGGAGGCGGAGTTAGCTATAAATATAGCTTACTTCCACCTCAATCCAAGGATAGATATTTAAAAAAAAACGTTCTATTCATTAAGTGGCAGGAAGGAAGACAATCAGATGGCTACAAAGGAAAGAAATCACAAATTTTCAGCAGAATGTAAATAAATGCTGCCAGTATTTGATAACATAACGATATTTACGAATAAGATTATAAAGAATGTCTGTACATTCAAGCCTCCTAAGAGTCAAATTCAGACATTCACCAAACGAATATAAATGTCCCCGGGATTCAATAAAAATATCCTTTAGCAAATGCCCGAATAATTAATGTTTCTTAAATATATTTTTATCTTATTTTCTTGTTTAATTTTTGAGAAACGAACTATTCTTGCTTCAACCGTAACAGCCATCCTCGTATTGTAGCCTTCTTATTCATACTCGGCCAGTATGGCTTCCTTACTGGTCTCTGCCGTAATGTACTATTAAGTACCATGGCTACAAATCTTTAGGTTTCTACAGTATTTTTATTGCGTAGCCGTGAATAAAGTGAATATACAACTGCCCCCATGTCATTTTTTAACCCCCGACGCAAATAGAGTGGTGTTATAAGGTTAACGTGTCTGTGTATGTGTGTATCTTTGTATCTGTATGTCTGTGTTTCTGTGTATCTGTCTGGGTATCGTAGCTCCCAAACGGATTGACCGATTTGAATGCGGTTTTTTTTGTGTAATAGATAATTTCATCTCGAGTGTTTTTAGCCATGTTTTATGAAAATCTGTTAAGCCGTGTTTGAGATATTTGACTTTGAAATGAAAATCTCGGGGGTTTTTCAACTTTTCTAAGTTGTAGTTATTATTTCTCAAACATGTACCTACTTCAAATCGTTTGACCAACTAACTTTAACTGACAACACTGAAACCAAAAACTGCGCTTATTTGACAAGTAGCTTCAAAAGATCATTTGGTTCGAGTTTCAAAATGGTTGTATTAAGACTAAACTTGCTAGATTATTGAAGCAACTTGTGTTTTTAAAGGAGTGTGTGCGTGTGATATTTTTGGGTTCCGTATGTCAAACGGAAAAAAACGGAACCCGTATAGGATCACTTTGTTGTCCGTCTGTCTGTCTGTCAAGATCTTCATCATCTAACTTTATCTCGGGAGCGCGTGGAGATTTCGAGTTGAAATTAAAACTATATGAGTCACACAGTCCTAGATACTTGTTTTTATTCGTTTAGATCATATATGAGTGAGTAAAAGTTTAGTTTAGTTTCATTTCTGAATGTCCTACTAGGCAAATGGCCGAGCAACGTTATGTCGTGGGTCTTATTTAAGGGCGCCGCTTACATTACTTTTGTTTTGACTTATTTTTTAATTTTTAATGTAAACAAGATTTATTTCACCGGTCTACTTTAGTCATTAACTCGTAGTTTATCATAACCTCGCCCTACTAAACGCGAAGGCCACAACGCAAGCAATTATTTGTTGTCAAACATTTATTATTGAACTCAATTTAATTAATCATAATTGACCTTTTTATACGGGAGTAAAATGCGTTACGCATACCACCCGAGCACAAGGGGGGGTGACCGGAATGGTTATGTGGGACTCCCGCATGAGCTGATGAGACCCGCGGCATAACCACTAAAATCCCCCCCACTTCCCCACGGGAACGCTTACGCACACATCCGCGACCCCTACGGCGGCAGCCGACCACAAGCGAGCCCGAATGCCCGGAGGCCCTCCACGTGAGGCGTGCCAGATTTTTTGACGTTCCTGCCTCCTCAATCTCCACCTGTTCTACCCCAACTGACTTTTTTTTGTCAGCTAAGCTAAGCTAAGCTTTATTGAACGCTGCTAAAAAGGTTTTAGATTTATAAGAGTGTTACTCAAAGCAATTATAATTAAGATGTTAAAGCTTTAACCTGTTTGTAACGCTTAAACCTTTACAAGAGTGCTCGCTGACGCTCATTAACTCTTATTGCTTTTTAGTTGTTGCAGTGGAGTGTCTTATAAAGCTTAAGGTGTTATATTTGCTAAAAGGTGCAGGCAGAGACTTTATAACAGAGTTGGTCAAGAGTGTTGTAACACAAGATACTAGAAGTGTGGAACAACACCGTTATAAAAGCAAAGCCTGCACAATATTCTTGACTAAGGGTGTTGTAACTCAATAAGCGTTATAGATGAGTTAACTGACGCCTAAAGCTTTAATGTAAGTTCGCCATAGTTTTGGTGAACTCTAACCTACAAATTGATGAGGTTTTTCAATATTTGACATCAAAATACTTCATTTTAATGTTTCTCTTGCCATTCTATGGATGCTACTTAATCTAACATGCCACAGGCCATAGAAAGTGATAAAACTTTAGGTGCCTATTTTATTCTTCATAAGTTTTATTAGAAATCTTTAATAAATCCTGGGCGTGTTAAAATTGAGATGGGAAACATGGTATACACTTACTGTAAAAGCACAAAGGCAGACTGTTTTCACTTAATTTAACATACACATCCAATTGAATACACTATCAATTAGTACGACTCCTGTCACATATATTAATAATCTTCGCCATTTTGTCGGTAGACTATATTTGTCTCATAATTTTATGGTAAAGAAAAGAGTAAGATATATTATGCTCACTTGAAACTGGGTAAGCGCAAGAGTGTTACAACACTCTCAGCTAACACCTAAAGCGTTACTACGGTGTTTGTAGAGCGTTGGTTAACACTATGGGTGTCAGATAACACTGCTCTAAAGGCTTTCTAACACCTTAACCTGTAAGACGTGGGCTTCTTTCGTGGTTATATATTGTCTCTAACACCTTTCTTACAGGCATTCTTAACACCTAAACACTTGGCTGGAACCGATATAAGAATGATATAAGGATTATTTTAACGCTAGTGTGCTAGTTGGGACAGGGAGATCGTGGGAGCGGAAAATCCAGCACCCAGACCACGTCTTGGCCGAAGAGGATAGGAAAAGCGGCCCAACGTGATAACGGCATCCACCAATGCCGTTTCAGCGGCCCCACTTGGTTTGCAGGGGGTAGGGAGAGTGGCGCACTGTTATACCAACACGCCTTTCCCCCTGCGATCCCGCCTCGGCCGTAGAAGATAGGGAAAACGGCGAACCGGTACTCCTCTTCCCCTATGGTCCCTCCCCTATGCAGCCTAAGCGGGCTTAGTGAAGCCCGCCAGGAGCGCCCTCCTCGTGCCACCCGGCAGCTCAAACAGCCCTGGGTGCCTCTTAGCGTGCACCGTGGGTGACCACTCCACTGTTACTAAGACACAGGATCATCCTAGTTCAGACGCATGTAATGTTTGTGCTATGTATTAATACGCAAGCACATTGTTAACATTAGTAATAAAGTTTTTTCAATAAATTATTATTATTATTATATACAGTCCCCTGAAGCTGTGAAAAAAAAACTTCTAATTTAACGTAAACCGTTTGGATATTTTCTATGTATTTAAGTATTTATATTTATTATATATATCGTCGTCTAGTACCCATAACACAAGCCTTACTGAGCTTACTATGGGACTAGGTCGATTTGTGAAAGATTGTCCCCTTATATTTATTTATTTATTTAACACGGGTACAAAACTTGACGTGCTATTTTGCGCACCAATAACTCGTCTCTAACGGCTCTACGTAAACATTCGATACATTATTAAGATTCGCTCACTGATTGGCTCGCTGAGCCTCACCAAAATTTGCCCTCTCCAGTCTCTTTGCATAACATTTGCATTATCGATCCTCTACGTATTTGAGCGTTTGCAACTTTCGAAGAGATTATATGGGCTCAAAGATTTTCCTGGGAATGTAAAGGGATATCCAAGAAAGAATACAGTATTGAATGCTTGATAAAGTGACGCGTTTTGTTTTCTGTACTTAATCTGTTTTAATGGGTTTAATACCTTGTCAGGCAGATTAAAAAATTAGAGCTAAATTGCTGGAGCCGTTTTAAGAACACGATGAGAATCAAATATAAATATATATCAATCTTCAAAAGATAAGGTAACATAATAAGTTTACGTCAAGAAAATCATAATTTAGAATCGTCAGTGTAACTTAAGTAATAGCAACACAATATTGCATTGTCACATTTGTCACCTGATTTAAGGAAGTGCGCAACACTCAACTTAATTGGACTTCAGGGAGTTATCCGAATTCGATCAACGAGATTTAACTTATACCAGTAGCACGCGTAAAAGCTATATTAAATAACTGCAATGCGATCAGTTTCATTTGAATTCACTTGCCGAATCATAGTAAAAACGTGGGTTATTTTAAACACTACCAGCCTAGCTAGCATAAATTAATCCCGTTAATGGCGGGCATAAATAATTCATCCCTATTGCACGACGCACGTATACCTATTACCCACTTGCTAGTAAGGAATGAATACATTATGTCCAACATAAACGTGATAATGCCGGCCAGGCAGTGGCACTTACAGATACATACATGTTTTTTGCATTCTTTGCCGGGTCACCATTCAAGTCTCAATGCTCTGATTTTGGAAATACGGCTTTACTTAAAGCCTCCCACAGACCGGCTTGGTCTACGCTACCGGTAGTCATTAGCAAATTGTAAAATAATTGTACCTACTTTACTATTATTTCGTGCTTACTTAAGTATTATTTTAAAATCTAAAGTTGTGTCTGTAGTAAACGACCGGTTCTATGTTTATTGTGTACAAGTAAGTTCATCCATCTAATTTATACAATGCATTAAACGACATACTCGTAATTCAGTTTCACTGACGGAATCTTTCCGTTTCTACCATCTTTTAGAAGCGAAACTTAATATGACAAGTCAAAATTTTGGTATTTATCAACATTGGTCAAAAAAAGTTATTGCGGAAGAGTTTTGCATCTCGTTTGCTCGTGCGTTAATATAAGACGCCGTCAACGCCAAAATAAGGATTTTCACACACTATATATTTGTATCGGAGTAAACAAGAGCGAGTGTTATTGGACGGCCAGGTTTTAGAAGATAATAATAAATAAATATTGAAATAAAAATAAGTGTGGATTATTTGTGAAATTCTCGTTAGCGGTTTAGGTATAAATGTGTTTACTTCATGTTTTTAATTGCAGACCCATACGTCAAAAAATAAAGACATAGACCCATTTAAAGGTGATTTTATAACCGATATTTGCAATTATTTCCTATTGAGGATTGTGATTTCGTCCAATTATGTATTGAGTCCGTCCACGCGGTCTTTGAAATATGATCAATATTAACTTTTTTAATGAACTAGAACAAATTGTTTTTCTTCAAAAGCCGCTTAAATAACATTATTTCAACAAGATTAGGTCTTGTTAGCCTCTTAAAGTCATAAACGTTTCTACACGGGGGCGTTGGCGGGGCGGCCAAGAGTGAAGTAAAGGCATCTCCTTCACAAATCAAAATTATAACTATTGATACGCGCACAGAAGTTTGAAAGCCACTTTAACGTCTATAAACTATAGTGTTACAGGTGGCGAAATTACGCATAAGACCGTTTATCCAAAAACACGAGTAATTTCATCCCTATAATATATCATGTCGTGGCCAGCTAACGGTGATGTATAGGGCCTAGGTGTCCTGCGTAGTAGGATTAGCATACAATTTATCGTCGCACTATTAGTGTTCTCGTGTATGCAAATAAAACGTTGACTTATTAAGGTGTGAAAAACGTAACCTAAGCAATTTTTGTCTATATGTATTGCATTATTTTTGGCGACACGCAGAAAGATAGAGACATTTTACAACGGGCCTTATATGGATAGTTGAAGCACGCCGCGGGCAGCAACGCGGGCTGTCAGTTGTAGAGGGTTTCTAAAAACGTCATAATAAATAATTAGAGCGGTTAAATCAACAATTTGTTTTTTTTAATGTTTTACTTGTTGGGTGATGTATTTTCATTAACAGTTTAGACGTTTTTGATATCCTTACATATTTACCGACGGATCACCTGCGCACACTTACTCTGTATAAACCTTCTTATATTATGTACATGTCAAGTAGATATAGATACTGTATGTAATACAGAGATAAAAAAAAAAATTGTACCCCATAAAATCTACTGTATTTCTACTGATTTTCATGAATAAAACCCGGTTCTATAATAGGTAGTCCCATATGCTCGTACTTATTTGGTGCTTGGTATTATAGTAATTAGATACGTGCCAATATAATTATTTTTGGCACACGCCGTAACAACCGTAAAGCAATCTGAAATAACGGCTAAAATTCAATATTACTTATTTAAATAGTGCAAGCAACATAAGAAGTTCAGAAGTCACCATTTCCTTAGTTAATGATACAACTTGGCTTGTGCAAGTAAAAGATTAACGGCATAATCACCAGTTGAAAGAAAACAAGAGGTCGGAATGTCCGGGATACAAATAACTGGCGAGAATAACACACGGGCCGGACTAAAGTCGGCATTCGCCGGCTGTTGGCGATGCTTAGTCGATGGAAGCGACAAACTTACAGAGTACGCGGAGTAAAAGGTATTTTACAAGTATCTACTTTAGGGGGTCTGACTGGCTCAATATATTGGAATCGCACGCTGCCGTGTGTCCCACGAGATATAAAAACAATATTATATAATTTCATATAACGTTCACAAGATAATTGAACTTTAGCTATAACAACAAAACCAAATACTTTTATACAGAACTAGCTTCTGCCCGCGACACCGTCCGCGTGTAACTCGTTTATATCGCAGCTCCATATAAACTTTTACCCCCCCATTTCATCCTTTTAGGGGATGATTTCGGGGATAAAAACTGTCCTATGTCACTCTCCATCCCTTCAACTATCTCCTCTTAATCACGTCAATTTGTCGCTCCCTTTTGCCGTGAAAGACGGACAATCAAACACACACACTTTCTCATTTATAATAATAAATAAATAAATATTACGTTTTTTTCCATAACAGACAAATAACTAATTTAATTTCGTATAACATACAAAACGTATAATGATCATAACACATAGTATATTTTCAAATAAGGATTATAATACAGAAAAATAGTTTAGGGCAGCTAGAAAAGGGTGGGGCCCCCCCCCCAGGGGGTTCGGGGGCGGAGCCTCCCCGCAGTGAAAAACAATATTTGAAGGTTAAGTTAGGGTTACCTTGTGTCCCTTAGAGCGGCAATAGACCCCCCAGAAATGGCACATAGTCAGAACCGTTCAAGTAATTTAAATACTCTTACAATTCCGGCTTCCCGGATATTGACACGGTCTTGGAAACAACATAATGTCCTACTGTATGCCATTCTACGATATTTCCTTGATTATGATATCTATTAAGAAAAACAACAATAGTTGCACGAACTCTCAACACAACACACTGCAGCAAAGCCCGTAAAAAGGAATTTAAAAAAAAAAATTTTTTTGCTGCTTATAAATACGACTCTGTGTTACGTCGTCGCGCAAACTTTATGAATATTATCATAATAGTACCTATAGGTTTTTATAATAATTTTATATAACCCTTCAGCTGTGGCGAAAAAACATGGCCGCTTATTCACGTCTGTGGCACCCTCTGAGGGGCGCTCCACTGACAAGGTTTGTGGAGTGAAGTGATTTGGTAAAATTAAATTTTCTTTAGTTTTTTACATAATCACAGCCAGGATTTTGTATGAAAGTTCAATATTTATTAAATTATCTAACTGCAACGATATATCATCGTTACATTAAAGTCATATTAAGGCTATCTAGCTGACCTCGTCACCACCTCACCGAAGTTTATTTTGGTTAAACCGACGTATTTTGGTTATTTTAAATATAATCAATTAGTTTTTTGGGGTGTTATATGGGCTTAATTTGAAGAAATTTGTGTTATACTTATTCGAAAAACATAAAATGGCAGGCTCATGAGTATTTTTTTTACACTAGACCATTTGAAATATTCTACCAAAATAATGCCTACACTCAGAAGTTGCTCGTGTAGGCTTCGATTCACATGCTTATATATGAAGTGTTGTATACTGTATGTAATCAAATTCATGCCTGAACAATAAATATGGGTCATCAACTAGGTGTAACAGCAGCTTTTTTTATTGTAAGTGCAGCAGGTTTTATCTGAGAGTAAAATGAAAAAAGTATGTCTACTTTCATACAAAATAACCTCTTTCAAACGAGTGCAATTATCACAGCAACTATATGTTTTGAACCAAACAAATTAGGTTTCTTAAAATTCCCATTAAGTATGCTTTTAGTTTAAACTATAATATAACCATCAGTTAAACAAAAATCACATCAAAACATGATTTGAAAACAGTGTAAATCAAGGTCATGATGAGTATAGAGTGCGGATCGTAGTGACGTCACGAGGTATCATGTGGGCATCCCTCGGAGGGAAATTCCCGGTTGGTTAAGTCCCCCTCTGAGGGGTTTGTTGTGATCGTTACCAACTTCAATCGATTTATTTACTTTCGGGCCATTGTTAATCGATTTAAGTTCATTTTAAACAAATGTATGATTACTAACGGTAATTTTAATAGCTAATAGTAATATTAAATTATTAGAAAAGCGCTAAAAAACGTGTTGCCAAATTTTGACCTTGACAAATTTTGACCATGAGTAGGTATGCCATGTTAGTCACGGTTTTATTACAGTTAACCCGTTGAAATAACACTTGTTTCTATGTAATTCTAAAGATTACTTACATGTCTACAAAAATTATCTTTCTGGCACTAAAATTCAGCACTAAAGCCACTAATTTTCACTCGCGAACACCGACCGTGGCAAACGTGCCACTGACTATTTTAGACTAACGACTAAATTGATTTTTTCCTCCATTGGCCATTGAAATTTTCGCTTGCTAGCTGTCTCACTGAATTGGCTATACGTTTCAATGGATTAAAGCGAGATCGATACACGAATGCCGGTTTTATTTCTAAGAAAGTAAGCAAAGCAATTTCGCCCCTCCGAGGGGCGCTCCACCTGCAGGAAAAAATATGAAGCCCACAGAGGGATGAACACAGCTGAAGGGATAAGTATATAAACTATGTCTCCGACAATTAGTACTAGCTGAATAATTTTATTATAGCAGTCTCATAAACTAAAACATCTTCCAGTATCATCACTAGCTACGTTACGAGGTATTGAAACGCTATAAATTAGCTGGCTTATCTCACTGACCATTCGCGGCACACGTTCCTGGATTACACTCTTGTAAGGCGGATCTTTTATTTCTCCATTCTACGATACAACTAAGCGAGACACAGTATAGACAAAGATTCAAAAAAATACTAGTTGCTTTAGTGTGAGTATAATATATTGCATGCCTACATAATAATTTATGTTGCAACAAATATGTATTCACACACATTGAATTTTGCCGATTAGTGACAGACTTCAATATAACGAGCATTAGACATTGCATTGTACCTAGAAAAATCTTTATAAAACAGCAGCGTTGGGAGCCAGGGTGGGGTTTTGCCTCTCAATAGTCGGTTCATTATATATATATAACCTATGCCTGACTTTATGCCGACAACTCTAACCAACATGCACTCGAGGTCTGCTGTCACTCACGTCTTGGTAATAGCGGATTACATATGAAAATTATTACGGCCACGTCTAACAACAAATTTGGCAGTAGCAACAATTTTTGCCAGTACAAGTTTCACTACTGTAGTTTCGTACTTTGTATCCGCGATGTGTTCTGCTTCTGAAAGTAGAAAGACTGTTACTAACTGTCGATAGTTCCAGACAGTGCCCAAATATACGAGCATCTTCCTAACTAGTTCAAGTTCTCAGGTAGTTTATTGTGAGCTCTAGGTAAAATAGTGTTTGTATTAAATGAGACTTAAGTTAAGCTTTGTACAACAAATGTAACTTTTGATTTGTCACAGTCTCCTGCAATAATTATTACCCTGGCCTCCCTGCTGGCGACTCACATTCACACGAATACGCACGCCATTTGTTTCTTTTTTACTGGGGAAAGATACATCTAATTTTGTATCAATTACTAGGCACATGAACATGAACTCGCTGTGTGAATGTCAAGTAATTAGCTTTTGTATCTTCCAATGTTCTGTGCTATCTAGGCATCATCACCATCATTTAGATAAAAACTGCTCGCTATTGTCGGTACAGCTCAGCAGTGGTACTCGTCGTACTACACAAATTTGCTGAGGTAGTTTCCCCTTGCCAACATACCGCAGTTCAATAATCGTGAGTACGCCATTCACTAAGCTAGCGCGTAGCGAATGGCGTATACGGCTCACCCCGCCGATCACCCGTCACGAAACTAAACCTGTACCCACGCTTAGTTACTACGCATCGAAGGTGTCAAGATATATTTGTGGGTGAGCTTTGAGGTGAACTTAAAACCAGTTACAGAATAGGGGGGCAGCTCTTGACGTCTATTTCTGAGCCCTACCGGAACCTGCTTACTTGGTCCCGGCTGCCCAACATCAGCGGAACACTAATTTAGTCGTGGCGTTTTTATGCCATGTAACAAAGTCGTCGTCGAGCCTTTGCCGGCATTTTATATATAGCCTGTCCCACCGGACTTTCCAGCACGCCACCTATAGGCCCCGCTAACACCCTATATAATCCGTAGGCCCTCTCCCAATACACCTATGTCTAATGACAATACAATAAAATGCTGCTGTCATGCATGAAATGCATGCCTGAAAGGGAACTAAGTAGTCGTGTTGCCGGATAAAGTGTATTTTAACAAGGGATGCCTAGGCAGGTAGGGTTAATCTACACACCTACACGTCGCACGACAACACGACAAAATGCATTGCAGCAGGTCGAGAAAGTTTTGCTGAGCAAGAATGAAACGATTATAGCACCTAAAATTGGCCGAAAGTTTGAAAATCCATCACTTCCGGTCTAAATTGGTATGGGTAGGTATATTCGCCAATTTCAGGTGCGATAATCTTCTGATTCTTGCTCAGCACAACATTCTCGACCTGCTGCCATGCATTTTGTCGTGTTGTCATGAGACGTAGGTGTATAGATTAACCCTACCTACTTAGGCATCCCTTGTTAAAATACATTTTATCCGGCAACACAACTAGTTCACTTTCATCTGTTAAATCCTCCAATGATATAGCACAGGGCAAAGAGCTAAGTAATAGTAGATTGTTAACCAAGGGCTGAAAGGCACCCATTTCTGACGAGATATTTTTTATATTGGTTCGAGTCAGAAATGGGTGACATTCACCCGAGTTAAACACTCTACTTTTCATATTGAATACGAGGAAAGTGAAAAAAAGCAGACGGAAAACAAAACAATATGTTTGTTCAAAGTATACAATTCAAAAACGGCAGGCGCCATTATCGTGACGTCATCCGAGCCGAAAGAATAGTCCCATCTCACCTGTCCTAAAGAAAGAGGCAAATAATATATCTGTCTCGCTCGCGCTTATGGTTATATGTATAATTCAGTCACGTGACATACAGCTAGCTAGCTAGCTAGCTGCTACCCAAAGGTTGTCTGGAAGAGATCGCTCTAAAGATAAGACCGCCTGTTGTTACCTCTATTTAACATTATGTACTCTTGTAGCATGTTTTTCTTATGTTGTGGTGCAATAAAGAATATATTATTATTATTATTATATAGATAATACAACTACGATTTTAACTTTGAAAATAAAAATATTGCTCACGTTTTTATAACCAAATAGTATTATATTCGTATTTTCTAAGTCAAAACTTTATGAATAACATACTTTCATAATTTAATTGTGATAGACGAAAATGGCCTATTCTAATATTTTCATACTATTTGTATTTATTATTAGTATTAGTTGAAGAGTGGCTGTATGCGTTTCAGCCTTAGCCCACATGCACAACTTTGAGTTTAAAAAAGCATTATGGGTGTATTCCGTTTGTCACCACCTCATAGACCCTATTGGATATTTTAGCTAAAATAAAAGTAATGGATTTACAACATAAACTTATTTTAAATAAGTAAAATAAATTCTATGACTTAGTACCTAAGTATGAAAGTATTTCCCTTTGTCAGTGGCGGGGTAAGTATTGATATTTATTAGAATTAGGTCCCGGATAATGTTTACAAGGCGAGGACTAACTGGTATACACTACTTTTCTGCACTAGAGCAGAAACGTATCACTTTCAGCACACTTTTTAGAACAACAACGACCCACTTTCAGAGCATGAGATATGAAAAATTGTTTACACACTTTGATTTGCAAAACCCTTGTCAGATGCTTTAAAGGAATAAAAGTACGCAGATATATTGTCCCCCTCAGCACATAAAATTATGTTCGTTCTACAAATAATGTTACTGAAAATAGAAGTAAACAAAAATGTCTCGTTTTGTAAATGTGATCAAGTCGTTTACTCCTTCGAAATTCGCGTTGGATGTTGACTTTCCAGGCGCGCTCGGGCAAACATAATTTGCATCGGTACTTCTCGTTATTGTAGTTTTTATTGGATTACAATATTAAAAGGAAACTGTAAATTTCTTACTGCTAAATATCTCAATCCAATATTCACAGCCAACAAGTTAGAAACTAAAATTATATCAATGACACCCATATGTATTTATACCTAAGCACCTCGTGGTTGTGCAAATTTTGGGAAAACATCTCTTGTAACTTTTGTGTCCATCATAAAATGACTTAAAAAAAGTTAAACGTGAAATAATGTATTTCATGGTCCATTTTAAATATGTGATATAATCTCTAATCTCTTCTCTACATCTCTACATATAATCTCTTCTCTTCTCTTCTCTATCTCTATATCTCTATATCTACATCTACATATCTACATATAATAAATGTGAAAGTTCGTTGAGGTTGTCAGTGAGACATAATAAGTACAGCTTGAAGGAAATTGTATTTATACAACATACATTAAAAACTTCAATAGCGCGATGCAGAACTTAACAATTTCCACGGATTTAGAAGGTCATTCTTCAGATTTTTGTCGGCGTCTGACCTCCGACAAAGCATATTAAACGCATAAAAAAGTTTGATGGAGTTACGGTGACCCACAGGCCAAATGTGAGAATATTTGGATAAAGTCGTCTTTACTTTACGCAACAGCGCCATCTATCTTTTTATTAATACGACAGCCCAACGAAAAGGAGTTTTATGTTTTCTGTTTGTCTGTTTCTGTCCGGGTATCATGGGAAAACTATCGAATGGATTAATATGCAATGCAACTTTCACTAAAACGTTCAAAGGATCTTCGGCCACGCAATATTTAGGCTATAAAAATTATAAAGGTAAGGGTGCAAAGGGGTTAAAAATAGGGTTGCATTCAGTTAGTATGTTTTTGTATATAAATAGTTTTTTTTTAATGTAGAGTAGATACTCACACGTTTATTTTATTCTGCCAAATCTTCTGTCAAATCACAAAATTATGTGTCAAAAGTCCCCAAAAACGTTATTACTCAAAATGCCTTTAAGAAAGAGACCGAACCTGACACGAATTTCTAGAGAGGCCGCCAGAAAACGAGTGGCAAGATCTCAGGAGTCCGAAGAAGCTTCCCGGGCTTCTAGATTCCTTGAAGACAGTGAAGATAGGGAAGCACGTCTCGGCCACGATCGTGAACGCCGCGCCGTTCGTTGTCGCGAGCCTGAAGGTAGTGAGACTGCAGCGGAATCTCATCGAGGCTCAGATCCTTACGGGCTGCGGTGCTGGGGCAGCTGTATTTAAATATACCGCGCATACCACTGATACCGAACAACTTCCCGTTCCAGTTCAATCGATTGCTGTTTCCAGTGAGCGTGTGCTTCGCTATGACCCACGCCACGCCATCTGGGAAAGGTCCACACGGACAAAAAAATCGGGGGTTGGGTACATAACATAGGTGTAAATAACGTGTTAATAGTTTACATTAATGTAATTAATATTTAATATTTATTAATATGAATTGTATAATTTTTTTCATGCTCTACTTAGGTGTCATTTAAGTCTTTGTAGTAATTAGGGCCTATGCAGGCTATGCACCGTAGACGCGCGTTTGTATCGAATCACGTGTAAAGAAATCGACACAAACGCTTAAAAAACGCGGTGTGCATAGATTCTAATGTAAAAGCAATAATGAAAAAAAAAAACACTAAACGCGAACGAAGTCGCGGGCAGAAGCTATTCACTATAAAAAAAAAACAATTTAAGCACAAACGTCTGTTGATGATTATAAGATATTTATATTTTTAAAAACGGAGTTTTCAATTTAGTTTTAGCAATTTAAACTAACGATCTCATCGTACCTTTCACACCTGAACGGATTAAGATGAAATTTTCCGTAGGTACTCGTACAGATAATTTGTGACCCTTGGAAGGATATAGGATAGTTTTTTATTTGGGAAATAATCCCTTAAGATAATCATATTATTTCTAAGGCGATAACAAGTTCTACGCGGACGAAGTCACGGGCAACAGCTAGTTATAAATGCGAAAGTTTAGAGATTTGGATGTTTAGATGTCTGGATGTTTGTTACTCAATCACGCTTTAAGGGCTCAAGCGATTAGAATGCAATTATGCACGGAAAGTGTTGGCGGAAGCTAGTATTTAAATAATACTTATTTCATCATAATCAAATTCAGGCTGTTGTCTCTGCTTTGTGACAGTGATCTGATGATGTATTACCAACTCTTAAATATTATGGATTCTAATAAAAAAGGTAAACATTTCAAAACTAACTTTGAAAACAAACAACTGCCACCCACACTGCCACCCCGACTGTTAAAAAATAATCTGAATCGGAAACTACTTCTTAACATACCGCGGGGTGGGAATTGTTCCAAATTGGGTTATAAAAATGTATGAGATTTACAGCATTATTATCATAGGATATTGTTGACACAGGCCTACCAGCAGCGTATAGAAAGTACAAAACTTAAACGTTAACAGTGAAGTCGAGTCACATATACTAAACGATCTTCATAATCATATCAAATTAAAATGTTACTCTTGAAATTGTGATAAATTCTGGACACTTTGTTATTGAAGGTCAGATTGAAGGTCAGACTGAGTGGGGGAATCTAATATCCCTATTTGGTTTTGAGGCTACAGTTCTTAAACATCCAGTGCAATTATGTTAAAGTACATAACAGTGCTACTACTCCGCTGTCCGGTGATAAAATAAACTAACAAAACACAGGGTCAATTTGGGATAGTGGAGCAACAAACCAAGTTATGACTTCCTTTCCTTAGGGGGATGAGGTAGTATTGGAAGTACAAAACAACCTATCTTATAGCCGTTACGCTCTAAATATTGCACACGTGTACAGGACATAGACAGATGGGAATTGCTCACCTCAATAAATTAACACTGTACGGAACATAATCTAATAGGGATGTACCTACATTGCAATATTAATACCTGCATGCGGTTAGCATAAGACGTCCATCGAGCTCTTTCGAGCTATCTCGCACTATCAGTCTCTTTCTATGTTTTCTATATAATAAGAGATAAACGGATAGTGCGAGACAGTTCGCGCGCCGTCTTGTGATAGCCGTGCTGTGTAGATTTATTTCCAAAACATGAGGTTTTGATTCCGAGTCGCACGCTCGCGTCTACATGTCGGAATAAATGCTCGTAGTACTCGTATTATTGACATCTTATCGTCATGTTAAGCGACAAACGATATTGATATCAAATAAATAAATAATAAAGAAATAAATATAAGGGGACAATCTTACACAAATCGACCTAGTCCCATAGTAAGCTCAGTAAGGCTTGTGTTATGGGTACTAGACGACGATATATATAATATATATAAATAATTAAATACATAGAAAATATCCATGACTCAGAAAACAAATATTCGTGCTCTTCACACAAATTTTTGCCCTTACCGGGATTCGGACTTCTTGCTTCGTAGGCAGGGTCACTACCAACTAGGCTAAAGCGGTCATCAAGTTGTATACCGTTTGCAATGCGTTTTTCTACAAGTTATAATTATAAGACATACGTTGCCAAGTGACGTTACTGTTATTATCTATTTCAGAAGACTACATTTTAATCCCTTAGGCATGTTTAGAATATAAATTGGGAGATTTCCCAATAAGAAACCAGTTATTGTCATAGTATAATACGAGGGTCAAACGGACGTTACGAAGTGATTGAACATTTGTTAAGGATTATACTATTTCGTTGTTTAATACGAAGGTATGTTTATTATGTTTAAGTATGCTTTATTGTTGTTAAAAGCAGATCGAACTTAGTTGAGCTTCTATGTTTTCAAAAGACATCAGCCCTGTAAAAAGTGGCGATAAACAATCGCTTATAGGAGATAAAGAGAGGATTTTTTTTCCAACCCATTCGTGAAATATTTTTTAAATTACTAAATACAATATAAAATACTTTCATCATATTTGCTCGTAACGTACTTCTTGTTACATCAGTATTATGCTCATAATCGTGAGTATTAAAGACGCGTGTTTTATAACATTACGACAATCGTGTTTTCTGGTTATATATCCCGACTCATACAGGTTAGCACCTTGCAGCAAGATGTATGCATGAACGCGGTGCATTCTTAATTTACCGAGTTGTACAGAATGTACTTATAGCTTTTTCTTAATTCTCAGCCAATGGATTCTTAGTCGACAAAACAAATTAAATAATTTGTGTTAATTAAAAATAATAATACGGGGGCAGCTTGTGGCGAACTGACGGTCAGTGGCGACACCGCAGACCCCTGACCTCCAGAGGGCCCGAGTGATCTGGCCCTCGCCTCTGTGCTTGCCTTAACTGGCCGGCCAGAGAGGAATCGCAAGAGCGGAACATCTCCAGGTTGGAGTGTAAAATGTCATAACGCCGCCCCTGAACGGATTACCGGGATCTGGCGCACCGCAGACTCACCTCTGGACAACCCCACAGCCGCTCAAACGTGTTTGCTCCTTTGTCGGACTGTGCGTGCGATTGTTTGTGGGACGGGACCCACTTAGCGAGTTGGCGAGTAACCGCCTGTTTTTTCACAATTTTGGGACTGATCGTCACGGCAGGTGTCGGAGGAGACTAACCCTCCGATAACCCATTTTCCAGAACTGAAATGAGTAAATTATTATAGGTACGGCTAGAAATTAATATACACAAATTAAAAAAAACAATGAAATATTTAACAAAACGAAAACGTAGATAATTATGAATCATGATGGTTAATTTTGTTTCTTGATATAATTTGTAGTATAAAATAAGTTAAGTATGAAAGTTTAGTGTAAAGTAGTATCAAATATTATTACTTATACTTTTCCCTTCATTACATAATTTTACGTAAGGAAGAAAATAGAAACAATGGAAACGTCAAGGATTTTGCATCGTAGTATTTGAAAAATACACACATTAATATATAGGTATTGTTAATTCTTAGTTAAGTCTAAGTTCTTTGTTTTTTTCTTTTTATTCTATCAGGTTGATAAAGTTACTAATTTGAAAAAAAGTTTTTGGCACGTTTGACACTTTTATATAGAAGAAAAAAACTTACGCGAGTTGAATTTCCCCAGAAAGTTGCGAGAATATTGACATAGGTCCAATTTCCCTACACAAATATTAAGTTACGAGAAAATGAGATGACTCCGAAAATGCTGGTTCGATAGGTACTTACCTACCTAGTAGATACTTGCTGTGCCAATGCAATTTAGATGTACCTACATATCAGTAAAATGGTAAAAAGGTAGTTGAATGAACCTTTTTTCTGCCATATTACCTAAATATTATTTACAGAATTTTGTTAGTTGAGTCTTTCGAACTCAACGATGTTTAATATTTATGGTGTGTTATTTAAACGCTGATTAATTTAACAAACATGTCCAGTACCTAGTCATTGAAATTCTAAATTGTCGATTGCACCACATTCATCACTACTCTCGATCGAAACCAATAATTCTGCCATACAGTTTCGAGTAGGTACGTACGAAACTTTGAGAATTCTCTCTAAAATTCAATCTAGCCATCATAACGCTCGCTTTTAGCAGCGGAAGTTCAAACCTAACTTTGCAGATGGGCAGTGCTGTTAAAATTCGACTATCTAATACGAAGTCGGATAGAGCGAAATGAAGTTATGAATTTTAGCCGAGCGGAGTTTGACCCCACGAGAGTGTTTGCCGAGGTCTCTGAATGTATTATGAAGAATATGTGTTCATAAAACTTTGCAGTTTGATCTCTCACATTTTATTACGGACTATATTTTAGCGTGACATTTTCAGCACAGCAAAAATGTATGACTTAGTAACAAAATTTTAACACCTCGTTTGTAGTGGTCGTGTTACAAAAATACTCACATAAAAATCAGTAAAAAAGTAGCAGTGAATTATCTGATATATTTTATTATCTTTTGCTAAGTATGAAGCTGTATTTGTATATATAATCTGTATATAATATTCTATAAATTAAAAATAAAGTCATATTGAAAAATATGAAATTGTTTTCGTTTTCTCATTTTTATCGAAATATACTTTGAAAGATTTTGAACAACGCCATTTGACAATTTTCCCTTACCGTTTCCCACAAGGCCACAATTGAATTTCCATTTTCACAATTTGTTTTATGCTTTTAGGAATATCATCTTACGAATAAGTTATACCAATTAACTGAATTTTATCTTGGGTAGTCAGGAAGTCTCTCCAATCTAACCTCTGACAGAGGTTTTTCTATGGGAGACAAATTTCTGTAAAAATGGCAAATACACAAAAGTGAAACTATCTCGAAGTGAAGTCAAATCAAAAAAGTTAAATATTGAAGAAAAGACAATTTAGGAAGGTACTAAGTAGCTCATGAAACTTTAAGAAAAAATATGTTTATCCTCGTAAGGCCCATCGGCCTTTTTTTAGGACAAAAAAATTCAGGCTTAACAGCTCAACTCATTAGCTTTTGGTAATAAAATTTAACCTCTTTTTAAATGGCTCGAAATTTCAAAATTATAGTATTTTTATGACCTGTTTTCAGGACACTGGGCCGTTATTACATAAGTACTAAAAATAGCTTGGGCCTTACGAGGCTATGAGGAACACCTCATAAATTCTCAAAGAAGACACTGTTCTAAAAGTATTAGGAGAGATGTAATATAAAAGGCGAAAACTTGAATTCACCCTTTTATTTTAAATACGACTGTATTTAATTTTATAGAATAGTATCTACAGATTACTATAAAAAATGCAGTTTTTAAAAATTATCCCAAAATATAACGAAAAAACCACATATTGTGCTGCCTGTTTTTCCAAACCACTGCTTATATTTGACGGGAATGACTAGAATCAACATTCGGTATCGTCAGTAGTCGCTCCGGGAATATTGGGTAAGATTATAACGTATTGTTAATTTTACTAAATTACCTACGGCTGCTGATTAATAAAGATGATTAGTTTTTAAATATTTCCTTTCTGGTATTTCATAAAGAGGTAATCCTGTTTAGGGTTCCGTACGCTAAGGGTAAAACAAGACCCTATTACTAAGACTCAGCTGTCCGTCCGTCTGCCTGTCTACCCATCTGTCACCAGGCTGCATCTCATGAACCGTGTTAGTTAAACAGTAGAAATTTTCACATATAACGTATTTTTGTTGCCGCTATAACAGCAAATACTAAAAATCAGAAAAAAAACTAAATTTAAGGGGGCTCCCAAACAACAAACATGATTATTTCACCGTTTTTATACATAATGGTACGGAACCCAGCGTACGCGAGTCCGACTCGCACTAGGCTAGTTTTTTTATATATTGATAAAATAAACACTACAACACACTTATCCCCTCTTTTTATGTAAAATACTAAGTATCAAATTAGCTTTGGTTATTAATTATGTCCATTGAATGTGTGAATATTTCCTTTACATAATGCGTGTACCAAAAAGCCTCTCTTAAACGTATACTATTTAACTAATAATTAAATATTTGACGCCGTAAAAATCTTTTTCTACTCCTGTACCGTTATCTGTCATTTATATAGGCTTTAGCTCAAATACAATGACATCGGTAATAAGTCGTAGAAAAACTCTATGCTCTATGGCCCATAAACGCACTCTTTAGTGTACTTTTGTGGTTCATTCATTTTCCATAAAAGCAGTTTACCACGATGTCAAATCATCTAACTTTTTTTTAAATCAGCCGCTATATTGCGGTGGTACCAACTTCATAAGCAAATTTTTCAAAATAAAGAGTTTTTATTTACTGTAAAATATTTGTAAAACATAAATGATTTACTAAAATAAAAATTAATTATCATGTATTGTGTGATAATATACATATTTTACCAATTATTGGTATTATTTATAAAAATAAACCGATCCGATTCGGTTCGGATCCGGATTCAGTTTGGTTCGGATGCCAAGTGCAAGGAAATTAAAAACAAAACAGACCATAAACAAGAGGTGTCAATGTGTCATATTTCTAATTTCCCACCTAAGTTCCAGTTAAAAATTAAAAGACGAAATGTGATAACTATTCGTTATTAATAACTTCTTAAGATTTGATTCGTGTTTGTGAAGTAAAGAAAAATGTGTACGTTCCTTTTAAAATGGACGAAGAAGAAAATAACTGCACCACTGAAGAAATTGCGTGAGTAGTAATAGAACTAACGGAAAACTTACTGCCTGGAAAGTCAAATGCTATTTATTTAAAATTAGTCGTAGAAAAAGTATTGTATGCAACGGTGTATAACTTGGACTTAAAACGCTCGTGGCGTCTTTAATTGCGATGCTCGCCAAGGCTCGCATCGCAACTCACGACACTCGCGTTTTAAGACCCTACTTATACAACAGTTGCATAAAATACTATAAATACCAGACCCCCTAGTACACTAGGTTTTATGTCTGACGGAAAGCATTATTTGTCCCTCTTGCTCTCGTATATTTGCCAGAATGGGACGTAAATATGCTTTATGTCCGACATAAAACTTAGTGTTCTAGGTGGACAGATGACCTGGTAAAGGTTGCGGGAGTCCGCTGGATGCGGTTGGCGCGGGACCGGTCACTTTGGCACTCTTTGGGGGAGGCCTATGTCCAGCAGTGGACGTCTTCCGGCTGATGAGATAAATTGAGACCCTTGGAAACTATCATAATATTTTTTTCTCGGAAATCATCCCTTTAGATGGTAGAATTTTGGGCCGATGATAATTAAAGTTTCGCCTGCAATAATTGAATAGCAATCATTTTTCTATGACGGTAACAATTTCTACGCGGACGAAGTCACGGGAAAAAGCTAGTTGTCATATATGTCTAAAAAACAAACAAAAAAGGTGTTGCACAGTTTCAGTTTGAGTATACTGGTGATATCGGGGTCAATATCCGGAATGATCAAAAGCAAAAAAAATTAACATACTGAAAATTGTTTTTAATACTAACATTACACACAAATCAATATGCAAAACTATAACATGTCAAATAACCAGCCTCGAAATCGCCGGAAAAAGTACCTAAGTACTTATACTTTTCTGTCGGATCTCATCCATTATGAAAAGTTGGTGTTACTGCTGCCGACATCATAACAAAGATTGTCTTATGGTATTAAGTTCGCCTTTTGCAAATAAAACTTGTTACCGACGTTATCATGCAATAAAGTTTAAATAAATAAAGATTTCGAGACATACTTTATTTCAATAGTAAAAAACTCCTAGTCTATGGGTTTAACAGAAAATGAAGATACTGTAGATTTTAACCAAACTGACTAAGCTACGGTAGCCCAGTGGTTCAGGCATGCGGCTGTCAAACGGCGGTCGTGGGTTCGAATCCCGGCTCGTACCAATGAGTTTTCGGAACTTATGTACGGAATATGATTTCATATTTACCGTTAGCTTTTCGGTGAAGGAAAAACATCGTGAGGAAACCTGCATACATCTGCGAAGAAATTCAAAGGTGTATGTGAAGTCTCCAATCCGCACTAGGCCAGCGTGGGGAGTACTGCCCATTCCCTCTCATACATGAGAGGAGGCCTGTGCCCAGCAGTGGGACGCGTATATAGGCTGATGATGATGATGATGATGACTAGGTACTCGTAATCTGTTTGTATGTACTCGTACGAGTATACTAAGGTTTTCGAGTCTATTAGATATCTTTTATATAAGGAAATATAACCATGCCATGAATTGGAAAGAACGCAGGCAAACCCGCGGGGTACAATATAGCCCATGACAGCTTATAACCGTCCCGAAACCCGAAAGCTCAGTCTACACGCAAGTAAAAGAGTTTTGGAAATCCGATAAGTTTTTCCGGAGATTACCCAAACCATACAAACTGCGTCGAAAAAGTTGCAATGGATTATTGCATACATTTTTTAAAGAAATCCCCACGTAATGACAAGGAAGTTGAGAGATACATACGTGGGGATTTCTTTGAAAAGTCGACATCCGTTCTACGGAGAAATATTTTTTCCCTAATTCTGATTAAACTGTTCACACAAAAAAAGCGGCCTAGTGCGTGTCGGGCCACGCGCAGGGTAGGGTTCCGTAGTTGCACGTCTGTCACAGAATGCGGACTTATTGAATAGGTGCTTTTGAGGTTTTTATTATAGCTTACCCTCGTAAATAATAATAAATACGATTAATTTTATAACACATCAATGTATAGGGTCGTTTCGCCGGTTACGCGACCACCTTCGGTTAGCGACCACCTGAAGGACAAGGTTTTTTCTATTGAAGATAACGTGCCGTGAAAAAGCAACTCTACCGTCCACGATAAAATGTTCAAATTCCAATGACAATGTATATGCACCCGAAATTAAGTGCATTTCTTACCAGTTAACTAGTTATGTCTACTACTCGTTAGCTAGTTATGTCTACTTAACTGTGATAGTTTTCCTTTTAAATTCATTATATGTACCTCCTACTGCCACGATTTTTTTTACGTCCCCAGTAGTAGCCATTTAGCCGGCAGGGAAGGGGGGGGGGACACATGACTCGAACAAAAGTTAGGGATTTAAATCCCATTATCTCGCAAACGCATAACTGAGTAGAAAAATAATTTTAGAAAACCCATAACATTTTTGAACAAGCTATCCAACGATACCCCACACTATAGGTTTAACGAGAAAAAAAAATACATCACCAATTTATGTACATGTAGGGGAGACCCTAAAAAAAGGGATTTTTCAGGATTTTATTCTACTGTTTTGTCGGCGTGATTGGTTTATATACCCACGCCGAATTTCAGTTTTCTAGTTGTAAGGGTTACTGAGCTAAGCCGAAGACGGACAGACAGACAGACAGACAGACGGACGGACATGGCGAAACTATAAGGGTTTCTTGTTGACTACGGAACCCTAAAAATGTAGTAAAGATCTAGTTTTAAGTACACCTCCAAATGCCCTTGCGTCGGTTTTGAATGCTAAGTATATCAATTTATTAAGTGACGAAAAATTATAAAAACGTGGTTTCGCTCTCCTGTAAAATTTGCAAAAAGTTAGTTACTTGTTTTCTTTGTTGGACAGCCGAGCTTTACATCCATACCGAAATGTTAGTTATTTATGGGGAGTTTTTACGTTCCGCATTAACCATTTACTAAGTTAAATTAAAAATCGTGGGCTTGAAGACCCAGTCACACTTAAGTTGTACCTTCAAAAAATACAAATTAAATGCATAAATATGACCACAAAATGTGTGTTTTGAAGATATACTGTACAGGGTCAACATAAACGAGAATACGATGAAGATAATATAATAATCCTGTTGGGGTTGGGATTTTGAAATAATATCATACAGCCGTGACAATACATATTCGCATATTCGATATCGCGCGGTCCAACAATTCGACACCCTTATAAATTCAATTATATTAGCCACAGTATTGAACAAAGCTTATGCTCATCCAAACTAATATAATATATCTTTAGTATTACATAGTTATCGAAAACACCTAAGCATACAGTGTAGAATTAACTACCAGCGTAATGCCCGCCGTAGAATGGAGAGAGCCAGTGGTCCGTGAAATCAACTCACCTAAACGTAAAACCAATACGCGATAGATATCTATTGGGTACGGATTTGCGAGGGTTGGGTAAACTAACCACAGATTATGGGATGAAAAACCGGATTTTCTTAAGATTAAGCTGGTAGAATATCAAATCAAATGTACTTTTTCTTTTTTGTGGACAAAGCGATTCTGATCACCCACTTTAGATACAAGGTCAGAACTTCATAGCATCCTACTTCAGTTATTAATATTTTTAAAATAATAAAGGATTTTTTTCACTCAATAAATTATTAAAAAAACCCTTGAATACATTATGAAAAAAATATTTACAATACAATACAATTCAAATATTCTTTATTGCTCACCAGACATAGTACACAGTAGAAAACTAGTGTTAAATTAAACATAAACAATGGCAGACAACAGGCGGTCTAAGACGATAACAAGTTCTACGCGGACAAAGTCGCGGCCGGTATTTAAAGTATAAAATTCAAAGCACAATTCTACCTCTTAGTGGTACTTTTCGGAATACGCTGAATGTCCTCCTTCAATGCGTGGGTGGTTATGGAGTTGTTGACATACACTTGCGACTTTAAATAACCCCATACAAAAACCCAGTGGGGTTTATCCAGGAAAGAAACGCTAGCTTCGCCAGCAGGGCCTCTACTAAATATACGAATGATCCTCGGAGAATTTAGAAACAAATGGAGTTTGGTCAAAGTGCAAGCGAGATGTCCTAAAAGTTCCCCTCGTCCTAAAAGTTCAGATGTTGTGCTCGTGCTATACATATGTGCGACCTGTCTGTCGTATCGTGGTATATTATGTAAGATGTAATGACCAGCCTGGTCAATTGCGTAGCACTTTGTAGAGGTAAATGACAGTTGATTTATCCTAACGCTCTTTCAAAAAGTTACCTAATTACCCCTCTGGTTAGTACTTATTGACCATCGAATCTATTAGAACAAAATAGAATCCGTGTCAATTTAATTTAGCACCTGACGGTACAATGCATTTCAATGATGCATGAAACTAAAAGGCTTTGTTTGATATCCCCACTATTATTCCTTTGACATCTGCAACAATTATATATATTTTATTAAATCCCGTCACTACAGAGGTTAATTGAAAACGGATGACTTTTTCATACGAAGTCCAACCAAATAGAATATAAAATAATGCCGAGAGCTTTTATTGTGTTCACTTCACAAAGACTGCATTCACATGTCCTATTAAAGCATTTTTATTTTGCAGCCAGTTATAGTACATTAATGCAGCGGCCGGGAAGTAGCAATTCGTGGACGAGTTGATTTTAGAGACGATATAGAGACGAAACCACGAATTGCAGTTCCGGCCAAGGCAGATATAGTGCTTTTCTCCAAAAATGTGAGAAAATCAAGTAATATTTCCAATATATCAATCTTAAAATCTCGAGTATGTCAATAACCTATCAAGTTCCCGCCCAACTTATTTTTTTAAAGTATGTACATGACTCATAGTGCCAGTTTCAATTGGCATGTACCTAGAAATTTTTAAACCATTAGAACCGGTCACAAATTCCGGTCATTAAATGTTTTATGCAATTAAAATTATTAAAGATTAAACGGGATTTCAATTGCTAAAAAAACATAAATCAGTTCATTGTCAGTTTTATTTCGATAAATATTTTTATTTGTTTATTTATAAATATTTGTGACATATTTAAAAACGTCACTTCGATCACTTTCAAAATTACGCGTTTTATCTATGACCATTAAAAAAAAGAAAACTTAAAGCAGGCTACAAACGGGTGTGATTTGTCACAGCAACTTGCAATAGTTGGAAAGAGACAGCCATACACTACTAACATGAACCTAGAATACTATGGACAGGCTGTACGTGTTGCCACGGTGAGGGACGGAAAAGTTCTTATGCAGCTAAATCAAGAACTCTTCTTAAAATGGCTGATGACTTGCCATAAACAACCTACTAAATTTGGACGGGTAATGGTTTGTGTGCCACAACTTCATACTAAATCAGTTGTGCCAAACAAAAAAAGTGGAACTATGACAAGGACAATGAGTGATATTCCCCTTTCTGTCACACTTATCGAGATTAGTATGCTACCAGCTCGCTCACACGTGGTATTATTATTACCATAGCCTGTCCAGAGTATTCTTCGTTCATGACTACTAACCAGTCTCACTATCGCAAGTTGTTGTGACAAATTGCAAGAACATTAAACGTACGAGCATTTGGCTGCTTGTAGTGATTTGTCTTAGTCAAAGTATATATTAAAAGGTAAAAAAGGAATTTCATACACTTTTCTGGCCGCTAAAACTGTACAGTAATGACTTTTAACTTTTTAAATTCGTTCTGCAGTAACGAGGAACTTCACGTACTATTTTTGCTACAGTAAGGCGAACATTTCCGAGCATATTGGAGAAAAATATTTTTTCCTGATTTTTCACATACGAGTACGAGACAAAAAAAGAAAAAGTAAATCTGTGCCGTGTCACGAAATGGGCCTAACTCAGCATGATTGAATTTTTCATCATCATTTTATTCATCAACATATAAACCAGAACAATATTATTATACCGGAACTTGTAATGGCCAATTCGGTAAACTTGTTATCGTAAAATAAGGGAGGCTTATTTGTGATACGGGGTGAGCATCCCTTTCATCTCATATTGCGATGTCCGCGGCTCCTGCTGATCCACGCTGAGAGCAAATGTGATACAGAGCCGACTTAGAACGATGAACTTTGTGAAAACTGTAATCGATGCATTACTAACCTGCTGCGATGTCTGCTGCCGCAGCGGTGAAAAAAATAATTTGTGTTAAAATTGCTCGTATATACCCGAACATAAGGCAATATTACGAGTTAATAAATTACGGCTTCTTCTGGACATAAAGTGGAGTTTTCCGCAAACGTCGTCTCTGTGCAGTTATAGCCACTTTATGGCCAGGGTGAGGTTAAGGTGGTGCATTGAAAATTATCGCGTGCTTTGAAACACCGTTCTGACTAGATTAAGTATGAATAAGGTCTGATTTTCAGATATATGATTCTTTTATCTGATTTGATCGATAGAAAAAAAATCCAAGGTTGGGTCTGTATTTTCCTTTTTTTACTAAGCTCACCCTACCGATACATTATTTTACGACACAATCAAGTCATTTAATACTATAGTATTATCTCATCTAAAATCTCACTTGATGAAATTTAAATAAAACTTCACTAAGTTAGGTATTAATCGAAATTTGTCCAAAACAGCGATTCCCGAAGACTGTTACATCTCTATTTCTCGTGCGCATAAGGCATAAGCGTGTCTCTGTCTAGGGGGCGTGTTTGACTCAAATCGAGGCATCCCTTTAAACTTATTTCGTCACACTGGCTCGTAAATGAGTTTGCAATATAGCCGAAAATGGTTTTCTATCGCAATCACAAAATATTATTTCCCATCTGAGGGGCTACCGGGAAATGAAAACGAACTTCTTTTGTGTATCTCCGTCTCTGTCGCACGCTTGTTCGAGCGACAGAGACGGAAATATTCGAACGAAGTCCATTTTCACTTCGCGGTAGCCCCTCTGTTATCGTTTGTCCGAATTAATTTCTATCTGAAACAATGAAATTCGGACAACGACAGCCATAATAGCATCCTCTTTGCCGACCACACAATTGCTATTATAATTAAATATGATGAAAATTCATTTCATTTCAATCATTATAGACGACCGGTTAGCCTAGCGGGTAGTGACGCTGCCTACGAAGCTGAAGGTCCTGGGTTCGAATCCCGGTAAGGGCAAATATTTGTGTGATGAGCATGAATATTTGTTTCTGAGTCATGGATGTTTTCAACGTATTTAAGTATTTATATCTATTTATTTATTTATTTATTTATTGACAAATACATTTACGTGACATTACAGTAACAACCAATGCGTCACGAAACCAAAACAACAAATAATACTATTTAGGCGACGAAACGGCGTGGCCCCGTTGCATCGTCGTCTCCGGTGTAGGATTCGGCAGATTGCCCCGGAACCGTCGAAACACTACACCGTGTGCACATAGTGGTGCGAACGCAGCTGGAACACTTTCAGCGAGAAGCCGGTCTTCTGACGAACGTACTCCGCCGTATCTATTATATATATCGTCGTCTAGTACCCATAACACAAGCCTTACTGAGCTTACTATGGGACTAGCTCGATTTGTGTAAGATTGTCCCCTTATATTTATTATTTATTTGTTTATTATTATTTGAACACCATGTAAAGAAAGCTTTGCGGGATATAATCAATTGGCTGGATGCCAATAAACTTCATATCAATATTAATTTGACAAAATGACCATTTCATGACAACAAAATATATATTTTTTACAGGTGACTATAGAATCTATAGATTGTCAGATACGTAAGGCTCTTTCTATCATTGACATTATATTAAGAAAGTATTGTTCGATCATCTGATAAAAAACAGTAATCTGATAAGAAAGCAAAATGCAATTTATAATAATTGAATAAGTATGAGTAATTTAATGAGAATTTATTATAATATTTAAAAAAACAACATGAACATTGTATACTTTTTTATTGCTTTTTGACTTGTTTGTTTTTTACTATGCTCATTAAAATTTATTATTTTTACTACGTGTTGTATCGCATGACATATTATAAAACATTGCTACGCCATTTTATGGTAAAGCAAGATTGGTTTTGTTTTTATGTATCATCATTTTGTACTCATGCTTATAAGTCCAAATATGTTTTTTGATTGATTGATTAATTGATGCCGTTATAAAGCAAGTTTTTTATTCAAAGTAAGAGCTGGAACGGTACACTGTGCCACGAGGTCGGTATGTTTTTTTACGAATGAGAGTGTAATAGAAGCTCAACGCCAATGACGTCATTGATGATTCGAGTTTCTAACATTGTCACTGTCCGTGCGTGGCGCACATGTTGTTTTTTTTTCATCACATTTGCAACCAAACAAATCAACAAAATTAAATTCTAAACATTTATTATACCAAGTGCATTAAAAATATCAAGCGTCCACTTTGTTGAATTTGACGCGAGGCGCATAATCAGCGTATATATTTTATTATTTGTACTTACATATTATATATGTTAATTTGGTATGAAGCAGTAACGCTGCTAACGAAATAAAAAAAAAAAGGAAAACTTTAAAAATGTAATACTCCGAGACGGATTCGAACCGACGACCACAGGCATTCATGGCCTGTCGGTACTAACCAACTGAGCTATCGTTATTTTCCTTTCATTTAAATGATTTATGTGTTTTATGCTTAGATTTATATAATAATAGGTTTTTAAACATCTTATTTGACTTAGGTACCTTCTTCCCTCATAACTAACGCATGAGTGACGAATACAATAAAAAAAACCACTACGCTCATGGCGAAACATAGGCTAATGTAGTTTTGTATGCCTGTGCAACATGAAGCTCTTTACGAGTAAGTGTGATGAAAAATAATATGATATATTATGTCTCTCGTCGAAATCCATTTTATTGTCTTTTCATGGAAACCTATAGTCCAGTCAATGAACTGACAACTTGTATGGAAAAGAAGATAATTTAGGTTTTTTTTTATAATAGGTATTTTTTTTCTGTGTAACGGATATATTATCAATTAAATAGTTTACCAGCGATAGAATACGATAAACTTTTCAAACATCAAACAAATTATAAACTAACTAGTTTCTGAAATGATAAATTAACTAGCTTCTCAAAAGTCAGAAAAACTATGAATACATATTTTTCTCTTTATTTTGATTAATTTACATTTGCTCTATAATATTCAAGATAAATTATACATAAAAAGACAATGCGTACTTCATGTAAAATCTACATAATTAAGTACTTCCTGGTGGAAAGTTTGTCGGATTCTTGAATAAAGCATCTTAGAATAACATTTGAAAATGAAATCACCGAAAAAAACGGTATAATAAATTAGTGTTTTTATAAACAGCATTTTTCCTGGAGTACTATAGGTATACAACTAGGTAGGGTTGGTTGTTATCAAACAAGCCTAACTAACCTTATTACTTTTTAGACGAATACGTGTTAATCAAATGATGCGGATATAATGAAAAAAAAAAGATAAAATGTACAGGTACTTGAAAAGGTTCGCCATGTATCCCGACCGTGTGCACCGCCCGCAGAACATAAAGCAAAACGCTCCTTTTGGTACCTAATAGAAATTCCGCACGCATATCGCCGATGTGCCAGGACCCTAATATCATCGCCAGGATACACTTTTATCCGGGTCCCGCGGGATACCCGTACTGTATTACGTGGAACATTTTTATTGTTCTTTCGCGAGACCGGTTTAGGGCTCTAACTTAAGTTAGTTAATCTGTTGAAACATTCATGGCCTAGGAGCACCCGCGGGCTAGTGACAGTCTGGCTAAATAACGTCGGACGAGGTCCCTTTATGGATGGGTGACATTCTCTCATTGATAATATCGCATAATCGAATACCCCCTTCTTGAGATTACTTTACAAAATTGCAAATTATGTTTTCTACCACCCATTATATACCACAATGCAACTGTGACGGTATTATCCGATTTTTCGTTTTCCTTTCAGATTACAAAAGCGCTGCATCATTTCAATACAATTTATAGCCCCAAAGTTGTTGAACCACTTCACAGTAAGAATTGTAACAACGCAATTCCGTACGCAATTGACATCATGTGTGGTAGTGGGATTTACTTCTGTATTTGCCGGGGCTATGTTTCATTTAATTTACTTAATAGTTTATAGCGCGTCGCAATACTCGCAATGTCTATAATCTTAAAGGCCGAGCCACACCGACTGCGTGTGCAGCACGTATGCGTCAACGTAAGCGTAGACGTGCACAGCACCCCTGTCACACCGGATTCGCGCGCGTCTACGCGCGTGTCTACTGCGTACCTGCTGCATGAGAGCTGCACACGCAATGCGTGCGCACGCTGCAGCTCCACGTTGTACCAGCCGCCATTTGCATTCCATTACTTATAATATTAGCATCATGTTTGATAGCAGTTAGTCTGACGAAGAAGAAGCACTGCTCTTACTGTTATTTAAAGATACTCCTGCGACATCCAAAAGGGTTTGGGTTTATAAAATTGACGGAAGAAGAGGAGAACACAGTGAATGACACAACTTATGGCGTGAACTTGAATCACACGAAGATATTCGATGTTTTGGTATTTCCACATGTCAAGAGATTAAGTTGGTCTCGTATTTAAATCTAGAGTAAAATTATTTGAAAACACGACAAGACTTTAACTTAACATACAAGCTTGAACTCCCGATTGAAGCACCGATTGGTTCCCACATAAAAAAATTGTATGCCACTTTTTTGTAGTCTTTGTGTCTACCTAATGTTATAAATACACTCATATTGTTGAACAACATCAATTAGTTTTCCTTTGGTCTCCATATTCATGATGGAAACTATCACGCGCACCAGCGAATTTGTAAATAAATACAAGAGAGCTGTGCGTACACACGCGCAGCACCGAGCTGTGCGTGTCCGAACCGGTCCGGTGTGTCATTTCATAGGGAACGTCCACCAATACAACGACATCACTGCACGCAGCGAAGCGACGTTGCCGCTCCGCTCCGTGTACGCATGCACGCAGCACGCAGCCTGTTTGTCTGCCTGGAGCTGCGCTGCGTGCGCACGCGTTGCGTGTGCGTGCACGTCGACGCACACGCGTCCGGTGTGTCATGTCGTATGGGGATTCATACATTACAACGCCGTGGTGTACGTGCTGCACACGCACACGTGCTGCACACGCAGTCGGTGTGACTCGGCCTTGCATGCGTGTCCGAACCGGTCCGGTGTGTCATTTCATAGGGAACGTCGACCAATACAACGCAATCACTGCACGCAGCGAAGCGACGTTGCCGCTCCGCTCCGTGTACGCATGCACGCAGCACGCAGCCTGTTTGTCTGCCTGGAGCTGCGCTGCGTGCGCACGCGTGTGCGTGTGCGTGCACGTCGACGCACACGCGTCCGGTGTGTCATGTCGTATGGGGATTCATACATTACAACGCCGTGGTGTGCGTGCTGCACACGCACACGTGCTGCACACGCAGTCGGTGTGACTCGGCCTTAAAGGGACAAGTAGCTCATTGCATTGAGTGCATTCCGCTTTGTGAAGTTTTATCCTATTGTGACAACATTAAAACAAAAGAGTGACCGGTGCTCGTAACAGTTGATGCCCTTTTGTTATTTATTGTGACACCAGAACTGCTCTCGAATACAGAGTTTGGCCTCTATTTGACTTCAGGTATTGAATTGGAATTGTCTATAAATTTCTCGCTCTGAGCCGCTTCCACAGGTACGAAACGAAATGTTTCAATACATGTACGTGCAACAAATGTGTTTCGAAATTAAAATCTTAACTAAAATAGAACCCCAGTTACTGTTACCAAATCGTAACGCATGTATGCGTTGAGTCAGAATCATCTTTAGGGCTCTTGAAATACAACCTTATAGACATAACGTTACGCGTTTGAAAATATCTCTTTTTGACCGGCAAAAACGAAATAAATTCGTTCTATAATCACTGACGAACTGCCAGACTGAGTCAATGGAATACGAGTACGTGAAACCAGTTAACAGAAAAGACTTATTTATATTATATTATATACCTACCACTGGCAACGTTTTCTGCCAATATCACTTAATTTGCATATGAGATTGTGTTTGTAAGTAGCTCCTGGCTTAAATAATTAACATAACTTAAAACATTGTGTTCGGACGCGTTTGTGTGTCTACGATTCCAAATAACCCACCGTATTTGACTGCTATGATTACCCGTGTATGTTGAATAATTCGTAAGAATCGCAAAAACTGTAACCAAGACCTTCTCTTTCTGTAAAACAAATGTTCAAGGCGAGAACAGAAAAATTACAAAGTAAACGAAAAAACTGAAATATTACAAAAACTGCCAACCGATAAACAATTCAGACAATAGGCGAGAGAATTGATTTGTACCATCAGTCGTACCCGCCAGACTAATGCGAACATTACAAGGACAAATCAGGAGCGATCTGCCAGAGAATCGTATGTTTCTACATTGCTCGCGAATTAGCGGTAATGACCATAGTTGGGAAGATCGAGGGTTATCGTTTGTGGTTCGGATGATTTTGACGGAATTAGGACGTTTACAGGTCAATGGACGATATAAGATTGTACTGATTGGGAGGTCTTCCTGATTCATTTTGATGGTACCATTCTTGTGAAAGTTTTTCTTTTAGTCAAACTGTTTCCACTCATATTATATATTCTCGTAAAGAGGTACATTAGGAGTAGCGTATTGATGTTGTATAATGTACCTTTATGAGTGTGTATCTTTATGAGTTGATTGTTATTATATTTAAATTGACTGACATATTTTCTGTTACTGTGATGACATAATTATTTTTTAATACAGTTGCTCAAAAAGTGGTACTTTTTGTGGCTGCGTAGCGTACGAGAAGCTCAATTTCTTGAACTAGTGCTTTTTACTTTTTAGTTCCAAACTATACTTTCGAAACGCAGTAATTTTATATTAGATTTTTTACCCCATGGCGCTGATTCCAATAGTATGTTGTCACTGTCAGTGTCATTTGTAAAGTATAGGTTCGTTTAAAAATAACTTCGAAGCAAGCATATTTTATCGCAATGATATATTAATTTATTATTTTTCGCAATTGTATTAAAAAACGTCGTTTACAACACGTGTGAAATGTCTTTTACCACTCGTACCGAGTCTTGCCACTCGCTTTCAGCTCGTGGCAAGATACCTCGGTACTAGTGGTAAAAAGACATTCTTTTCACACTAGTTGTAAAATGTACTATTAAAGTATGGAATTGTTATTATTCTTATTTTTCTTTTAACTCGGCAATATATTACTTTAAATCCATGAAATTGTTATTACAATACTGTTAGACCCCCCCCCCGTGGGTGTCGGGTTAGAATAGCACCTCCCCCTTTCTTCCCGTGGGTTTCGTAAGAGTCGACTAAGGGAACAGGGTTGAAGTGTGCTGTGGGCGTGGGCGATGGGCTAGCAACCTCTGTCACTGCGATATCACATTTACTCGATCTTTTATACCCATATTTATGCTAAAAGTGGTACTAATACAGTCATTCTATGTAATCAATGTATCAATATAATATATAACAAATTAACACTATATAACAAATTAATATAGTTTTCAAACCTGTGTGGCGTGATACATCTAGGTGTAGTGTTTAAAATTCACAACTCTCCCCCCCCCCCCCCCCCCCCCCCTCCACCTGACGCTTGACCCCCCTCACCTTGAAATGTGTCCCCGTTGGTGGTTTTGTGACATTCTCAGGAAAACTATAATAGATATCAACAAAAAGTCACAGACGAAATTAATCCTTATTAAATTTGGAACAAAAAAGGTTCTTTATTTTTTTTATAGGTTGGACGGTATTCAGGCAGTAGGTCATATAGATATTGATTGGCACAAAAACTGACGCTTTTCTGAGCCCTATATTTACTGTAGCCAGCTCCCACTTCGATTATATATATATATTAAGATTATATCATGTGCTTGTAAACAGGGCTGCGGAAAAAGATGCAGCTGTATTAAAATTGGCCTGCGCTCTACTACAATGTGTAAAAGTTGCAAAGGTCTGAGCCTCCGAATCGCTAAACTTAAGTGGCAGTGGGCGGGGCACATAGCACGTAGAACCGATGGCCGTTGGGGCGGAAAGGTTCTCGAGTGGCGACCACGTAACAGAAGGCGCGGCGTGGGTAGGCCCCCCACAAGGTGGACTGATGACCTGTTAAAGGTTGCAGGAGTCCGCTGGATGCGGCTGACGCAGGACCGATCACATTGGCACTCTTTGGGGGATGCCTTTGTGTGCTTTGTGTGCCAGCAGTGGACGTCTTTCGGCTGATATGAGTCAGGTGCGGCCCTGAGACTAAGATGTTAATATCTCCAGTACTAGTTTTATATATCTGGTTTTTATACTACTACTTATAATATACTCTTTTTATTTGTGTGTATGTGATCGCGTAGCGCCGAAACGGATGAAGCGATTTTAATGAAGTTTTTTTTATTTGATACCTTTTTTTAGTGCGGTAATTTTTTACATGTGATCAAAATCAGTCTAGCCTAATACACTTCGTCAAAAGAATATGGTTTTTATTTTATTTTACGATTATATAAATACCTACAGCCTAAATACCGTCCAACCTATGAAAACATATACGGATTCTTTTTTTTTCCAAATTTAATAAGGATTAATTTTGTCTTTGACACTTTTTTGCTATCTATTATAGTTTTTCTGAGAATGTCTTAAAACCACCAATGGGGACACATTTCAAGGTGAGGGGGGGTCAAGCGTCAGGTGGAGGGGGGGGAGAGTTGTGAATTTTAAACACTTTACCTAGATGTATCACGCCACACAGGTTTGAAAACTATATTAATTTGTTTGTCTAAAAACATATAATGACTGTATTATACTGGAACACAAGTTTCATGTGATCTGCCTACCCCTTTTAGGGATTAAGGTATTGGTTAGGGTGATTAATTAATAGAACAGTTTACGTATAAAGTCTATTTATTTATATTATTTATCAAGAGAGTCGTGCACGTTAACTATACGCTGTTATTGATACAAGGCAACTCACGCGACTAGTGTGAAGTAAAAGCTTCGTATAAACATCCCTAATGAAAAACATGAAACACTTAAGAGTGCATTAGTATTCACATAAGTGTGAAAGAGAAAGTTATACAAACTCCAAGATAGAGCAGGACGGATTTATATTTGTGATTTCCAACACGCCCCCTCAAAAATAAATCCTTTCTCTAAAATATTAATATTTATTTTATTACAATAATAAAATCACACGCTCTCTTTTATCTGGGGACAATTCATCATGGTCCAACATTTGTTGCTAGGATTAGGGAAACCCAGAAAAACCTAATCAAACCATTTCGCCTTAAACAACGTAACATATGTATATATTTAACTATATATATTTACTAACTCTTATTTAATGACATAACAACTATGTAATTTAACTTTACATATTATTTTGTCTAACTCCTAGTTTTTCTCTAAGAACAGAAAAACGCACAGCGGACAACGGTTTTGTCAAGATGTCAGCCAATTGATTACCTGTGGAAACATAAATCAGTTTAATTATATTTTTCTCCACCTGTTCTCTAGAAAAATGATACTTAATGTGTTTGGATCTTTTGTGACTCGTTGGGTTATTTGCAATGCTTATACAACCATTATTATCCTCATAAATTGGTATTGGATTGATTACTTGAATGTTAATACTAGTCATTAAAGACTTTAACCAAATACCTTCTCTAACAGCTTCAAACAAAGCCATATATTCCGCTTCAGTCGTAGAAGCAGCTACTGTTGGTTGTTTTTTTGTTTGCCAACATACCGTGCATTGTTCAAACAGTTTAAATATGTACCCCGTCGTACTTTTTCTGTCTAATTCATTATCACCCCAACTCGAGTCAACAAACCCACACAAAAAATCATCACAGTTGTTTCGTGTGTAAGTCAATTTAAAACTCATAGACCCTTTTAAGTACGGTAACACTCTTTTCAAATAGTACCATAGTTTATGATTGTTTTTGTTCGTAAACCTACTCAACAAGTTGACAGAAAAACTCAAGTCAGGTCTAGTGCAAACCATAATATACATCAAACAACCGATAAGGTTTCTACAAGGGACTTCAATTGTTTCACACGAGTTTAACTCTGTATACTCCACTTGACATTCCATGGGAGTATTTATGGGTTTACATTCACCCATGTTAAACTTTTCTAAAACAGTTTTAATATACAGTTCTTGGTCTAGAGTGATAACATTATCGGTACGCTCGATCCTTATTCCCAAGAAACATCTGATTTCTTTTAAATCTACCATTTAAAACATGTTCATCAAGTACTTTTTGAAATTATTCATGGTATTTATATCTGCAGTTGAGATGACAAGATCATCAACATAAAGAACTAAATAAATGTTTTTCATGATATCACCCACGTCTAGGATGTAAATGCATCGATCAGCTGATGAGTACCGAAAACCCTTATCTATCAAAGCATGTTCAAACATTTGAAACCAACAACGCGCTGATTGCTTCAATCCGTACAACGACTTATTTAATTTGCAGACCTGATTTTCTGCACATGGGATTCCTTCAGGAATTTTCATGAAAATTTCTTCTTTTAATTTCCCATTTAAAAATGCCGTTTTAACGTCCATGTGATGAACAAGCAAATTAAATTGATTTGCAAAAGCTAAAATAAATCTGAAACTAGTAATTCTCGCAACTGGTGCAAATGTTTCATTATAGTCAATTAAATATTCTTGACTAAAACCACGTGCCACTAAACGTGCTTTGTACTTCATGGGTTTTCCAAACTCATCATTTTTAATTGTAAATATCCATTTACAATCGACAATATTTCTGTTTACGGGTTTTTGTACGAGCGTCCAGGTTTCATTTTCAATTAGAGAATTTAATTCCTCTTTAATCGCATTATCCCATAAATGTTTATCATTCCTGGATTCAATCTCTTTATAACAAGATGGTATTTTGCAAATTAATGACTTTGCATATAACAAATAGTTAACAGAAATATCGTCATCAGTTTCGTATTCGTTATAGGATACTGTAGGCATGTTTTTAATCCTTTGACTTTTTCTAATTGGATTATTTTCGCTAACCAATTCGTTTTGATATTTCGTTAATTTATTTTGTAATGAACCACAGTCTGCTTGCTCATCTGTTTTACTTACAGATTTATTAGGCGGTTGACCTAATGGTGCAGATATTCTGCCAGTTTGTTTACTTACATCTGATTTCGGACCATCAGATTTAATGCACATCTTTTTACAAGATTGCTCGTCAGATTTACGGTAATTATCAGAAATAATTCCGTCAGGCTTTAACGGCCTACTAGATAAGAAATTAATCTCATCCACTATAACATCTCTGACTTTTACAAACTTTTCATCTACCACATCCCTCACCTTATAGCCATTCGGTTCATAACCAACCAATCGTTGACTAAATACAAAAGCGATACAAGTCAAAAAAAGTCAAAATCACTTTTATTGCAAAAATGAAACTATAGACACTCATTTTATAGCGTGGCACAAAGACACCTCTCGATTTATCGTTAGAAATGACCAAAATACGCAAGTGCCCGTTTTGCACTACTCCTCTTTCGTCACGAACTTCCGTGCAATACGGCCATTTTGTCAGTTGCGACGCGAGACTTGGCTCGATCGCACGTCAGTTTTGTAGAAAGGTGCCACAAAACGAAAACATTCCCACATTAATTAAGAAGAATATGTGCATAAGTGCCACATTTGCCGATGCTGCAGTTTTGAATAGAAAATAAACGTAAGTATTGTCCTATTTTCTAGACAAAGCGGCCACATTTCAAAATGTGGCAGTTTTGATTTTAGATTCTTTACTAAAATTTAATACATTCAAAAAGCAAAACTGCCCTATTTTTACATGTGGCTGTTTTGCATTAAAATTACATTATGGATTAATAATATCTAAAATCAAAAGTGCCACATTTTTTAATGTTGCAGTCTTGAATATAAAATAAACATAAGTATTGTATTACTTTTTAGACGAAACGGCCATATTTCAGAATGTGGCAGTATAGGTATAAGAATGTTTACCGAAATGTAACGTTTTCATAAAGCAAAACTGCCCTATTTTTACATGTGGCTGTTTTGCATTAAAATTACATTATGGATTAATAATATCTAAAATCAAAAGTGCCACATTTTTTAATGTTGCAGTCTTGAATATAAAATAAACATAAGTATTGTATTACTTTTTAGACAATACGGCCATATTTCAGAATGTGGCAGTATAGGTTTAAGAATGTTTACCGAAATGTAACGTTTTCATAAAGCAAAACTGCCCTATTTTTACATGTGGCTGTTTTGAATTGAAAATACATTATATCTGAATTATAATCTAAAATCAATAATGCCATATTTTTTAATGTTGCAGTTTTGAATTGAAAATAAGCCTAAGTATTTTACACAAAGGGGTCATATAACAGGATGTGGCAATATTGGTTTTAGAATTATTACTTTTATTTTACATTTTTAAGAAGCAAAACTGCCGATTTAGCTCATGCGGCCATTTTGATTTTAAAAATACATTGAATAAAGTTCATAATTTTAAACTATTATCGATATTATCATCAATAAACTTGCTTAGTACACAGACCATATTATTTAGTATTACATTCTTACTGTGTTTTAAGAAACGATTTGATACATAATAAACGAGACACCAAATACAACTTGGCTTTAATAAACTAAGGAAATTAGGATAGGTACATTAGACAGTAGTACACATTAATTACATGTCACCAGGGGCGTATTTTGAAATTCGGCGCCCCGGCCAGAAGCCGCCCCGCCCCAGAAGTCAATGAATGGCGCGAAAACCAAAGAAAATGCTATCAGCTGCTGCCTCTGGCGGATTGGCGCCCCGGGCCATGGCCCGGTTGGCCCTAGGGTAAATACGCCCCTGCATGTCACGATAATAGACAATACGAGTAGAAGAAGAAGAAGGCACGAAAGAGATTGTATGTCATTCTCCCCCTCTATTATTTCATCGCCGAGCATGTAGTCATTGAGACGTTGCGGCATTCTAGTAGGCGTCGTAGATCTTCTAAAAAGTTGTGACGGTCGAGGGATTTGGGGTGGAGTTCCATAAATCTCATCTTCATGATTGTCGTCATTTGTAGGCCTTTCATCTAATATTAGATTTTCTGCTGGTTGGTCTACATCGTCGTTGTCTGGACTTGAAACTTCATCATCTGACATAGGAAGCGGCGCCAAATGTCTGTTGGATACTGTAGACTCCTGGCCATTACATCGTCGGACGTATGAGTAAGTTGGATTCCTGAGATACTTCTCAGGAATCCAACTTACTCATACGTCCTTCTGCATAGGGGTCGGTTTTCGACCGAACGAATTTTTTTAATAGTATGGCCCCTGGGATGAGCCACGATGGGGGTGATAGTTAGTTAGTTAGTTAGTTTTACTGGGCGTTTCCGCAAGTCGACATCCAGTCGTGCCTATTTTGCGTGAATCGGTGGGGTAGGGCTACTCTAACCACCCCAGCTCCTCCAGAAAGTTTGTGAGTGCCTTGGTATTGCTGACTGCGTCCTTTTACTGTGTCCGGGTGTTTTTTCCTGTATACTTCTACCTGCTTACAGTCCAGTAGAATATGTTTGGTTGTTTCTTCTGCTTCCATGCACGCCCTGCACATGGGGCTGTCTGTGATACCTAAGTTGTAGAGGTGTCTGTTCAGTGTTGCGCCCTGTTATTATTCCAACTATCTTGCGTAGTTGGCTTCTCTTTGTCCTCAGTAGTGCGGTAGTGAGTTAGTTGTCGCGTTTCGACAAAATCTCTTTGGTCTGTCTGCATGTGTCTATCTCCTCCCATTATCTTTGGTGTTGGTCTTTGGTGTGTAAATCCAGTTGATTATGGGAGACCCAGATGGGAGTGATTCACCGATAGGTGTTCTTCGTGGAAAATTTAATAACTTCTCGTGTGGAGTCGCGTTTATCGACGTGCATAGAAGTGATCGCACGCAGTGTAGAGCAGGTTTCAACACTTGATCCCAGTTTTCAATGGGCAAGTTCTTAAATTACATTCTTTATTAAATTGATACATAATAAACGAGACACCAAATACAACTTGGCTTTAATAAACTAAGGAAATTAGGATAGGTACATTAGACAGTAATTCACATTAATTACATGTCTCGATAATAGACAATACAAGTAGAAGAAGACAAAGGCACGAAGGAGATTATATGTCACGATTCAAAGTAAAAAATGGATTTATCACTTAACCAATTACCTTCCGTCTCACAGACTCATTCAAATTTAAAATGGTTATTCAAAACCAAAATATTTATGACTCAATTTAAGATTAATAATTTTATACCGGTTTGTGTGCATTATATTATTAAACTTTTGTGTAAAATGTGATGTTTATTTGTTTTTTCTAACGGTTTTGATGTTTTACTCTTACAGAATGGAGAGCCGAGCGAGAAGAATTATGGAAATGGCGACAAACACGGCATACACACACCGCCTATATACATTCTATCGATTCTTCTGATACAAATTCTATACCAGATAGACTTATTTGGTTAATTTTTTAGAAGTTTACACAAGGAGTTGTGTTTTTTTTTAAATATATACAATTCAATACTTTGAGGCATGTGACAACAATTTGTATTTTAATGAAATACTTTATTTGGTTTAATTTTGCCTCAGAAACTTAGAAGTTACCTCTTCAGCGTAAAATAGTTAGCAACGATCGACCTGCGATCCCATTTCAATGAGGAAACTCAAATTTTGATTTAGATTTGATCTGTTATTGCTAAGATGGCATATTTTGTTAAAAAACATTATTTTTTCATCGTCTAAATACAATAAACGCATTTTATTTCTATATTTGTGGCCTTTTTCTTCCAAAAAATAAACTGAGTTTGACAATTTTTTTAATGCAAAACAGACGTTTTTGGTAATATAAGGTTCTAGGAGTAACATTTCATAAGGTTTACTAAATAGTTACAAAACAGACCAAAATACGAACAGTTTGATGTATAACACTTATATATTTAACAAATAAAATGCTATAAAAGAATAAAAAGAAAGAAAAAAAAAACTTTATTTCGCCCTCCTGTAAAAAAGTGTCATTTTGATTTACGTCGCTTTTGCATTTAATCAACGCAATATGCCTTTTGATGACTTTTCATCAAACTTGGTTTTTTTTAGTTTTATTCAGAAAATAAACTGTTGAACCGAAAACTTTTAGATATTTTAGTACAGGCATTTTACTGTGCCAAAGCTCAAATGGTGTGTTATTTGTTTTCAGTGCTTTTGTCGGGCTAATATTGATTAAATATGTCGCTGTAAGTACAGCTTCGCCCCAGAACGTTTTACTTAATATAGCACCGGATATCATAGCACGGCTTCGTTCTGTTATTGTTCGTATCATACGTTCAGCAATACCATTTAATGCTGGTGTATGCGGCACTGTTAAGTGGTAGCTTATACCTTTTTGCACACAGTACTGTTTCATCTCATTTGATAAATATTCACCACCATTATCACAATATAAATTTACTAATCTCAAATCGAAATGGGATTCAGACTTCGCAACGTAATCTTGAAATGTAGCAAAAACGTCTGATTTATGGGCAATTAAGTATGTCACCGCATAGTGCGTGCATTCATCAACAAAAATAACAAAGTAGTTTTTGCTGTCAAGTGTCGAAGGGGTGATTGGACCGCACACATCTGTATGCACATTGAATAGAGGTCGTTTTATAACTTTCGATTTAGATTTATTAAATGGCAAACATGCTTGTTTCCCATTTATGCAAGCTTCACATAATTTGTCATTAATTATTACTTTATTTAATAACTCGGTATCAGAAAACATTTGCTTGCTTTTTATCTCAGCCAACTTTGATTTGCCAATATGACTAAGCCTTTGATGCCACAACTCATAGTTATTCTTATCGTCTCTATTCAATGAGCTATCAGTATTTAAAGCACATTTATTAAGCTGAAAATGAATCCCAATTAAATTATTTTGTAACGACTCACCCTTTGTTACCATCTTACCCTGATTGATGATTTCTACCGTACCGTCATTGTTGAAAATAACGGTCATTCCAGCAAGTTGCATTTTCTAGACAGAAAGCAAGTTGTACGGCATTTCAGGACAGAAGAGTACATCATGAAGTTTCCCTTTTATGCCTAAGTCGCTGGTTACGGCAAGGTTGCCTTTCTTTGTCGCCTTTATGTATGTCCCATTCTTTGCAATGGAGATATTTATCGGGTTTTCCAACAGCTCAAAATCTTGCGCCAGGTCGTCGCGGTTTATGAAGTGGTCAGAAGCTCCGGAGTCCAGGATAAATGAAACACAGTTCTGGTCTCGTTGTTCACTGATGTGATGCCTGTGATCCCCAGCCATAAAAGCAAATCCGGAAGTAGTATTTTCTCGATCCTTAATAGTAACAGTCTGGACCGTTCTATTTTTTCTGTCCCATTTATGTTGAGGGTTCCTTGATTTGTTATAAAAACAATTCTTTTGTAAGTGTCCCTTTCTTCCGCAACAATGACACTTAATATGCTTGAGTTTATCCTTTTTTATGTAGGAGTTTTTATGCGGTTTGTTTGAGTTCGTATTTATGTAGGTATGTCTTGGTTTTGTATTCTCTCGCCTAGTAATTTCGGCATGGAGTACTTTCATACTCGTGTCACGTCTTTCATTCATTACTTTGATTTCGTGATCTAAAAGTCTGGTCTTCACAAAACCTAAAGTTAAGTTTTCCTCAGCTAAAGTCTCTATAGCTGTCATGACGCCGTCATACTCGTTGGGCAGTGTCATAAAAAGATGAGTCACTTTATCTGCCTCCTCTAAAATTGCTCCAGCAGCCATTAATTCCAGCATTAATTCGTCAAATAATTGAAAATGTTTCAGTAATGACATGTCACCTTTTAGTTTTAGGTTTAGCAATTTCTTTCGTAAAGCTAGTTGAGTCGCAATACTCTTTCGTTCGTAAATGTTATCTAATTTCTTGAATATTTCCTTTGCACTATCGTTGTCATTCACAAGACCTAATAAAGAGTCTGACAAATACTCAATAAGAGTATTCATTGCCACCCGCTCATTTTTAAGCCACTCACTGTCCGGGTTTTCTGGAATATCATGGCGAGAACGTCAAAGATCTTGTGACCAGAATAGGAAGCATAATAAACGTGAGCTGCGACGACATTGAGTGGGCACGGCGCACGCGCCCGCTTAAGGCAGGCGGCAAGCCTGCGCCCATCATCGTCGGGTTCAAGTCCTCCGGCACGCACGCCCGCGACGGCTGGCTAGCTCAACGCCGCAAGGTGTCAGATACGAGGAGCAATGTGGTCACCGGTGGGACCTACGCCAGTAAGATATATATTAACGAGGACCTTACAAAAACAGCAAGAACCCTGTTATGGACCACCAAAAGTTTATTACGTGGAATCTACAAGTATATATGGGTGAATAACGGTAGGATCCTGATTAAGAAGTCCGATGGCGATAAGGCTATTTGTGTACGATCTGAGAGCGAACTATCCGATCTTGTTGATAAGAATTGATGTTATTATTCTACATGTTTATTTTGATATACTATATTATTAAAATTCGCGGATTTCTGTCAGCTAGATTTGATTTCCGATACATCTGTTAATTATGTCTGCGCTGAAAGCATAAATAGTTGGATTGACCAGTCCATATTCGCTAAAGACCTATGTGTAATGCACGTTAACATTCGATCCATAAAGAAAAACTTCAGTGAGCTTCTCGTTTCCCTCAATAGTCATTTAAATATAATAGACGTTCTAGTGATAACTGAACCAAATGTTAATTGTTCTCTTCTTAGTTTGTATAATATAGAAGGTTATAATATGAATGCTTATACCCGTAAGGGCCGCAGTGGCGGAGGGGTACTCGTGTACTCGCGGCGGGAGCTGTCGGGTCGGGTGACCGAAGTGGCGGCCGCCGCGAGCGTCATGCGTTCCGCAGAATGTGTAACCATTGTAGTAAATTATAAAGCCAATGAACATATTTTCATAGTTGCTATGTACAGGCCGCCAAGGTTTTATAATCACGATAGGATCCAACTTTTTTTCCAAGAATTTTGTAGTATTTTGCAGTCTATACCCTCAAATACTAAAGTAATATTTTGTGGTGACATAAATCTAAACTTAATGAACAATAAGGATCAGTATATAATTAAATATGAAAACTTGTTGGCCGAGCACGGTTTCACTAAATGTATAAATGATGTAACTCGCAGAGAGGTTGTGTTGGATAAAGTTGTAGAGTCATGTCTGGACCATATTTATGTCAGAGGACATTCAGCCTTCATAGACTCCGCAGTTATCACACACAAGGTCTCCGACCACTACTACGTTGCGGCCTCGATACAGTGGAACGACGCTCCGCCGCGCGGCTCACGCCCGACGCCGCTGTCTACGGCGACGGCGACGACGGCGCCTGCCACTCGGCGCGTGCTAGATAATCGTTTAGTTCGGGAATAACTATTGGAGATTAACTTCGATGAACTTTTAAGCATACAGTGCCCTGCCAAACTTTACGAGTCTTTTAGCAATATCTTCGTTAATATTTATAAAGACTGTTATAGATATATAGATAATTCAGTTAACTCAAGCAACAGGAACCAAAAACACTGGATAAATAACAACTTAAAGAAAATGATTTTAGAAAGAGACAGATTATATACAATTTGGTGTAATAATCCCAAAAATATGTCAAAAAGAATAGAATACACAAGATATAGAAATAAATGTAATAAGGCTATTAATAAGTGTAACAATAATTACGATCGACAGTGTATTTTAGATTGCAATAAAAATATTAAAAAAATATGGGACAAAATTAATAGTCTACTAGGGAAAAATGTTCAGCAAATAGATAGTATTATAATTGATAACATGAGAAATCATGGTAGTAGAAAAGAAATATGTGATAAGTTTGCTCTTAACTTTTCAAATGATGTCAACCAAATTAAACATGTCTGTACGGACAAAATGTTAGATAGGGACACGTATGTAAACGCATCGATCGTGAGCATGAGGTGGCAGCCGGTGAGCAGAAATTTAGTAAAAAAAGTTATTAACAACATGAGTGCCAAAAAAGCTCCCGGCAGTGACCTTGTGCGCATGACCGATCTAAAACTACTAGTAGATGAAGTAAGTCCAGTCATAGCCAACTTAATTAACTTATCCGTAAAGAATAATACATTTCCTAGTAAATTAAAAGAAGCCATCATTCGTCCAATTCATAAAAAGGGTAACCGAAAGGAATTTTCGAACTATAGACCTATAGCGATCTTGTCAAGCGTAGAAAAAGTTATGGAGAAATGCATCGTCAATCAAATCGGAAATTATCTACAAAACAATTCTATTCTAAACAAGTGCCAACACGGCTTTCAAAAAGGTAGAGGCACTCATACTTTATTAGCTAAATTTACAGACGAAATTAACAATCACTTAGAAAACAAAAAAATAGTTGTAGCGATATTCTATGATTACAAAAAAGCTTTTGATACTCTCGAATTCGGAACCCTTTTGAATGGAATGAACGAGTGTGGCGTCGGGCAGCCGCTGAACGCCTGGTTCCGCGACTACCTGACGTCACGGACTTATCGTGTGAAAGTGGGTGATGAGCTCAGCGACGAGGTGGCGGTCGATTGTGGAGTGCCGCAGGGGTCGGGATGTGGTCCAGTATGCTATCTGATGCACGTTAACAGCATAGGTGGAGTCATACGTCACAGTACACCTTATATGTTTGCTGACGATTTATGCACTGTGAGTGCTGGAACTGATCTCATTGATATTAGTCGTAACATTCAGTTAGATATAGATGCAATAGTACAATGGTCCCATGATAATGGTATCATGCTAAATGCAGAAAAAACTAACCTACTCGTAATTCATTCACCATATTTAAAATTACCCGACTATACTATCAGTCTAGTTGCCCATAGTTACCAGTGTTTGCATAATAAGCTAGTCAACTGTAGATGTGAACCCATACATAAAGTAGAATGTGTAACTTACTTAGGCGTAAGGATTGATACTAGCTTTTCTTGGTCTCAGCACATTGATTATGTATGCGAAAAACTAAGACTGTTACTAAGTAAATTTTACCATCTAAGTTATAAGGTTCCTCTCGGTACATTAAAATGTTTGTACTTCGCGCTGGTAGATTCTTTGCTGGGCTATGCCCTCGACTGCTATGGCCTGACATTTAAAACTTACTTAGACAAACTAGAATCCCTTCAGTTAAGATTTTTAAAACTACTAGTACCCAAAAAAGTAAAAAATTCTTGTAAACACGACTATAGAAAACTTTATAAAATTTGTAAAATCCTTCCTGTATCCTTAAAACATAAATACCTTTTGGCCACTAACAACCATAGCAATCGGGAGCAAACCCTGCAAAGGACTACTCATCTTCATAGCACTAGGTCGGTGTCCACTGGGAAATTTGATGTGCCAAGAGTTTATAACTACTATGGAGATAGAACATTAAAAAAACGTTTGCCATATATCTATAACAACTTGCCTGAAGACATCAGACTTGAGCAAAATGCACGCGTATTTAAAAGAAAATTAAAAAAACATTTTCTAGAATCCTTACCCTAAATATTTATTCATACCTACATAAACATACCATTAGATATACGATATATTACCAAAGCATGTACATATTACTACTGTAGAATTATGTTTAAGTCGACTATTAACTAGTTTTGAAAATTAGATAAGTTATTATAATAAGTCTTCCTGCAGTCAAACTGTTAAAACAGTTTTGCAGGACTTTAAGTAGTTAGTGTTTTTGTAGAATTTTTAGTAATGAATAAATAAAAAAAATAAAAAAAATCACGTTCAAAACATTAAGTTCATTTAATAAATTTCTCATTCTAAGTTTCCACACACTATATTTATCTCCATCAAACGGTCGAATGTTCCTTTTCAACTTTGAGTTGTCCATTATAAGTTTTATTAAAATTCACTTAGAATAATCACTTCACTGTAAGTTTCTTTATTGTCACATAACCAACTGTTCTTTATTTACCATTTGTATAATTTTATTTTCTGGGCCCATAACCTATTGGTTAGGGTGATTAATTAATAAAACAGTTTACGTATAAAGTCTATTTATTTATATTATTTATCAAGAGAGTCGTGCACGTTAACTATACGCTGTTATTGATACAAGGCAACTCACGCGACTAGTGTGAAGTAAAAGCTTCGTATAAACATCCCTAATGAAAAACATGAAACACTTAAGAGTGCATTAGTATTCACATAAGTGTGAAAGAGAAAGTTATACAAACTCCAAGATAGAGCAGGACGGATTTATATTTGTGATTTCCAACATAAGGCGTGAATGTATGTATGTAATACTGTTAGATACATCTTCGTTTTTAGGAACATGCACTCATGTGACTGTTACCACTGACATGAATTATTATGTAACTATAATTATGTATAGTAGTAACAAGAAAATAAATATTAATATAAACACTGTAGATAAGTGGGGCGACTTAACGATCTACTTTATTATTTCAACATTAAATATTTGACATTTAATAAATACAAGAAACGCTATTAGTCCCCGCAAGCAATCGTCAAACCGTTCTAGTGAACTAATTCCTCAATTTCAGGATGAATAAATGCAAGAAGTTGGCAGTGCCGCCCCGTAACTGTGTTAGGTGCCATCAGCTCCGTAATTGAGTTGTGACGTCGTCGTTCTTTTTCTTCGGGAAGTGAAAATAGCAGCTGCAAGATAGTTATGACTGCACCATCACCTTTTGAATTTTAAACTTGGAATTATATTGTTGTGTGAACTTGCAAAGCACTTTGCTTAGGGTTGCGTAGTCAACAAGGAACCCTTATAGTTTCGCCATGTCCGTCTGGCCGTCTGTCCGTCTATCCGTGCGTCTATCCGTGAGTCCGTCTGTCCGTACGTCCGTCTTCGGCTTAGCTCATGCCAAACTACAGTTTTCTAGAAGTAACAGTTACTTCTAGAAAACTGTAATGCGACATGGGTATATAAATCCGACAAAATAGAAGAATAAAAATCATGAAAAACATTTTTTTTGGGGAAGGTTCCTCCCCTATAATATGGATCGGTGGTCTGAATTGATTTTTTTTTATTTTATTTATTTAAACCTCAACTGGTAATGTGAAAAAAATCGTGGCAGAAGTACAAACAATGAATTTAAATAGAAAAGTATCACGGGTAAGTAGGCATAACTAGTTGACCGAGTTATAGTAGACCAACTTAAAATGTACTTAGAAATTCACCAGCTTTTGTACAAATTCGGCCGACGCAACCATTTAACTGGCGCGCGCGTGTCGATGTAACTAAGAAAAGATAGGCAACTACGGAACACCACACTGCCCGTGGCCCGATACGCATTTGGCCGATTTTTCTCACATTAAGGATAGTATTTCCAAAAAAGTTCTATAATGTACATGTAGTTTCAATATTATGTACCTATACATAATATTGAAACTAACATTATAATAGAGACCTTGTTTGTGACTGTTTATTTCAAAGATAGTTACAACGATCAACGCAATTCATTTTGACTCCTCATATTCTTACTTTTAATAACATACATTTATTTATGTTTGGCAATCCATATATATCATGGACATGGACAGTTGAGACGTATGCCGTAGGGAGTAAATAATACAACGGATCTCGGTGATATAAAGAACGTAAAGAACATTTATTTAGGAAGAAAGGGCTTTATATACGGTCTATGTGTCGTTGTGTGAGTGACGCTTACAGAGGTTTAACGATGTAGATTCTTATCGGTAATGCACTTTAATGGTGATGTGTTTACCTGTGCGTAAACCATTTGCTAGGGTATTGTATTACAAGGTTATTGTAACAATGTTGCATTTCATAAGATTATTCGATATTGCGTCATACACCACACGTTCCCCGTTTTTTTTTTAAGACAAAAATGTGGATACATATTTTTGGCTTAAAACTATCTTATGTAATGTTTTACATAAGTATTTTCATTTATCTTATTTCTAAATCTGTATACAATACTATGGGTGTTACAATTTTGTTTCTTATAATATCTTACTGGTTTTAAACGGGTAACTGTGAACATTCTGAACGTCCTGTATAATAATGTATATGGCTTCTGGATCGACTTACGATCTTAATGCTTGTATTACGAATACATACCGAACGTTACTGAACGCGTTCTTCCAGACTGCTTTATAACATACCCACATACCCATTACTTATAATTAATGTGGGTTCTTTGGCAAAAATAAAGAGTGATGCGATTGAAAGATATTTATGCCGCTCACTGTTTTGTTTAGTGGTCAGAATACGTTAAAATAAGTATGTTTTGTTTTGAAACTTTTTTCTCTAAAATCAAAAATGGCCGAAATATTTGACCCGAAAGTTAGGAAAAATATGTACTTGTCAACATTTCGATGAATGTTGTGTCATTATTGGTTCTGGCGCTGCCGCGGCACGCTCGCTTCGCTCGCTCGGCTCGCGCGCTTAGGGTCACGGTACAACTAACACTCCTCCTCGCTTCGCTCGTCGTCGTACCTACACCGACCTGCCTTAGAAGTCCAATATCTTGGCCATTTTTAATTTCAGAGAAAAGGTTTCTAATAAAACAAGCTTATTTAAACGTATTCTTTACGAAACAGTCATAAACCCTTCGCGCAGTAGTACCTACTACCCCTTTCAAACGTATGTCTAGAAATGTTTCTGAGTAATTATCTATATGACTTTGGATGTTATAGATTTGGTCTCTTAGACGTAATTCACTTTAGGCATTAAAACGATATGAATAGCAATCATTAGTACGTTGAAATATATGCCGTAGAATATTTACGAATAATTATCGATAGACCTTTGATCGTTATGGACATCAATTTCTGACTTTTGTGATTATAATACTTAATATTATGGGTCATTAATGTTAGAACTACAAAACGTTATACTTAACAAAGATTATGACTACCGATGTTTATGTCTATAAATTATATGGATATCAATTTCTGACTATCGAAATTCGGAACAATAAGTTTATGGGAAACAAAGGGACCCCGATGTGTTTACTTGTGCGTAAACCATTTGCTAGGGTATTGTATAACAAGGTTATTACTACAATGTTGCATTTCATAAGATTATTCGATATTGCGTCATACACCACACAGTCCTCTTTATTAGTAAACTAGCTGCCCGGCCCGGCTTCGCACGGATTACTCGTTTTTCCATAGGAATAAAGAATTTCCCGCGGTAAAAAGTAGCCTATGTCATTCAGGGTGAATGTAGCTTTCCCATGGTGTTTTTTTTTTAATCGGCGCAGTAGTTTTTCACTATCAAACAGCTGACTTAATCAAATTAAGACAACATAGCACAATGCACTGCATTGTTGTATAATTTGTATAATTACATATAATCCGACTTACACCGTACGTTTGCTCTCTACAACGGCAGCAGAAGCTTGACTGAAACCTAATTAAGTGTGAATGAAATGACTACTGGGTAGCAGGCAAGTGGGTGGCAGTCTAGTTACATAACAACTATTGTCATAATATCGATTGTCATACAACATTACGCATAAAGTTGATGCTCATATTTTTTTTGCATAAATTATACTATGGCATAATTGTTCCCTGTCATAATTATGCGGACTCATAATTGGTTGAACCATAATGTAGAATGTCATATATTTATTTATTCAGTCATAATATTGATAATTTGTACCCACATTTATGCTAAAAGTGGCGCTGGAACATAAGTTTCATGTGCTCTGCCTACCCATTTTAGGGATAAAGGCGTGAATGTATGTATGTATGTATGTATGTAATATTGATAATTATAATAATTTTTAGCAATAATTGTAAATGTCATATATTTATCAAGCCATAATATTGATGATAATTAAATTTGAGATTTGTTCAAAGAACCATACAAAGGGTGGGCGTCAAATAAACTTTTCTCTGAGATCAACCAACGCCAAGATAGTGGTGTACAAAGATCAAGTTTTCGCGTAGGCAGGGGAGAACAGGGACTTAGTGGCAAAACCGACTTGGATTGCGGATAGGTTAGAAGAAGAAAGCGGGGGCTTTGCTCCCGCTTTCGTCTTCGAGGTTATTTTTTTTATAAAAGAGCGGAAAAACTTGTTGTTAAATTGTAAACTTTTATACTGACCGACCTTTGCTTGTACCTTGCTTTGTTTGTAACTTACTTGCTTCTGGTTCGAGATCTTCATTTACTACTAAGAAAAACATAGGCTTATGCTTTTTGTAGATAATGCGTTTATACACTATGGTTAAATTGTTTTATGAGCAACCACTTTATGTCCATTATAAAGTATGCATAAATCATTTTTCACTTCTCATGCTCAAAAAGTGCATCATATTAGACTTGGCAAGCGGGGCTAAAGTAGTACATTTAGCCCCTAGGGAAAATATGTATACATATTTATGATTTATAAAACATTTTAATTTGACCACTCACAACAGTTCTATATTACATCCACCAATCACAACTCTTTAAAAAACATTAGTATTTGCTATCTACTAACCAAAATACAGCTAGACATTAAAATCGACCAATCAGGAATCAGAATTCAATTCAAACATTGGGTGTTTTTCAAGCGTGGTAAACTGCATACATGAGTCATGTATGCAGTTAACCACGCTTGAACGTTTGGATGGAGCTATAGTCGGTCAGAGGCGTTTATTTTTTTAATTATTGTAAATTAGGGAATGAAAAACTCCTAATTTTTGAATTGAATTCTGTCTCCTGATTGGTCGATTTTAATGTCTAGCTGTATTGTTGTTATTTTAAAGTGGATGTGATTACATGACATAAGCTAAGAAGATTGAGCGGGAACGGGATAGACTACGCCACTATTAGACGGTCAGAGGCGTTTATTCATCTTGTGAATATTTTGTATCTGTGTCAAAACAGTTTATTAAAAAGAATGGCGCCAAATTGAACAATCTTTTCGCCTTGGTATAATTGTTGAATGTGGATGGATAATCTTTGTTTTTACTATTTTCTCGCAGTCGAAGTGAAAAGTAGAGTGTATAACTCTGGTCTAAAAGCCATATTACCCCTCGAACTATTTCCCCTCACTTCGTTCGGGAAAATATCCATCTCGTGGTAATATGGCTTACTTTAGACCCTTGTCATACAATCTACTATTATGCGCATCAAGTTTATATGCGCTTTACACAATATGTTCTTAAACATTATGATTAAAAACGTTATGCACATAAATGTATGACTATTTGCAGTTATGCGTAATGATGAGTAATGACGAATCCACGTATGCCGATCAAAAATATGACTTTAAACTTTATGCAACCCGACCCCTACCCCAGATAAGTAATGGTAATGTTTTAAACACTTTTGCCTTAATAACGGCGCTGAATCATCAAAATAGATAAGAAATTGAATAAAATAACTAAATTACTTAGAGTTTATCAAAACTGCGAAACCTCGTATACGGTAGGCACCTGCTACTCTTGATCTTTCAGGGTAAAAACGATACAGTATGGGAACAATTTGGCGTAGCGCAAGTTACGGAAGTTACGGAGTTCATTCCACCTTTTAAAGAGGAATCCTTTGTCTTTCCTATGTGGTCGTTATGGGACATACCATGGGACTTTCTCATACTTATTCAATCTTTTTCTGTCGTAGAGTATAGACTCTATATGGCAGTGCGCGGTAATTCCCACGTCGGAAGTAGCCTGATTACAAACATCATACATAATATCAAGTTGCTTAGTGTTAGTGTACAGCCATGACTGTTTTCATACTTGCGACATAGCTCACATCTCTCGCTAGCACGCGAGTAACCTGTCCATTAACAAGGTCTAAGTAATAAGGTTTAAGGCCTCCACCCACCGGACGCGTGTGCTGCGCGTGTGCTGCGCGTGTGCTGCGCGTGTGCTGCGCGTGTGCTGCGCGTGTCGGGCGCGTTTGAAGCGGTATATTCACACCGGAAGCGGGCGGCGTGTAGCAACGCGTGTGCAGCGCGGCTGCCGCGCCGCTGCCGCGCGGGTGCTGCGCGTGTGCCGCGCGGGTGCTGCGCTGCCGAGTTGTAACTTTAGCGTGTGCTGCGCGTGTGCCGCGCTGCTGCTGCGCTGCCGAGTTGTAACTTTAGCGTGTGCTGCGCGTGTGCCGCGCTGCTGCTGCGCTGCCGAGTTGTAACTTTAGTGTGTGCTGCGCGTGTGCCGCGCTGCTGCTGCGCTGCCGAGTTGTAACTTTAGCGTGTGCTGCGCGTGTGCCGCGCTGCTGCTGCGCTGCAGCTGCGCTGCAGCTGCGCTGCCGAGTTATAACTTTAGCGCCGAACGGGCCCGCGCGGGCCCGCCTTCGAAACGCGTTCGATGTGTCTTTGAAGTGTAGTTTCAATGCTTTACAACTTGCGCGTGTGCCGCGCAGCACACGCGCCGCGCACGACACGCGTCCGGTGGGTGGAGGCCTTAAGTTGGCCCCACTTGAGTACGGAACCCTAGAAGTACTGGTTTATCATTCATAAGATCAGGGTGGCCGCCCTTTGGCAGTAAAAGGCCAACACACAGACCTAATCCAAACTTATTCTCTACGCGCACGTAATATTTCATTTCCAAAGGTCCAAATACCTATCAATATGGTAGTGTCAGTGCCGTATTTTTTATTGAAATACTGATACGCGATCCTAGAAGCTGTCTGATTCAAATTTACTGACCGGACGTGGCAATACACTATCCTGAGTCGCACATGGAACTTTGAACCGTAATCCTTATGATACAGATCTTACAATCGATTGATACATATGCAGCACAACGGTTGTCGAACTGTTTTAAACGCTAGTGTCTTTACAGTAGAGTTGAATTTAAATCTGACATGTTCTGAACCTGATGAAACATCTTGTCAAGATCATAGAATATTCTTTTAAAATGATATTCAATGCGGATACAGATCGTCCAGACGGCCTTTCTTTTAGTGTTTCAGTCTTACACTAGACATGTTATCTTTGTATATAAAACTGAAAGATCATATTAATATATATAGATATTATTGGCTTATGTGGATAAGTTTTTTGGCAACCTTTCTTATTAAGCTAACAATATTTTAACATTGAATTTATTAATTAATAGTTTTTACTATAACTTCACTATAATAACCTCTAAAATCACTAAAACCACAATACATGAACTTGCCACAAATGAAAGTACCTGATCGTATTATTTACAAAAAGGTGTTTTACGATTGGTACTATACCTTACGCTAAATTATTCTGTATTAAATGGCATTGCTTTTATATTGGAAATCGCTCTTGCATAAAAATTTAAATTTCAATAAGAATAAGAGAGTTATGCAGGTGGTATAATTGGAGTAATATTATGGTAAAAAATTGGGGATACATTAATTTAAATACTAAATTTAAAGTTATATAATATACTAATAAGGGGACCGGTCACTTAGGCACTCTTTGGGGGAGGCCTATGTCCAGCAGCGGACGTTTTTCGGCTGATATGATGATGATGATACTAATAATGAACGGGAACTCATGTACTTGTCACTACGGCCAGCATGTTCAGAACCCTTTGAAAATTCTTCATCGGGAAGTGTTCTCACGGCCATATTGCACTTCACACCGACTAAATACGTGACTTCGACCATTTAATTAGTAAGTAGGTATAACTTTAAAACGTGACTCATGAAAGTTTAAATTCAATTCTATAGATTATCCGGAACTGATAACAACTATTGAATAACTAAGGCAAAACAAAGAAAATGTAATTACTTAGCTTCAATTACTTTCCTACAGAATCAATTAAGTGTCTTAGATATTCAATTAGTATTCTTGGGTATCGTCTATTGACTGAAGCCGTTACTCTGGCTCGGGGGTATATTTCAGTAACGAGATTACATTTGAATTGTACATGTACAATTCAAATGTAATCTATGCATATTTGTATAGAATGATTCTGCAGAAATGCAGACCACCCAAGTAGCATTTAAGTGTCGGTAAAATCAATATACCAGCCAATTCAGCCCTTTTTTAACTTATAAGGGCTGTATAAGCGCTTATACAGCTGTAGTACAGCCTAAATGTACAGCTTATAGTATTCAAATAAACTGATATACAGCTCTTATACAGCTTGCAATGCTACTTGGGCACACAAACTCGAAACCGATGCAATTTAATCAATTTGTTAAATATAACGCGAGGTTCTTCTTTGGTTCAGGAAAAGCCAGCCTTTCTTGAATACCGGTTATTATGATGAATGTTTTTTAAACCGTTCTTTATAGTACATTATACCACAAGTACTCTACCTGACCGCGTGGCTCAGCCAGCGTATTACCAAGAACATAAGTAAAGTCACGGCGATAAATATAGCTTTTGTCCCCGACAGTCCATCCTATGTAGTGGAAAAACATTTTTTGAAATCGGATGTGATTATCCCTTACATAAAACAAAGCTCCAATATCTCCACTCCTATGTAACTCAAGGTGAATGTAGCTTTCCAATGGTGAAATAATTTTTGAAATCGGCACAGTAGTTTTAGAGTTTATTCATTACAAACATACACACACACAAAAATACAAATCTTTCCTTTTTATAAATAATAGTAGTATAGAAAGTATAGGGTTCTCTATTAGATCGCATAAAATCATTTGGAAAAATAGAATAACGCATATTTTTTTAAGCCAAATTAGCGTTAAGACTAATCATGTTATGGCATAATTTTTAAGGCATAAAATTAAAAAGCATAAACGTCAAAAGTCATAATAATGACTTGCCATCATTACAAAACGCATAAAAATTTATTGTCCGAATGTTTATTGTGTCGAAGTTTTTTTTTTTAGAATGATTGATGTGCATAACTTTGATGTTACTAATATTTAATGTTCTAAAAATTTTGCATAATCTAAATGCAGGTTGGGTCTGGTCAGAATTGCCTATTACTTAAATTAGTTATGACCCGCCCTCGTGTCGACGGAGCCCCGCTTCGCGGGGCCCCTATTTCTGCTCTGAGGGACAAAAGGCAACTAACGAACCTATCTTATTGATCTAAATGAATGTGTGCTCTGCTGAGAATTACCTAATACTTGAATAACTTATCACCCGCCCTCATGTCGACGGAGCCCCGTTTCGCGCGGCCCCTATTTCTGCTCTGAGGGATAAAAGGCAAATAACGAAATTATCTTATTTATCTAGATGTAGGTCGGGTCTGCTCAGAGTTTAAAAATAGTATAAAATTTAGGAAATGAATAGTAAGCTAATTTAATAAAAGGCAAATAATAATAATTACTATGACAATGAAAATTAGGACGATTACTTTTAGGTAATTTGATGTTCTAGTAATCAATATTAGGATAAACATACTTTAAGTAAATAAGCGTACACTATATTAAACGATTTAAAATAAATAATAAATGCATGCTAACAACGAAACTGTATTTCATTCATTTGTAAAACAGAAATTATGCTTTACAGCAGATATTAGTGCAAGTTAATTTATTCTAAAACCGTAGTATGCCAAACAAAGTAGTAGGCCAAAGTATTATTATGCGACGGTATTATTATGCCAATAGAAATTATGCTTAATCAATTATTCGAAACTATATTCGTCTACAAAAAATTATGCCAATGAAGGGGATCCCATAGTATAGACGTACCGGTAAAATATTTTTTGGAATCGGATAGATTATCCCCTACATAAAACAAAGCTCCAATATCACAGATTTATCCTTTTTATTATAATACTAACTACCCGGCCTGGCTTCGCACGGAGTACCCGTTATCGTACCCGTTAGGAATGAAGCATTTTCCCGCAGTAAAAAGTAGCCTTTGTCACTCAGGGTGAACGTAGCTTTCCAATTATGAAAGAATTTTTGAAATCGGCACACTCGTTTTTGAGTTTAAATATTTCAAACATACACACACACAAAAATACAAATATTTCCTCGTTATAATAGTAGTATAGAAGTATAGATTATAATAGACTAGCTGCCCAGGCGGCTCCGCCAGTATTTACACAGAACGCAAGCCACCCAACTAACATTTTTGTGTCAGCTAAGGGTTTTATTATAACCTTGACCTTTATAAGTGAGTTATATTTATCTCAAATGGAACTAATAGTGTTATAGAGGAGTAAAGAAAAAATATTTAACTCCTAAAGTGTTACTAGAGCTTTATTGAACGCTGCAAAAAAGGTTTTAGAGTTATAAGAGTGTTACTCAAAGCAATTATACTTAAGAAGTTAAAGCTTTAACCTGTTTGTAACGCTTAAAACCTTACAAGAGTGCTCGCTGACGCTCATTAACTTTAATTGCTTTTTAGTTGTTGCAGTGGAGTGCCTTATAAAGCTTAAGGTGTTATATCTGCTATAAGGTGCAGGCAGAGACTTTACAACAGAGGTGGTTGGTTGGTCAAGAGTGTTGTAACACAAGATACTAGAAGTGTTGAACAACACCGTTATAAAGGCAAAGCCTGCACAATATTCTTAACTAAGGGTGTTGTAACTCAATAAGCGTCATAGATGAGTTAACTGACGCCTAAAGCTTTAATGTAAGTTCGCCATTGTTTTGATGAACTCTAACCTAAAAATTGATTGGGTTATTCAATATTTGACATCAAAATACTTCACTATTTATGGAACTCTTGCCATTTTATGGATGCCACTTAATTTAACATGCCACTGGCCAATAAACAAGAATAGAAAGTGATAAAAACTCTAGGTGTCTATTTTATTCTTCATAAGTTTTATTAGATATCTTTAATAAATCCTGGACGCGTTAAAATTGAGATAGGAAACATGGTATACACTTACCGTAAATCACAAGGGCAGATTGTTTTCACTTAATTTCACATACACGTCCAATTTAATACACTTTCAATTAGTACGACTCCTGTCACATATATTTAATAATCTTCGCCACTTTGTCGATAGACTATATTTGTCTCATAATTTTATAGTAAAGAAAAGAGTAAGATATATGCTCACTTGAAACTGGGTAAGTGCAAGAGTGTTACATCACTCTCAGGTAACACCTTAAGCGTTACTACGGTGTTTGTAGAGCGTTGGTCAACACTATGGGTGTCAGATAACACTGCTCTAAAGGCTTTCTAACACCTTAACCTGCAAGACGTGGGCCTCTTTCGTGGTTATATAGGTGTTAGAGCATGCTCTAACACCTTTCTTACAGGCATTCTTAACACCTTAACACTTGGCTGGAACCGATATAAGAATGATATAAGGGTTATTTTAACGCTAGTGTGCTAGTTGGGCATGCTGCTGCATGTAATATTGCCTTCGTCCACCCCGAACGGCTATTCTATACACTTTTGAAAGAACATAATCAACGTCCACAGTTGTTACGGATTAACATTTCACAGACATGATCTCATAGTATACAGATTTTAACGAAAATGTGGTGTGAACCCTGATGTTGCGATTCCAAAAATGCATTTGTTTATTTTTTTCATTACATTTATTTTTTTGTTTGTTCAATTAAAGCATTCGTTTTTTGTTTACATTACTTGTGTGTATGACAAAAAATAACGCAAAAGCCGTCACCTGCGTATCAAAAACACATGCACATACCTAACAGTTGTTTTCATAACACAGCTGTGCGCGCGGCAGTAATAAATTAAACAAACCCTCTACCTTTCACACTCGCGGGGGAATGTTGTCATAAACAAACAATGTCAACAAAAACAAAAACTGTTATGTCATCCATCATCATTATCATCATATCAGCCGAAAGACGTCCACTGCTGGACATAGGCCTCCCGCAAAAAGTGCTACAATAACCGGTCCTGCGCCACCCGCATCCAGCGGATTCCCGCGAACTATGCCAGGTCATCAGTCCACCCGTGGGGCCTACCACGCTGCGCCTTCCGGCACGTGGTCGCCACTTAAAAACCTTTCCACCCCAATGGCCAACGGTTCTACATGCAATGTGGCCCGCCCAGTGCCACTTAGGTTTGGCGATTCGGAGAGCTATATCGGTTACCTTGGTTCTGATGCGATCGCGCAGTTAAACTCCCAGCATAGCCCTCTCCATTGCCCTACACCCGAATTTAAGCCTTCTTATGAGGCCAATAGTAAGATACCACGTTACCATGCCATACGTCATCACTGGAAAGTGGCAACACACACTCGTCTTGAGACACTGCGGAATATTGGACGAAAATATGCGCTTCCCGAATGCTGCCCAGCCGAGTCGCATTCGACGATTGACGTCTTTGTCAAAGTTCGACCCGGCCTACCTAACTGGACAATCTGCCCTAGGTATATATAATCGTCTACAACTTCGAGCGTAAAGTGTCCGATTGAAATGGGAGTTGGTACTACATGGACGTTTGACATGATCTTTGTCTTATCACTATTCACTGACTGGTTATGTAAACAAAAACAAGAAATAGAAAACATATTTCATAAAATGCATATTTGGAATCGCAATGCGCTACAGCAATAAGCCCATGATCGGTTCACACCCCATTATTGTTAAACCCTGTATTTTAGTAAAGAAATACCTTTCAAATAATCAGATTCTCGTCGAATATCTAACTGTGTAACGTAACAAGCGTTCCAATTCTTTAGATATTTAAATAAATAAATTAAATAAATATAAGGGGACAATCTTACACACATCGAGCTAGTCCCACAGTAAGCTCAGTAAGGCTTTTGTTATGGGTACTAGACGACGATATATGTAATAGATAGAAATACTTAAATACATAGAAAACATCCATGATTCAGAAACAAATATTCATGCTCATCACACAAATTTTTGCCCTTACCGGGATTCGAACCCAGGACCTCTTGCTTCGTAGACAGGGTCACTACCAACTAGGCTAAAGCGGTCGTCATATTTCGTAGATATAACGATAGTTCATTTTGTATGCGTAAGTCCACCCACCGAAATTTCCCCACTTGAAAATATTCCAAAACGTCCACTTGCAAGTCGGTACGCTATTATTCTTGTTGCACTTTTATTGGGCGAATTTTCGTTTTCGCCACTCTATATTCGTACCGGAGACGTTAGAAGAGTAGACAAAGAGGTCGATAATATAAATTCTGCTCGAAAATCGCACTTGATATATATTCTTTATCGTTATCGTTAAAGATGAAATGCTCCCATTCGGCATGCCACTCACAAATTAATAAATATGGCCTGGTTTGGTTTATAATATTACCAAATATTACGAAATGTGCAACTTACCAGCACCTCCTCCCCCCTGTACCACTTGTTCCTTTACGACAGCTAAAAAAATAGTGTGACTCTTCATATTAAATAAAACTCTTGTGCGATTTTCGTAATCTTTCTTAGAAAACGAATTGTCCTAAAAACAAGACCTATCTAGGCTAGCTAGATTTATTTTTAACCCCTGCAAACACCTGCATTAGTTAATAAAAATGACTTATAGACGTTATCCTTATCCATTTTCAAGAAGCTATTAACCGATCTTAAACAAATAAATATAATAAACAAATATTGCTTGTTTTATAGTGTAAGGTTTATCTACACTTATTTTGTAGATAAGTATTAAATTGAGAATTATATGATGCCGGCGTTTATACAGGTTTCGGGCGGATCTGATTTCATTTAATAAAAATCAATCTTACCGATGAAAACAACCTTAAAAATGTAGAATGAACAAACTATTTAAAACTTAAACTTAGCTAACTAATACATATGGCGGGAAGCGACTTTGTTTTATACTACGTAGTGATTTATTTTAAAAATATCGTCCTTTAAATACTATCCGAAGGTCCAGGTGTCACCAGAAAAAATGTGGTAAATAACGAATTCGTGGTAAAATTACTTAATATCCCAAAACTTCCCTCGCCTCAGTTTGGTTGAACCGAGCCTTCATAAAATATGAAAGATGTGGTAGCTAGCTCTTAAATTATAGAAGGAGGAGTTTGGATACTTTATCACTGGGCGATCGGAAACCAAAGCAGTCAACGGCTGTGGCTGAAAGAGCTTTTGCTTGTAAACATGTTTTTAAAATACGTTCAAATAACTAAGATTCATGCCAAGCTCAAATATAAAACCTTAACCCACTCACCACCACGCTTCGCTCGAAGTATTTACTAGTGAATCCGGTCTCTCGCGGCAATATCGCAATCGTAAACTTCATAGACGATTACCTAATAGTAGTTTATGAGACTGATCCATAGTGAGAGGCCTCAAAAAACGAGTGTGGTTTTATGAAACGAGCGCCAGCGAGTTTCATAATAGGATCACACGAGTGTTTTAAGGCCTAATTATGTACAGTTGCATACATTACTTTATCTACACACATATCATAAGTAATAGTAAGTAACAGCAAAAAACCAACAAAAAACGGCAATGGCGGCAATTCGATCATCCGTCATGACGAATGGTTTTTTTTTACTCAAATCATAGATAATAGTACATTGTTTAACGAGGGGCGTAAGTGAAATATTGCGAACAAGAGGCTTTTGATGACTCGAGTTTGCAATATTCTTACGCCCCCGTGTTATACACAATGTTCTTCATCACATTTGCGAGGAAACAAATACATTTTAGAAGAAATTAATGCAAATCGTAATAAAAACTGCAACATGTCAGTCGTCCATTTTGTTGAATTTGACGTGAGGCGCGTATGGCAAACACCCTTCGGTATACAGCAACGATTTAAAAACACTTTAAGCGTTTTACATAGACATTTAACTACATATTAAACATTAAATTTCAGTCAAATTTGATATAAAGAGATGTTTATACATATTAAAAGTTGGTTGTAGCAAACTTTTGAAGATATGAAATACACCTTGGCTGATTGGAAACATCCTCAGTCCGAAGTGAAGTACGAGTGGGTTCTATATTTTAAAACTAAACTTAACATCCCGTGGGAGGTAAAACGGCTATAACTGCTCTGTACGCACGCAAGTAAAAACGCTGTTGACGAGCAAGTGTGATGAAAACGAATTTAGTCCCTATACTCCACTCGAGATCAAAATAATGTCGTGTGGTTCGTATTAAAAAACGTACTGAATTGACGTTTCGTATCGATAACTGTTTTAATATCTATGGATACTAGAATAGAGACCCACTTGAGTTTTGACAGCTGTTCCAAATTTAAACTCATAACGTTACAAAAATCTGTACTGTAATAACATTACAGTACAAATTTTACCTACTACCACAGACAAGAAAGTTCTCATAGTAAAATCGGTTGTAGTAATGCTGGCCATTTCCTACGGTTTCTGAACGCATTTTAGAGCACTAACAATATGTGCGTAGAGATAAACACACTTTTCAAGCTGGATGTCTATCTGGATTGACGTATCGTTATGGTTTTATAATAGGAACGTTGACTGATAGTCACCTTAGCAACGTTTATAAAAGTTCATAAACGTTTTATACAATGTTGGTAGGGAAATATGAACTAACTAGCGGCCGCCCGCGACTTCGTCCGCGTAGATTTTTGATCATGACAAAGATATAAAATAGGTAAGTGAATTTTATTCTCAGTTAAATTGGTCTAGACATATTACATTTCAAACAGTGGCAGACACTGATATGCGATTGTTAAAGAATTTTTAAAGATATTCCAATCAGATTACGGGAAATGTTTGCAGAATGTTTTATACTTGTTCCGAAAGTTACTGATGCTTTAATCTTTGGCAAAAATGACTCTGCAAGATATAGAGCGACGCATGGATTTCGAGCTAGAAAATGGGGATCTTTAGTTATTATGAGTGAGTTTTAAAAAAAAGTTAAATATCGTAAGGCTATTAAAACAATCTTAACCCTTAAACAGGCCTGACGATTTTTTTACTTTTGAATCCTGATTTTGGTAGATAATCGCGTCAATAAAAAACTAATTTCTTGTTTTTTTTTAGTGTCATGTTTTCCTAAAAAAAAACCAATAGTCCCACGTGGCCCGTATGTGGCCACTGCCCTGCTGGCTATACATTGAAGTTTTAAGGGTAAGTCATAATGTTTACATGTAATTATCGGCAAAATAAGATCACAATAAAAGTAAGAGTAAAGTATATTTATTATTATATTTAAGCGCCATTTAGCAAAAAGAGCGTCAAAAATAAAAAACCTTGTTTCAAAATTAAAAAAAAATACTTTTTCCAAAGTGATTATAACAACACACAGTACAGTGTATAGAATCTACAACATAAAGTTTCAAAAACAAAAACACAACATCTAAAAACAAAACATTTCTCCGTAAAAGTTTGAAAATTTTCACTATTTTTTTTAAATAGTTCAACTACAGTAAGTAATGAACTTACCCTTAAATTTCTCTTATATACCCTGCCGGGCAGTGGTCACATACAAACCACTTGTACTGAACCGGAACGGGCAGAGGTCATATAGGGACCACAAACTTTAGGAGCAAAAATTTTACATAAAAAACTATTACTGTAACTATTAACGGCATACTACAAATACATTATCGTATGTTTATTCGTTACCGTAATTTTTTTCGGCACAATACTAATATTTACTTCGAGCAATACACAAAACCGGTCACTTTTTCGTAATTTGAATTTGACAAGTGAAACGTCAAAAAAATTTGTTTTGACACATCAATTTTGGGTGCGTTCCGAAATCTGTCAGTTTATAGACTATACGTCAATGACATTTAGTGGCTTCTATAATCTTTCTGCTCGTCAGAAAAAAATCATTTTCTAAGTGGTCACTATGAGATCACTACCTGGTTAAGGGTTAAACTCAGCAAACTCTGGAAATCGAGAAAGTGAATAATGAAGAAGTGTGAAGAGGTTAATGAAGAGTACATCTCTTTTAAAAATCCAGTGTTCCCCATACAAAACCTTCAACCTTTTTTAACCCCCATTGGGATAGAATTTTCTTAAACGCTGAAAAACCTTTTTTTGTATTTTAATAAGCTAACTTTCTACAAAGTTTCAAGTCTCTAATTCAAAAAATAATGTATCACCCATACAAACATTGCAGCCCCATTTAACCCCCTTAGGGGTAGAATTTTCTAAAACACTGAAATTCCTTTTTTGTATCTCATGAAATGAAATTTGTTTATTTGCTTAAAATTATTTACATATAAAGATGGTCTGGTAAATGGTAAATAATGTCCATATAATGTCAATAACTTATAAAAGTAGGCACGCAAATCTATTTATTATAATGTACATGCATGGCAAGTGGAGGATATTGAGCCTTTTAAAAACAGGCTTACATGACTCTCTAGCTGAAATACCACTTAATGCCCTTTTGCATTTTTTTGAGCTTTGAACGCTTTTTTAATTTCTCGTAACCTTAATAAGTAATCTTTCTACAAAGTTTCAAGTTTCTAGCTCAAAAGGAAAAGTTTCCCTCATACAAACTTTGCACTCCTATTTTACCCTCTTCGAGGTAGAATTTTCTAAAACGCTGCCTGCTGTTTTTTGTATTCCAATAAGTAATCTTTCTACAAAGTTTCAAGTTTCTAGCTCAAAAAATAAAGTTCCCTCTTTGCACCCTTATTTAACCCTCTTAAGCACAGAACTATATCAAGATAGAAGGAAAATCCGCGTCGATTAGTATGGGAACCGAGCGTGTAACATTTTGCGTAGGTATTTTGACGTCACGAGCGTAATTTAGTGACGGGAAACATAAGCCGCGCGACATCGATTCGTCAACATCGATTCGCACGCGGTAGTTGTAATAACTTGTAGGTTTATTTTGTATCGATTCAAAATATCGATAAGAACCGACAGAGAAAATGAAAATTAGATTCAACAGAGGAAATGATAAATAGTCTTAAAAAGGTCATAGTTTTTTTTACAGTATAGAAGGAAAGAACTCGAGACCGTCAATCACTTTGTACCAATTCCGGATAGTGACAGAATGTGGCAAGCTTAAATTGAAAACCTTTCTGTTATATTATATGCTTTGCTCGAATAACGTTAATGCAAAACTCCGTAGTGTTGGCGAGTATTTTGATGTTGTGATTGATCCTTTTGTATTCTTCATTTGTCTAGAATAAAGTTCATTACTTAGTCGTAACATTTGTTGTTTTTAAGGTGTCAGCTTCTTCGTCACTGATCAAGGTATTCTTTTTTAAGCACCCCAGTAATGCCACTAGGGTAAGTATTCTATTTACTTTTCGACGGTTATGTTCCTTCAGGCGTTTAATTTGTTTGTCTTTCTGTTTTATCATTTGCCTTGCATTGTTCAGTTGCTTTATTTTTTTTTTCTTCTTTGGCGTATGTATTGGAATCTCGTCTGATGTGGATGGTTCATTAATATCCTATAATACACGTTAAAATATAATATTCAATACAAAAGTTAAGATGACAAACACAATTTTAAAAACAAGTCTTCGGATAATGTATAAATAACACTCACCATTTCGAGCTTTCTCTTCCGGGGCGTATTGTTCTTAGAGTCCTTCTCTGAAGAAGATTGACCTTTTATCTGTAGCACAAATTGCATTAAATTTATCAAACTACTCACACACATACAGGCACGCACGCAGTCACATTTTTTTAAATAATGTTTATCCTTACGTAAATAATGTGTAGGTACCTTTTCATCATTTGACATCATCACTACATCAATAGTCGGATGAGCTTTACTGATCAGTCGCGGTACTTTGACAGGCCAGTAAAGGAGTCTTCGTGGAAATGTACTGAATAAATCCGACTGCGTTTTTTTGGAAACCATTGTTTACGACCCGTTGCTTCAATCCATTTATTTTTAACCAGAGGATCATTCGGGAAACTGAAATAAAATTGCAATATAGAAGCAACCATAACCTGTTTGTTAATAATATTTGCTTTTCACTACGTAACCTACATTATATAGCTACCTAATAATAAAAAAACGTAATTATCATTTCCTCTGATTTCAAATTCGATTTTAATCGAGTAAGAAAATCGCAGCGTACAGCAATGTGGTACATCACTATTCTTAAGTTTGACAGAAAAAATGAGAAATCGACCTCGAACGCGACTCAACAGTTGAATAGCTTAGATTTACATCGCTTTTTTTGAACGCACGCCAAGTCTGTCTCGTCAAATTAAAGCCGCAATGGAAAACTAGCGTTGGACACAATCTGTGTTGATGAAGGTAATACAGAGCAATTAATAAATTGCTTTTTTAATTATTAACAGGTATTTTAGGACAAATAGTACTTACCGATGAAAGGGAATCCCACGATTAACTACCTCACCTTTATCGGAGGTGTTCGAACAATTCACTATCGCACAACGAGTCATTTTGTTTTTTTAACCTGACGTCGCACGCGGGCCGCGGTCGGGAGCGGACTAATGTTCGCGGCGAGCAAAGAAGCCGTTTCGGCTTCTTTTCGCCACGCGAAGTACATACACTCTTTCCTTCTATCTTGATATAGTTCTGTGCTCTTAAGGGTAGAATTTTCTTAAATGCAGAAATTACTTTTTTTGTATTTTAATAAGCAATCTTTCTACAAAGTTTTAAGTCTCTAGTTTTCTAAATAATGTTTCCCCATACAAATATTGCACCATCATTTAACGCCCTTAGGGGTAGAATTTTCTAAAACGCAGAAATTACTTTTTTTGTATTTTAATAAGTAATGTTTCTACAAAGTTTCAAGTTTCTAGTTCAAAAAATAAATTTCCCTCCATACAAACTTTGCACCCATATTTAACCCCCTTAGGGGTGGAATTTTCTTAAACGCATAAATCACTTTTTTGTATTCTAATGAGTAATCTTTCTACAAAATTTCAAGTTCATAGTTCAAAAATTAATGTTTACCCCATACAAACATTGCACCCCTATTTAACCTCCTTAGGGGTGAAATTTTCTAAAACGCTGAAAGTACTTTTTTTGTATCTTAATAAGTAATCTTTCTACAAAGTTTCAAGTCTCTATTTAAAAAAACAATGATTCCCCCATACAAACTTTGCACCCCCATTTAACCCTCTTAGGGATGGAATTTCCAAAAATCCCGTCTTATCCGTTGCCTACGTCATAAAAGGAAGTTCTGGTGTAAATTTCAAGTTTCTAGTCCCAGTAGTTTCGGCTGTGCGTTGATGAGTGAGTCAGTCAGGACATAGGCATTTATAGATGAGGTAACGATTTTCTATGGTCAAACAGCATGCGTAAGGAACAAAAATAAGTTAATGCGTGATGTTTTATGAGTATTTTTTATTGCGAGTTTTGTTTAGTGGTATTTTAAGAGAAATTTATTGTCACTGTTGTAACTAAGTACCCTAATACGCTTCCGCACCAAGCCTAACGTATCACAACGAATGATTGCATCTGAATAATATTTGAATACTTAAATCGTCTTATGCCTTTTCACATTGTATTGGAGGTGACAATAATTTTCATTGCGATTTACATAACCGGTCATTAAATCAATAAAAATAACGATTTGAACGGATGTCTGTATTAAACAAGTGAAGTTGGAATAAACTCTTGAATTGGAGGTTACTTTGGTAATGAATTGTATCAAGCAAAGTGTTACGAATCGTATATCGAAAGCTGTGTTATTGAAGATAATATAATCAAGAATGAAATATAATTTTCCCAGGTCTCGAAACATGATCGTTTCGTAGAAAAATAGGATAATTTTTGGGGTATTTTTGCATATCTGGCTCAGTAAGCGGCCTTAAATTGACACGGCGTAATAGCCCCGGGAGCGTTAGCACATGACCGTTACTGAGGGTGATGTTGAGGGTGAAGAAAGGTGAGCCGAAGTGATGCTTAAATATAAAGCGGATGAATTGCACTTTTTGTATTTAGTAGGTTATTAAGGATAACGTGAATTCATGCGGGATGAAAGATCCGTACTAGTAGATAAAGCTACCTTTTGTCATGTACATAGACCTAAGGAAAAAAAACCGCCCAAGTGCGAGCTGGACAAACGCACGAAGGGATTGTTATATGGGATTAAATCGGCAACACAAATTTCAACTGTGTAACTATCACGGTTCATGAGATACAGCCTGGTGACAGACCGTCGGACAGCAGAGTCTTAGTAATAGGATCCCATTTTACCCTTTGGGTACGGAACCTTAAAAAAGGTTGGCGGAACTACCTCAACTAGCTACCAATAACGACAAAACGATTGTTCGGCGAGCCTTTCAATAGCATTACAACGTCACTGGTGTGAGAGTTGGAGGTCGCGCAATTGCAAGAAGAAGTAAAGGGCACCCGATATCAGCAGTTAAGCAGGTCAGATCCTCGTGGTGGCTCTCTGACTATATGCGCCCGACTAGAGGTATCGCCTGCCCCCCTTATTCTGTAACTTGTTTTAAACTCACCTCAACGCTCACTCACAAATATGTATATCTTGACACCGCAATGCGTAGTAACTAAGCGTAGGTAGAGGTCTGGCTGGTGACCGGCGGGGTGACCCGCATTAACGCGTAGCGAATAACAGCCCTGGAACCCCAGTGGTTTGGCGTTAGCGGCGTCGCAGCCGCAGTTCGGGAGCGCTTCCACGATTGGTGGCGTTGATAAGGCTTGGGCGCAGTTGTCCCACGGGGAAACCAAAAACTGCGAAACAGCGAGAAACCAACCAAACTAACCCGCAGATGTTAGAGGTGGGTCTCTACACTAGCATGCAACATGCAGTATTCTGGAAAAAACCGTACACGGTACACTGGCACACCACTGAACTTACTGACAGAACAACTTGACACAAATATACGAAATAGGACACAATAATCCCAAGATGTTCAACTTGTAGCTGTTTTTACTCTACCGACACGGAAAATAATATTTTTCAAATTCAAGTTCATTTATTTATTTCTCATAAGGTCAAGTTGGGTAATTGAAACAGCCGGGCAACTGGAACACTTTAAAATATCTAACATGTAATAACTTCATCAAGCCGCAGATGTCTGTTAAACAGTTACGGACGCAATAGTTTCACGTATAAATAAATAAGACATGGCGCTGCGGGTCGCGAGTGAAAGAAACAAAGCTTTGCCGAATTTCTAGTGGTTTAGTGTCTCAAATCTAACTTATTGGGCTGTAATTAAAAAATGCAATTGGTTAATGTAAGTACGATAATTTTTAACAAAATTTTCACGAGTGTGAGTTTGTTTCGCTTAAAACTTAAAGACAGCCAGAATTTGATAGGTATTTAAAAACATAATCTAAATGAAATATTAAGGCAAGTGAAACAGTTCGAGCCGGGGAAAGCGAAACGTACCTATGTTTCACTTACTTACCCCTGTTCAGGGAGTCTAAACATTTTTAATTAAGTACACCTTTTAAAAACATTGAAGATCTTTAAATATGAAACATATTGTGTGTTGTAAGTGTAATTCTTTAAATAATATATCTCAAAATATAGTTTTGTTAAAAACACTTATTCTAATTCAACTCATAATTGTGATTTTAACTTAATAAATCACCACTAATTTTGAATACTTTTATCTACACCCATATAGTAAATCCTCTTTAAAGTGTTCAAAAACTATAGGTCACGACCAGCTTTTCAATGCGAAATGTCACATTTTTGTAACTACATGCTAATTATAAACTACTTTTAGTCCTTTTTAAACCGATGTTGACTACCTGACTTTTAATATTATGTTTCACTTACCCCGAATTCATATGTTTTGTTGCTTCGGACGTTTTTCGTTTTTACCGTTTCTGAGCGCACTTAGAGTTATATGTTGCTGAATTTATAACACATTATTATATTGCACAAGTACATTTTATATTGTCGCTGTGATATACTTTTATTTGAGTAATGCTAGTTGATTAACTGAAGAAAATAATAAAGTATGTTTCACTTACCCAACTTGACCTTACAATATACACATTGTATATTGCACATTGACTGGGTAATAAATATAATACTTAATACATTATAATTACTCTTATACTATTAACAAACGTATTTTATCAAGATTTTAGATAAAAAAGGTTGTAGAACGTTCATAATATCCCTTTGTTATCTACTGAGGTTTGTGCAAAAGAAATAGAAAAACGTTAATTCAAAGGAAATTTACATATACTGGGTGGGCTCTAGGGTTCTTTGATTTAAGTAGAAATGGCAATATATTGGTACTCTCCTTGACGCAGAGAATCTTCTTACACGTCAGTAGACAAAGTCTAAGTTTGAGCAATACGAGTAAGAGGTAGCAAGCATGTCATCAGCATGATGTGTTTGCTCGCTCCAGCGGACAGGGAAAGCGTGCGCCACTTTGAGCCGCTGTCAAAAGTCGGCTCCGATTCCTAACCCGATATGTAATGTTTACTTTACTTGGTAAGTAAAACATGTTACAAAATATACAAGCAAACATCCATTGTTTTTTTTTTTAATCCAGACGTAATTTTTCCACATAGGTTTTGTTTGATTTGCCTACTTGCTTCGCGATTTCATAAGGATGGCAATTTGCTATGCAATGAATATATAATTTTACCATGATTTGATGATGGGATTTAATGATGAAGAATCAACGGGTACCTCATCAAATATTAGTATAGGCACACTTTTGGGCAGTTTTTATTTCTCTCCTCTTTTCTCACTCCTCAACAATCATAGATGGATTTTTCAAGTATATATATCATGGGTGGTATTGTAACACCTTGTCACTAATACACCAAATCTGGATCGTTGATAACGTGAACGGTAATGTTTTGAAATACGTAGCAAGGTCAAGACTAAATTTAGCGACTGGGCTACCCCGGATATTCACGAGAAAAGACGCCGTCTCTACGACTTGTACGATTCGAGAACTATTGATAAGAGGCCGGAATTTCTAGAGTATGTTAAGAACTACTCGAAATCTTTTAAGTTAATGTGTGTCGCCGCTAAAGCCTACTTGTCAAAAAAGATTCAGAACTCCAAGGATAAGGTTAAAACTGTATGGCAAGTTATCAACACTGAAACTGGGAAACGCAAGATAAGAGATCCGCACTACAGCCTACGAACTGATGATACTTTAGTAAGTTCTGACCACGAAGTAGCGGATCATTTTGAGCGGTTCTTTTCTAACGTACCCGTTGAGACCACGAAGTCTTTAAACTCATCAGCAGATGTCGCTGAATCGTTATTGAAAGCAAATGTAACGAAATGTACAGAAATCTTTAGATTCAGTCACGTGACCCCACTTATTCTTTTAAAAGCGTTTAAATTGTTGAACTTAAAGAAGACTGAAGATCTTTGGGGCCTTTCAGTGAAAGTATTATATTCCATTGTAGAATCAATTGCACCTTTCTTAGCTAATATTTTCAATAAATGTATTGATACTCGAGTATTTCCTGACCTCATGAAACACAGTAAAATTATCCCGTTGTTTAAATCAGGAACGAAAACTGACCCTACCAACTTCAGGCCAATATCAATACTACCGGCACTAAGCAAAGTTTTTGAAAAGCTTATTCTCCATCAGCTTATGTCCCACTTTAGTTGCAATAAACTGCTCAATACCAACCAGTTCGAATTCACTAAGGGTCGCTCTACCACTGATGCCGGTGTGGTACTAATTAAACATATTTTTGATGCCTGGGAAGAGGCTCAAGATGCTATTGGAGTGTTCTGTGATTTATCAAAGGCATTTGATTGCGTTGATCACGAGAACTTAATCAGAAAGTTGAAACATTATGGAATTAAAAACGGTGCTCTTGATCTTGTGACATCGTATCTCTCGGAGAGAACACAACGAGTAGTCATCAATGGGACCCAATCAGCAGGGACAACTGTTGCTCTTGGTGTTCCTCAAGGCTCGATTCTGGGTCCGTTTCTGTTTCTGATTTACATCAATGACCTGCCAAATGTGTTGCAAGATAAACATGATATAGTGTTATTCGCAGACGTCGACACGTCGCTTATCTTCAAGCTAGACAGGAAAGAGGAAAACTTCGATGATATTAATGATGCACTCAACACTGTTGTGAACTGGTTTACAGCAAATAATTTACTGCTAAATTCCAAGAAACCAAAGTGTATCAGATTCACTTTACCTAATGTCAAGCAGGTAAACAATACCAAGATCAAATTAAAGGGTGATAAACTGGAAATTGAAGATAGAACAGTATTTTTAGGTATCACCTTGGACTCAAAACTACAATGGCATGCACATATCACCGCCCTAGCCGGAAAACTTAGTTCGGCAGCATATGCAGTAAGACGCATAAGACAGTTAACAAACGTTGAGACCGCCAGGCTGGTGTACTACAGTTACTTCCACAGTGTTATGTCCTACGGAATCCTGTTGTGGGGGAAAGCAGCTGATATCCAGACCATATTCGTGCTACAGAAACGCGCTGTACGATCCATATACGAACAAAAAAGCTCGAGAATCTCTCAGGGACAAATTTAAGGAGGCAAACATTCTTACTATAGAATGCCAATACATTCTTGAGAATATCATGTATGTACGGAAAAACCTTCACGAGTTCAAACTCAACAGCGATATCCACGACTTCAACACCAGAAGTAAAAACAAGATCGCAGTGAAGGCCAGTCGTCTCCGCAAGGTTAGCACGTCGTTCGTGGGGAACTGCATACGTTTTTATAATAAAATACCCACCGAAATTGTTAATTTACCGTTCAGTCAATTTAAGTCTCATGTTAAAATTAATTTGCTAAGCAAGGCGTATTATACTGTCAACGATTTCTTAAACGACAAAAATGCCTTTAAGCCAGTAGTAGGCTAATTCAATTAGGAATATACCTAAATACACATTATAAGTACCTACCTGAAATAATTGTTCCATTTTATGTAAGAAGAGAGCACGTAATGCTGTTTCTCGCCGAGCATTCGCTTATTAATCTTTGTTTTTAACACTGTCCGGTGGCTTGAATATGTCATGCTCGCTTAAAGGGCTTTGCTTACGGTGGCGTCGTTGATCGGGTCGCCACCTTCCCTAAAATATGATTGAGGGAGGCGATGGCTGAGTATGCGTCATACTCGTGATCGGGTGCTGTTTGTGGAGTCCGGACTGTTCATGCTTGCAAGGGCATAGTACCTAACTTCTTAAATACTAGTGTTATTTTATTATTATCGTATTGACGAGAGACATCATTCCGATCTTGACACGTTTTATTGTTATTGACCATGTACATCACTGACAATATTACATTAATATTCCTTTTTTTTAATTGTTTTATTTTGACGCTTAGAGACCGTATACATCTCTACGAACATTGAATAATTATGTATTTGGACGCTCAGAGACCTTATACATCTCTGGAATACTGAATTAATATCATTAACTTTCTGTTAATGCACAGACCTTATTCTAATCGAATGTAATGGTCATATTTTGTTTTGTTTTCAGTAACTTTGTGACATTTGGTATGTTATATCAGTCCTTGATGTGCAAATTTTAAATTATTATTGTGTTAGATTATTATTCTTTTATTGTAAGATTATTATTTTTATTGTAAATTACCGTTTGACATGTAAAAGTGCCCTTGTGGCCTATTTGCAGAATAAATATTTTGTATTTTGTACGTATATCAACTCACTAAATTTTAAATAGGGACATTTAAGAAGCTGACAGCAATATCACCACGTCCTGATTATTGCCCCGCAATACAACGTGTAATGAAGCCCGCACTCCAAGGGAGTCACGCTTTCCAAGGATGCAGCACGTGAGATGGCTAGTACGTCAATGAACGAAGCGCGCCCTCCAAACTGTTAAAAAATATAGCTAATGTTTCAAGTTTCAAGGTATACTGAACCAATAACGAGTAGCCAGACTAGCATGAGCTATATTGCTCTCAAACACTGTAATGACTCAAGTACCAAAATATATTAGTCTATTTACGTAGAAACATCGCCATTTGAACCAAACGTAATCACTTAAAACGCCAACGGAAGAGGCGAGTGCTCCATAGCAGGTAATGGGTGACGTTTTAAAATACGTATATGGGATGTTTTCGTCATAAATTAACATGCTGGCGCGTTGAAGAGCAGTTTTAAATTACATTTTCAGGAGTGGTGGCTGCTTATTGCTTTGCGGTAATTACATCTTGTACAATGTTATTACTATAGAGAAATCGTTTCACGTTTGTAAACAACCTATTTTACTATTAATGTTAGAATACGAGCAAGTATAGATATATTTAATGATAAGTTCTGAGCGTTCTAATTCGTTTGGCATTTTCAGTCAAAGTTCAAAGTATAGACTAACGTTTTATATGGATAACTATCCGAAATAAAAACTTTGAATTGAATTAAATAGAAATTTCCAAAAGTCATGCCATGGAACAAACTAGCTTACTTTTCAAAACTATTCTACAATACCTACGTACAATCATCATTTTCATTGAAATGCATGTCGCATTACTAAATATATCTAGGTACTTATATTGTACTCACTTGCACGTCTGTCTTTGTTAACACGGTTGCGGTGGCGTCGCCCGTGAACGTGATAGTAGATTGTATTACAAGGGTCTAAAGTAAGCCATACCAGCACGAGATGGATATTTTCCCGAACTAAGTGAGGGGAAATAGTTCGAGGGTTAATATGGCTTTCAGACCAGAGTTCTACACTCTACTTTTCTCTTCGACTGCGAGAAAATAGTAAAAAGAAAGATTATCCATCCGCAATCAACAATTATACCAATACCCCAGGAAAATTACGTTTTTTTCAAACATTAACACGTTAACTGCGGAACTGGTTTTTATAGGTAGGTACTTTCATACCGTGCGATACCAGGTATTTTTTGCCGGGTAGTAGAGTTTCGTCTGATGCGAACCAGGTTTAAATGACCTGGTGAAAATCATTCATGAGCCCAAGATCGCCAATATTAAAAGTGAACAAATGAAATTTCGCGTGTATATAGTTCATGAATGTACCTACTCAAACTTAGCTTCGCCGGGGAATTGGACCGAAAATGACTGGTTTTTTTAAAGAAAAAGATACCAGGTTTTCTAGACCTGTTAAGGCACCAATAAAAAATATGCCATGTATTTTAGACCTGGTAATGCATTACTCAAATATAAGAATAGGGATGGGACAGTGACAAATACTTCAAATCGACATTTTATTCCAAAGGAGAAGAATAGTGATTATTAAAAATGTTTTTCATTGAAACATGGTAAACAATATGATTTTTGACATTGTTTGCATTAATTTTTTTTTAATTTTGTTGTCTGCCTTTTTTGGGTATTTATGCCGGTTCATTTTCGCTGTCTAATCCGAAAAATGATTCAATACTGTTTTGATTATTTTCTACAGCTGTATTCAACGTGGATGATAAAAACTTTCCTTTCCATTTTTTTGCCGGAATAACAGGCTTAGGTTTCTTATAAATATTTCAAACTCTTCGTCATTCATTCGCACCGAAGAACCGAAAACACGTGCGGCCTATCGACAACAAACAAAGCACTCGACAGCACTAGCGGCGGCGCACGCGCCCCTGCCCCGCTGACGCTCGCACAGTGCGGCTACCAGGCCTACTAATCAAGACCCGGTGCTCACACTGAATTAATAAAAATGTAATTCTGTGCGAACTATGTCTAAAGGACCTCGTACATTTTTTAATCTTTATACGTCATAACCTTTAAAAACTAATCATATATAACTATCTCTTTCGTACGCATAATATTTCTCGAGTTATGGCGTCCGCACGAGGCGAAATGACACGATTTAAGAGCGCGCACAGGGAGGAATACATACATCTACCAGGTACCTTGCTTCGCAGCGAACGTGTTAATTTATAACAGCGTTTATTTGTTTGTTTAATTTTCAAATGTTATTCTAAGATGTCTTATGCAAGAATCCACCAAATTTCCATCGGGAAGTAAATATTTAAAAATAAATGACCCATCCATTATGTTTTTTGTGTGATTTATTTATTATTTTTGAAGAGCTCCTGTATATTAACCAAAACAAAAATTAAAATATCTATTAATATTTTTCCTCTTTTTTTCAGGAATTGGTTAAATATCGATTTTTGATGACTAATATTTTGGTGGATTTTGAGACTACGTAAATACTAATATGATAATTATATCAGTTACACACAAAAATGCTGCTGTTATTAATTATTTCCAAATTTCCATTTTTTTCCATAATAATGAAAATAAAGTGCTTGGGCTACAAGGCGAAAAGATTGTTCAATTTGGCGCCATTCTTTTTAATAAACTGCTTTGATACAGCTACAAAATATTCACAACACGGATAATCGCTTCTGATCGTCTAATAGCCGCGTCTAAACGGTCGAGCGCGGCGGACAGCATACACGGGGCATGCGATAAGGCGAGACGAGATAGACAGCAGTCTATCCCGCTCAATCTTCATAGTTTATGTCATGTATGCAGTCAACCAAGCTTGAACGTTTGGACGGAGCTATAGTCTTTACTTACTTTGAATTTACTTTTACTTTAGTTTACTTATTATGCATTAGGGAATAAAAAACACCTAATGTTTGAATTGAATTCTATTTCCGAATTTGTCGATTTTAATTAGTAGATTTTAGTAGTAGTAGTTTTATTTTCGTTAGTAGATAGCTAATACTAATGTTTTTTTAAGGAGTTGTGATTGGTAGATGTAATATTGAACTATTGTGATTGATCAAATTAAAATGTTTTATAGATCATAAATATGTTTACATATTTTCCCTAAATGTACTACTTAAGCCCCGCTTGCTAAGCCTAATATGACGCACTTTTTGAGCAGGAGAAGTGAAATCATTTTTAGAAATTAAGGAATACTGATAAGGATGTCTAAAATTCATAATTAATATTCCCATTACTTTATAATTACGGATTACCAACTTTTATACTGGTATCGGGTTAGAATAGCTCCACCCCCTATCTTCCCCCCAGGGGTGTCGTAAGGAACAGGGTTGAAGTGTGTTGTGGGCGATGGGCTAGCAACGTGTCACCGCAATATCACATTTTCGATCGTTTATACCTTTCATTATAACATTATAGACAGTGATCGGAATAGGCAGAGTATAAATACCTAAACTTAGTAGCACAGAGACAAAAAGTGGAGACTTCCTTACGACTATATTTTTGCGTGACTAAAATCCCGAGAACTTACTAAGTAACTAATATTTTATAAATGGGATAAAAAACAATGTTTTTCGGGTTCAATAGAATCAATAGGCACAAAATAAAACAACCAATAATATAAACGGATTCTTTATTTAATCTCAATTTTCTGTTTCTGTTTCTTTATAAATATTACGTCGTAATACAAATGAAATATCATAGAAACACAGTATAAACCCGTCTGTATTCGATAAAGGATGGTATGAAACTGTATTGTCAACTTATTATTAATGCATAAAAAGGATAGCAGGTAGCAGCAACAAGTGATAACGACATCTGGTTCCCTTTTACACGATAACAATAGGAACCACGAGAAATATAATAGATAAGACTACTATTTTGTCTATCTCTTTCACTTAAACACGAAATGTGAACGAGGATAAAAGAGACAGATTAATTTTAAAAATAGAATAAAATTGCTGTTTCTTCTGTAGTCCAAAGAAATATAGAAGTAACAAGAATTTTCTCATCGGTGATTTTCATGAAAAGTAAAAAAAAATAGTGTTGCTGTTACTACTGAATTATTGATACATCCAAGATTCAATTATAGGATTTACTTCTATATAACTTTAATTTTTAATTCAAGTCAAGGAAGTCTCCACTTCATGACTTTGTTATACTAAGTTTAGGTATTTATACGCTGCCTATTCCGATCACTGATTATAGATCATTTAGTTACGCTAAACTTGGTACAGGAACACAAGTTTCTTGTGCAGAGCCTTTTAGGGATAAAGTCGTGAAAGTATGTATGTACCTATATGTGTAAATATATTTTATATTATGACCTGTTTGACACCACTTATCAAATCTTAATCATTTTCAACAGATTTTTAACGAAAGTTTGCATGTTTAAGGACATTTTCCGTTTCATCGATTATTACTTGTTTAAGAAGCTATCAAGCGACACCCCTGGGTTTAAAGAAAAAATAAATAAAAAGCCCACTTTACGGGTAGATGAGGTACCTAGTACCTATCCATTTTTTTTAAATCTTTTATTGTAGCACTTTATATCGTTATTGATTTGTAAACTCATGGCAAACCACAGCTTTCTAGTAGCAATAAGGGTCACTGAGTTAGGCCGCGAACGGACAGACGGACATGGTGAAATCTTGCTGACTGCGTAACCCGTAACATTACAATGAGCCATTAATTAGCTATAAGATGAGGATCCTATTAATGTGAACATTAATATAGCTTCAATTCAGTTACAATAAAACTCGCTAATATAAACATCAAACAACACATAGTAACTCTACAAAGTCTAAAAACTGAAAGGGGGCAAACAAATTTTATGAAGTATGTAATAAAACACGAAACATCATTATCAACAATCTAGAAAGGAATAATTGCTCTCGTATCTTGTGATACAATTTTATAACTGCAATAAAAATCTCTATAAAACTCAGTAGTAAGTGATTACCCTGGATACAGTGTTTTATTTTAACGTCACGTCGTTGGCTTGGAGGAAAATCATTTGCTCACGGCTTCAGGAACCAATATCTGTGCAGACGTACTTGCATAGAATAAGTCTTATTGCCTTACATCTCCTTTAATAATTTTATAAACAGGAAAAGTCTGTGAGATTGTATTATAGCTTTGTAGGGGGTAATCTCGGGTACGCTTTGGTTTTTTTTTACCTGTGTATAGCGTGATTTTTGTGGGTGCACTTAACCCATTCAGGGCCCATGACGACACATATGCGTCAGACCGCCGTAGTGGCTTTCCGCTACATACGAGGAAAACCAATGGAACGGCTGCGAGCGTAGCGCGAAGCGTTTCTGGGCAATGAATGTGTGCTATGTTGTAGCCCGCAGGTTTGCATGTAATCTACAGTAAAACCTGGATAGTTGATATGTCAAGGGGCCAGCAATTTTGTGTCAGTTAAAGAGTAGGTATTTCATTTAACAAGGTTGTAAAGTCAGCATCAGAAGTAGCTACGCAAACGAAGACGTCAAAAGTCTTTATTGAAATGGAATAAGAGCTTTTGACCTCTTCGATTGGGTACCTAATTATTTTTGATGCCGACTGTACCAATTATCCAGGTTCAAAAATCAGTGCCTCTAGTGAATAAGGGAATAACTCAAAAACGGCAGTTTTCAGGAGAGAAGAAAAACGATATTTCGGTACCAGATGTTTAGCACTTGAACTTTTAAAGCTTGTTTATATAAGCTATGGTGTTAGGCTTTAGTTTTACACATTGACGTATAATATTCCGACCCTATAAAAGTACATTGTGATACAAGTGAGGTATGTTGATAATTACACCAGAGGCAAAATTGTTCACGCGAACCGCAGGTGAGCGTGATAAGGAAGCCGAGGATGTAATTATCAAAGCTCATGCGTATCATACGACGTTTTTCAATACACTTTGCGAGGAAAAAATCATTTTCATAAGATGAAAATGTTATAGGCCTGCCAAATTATTTTCTTTACATTAAGTAAATCATTAAGATGACAACAGGTTTTTACTCAGAATTGCACATCGCCAAGAATTTCTAGTGGCGTCCATTCTATTTATTTATCACTTTTCTAGTCACCACGAGTCAACATTTTTGATAATAACCAAACAGGCATACACAAATTTTACAAATATTTGTGAAATAACCTATAGTGGCGCGCAAACGTTTTCGTGAAGTATGCGCAGTGCGGGCACAGAAATCTCTAAACAGCCAATACAAAATAAAATAATATTTTCGTTTTAAAATGTTATCTGTATTTAATTCATGTAAAATGTTATCAAAAGTGAATAGTTTTACAAAATTATACGTCTCTATATCATTTACAAAAAGAAATAGGTAGTCAATTAATTAACAAAAAGGATTTAATTTGTTAAGTCGAGTAAGAATCCATTAGCTGAGACTTAAAAAAAAAGCTGTACATTCTGTACAACCCGGTTAAATTAAGAATGCACCGTGTTCATGCATATGTTGCAGGGAAATGGTCAAAACAGAGATTTGATCAAATCTCTAAGGGATATGATCAAATCACGCAGGATGTTAAAATGGCCAATCCATTTTATCATTTGCCTAATACAAATCAGTAATTTGATCAAATCTCTGAATCTGTTTAGTGAAATGACGAAATCGGACAAAAAAGGCAACTCGTTTTTTCATTTCACTTAACAAATCTAGTTATCATATCCCTTAGGGATTTGTTCAAATCTCTGTTTTGGCCAATTCACTGCGACACATATATCTTGCAGTGAGGTGCCAACGTGACTTAAGCGGGATATAACCATAACACACAAGTGTTGTTGTAATGTTATAAAACACGCGTGTTTAATATCCAGGATTATGAGACTAAAAGCGACACAATAAGAGGTACGTTACGAGCAATTGTGTTGAAAATATGTTTTTTTCAGTATTGTTTGCAGTTATACCCTTATATACGAGTACTTTATGGAGTCCATCAATACTTAAAATGAAACATACTGCTACATCTGGTCAGTTCGTGATTTTTATTAACCCTTAATAAGGCAGTGGTCATATATTTACCACTTAGCTCTGGAGGACACAGATTAAAAACTATTTATAGGTTTATAAACGCATACATAATCTGTCAATCATAAAAAATAAGTTGGCAACACTGTGAAGTGTCAAAACATAGATCTGTGGCTGCTTAACAGGAAATTTAAAATTCGAACAATTTTGTGGTGTGTTATAAATACTTGTTGCCGATTTGTTCAAGCAAGGTTCCGGTAAGTGGTTTTTGTTGTTTTTTCGTAGTAATATACTATATTACCATGTTATTTACGTGTTAGCCATTAAGAATATCTATTCACACCTATTGGAAAGACAGGTCAAGGTTGGTGGTAAATATTTTACCATTGCCCGGTACCGTCAAGAAAGGACGGATCGATTTCAAAAAAATATTTTCTATTTTCTTGTTTTCAGTGAGAATATAAACAAAAAACCGGCCAAGTGCGAGTCGCACTCGCGCACCGAGGGTTCCGTGCAAATTTACGGTTTTCGCAAATTTTCCTTTAACTGTGCTATAAGACGTTACTTCGTTCCAAATTTCAAGATTCTTACTTCACGGGACCGAGTACCCTGTAGGTTTTGATTCCCTTGAGAGTTACGAAAATTTTCGGCATAAACGGTATCCTTTGATTGCGTTGGCTTAGAATTTTGATTTTTTCACAGCTCCAAGGACAGTAGGTAGACTTGAGTATTTGGTATAAATTTTAGCTTGATCCATATACGCGTTCCTGAGAAAAAGGGTCTTGACAGACGGACGGACGGACGGACGGACAATAAAGTGATCCTATAAGGGTTCCGTTTTTTCCTTTTGAGGTACGGAACCCTGAAAAGGAGGAATATTTGGAGTACCAGAAGAAATCCGCCTAAATGCATCACCACACTATCCCGAGAGCCAAAAAAATTGTCAAGGTCCCGTTTCTGCAACACGAAAAAAAAAACAAAAACAATCGAGGGTACGGTGTGACGTACGAGTATGTATCTATGTGCCATACCGTGCTTTAAAATCTTTCATTGTGCATCCACAGACGGTATGGGGGTATGGGGACGGTATGGGACGGTACGATACCGTTTATGCCGAAGTTATTCGGCATAGGAATTAGAGGTGTTTTGTATAATTGGTTTGTTTCCTATCTAACAGGCCGTATCCAATGCGTGGAAGTACAAAACCATAACCATATAACAGGCAATATACAGACATTCAAGTCAGAAACAGTTAAAGTTACTCGATCTATACCGCAAGGAAGTGTCCTTGGATGTGTTTTATTCTTAATATACATAAATGATCTACCCAAAACCATAGAACATTCTTGCACCCTCTTTGCTGACGACTTATCAATAATCATACCCTGTGGAAACGAATTACATTTGAACAATCTTTTAGAATCAACGCTTTTAAATATTGTAAATTGGCTAGACGATCACAATCTGAAACTAAATTTTAACAAAACAAAAATCATGCAATTTAAACCCTATCAGAAACGTAACTTAAATATTGATTTTAAATTTCAAAATACCGAATTAGAATGCGTAAAATCCTTCCCGCTCTTAGGCATACATATTGATACAACCGTAAACTGGAAAGACCACATAAATGCAATATCCATAAAGTTGAGCCGATTCACATACGCCCTATATGAGTTAAAAAAGAACACCGATGTTAAAACAGCTCTGTGTGCCTACTATGCCTATGCAAATGCATGGCTACAGTACGGCTTAGTGCTATGGGGAAATAGTTCCAACTCGGTAAAATTATTCATACTGCAAAAACGATGCCTTAGAATTATCGCGAACATAAATAATATGACAAGCTGTAAAGAACACTTTATAAAACATAAGATCTTAACTCTACCAGCAATGTATATATTAGAAGTAAGCATTTTTGTTAAAAATAACATGTCCCTTTTTCCTCAGTACCCTCGCCCGTCACATCTACGCCCCAATACTAGACTAGCCCAACCTTATTCAAAAATGAAAATGATCCACTCTGGCCCTTTCGCTATGTCAGTAAATATATTTAATAAAATACCAAGGAAAATACAAGACGAAAATAGTAAACACAAATTTAAATTACAATTAAGACAATATCTAATTAGCAAAGCCTATTATTCCGTCCAAGATTTTATCAATGAATAAGTCAGGCTAAATTTTTATTTTTTATTTAGAGATTTTTTATGTTAATGAATATTCAGAACGAAAGCTTTAGTTTTTAGTATATAGGTACCTAGTTTTTGTTGTGTTGCTATACCCTAGCAGGGTTCATGTTGAGACTGTATTATAGTTTTAAGACCAAATGTACACATGAAACGCAATAAACAATTTGAATTTGAATTTGTATGTCCACAACTCCACACTTCATGTATCTGGGGATAGTATTGCCTCAAGCAGCACGATGGGGCGGCGGTAAAATAGTTACCACTTCCTATTTACATGCTATTATTAGGCAATGGTCAAATAGTTACCACCCTGTTTTTCAGGGAAAATGAAAAAAGAAAAAAAAATGATATTAATTTGATTATGGCTACAATAAATGTCTAGAAAAGTTGCTTCATTAGTTTTTTTCTGAAATAAATACCTTTGCCCTATTAAGGGTTAATGATAAAACTTTGAGCAGTAAAATAAACCACAAGTACCCATTTGTGTTTTATCAAGTTCCTAGATCAATTAGTAAAAGAAGCATATGTGACTCCTTGTCTTGTTTTTTCTTAGATGCTAATAGTGCGAAGTTAACACAAGAAACATTAGTGCGCACTTGTGTTCTTCTTTCTTGGAAACGATTTTTCTTAATGTTTACTTTTAAGACGCAGAACCTTTTTTGTCTTAATATCTAATTCAAATAAAAATATTATTATTAAAATTAAGTTGCATTAAATCCAATTGACTTAGAGCTCTATGTACACGTCCAAAGTCTCGGTGAAATGTACCTACTCAGTTCGTTGAAAGGTAAATATTATCAAGTGACAAACAGATGAAACGATTTTCTATGTAATAAGAATTTTGGGAACTGAAACTTATGTTAAAACAAAATTATAGTAACGGTGATTCGATGAACGACTATGTCGATGAACAAATAAAATATTGAAGTGAAATTCGATGAGTTCATTTTTGTGTAAATGGTATTTCGAGCAAATGTATGAGCAATCTAACGAAGTTCGATTAATGACTCCTGTGTGATGATGAAATTCTGCGAATAGTGTTATGGGAAACGATAATCGATGAAACTATTTTCGGTAAAATGATGGTTTCCCTTTAAACACACAAGTTTCAGCTTTGTACTTTGAAATTTAACCAATTGAACGGAAGTGTAAAGTTTTTTGGATTTATCTCCAAACTAAGTTTTTGTCACTTAATAGTTTTCCTCCAGGATTATCATTTGTTTTTTTTTTTTATTTATTACAATAATTTGATTTACTTAGTATCCATTTAGCAACACTACGTTATCAATTTTAACATGACGCAACTTCGCTATTAAATAAATAAATAAATAAATAAGTAAATATAAGGGTACAATCTTACACAAATCGACCTAGTCCCATAGTAAGCTCAGTAAGGCTTGTGTTATGGGTACTAGACGACAATATATATAATAGATAAAAATACTTAAATACATAGAAAATGTCCATGACTCAGAAACAAATATTCATGCTCATCACACAAATTTTTGCCCTTACCGGGATTCGAACCCAGGACCTCTGCTCTTATCACCTAACAATGACAATCCATCATACTTTTCTGGGTCGGTAAGTAAAAATGCTCGCTGGGCGGCCACGAAAATAAATACATTTTCTTAGAATATTTCCTAAATATTCTAAGTTGGTTTAACTGCTGTGGTTTGACGACCAGACATAATTTTTTTTAGTCCTAGTGTTACGCCAAAATATGTGGCAAATGGTGTTAAAGTTTTGAAAATCGGTACGATTGATCTTTAGGCCAAACGAATCAATTTGACTCATAGCCCGAAACAAAAACGAAAAAGGAGAGGAGTAATGTCAACCTCTTTTCTTTGTATTAAAAAAAATATATTTTGTTCTGAAACCTATCGTGTGGTACCTAATGAAAGGGCTTACAAAGCCGATTCTAAAAATATGTAACAACATTATATTACAGGCATTTTTGTTAAATTCAAACAAAAACAATTTTCGAAAAATCGTTTGCGTTTGGGTTCCTCCAGACAGGATATGGCTTATTTCCTTTTTAATTTATCAAAATTACAAAATTTGATAAAATCGCAATCTGTTGAAACATGACATGTATAAAAAGTTCAATTGCAGACACTGAGGATGATAAATACTAATGCGAGAGGATTTTTCAATAATATTTATATTAATCATAGAAACTAACTTATTCGTGCCAAATCACAGGTAGTTTGCATATTGTATTGTAGCATTTTCTCCCATTGTCTTATCACATTTTTTCTCATATGCCTAGGCGGCAATATACAAGTTCATGATAGTTTTCTTTTGTTGTCTATGAAGCACCCAATTAGGGGTGAGCTAAGCTAAAGACTTTTGTGTGAGAATTTCCCCAACATTTAGCTTTAACCAACGCCGCTTGAGTCTCTCCGTGCTAACCAATTACCTACGTATCACGTCATAATGCTAGTTTATTTAGTTAATGAGTGAAAGAAGGATAAACGAATAAACTGCTAGGTACTAATTACCATCACGACTAAATATGCGACGGCTAATTTTGATTTACGATTCCTTTGGAGATCGAGTAAGTTTATGTAATACATTAACCATTTAGCAGTTTTATTCGCTGAAGTTTTGAATTAGCAAAATTACTAATCGGTAGGTAAATAAAGTTGCCTCGATAGAAAACGGCATCGCAAACATTACAAATCGATCTGGGCGTATTATCTATATCCGACACATTATAGGCACTGTGTGTCGCTTAAAAACGTCAGAACTTTCACAAGACACACTTTGTTCTATGATCCGACAATTTTATCTTTTAACGGAAAATATTGAAGGAAACAAAAATCCGTGAACGTGGTGTGGGGTAAGATAGATAAGCAAGCCATCATCGATAGGTTATTTGTTAGTACTTAGTCTCATTCTCCTAGCGTTATTCCCGGTTGTTGATAAAGCCTTATGGTACAATATATCCTCCGATACCAATGGTTCATCACATGCAGATACCACACAACCCCTATTGCATAACACTAAATCAAGTAAATTATCATACGAATTAATGATACAATTATATTTACGAAAGCGACTGCCATCTGACCTTCCAACCCAGATGGTAAACTAGACCTTATTGGGATAAGACCGGTTTCCTCACGATGTTTTCCTTCACCGAAAAGCTAACGGTAAATATTCCGTACATAAGTTCCGAAAAACTCATTGGTACGAGCCGGGATTCGAACCCACGACCGACGCTTGACAGCCGCATGCCCGAACCACTAGGCTACCGTAGCTCACTAGGCTACCGTAGCTCACTAGGCTACCGTAGCTCACTAGGCTACCGTAGCACACTTTTTTTTCTTATTTGTTAGTACTTAGTACAAAATATAAATTAAATTACAAGGTTTTTTACGGCCATCTCTTTTGAAACTTTGCGTCTTTATGAAGAAACATAGTTACCTATATTGAGATTCATATTTATTGTACATGTTACACGGTAGAGGTAGACAACAGGCGGTCTTATCGCTGAAGAGCGATCTCTTCCAGACAACTTTTGGGTATTTGAGAAAGAGATAAAACTAGATTATGTAGTAGGTGGTGCAAATATTATATTTAGCCAAGAATCTCTCTTAAATAGCTCTATACATAAACATACATACACAATCATAGGTACATATATACAACAATCACAAATAAATATATATAATACATAAACAGTCAGCCAAAAAATAACAATAGTAAGACAATCAGGGTTAAGGGATAGACAAATAATGTTCTTTAAGAAGAGATTTGAATTTGCCGATAGATTTTGCTTGTCTCATATCACGAGGGAGAGAGTTCCACAGTCGAAATACCTTAAAGGTGAACGAACTACTGTGAAATTTGGAAGATGACTAAGACACAGTTAATAGCAAATTATTAGAAGATTTAACAGAGTTAAAATAACTAAAACGCTCTTTGAGATAGCGGGGAGTTGCAGGGTTAAAAAGGACACTAAACAGAAGCGAAACAGTATGAGAGTTACGACGATAACGGATAGGGAGCCACTTGAGTTTGGAACGGAAACTAGAAACGTGGTCATATTTGCGTAACCCAAACACAGGAATACAGACATTTTGGAGACGCTCAAGTTTATTAAGTTGCTCCTCAGAAAGGTCGAGATAGGATACATCGGCATAATCAAGAATAGGAAGAAGTAAAGTTAGAGCGAGCGCAATTTTAGTTGCAGTAAGTAGGTAGAAAATTACGTAGCCGCCTGAGAGAACCCACTGCAGCAAACACCTTCCTGCTCACTTCACTCACTTGAGGCACCCAAGACAAGGAGCGATCCATAATGATCCCAAGATTTTCATTTGGATCGAGTAATAATTCTGAATTCCATCAAAAAGTATTGGAGGGAGATTAACAAAATCAACTCTAGAAATCAGATTGTTGTTGCCAATAACAATGACTTGGGTCTTCGCTGGGTTCAGACTCACACCATATCGTTGACTCCATTTCAGAATGCGTACCAAGTCATCATTAGTTCTTTCTATGGCAGAAGGGAGATCCTTTAGATCCTTCAGGATAAATCCTTTGGGATGTTATAATAAATAACGCTTTCTATTTAACTTCTAACACATTTTTTTTTTTCTCTTTACTATAAACGTATATTTTACCTTAAATAATTTACATATTTTGCTAAAATTTGCTAAAACAGGCCTTTTAAGACCCTTTTCGTTTTGAAACGAATAATTTAGATACGAGTATTATTACGAATATTTATCGTGATAATGTTTTCATTGAATAATAACTAAGTAATTATAATAAATTAACTGACTTGTTTTATTGGCCATATGATACGTGTCGCATAACTGTCGGAAGCTACACTAACTAGCATCTACACACGCGAGCAGACTGTACGGCAACATTGTTAATTAATGTCGTTACTTTGCATCAGTAGGTAATTAAGATTTAATTAATGTAAATTTATTGTTTTGCCAAGGACATATAATTACGTGAATCGGTGTAATGTTTACTTATGTGTGAAAATTATCGTAGTATATCTGGGAATGTAACACTTCCTAATTTACTGATTTTTTTGCGACTGGCTGACATAATTGAGGAAAAAAGTTTAATATTGTCCCAATCAAGGAACTAAACGCATTTGTCCAGGTCCCGAAAATTGGTAGCATTATCACTACAAAATCGCTCTACTCTTCCTTCCTCAAATCCTTACAGCGCCATCAAGTACTCAGGTGTTGATAGCGACTCAACTAATTCTAAATACACAGCATAGTATGTATCGCCAGTAAATAAAACGATCCAAGCCTTGGATCCTAAGCGTAATGTCAATGTCAGAGGACCACCTAGGTCGACACCTGTGAACTGGAAAGTAATGCTAGCTTTCCTTCGATTGGTAAAGCTTTAAAGGGTACACATAAATTTTGCCTTAAACTGTTTACATTAAATTTTACGGATAATTTTCAGGCTCCAATAATCCAATAGTTTTGGCGTAAACTGTTGCGTTATTGTTTAGGAATTTGTTTGAGATGGTTCATATCTTTTTCGAGGCACGAGGATCCTACCGTTTTGCCAAAATTATTTTGGTAAGATTTAATAACCCAAACAAATTTTTGCAACCGTTGTGTTTAGTAATACAACCTTTGGAATAATTTTAGTAGGCACATATTCATTCGGTCAAGTTTTCACTCAGCATAATCATCATCATCATCATATCAGCCGAAAGACGTCCACTGCTGGACATAGGCCTCCCCCAAAGAGTGCCAAAGTGACCGATCCCGCGCCACCCGCATCCAGCGGACTCCCGCAACCTTTACCAGGTCATCAGTCCACTTTGTCGGGGGCCTACCCACGCTGCGCCTTCCGGTACGTGGTCGCCACTCGAGAACCTTTCCGCCCCAACGGCCATCGGTTCTACGTGCTATGTGCCCCGCCCACTGCCACTTAAGTTTAGCGATCCGGAGGGCTATATCGGTTACCTTGGTTCTGCTGCGGATAGCCTCATTTCTGATGCGGTCACGCAGAGAAACTCCCAACATGGCCCTCTCCGTTGCCCTTTGGGTGACTTTGAGCCTTCTTATGAGGCCCATAGTAAGCGACCACGTTTCAGTGCCATATGTCATCACTGGCAACACACACTGGTCAAAGACTTTCGTCTTGAGAAGTGTCTCTGCGCAGTGGCGCATAATAATAGTCAGCATAATATTACTATGGAAAATAACGGTCACACATTTGGTCTTTTGTCAAATATTTTATGAAAGCACACAATCTTAAGACAATAAACATTTAATCAAATGAATTGCTATGACAAAAAATTAAAGACAAAAATATTACAACGGAAAATAAAATTCAGGCGGGTGCGTAACGATGCTTAAAACATTTTTTGAATCAATATTAGTCGCAATTACGCTCATTTGATATAATTCTTAAGTCATATAACGATATATAACAAATGTTTGCGATACCTACATAATATAATAAAATCAACATCTTTCTCATGGGTGCGGTATACTCTTGCTTGCCAGAATTTCATTTGCCCGAATTTTATCTGCCATAATATACAACTGCCATAATGTTGTTTTCTATAATTTTGTATGCCATACTCATTGTTTACCATAATAATTATATGCCAGAATCTTTGTTTTCCATAATATCAATATCAATAATCTCATTTTCCATAATCATTGTAATCCATAACTATCACATGCCATAATATCATTTGCCATCCATCTCAACATCCATAATATTGTTATGTAATAAAGTGGGTACGTATTGCAGTGTCTAATATTTTAAAAAAATACCTCGAACCTATCCGCGATCCAAGTCGGTTTTGCCACTAAATAAAAATGAACTTTTCTCTGAGATTACCTCATGCCAAGATAGTGTTGTATCGTAGGCAGTAGGGAACAGGGGCTTAGTGGCAAAACCGACTCGGATCGCAGATAGGTTAGAAGACGGAAGCGGGAGCTTTGCTCCCGCTTTCGTCTTCGAGGTTATTTTTTTTTATAAAAGAGCGGAAAAACCAGCAAATTAACAAAGATGAATCCGAATGCATGTTTAGTATGGCGTTTAAATATTCTATTAAATAATATTATTGCAAACAATAATCTGGAATACAATACGTATGGCATTCGTATCATTATGACATCCAATATTCGGGTAAACAAGAGTATGTCAATTAACTATTATGGTAAACGAAACATTCGGGCAAATGAAATTCGAGCAAGCGAAGTTCGGGCAAATGATTATTATAGTATATGGATGTCGGGCTAACAATAGACAACCCATGGGTGCATAATTTTTATATATTTTCACTGGATATAACGATTAAAGGATATAACAGTATCGGATATATTCACATGTTATATAATTTACAACAGATATAATGAACTTGTAATATAACAACTATTAATCTAACAGTCATAACGTATAACATACATAGGATATAACTTAGTTCGATATTAAACTCAGTTGGTATTATGTACTATTGGCATAATCTGGAATACTTACTACTATTTTTTATCTTTCCTATTTTACTCTAAGACAGGTTGGTGTAGATACGACGACGAGTAACCACTGACACACAACAGTATTATAGCTACTGATTATTGTAATTTGGAAAGTGGTGTGGGCCCTTCCAATCCCTTTCAATTAAATCTTGTACGTAGCTGTATATTCGTGGTTAATTGTAGAAACTTATGGAAACTATTATTACAGAGAAGTATAATTAAATTCAGAGCTTGACGCCATCTTATCGGCTATCTGTCTATCGACTCGTTCTCGCTATCGGCGTTCATTTCGACGACGCTGCACGATGGCGAGAGCGTTTTGTTCTAGGCACATTTGCCACAGTAACAATGGTATTACTTGTAGGTTAAGTTATTAGGATTAGCTTGTGTCCATTAGAGCGGAAATAGGCAGCCCGCGAAGCGGGGTGACGTCGACATGCTGGCGGTTAGGTTTGGTATAGGTAAGGTTAAAATAATTAACGTGTAAATGAAAATAAAAACAATCTTACAAAACATTATACCACTAATACTTATATCCAATATTTATACACTATATCCATTCAACGTTATATCAAAAATGTATTATACTATTTGTACATTATACGCCATGCAATTATACTGTTTGTTGTTATACCCAAAGTTTATTATGTTCCTTGAGTGTTTATATCTAATGAAATTATATTACATGTTGATATATCCAGTGAAAATGTATCAAAAGTTGTAACACCAATCATTACACACCCCTTTCTCATCTTCATCAACAAGCCAGGGGTCCACTGGCTACGTAGTCCCAAGAATTGGAATTAGTACATACATACTAGTTTTTTGCAGAACCGAACCCTCCAACCCAGCTAGGTAATTAGTTCTAATTGGGAACAGGTTTTTATCGTTGACAATCACCGGGATCACCAACTTAACGTGCCTTCTAAAGCATGAAATGTTTTTTTGTCTTCAATACACTGTAGGGCAATGAATGTGGTAATTTAAATAATCAAATGCTACTTCTATTGTTTTGTGACGCGAGTCCTGAATCTGCCTGGAAATATTCTTAATTTTTTTATGAAAACGAAGCACCCACTTAAAATAATTGCTCGGTCACTTGTCATCGGCCCTTATTAAACAAAAAAAGTTGAGCTTTGGAGCCTCCTCACAAATCGCACGTATTTGTAACCCCGTGGGTGAACAGCGATGTCAACAAAAAATAACACTATAATAATGTGTAACATAACCTAAACAAACACGTTTAATGGCGGATGGCGACCATGCTTATTTTGCGCCCGTGTCTGACATGGCCGGCGAAGGATTATCCGGTTCAAAGGGCCATGAGGAAAAAGCGAATGCTTGTAAAAACCATTGGGAAATACCTGATCATAAAATATGAGAAACGTTTTATAAAATATATTAAATTCTTCTCTCAACTCCGCTTTATGCCATATTATTGCTACTGTTTAACCCATTCAGCGCCAATCAGCGCCATCGTTGCACTGGCATCAGAGCGCTACGGGCGCTTTTTGCTACAAATCGACATTGCGCTTTTTGCTACAGCTGGCACGACTACGGTATATCGCTATGAGTGTAACGTGGCGTTAAATGGGTTACGCTCTCAGCCATGCCACGCCACGCGACGCGCCGGCAGAATCGAGTCGATCATTGTCATGATTCAATCCGCTTCTTGACCAAAGTTTTGGATTCCTGATTCGTTATTACATTTGCATGTTTTTTGGCTAGATTCACTGCAGCTACGGGATTTCTGGAGCTGGATTTCCACGTTGTAGTAACTACTCCACCTTTTTACTTCGTTATCTGTTTGTATGTCAAGACGCTTTTTTCCCTAGGAACGCGTGTAGGTATCAAGTAGAAATTAACGAAACCTAAAGGCCCCCTATCCGTTGACTAAAAATCATGAAAAAGGAATAACTTTGAATTTGTTATATTCGTAGGTGAGTGTGTGTGACCGTGACTAACGACCAAATTTCATTGTTCCACCGTTGACCATTTAAATTATCGCTTGCTAGCTGTCTTGCTTCATTGGAGCTATGACTTTGAACTGATTAAAATGAGATCTATATACACGATTGTCTGCTACTTCTCTAAGAAAGTAAGATTGGACATTCCGCCCTTCCGTAGGGGAGGGCCACAACCCAGCGAGCAGAAGGCACAAACGAAGGGCTTATAGAGTTAAATTGAGCTACGATATAAACGCGTTCCACACGGACTGAGTCGCGGGCAGAAGCTACAAATACTGATTAAATATTTTCCAGCGTAACGGGACACCCAAACGCCGCCGGCCTTACCTACTCACGTGGCACTAGGCAGCCCGGAATAGATAAACTAACTACAAACCATACGATTATAGTACGGAGGCCTAGTGCACGATGACTCAATATTGGCCATTTTATTCACAAAGAAACTTAAAATTGTGGATAGTTAAAAACAATGTTGCAAACAACTATCAATGGCATATGTTCAGAAAACTCCCTCCATAATAGCGTATAAAAGAATCAGTGTACCTCATAAATAAGGACATCACCAGGGGTAATCTACCATCTGCGTCCGGGCTCGTGTAATAGCTTAATTTATTATTAATACCGAACAAGATTCCCGGTCTAATTCCAGTAAGGCAATCAACTACCGACCCCACTCTGTTACCGTCGTGTCCAATCAAACGTTAGTGGAGACAAAAAAGGAAATCTCATATTACATATCGACTCAGCTCTATGATAGAACAGTAAAGCTCATAGTCTCCTGTGCTAGGGACAGAGTTGATATTCGCGCACGATTCAGAAGCGGCTATTTCTGCCCTTATATGAGAAAAAAAACAAAGTTTGTCTACGAGTTGATGGACAGATCCTATTTGGGATCGGGTTGGCTTACCCGAGCTTTCTCGATCGAAAACTTTAAACGTGGCTTCATTCACTAGCTGATGGTTGAATTTGACTGTGTGGTTCTTTATGCGTACTTGTATACGTACATAATGTTGAATTGGATGAACTAAAGTTGTGTTCTGGTGTCGGTTCTAGCGGACATTCATTTGAAGCTTCGGTGCTTAAGTACATGGCTAAAAATATTCTTCTTCTGCTTATTTAAGAACTAAATTCTTGTCGGTATAGCTCAAAGTAGGCCCTCCACTTACTCCGATCTCTTGCACCCTTCTTGACATCTTTTGCAATTTCCTCGCAGTAGGCGTGAAGAACACTATGTAAAGTCGCGGCCAAAAGTGCAAGAGATGGACTCGTCTCCTTCGAGGTCCTCACCTGGCGGCTCGGACCTCGAATCCGCTCATTTAATATCAATTATAACTCAAAAGCATTGAAATTAAGCACTACCTACAATTCAACAAATAACAACCATTTACTTTCATATGTGCTTAGGGAATAACTTCATGTTTACCATAGTCTATCTCGAGTAGTCCATTCAGGCAATTGTGTTTTATATCTGGTAAAATAAGGTTTTCCCTAGTAACTGATTCTAACTACATTTGAACTCGGAAAAAAGTAAATGGGAGATAAGATTTTACCGAGTATTTCTTTTGTTGCACTTATCGCAATGTTTCCTTTTCAGTAAAATTTAAATTCGGGTCGGCAATAAATTATTCAAATGAATCGAATTGAGCATAATATAAGTTATACTCGTAGTTTTACTATGGCACCGTTCGGTGAACTTGGTTAATACATGTTTAGCTATTACTCGTAATATTACTACCCGTTTCCAAATAGTACATGGAAGAGGTTTTCAGTGTTCCGTACCAAAATGGATCCTACGTAACAGTTATGCGATCACTCGGATTCTGTCTGTATGACACAGTCAGTTTTTACATAAGTCCTTGTATGAGATCTCAGCGCTAAGTAAACACTCCATAAAACGGCTGCAACGGCATAAGGTATTTAATCCGATCAATTGAGAGTGAGTAGCTTGAGTACGTTAACATATAAGCCTATAGCAAATTTACGACCTCGACCCATATTGTTTCTAATACATTTTAGCTATAACGTCACATAAACACTTTCTGCATATAAAATAGTAATGTTATCCCTGTTAACGCTGATGTGGAAAGTCTCATCGATTTCACTAGATCCGTTTGTGAAACCCAATTACAAACAAACAAATAAATACACAAATCGATACATAGGAAGGAGGTCCTATGTAAGCTGCGACGGCAAGTGCAAAATGATGATTTTACATAAGAGCTTTGCAAAAGTAAAACGTTACTAATTTATGCGTTGAAAGAATTTTCCATAATTTTAAATTATTTACAACGAATATACTTAGCTTCACCCAGTAGGATTCTCAAATGATTGTTAATCTATGACAAAATCGCAGATACCCTAGTTGATGTGTAAATAAATAAATAAATAAATATAAGGGGACAATCTTACACAAATCGAGCCAGTCCCATAGTAAGCTCAATAAGGCTTGTGTTATGGGTACTAGACGATGATATATATAATAGATAGAAATACTTAAATACGTAGAAAACATCCATGACTCAGAAACAAATATTCATGCTCATCACACAAACATTTGCCCTTACCGGGATTCGAACCCAGGACCTTCAGCTTCGTAGGCAGCGTCACTACCCACTAGGCTAACCGGTCGTCAAAATAAATGTGTATTTATAAGTTTTTTAGTATTTTTTACGTGAGGAAGTACCACTTCCATACGACACGTAATTACATTAGCAACAAAATAAAAACAATAGACCGGGTTGCACTCTGGGAGTGCCGGCAGAAATGAAAACTTGAATAATTTTAATTTTGCAAAAAAATCCCTTTCTCCCCCCTCCCTCCCCCTGCGTGCCAATTTATCTAATACCAACCTTATTAGTCGTACGCTATAGTTCAACTTAACTCAGCAAAATTGATGAAGGAGACGATGAAATAAAATACCTATTTGTTTTTGCCATTGCCAAATATTTTTCAAATCTGTATCTCTATAGGAATAAAGTCCAAATTCGAACTATTCGAATTTACTTAACTCACCAAATTGATGAAGGAGACGATGAAATAAAATACCAATTCGTTTTTGCCATTGCCAAATATTTTTCAATGCTTTATCTCGTTGCGCAATAGCAAAAGGGTAAAGGACGCGTGGAGTCGTGGACAAAATTACAAATTTATTTGCAGAATATTCAATTGCAAAAAGTGTTTAACGGCTTTATACTCTTACGAATAGTGTTCAGTTTTGAATGAAGTCGAATCGGCTAACAGCAAAATATGAAAGTTTCATAAAACAAAATGGAATTTGCATTTACGGAAAATGTGTTACGACCTTATACTGATAACAATAAAGTACAAATTAGAACTACGTGCAATTTTTTTCCGTAGTCCGAGACTGTTAAAAGCTCAATTTGTCAAAAATTGTCATTTAAGCTTCAAACGCACAGAGAGCGGCGCGGCGCTGTGGCGGCGCGGTGCGGTGCGGAGGCGGCTTTGCGGTAAAGCGAAAGCGGTCCGGAGGACGTCACACCAAAATCTCGCCCGGAATTCACGCGGAATAGCGGCGCGGAGGCGGCGTGTGTGACATATCAAGCGGTAACGGTAATCAGACAGTTGACAGGATTCGGAAAGATCAAAAAAGTTTATACACAGATTCAGATAGCGATGACGAGATTTGGCTCTTACTGGCCTTGTTGCAAAATAAGAGGAAGAAATCTAAACAGACGTGGGTCCATAAAATATTGATAAACTGACAAAATCTAAACAGAAGTTGTAAAAAAATACAACTCGTTGCACCGCTCTCAGCATGCCTCCGCACCGCGCCGCGCCGCCACCGCCGCCGGTGTGTGCCGGTGCATTAACAACTGCGCGAAGATTTTTTTTACTGTCCAAGAGTAAATTTAAAGATACTAACTATCCTAACGCTTTTATACAATCAAAATTGTACGATAGCTATGGATATAAAAGCGTATTCAGTAAAAGCAATTTACTTGATTTTCCATACAACGATTAGCACAAATTACAAAGTGCGACGTCATACTTCGTTAGTCAGTATGAAGCATTTCAACTGCCGCCAGCGAGGTCCGTCTTTAACTCAATTTATTGGGTATTTGTGTTCTTTAATTGTAGTTGCTCCCATACAAACATTTGTTCCTCTCCATTACTGGGAAGATAAATGGAATCGTAAACGTACAAGATCATAAACATACGATACAACTATTGATATATACGATATACTTACTTTAGATCAGCATTTATTTATTTATTTATTTTATTTATTTATAGACACAAAAAAAAAAAATAACAAAAAAATGTAACATTACAGGAAATATCCTAGGTCATTACAATTTTTTTCTATAAAATCATGGGTATATTAGGTACATTACAAGTTAAAAACAAATAATAACACTAATAACTAAGTGAGCATCTCACACAACTTCAAGCACTCTCTTTCGACAACTGTCCAGCCATCCGCAAACAGATCGCAGGAGAGTTGCTTCGCGTTAAGTTCATTGAGCGCATGCAGGGAGCGGCATACAGGAGAGTTACGATGCGCGACCGTACGAGGGAAAGGGACAGCAAAGAGCCGCAAACGATCTGCTCGAAAACGCACACGTCCATCAGGTACAAAGAGGCGACAGGCCTCATTGAGCAAGCTGGGACAATCGAGACGACCACGCAATATGCGAAGAGTTGTGATCAGCTGGTCAAACAATCTGCGCGTTGCCAGCGAGTTATATCCGAGGGTGCCCTGTAGATAAGCGGTAGGGTAAATTCGGGGGTAATAACCGTACAACTTCTTAAAAAGATAGCGCAGGAAGCACTTCTGTACCTTTTCAAGCATTAGTGCATAGGTCGACTCGTGCGGATTCCAAACGCACGAACTAGCCTCTAGTTTGGATCTTACAAGTGCCGAGTAGAGTAACTTGATAACACCAACATGTGTGAAGTCTTTGCAATTGCGGAAAACAAAACCCAGACGCTTAAAACCTTCACCAACTAGAGAGCGCATATGACTATGAAACGTAAGTTCATGATCGAACACTACGCCGAGATCTTTTATGGAATAAGTTCTAGAGAGGGGTATTTTATCGATAGAATAACTAGCGAGTACAGCCTGTTTTGATCGAGTGAAACTCATAATGTAACACTTGGAAGCGTTAAGATACAGGCGATTTTCGACACTCCACCGGTGGATCGCATCCAAGTTACACTGCATTTTCCGGCAATCTGCTGGAGTCTTGATATCCACTACTACTTTGATGTCGTCGGCGTACAATAAGGATCTACCAGCAGGGAGACAACTGGTAAGGTCGTTCACCATTATCGTGAAAAGAAAAGGTCCGAGAATGGAACCCTGACTTACACCGGACTTTGTATGGTAAGGATCCGAATCAAAACATGTTCATGTTCAAATCACATACAGTCAGGGCTATTTTTATTAGTTTTTTTATGTATAGGTGGTATGTACTAGCCGATTCATTCACTTATAAATATACTAAATACAACACTGGAACGACTAGAATTAAATAACGGCTCTGTAATTTTTTAAGCAACTACAGATATAATAGGTTATAGTAGGGTTATAGGAAATCTATAAAAAATTACACATAAATTACATTTGCGTCCAAAAGAAAAAAATGCGCTATTCCAATTGGTAATGATAAAGATGAGGAGATACTTCCAATTTGTTCAAGGCTAACAACCCCGTGTTTCTAGAGATCAAGTAACTAAGAGCGTAGAACATAAACTGAATCAATAATATTACTTTAAGTTTCTCGCTTCGGAAAGAGGGCAACTCGATTTGGCAACTAAAGCGGACGTTTACATTACACGACCTTTCCACATCCTTATAAGCGAAATATTTGTTAGAAAAATGACTAAAACCTACATTTATATTACAAAATATTTACTGTTTATTACTCAAGCAATATTAATTTTGTGTTCCATCCCATAATTAGTCCCACGGAAAATGTCTGGCAGTTTTAATCACACTTATTTTCTTCCTTTTAAACCTCGAAGGGGGCCGACTACACCTTTGCTACTTCTAAGCCGTGTTTACTTTTTACACCGTCTGCGGACAGTCAGTATCTTCCAGTTTTAAAAGGATTAACATTTAAAAACTTAATTACGCTTGTATTATTAAACTAGGGCGTATACCTATACTATGTGTAAAGTGTTCTTTAGAGTAAAGATTTTTTACCAATCTCCACCTTATATTTTATTGCGGAAATCTTCCCATTTAGTGTGAAAGATCTTCAGCCTTCCCATGGGAACAGTCATCGGCCCCTAACGAAGTTAGATAAGAAAAAAACTTCCTACGGTTTATGTATGGGACGATCGCAAACTTCGGCTATCTCACCCCCTAAGTGAAATAGATTTGGATTTATTACAGTGATATTTTATTAGTTGACAGTTTAACAGGAGTCACCACGATGTTTTCGACCCTGGATGTTGCTTGTGATGTTGAAGTTTGTTGAGTTAAAAGTTATCTTTTGCAGCTCGATGTAGCAATAATTGATGCAATTTATAAGCTCAGTAGCTTATATTTAAAACATAAGGCTCTTAGTTATGAAATTTCACTGTCATAAAGATTAATACAATATTGATCACTGGTTAGCCGGATCTAAAAAGCTTGGAAGAGCTACTCTATAGTAGGATGAAGCACCGTTGGCTCTAAAACAGAGACTACCTAGCGGTACGCAAACATGTACATGAACATTCACCAAGACAAAAGAGACCAAATTGAAGGTTTGCCAACATGGAATGAAGCGAAATGTAGATAAACCGGGCCCGAAATTCAGTGATGCGCTCGAAAGTCCATATTGCTGATGTTGAAGCTAAGACCGCCAGGCTGAAGTGGGACTGGACTAGCCCCTTATACCGCAGGAATCCTCAGAGGAGGGCTAAATTATCAATAAACTGTATGCCGAAGGGTGGTGACGACGTGGCAGATTGAGGAGGAGATGGCGGGACGATATCTTAACGACTGGCCTGACAATATTATATTATGCTTAATGCTACTGCCTAGCTAACATAGTCGCCTTTATGTGGGACGTAAACCTTAAGCTAACAAGTACGTGTCCGCTCATACTTACGTACTTGCTAGTAAGAGACGAGTGTTAGGCTAAGCTGGGCTGCTTTGCTTGTTAAAACAAAGAAGAGGTTTGATACAAAAATAATGGAAACGTTGTTTGAAATTTCCCTTTAATACAAGTTTACCAGTATAACATGAGTATAACCGATCATTACTGATTTTCAATGCCATCTTTCTCCTTCTATATCAAGAGCAAAAATCTGTTTTATTTGATCGTATGGCACATATTATTTTTGCTTTTTAGAGTTTGTCACTCTTTAGTTCCACCCAGGGGACACGTGCAGGGTTGTGGTAGGTAGCCTGCGGACGCGAGTAACAGTTGTCCCCTCTTTGTCAAGTGCGTGGGCAACTCGACTGTTACAAATTCTTAAGCCGCCCAAAGGCCTCTAACTCGGCTTAACGACATCTGTCATAGACAGCAGCCATGATCAACTGCTTAGCGTGCCTCCCAAAGCACGGAAGCGCTCATTTATAATAACCATTTAAACATCAGACGGTCACCCATCCAAAGACTGACCGCTGCCATCTTTGCTTAACTTGCGTTATCGTTTCCGAGTCGAAGACACCACTAGGCTATGAGCGCTTAGTGCGCTCATAATAGCGCTACGCATGAGCAAGAATCTCAATAATCAAGTAAATCAATAATCTGTGTAGTGAAGTGAATAAGTAGTGGTTTCTAATGTGGCTCACTTTTTACCTGGTGAAGGTCTCAAATTCCATATGTTTGCGTATTTATTACCTTAATGGACGATGTTCATTAACATCATACATTTATCTAAAATGATACCCATTAACAAATTAAACAACATAGCTGCAACCGCAGCGACAGTAATTGCCCTGCAAAAACCACAATCAAGTAATTAGTTTCAATATTTCCCGCCCCACAATTACCTACACTGCAGTGGGACCCCGTAATGAAGTTCGTGGCAAAGACTAATCAGGTGATAGAATATACCTACGACGAGGGACAATTGCAGAAGTCTGATAAACTAACTGACTATATCGTGTCTATTTTTTTTTTACATTCTTGGCAGATTTAATTCAGTCACAATCACCCTCACGGAAAATGTTTTAATAATATTTCCTTCAAGTAAGCTACATGGCCACAAATTACTTACGTATACTAATAAGCTTCAATCATTATTTTCAGCCAGTAATCGCCGACCAAGAATCGATGAATCGCGATTCGAGATGTGGTGTTGGCAAAGAATGGAGGGTATAAAATGGACAGAGAAGGTACTAAACGGGGAAGTGTCGAAAATAATCAATGAAAAGAGAACCAAACTATCAGAAATAAACGAAGAGAAGTGATGATAAGACATCTACTAAGACACGACCTTTTCTTTAGGACTACAAGCATTATGGAAGAGAAAAGAGAAAGAGAGGCAGAGAAAGGCAAAGGAGAAACTATTTAAAACGAAACAGATGTAGATTTAAAATTATTATTACACCAAATGAAAGATTCGCCAAAAATATGCCTGGTGACGAAAATCCCATTCAGATATCAAAAAGAATTACGAAGCTACCGTTTTAATATTGGTTGTTAGAGAGAGAAAACGGTCGCAGTAAATGACAATCGTTCCATATGAAGTTCCATTTTGCGGTAAGGGACAGAACATACCTGTGAACGATAGGACTTAACAACGCCGACGGCACAGAAAACCACGTTTAAATGTAAGAAAAGTAATATATTGTATCCTATTTAAAAGTCCTTAGATTGTTTAAAAAATAAAGATTTCCCAGTAGTTAGAACCCCCAGACTTATTTTTTATATTTGTTGACAGTAATATTTTTAAAAGAAACATAGCTAAAAACATTTTAACATTGTTACACTCATAAAAATAGAGTTTATTAGAATTTATTACGAAGAGCGAGGAGATGTTGCCGCGGCGCGCGCGCCGCGCAGACTGACCGTTCAGTATGGAGACAGTATCTCGCCGGATTTACCGTGACGAGAGCCGGGGCCGTCGCGCTCGAATCGACGCTCGAGGCAGCGCATTTTCACTTCGATTTTATTGTATTTACCTTTGTATCTTTTTAACCATGTAACGTAGAAGTGATAATTGTATGTCGTTAGATAGCTGAAGCTGAATTATAAGTACATGCCATAGTGTCGGAATAAACTCATAAAAAGTAAGGTAGAAAGGGACCGAAATGCGGTGTGCCCACATTCTATTTAAGGTTATTCGAATTAGAAATTAGATATCAAACCCATTGTACTTATAAGATGTCAAGTAGTATCAGAACATATTAATCAGCTTAGAATCCCGCCCATTAGTATTGTAAATTAAGATTTAGAGTCTTGAATGTAAAACATGTTAGTGAAATTGGGCGTGGTATTTGTTGTCTCACACAGCACGTATTGTTCGCACCATGTTCGGTATAAAAGGCGAACACGGCTCCAGTCAAATCAACTTCCCCGCGTGGTCGTGCCGGAGGCTTCCCCTGGATTTTCCCCAGGCCACCCTCCAACCACGCAGTTCGACCGCTATATTGGGTCCGTCCTATTATAGCAACAGTCAGGTTCAAAAAAAAAGAAAAAAAAGCAGCAGCATCAGCAGTAAACTACAAGTCTCAGGGACTTAGGCAGTGTTACGGAATTAGGGTAGTATAGGGAAAGTTTGAAATAAATATTCTATCTCGTTATTATATCTTTTATTTCTTTGGTAACGCAGTTGTCCATAGTGTCTGCGGACACGGGCAGGGCCCGAACTTACAACTCGGGTACCAAGTAGATACTCAAAGGCGCTAGCCGAGCACATAGGGGCGGGGCCAACCCGCCGCCGACTCGTGACTCGGAGCGTCATTCGTCTTAGGTGACTATAGGGGCGAGCGCCGTTGCATCTAAGCGCTAGCGCAGCGCAGTCTATCGCCCGGCCGACGCCGCTGAGGACGGCCGTCGTTCACAATACCCCTTCTTAAAACATTGGACATTTATTTATAACTTTGTGATTATTTATATAACCTCTTGCGTTGCTTATTTCCTCTCTTCCATTTGACTACATTTTTAATCATTTTTCGATTATTTCACGTTATTGATTATTTCATTTAGTGGCTACACCCCTAATAAAAAAGAATGTGAATTTCACCATATCAGAAAGTAAGGGAAATAGCAGAGGACAGACACGGCGGGTGATAGCTTCCCCGACAAGAGCTACTCGTACTCTGATTAAGTTAAAGAAGAAGAATCGCAGACTACCCCTCGATATCATCCTAGCGTTTTTCGCAGTATTGTCCCAAATGGGCTCGGGGTTCCATATGACACCTAATCCAAACAGCAGCCCCGGGATATATTTACTTGGGTTATCAATTAAGCAAAATAACCAGTACAATTAAATAACAGCTGGCGTAGAAAAAACCTTCAAACGTAGAGAATGACCATAATTAGTATTAGACGAAATCCCTTTTTGTATTCTATCTGTGTTCCACTTAATCTATGGCAGGCAGTCGCCAGTCTGCAATAACACTAGACATCACGACAATACTTCCCTCACAGTATAATGCGCACATTAAAACCGCACTGCCGTCTTGTGGTCTTTAAATTATATAATTGGGGTTGCGTAAGAGAGAAAGGAAATATAGTAAAATCTAAATAAATTGCTCAACAAAAGGAGAACGAACTCACTGTTAAAAAGCTTCAATCATTTTGTACTACTATTAATACTCTGTAGAAGTAAACGGCGATGAAAATCAAAAATACCCCTGCCCGTAAATATATTATCACTACGGTATATACCCGTAGTCTACTTTCAGGACATGTAGGTAGAGTTATTAAACATATGGATATCCAGATATCTCCCATGCTTCCATATTGGGATAGAGGAAACACCCTTGCTTTAACTTATGGGAGTCGTGTCCGATGCGCGCAGCGAAGTAGACGCATCGATGGTTTAATTAATTATTTAATTGTGAATTAGCGCGGCTCGACCGCTGCCACTAGTTAAACAATGGGTGACCCTAATAAAAGTGAGCCCATTGTCAACGGGATCCTCGCCTTCCTGCAACAGAAGCTGCTGCTGGAAGGTCAGATGGATGCGGTGACTGCTGTTCAGATCTGTTCGTCGCGTTTTACTGTCGACGAAATCTGCGCTGCGAAGATGGTGCTGTACCAGTCTCTCGGGATTGTCGGCACATTTGTACCTCATCGCAGAGAAGATGAAGCCGGAAGGAAGACCCTCGGGGACATCATTGAGGTCCTAAGGGAGAACGAACACGACATGCCTGAGTTTGTGGCGACGGAGGTCTCCAGATTGCCGTCCAATACGCCAGACCATGTCGACGTGAGCTGCCTGCTGAAGGAAATTGTTGCTCTTGCTTTAAGAGCAACAATTTCCTTCAGCAGACTTCCTTCAGGCATGGCAGAAATTCTAAAGAAATTTGACAAATCGCAGGCCGTTATTGACGTATTGCGCAAAGAAATCATCCGTTTGCGCGACGGTGCCCTAGAAACGCGGTCACCGACCGCGTCAAATTTCAAGAATAGTAACCGGGCGTCAAATGCCGACTTGGTCAATTCGCGTGTAGCTGACAATGCGCATAGCGATGTCATTGTACATGCTGATCCGCGGCCCCCCTGCCCCCTCCTCGCGGGGCCTCCCGTCAACGCTTCATCGAAACCACGTTTTCGTTTTGCTGACGTCGTTTCTGCTGGTGAGCCTACTGTTCCAGCCTGCCGGAAAGCTGCGCCCTCGAAAGCGCGTGAGGTTCGGGATCCTCCTAAAGAGGAAACCCCTCGCACCAATGTGGACAAGGAGGGTTTCACAACGGTGTCAAGAAAGCGTAAGACACGTAAGAGTCAGTGTGGTACTGCAGACCCGGTTTGTTGTGGTCTGCGGGTCTCCACACCGCGCAAGGCGCTGTACGTGTCGCGCCTGCATCACACTGCCACCGCTGAAGAAGTGACGCAGTATGTTCACCAGAAAACCGGCTACTCGCTGAGGGTGCACCAGCTGCGGTCCCGGCACTACGTGCACTTCAGCTCTTTTGTAGTGCGCGTGCCGCGGCCGCTCCAGGAGACCATCGCGTGTGCTGATTTCTGGCCGAAAGGTGTCGTGTTTCGTCGGTTCCGGGGCAACCTACCAAATCCAACACCCGAGATGTGGACGCAACGGGGCCACGCCGTTTCGCCGTCTAAATAAACATTGTTCGGTTCATGACGCATTGGTGCTTACACTGTAATGTTATGTAACCTGTTTTTTCAATAAATAAATTACTAATTTACATTTGGCCCAAATAGTGTCACTATTTATGCTAATGAATGGTTAAGGGTGATACTCGGGCGGGGCTAGTACCTAGTAATACAAATCTAATTATTTTATTACTTATATTATAGAATCTGGATGGAGCCCTAAGAGTAGCAGTAAGCGGAAAACTGGCAATTTTACTTTGTTAAAGCACATGGAGAAACCATCGAAATAATATCCCCACATAAACGTGTACGATTTCAGCTAATGAGGAACTGCCTTGCCCTTCCCTTGCCCTGTCCACTGAGAAAAGCCATGCTCTTAAATGCATCATCATCCTCCTAGCGTCATTCCCGGTTGTGCCCTGAAGGAGCCCGGTGTCCGCTTTGACACCTAATCCCAAGATTTGGCATAAGCAATAGTTTTACGAAAGGAGCTGCCATCTCAATCTTCCAACCCAATGAGAAAACTAGAACTTTTGGGATTAGACCGGTTTCCTTACGATGTTTTCCTTCCCCGAAAAGCTAACGGTAAATACTCCGTACATAAATTCCGTAAAACTCATTGGTTTTAGCCGGGATTTGAACCCACGACCGCAGTTTGACAGCCGCATGCCTAAAACACTAGGCTACCGTAGTTTTAGCCTCTTAATGATGATTAACAACCAATAAATCTATTCAAAAAGCAGTTTTCAAATTTTTTTTTACACAAGAGTTAACAAAATACTCTAAAATACTCAATATCCTCAAAAATTTTATCAAAGTAAGCGCGTGAATTGGAAAATATTACGTTCTTTAAAAAGTTGTTCTGACCACATAAGGATGTGATAAGAACTGCTTTTCAGATAGGTATATGATTCTTGACTATTTAATTAATCATGGCTTGCCTGATTATAGCTAAAAAATGGTTACCTTGAATATATAAGAAAAAAAACCCAAAACTGAGTTTATTTTTATTTTGTAGGCTTTAAAGCTCCTCTCAAAAGTTATAAAAAAATATTTTCTTTTCGAGATTTTACCAAAAAGCCATATTGTTATGCCTTCGTTTTTCTGTGAACGGAACACCTACACATTCGCGTCTCTTACATAGAGCGTGATGGTTAACACGAATCGTGGCATCTTCTTTATAATTTGAATCTAGAATTCTTTATAATAAATTCAACACAATACTGAATACCTATACATTCTGATATTTATATTTTCAAATAAAGATTTGTATTTACATATTTTGCAATTCAGCAAGATTTTACTCGGATTTATAGACATTGATATTGTAAGTACAAACAGTTTTTTCAATAGCTCTAATTCAATATTCTTATCTCATTTAACAACATTGTTATACCTCGAACGAAAGTTAGAGCGAATTGAATTTCGCCAGTTGACAATCAACGTCTATTCACGGGGGCATATTGTTTTAAACAAAGGCCTTCAAATTCCGAAAGTCAAGTTGTTTGGCATGATTTGTTATATTTATAAAGTGCAAACCTAACTTATTCGGTCTCAAAACAATTGTGTCCATTAATGTTGGGGTAAACGCGTGACTTGAATTCTGGGGTCTATTTTCATTAAATTTTAATCAAAAACAAGGCTTTTCATGGCGTCAGAAAATCTTACCACATACGTCTTAAATTAAATCTTACATGTCTTCATCATCATCATCATCATGTCAGCCGAAAGACGGCCACTGATGGAGATAGGCCTCCCCCAAAGTGTGCCAAAGTGACCGGTCCAGCGTAGGTATGCCCCCCACATGTCTGACGTACCTCTAAATATTAACTCGGAGTACGTACATGAAAACGTTTAGTGAACTGAGAAATAAAGTTTATTCAAATGATTAAAAACACAATCAGATCAATTTCTTGATCGCTGACCGAGCAAATGCATTCACTGCTCAATTAGCATATATAATATCATTCTGTTCTGTATTTTTATGCGATCTGCAAACATTAGGTACCTAAATATGTGCTATGTCACCAATGCTATGTTTATGTGAAATAAATGAATTTTATTCTGCAAGTAGCACTTATGGCACTTTTACAAGTCAAAATTCTACCAGCGTATCCGAAAAAGAAGACCACTGTTAAGAAGAAACCCCGAAACAAACTCAAAGTCAGTATTTTTTTGCCAAAAAAGCTTATTACAATGATATTTTCTTAATCTACTTAAAATAATGTAAACTGAATATGAATACAAAATAAAAATAGAAAAACATCATAATGCGTTGTTCTACAAGAACACTACATTGTCTGAATAAGCTATATGAATGATTAAGCTATTTTGTGCTCTGGTTTGGGCCATGCAGTTTTGTCAGTGAGATAGTCCTCAACCCTGTATTAAGCCTTGGACATTGTGACACCCCCCCTTTATATCTATATATTACTATATCTACACCCTATACCCTTACACCCTATTCTGAACTTAACCTAAAGCCTAGCTGTAATGATAGCCTACCTAAAGGAGTAGCTAAAGGTAAGGAATTAAACAAGTAATGAGGGTAAACAAATCATTATTTATTGCTCTTCAAACATAGAATGTAGTATTTTATTTGGAAGCTAAAGAAACTTTGATTAATTAACCCAATGAAGTCAAGCTAGATTTCATAGGGTATTCGCTTTGATTCCTAGACAATACTAACCCTTTAACAAGCGAATTAAACAATAGGGTTAGCCCCGGCCGAATATATTAGTATTTTGATTATTTTAAGACCCTAATCTAGATTGAACTATTCTATTGCTAGAGGAACTTTTATTATTTATCCCAACAAATTCAAGCTAGGATTCATTAAGGAATCCACTTTGTCTCCTAGGAATGCTAGTCCAAAAGCAAAGCGGATTAAACGAAAATGGCTAGCACCGTACCTACTGATGACGAACGCACTTTAATTAAACTGTAAATTAATCTTGAAAATATTAACCTTAAATCCTAATCTACAGTATCCTAACTGTACCTAATAAAATAAACCGTGACTTGCTCTGAAGAAGTGGCCAAAACGTGATCGTGAATCTAGTGGAGAACCCGTCGCTGTGTGAAGGTAGAACCCAGGTGCTTTTCGAGAAGGTGAGAGGTCAGCGTACTATGGAAGGAAAATTACACGTTAATAAAAGAATACGATAAATTCGTTTACACACCTACAAATTTAAAGTTACATTACTACTTGGGATCCATAAGTTCATAACTTATTGTCATAAAACTTGAAATGCTACTATTTAACTTTCATAAAATGTAGAATTCCGATATAAACCGGACGATGTCTACCCACGGTATCTAATATACTTCCGGGTGGAAATATATTAACTCGCAGCATTCCTATCTACTACTTCGCTTCCTAAAGGTAGCCACCAAAACTTAAATAATTACCTAACAGAGGGAGTACTGTATAAGGTAGCCCAATAATAATAATATTATAATAATAATAATCCACTCTCATGGATTGCTATAATGCATTAGTGATACTTACGCGAGATACTAAATCACGAATGTTTACTAACCAGATAACACCGATTTACTAAAGCATCTCGCGAAACATAATAAAAACTCTTAATTGTAAGAAAACTGCATACTAATGCCGTTGGAATGTCGGTAGACACAAAGTTACACCTCCGCTTCACATTTGAAATACACACGTGGCAATACGTAATTTATGCAACCAAACATTGATGATTGTTTGTGGCAAAGTATGATAACGTTGGAAATAGACACAGGCAAATCACACACTGGTAAATGAAAGTAAAGTTAAATTGAAATCTTACCAGAGATTAGGCTCACCAGTTCCATCCAAATTACCAAATCGGCCGAAGATGCTGCTCGCAGGTAGTCCTCGTAGCTCAGCAACCCGCAAGTAGACTCTGCCTGAAGACCTGCTTGGCCCCGTCGCTGCCCGTAGTAGCTGGAGTCCCGTCTCGTGTGCGGTGTGGAGAGATGTGTTGCTCTGCGGCCCGTGTCCCGTGAAAAGTCGTTGTGTAGCTCGGCGTCCCGTAGAAAAGAGAGCGCTCCCCCCCGCTCATTGCCTTAAATACCTCCGCCAACACCAGAACCACTGTAACATGAACTCCCAACCGAGAAAAGCCCTTATTATCATTACAATAATGTGTTTAACCGTATGCAACCCCCCCCCCCCTACGACGTTGTCGCCGTCTCAAACATTTGTCGCTATTTCGCGGGTAACTGTTGGCGCCATAAAGTCTGCACTCCGTCCTACAAGTTGAAACCTGATGAAACAAAGACTATCGTTCCTGCTGTATGATGATATTCAATGCCTTGTTAGCCTCATAAAATTACTATTAAAATACCTACAAAACCTAAAGTTAGAATGAAATTACTTCCCAACAGCTAAAACCACTATATGATATTACACTAGAATACGTTTAAACTAACCTTTGAGTTCGTAACAGAGTTGGACATAACACTTTATGTTAACAATTTACCTATTTCACACCCTTATATAATGGAAAACCTAGACCAAAGACCTATCCTTAGTCGAATGAACATAGTGTTTCAGTGTTTCCAACGATTGTAAAATATACTAACACATAAATACAGTTAAAATAAGGCTTACTTCATTATGAAAAACCCTCAGATATTCAAGATATCCTTAATTAATAGCACCTTTCTAATCTAACCTATTTTGAATGTACCATTGATACTAACTCATCATCACATCTTCTACGAACTCAAACGACAACGTTACTTTACATAAAACAAATATACAATGAATTATATTTGCTTTATTATACAGATTAATAGCTGTAGTAAATGCTTTACTGGTAACAATTGATCTAAACCGAAACAATCCAAATATATGGAACCTACAGGTGTTTGTTAAAACGTATTATATTAAATCATTAATTACGACTTCTCTAAAGCCTTTTAAAAGCATCACGATTAAAAACCAAAGTCCCGATGAAAACGTCTACCATTTAAATCGAGCAATTCCTACTGTTAATATCACCATAAAAATTGTAGACGGTCTCGAACCGTCACAACATCAATGTTTTTTTCAAGTACTTTTTAAGACCTGGAAGGCGTAGAGCCAAGTTCATTTGTTAATTTATTATAAACATGGATACATTGACCCGAAAAAGACTTGTATACTTTACGAACACTAAACTACTGGTTGCTATTTTATTTTTATTTCGTGTATTAATGGATATCAGATTTTTTACAGAATGAACATAAGCCATATTTTAAAATGTATTGGGAAGGCTACTGTTAAAATGCTAATTTCTTTGAAGTTATCTCACGGATTCTTGTCTCTCTATATATCTGGTGGAAAAGCACGACGATCTTTAACGCAAAAGGGGGATTGTTTAGATTTAGTACTGTATTTCCTCTAAAGAAACTAGGCTTGAATTCGTAAGCGTTTTGAAGTTATAGGCACTTAACTTTTAATGCAAAATACTGCAAGTGACAACCCTCATTAGGTTCAGTAACATTTTAACAATAACATAAGGGTCAGTGACCTTTATCAATACGTATATACAATTATTAGTACGTAGTAATAGTAGGGTTGTTACTAAGAAGAACATTAATTAATTTTAATATTTTTACTAATTGTTCGTAAAAAAATCTAAACATTACGAATCGATTCTCCATCACTTAAACTAACCCCCCTTTGCAGAAAGGATCGTCGTGCCTTTCCACCCGGTATAGAACAAATGGCTCTTTTTTGCATTACAAAGATTGTATGTATGCTTTACCCCTAACCAGAATACCGAACGACATACATAATACTATAAAAATAACTATGATAAACTAGGCCAGCTGTTTCAACATTGGTCTCAGTCAACGATTTCGGTCAACAGTTGTCTAATTTTTCTAATAGCATATACGGTTGAACTTAGTTTACGCGCAAACACGGCTATATGGGCACTCCATTGTAGATTTTTTGTCCAGGTTATAGGTTATAGGTGTACGCGGGATGGGTTTCCGCAACTCGACGTCGTAGTAGCGCCTATTTGGGTTATTGGCACTACTGTTATTCGTGCCAACCCAGTTCCATCAGGAAGCCTAGGAAACCCTTTATAATAATAATAATGATAATAAAACATTTATTTCAGGCAACTAAGGCCCATAGTTACAAATACCTTACAGACTAACATACATACAATATAACATTAAACACTAATTATTATTTAGGTGACGAAACAGTGCGGCTCCGTTGCATCGTCAAGTCCGGTGTAGAGTTCGGTAGGTTGCCCCGGAACCGCCGAAACACGAGACCCTTCGGCCAGAAGCCAGCACACGCGATGGTCTCCTGCAGCGGCCGCGGCACGCGCACCACAAATGAGCTGAAGTGCACGTAGTGGCGCGAACGTAGCTGGAAAACCCTCAGCGAGTAGCCCGTCTTCTGGTGAATATACTGCACCACGTCATCAGTCGTGGCGGAGTAATGCAGGCGTGACACTTACAGCGCTTTACTCGGTGTGGTAACCCGCAGGCCCGAACCAACTGGCTCTGCTGTACAACACTGGCTCTTTCGCGGCTTGCACTTCCTAGACACCAATGTGAATCCCTCCTTATCCACATCGGTGCGAGGGGGCTTCTCTTTTGGAGGCACCCCGGCTTCACGCACTCTTGAAGGTGCGCTTTTCCGGTTGGCTGCGACAGGCTGATCGGCAACGACGTCAGCATAGCGATGACGTGACTTCGAGGTTGCGGGGGGAGACCGCGCGCGCGGGGGGCACGCGGGCGGCGGAGCGGCGGCTACGACACGAGCTGTGTCAGCAACACGCAAACTAACCGACTCGACACTTGACGCCGCTACGTTGACGCTAGTACCGAGACAGTCATTGCACTTGAAATTTGATGCCTCCTGTGACCGACTTACTGGGGCGCTATTACGCAAACTATTAACTTCGTTGCGCAGTTCGGTGATAGTTGCTTGCGAGGCCTCAAATTTTGACAATACTTCAGCTAAACTTGCTTTAAGAGCCACAATATCTTTCAGCAAGGAGCTAACGTCGACATGGTCCGGTATGTAAGATGGCAGTCTGGAGACTCCCGTCGCCACGAACACCGGCATGACGTGTTCGTTCTCCCTAAGAATATCTATGATATCCTCTAGGGTTTTCTTCCCGGCTGTGTCTCCTCTCCGGTGAGGTACATACGTGCCGACGATCCCGAGGGACTCGAATAGCACCTTCTTTGCTGCGCAGATGTCGTCGACGGTGAAAATCGACGAACAGATCTGAATAGCTGAGACCGTGTCCACCCGACCTTCCAGCAGTAGTTTAGTATGGGGTCACTCTGATTGGCGGCACTCATAGTTTAAATCGTAAGCAGCGGCCGACCCCGCTTATATCGCAATTAAATAATTAAACATCAACGCGTCTATGTCGCTTCGCGCATTGGACTCGACTCCCTCGACTTTATGTTGCCGACGGCCTCTGGTAGTGACCCCGGTGTTTCGAGGTGCTCTGCCCGGTATTCTGCCAGCTCAGGGCACGTCAAAATGACGTGGGCGGCTGTCTCTTCCTCTTCCATGCAGGCTCTGCAGAGAGGACTGTATGTAATACCTAGAGTAAAAAGGTGGTTGTTTAATAGTACATGACTAGTGTTAGGTAGAACTGCGACCGTACAGCGTGCGAGCCGAGCGAGCGAGGCGAGTGTGCCGCGGCAGCGTCCGGCAAAGCGCCAGAACCGACATAATACGAAAAAATAATAATCGGTGAAATAAAATTAGTACTACTGACAATTCGGGATAATGACATTAGGGCTAAAATAGTTAGGCAAAATAAAGATTCGGGTAAGTGATTTTAGAGACATTGATAATAAGGTGTAGTCATTATTAGGCATTGCAATATTAGGCCTAGGAAAAAAACGGTTAAATAAAATTAGTCTTAGTGAGAATTCGGTCATGACAAATTAGACATTATGAAAATTCGAGATACTAATATTAGGGCTAATGAATAATTAGGAACAATGAAAATCGGGTTTGTGATTTTAGGGTTAATGAAATTAGGGCTAGTGAAATTAGGTATGAAATTATTAGGGCTAACGGAGAGGAACCCCCTACCTGCAGCCTCGTACAGTATCTCAGTGTGAGGAACCCTGGGTGGCCTCCAGAGATGCTGTTTTTTGAGCCGTATGGCTGACGCTAGTGCTTCTTTCCTGATGAAGAGGTGTAGCGGCGGAATGTCCATGATGGCTTCCAGGGCTGCAGTTGGTGTGGTTCTCATGCAGCCACTAGCCGCCATGCAGGCCAGTCTCTGTAGGCGTTGTAGTTTAGCTTCAACCGTGGCGAATGTGGTGCGAGGCCACCACACCACAGCGCCGTAGCTTACTATTGCTCGAATTATTGCCTGGTAAAGCCATACAGTGATCTTGAGCTTTAGTCCCCAGGTCCTACCTACCATTCTACGGCATTGTGAGAAAGCGACTGTAGCTTTTTGGATTTTGTTGTCCAGGTGACTGCTCCAATTGAGTTTTTTTTGTCTATTGTTATACCCAAGCATATTATTTTGTCGACTATTTTTAAACACTTTATGTGATTATAAACACTTCAATATTGACATGTTTACCTATTGTACAATCCACTAAACATTTTCCGAAAAAAGACAAGAAAGTCTATCCAACATAATTTTTATCTGCATCGTTTATATAATGTTAAACCAATTAATTAATCATTTCAGTTATGAACCTCGAGCGCTGAACTTTAAGTGCCTGGAATTACATTTCGTACATTGGATCTGAAGCGATTGTACACGTTATCTTGTAATCTGTTGAACTGTTAGCGCGTTGATTGGTCAACGCCCGAGTTAGCACCAGCGGAATGATTCCATCACGACGTCACTACATATTGCCGTCCTCAATCGTAGCCGGCGCCGATCCGTTACATTCAAGCGTTGCCAGTTTGGAATACGTCTCTCTTACGTACGGTTTGAGTAATGGGAGAACATGACTTAATTTTTCTTTATCCAGTCGATCGAATGAAATGAATTGAAATGACGGATCACCTCGCTGCTGCCATTAAGTATATTGCATAATCATCAAACTAACATACTATATGCAAGTGGCTGAAACGTGGTTTGCAAATTCCGTAGCACAGCTTGCATATACGATAGTGCAGGATGATATAAAAGAAATTTCGTTGTAATTATATTCTCATTAAGCAGAAGTTGCCGAAGTTACTATTATGAAACCAAGTTGATAAAATAATAATTGAAGAGTGCTAGAGTACCGACCATGGTATTGTAGCAAAAGCTGACTTGAGCTACGGAAAAGTTTGAAGACGTGAGTGGTAAGAAGTTTGCATATGTCAAAAGAACATAATTCGGAATAAAACGCAGTTGATAGAAAAAAAAACCTTTGTTTTTGTAAAAAAACATATCTGAAACTAAGGGATATTTAAACTTTTCTGAAAGTGTAACTACGAAAAATTCACATCATTACAAAAATTCGTTGTGGGTATTAGGTAACTACAGACTACTACAGAGTAACAAATTAGCGGCCATGTACGTGGCAATGCAAATATGACATAATAAACAGGTAAAAAAGAGGTTATATAAAACTGCTGGCACAGATGTTCCTTCCTAAGCTGGTGGTCGTGCATAAACATTTTAACTTTAATTCTAAAGCTTTGAATCTTCTCTTGGGACCTAACTGGCGGAGGCAGATTGTTCCAGCACTGTGTGGCTGCATAGCGGTAACTTCCTCGGAAAGCAGCGGTAGTATGACCGGGCGTTATCAGATATCGCTGGCGGCGACGAGGAGTCTTGATAGAAGAGCTCGAAGAGATAAGCGGGTGCCCTGTGCTTCAGTACCCCAAAAAGCAGACAGGCCAGATGTAGCTTACGTTGGGATTGACTTTTAAGCCTATTATGATTGTTTAGAAATGGAGTGACATGGGCCCTCAACGGAATGTTGAAACAAAAGCGGGCACAGGCAATCTATTCAGATACGCTGAATAAGTTCGTTTGTCTCTGGTAGAAGTCGTGGGGCGACCATGTGTCCACATAATTAAGTTTTGACAGACCAAGTAATGAAGGTTTATGGCTTAAAAATGAGAAACCTGAATGTTTGCCTTTCCTTATAGAATAACAACATTTTGACATTTACAACAGATTAACAACAATTAACAAAAAATGCGATATAACACCTTCATTCAGTCACGTCTTCGATTAATTTGGTAATGACCTACAATGATGTCATATAAAAAAGAGGTAATTCGGTTATAAGCGCTCCAAAAGTGACAAGCTTAAACTGCGTCAATGTCAATGCCTCAGTCTCACGTCAATGGAAATGCTGTCAGATTTGGCCATTTTTAATTACGGAATTCCTACCCTCTACCCTATACCTCTTTTTAGGGTTCCGTACCCAAAAGGGTAAAAACGGGACCCTATTACTAAGACTTCGCTGTCTGTCCGTCGGTCCGTCCGCCTGTCCGTCCGACTGTCTGTCACCAGGCTGTAGGTATCTGAAGAACCGCGATAGTTAGATAGTTTAAATTTTCACAGATGATGTATTTCGGTTGTCGCTATAACAACAAATATTAAAAACAAAATGAAATAAATATTTAAGGGGGCTCCCATACAACAAACGTGTTTTTTTGCCGTTTTTATAGATAATGGTACGGAACCCTCTGTGCACTTGGCCGGTTTTTTATTTATATATCGCTGGCGGCATCATTGATGACCTACCTCAGAATGAAGTTTTTGATATGCTGTACAGTTCTTTCATGTCGCCAGTCACACCAACATAACTCGGTAACCCATTAATTTCTCAACTTTGTTAAATAATCTAGAACTAATTAAACTCTCGCTCCAGCTCGTAACTTGCGCTCGAGCGCTGCAACGACCCTAAATCGACGTGCATTTGTCCATGTAACGCCACTATTTATTCTAGAAAGAAGATCAGTTCAACCACGATTGGAAACAGTTAAGATGTCTGGTTTTGTAAATTACATATTTATTTTTAGTATTATATTTCTAAAACGACTCCGTCCGCGTAGAACTCGTTTATACCGCAGCTCTATACAAACTTTTACCCCCCATTTCATCCCTTTAGGGGATTAAAACTATCCTATGTCACTCTCCATCCCTTCAACTATGCCCACATAAAAAAAATCACGTCAATTCGTCGCTCTGTTTTGCCGTAAAAGTAGGACAAACAAACAAACACACACACACATACACTTTCCCATTTATAATATTACTATGGATTTGGAACTCCTGGTTGATAAACTCGATTCATAATTTTGCCAAAAAGCATGTGTGAATATAAGTGTAAATAAAAACATCAAATTAATTGAATTTGAAACCTCAGCGAGTCAATTGTCATTTATTGAAGGTGAAAATGCTCGCTCTTTCGTAAAGTTACGTAATTACCCTGCTGGTTGTACTTTCATCGTTATTTTATAGCAGTACCTGTGGTAATAAACATACATGTTTTTCTGAAAGGATCAATTTAAAAGTCTTTTACACTTCTCATGCATGCAAAGTTCGCCTTTGTTTTGGATGTAAAAGATGCAAACAGTGCCACTAATAATATTAGTGGCATGCTCTAGTGCACAAGAATAACCTTTTTAAAGACTAAGATAATCGGGGCCTATAAGGCATTTCGTAAAAAAAACTTCTTATATGATTTGCTGTGATCAATTTGATTTCCGTGTTTTCTATTACTAAATTAATGAAATCGGAACAAATAGAAGTCAATCATTATTTAAAAACGTATCGAAACATTAAATGACTTGGCAGTATGAAGTATTTAATTAAGTATACCACGAGTTGAAAATTAAACATATTTTTTTTCATTCGGAAAAGTAAGTTTTGCTCCACGACGAGAGGGATCAAAACGCTACTTTTCTGTTCAAGCTACTTTTTTAATTTATACATTGGCATTGGAACATTTGTACGCAATGTGCCAATTGAACACAGATGTTAATAAAATAATCGATTGTAATTTCATCGTAGTCGATTCAAAACGAACATATTTCAAGTTTTAACTATAACAATGTTGTATAAAAATTTATAAATATTGCGTAATATTTAAAAATTGGTAATAAAAATTAAGATAATTTAGATATATTTTAAAAACAGATTTTTTTAAATTTCCTCATAGTCGGTGTGAAAAATAGTATGTGTCACTCGGTAGCAAAATTATTTTCGTCTCGGGCGTAGACACTTGTATCCCTCACTACGCTCAGGATCCTACGTTAGAATCCCTCGCTACGTTCAGGATTCTATTGTAGGTTCCCTCGCTACGTTCAGGACTCAATACACCGCCCTCGCCGTAAATATACTATTTTGCTCCCTTGTGACACAAATAACTATTAAAGGTTAAGTGGCGGGAATGAATTATTTAATTTTGCAAATATTTGTTATTTTTTCGTAACTAATCGAAGTGAAAACCAGTGTGTATAAATCGGCACTTGTTGTACAATCTACTATTTATAACAATTTTAAGTTAATTAATGCCAAAGTCAAATAAAATATACGGTATTGGTATTATTGAGTAGTAATTTATTAGATATGTAGTTAAACGTTCATATGTACGCTGTACGTATCTACATCTACACTAATATTATAAAGAGGAAAGATTTTATTTATACTAAACGGGACTTAATCGCATATAATTAACTTACTCATTTACCTCACTGAGGTCTCTCACTGTGTGAGAATCGTGAAAGTTTAAATCGATATATGAGGAAAGATTTGTTTGTTTGTTTGTTTGTATTGAATAGGCTCCAAAACTACTGGACCGATTTGAATAAAAAAAATTCATTAGAAGCCGACATTATCCCTGATGAACATAGGCTACTTTTTCCGCGGGAAAATGCTTAATTCCTACGGGGAATCGGAAAACTAACCGTGCGAAGCCGGGCCGGGCAGCTAGTTATTAATATTACCATGATATTATGTATAGGAATGTGTGCCAAACCGATCAAAGTCTCAATCATGCAAATCTGAGCTGAGCTACTAGGTACTAAGTTGTTAGAAGAGTAACTGAAGTACTAAGATCGGAAACTTTTGCCTAGTCACACCCGCTGTCTCGAGTACGTGAGACTTCAATACAAACACCAGCGCTCTACAGACTCGACGCAAACTAGGGCTAAGGCGGATCGATTTTGATGTTGCTTTGTTTTCTTTTTGATATCGACTCGTATCGTTACTTAGCTAGTTAACTTTGCGACAAATCAACAGAAAGGTTGGGTACCCAGTGCTACCCGCAAGACAAATCAGAGACACCCCATAAGTCAACCCGTGGAATAAAAAATTATAAATTCCGCCATTCATTATACCCTATGTAACTCCCGCTGCAATAAAGAACCTATCAATTACTTATGATACCTAACGGTTAAACTCACGTATCCGAAGGGTTCAACATGTCGCCCGTAGTGACCTTTAATTAATACGTGAGTTTAATCGTTATTATAAGAAATACCTTCAGTATGAGGGTTCCGTTAAACCTACGTTTTCTAAAATATATTATTTTCAATTTGCATGCAAGCATTACTAAGTGGGCATTCACAAAGATTTTATCAAAATTACGCGTATATAACCCCCCGTGAAAATGTAAACGCCGTATGCTATTACGCTCGCATCACAGTGTGATTAAGTGAATGGCGGTCCTAATAGGCTTGTCGTTGGGTCACGCCTATTACGTATGCGCCATTGCGCTTTATTACAGCATTAAAATATTTTAGTCAGTGTTATGTAAAGGAAGTACATCAAGTTTGCTAGTAGTTTAGGAATTTACTTTGATTATATTCATACTGTACCAAATCCTAATCGAAAACCGAAATGAAATAAAGAGTAATAATAATAATGTTCTTTCCTGCACCATAATAGTACATTACGTAACTAGGGCGGTGAATTCGTGAATGCCCCAGATCGCAGGTGTTTGTGGCCCGAACCGAAGGTGAGGGCCATAAATATGCGCTCTGGGGCTTTACGAATTACCGCCCGTGTTGCGTACAACATTTTACGTCTTCATCTGGCCACAATGCGAGTTTTCCCGTACGCGCAGCGTGCAGTAAAACTCGCATTATGGCCAGGTGTAACGTGAATAACATAATATTCTAACAAGATCAGGCAATAAATGATGGTAACAGCAGGTTTTCTTATCGCTTTAAATTGATAGAGATCGAAAAGATAGAGAAAGCTGCTACTAAAAGAGTTCAACCAACCTTTTCATCATTCAGCAGGATTTTTTTAACAATAATTTTGTTAAGGCAGAACGTTATAACACATCTAAATTTAACGAAACCAATATATATATACACGTTAATAGTGTCAATACATACTTCTATAAATACATATACAAGCATATATACTGTATAAATACAAAAATAAAGCAATAGCATATTAATTGTAATTAATAGTAGTTATGTGTAGATTTAAACGGCAACTTGGTGAAGGTAGAGCGACAAGATAGGTTTGTGAGGATATGATATTGAAAGAAGTGAGTCAATTAAATCGCGATTTAAGATATTGAGGAGTAAGAGAGGGGCAAAAAGTATACTGTAAGGTAGCGCAAGCCGTTTAAGATGAGAATGAAAAGAAGAAAAGTGGTCATATTTGCGCAAACCATTATATGAATCTAATTCACATATTTTTAAGACGCTCGAGTTTATTCAGTTGGTCCACAAAACGATCCAGAGATAGGAAGGCATTTCGCGAAAATTAAATTTGGTTTAAAACTGTTAAACACATCACCTTTGGTCCATTGCTGGACATGGGCCTCCCCTAAAGAGTGTCGCAACGACCGATCCTGCGTCAACCGCAACCAGCGGACTCCCGCAACCTTTAGCAGGTTATCACTCCACCTTGTGGGGGTGTTGTTTACTTTATCGATATGTAATTGACGTAATCGAGCAAAGCGTCAGTGAGCAAGCTTTGTGATGTGACATTTCTGGAAAAACTTTCAACTATATTCCCATTTATTTATTCTCTCTCGCGGATTCTCAAGTTTATTCCCAGAACGGCACATTCTTAATAGTCAACTGCAAAACGCACCATAAATAAAGAACAATCTATTCTTCATCGAACTGAATATCGCGAACAAAAGTAGTTTTATTAGGAGGATTAAATCAAACTTAGCATCCGAAATACATTATCCTCTGATATTTTTTACAAATTATGAATATCACACTGCCATAACTTTTTCGAAGTAAATACGATTAATGCGCAAGACGATTTTGTTTCCAATTAAGAACAAGGAAAAGGGAGCTCGAGTCTGAGTTCAAACAAAACTTTCTACTTCTGAAGTCATCAGAACTGCAAAGGGCAAACCAAGGGGAAAGTTGTATTACTTTACATGTAAAGAAACCGAATATATAGAGATGAGGTATGAATGCGAAGGCAAATTTTGTCATGTTCGTATCTTCATGATGATTGCAGAGATTTTTACTATCTAACACGTACCGCTGGTAACAATTTGAGGTAATATTAAAAATACTCACAGTAGGTATGTACATACTACATAAAGTGTTATTTATTATATTGCCTACTTATCCACGTGCGTAGTGGCACTCGTATAAGTAGGCAATATAATACAAGGAGCCCGCATTAACTACATACCCGTGTGTATACATGTTACCCATCAGCGATTACTAACATGGAACGACAATTTACATGGTCGCATATAATTTAATTAGCTAAATAATATGTATGTCAAATCTATACACCGAACAACAGCGAAACCGAAGGTCTATCATGAGCGTTAGATTGCAAGTATGTTCCCGTCTAATCCCCCGACTCTTTGTTTACCCGAGAACCTATTTATATGAAATTGAACAGGTTAATTCCCTTTACGGTCGGGATACCCAATAAAGGTTTACTGGGAAGCAATATATTTCGTAGCGGGGTTAGACTCCTAGTAAAAATGTTGCCTGCCGATATTAGGCGGGGCTTTAGTAATGAAATCGATGATGGGGAGTCAATTTGAAATACTCGTAGATAGGAGTTTCACTAGCGCGATTTAATGGATGCAAGATTAAAATACCGTTTTGCTATCGGTTATTTAGAACCTGGCTTAAGTAGTAAGTTTTAAATAGTATTGAATGGGTAAACGTTCCGGTACAACAGCAATAATATCTGCCATAATAAAGAGTTTCAATATATCCGAAAATTCTTAGCGGCTCCATAAATAGAGTACCTGGGTATCTTGATGTTCCAGAGCAACTTACCGAACCCTTTATCAGAGCTAACGACGCAGCGGAGCCATACCGTTATGTCGCCTAAATCATAGCTTTTAAACATAATAGTACATTGTGATACAAGTGAGGTAGGTTGATAATTACATCAGAGGCGAAATTGTTCACGCGAACCGCAGGTGAGCGTGATAAGGAAGCCGAGGATGTAATTATCAAAGCTCACGCGTATCATACGACGGTTTTCAATACATTTTGCGAGGAAAAAATCATTTTCATAAGATGAAAATGTTATTGGCCTGCCAAATTATTTACTTTACATTAAGCAAATCATTAAGATGACAACAGGTTTTTACTCACAATTGCACATCGCCAAGAATTTCCAGTGGCGTCCATTCTATTTATCACTTTTCTAGTCACCACGAGTCAACATTTTTGATAATAACCAAACAAGTATAAACAAATTTTACAAATATTTGTGAAATAAATAACCTATAATGGCGCCCAATAGTTTATTTTTTTTCGTGAAGTTTGCGCAGTGTGGGCACAGAAATCTCTAAACAGCCAATACAAAATAAAATTATATTTTCGTTTTAAAATGTTATCTGTATTTAATTAATGTAAAATGTTATGAAAAGTGAATAGTTTTACTAAATTAAACGTTTCCATATCATATACAAAAAGAAATAGTCAATTAATTATCAAAAAGGATTTAATTAGTTTAGTCGAGTAAGAATCCATTTGCCGAAAATTAAAAAAAAAGCTGTACATTTTGTACAACCTGGTCAATTTAAGAATGCACCGTGTTCATGCATATATCTTGCTGCAAGGTGCCAACGTGACTTAATCGGGATATAACCATAACACACAAGTGTTGTAAAGTTATAAAACACGCGTTTTTAATATCCAGGATTATGAGCCTAAAAACGACACAAAAAGAGGTACCTTACGAGCAATTGTGTTGAAAAATATATATATTAACTGTAATAAATATAAATTTTCGTATTCATAGCTTAAGTAGTTCCTGACATATGTATGGTTGTGACAGACGGACAGAGTCGCACCAAGGTTTCCATTTTGGTACGGAACCCTGATACTCACTGAACCTCACTCGCATCGAATATTATTGAGTGGACTCCAACGTCGGTACATAGACCTTAACCAGGTTTGGGGAGATAATCGAATACTTGAAATTTAATGTAGAATCATCATCCCTGAGATCGATGACTAACGCTTATGTAACTATTATTAACAAGTCCAGTGAAATCAGCATTTATTACCTTGTGATTTATTTAAGAGTCCGTATACAGCCGTTTGCTGAATTCGCTAAACTTGTTGAGGTCATATCTCATTAAATATTCGTTGTCCTAAAGATTTTATTGTGTAATATAAAAGATCATTTCAATTCAAGTTGAATAAGTGGAAAAATTGTTTACATTTAGCTTTCAATTTACCATAATTTGGCTCAGTCCAACTGCTGTTTTCTCAATTTTCGCTCGTAGACGTGTAAAACGACGTGGATTTGAAGAACTATTTGATTTTCACGCCACTGCTCGGAAATGTGGCAAAAGATGGTCAGAATTCAGGCTTCAAAGCTGGGGCTAGTTGGACATCGCACGAACAGGCCATCTATGAGTTGAAACTGTCCAACAATGTTTTTGTAGGCCAGTTTGAACAGCGATTCGAACAATCACAGTTCCCCGCTGCCGCCCCGCTCGCCCGCGCGGGGCAGCGCGCCGGGCCGCGGCCGCGCTAAAGTGTTTTCATATTATGATCTTTAATTAGGTACTTAATTTTGACTTATAATTATAATTATTTGCGATTTCCTCGCAGTAGGCATGAAAAGCACTATGTTATGTCTCGGCCAAAAGTGCAATAGATAGACTCGTCTCCTTCGAGGTCCTCACCTCCGGCTCGGACCTCGAACCCACTCGTCCATCTATTGCCTACTTTCTAGCCTTTACAAAAATGTACTATTCTAACCGACATGAAACAAACAAATCCATATTGGAATATAGTCTTCTTAGGAATAAGTGGAAAACATTTTATAAGTTACATATTAAATTGAGTAAAACCGTATTTCCATCCAACAACTTTTGAGTAAAAACACACGAAGAATCGCCAGTATTTTTGGCCATTTAGCACTTTATTTCAAAAATATGAAGCCATAATAAGAAACTCTAGTTTAAGCGCTATTCGTACCGACAAAAATATATTTATGTGTAGAAGTAAATTTAAGCATAAAAAATATTTGAAATCACACTAAAATTCGTAATAAAACACCGTACACGGCGCTCGAATCGGCAGTACCCGCGAAGCGGTTGGAGGGAATGGTCATGTCGCTCGTCGATTTCACGGTCACGTGGTACGGGCGCTTGAGCTAGCGGGAATTATAGCGCGACGAGCAGGGGGGGCACACTTAAAAAGGCCTACATTTTCACAGTTTGCAGCGCTTCTTCGCGGCCGGATGAAGAACTAGAAATTAAAAAAAAATACTAGCTGTCAACCGCCAAGGCGCCAACGGTCCCCATTGTCAATGTCAACTCTGTCTATGGAACATGGCGGATCGTGCTCCAGACATTTTATTTTTATTTTCTGCATCCTGCTGTTTAATGTATAATTGGATAGCGTATTATGCAGTGAATAACAAACGTGACGGCTACAGTTAATGAAGATTTTTCCTGGAAATGCGAATAACCAAGTCTTGGGCATCATTCAGCGGTTCGTGGTCGTGGCCGCCATTGTGCTTTGTACTGCTCCAGCTATCACCCAGTGAATCGTGAAGCCCTTCCACCGCTGTGTATTGTGAATTTTTTTCTTATTCTGTACTTGTCTTTGGCAAAGGCTCTAGAGGCTGCCATTTCTCTAATAAATACATAATAAATGTAATATAAAAAATAGTACATCATTGCGTTCAGTTCTTAAAATAGTCATACTTAATCTATACACAAATATCAGTATCACAGGTATGCATACGTATATCTGCATAAATATTAGATATACACACGCACAGGTATCTATACATGTATACTTCTATATATATAGCTATAGCTATGCGAGTAAACTGCGTTAGTTCATTTCCTTGACACTGGCAGCAGCACCTTTCATACATGCTTGTTAAAAGGCAGAGTTGCCACTCTTCTCCTTAATACTTACTTTACTCTTTGGCGACGAGGTAGTCATGATCATACGGTAGGTAATGCTTTTTGTTACTATTGAATTTTTATATGAAATTGCATCATGCACTTGTAATATAATGGAAATATCTTCATTGTACTACTAACATTTTTGACCTATGTTCCATAGAAGGAGGTGCTTAATTAGTCTTGGTTTTTTATCTATATATACATTAAGCGGTAATTCTATAAGTACGTCATCGAATTTTCATCATCATCATCATCAGCCTATGTATACGTTTTAACCATATTTATGCAATTTTACCTAACATCTGCTTCGATGACAGGTCCCAGCACACATGTTTCAGTAATAATTGTTCATAATTGAAAAATTACTCCAACTGGAGTCTGATTTTATAGGTATCAGCTTTCTTTTTAAAGGCTAAAGCTAAAATCGGCTTTACTCACAAAAAAAAATAAGCTATTTATGCTTCTTCTTCTGCAGCTTCGATACTAATTTGTACAATTTCATTCCACCATATATGTATAGAACACGCGCTTTTAAAGTGTATTATCGTTTTGAATCTTGTAAGTCATTTACGACCTATACGTATAGTGATAATATTTATAATAAATAAATAAATAAATAAATAAATAAATATTAGGGGACAATCTTACACAAATCGCACTAGCCCCATAGTAAGCTCAATAAGGCTTGTGTTACGGGTACTAGACGACGATATATATAATAGATATAAATACTTAAATACGTAGAAAACATCCATGACTCAGAAACAAATATTCATGCTCATCACACAAATATTTGTCCTTACCGGGATTCGAACCCAGGACCTTCAGCTTCGTAGGCAGCGTCACTACCCACTAGGCTATCCGGTCGTCATATTTGCTGAAGTTGTTTCATCTTTCACTTTAGTTGTGGACGTACGGTGCAACATGTTTTATCTCCATATCTTTTTATCGCCCATCTTTTCCTTGCTCAGATTCTTACTATTCATGTCGCAAAAGTAGTATACTATAAAACAATATTCAGAAATTTATTGGTTTTATTATTTTAGATTCAAGTATGGCGCCTAGGAAGACAAACCGTTCATGTAAAGAGAGAGAAAATATTTTTCACACCTTTCATTCGGAAAAGTAAGTTTTGCTCCACGACGAGAGGGACCAAAACGCTACTTTTCTGTTCAAGCTACTTTTTTAATTTATACATTGGCATTGGAACATTTGTACGCAATGTGCCAATTGAACACAGATGTTAATAAAATAATCGATTGTAATTTCATCGTAGTCGATTCAAAACGAACATGTTTCAAGTTTTAACTATAACAACGTTGTATAAAAATTTATAAATATTTCGTATTATTTAAAAATTTGTAATAAAAATTAAGATAATTTAGATATATTTTAACAATAGCTTTTTTAAAATTTCCTCATAGGCGGTGTGAAAAATAGTATGTGTCACTCGGTAGCAAAATTATTTTCGTCTCGTGTGTAAACACTTGTATCCCTCACTACGCTCAGGATCCTACGTTAGAATCCCTCGCTACGCTCAGGATTCTATTGTAGGATCCCTCGCTGCATTCAGGATACAATACACCGCCCTCGTCGTAAATATACTATTTTGCTCCTTTGTGACACAAATAACTATAGTTGTCCTAAAGATTTAAACCAGACTATAACGAAATCAGCACAACGCTGGAATCTGGAAAGGTTAACGAATTATTCTTCTTTATCAGGAGATTAAGCTCATACGTTAGGCCAATCAACTGTAAGCAAAAATAAACTGTACCTACATTTCTAAATTACCTATTATTTTATTTCAACACATACACTAATGTTATACTATAAGTCAGGTAAAGACTATTCACCTAGAATTGGATAACCTGGAAACTGAAAACTCTAACAGTAGTTAATTATCGACCGAGTGAGCGGAAGCGCATAAGGTCGCCGCTTCAGCTTGGACAAAAATGCTTTCGTATGTCTGTCCGGATTTCCGGCTGTTCTCCTCTAGAGGTCGCATTTCTCAACCGACGTGAAAGGGCTTCGCTACAAATTGTCTAGCTATCGCGGTTCTCGAGAAACAGCCTGGTGACAGACACACGGATAGCGAAGTCTTAGTAATAGGGCCCCGTTTTTACCCTTTGGGTACGGAACCCTAAAAAAAGGCACCAGTTGGCCATACGTTTCCAGCAAAGCCAAAGTTACTAAGTTTTAAGATGAATAAAGATAAATAAATATTGGGGACAATCTTACTCAAATCGACCTAGTCCCAAACTAAGGGAAGCTTGTACTATGGGTACTAAACTACGATATGCATATTTATATAGATAGATAAATAAATACTTAAATAGGTACATAGAAAACCAACATCCATGACTCAGGAAGAAATAAATGCCCATACCGGGATTCGAACCCAGGACCTCCAGCTTCGTAGGCAGGGTCACTACCAACTAGGCTAAAGCAGTCGTCAAACAAGTACGAGTAAGTACTTGAATAAATTCTGAATTTCTAGTAATTACATAAATACATTATAATTAACGATACAGATAAGAGTAGGCTCCCCCTGTTTTGGCATATTTTTGAAGTGAAAACTTCTTTAGCGGCGCTGAGCACTTTTAGGGATGGAGAAAAATTGTTAAACTCGCGACATATTTTTGTGACGTCACGTGACCGTAGAATTGGGACAGATTTGGGACGCGATTGGGGGCGGCGGGGAAAACGGGGGTTTGACTAGGTGCACATTTTTCCTTCGTCAATTTTGCGGATTTAAGTTGAACTATAGCGTACTACTAATAAGGCTGTTATTAGATATATTGGCACGCAGGGGGAGGGAGAAGGGAAGACGGGTTTTTTTTTTCAAAATTAAAATTATTCAAGTTTTCACTTCTGCCGGCACTCCCGGAGTGCAACCCGGTCTTTTTTTTGTAGGAATTCAATTTCGCATAATCTATGTAGCCATTATTGACTTTGCGCATAATAAACTGTTTTGGCAGAATTGAGATTCGCATAGTTCGATTACGCTTAATTTCAATAGTCCGAATATTATTTGTGCATAATTTTGATGCTTTGAATCATGTTCACACAGAAAATATATGAGTTTTTTTTGTCTGCCTGATATTTTATTTCAACACAACACATATAACATATTTTGTATTGTATCTGTGTCAAAACAGTTTATTAAAAAGAATGGCGCCAAATTGAACAATCTTTTCGCCTTAGTATAATTGTTGATTGTGGATGGATAATCTTTGTTTTTACTATTTTCTCGCAGTCGAAGTGAAAAGTAGAGTGTATAACTCTGATATAAAAGCCATATTACCCCTCGAACCATTTCCCCTCACTTCGTTCGGGAAAATATCCATCTCGTGGTAATATGGCTTACTTTAGACCCTTGTCATACAATCTACTATTTTGAAAACCCACACCATGTTTTACTGAATATATTTTGCCACTTACCAGTGTCCATTTTATGTTCTATTCTAGAGGTTTCTTTGTGGAGTCACTTTTTCTAAATATAAAAAAGAAATTGTATCGACAAGTATTTCGCTCGCATGTACTTAATAACTTTGGGTGTGGGTTGTGACTGCGGTTTTGTGGTCATGGTGAAAAACCTACCTATTAAATCGTATTTAAGGATTATTCCACTTACACGCGTGTTTTGAAATGTAAATGGAGACGCCCTCCAGACAGAACTGTCGACCTCAAAAAGGTTAGTAGTTGGTAGCTGACTGCTGATGGCAAAAATCCGACGGAGTCTGAACTATTACTATGCTCAAGAACGTATTTTCTTATAAAAAAACATGTAAAATATACGACGCTACCGTTCTATTATCTCCAAAATGAGGTTACTTTTAGCAACAAGTGACAACGACACTAACTGGCCTCAGAGCACGGTGCCGCAGACACTTCAGCGAGATGTATGGCACAATCTACGGTAGCGAATGTAAACAATACTAAATCGTCGCAAGACGTGCCACGGCCAACTCGCGACTTGTCGCCCGGTCGCAGTCAACTTTTTGAAGCAGTGCGTGTACGAAATCTCTATATCTGCTTAAGGTATGTTATCTTGCTGTTCGTGTTTAACGTAAGTATCACATCTTAAGGTGGTTCGATGACCATACTAAACGTTCGAGACCTCAGTGAGGTAAATAAATAAGTTAATTAAATACGCGATTAAGTCCCGTTTAGTATAAATAATGTGTGAGAATGGTGAAAGTTTACATCAAATCGAAGTTCTTAAGCCGCCCGAAGGCCTCTAACTCGGCTTAACAACTACTGTCATAGACAGCAGCCGGGATTTACTACTTAGCGTGCCTTCCAAAGCACTCACTTGACAAAGGGGGACCAACTGTTCCTCGCGTCCGCAGGAGCTACCTACCACAACCCTGCACGTGTACGTGACCAATTTTATAGCCCAAAATAATGTATGCCATACGATTTAAAAAAAGTGTTAAGGAAGCACCACTACCTGTACAAATTGCCATCAGGAACCGTCTGTCTTAGATATATTTCCGAGATGAAGATGTGACATGTGTATTGATTCTTATTCTACGACTGTGTCGTGATGGCTGTCTCCCGCAATTCTATCTCGTGAATTGTGTCGCGCGAGATTATCTCCAATGTACACGTCCCGCAAATTGTCAGAAGAGTTTTGCCGCGAAATGTATAAATTGTTGGCCTATTTCGTAAGATACGGCCTGTGATAGCTACGGAGTTTCATGATTGTGATTTGACGAGATTAATGGTAGGTATCACGCTATCTAAGTACATCACTATCAATCTAATTTTTGAAATTATTTATTTATTACATCCTTTAATACACAGCCCATGCACGTTATAAAAAAGTGACTGCATGGGAGAAACTACATGTTTTTTTTAAATTGAATAATAGCTGCCCGGCCCGGCCTTGCACGGTTAGTGTACCTACCCATTCAAAAAAATAAGACATTTGTTGCGGTAAGTGGCAAAAGCCTATGTTCATCACGGATAGTGTCGTCTTCAAATTGGTCCAGTAGTTTTGGAGCCTAATATTCAATACAAACACCCAAAAACAATCAAATCTTTCCTCTTTATAACATTTGTGTAGATAGGTATTGGAGTCTCTATTCCCATGGCGAACGCTAGTCACTAGTATAAATATAGTAGATATATATAAAACTTTTCCGATCTAAATATATGTGTAGTGCATAAATAAAATACGCCTAGCTAGCAGCTACGGATGTTTGTATTGTTACTGAATATAGGCTGACAGCACACGTTTTGCCGAATGAACTCAAACTCTCCCAAACCCCTTCGTACTCAAATCTATAAAACTTATTTTGGAATCGCAAGAGTCCATAGGCAACGTAAGCTGCTTACCGTCCAGCAGCCCATATGATGTCTGCTACCGTCGTGGTATTAAAATAGTACTTAGTAGGTTGTATAAACAGAGCCTAAAACAGGCCACACTAGGGCAAGGTGGTTATTGGTTAGTCACCACAGAGTTATACTCGTCCACTCTACTTTTTTGCGAAGCGACATTGCAATCGTGAGAGCAAAAACCATCCACAATGAATAATAAATAATACTACGGCAAAAATATTGTTTGTTTTGGCGGCATGATTATCTTTATAAAAAGTCATACATTTCAATGGTCATCTCTTTTAGGTCCTTTTCGCAAAAATACGTCCGTAACATAGTCTACCCAATGTCATACCACCTTACGAGGTAAAAATGATCTGCAACATACCGCGAGTGTGAATAACATAACATTTATTACTGAAACTTGTGCTTTTTTAACACACTGGCATCATAAAATTGGTGTTTGCAGATTGTAGTATTTAAAACCATAAATATCAAAGTTTACCATAATTATAAACAGGTAGGTAATAATTATTTGTAATGGTGCTTCTTCATTGGCTGTTATAAATGTTATATAACATAATAGTGGAACAAGGATAAGGCTGTGTAACACTATGATGTTGAAGAAAGATAGTTGCTATGTTATAACATTTATATTGGCCGGTATGGGAGCACCATAACTTTGTAGCTTTCCAAGTTCGTATGTAAAATTATACCAGGACATAAATTATAATAATGTTCCTCTGTTTGTGATGTGACTCTTACTACGTCTATTTTAGGCTTGTAATTAGGAATTTTAAGCACGCATGTTTTTTTTTTAATTACGGCGTTTTGATATATCTCTTGTTGCTATGACGGTACAGGTGAAAATAGTAAGCCCATTGTGAAAGATATTTGCTTCTTCTTTTATAAAATTATAACATCTGGTTTCGTGCAGAGGGTTACCACGCAACATATCGAACGCGCGTTAGGACAGTCCAACTATCATTTTAACATACAAACATTAACATTTAGATCAACCTAACGTACAGTCGAGGAAATTGAATGTTTAAAGCACTTTTGGACCTTAGCGTCATGACAATAGAGTTGACATGTGCCAAACCTTCAGTTTCCTCGACCGTACATACAATGCGATACATGATTGACCCGCTGCTCTACTTTCACACTGCGTCATCGATCTACACATTTTCTATTTCAATTTATAATATTAGTAGATATATATTAGAATAGACAATAGACGAAATCTGCATTGAAAAAAAACCTTATTCTTTTAATAAAATTTCAATAACCACAGTTCACGCGACACAGCGACCTCCTGATTTTCACCAAATAACCTTATATTTCGCGCGCCATAAACAAATTCAGTTTATTAGGGCAGCTAATAAAGGCGACGCAAAAATAGTGGCCGACCGCAACCAAGGGACCGGCCTAATAGAAACAACCCCGCCGCCTACACAAACTTTAATATAGTCACTGATAATGGGGGTACCCGTATCATATTGTCAAAGCAATTTTGGCTTTGAACGTGAAATAAGCTGTTAGGAGTGTGAAGTCTTCTAGCCGATAATTTATAGGAAGAAGATGTAGCTTTAGTCTGACCAACACAAATAAACTTGGCCGAGTCTACACTCTCAGAAAATGATGTACCTGCAAGTTTATTGGAATGCCGCGATTACTGTAACATCTAAGTGCCACCTTATTGATGAAGTAAACAGCAGAATCGAGGTGGCTGCTGCTGCTTTTGGGAGACTTCGCGTCAAGGTGTTCCGGTCACACGACATAGAGCTCCAAACCAAGGTCTCTGTGTACATGGAAATAGTTCTGCCCAATCTCCTGAATGCGTCCGAAACATGTTCTCTCTACCGGAAACACATTCGCGCATTAGATACGTTTCATCTCAAATGCTTGCGTAACATAATGAACATCTCCTGGTCAGATGTTACACGGAAGTTCTACGCCGTGCTAATGTCAGCGGTATTTAAGCCTATCTAATGCGTAGGCAGCTACGATGGTCTGGTCATATATCTCGCCTGGCGAAGATCGAGTGGCTAACGGTACACAGGCACGGCAAGCTATAGGCATCTTTTATTCAGAACTGCAGGGAGGAAAGCGAAAACAGGGCAACCAGCTTCTGAGCTGTACAGATGTGCTGATGCGCCACGTGCGAAGATGTGATATTGAACCATCGCGGTGGGAGATTTTTGCTCAAGATTGGTGAAAGTGGAGGCATGCAGTGAAGGTATTAACGTAACGTTCTCGACGCTAAGCGCGAGGAGTTAAAGGCTCGACCATAATGCGGGCATTCACTATAATTTGGTCGAAAGGTGCTGAAGTGTAGGGAATGTGGTCGCACATTCTCTGCAAAGATAGGCTACGTCAGTCACCGGAGAGCTCATGAACGACGTTCCAGTCAGCCTTTTTATCCCGTCACCGTGGACGAAATCGGCCAGGATAGTGATCATAATTTCATGATGATGATGATAAATAGGGATATTAGTGATAAAATGTACCTACGCTTCTTGCGTATGTGTATATCAATTTGTCGAGTATTTAACAAACTCGCTGATATTATGATATTTACACCAGGATATTGTACAACAGCTTAGAATGCTTTCGGACGCGCTCCAAATAATTAAACTCGTCACCGGCTTTGTGCTAGCTATGGTTTCGTGCTTGTGACATGGAGCGTTATAGGGCACAGAACACATTGAATTCGTTATGTCTTATACGAAGATTAAGTTCATGGAAACTGACTGTTATTGCTAATCAAGTCGAAAGGTACTTAATCTTAATAATAATAAATAAAAGTTACAACAGACTTAATTTTCACGCTATAATGTGTATTAAGCATTGGTCCTTTGACAGTAGAGTCAGTGATGCAAGCAGCATTGCACAGGTAATTTTATTTGCCGAAGATGCAAGCTAGTGCAAGTGTCAATTACAAATTGCTGTGTCAGAATTTCCTTAAATGTAATAATATGTATACCAACAGTGATTAAATAATCATGACAGTGATCATAATTATACTAACTTACCAGACGAAATTAAACTATTGCGCAATTTAGAATTTAGGACAATATTGACGAAATGGCTCAATGAACGTTGTTTTTACTCTGTAAAGGAATATTTGGACATTGCACGTAAATAATGTATAATAGAATCTTAAATTGTAATTAATAATCTATTTTGAATGTAAATTGTGAATTTATTGATATTATTGTTTTTTATTTTATTTCATTTTTTGTTATTTTATTCATTGTGTTATTTGTAACTATTTATAATTGACTATTAGGCTAATATTTGCATGCCGTTGAAGGCTGAATACTGTGACTCATCATATAATGTTAACATCTTATGTACATATTCTTGCAAATAAACGATACTTTACTTTACTTTACATGAATCGGAAGATAACTAAGTGAATTCATTGAGAGAACTTGGCATTTATAATATTACCACTTGAACAAATTTTCTTGCAAAGTTTTAAGAGCAAAAGTTTTACATAAATTCTACGCAGAAATATATTCTGTGAAATAATCACAGTTCACTTCGCAATTTTCTAAGCAACCATCATATTAAGGCTTCAAGGTTAATCTCGATACGATTCAGTTCGTTAGGGTTCTATTGAGATAATTAATAAAATTAATGAATACCACTCAGCGGTCATCGGCTATACCTAATAATCGTATTTAAGTTTGCACTTGTGTAGCTAGTAAAAGATCAATAATAAAAATCCTGATGGAGAATTATTTATTATTTAATAAAAACTGTGAGCACTAAGCATTATTCCTTCTTACAAGACGCGTATATCGCATAACATAAGCGCGGTGTCTGCAGCAAGTCTAGATGCAAGCAAACATTAATCTAACTCGCGATATACTTCACTCGTAATGGACTTCTAGTCAACTATGTACTCCTACCCGTATGTGGCTACATAAATAACATTATGTTTACTATGGGCACTATACTTCACTTTTAATAAGTAAGATTAAATGCATAATAAGATTTGTATCGTAAATTGGAATTGACATAGCAGCAGACGAAAGACAAACACTATAATTTATTTAATCACATTGCTTGTTTTGAAACCAAAGGTAAGCAAGGTTTTAACAGAAATAAAACAAAAATAATTATCACAACCAAACTTCCACTCTAAATCTTGTTAGATATAATCTTGGGTGCATTGTCAATTTGTTACTTGTAGTGATGCACCAAATAGTTGTATGTATAACCGATGTACAATGTATAACCGATTTATTTACCTGGCAAGTGCAGTTCCTGGCTGGGATGTATATTTTTTCGACAAATACCACGAGAGCATATATTTTTACAAAAATCAAAGACTGTTTTATAGCCCATTTGAGAAAATATTGTCTATTTTTATTTTTAATATGAATAAAAATTACTGGCCAGGAGATGAGAAACGTCGAAGTACCCACGTAATTTTCTGCTCCAGTGCTCCCGTTTTTTACAAAATTGAATATGATTATAGTAATACATATAAAAAAACGCTAACTAAATACAATTTATTTAAATGTTGATTTTCTAGCCACTTATTTTGACACATTCCAAAAAATCTGTCCCATTTCCATAGCAAATTTTATTTGAACCACACTTCTATACCTTGGAGAAAACCTACTTTGTATTTGCACCTCGGACGCTCCATAAACCGTAGCCTTTATGTGATCTACGGGACTTCGCACAATATGGATTTACCAATAGACAAGGACATAAGAAACCTTTAGAGAGAAGGGTACATAAGACTCTTCGGTAGAGCGGGGCGGGGCAGGGCGAGACCTGAATTCTTATGAGGCCCGCCTTGAATACTGAGCGTCAAGTGTCAGTTAGTTCGGGACATGGTAATAATATTTTCTTTTCAGCAATATGACAGCAACGTCGATTATTAGGTTAGTTTGTTCATAGTGCGTGAACAGAACGCTTGTTGCGGCATTCATAATATTTTGTCTTGTTTTCTGTTACGGTAGACGTATAATTTAACCGCCTGACTACATCAGAAGTCACTTAAGTATATATATACGTGTGACGATAAACCTTCAATAGAATAAGAATAGAATAAGGCTACAAAAACAATAACGAGACGTGTACAAGGATACCTATTGTGGCGAAAGGATCTTTACGAGTATCTAATCGTTAGTTTTAGGGCGTATCGTCAAACATATCCGTAGGCAAGCCGATGCTAAATTTGGCTCAATTAGTCTACAGGCGATGGATAAAGTGTTCAATTGTCATAAAATAGCGAATCGAATACTACGAACACCACGCCACTCTTACAAAGGTTCCAAAGTCATAAAGGTTCTCTTATTATGAACATTTGTTCTTTTGAATTTGGCCAAACTATTCTTGCAAAGCAACAAAATGAAACTTCGATTAGTCGAGTTCAGTCATCACTGACATCGACGCCAACATAAGTTTTGCGAACACTCTCCGTTGCCTGGTAAGCTTGTCGAAAGACTGCAAGCTAGCCACGTTACATTAAACTGAAAAGATAAAGTATTAAAATTCTGTTGAATCTGCCTACTATTTTTCTGCCTTTTGAATCGGACCGTTCAATGCTTTTCCTTGCTCTTTTGCAACAGCTATTTTTTTTTTTTTTTAATTTATTTATACTTATCATTATTATATTTCGAAGCTTCATTCTTCAGATATAACACACATGTAGTCCTTTAATCTACCAGGCAACATTTCGCAAGTTTAAAGTACGCAGTAAAAACCATAGCTCAAACAGTTTTATCCCCACCTTTACCCCTACCCTACTTAGGGACCTCGGCTTGCCACCATTTCTCATTCTTTATTCTTGCGAGGCAACGAACGCACGAACTAATTCTATTAAAAAATAATTCAAAATATTTAATCATGCCTAAACGCAGTGCACAGGAAAAAATAGAGTATTATTCTGCTAATATACGGAAATTGCAACAAAAAACTATAAACGAGTTATGACAGTGCGGTGCTATCTGATTCATCAGGTTCCGAAGATAAATCAGGTAAGTGCAATTAGTTTCAATAAATAGTTCTACATTGTGGTGCCTCTAATAAATGCATTTAATACCGCACGGGCCGTGAGCCCACGCCTTGTAATTCTAAACCTGGGGGGCGACCGAGAGTCGTCACGAAGGTATCTCATGCTTGGGGGTTGTCCGTGAGTCAACACGATAGCAATTTCTAACAATATTAATCGCTAAGAAATGCATTTCATACCGCGCGGGCCGTGAGCCCACGCCTGGTAATTCTAAACCTGGGGGGCGACCGAGAGTCGTCACGAAGGTATCTCATGCTTGGGGGTTGTCCGTGAGTCAACACGATAGCAATTTCTAACAATATTAATCGCTAAGAAATGCATTTCATACCGCGCGGGCCGTGAGCCCACGCCTGGTAATTCTAAACCTGGGGGGCGACCGAGAGTCGTCACGAAGGTATCTCATGCTTAGGGGTTGACCGTGAGTCAACACGATAGCAATTTCTAACAATATTAATCGCAAGCCCATGCCTTGTAACTAAACCTGGGGGGCGACCGAGAGTCGTGACGAAAGTATCTCATGCTTGAAGGTTGACCGTGAGTCAACACGATAGCAATTTCTAACAATATTAATCGCTAATAAATGCATTTAATACCGCGCGGGCCGTGAGCCCACGTCTTGTAACTAAACCTGGGAGGCGACCGAGAGTCGTCACGAAGGTATCTCGTGCTTGGCGGTTGACCGTGAGTCAACACGATAGCAATTTCTACAACGATTAATCGAGATTAGTATATCCCGTGTTCGCGATGCGGGGCACTAGATACATATATGCATTAAAATTCCTGACGAGTGGTTTTACAATGCATTTCATATCTACCCTCAATTAGAAAAATCAAAATATTATATTTTAATCTATAAACCACGAACAAGTGTTTGAGGCAGTGGAAACTTCACTCCCACGTTCAAATGAAGAAAATGCACCTCCCGTGGAGGCCTGTGATGACAAAACGACCCCTGTAATAGATGCCGAGTTACTAACCGCTCTAGGGGACGCCACTGATGATGTCCCAAAATATGGGGAGAAAATTCATCCCAATTTAGCGCGAAGGTGGCTACCTATATTACACAAAGGTATTGATAAAAAGAGTAAAGATAAACTCTTATAAGAGTACCTGTAAATTGCAAATTATTATGGGCGCCGTCCTTAAACGCCGTAATTTCGGCGGCAGTTACAGACATCCAAAGAGGCCGTGACAAGAAAATCGAATCATCTCAACAGCAATTGGGAGTCGGTATAGGTACTAACGATAAAAATCCTATCTAATTGAAGTCGGATTTTAGATAAAACTAGTCATTCCTGGACTAGACGAAGTATTCCTTAAGTCATACAATACGTTGAGAGAGATGATACTCTCTTTGGAAGCAAACTCTCAGAGAAAATTAAAGCTTCCAAATCTACTGAAAAGTAGGCCGACAGCGTCGACCATCATACGGCCGCGAGCAGCCTACAACAAGCCACTTGCGACGCCGCGGCAGTAACGCAGGTACATGCCGGTCGCCTTAAAGCTTTTTATAAGTGTTGGGTTAATGTAACGAATAATCGTACTTTATTTATTAGACGGTATACAGAATGGCTTTCCAATTCCTTTTTAGGACATGTTACGCAATCTGTCAAACCTGTAAATACTTTCACATGCCAAGAGCATGATGAAACGAGCTTAGCTGTACAGAACTTAATTAACCTAGGCATTCAGTGAAAGCATCACTGGATGCCAACAGACTAATGATCAGTTTCTATCAAAGATTTTCTGACTCCTAAATCGAATGGTGGCTATAGATTCATACTGAATCTGAAAGGGCTCAATAAATTTGTAACTAAGTCCCATTTTAAAATGGAAGACTAGAACTGCTTCTAAATTAATCCCTAAAGACGGGTTTATGGCTACCATTGACAAGATTCGAGCATAACAATGTTACTTACGAGTTTTGTTCCCTATTAGTCTATGGACTTTCCGTGGCGCCTAGAACCTTCACCAGAATTATGAAAGAAGTCGTAACTTACCTAAAAACAAGGCCTAACTTCTATTATATACCGGGGTGGCATTTTGTGTATTGGAAGGGACCTTAACGAATGTAAACATAATGGGAGGGAGACTCTCCGGTTTCTCGAGTGCCTACGATTTGTGGTAAACTATACCAAAAGCTCGATACAATCCCAAAATTACCAACAATGCTGTAAATTCTTAGGTTTTGTTTACAATTCAATTATCATGTCTATATCCCTTCTTATGCAGGGTATGCGCACTTTTTAAGAGTTCTTACCACTGCATGCCCGACAGCTAGATACAGCTGGTTGTACACGAAGTTGTTAGAAAGATATAAATTCCGAGCTATTCAGGAATACGATGTCTATAATCAAAAGTAAAACTTCCTCGCGAAATTTTACCTGACTTATTTTGGTGGACTAATAATATTATTTGTAACGTCTTGTCATTTTGGAATCACGAAATTCGATGCAGAAATAGCTATAGATCCGTCCCGATCAGGATGAGGTACAGTTTGTGACGGAGTGTGTGCAAACGGAGCATGGGAAGAGCAAGAATTAGCATTCCATATTAATTACTTAGAGCTTGCTCGCTCTTAGGATTAAAATGTTTTGCGCGAAATAAATCAAACTGTGCTCTGTTGTTCCGCATCGACAACACTACCGCGATAAGCTATATTAATCGAATAGGAGACATCCAGTTTCCCCACTTAAATAGCTTACCTAGATCTATTTGGCAGTGGGGTGAAGAACGAGACATATGGTTATTCGATTCGTACATTAACACTAAGAATAATGTAGAAGCAGACAGAGAATCCAGAAGGCTAAATCCTGATATTTAATGAAATTTAAGTATTGCAGCCTTTGAAAGAATAAGTAAACACTTTGGTGTGCCCGAAATTGACCTCTTTGCTTCTCGTACCTCTGCCAAATGTGAAATATATATTTCGTGGAAGCCAGACTCGGACGCTCTTACCGTCGTCTCATTCACTATTAGCTGGTATTTATAATAAATATTTTTAAGCGTTTCCACCACTCGCACTCGTACTAAAGTGTTTACATAAGATTATAAATGACAACGCCACAGGAATAGTAGTATTTCCCTAATGGCCATCCCAACCGTGGTTTCCGCTTTTGTTGAGATTAGTAAAAGTATCTAATCTCATGTTAGCGTCAATTTCAAACAACACTTTACAACAGTACAACGTGTGTTAAATACAAGTTGTGCTGGAAATTTAGCATAGATAATATAGATATTCAATTTCTATAAGGGCTTCATTTCTGCTGTTATTTTATTTCTAACGCACGAATTTAATAAAGGATCGTCGTATGGCTCATTAAATAATCATAGGTCAGCACCCTCGCTCCTACGGGGGAGTAGTATCAGCTCAGATGACCAAAGTAAAGGATTACCGAAAGGTGTTTACAAATTAAAGCCCGTAACTCCTAAATATAGCCATACCTGGGATCCTCAAGTGGTATTAAATCATATAACAACATGGTACCCTAATAGAGAAATTTCATTGGAAAAACTAACAAAGAATCTGGCGATTTTGTTAGCAATATGTCCTGCCCACAGGGTACAAACACTGTCACTTATTAAGTGGAATAATATTAAGTCATGCCCAAATTGTATTAAAGTAATTTTTGATGATATAGTTAAGACTTCAGGTGTAGGTCGTCTACAACCGATTTTGTGCCTTCCATATTTTGAAGATACCTAATAGAAATATTTGCCCGGTGACTGTTATAATGATGCTTTAGGACTGAAAAAGCTCACAACATATTTTGTTGACTTTCAAAAGTCCCCATAAAAATGCATCTGCTCAATCCATTAGCCGGGGTGCATTACGCGAGTGCTTGGCGAAAGCGGTAAAGACATGGCGGCGTTCAGCGCTCACAGCACGCGCCACGCCGCCACGTCAGCTGCACACCAGTCAGGCATTTCTTTAGATGCTATCCGGAAGGCAGCAGGCTGGTCGAGAACATCGAAAACTTTGGCTCGTTTCTACCATCGTCAATTAATCGACGAAGGTCATTGTGCCAGATCAATCTACCTTTTGTATAGGTAGAATTATGTGAAGTTACAATTGTACTCTTTGATTAATAATTGGGAGTATCTAAGATTGTTGTCAAAACATAATTATTGCATTTCATGATTATGATGTTTTACAATTACAAAGGGCAGCAAAACTTTCAACTCTAAACATCTACATGTGTGTTATATCTGAAGAATGAAGCTTCGAAATATAATAGAAAATCAAACGAGCTTCGCAAGCGAAGTTCGATCGATATTATATGAGTAAGCTTCATTCGAAGATATAACTTCCCGCCCGCCCCTATACCCCTAGGAAAGTTTTGTCTCTAAAAAGAATGAGAAATGGTGGCAAGCCGAGGTCCCCAAGTAGGGTAGGGGTAAAGGTGGGGATAAAACTGTTTGAGCTATGGTTTTTACTGCGTACTTTAAACTTGCGAAATGTTGCCTGGTAGATTAAAGGACTACATGTGTGTTATATCTTCGAATGAAGCTTACTCATATAATATCGATCGAACTTCGCTTGCGAAGCTCGTTTGATCTTCTATTATTACACAGTACACGGCCAGGCAGCGGACAAAACCCGGCAGGGTTTAACTGCCACTGCATTCACTCAATTGATATTATATATTATATATTTATATAGGATATCAGCATTGTCAGTTTTGGGATATACAAGCAGATTTCATTATACGTTTACAGTGTTGCGGTTTATCACTTATATTTGTAAGTACATCAGATGGTAAATCATTAAGTATACTGGGTAGCAAGTATTCCCACCTTCGTTTTCCATAGATATTGGTACATTTTGGTAAAACATATGGTGGCAGGTATACCAGTTTTCTGAGTTTTTGAGGTCTACTAGTTTTTGTTAATTTTGCTAAGTTATCAATTTCTTCAGCAGTAATTAACATTTTTATTCTATTATAAATACTCATGACGTTACAGTACCTCAAAATTTCTTTTTCTTCTTGGCTATACTTTTTTCTAACTGACTTTGGTACTATTGCTTTCAATAGGCTTAACTGTAATTTGTAAATATTATTAATGTATGTGTTGTAAGTCCTACCATAACTAGTTAGTCCATAATCAATAACAGACTGTGCTAGGGATAAATATAACATTCTAAGACTGCTGTATGGGACTTTGAATTTTAACAATTATATTTTCGAGAGTATAGACCTTAATTTATTGCAAACATAAGTTACATGGGGTCCCCAATTAAATTTGGAATCTATGATCAGGCCAAGGTAAGTATGTTCAGTAACTAATTCTAAGCGTTCACAATTGCATATAGTTTTTATATAGTTCTTATTATTAATATTATGCAAACATTGGTGACTATGCGATAAAATGGTAGGATTAGAGGTCTTCATTAGGTGAGTTGAATGGATATGCATGAGTTTAGTTTTGGAGTAATTTATAACAAGGCCTAAGTCGTGAGCCCACTTACATAAGGAGTCAAAGTTTGATTGCATTATGCTTGAAGCCTTTTGCACATCCTTGTCCGCCACCAGGAGGCAGGTGTCATCTGCAAATTGATATACTGAGCCGCCATCAAAAACATTACACATATCGTTCACATACAATAAGTACTCGGTTGGGCCGATTATATTAAATTCTTGAAGATGATAAGTACGAAAACCCTTTTTGACGCACGGAAACTGCTTCAAGCAGAATGCCTTTCAAGCCGCATAATAAACGGTTAACTGTTTATTTATGTATAATATTAGGTACCTAATAGTTGTTTCAGCATAATCATAAGTACCTATTAATTTGAATGATCTAAATACGAGTATGAAGTGCTATTTGATGTGATGATAGTTAATAATAATACATTATGTTTTTAAATTGTAGCTTCAATTATAATTAAATACACTCCTGACTTCCAAATTAAATAATTAAAATTTTCAATAATCCAACCTATGTTTAGTTATCAATAGGTACGTAAAAATTACAACCAAAAACATTAATACAATTAAAATAATAAATTTCTTATTCATCAATAACACGAGCTCATTACCGGAACCATTAAAATCACAATCATTGTACGCGTATAGATAAGTAAACGTAAATCAGCTTAAATAAGGCCCTGTTTGTCTTAAATCCGTTGCTCTATATAATCCATACAAATTGCTTGTTTTCGTTAACGGCGTGCGAAGCACTCCCAATACACTCGTTGTGTGCTACCGTGCTATCAATTCACGGGCGTGGGGCGGCCAGGGCCGCGGACGGAGGGAGGACTTGTGTGCCTAGCTTAATTATTTGCATATTTATATTTGAACATGTATATTAAACAAATCCTACTAATATTATAAATCCGAAAGTTATACGATGTTACCCAATCACGCTTAAACGGTTCAACTGATATGGATACAATTTTGCAGGTATACAGTTTATAGCCTGATTTAAAATATAGGATATTTATTCTTATCCCGGGTCCACGCAGACGAAGTCGCGGGCTGAAGCTAGTAACAAATAAATCCTACTAATATTATAAATGCGAAAGTTTACATGTTTGGATGTTAGTTGATCAATAACGCAATCACGGCTGAACGGATTAAGATGAATTTTGGCATGGAAATAGTTTATTAACAGCATTAAAATACAGGATACTCTTTATTGTCCTAATCATCCTTTGAAAGGATACAATCGGGTATGACAGTTGAAACGGGAGTTCACGCGGACAAAATCGCGGGCAGTAGTACCAAATTAAGCAAATCATGTAGGTACTATGTCATCGATATATTTATGTAATAAAAAACTGTAAATTTTTCGCGGCTCCCTCCGAGTGAACTTGTAAATAAATATTCCATCCCCAATAGTAGTTTATGCGACTGATCCATAATGAGAGGCCTTAAAACACGGGTGTGGTTTTATGAAACGAGCGTCAGCGAGTTTCATAATAGGATCACACGAGTGTTTTAAGGCCTAATTATGTACAGTTGCATACACTACTTTATCTACACACATATCATAAGCAGTAGTAAGTAACAGTAAATAACCAACAATAAAATGACAACAGCAATGGCTGCAATTCGAGCATCCGTCATGACGAATGGTTTTTTTTTAATCATACACAAACGAATGAAGTCCCTATACTCATATCACTCGAGATCAAATATGTCGTACGGTCTGTATTAAAAAACATACTGAATTGACGTTTCGTATCGATAACTGTTTTAATATCTATGGATACTAGAATAGAGACCCACTTGAGTTTTGACAGCTGTTCCAAATTTAAACCCATAACGATACTTACAAATTTATCAAAAATCTGTACTGTAATGACATTACAGTACATATTTTACCTACTACCACATACAAGAAAGTTCTCATAGTAAAATCGGTTGGAGTAAAATTCTGGTCATTTCCTACGGTTTTTGAACGCATTTTAGAGCACTAATGATATGTGCGTAGATAAAATAATTTATTCCTTTGCGGATGATTTTAAGGTTAAGTTGAATTTTACTTGCAAATGCCACTGCCTCCTGGCCATTATAGCTGACAGGCTGGGCAGTCACTGTGGACTAGCTTACACTTGATAATGACGTCGTACTTGTGCCAGTTTCTGACCCCTGCTGACTGAATACCTAACTCATTTAGAATTGAATTATAAATCGCTGACATAATCTTTAATACATATCGAAAAGCTGTAATACACGTTCAGAAGGAAATATCCTGCCAAAAATAAATTCTTGGAGACCGTATTTGTTACATAGGGCTCGTGGGACCAATGTCTACGCCGACGTATGGAGTGAGCCGTGACGTGTTGTCTCCCTACATTGATTACAAAAATAATCAGAATAAAATTGATCTTATTAGCTATATACAGTCGGGAATAAAGTGAATATGTGTTTACATATTCACGCAATAAGTGATTTCATTGAAAGTTGTTTAGCTTTCCGAGAACACCTTAGTATTACTAAACCGATTTCGATTGTATGTAGATGTTTGATGTGCAAAAAAGGAAGAAGCGACCAAAGGAACGCATGATTTTACAAAAAAAGGACCTTATTTAGCTCCAGCATTTGATAGTCACCGGCAGGCTAGACTCGGGCATCCAGCACGGCTATCACGCGACGGCGCGCGAGCTCTCTCGATTTTCCTCGCACTATCCGTCTCTCTCTTATCACTAGACACTTAGAAAACTCACTTAGACACTTAGAATAAGAGGTAGGATCAATAGGGATAGATGAGGGGAGACACCCTGTTAGTTATGTTGCGTTTTTTTAGCATTAGAAAGAAGGATAAAGCACGAAGCATGAGGTCTTTTATGTACAAAAGACACTTTATGCCACACAACTGTCAAACTTAGAGCATTAAACCAACCGGAGTGGCAATTGACAGGCGTTCCCCTCTGCCAAATACGTATGACCAGTGGTCATACGTATTGTATGGACTGACGTTTATCTGACGTAGCTATTTTCACGTTCCGCATACATTTGACGTTCCCCTCCCCCGCAAAAATCGGCAGACTTTTTATGTATAGAAAATTACACATGTGACCACTCCTGTTGGTTTAATGCTCTAAGCTGTCAAAGTATCTTAAAAAGCCACTTAAAGAAGATTACATTATTATTGTCGACCCTAAAATGATAGAAGTGTTTTCATTATTTATATCAAAACAATCCTTACAACAATATATTTATTTTGAAAGTATTTAGTTTTTGACTCTGTTATTTTAAATTTCGTTATTCAGTTCTGGAAAGATTGCACTTAAAAAAACCTAAAGAAGAGGTTTGAAACGATCGGTCCGTTTTTTTCGCTGTCGGAATTGTCAAAATTGACGTTCTTTTTCTCGTTTTCTTGGTAATCAACAAATCGTTGAATTCAGATTACGAGATAATTGTACGAGTTTCTCGCTGTGTGTGGTGGCGTGCGGATTGCGATGGGCCAACCTGCACGGCTTTCACGAGACGGCGCGCGAGCTCTCTCGTTTTTTCTCGCACTATCCGTTTCTCTCTTATTAGAACACTTAGAACAAGAGGTATAGTGCGAGAAAAATCGAGAGTATATCGCAGCCATCCTATGATAGACGAGCAGAGGCGGGCCCAAGTGGCTTGCAAAAAACACCGACTCGTTCTCCCCCGAACGTTTTGCCTTCACCAAAAGCATATAGACAGAAACAGAGTCCATTAACAACAAATGAGAAACGTAATAATTAGGTACGTATAGTATGGTGGTCAACATTAAAAATTTGTGTGTGAATTTTGCAGCAAGGATGAATTTCCGGGTAAGGTAGATTTTGTGAAAAATTTGGAAATACGCACTTTTTATTTATTACATAGGAAAATACAAAATAACTAATATAGGCCTAGTTCTCGTTCTGTTAAGGACTTCGTGACAGCTAATATTTGTCCCAAGCAGAAAAGGTTGACGACGACTGCTTCTTTGTTTACCGTATTTCTAAACAAAGCGGACTATAGTTTTGGTACCGTGTGTCTAACATATAGTATTTTAAGGCAACTGTCACAAACAGAATTTTGGAACCTAGAGTTATGAAATAAATGTTTTTTTTTTTACTGTACTGAGAATATTATAAGAATAAGCGTATACAGGATTAAACGTCGATGTCGTGCGGATATATTTTGTTCTTAACTTTATTCTTGCTTAGATATTGATATATATCATATCTGTTAGTAGTTTTAGTTAATGCCCTCAAAAGTAAGAGCGCACGGGATCAGATTGAAACTGGGTTTTCTGCAGCTATATCTGCGTATTCATATTTGAATAGGACTATTACTGATATAGAAAATTCGACCTTAATGCATTGCGAATGTCTAATGACATTTCAACTTAACATAATGGGTAGGGAATTAAATTACATTACAAACTGTACCATCAGCAACATTAATCAGTTACGCAGATGACATGGTGCTTCTCAGCCCTTCAATCAAGGGCCTGAGGAAACTCTTGGGTATCTGTGAGAGGTATGCAGCGGAGCATGGGCTGCAATATAACGTTAAAAAAACCCAATTCCTGGTCTTCAAATCAGCGAAGGGTCCGGATGTGGTGCCTCCAATGTTTTTAGGTGGAACTGAAATTGAAAGGGTGGAACAGTTCAGATACTTGGGACATGTGGTGACGGAGAAACTGCGTGACGACGACGACATTGAGCGGGAACGTCGGGCTACTGCAGTCAGGTGCAACATGCTCGCGCGACGATTTGCTAGGTGCAGCGACCCGGTGAAGTTGACACTGTTTAGGGCATTCTGTCAATGTTTCTACACATGCCAGCTTTGGGTGAACTGCACCAAGCGTGCAATGAGCACCATAAGAGTACAATACAATAATGCGTTTCGTATTCTTATGAAGTTGCCTCATTATTGTAGTGCGTCGAGCATGTTTGCAGAAGCCAGAGTTCCTGACTTCTATGCAATCATCAGAACACGAATTGCGTCGTTCCGGAATCGTATCACATGTTCAGATAACGAGATCCTCCGTACCTTGTCTGACCGTCCGGACTGTTCCATCATGAAGTACGGGTGAGCGTGCACCGCTTACAAAATAGGAAATAAACCGAACCCGCTGTATGACTGACTACCTACTTCTAGGTAGCTAAATTTAGTTAAGAATTTGTATTTTATTTTATTTTATATTATTGTCATTGTGTATGTGATATGGGTTTATTGCCTGAAATAAAGATTTATTATTATTATTATTATTTCTTTTCTTTTCTATTCTCAGTATTTTAATACTGGTGTAATGAGATGCACGGGCCGAAGCCAAGTGCATCCCATGTTCATAAAGCGTATCACATATAGTTTTGGGATTGGTTGTCGTAAGAACTATAGCTACTTGGGTGACTGATGCGGGCATTTGAGTTTGTGAGTTGGGTAGTTCTTTATCGTTCTGTAAAAATTTTCGGACTATCCTGCAAGTGTTTAAGATGGCTGCTTTCTGCATAACAATAAAAGATGATGGCGGCAATTATTACTATTATTAATATTTGCACATGGAAAATGCCAAAAATATCTATCAGGATTCTGTAGTCAGACGTAAGGGTAAATATTTTTGTACACATTTCAATATTCATGGATGTACAAGCTTTTACTGTCGATTGTACTTTTATCCACAGTTATGGGTTACCTATCATAATCTCGTAAATCGTAATTCCGAATATTAATATCCCGAAAACGTTTCCCTTTTTATTAGTTGTCCGAATTTTCGTTTGCCCGAAATTACATTTCCCATATTATTAATTTCCCATTTCTCCGTTCGTTACAATCTTATTTCGCTTATGATTCGAATAGACACTTTTTATAATTCCGAAGAATCATTTGTCAACTAGTTTTTGGTGCCGAAAAGTATCAAAAGATCGAAATTGTAGCATGTAACCTAACCTAACCGTCAGCGTGTCGACGTCACCTTCCGCTCTAAGGGACACAAGCTAACCCTAACCTCACCTACAAATAATAGGTATCATTGTTACGATCATTTGTTGTTTTTTTACTGCGTGGGGTGTCGCCCCCAAGCCCCCCTTTTCGGGCTTTTTATGAACTCATGCAGCACCTAGTTGCTTAAATGTTTTGACCTACTCTAAGCCCCTTTTCTATCAATTGTTTTGTAAGGCTACAGTTTTAAATGTAACCTATCCCACTTAAAGTTAATTTTCGCATCGCAATTTTAAAGTGCAAGTCTGTAGGGTTTTTAGCATATCTGAATGTTTTTTTAATCATGGCGGTAAATGATATGAGGCAAAATGAGATTAAGATTTTACGCAGCATCGGAATTATGAAACGGTGGTTAACAAATCGGTCGCCAAATAATAAGTTGGCAATTGTTCTTCTGGTTATTGAATTTCGGGAAAACGATAATGTGGGAAAACAAACCAGCGGCATTTAAAAAGTATGGTAAACCAAACGAAACTTCGATAGGATAACACAGTTATGTTATGATTTACTAATTGAAAGGGTTTAAATACGCCGATATGGTACGATAATATTGCATTATTAATGCTATAAGCCAAACATATATCTATGCATAATTTGAGGTTTGTGGATAATTGTTTTTTTTGTAAGATTAGATTAGAAGATTAGATGTACTCATCTTGTTATTTTATACACATTACAAAATTTTGTAAAAATTGCGCATGCCAAAAGTCATTTCTCTATTAGTCAATTACCTAACTATTAGGCAAAACACCGACACTTAAAGTTGGTGCAGAGTCAATGTTCATACGTTTGGAGTGTAGATCAGACGATTCTTAAAATAATATAATATAATGCTACATAATAATATGCAATAATATGCAATTACATGACATAATATATATATACATAATTATTGATATGCTGTAAGTAGATGTTTATGAAGCATACGCTTGAAAGCTGATTTGCTTATTGAAAGAGGAAGCTAATTGTAGAGACGGGTTGACTGAACGGCGATTTGGGCCAACGTAATTCAAAAGTGGATGTTTTCATTTTCGAGAATACCAAAAGCTTGTTTCATGGTACCTAGGTACCTATTGGGAGTACCTAAACTGTTAAACTTGTAGATTGTGCGCAACGTTACAGAGAAATTCCAACATATTTCAGAAATTTGGTTATTCCAGGAACGGGTTGAATCTAAACTCAGGCCGACATTCTTAAACTGACTAGACAACGAATTGACCGTGACATGAAACAGAATGTTATAATAAAGGTCGAACATTTCGACTGTCGGAGGTTCTGGGGCACGAAGCCAATGGAATGGCATCTTATTGAGTGTTATGGAGAATTTTGTCTTCAAAATTTGTGTTATAGAGGTTCCACTGTATTATATTTTTATTTACTATGGCAGCGTGCGTATTGTAAATTAATGTTAGATACTTCGTCCGCGTAAAACTCGTTTAAGTAAGTATTTCGAGCTACCATTTTGAGTTTCGCCCACCATATCGCCCACTTAGATGATTACTTTCGTGATACACATTATCCTATCTTCTTCTTCGGGACTAAAACTATCTCCACACTAAGGAACGAACCGCCAAGATCAAAAAAAATAGTTTGTACGACGTGTATATTTAAAGACTCATTTAGGCAACCAAGGCATACTCTCGCGGAATTACGATAAAGCTTGCGATCCTTTGGTTTTGCCGGACACCGTGCAGCATGCAACAGCTGTCTAGACTGTCCTGCATCGTTTAGATAATATTATCACGCAATAACTCATATCAAAATATTTTGTTCACGAACAAAGCGAAGGTCGTGTGTGCCAGTAAAACGAAGGGCTGACGAAGCGTGAGCCCGGGCGGAGGGCGGGGGATCAAACCCCAGAAACGAAAGGCTGTCTCAAAACTAATATATTCGTCGACCATTACCTATGCTATAATATATTTATAAAAAAAAATATTATGTCTATGACATATTACACAGACTGACCTTTATAGAGTTTGTTCATTATAAATAATTCCGAGAAGGTAACAATGTGTAGTTACGGTTTGCAAAACCGACATCGAAGGTTCATAGTAATTATCTATTTTTGAAAATTTTCCACATTTATCTATTTTTAATACTGTCCGGAGCTAATGAGACCTCAAATATCGATATTGTAAGCATTCTAGAGTCTACTAAAAGTTCAACATTTTAACCCATTTTTTTCTGATTTACCTACTTCGGATTACTATTTAGTGCTTTTGGGCCCTTAGATATGGATTTGGAACGTAAAAGTAATTTTGAGTCGGCGCCAAACAATCGTATAAATATTAAACACTTTTTATTAACCTTAATAACAAAGTTCTTAAATTAATCTAAGTAAGTAATTTTGAGTTGGCGCCGACTCAATAGTAGATTGTATGACAAGGGTCTAAAGTAAGCCATATTACCACGAGATGGATATTTTCCCGAACGAAGTGAGGGGAAATAGTTCGAGGGGTAATATGGCTTTTAGACCAGAGTTATACACTCTACTTTTCACTTCGACTGCGAGAAAATAGTAAAAACAAAGATTATCCATCCACAATCAACAATTATACCCAGGCGAAAAGATTGTTCAATTTGGCGCCATTCTTTTTAATAAACTGTTTTGACACAGATACAATACAAAATATACAGAAGACGAATAAACGCCTCTGACCGTCTAATAGCGGCGTAGTCAATCCCGCTCAATCTTCATAGCTTATGTCATGCAATTACATCCACCAATCACAACTCTTTAAAATAACATTAGTATTTGCTGTCTACTAATCAGAATACAGCTAGACATTAAAGTCGACCAATCAGAAAACAGAATTCAATTCAAACTTTAGGAGTTTTTCATTCCCTAATTTACAACATTTAAAAAAATAAACGCCTCTGACCGACTATAGCTCCATCGAAACGTTCAAGCGTGGTTAACTGCATACATGAGTCATGTATGCAGTTAACCACGCTTGAAAAACACCCAATGTTTGAATTGAATTCTGTTTCCTGATTGGTCGATTTTAATGTCTAGCTGTATTCTGGTTAGTAGATAGCAAATACTAATGTTTTTTTAAAGAGTTGTGATTGGTGGATATAATATTGAACTGTTGTGAGTGGTCAAATTAAAATGTTTTATAAATCATAAATATGTATACATATTTTCCCTAGGGGCTAAATGTACTACTTTAGCCCCGCTTGCCTAGTCTAATAAGATGCACTTTTTGAGCATGAGAAGTGAAAAATTAATTAGGTACATAAATAAGAAAGGTTTAATATTTTTTGCTTTTCACTTTTTTCGGCGGTTATTTTTTTTTGTTAAAAAGTTTTATTTTTGAATTTTCTGTGGTTTACTTTAGTTAATTACTAACTAAATTACTAGTTACTTACATCCAATATTTGTGATTACTCTCTGCATATGTGGTCATGCAGTTCAATCAGTAAGTGAACAATCAATTATTCCCTGTTTTCCTACCCTTAGGGTAGGAATTTTTATTTAAATTAATGTGGGCTCAACATCGAGGTATACCCTTCCTACTAAAAAAAGAATTATCAAAATCGGACTACTCTCTAAAAAGTTATGCGTGGTCATACATAAAAAAAATATTTATACGCGTTGACTTGTGAACCTCCTCCGTTTTTTTCGTCGGCTAAAAAGTAAAAAGTATTCGTATTCATAGATCTATCAGACTGTGAAAACAATCAGATTATACTTCAAATTTTAAACATGTGGGGGACGAGACTTTATACCGTTCTCTCAAAATTTACCTCGGCTTTTGCTAAGCAGCATTTTCTCTTATGTTAATCGATAATGTTTTCACCATAGCATAAATAACAACATAAAGCGCGCAATCGCAACAGACGGTCAAAATGGCTATGATCTATGCTGCAAGTTTGTCGTTGCTCAGTACCGTAACTTTGTATCATGTCCATTGCATTTTCAGAGCGAACACAACCATGAAATCGTATTACTACTACAACATGCAAATATCAACTTTATCACAGACAACTTACGATCTTTTCGACTGCATTGAAATGTTTGATGTTATTGCCTTGCAACGTTACCGCTGGCTCTGAAACAAACAAAATTAAACTCTAAGTTTTGAATGACTTGGGAGAATGGGATGGTTTCGGAAAGTGGTCGTCCACATGGCTGACCGCATTTCGTCATACCTATATGAAACGTTGAAATTGCCGTTTGAAACGTCTTTGCTCTCATGGCATTGTTAGTGCATACATGTATGAACACTATCAACCTGAGTTTTCACCGCATATATTTTCACTAACAATACGTCTGTACTTTTTATACACAAATTCAGGCGGGGAGTTTATTCATTCGGAACAACGTGGTATTTGGCCGCGCGCCGGTCAATTCGTGGTCAATTCGATATATTTTTGGTGTTAGGTACCTCGATAGTAGCTTATGAAAAGCCTAATGGCTATCATGCACTAGGGTCTACGGACGTTTGTAACTTCAGAGGCAGGGCCCTGAAGACTATGACGACCCTTTACTGGGATATGAAGATTAGCCAAGGACATTGTCAAATGTATGTCCTTCTTCGTCCTAAGAATCATTTTATATACATGGTACATTTTTCATACACACATACTACGATGGTAGCAACCAATCATATGGTTTCTGGTTGTCTGATGGTAAGCGGGCACCGTACCCTAGGGAGTTTTGCGACTGAACAATGTCAATGGACTCTGTGTTGACAGATAGATGATATCACATGCTTGAGAGATTTGATGACCTATCACCAGGAACACAACAACGACAAGTACCTACAAATCAAGTAATGGTGTGGTTACCGCGTCTGCAATGTGGAAGTTCTTTTCCGGTTGGGCTGCTTCAAGTTTGATCTAGATGCCCTGCCTATTAACTCTGGCCACCTTGCTTATCACTATAGGTAAAAGCATCGGAAGGAGGATTACCTGCCCGACCGGTTAGCCTAGTGGGTAGTGACGCTGCCTACGAAGCTGAAGGTCCGGGGTTCGAATCCAGGTAAGGACAAATATTTGTGTGATGAGCATGAATATTTGTTTCTGAGTCATGGATGTTTTCTTTGTATTTAAGTATTTATCTCTGTTATATATATCTATCGTCTAGTACCCATAACACAAGCCTTACTGAGCTTACTATGGAACTAGTTCGATTTGTGTAAGATGGTCCCCTTATATTTATTTATTTATTATTATTATTTATTTATTACGAGTCATAATCGTGAGTAAATGTGCTGAAGATGTAAATGCTGTGTCTTAAATCGAAGTTACCTTCACTAACGTTGGTTTATATTTTTATACTAATTACGTGCCTACCTAAATGTTAGTAATTGGCTCTACATAAAATTTACAATGACGGTAACACAAACGGTATATTCCGAGCAATGACGCGTAGTTGCAGTGTCCAAGAAGCAACCGGATGGCTCGCGGTATTTCAGCTCCCGAATGGTTGTGGAACCCCCCTGTGCAACTTGAACTGAGCCAACTTGGACTGGGGCAAATCCCTATAGAAAAAAAAAGTTTTTGTCGCGAGGCAGCCGGCGGTTGAAACAGCGGTTGCCTGAAAGTGTGTACGCTGTTTATATATCGAAATGCTGTTTAAATCGTTCTCCTGGCAACATTTCCAGGAGGTTCCACAACGCTTCGGGAGCTCAACTACCGCGAGCCATACGATTGCCTCTCCAACACTGAAACTACGCGTTATTCCTTTAACTAATAAGTAGGTATAACTATTTACCTAGTAGTAAAATAATTTGACGTCACGTGCCAGTCGGAAGTCCAAGACGGCTATCCATTACATGGCAGACTGACCTATCGAAAGAAGACATGAAAAAGCCTTTATTATCTTTAAATGGAAGTGTGCCAATTTCGACTTTATACGTAAGTAGACAAGGAAGTTTGTTATCATTGGACGAAGTTATAAAATTTATTGCGTTGTATCGTAACGGGGATTTTTACGTAATTTTAAGTAAAGTTTTTACGACGCTTTGCGCCGCCCAATTTAAGTTTGTCGATCGTTGATTCGTTTTAAAATGAGTTTTTTCGCCTAGGGTGAAAAGTTTTTTCTTTTTCTGCTGTAGTATGTAGGATTCTAAATGATTTTGATTAATTATACATAATCGGAATTTATCGAAACCTGTTGATGCCTGCTAATGAGTGTTTCACGAAAATAAATTTGATAATAAAGTATAGGTAAGCAACAAAAACCACATCTTATTTAACTATTCTGGAGTTGATATTCAAGACAATCACATAAATAATTGTCGTCACGAGGATTCAACTTCCTTCACAAGCAGGCCACCTGCCAACTGAACTAGTTATCAATACTTGGAGACGTGTAGATACTTTTATATCGAAAGAAATGCTTAGCTACAATCTGGGGTATTAACATATGTTCATAAATAAGGATGGAGCTACGTATTACCCTTGACTGTACGTCGCTTCATTTTATAGTTTTATCTGTCAACGAGTAAGTTTCGCCTTCACTACGAGATAAAGACGAACTGGCAGTGTTTGGCGACTAACCTAAGCCATATAAAACTAATTCCGATAACGTTTCAATCATTTACAATGTTTATTTTAATGCTGTTCTCCGAAGTGGACAATTTCCACAACATGTTACAGTTGCGACGGGAAGCTGCAATGCTTGGTACAAGATGCAAAAGGTAGGGGTACGACATAGCCACGATATATAGCTCAAAACAGTAAAACTAATTCGTACAAACCAACGTCCAAGTTGACGCACTGACACTGAACTAAACTCTAAACTTAAGCGGACTCCGGTGGAATTGGCGGTTTATCATCAGCCGCGTAGAACTGGTTTTCAATGGAGAGCAGGTCTTGAAAAAGTCGCTCTACTCTCGCTGAGATACAATTTTACTGTGGCATAATTGTAAGTCCCATTACAATCGGACACTTTACGCTCGAAGTTGTAGACGATTATGTATACCTAGGACAGACTATCCAGTTAGGTAGGTCCAACTTCGAGAAAGAGGTCAATCGTCGAATCCGACTCGGCTGGGCAGCGTTCGGGAAGCTACAGCACATCTTTTCGTACAATATTCCGCAGTGTCTCAAGACGAGTCTTTGACCAGTGATGACATATGGCACTGAAACGTGGTCGCTTACTATGGGCCTCATAAGAAGGCTCAAAGTCACCCAAAGGGCAATGCAGAGAACCATGTAGGAAGTTTCTCTGCGTGATCGCACCAGAAATGAGGCTATCCGCAGCAGAACCTAGGTAACCGATATAGCCCTCCGAATCGCTAAAATTAAGTGGCAGTGGGCAGGGCACATATCACGTAGAACCGATGACCGTTGGGGTGGAAAGGTTCTCGAGTGGCGACCACGTACCGGAAGGCGCGGCGTGGGTAGGCTCCCCACAATGTGGACTTACGACCTGGTAAAGGGTGGTGGCACTCTTTGGGGGAGGCCTGTGTCCAGCAGTGGACGTCTTTCAGCTGATATGATGATGATAAATGTAAGACATGTAATTATTCGTGACATATTTTAGGCGGATGGGAGAAATAGGCGGAAATGGAGAGACCTTGCTAGGAAAGCAGTCCAAGCCGAAATGACCTGCGAAGATTAATCATATACGCGTACCCTTAACCTGGTACGCCATCGGAACAAACACGACCACTCTGTCATGAGTTACGACTGATGCGGATGAGGACCAACTCGTTTATATTTCGGCGATATACAGAAGGGACATATATATGGGGTTCGTTGATTTCTCTTTCGTTCTAATTTTGAAAGACACAGATGCGTTTCCTTCTGTCAAATTATGACCAATGTGACTGGCATTTACTCAAGGAGTTGTACTTTCCGGGAAAGATATATCATCTGTCACTGAGACTGATCGCCTAATGACCAATAATGGACTATTAAAGCTTGATATATGATATTAATATTAATGCGAAGGGTATTTGTCAGACGTACTTGCTCAATAATAATGCAGCATTAGAAAGATATCTCTCTGGCAAGGGATATCTGTAATTTATTAATCTCACTATTTCAAATTGGCTTCTGCCCGCGACTCCGCCCGCGCGCAATTCGCTTATATCGTAGCTCCATAAAAACACCCCCATTTCAACATTTTCAACCCTTATCTATCCTATGTCCTTCCTCGGAACTACCAAATTTCATTTAAATCAGTTCAGCGGTTTAAGCGTGAAGAGGTAACATACAGAGAGACAGACACACATTCAAAATAATATCAAGGATTTCATGAGTTTCGCACGCTTGCTTTTACGTGCTAATATAAGGTGCCAGACCGACAAAAACACTTTCCAATTAGTCTTGAATTTGATATCCGCACCAAACTGAAAACTAATCGGAAAGTGTTTTTTTATGTCTCATATCGTCCCCTGTCTTTTTTCGCCACGAGTAATAAAAACGGTAACGCTTAACCCTTAGTCCGCATCACAGACTGCAGCGTTACCATAAAGAGACCGCTTTATGGTCCCACTTCCGTAGCTCCGGTACATAACGTGTATAAACTCGGTACATCGCGCCGAATGTAGTGTTGACTCCGCACACGTGCGTTCAGCTAGCAGGAAACTGCTGATTAGATGAAGTTCATAGCAGATGTGAAACTGATAACGCATAAGAACATTGTAAGTAATTAATATACAAGAGATTGGCGGCAGACTCAGATTATAGATAGTTCACCTCATCTTTGCGCGTGGATTGTTTGTAACTGCTGCAGTGTGGTTGGTTGCGCCGTAACGACAACCGTCGTTTAACTGCCACATTAATAAAACATGTAACTACAAGCGCAAACACACATACAACCGTGGAGATTTTCCCTGGTGAATGAAATATTTCGGGTATATATTATCTTGACAGTAGGTACTTGTATGTCACAAGCCCCAACACAATAAATACAATTATATTTTGACCGACTTATTATATTCCCAAAAAAAACATCATCAGCATTTCATCTCAGCCATCTTAAACAAAACATTAATAAACGACGTAATCAAGCTATAATATTTTAGCTCACCTAAGGTCTCAAATTTTGAAAATTGACTTTCTCCTAAAAAGTTTTTACTGAAGAGAGTTTCATCTTGTTTTCTTGCGCGCGGACGACACAAACCTGTCTCTTACTCTGGGCCTTGATTTACAAGAATCGAGGCATCCACATGACACTGACGACGCATCTAGTAATACCATGAAATCTAATGTTTAAAATGTAGGTGTTATGTTCTGTTGAAACTTTAGAAAACGAATAAGAAAACAGTTGGATTAGCTGGGTTTCTATTTTCCAACTAAGTAGAGGTAAGCTCAATTACCGGGTTTTCCGTTGGAGCAAATAATATTTTCAAGTGGAAATATAAATAGGAAACTTTCTACTCTGAAGGAGTATAACGCTATAAAATCTTGTAAAGGCTACCTATACATTATCAATTCAACCTGTCAAAAAGGTAAATTGGCATTTTAACTAAGTGATCACTGATCATTGAAAACGTATAGTACTTACGATCAAAAAAAGGACCCCGCTTTTATGGAATTTAATTTTATTGAGTAATGTGTGCATGTAATTTTTGATTACTTACTAACTACTTGCTTTGGAATGTAATAATAGTATTTTATGCAACTGTTGTATAAGTAGGGTCTTAAAACGCTAGTGTCGTGAGTTGCGATGCGAGCCTTGGCTCCCGCCACGAGCATTTTAAGACCAAGTTATACACCGTTGTATTATTTTTCTACGACTATTTTAAATAAATAGCATAATTTGACTTTTCAGGCAGTAAGTTTTCCGTTAGTTCTATTACTACTCATGCAATTTCATCAGAGGTGCAGTTATTTTCTTCTTCGTCCATTTTAACGTACACATTTTTCTTCACTTCACAAACACGAATCAAATCTTAAGAAGTTATTAATAACGAATAGTTATCATATTTGACATATTTCGTCTTTTAATTTTGAACTGGAACTTTGGTGGGAAATTGGAAACATGACACATTGACACCTCTTGTTTATGGTCTGTTTTGTTCTTAATTCAACTTGCCAGTACTGTCATATTAAGACCAAGGTTTTTCTTAAGTTGGCAGCAATGTCATTAGTACAATAATTTATTTGAAGTAAATACATTCAGTGGTTTGTTAAGTTGGTAGTACCTAATGTATTTTATGTTTCGGCATGGCCCTCTAGATTAGTCGCGTCGCGGCCTACTCGATCGTGTCTAGTAGGCCGTGGCACAATGTAGTACTACCCAGGTTTAGAAGCGTATGGCTGCTAAGCGTATCGTTTTGGCGACAAAACAGCACGGTTGTGCCGTACTGTTATTGGGAATAGAGTATAGACTTTTCTGCAGACTTATTTTGTATGTATTTATATTAGTGTTCGGGACTATGTAAATGACAGATAAAAGTACAGGAGTAGAAAATAATAATAAACGAACATCGTAGAGCATTTTTCTTGTCTGTCTTTTTACAACAACGTTAGGTACTTTGTGGTCACATAGGTAGTTTTTCTTTTCAAAATAAAACTCAACAAACAATTCACAAGTTAAAAAGACTATAATAGGTACTCTGAGAAGAAAGACAATGAATCATTATTAGCCAACTAACCACTTACCTTCAGACAGGACACCGCGGAAACCTAAAATTCGCACCCAAGGTCATTTGGTCAAGTTGTTGCTACTGTACCTATCATAATAATAGATTATTTTTGTAGTCTGCTTACGTACACTTAATCATAATACAAAATAGTACATTGTGATACAAGTGAGGTATGTTGATAATCACATCAGAGGCGAAATTGTTCACGCGAACCGCAGGTGAGCGTGATAAGGAAGCCGAGGATGTAAATATCAAAGCTCACGCGTATCATACGACGTTTTTCAACACATTTTGCGAGGAAAAAAACATTTTCATAAGATGAAAATGTTATAGGCCTGCCAAATTATTTTCTATTGAGTAAATCATTAACATGACAACCGGTTTTTACTCACAATTGCACATCGCCAAGCATTTCCAGTGGCGTCCATTCTATTTATCACTTTTCTAGTCACCACGAGTCAACATTTTTGATTATAACCAAACACGCATAAACATACAAATATTTGTGAAATAACCTAAAATGGCGCGCAACAGTTTTTTTTTTCGTGAAGTTTGCGCAGTGCGGGCACAGATATCTCTAAATAGCCAAAACAAAATAAAATAATATATTCGTTTTAAAATGTGATCTGTATTAATTCATGTAAAATATTATCAAAAGTGAATAGTTTTACTAAATTAAACGTTTCTATATCATATACAAAAAGAAACAGTCAATTAATTAAAATAAAGGATTTAATTTATTTAGTCGAGTAAGAACCCATTTGCCAAGAAATTAAAAAAAAGCTGTACATTCTGTACAACCCGGATAATTTAAGAATGCAGCGTGTTCATGCATATATCTTGCTGCAAGGTGCCAACGTGACTCAATCGGGATATAACCATAATAACACACAAGTGTTGTAAAGTCCTGCTTTATTTTAAGCATGATTTTTGAGTGTATAATATATTTTTCAACACAATTGCTCGTAACGTACCTCTTATTGTGTCGCTTTTAGGCTCATAATCCTGGATATTAAACACGCGTGCCTAAAAGCGCGAGCGAGGATTACGTGCAATTGTGTTGAAAAATATATTATACACTCAAAAATCATGCTTAAAATAAAGCAGGACTTGCCGACCATTTCCCAGGAACTTACACGAACCAACACAGTGGCAATCGTTCTAGCAAGCTGTGCTATTAAGAGGTATTTACTAAATTTTAGGTGTTGAACATTCATCCTAAAAACTGCCTGCGTCTAAAGTACGGCGTACGAGCGTAATTTGTGAGCTGTGATGGCCAGTCACATTTGACCAGAAAAATCGCTAAAATCGCAAGCTATAATGACTAGTTGTGATTTTTTCATATGATGTTATGACCACACCAGTACCGTATATCCAAGTTTGCAGCTTCAAAAGACCTATGCATACCTACTTTACAGCACTCGAAGAACCACAAAATGTTCGCACTTTTTTGGTATTGTCAATATTAATCCAAAACTATGCGGTTGACAATGACAACTATTCACCTAAAAGTATTTCAAGACCACAACAGTACCTAATTTACTTAAATTTTCCTTCAACGATTTGTACAATTGTAAGTTGGGCCCTTAACTAATTATCTAATTAGTATGAAGCGATTCGTCGTAGTTGCTCCCATACATACAGCCATTTGCTCCTCTCATAAAACTGGTACATATGGCATCGAAAAAAAAACCTACGAATCATGACTTTTGATAACATGCCAAATAAAAACTTAGCATTGATAGGTTTAGTTCTTTCAGGTTAAGGGGCTTCCATACCCCAATGCCCTTCGATCTGAATCCCTTAGTTTTATAGCTTATTATATTAACCACAAAACGGCTTTAAGCAATATAGTATCCCACATTTACTTCAAAGTTCATTGTTTTCGAGATATTAGGCGTCAAAGTGGAACAATTTCAGGCCAGAAAACTGGTATTCTGGCCATAACTTTTGTTTTAATTAGTTTAAAATGAAAACCCTAGAAACTTTTTAGCGACGTCATAAATGAACCTTATCGGTAGTGCAAAAGTAGGATACGATTCAAAACTTGTCAAAGATTGATGAAAATCTCGGGTAGCCCCTTTTTTATTACCTACCAATTTTATTACAATTGATCGAATCGCCAATGTTTAGAAAGGGGTTTTAAAGTCGCGAACTTCAAGAATCTGAGGTCCAAAATACTAATACAAAATAGTGAGTATAGTACGAAACCCGGGTACGCGAGTGCGACTCGTAATTGGCCGGTTATTTCGGATTACTTTGCGGGATGGAATCAATCCAGAAAAATAACGCACACGATCTTTTCAGTCCCTAAAATAACTCATAAACATTTGAGTTGCGAATCCACGTACATCCTTTTGTGTCGCTCGCCTGTCCTGGCGAATCTAAATCGCCGCTCTAGCTGCGATTCATTCAGTCCGTTCAACCGGTCGTTCGTTCACGTTCTTTCGTTCAATCGGCTCATTGGACCGGTGCTGCTGAGTCGCCAGTGTTTGTCTTCATTCAATCGGTTGCCGCTTGTTCATTCTGTGATTGGAAATTGGGTTGCAGAATTTCATTAATGAATTCAGATATTGGCAGATACCGGGCCGGATTTAATTTGTGGACTTTATCGTTATATTTTTTTAAGTAAACCGAAATGGTGGCAACCTCCTAAAGCCCTTCGTTTAATGGTAAGATGTTGCGAATCCATGCTGGAGTCCCTCGGGTAACCGTATTTAGGTATATTCAAACTTAAGGTCACTGTGGGTAAGCCCGTCTAATACAAGGCAACTCCGTCAGCTAGTAGACACGTCGACACGTTATAAGTTTTACGTCACACCTGGCCATAATGCGAGTTTTACTGCACGCTGCACGTACGAGAAAACTCGCATTGTGGCCAGGTGAAGACGTAAAATTTTGTACGCAACACGGGCGGTAATTCGTAAAGCCCCAGAGCGCATATTTATGGCTCTCACCTTTGGTTCGGGCCACAAACACCTGCGATCTATGTATGATTATTATGCGATATATTATGCGATCTATGATGAATGTACTATTGAATTTGAGGGCGTTTCCCGCTTTAGCGTCCAGTCGCAAAAGCAGTTTTTCGCGCTTGTTTCCTCACTCTGACGGTGTCTGGTAGTAAAATTGGAAAAAATAGTAAACGACAAGATTTTGTACGATAAAGTTACTCATCATTCGCTTGTCCTTATCCCATTTACTTGGGGTCGGCGCAGCATGTAAGTAACTACGTAAGTAATATATGAACCGGCTATCTTTATTCCGTGTTTAAATTATCAGAAATTGGCTTAGTGTTGTAATTATACGTTCCGTCATTTATCACATTAAAAGGTCGTTACGTTTGAAAGTTCGTCTACTATGTACAAGGCAAGTCCGTCATATCCGCCGGGCTTCCCTTGAATCAAAGGTTACCAACTGTTTTTACGACTTCAATATTATTACGATTTCATAAGGTTACTGTCGATAAATGCTTTCGACCTTGCACATGATGTTTGTGTTTATTAACAATTTTAATTTTGATACTAGTACGGAAATGTGTTCCTTACCCTCAGCACTATATCACCGAAAATATTAATAAAAAAATGCCTATTAAATAAATAAACAATTAAATATATATTAGCCCCAAACTAAGCAAACTTGTACTATCAGTGCTAGGTGACGACATATATAAACATATATAGATAAATACATATATACATAAAAAACACCCATGAGCCCATGACTCAGGAATAAATATGTGTAGATCACACAAACAAATCCCATTACCGATTATATTTTATTTTGAAGACCCAAAAACTAGTGAGTCCGTATAATATTATCCGTAGTATTTGCCAAAAATTGAAATCGAAAGCTTTTCGTGAAAACCTGACTGCTTTTTTAGAAATATTTAAGAGGTATCCAACGACACCTCGTATGTAGAAATCCGCCAAACGGTTTAGGCTGCAGGGCGTGCCAAAAAATGAGACATAGTCACATACATACTTACATACATACATGCATACATACATGCATACATATATACATACGCTCGAAAAACATAACCCTGCTCTCGTTCGGCAGTCGGGCAAAAAAGGTTTACCACCCCATTAACGAAATATATGACTTGCCTTTGAATAAGAAAAATTGAGTTTATTCCGGATCTAAACCTTATATTAAGAAGTTGAAAGTACACTTTTCATTCTCTTGTTTCATTCTTTTTAAGGATTCGAATACGAACATAAAAGCACGCATAGTATGGCTGATATCATTACTAGACGGACTTACCTTGAAATACACGGGAAGTCCGTCTACTCGCCGAATTTTAAAAAATACTATTGTTTTTGCTTAATTTGTGATTAAAATGATTTGTCACTATAGCTTAACTATTATTTATGAAATTCTTCATCGTATGCGATTACAAGCGGTAACGTAGGTGAATAATTAACGCAGCTAGATCACTCCAAAGAAAAAAAAATGAAGTATGCCGGTCTTCACCACATTGACCTTACTGAAAAGTACCTACTAGTAAGTGCTATGAGCGATACAAACAAAGAATAAAAAAACCAGTCAAGTGCAAGTCTGACTCGCACACTGAGGGTTCCGTACAAACTTTCATACAATATGCGAGTAATCACGACACTACTTTACCAAAAACAATCTTAACAATACTACCCGTGTCCAGAATGCCAACTCCCAGACGCTTTTTTCTCCATTTGACTACATTGTTAATCCTTTTTCAAGAAAATACATCCTTATTGGTTATTTTATTTAATGCATGTCCCCTATTTCTATATTTTTTTTATTTAAAAGAAGGAACTCTCTGAATACTTTCATAAAAATTTGAAGAAAAAATATCAAACATTAGTATTACCTATATTACAATCTTACTTTAAAAATGTTTTTTTTTGTTTTTGTTTTTAATACTCTAGATAGAGGATATGTACGTTATTCGTAATCATATTTATTTATTTAAAATGTTTCGTTTGGTAAGTAAACTTCGGAGAGAAAGGGGTGAACGTACATGATGTATTTAAAAAAAAAATCCTTGAAAATCAAAATGTAACCACACTTGAAAAAAAATGTTTTTAGTGTGCAACTTAAGCTCTTTCTTATGATACCCCATTGGGCCTAACTATACTAACTAGACTGAGTTTTTTGACCCCTGTTATCAGTATTTTTTGATAGATATTACATACAAGTGGATTAGCTTTCTTTAAAACTATACCAAATCGATGACAGATAGTTCCTGAGATATTTAACTTGGTGACAGACAGACAGACGGACAGAGTCGCACCATAAGGGTTCCGTTTTGGTCCGTAACCCTAAAAAATTGCTACCGGCACAACGAACTAATTTAACTAACGGCAGTGGAGGTTTTCAGCGAGGTGGAAATGAGAATTTATACTCAAATAGGTATTCATTTACTCGTATTTTATTGTTCAATGTATGAGAGATGTAATTAAATTTCAATCCTCATATCCGACGGAAAAACAGCGTAGGTACCTAATAGCATGAATGATAAATGTAATATCCAATTCGCATTTCTGTTTTCATTGCACCACTTCATAAACGCAGAAACATCCAGCACTAGGGTAGCTAGGCTAAGTTAAATATTGTTCAATTTATTTTCCTAATCAGAAGAATTATATTACGGCTGGCTAAAGGTAATATCGAGATGAGAATATTACTTCACAATGTAGTGTAGGTACAAACATTGTACAGTATAGATTATCTTCCTATACCATATTATAATTGTTGTGTATACGTGTTTGTCACTGAACACCTCCCAAATGATTGCACAGATTTTAATGACATTGTTTCTGTGTGTTTAAGTGTGCACCTACCTGGATGGTTTAGATTTACGACTGGACCCGGTAAGTGGCACTGCAATCGGCTTTTTCATGAATTATTTAACTACGAACCATATACGAACGCACCGTTCAGGTAAGACGACATATTTCGGATGAAATAGCTACACATAGATTTGTAAACTGATTCTCAAAAATGTATATCTCAGGCCTTCGCAACCATTTCTATAAAGACGTTTTGTCTCCTTTATAATAAACTGTAATTGATCGACAAAATCAAACAAAGCGAAAGCGGCAACCTTAACAAAAGAGTAAATGCAGGTCATATTAACCGAGCCTTTATTCAAATTCAGCCATCGAACTCCGCTTTCATCTTTGAAAGCGTTTCATTATTCATTTAGTAATAAATCTCACTTCAGGAGAACTAGAAGACAGCCATCAATAAAATAAACAGTAAGTACGTATCTAAGTATACATAGTCAGCAGAAGAAGCTATGCTATGCCAAGTGCTAAATATTATCTGTAAGACTACGTTTTTTACACCATGACCTGCCTAATAGTAGACCGAAGTAAATGACGCTGGCAACTCCAGAAGATTCAGAATGACGTTGCCGATCCTTAAATGATATGAGGATTTATTGTTGACAGCTAACATATAAAATAATGCATCCCTCTCATAGTGATCTTACTCCTCACCAGGAACACAACACCGGCTTCCTACAGAACAACTAAAAGTATTAATATGGCTGCGGTTTTCATAAAAAGGTGGAAGAACATCCCCAATCCGGCTGATCCGAATAAGAGCGAGATGATATTCCGCTGCCTTCATTTCTAACAACGATATTTAGAGAGTACAAAGAACGTATACAATCGCTGACATAATATCTTAATAACAAGTACCTATTTAATACCACCTCCAATCATTCTAGTGCGACGGAAAACAGCTATAAGCACCCATTATAAATGACAACTACGTCGTGTTAAATTTTGTCCACATTCGTTTGTAGCGTATCTATCTGCTTCGTCGTATCTTCATGGCTGAGGGACAAGACGGCTGTGGGCACTCACCCTAGCTCTAAACACTGCGCGGTCTTGGGATTGATGCAGCCAGTGATTACAAGATTTTCCAAGTTCTGCAACATGACCTGCTAGAGTCACGTCTTTCAAAATATACACAAATACGTGCAGCTAGACTTAAGGAATCCCATTTCCATATACCTAAATACCTCTTAGGTTCTTACCTATACAAATTGCGTTTTGTATGGAGAATTATATGACAACTGTGATTTTCATACATTGAATTTTGCGGATTATACAGCAATGTCAAATTTAAAGCAAACAAAAATTTACTAGGATAATAATTTGGAAGTTGCAATAGAAATGACTAAATTACGTACAAAACAATATCTGTGAAAAAAATGCCAATTTCATAGGTACCTAAGGACCAATATTAAAAATGTGAAAGTACTGCTTGTTCTCTGTCTGTCTGTTACCTTGCACGCTTAAACCGCTTAACCACTTGAAATGAAATTTGGTGTGGAGATGAGATAGTTTGAAAATAGGGGGTATATTTTTTTATAGAGGGACGATATAAACGATTTCCACGCTGACGAAGTAAGTAGCGGGAAAACATAGTAAATAAATAGATTTTACAGTACATATGGTGCTATTTTCCCGCACTAGTGCGGAAAAGAGCACTTTCCGTGCATATGTCGAAATTTAAAGAGCCATGTACACTAAAATGTTGTACGATACACGTGCAAATATGTAATTCGCAACTCGTGTCGATTGAAAACACTCCCTTCGGTCGTGTTTTAATTTATCACCACTCGTAGTGGATTTCCTATTTTTGGCACTTGTATCGTATATAACTAATTTAAAATGTTCTATGTCATCAATTAGGTATACAACTCCGTTCTTCTATTTTACTTAGTACTGAAGATCTAAAGCTTTATTTTATTGAATATCCGTCAAAAATGATCATTATATAAATATATACGATATTACATTTTTATTATTTGTGTTCACGATTTCAGAGTCGTCAATTACAATTAATTGAGTCATTTACTACAATGTTTCGTCACAATAACGTATCTTTTATAATTGTCAAGATGAAGCATTACAAGAATTTTGCTAGTTTTGCATCTCTCTATTTCTGAGATAGTCATCGATTACATTCCATGCATGAACTTTCAAAAGGGAAGCGACAGATTGCGATAACAGTTAGCAATAGACTTTGTGTCTATTCACGCCTGTGACACAGTGGACAGTTGAAAAACAGAGAATTAGGTCCGACATGCATACAAAGGAGGCAGATGCTCGAAGAAGATCAAAAAGATCAAAAGTTAGCCATAACCAAGGTGAACTTAGATATGTTTGAAAACAAATCCGCGTAGGTACTTAGGTTCGAAACTTTGAGCGTGTCGCGAAGAATTTCAAATACGTCCTACCAACTATGCTGCCAACGTTTTCATTCAACACTTTTCTACTGACTTCTAAACATGACTGACTGTAGTCATAATATAACATGAATTCCAACTCGTATTTCTCAGAACACCTAACTAGGCAGCTGCTTGATATCACTATTGAGAATCACACTACTTTATAGTACACATTTTCAGGAGCTCGAGAAAAGTCACGAAGAAACGCATCAAACTCAAAATGGAATGCTGAAAATAAGTGTCAGATTGCCAAATGCTTTACAAATAATCTCTCACTTATAATAAATAAATCACTAAATTTAAAAAAGAATCAGCCAGTATAAACTAAAGCATTACGAGTATTGTGTCACGAATGATCTCAGCCATGAACGGAAAAACATGTAACTTTTTATGAGTACATTATTACTCTAGCTTCCGTTTAGGATAGTTTTTATCCGACTGCGATGATTAAAAAATAATCGATTCTGATATGGAAACTTATACGCGCTAAATTCGTATTAAGGCGTAATTTCAATAAATGTATCAACAAATTTCAACAAAATAACGTCAAACATCAAAAGTTTGACTCTTTTTTTAGGGTTCCGTAGCCAAATGGCAAAAAACGGAACCCTTATAGATTCGTCATGTCTGTCTGTCTGTCTGTCTGTCTGTCTGTCTGTCCGTCAGTATGTCACAGGCATTTTACTCTAAAACCATAAGGTGTATTTGAATAAAAAATTGAGGATAGGGTGTATTTTGTTAACCGCTACATAGTTTTGTAATGAAATTACTAAAAAAGATTTTTTTTAGGGGTGCACCCCATACATAAAACTGAAAGTCAAAAATTATTTTTTCATTGCAAGCCCACTTGTGGTACATCAATCGACAGGCCTTTCAAAATAAATAAGTGAATAGAGTCGGAGATAATCGCCCCGGAAGTGACTAAAATTTTGTCCCCCCCCCTCTAATTTTTGAACCGTGTATTTTAAAAATATGAAAAAATCATGCTCATAGGGATTATAAAATTCTACCAGCGAAATTTGTTTTCAACAAGATCGGTTCAAAGGTTTTCGAGATATTTATAAAAAACTGCGTTGCTTAAAGAAAAGGATGTAAGTGCCATAAGTTTTCAGTAACGATATGACCTTTTTCATGTCAGACCCATCATACCCCTAGCAATACCCCTGGGTGTAGGGTGGGACTGAACCATGCTTTATAATATCTATCTCAAAAGTCCTATTACCGTTATCAGTATCACGCAGTGTAGTTGAAAAAGTTAGACTACCGTTATCTGTACGAGTAGGTAACCTTTGATTTAGTATATAGAACTAGATGCACAATGTCAAACAAATATGCCAAGAAATGTCGGCTGCCCTACGGTAAAACAAAGTAATTACAGTTGAGTAAATTTTACAGGAGGAGGAAAAAACTAAAAATACTTCATATAAAACGTTTCTTTACGTATTTCATCATTTAAAAAATTGAATATTGGTTCAAATAATTTGCTCTACTTATTGTGTAACAATTTTATGACAAATAGTTTTTAATTCTCTTTTAAATTACAAAAAACTGTTTATCGGTAGTAAATTATTTATTTATGAATAAATATGTCAACTCAAAAACAAAGTAAATATTTTTTAGTTGCTAATAATCATATACCTCACACAAGTTTACATTTAAATATTGAAGTAATAGCACTTACCTTGCTGTTACAAGTGTTAGGAAGACATTTCAAGATTAAAAAATCTTTACTAGACAATGTAAAAGCATTTGCTTTTTTAAATTCCTTAACAGGATTAATATGCAAACCGACTCGACTGAGGGCTGGGTGGTATTAAGATTGTCATCTGTTGTGCATTAAATTATACTGTAGGTAAGTACCAATATACAGTAAACCATCATAGGTGTAAATTGTAACATTTTTATTGCAATCAACTCAAAAACAAATAGCTATTGTGACTATGGCACTCTTATCTTATTAAAATCACAAAAACAAGATCATACACTTCTTTGTAACCATTATTAGTAAGACAATCTTCTTAATAAGTATATAGACATTCTTATTAAGATATCACCAAAATGGAACCATTTCAGACTAAATTGGTAGCAATTAAGCAGTACAGTAAAGGAACTTAATATTAGTAATAAATACAACCTATTTCATGAAATATATATGTATACATAATATGTATTTCAATAAAAATGTTACCTATAATCTATGAAGACTTTTCTACAAGATACTTACTTTTTTTAATAATACTGCATATTATATTGTTTATAATATTTGTCAAAAGTATGGCATAGTTCCTATTTTCCTGGTATTGATGTTAATATAAAAATGTCTATAAAGATACAACTTAATGAAATAGGTTGTATTTGTAGCTTATCACAAAAATAGGAACTTTGCCATACTGTTAGTATTGACAGAGGAATGAAGTACTATCAAGCAATATCTATAATCATAAGTCTTATTAGTTTTACTCTGGCACACATTACTTGATCCTAAAATTCAAACAAAAAAGAAGCAAAATGTATGTAAAGCTAATCATTACATTCAATTGTGTGTTGTATTTTCTTTCAATTTCAGGATCGAGTTATTTCGTACCAGGATTAAAACAGCTTTATTGAATAGCATTATAAAAGATGCCACATTTTATTTTAAAAAATCTTAAAAAACGGTAATCTACCACTCAATAATAAGTATTATTATTATTTTTATGTCTTTTCGATATCTCGGGACCATGGGGTCCCGGACTTTTGGGAGGCATGCGTGGGGCCGAAGCCAACAGCGCAGAGGCCCTTTAAAACAAAAATAATCTAAAACGTAAAGGGATACACATAGCTACCATCTCCGAGCGCACAACATAATACATCCGATGTTGTTCCCCTTATTATTAAGTACTTATGTATTATTTCACCATTTCATTTGATATATGGTTGTCTGTCTTCGTCTATCAAATCAGAAGAATTTTCACTAGTTTGTATGTTTTGCTAAAAATAATGGCGATAAAATAACCTCTATGTTAATTAAAATGAATAAATTTCGATACATAACTATACCAAAACACATGAACCACTTAGGTTATTATGCGTAGAATTCCAAACCAATCATCAAAATACAATAAAATGCACCGTAATTTAAATTTCTCTACTTACCTTTGAGCTAACTGTAAAATCAACTTTGAACGTAAACTGTGCATATTTCACAAGCATTTCTAATTTTAGAAATAAAACTTCCTACAGTAATGTACTTTATAACACACAGACACGACAATGTAACTTTTCACAGTAGAGTTGAGGATGAATTTTCACAAAAGAAGACTGTTGTCCAATTGGATCCTGTCAATTGTCAAAATTATTTTTTGCGCGCGTAATTTGATGATGTTACAGCCGCGTTCCGAAAGCAAAAACAAAAGTAAGTGCCAAAACATTATCTTGAAAATATTAAAATGAAGTGATTAGCAATCAATAAACGAAGTAAATGCTGTTTAAAAGTAAAGTTTATTAAAATAAAAATGTAATAACAAAGTAAGTGTCATTCATTTACTTTGTTTTTCCTTTAATATTTATTTACTTTGTTTTTGCGTAGATAAATTGGTAATTTTGACACTTTTTTACAAAACAAAAATGAAGTAATGCTATTTACTTTCTTTTTAGTTAAATTTCAGTATCAATAAAAAACATTTATACCCAACAAAAAACCAAGTACAACGTAAAAACAAAGTAATCGACATGCAATTGCTTCATTTATGCTTTGCAATTGTGTTTTGCTTTGTTTTTCTGTAGATTTTTGCGAAAAGTGCCTGCAGTTACTTTGTGTGTCGAGATTTTATCTCTGAAACTAAAGCTCTTTTGACGATTCCAAGAATGTAGCAACATCCGTTATGGTCTAAAAGTGTCAAAAATGTAAAAACATCGATTTTGAAAAAAATGTTAGTTACTTTGTTTTTCCGTAGAGCAGCCGATGTGCCCCAGAACATGAACGAAGAATACTCTGGACAGGCTATGGTAATAATAATACCACGTGCGAGCGAGCTGGTAGCATACAAATCTCTATAAGTGTGACAGAAAGGGGAATATCATTCATTGTTCTTGTCATAGTTCCACTTTTAGGGTTCCGTACCAAAAAAGGTACTAAAGGAACCCTTATGGTGCGACTCCGTCCGTCTGTCTGTCTGTCACAAAGTGAAATATCTCACGAACTACTTAAGGTATCAATTTGAAATTTGGAATGGTTTTAAATGAGAGTCATCCACGTGCATGGAAACTGAAATTTTTTAACATATATTTTAATTTTCCATGAAATCTTACGAATATGAGGAGGGGGCAAAAAAAAAATTCAACTATTGGGTCAAGTGGGGTATCATTTGAAAGGGCTTGAGTTGCACATTTTGAAACAGTTTTTTTTTCTACACGGGGAAAATTTTGATCTATGAAGGAAAATGTAAAAAAAAATACCATCCCCTTTCCCCCCCCCCCCCCCTTATCTCCGAAGTTATTCAAGCGAAAAATTTGAAATAATTACTTGTGAATAAGATAAACATAAATATTACGGGAAATGTTTTCTTTTTTTCTGTATCTAGCATATTTTTTGTTTTATTTACAAAAATCATTTCCTAGTTAAGTTTGCAATTTAATCAACTTTATAAGTATTTTTTGTTTTGAAATTCCTATAAGACTATAATAGACATACCCTAATTTCAAATTAAAAAATAATAATCGAGATCGGTACACGTGTGATAAACAATAATCGCTAAAACACCAACATACACACTAAGCTGATTGCCCTTGCACGTTAGTACCAAATGGGGCCGATAGACAGCGCTGACCCCATTCGCGTTGTTTAGATTTTTCTAGAATGAATGGAGTTGGGACGGGTATATTTCAATAGCAGGTCAAAAAAAATCGCGATTCAATTGTCTTGGTAGTTTGATGGTGTTGGTGTAAAAGTTACTAGTTGTTTGAAATTGAATGCTGTTGTGTTGGGTTAAAATAAGTAAATAATTTAACAAATATTGGGACATTTACCTTAACCTTGAGTTAATTGCTAGTTTGTACGGAACCCTCGGTGTGCGAGTCGGACTCGCACTTGACCGGTTTTTTTTTATGGCATGGCGCATAGCGTTGTCTCGCGTTCAGCCATAAAGTCTATATGAGTTTCTGCAGGAATACATGCTGAGTATTTTGTCACGATGCTGTTGTCATTTTATTGTTGGTTTTTTGCTGTTACTTACTACTACTTATGATATGTGTGTTGATAAAGTAGTGTATGCAACTGTACATAATTAGGCCTTAAAACACTCGTGTGATCCTATTATGAAAAACACACTCGTATTTTGAGGCCTCTCGTTATGGATCAGTCGCATAAACTACTATAATGCTGCAGTCAGTGTCCTACCTGTTTGCCACAAACATCTACTAAACTATTACCCCATAAAATAGGTTGGTTCAACGTTTTAAAAAACGTTGTTAAATTAGAACTGCATGTGTCCTATGTCCAAAATAAGAAATACGTTTAAAAAAAACCATTTATTTAACTAAAATACACTCCCACCACATTACCATGCAAACGAAGTCGCAGGTACAGCTAGTATTACATATATTGAGTCATCACAATGTTAAAAATACGCAAATAATTATCCTACAATATCAGCAAACGTTTTAATGCCGACCTTGATATTAACACATTAATTATTGAACTACAATACTGTTTTTCTTCTAAATGCCACAGCCGTATATAGGTCTCCGCTCGCGATTGAATGGAAGAACGGGACAAAACGTTTCTTTATTTCATTAGAATGCATTCACGGCGAGTCTATTGTGAATGTGTAGCATCGCTTTACTTGGTATCGACCTAGCACCATTTTTAAAAGAAAGCGCTACGTTTATACAAATACTTGATAATTATGATAAAAACATTTACATCTTTTAATGAGTTTTTAAATACCTTACCTTTTTCTGGTGTAGTGGGTGGGAACCTCGTTCAACGAGGCTCGTTGTAGTGTAATGAGACCCAGGGTGTATTAATTTATTTAATTTTTATTGCACAAAACACAGCAATGTACAATAACAGGCTTTATGCCAAATTGCATTCTCTACCAACCAACCACCCTACTTATAATAAATCTCTTTACAAAATTACAGCTAGCACCATATATCAGGCATTATATCGTCGCGAAGGATCTCAGCTTCCTATGAACGGAAAAACATGAAACTTTTTTCATAGGTAGATTTTAATTTTTGTTTCCGTTTAGGATAGTTTTTATCCGACTGCGACAATATACACATTACGAAACATTCGACGCCGCTGAATTTATAATTTCTTTTTCATTGAAATCTCGCGCTGTACCTAATAACTCTGCTATCAGTGACGTCAAAACAAAATTAATTTCAATCATTTGTCAAAATGGCGGGATTGCCCGATTGGATAATTAATAAATTCGATTCAGTCTACGGTAAGCCTTTACAAAACGCACACCAAAATAGTGATAAAGTAAACAATGGAATTCTGATATATGGGAAGCTTAAGTTGACATTCAGCCTACATATATGTACAGAGAATTTTTAATACTTATTTCACACATTATGTCCAAATTATTTAGTTGTTTTCGTAGATTTCATGTTTATTTCTATCCCCGTCTATCAGCAATCAGTATAGTAGTTACTTAGTAAGATTTGCACGGCCTAAGGCAATTGTCCTACCGCCTACTCTCATAGTAATTCTTACTCGCGCGAGTAAAAGCGAGTAAGAATTAACTACCTATGAGAGTACTCGCTACTCGCCGGCGGCGGCGGTGGGACACGTGCCTAATAGCAAAGGGCGTTAACATCGTAGATATTTTATGAGTTTTTGGAAGGGCTGGAATGCACTCGCAAGGATGACACCTAGTGACGAATTTCAAGTTTATAATGCTTCTTTTAAACTATTTACGTTATTAAATAACGAAGATAGGTTGGTACCTACCAAACCTTATTACGTACTATCGATGTCGTCTGCCTATATTCAAATTAAATTACTCAACTTTACAAAAGGTTTCGTTTTAAAATGTGTGGTAGATTAATAGGTACATGTATTCTTACTGTCATAATGTCATAACTATAGCCAGGGTGAGAGGTAGCTAAGTAAAATAGCATTAAATTTTATTTAACATGCTGCGTTGATATGCCTGTTTGTCTGTATATGTATGTATATAAGTAACTATGTAGTTCAGATACTGGCAGTATAATCAGCAGATAAGTCTCGGGAAACCACTGATAAGTATCCGGGTCTCTTGAAAAATAAAAATTGAAAAACGATAACAATTACATTAATGTAATCAGCGAAGTGCATGGAATGTGTGGGTCGTGCTCGTGCAGGAATAGTAAAAAGACAATTGGTTCATCTTAATGTAATCGCACATTATGATAAAAAAAATATCAAAATCAGACTACTCTGTAATACGTGGTCATACATAATAAAAATATACGCGTTGACTTGAGAACCTCCTCCGTTTTCGTCGGTTAAAAATGATTATTTGAAATGTACCTAATTACAAAAATAAACGGCACGTGCGGGCAATGAAGCGCGCGTTCAGGGTCGCTCCATTGTTAAATTTCGTAGGCACGAAAAGCAGTAGGTATTGGCTTTTTATTCAGACCTGAGTGTCTGTTCGTTATGTAGAACTATTATTAAATCTGTGCCCTTGGCGAATAATCTGTACTTATAAATATGAGCTCTACTTACTTTAATTCTTCATTCAAGTGTTTTGCATTATTTTTTCGCCAACCCCTCCTCTTCTTTGATTTATTTACTTTGTCCCCCATAAAGAAAAACACAAAATTCGTCGTTGTTAAATTCTAAAAACCGTGCGTAAGCTCAAGCGACTCATCCTCCCCGGTAATTACTGTTTAACGCATATATTTTGTGAGTTTGTTACCTTGAGTTTAATTATGCTGTTGTAAAATATTATGAAATATGTTTCGGATTCATCTGCTGAAAATGAAGTAAATATGAAGAAAACTAATTTTCTCTTCTCGGACATGAGACATAGATAGATCGATTTCAGGTCCCCGTAAACCCCCATACCTTTTCAATTTTTTTTAGTTTGCAAGGCAGTGGTTGATGGCTAATTAGTATAGTCCGCTTGCCTGACAATATTACATATTAATGGAGGAGTAGAGATAGTTAGTGTGGACTACTACCCAGAGAAGTTTATCCACACTTATTGAGAGATATAGAAGTACTTAAACATTAACTTTAACATTTAAATCATCAGGTCAATATATTATACTAATATTATAAATGCGAAAGTGTGTCTGTTTATTACCTGAACCCGCCGAACCGATTGATATGAAATTAGGTATTGAGATAGTTTGATTCCCGGGAAAGGACATACGATAGTTTTTATCCCGGAAATCATTCCCCTAAGGAGGTGAAATGGGGGGTGATAGTTTGTATGGAGCTAAACATAAACGAGTTCCACGCGGACGGAGTCGCGGGCAAAAGCTATTATTATAGTTATTAATTTTATAGTAGGTAGCTACTCACATAATCATGCATTCTCTCAAGGCGCGAGCTCCTGATCTACTTATCTGATTACGTTTTGTAGAATACTTTGTGGATTAATTAGTATGTGCCTTGTCGGTACATTGGTATATTATTTATTATATTGCCTACATGTCTTAGCATATCTTAGTTAGGGATTAGGTACCAAATTAATCCTAACAATAATTAAATCATAATCTTAACAGTAACTCACGCTTGTTATGGGCTAAGTTTACTATCAATTTATCCGACGACCCGTAGACTTATGCACAACGATTCGCGGTGCAACTTAGGTGCAAAACTTTAACATTATAATATTAACTCAGCAGTTTCTTATCTATGGCGACACTATGCTCTAAGATTATTTACTTTATGATGATTAGAATAGCAGCTTAAAGATACGAGCGCATTACTTCAAAGCAATACACCGTAGCGTTGTTAGCCTCAAATTGGCTAATAAAGGAAATAGCAACCATTTCCAATAACATAGGTATGTGAAAGTACCTATTAACATTTATATTCACACGACACAATCTGAACAATCTGTGTAGTTTTGCTGGCAGAATAACTATTTTTATTATTATAAGCATACGTTTCCAGTATCATGTTCAGAATTTCGTTTTGTGAAACGGAATCGCAATATAAATACTGAATGTCGACATGACTGAGAATTTTCTTCACTCAGAAATTTTCATAAATGAATATTTTTTGTCGATACTTGTAGATACCTAAATCAATTGTGAGAATATTTCTTGATAATTTAAGTGCCAAATCGTTTATTTTTGGCTCTTCTTTCTATCGAGCGAACTTATAGTTCGTAGTGGTGTAACAGTCACCTTCATAAATAGTTTATTTGATGCGGAATTTCTACGAGCGACACTACCTGATGGTTACACTATTACATAAAGCATAATAGTTGACATAAAATTATGATGGTTGCCACAAATATGACGTTGCGTTCGAGTTTTCTACCCTGTATTGAAGGGGCATCTTTGCTCTTTGCTGTAGCAACAAACAAAAGGAGTCACAGAACAAAATAAACAACTTCAAAGTTCCCAACTGAGCAAGACCAAGACTTATTCTCTGAGCTCTGCAATAACTATTTTCATTGATAAATTTATAAGTTTTATAACCGTCCGCTGTATACTGTATCTGTGGTTGAAACGTTTTATTTATTCAAAAGCAATAGAAACTTTATTTTCCCCCAGAACTCGAAACGACCTGCTTGGAAAACTTTGTAAAATACGTATCTGAAAAATGAATTTTTACTTTGATATTTTCTTGGTTGTTAAAGAATGTCTGGATCTCCGAGTAGCAAAGTCAGAGCTTGTTATTATTCATTCAAATATTCATACAAATATTGGATTGGATTCGACTGATTTGGATGTTATTTTTGACTGAAAAACCTGTCATCGTTAGATTATATATTACTTCCCACTGTTCACAGACCTCTCGTGGATGATAGGAAATGGGCAGTAGTCCCCACGCTGGCCCAGTGCGGGTTGGGGACTTCATATAAACCTTTGAATTTCATCGCAGATGTATGCGTGTTTTCTCACGAAGTTTTCCTTTACAAAAAAGGTACTTTGTATCAATTGATATTCCGTACATGTATACTAGACTAGTATGTCCCGAAAACTCATCGGTACATCAAACTCACGACCCCCGTTTTGCAGCCGCATGCTTGAACCACTAGGTTCTAGGTGTACGTAGCTTAAAACCTGAAGACAACTTTAGTAAAAGACAAGACAAACGAAACTCATTTGGTATTGAATCCTTAATGTTAGGCACAATGATTTGTAATTATAATAGATCGGGGGTTCAGGGAACTTTTTAGATTAAACATCTGTTTTTTTAGGCACTTGTCCCACCGCCGGCGAGTAGCGGGTAAGAATTACTATGAGAGTACTCGCTACTCGTCGGCGGTGGGACAAGCGTGCCTTGGACGCGGTGGACCAGTCTCGCTAGCGTGATCGCGTTTATGTCGGACATGAAGCATTCCGCCCTCTCGCACTTAGGTAAACACTTACATTATTAGCCATTTAGGTACATGGTTGGTGCAACGTATGTGATTTGAATTACATAGCAGGCTGCAAAATTCGATCAATTCAATAAAACCCTGCAATGTAATACTACTCGCATGCGAGTTTTTGCACCATGTAAGTGGCCCTTGCTAATATGGATGTAGACTCAAAATATGTTACCACTCCAAAAGAAAGAAGGCAAAAAATATGCCTAGTGACGATAATCCCATTCAGATATCTCAAAGATTTACGAAGCTAGAATCGTATTAATATTGCTTGTTAGAGAGAGAAAATGCTCGCAGTTAGTGACGTCACTATCAGCCATCGTCAGAGTAAACAAGTAAACGATTGTCAAATCGTTTAAATATGAAGTTGCATTTTGCAGAAAAGCGACATACCTATTATACCACATGCCCCCTCTTAAAACTTTGGACACTTAACTTCGTGCTTATTTAACCTCTTGCGTTGTTTTATTTCTCCTTTTGACTACATTTTTCATCCTTTTTCGAGAAAATACGATTTTTTTTTAAATGTCCACGCCCTTATTATGTCCGACATAAACACGATCATACCAGCTAGTGTGCTGTAGGTATAGTCAGCATCATATAGTTAATAGCAGCTAAATAAGCCATAGTAGATTGTGTGACGAGGGTCTAAAGTAAGCCATATTTACCACAAGATGGATATTTTCCCGAACGAAGTGAGGGGAAATAATTCGAGGGGTAATACGGCTTTAAGACCAGAGTTATAGACTCTACTTTTCACTTCGACTGCGAGAAAATAGTAAAAACAAAGATTATCCATCCACAATCGACAATTATACCAAGGCGAAAAGATTGTTCAATTTGGCGCCATTCTTTTTAATAAACTGCTTTGACACAGATACAAAATATTCACACCACGAATAAACGGCTCTGACCGTCTAATAGCCGCGTCTATACGGCCGAGCGCGGCGGACAGTATACGCGGGGCATACGATAAGGCGAGATAGACAGAGGCCCTACCGCGAAACGAAAACGAATTTCGTTCTTGTATCTCCCTCTCTGTTGCACTTGCTAGTTCGATCAATAGAGAGGGAGATACTCGAACGAAGTTTGTTTTCACTTCGCGGTAGCCCCTCAGCAGTCTATCCCGCTCAATCTTCATAGCTTAGGTCATGTATGCATTCAACCACGCTTGAACGTTTGGACGGAGCGATAGTCGGTCAGAGGCGTTTATTTTTTTAATTAAAAAACACCTAATGTTTGAATTGAATTCTGTTTCCTGATTGGTCGATTTTAATGTCTAGCTGTATTCTGGTTAGTAGATAGCAAATACTAATGTTTTTTTTAAGGAGTTGTGATTGGTAGATGTAATATTGAACTGTTGTGATTGGACAAATTAAAATGTTTTATAAATCAAAAATATGTATAGGTACATATTTTCCCCGCTTGCTAAGTCTAATATGACGCACTTTTTGAGCATGAGAAGTGAAAAATATATTGGCACACGCCTTTTATTACTGTAAGATTATCTAAGGATGTATTGTGTTCAATATTGTGTTACGATATATTTGGTTACTTTCGCTGCTACTAACTCTACCGACACCGATGCTTGTCAGCATCTGTAACGTACTGTCGTACGTGGCATCATGTACAGTCTGTCCAGAGTAGGTATTCTAGGTTCATGATTAGGTACTTAATTTTGACTTTGAATTATAATTATTTGCAATTTGCAGTAGGCGTGAAAAGCACTATGTAAGGTCTCGGCCAAAAGTGCAATAGATGGACTCGTCTCTTTCGAGGTCCTCACTTAGCGGTTCGGACCTCGAACCCACTCGTCCGTCTATTGCCTACTTTCTAGCCTCTGCAACAATTTGACAAGTTCTCACACATTCTGAAATTTTCACAACTCGTATTTTAAATTCACCGCTCACCATAGAGATCAGATGAGATCCGAATGTTACCAATCGATTCTTGGTCGCATATTTAAAATTGATAGGTATTAAAATCTTTGTTAAGAAAATACTTCTTGATTCGATTCCTTCGCGAATCTTCTCGACAAGTGCTATTTTGTCTCTTAACTGATGTATTCTTATCTTGCGTATGCTCTTTAGTTTTAAACTGTAGGTAATAATGGTACTGTTTCTTTGATATTTAGTGGTTGTATGTGTAGGTGTGTAGGTTCACATATCTATGTATTTATGTAAGTGTACTTATTTATATTCTAATGTGTACAGTTTTTGGTGAGCAATAAAGGATATTTGTATTGTATTGTATCATCATCTTCTTCTTCTCCTAGCCGTATTCGGCCTCAGCGACGGCTAATCACTGCTGAGAGCGTCGCTCGTGAGCCCTCAGGTGACTGATATAGCCAATTTTTGCGACGAAAGTGCGACCACATTCGCCACACATCAGCACCCCTCCGACAAAATTATATTGTATGGCCGCAAGTGGTCTGGCCTTTAACTCATCGCGCTTTGTGTCGAGCTCTACGCGCCGTCTGACTTCGAAATCGTTAACCTGAGTGAACACAATTTGCCTCCACTGTGATCGGCCCTTAGCTAATGTCTCCCTGTTTATTCGTCGTCTTCACGTGACGTTTTAGCACATCCTTATACCGCAAAAACTGGCCGCCTTGTTTCCTCTTGCCATTCTGCAGTTCGCAGTAAAAGATGCGCTTCGCAACTCTATTATCAGACATACGGGCGACATGCCCGCACCAACGCAGCTGTCGTCTCATAAGATAGGCCTCTATACCAGCAGCCTTACCCCGCCTGAGGACCACCGTGTTCCTGACACGGTCAGACCAGTAAATGCCCATGATGTCGCGGTGTATAATTGTATGGCAACTATGAGCCTAAACACAATATTTCACGACCAAAATAGCAATTTGGCTACTCTGTTTTCTATACAACGGTTAGTTGGTAATGGGCCTGCCGTTGGGACGTCATAATTGCCTGAAGTAACGGCAGACCTCGCAAGGCTCCGACAGAACAAACTGAACCGACCAGAAGCATTCATTCAATCAATGTAGCCGATAAATTGCTGTTAACCTATTGACTGCCAGCTGACGAAGTGTCTTGCCATGCTACGGATGCTACCGACGTCAAATGACGAAGCTCCAAAAAAATAAAAACCACTTGTAGAACTCTTTTGTAATGTTTGGTATTATTATCTTTATTTTATGGCTCTGGCGTCAGAGGCACGAATGTCTCGATTTTCCAAAGAAGTGAATGGCCGTCTTTGGCGGTTAAAAGGTTAATTTAACGGGAACAGACTCTAGATAGGTAGGGCATAGCGGAACATCATCTCACTCATATTTGAAGCAGCCCAACTGGGGAAGTGCCAGTTGGGCTACTCAAGTCTGTAGTAGTAGGGCCAGCGCGGGGACTACGGTCCATTCATCTAGGTACATCACGGATCGCGGACGAGTGCTTTGGCGTGCTCGTGATCCGGCATCATGGTGACAAGATGGAACATGGTGTTGATTTAGACGGTAGTCCGGGCGGTTCCCGGGACTGGACTGGGACTGAGGATGGACTCGTCATACCCGCCCTAGCTTCCCCAGCTGGGTAGGATTTGTAAATGTTTTTCCATATTATGTATTTGGGTCTCCAGTGCTCCCGAGGATGCGCTATTGCGCTGTGTTAAGATTTAGGGAGCAGAGGGGGACCGCGAAACGAAAACGAACCAGCAAAGTGCGACAGAGAGAAAGATACACGAACGAAGTAGGCCCTCTGAATTTATCTCTATAATAATAGTTAAATCTTCGATAACACGCTTGGGATTCTTCAGGAGACACAAGCATCTATACACCATGTTGCCTGCATATCATCGGGCAGGCCGTATGCTTAAATACCACCGTCGTAGGAAGTCTGATAAAAAAGTCTCTTAACCTAAAACATTGTAAATATTGTAATTATATACAGTTGTTATACCTATTCATTCATTCATTTATTTATTATTCACTAACAAATTACGTTTGTGTTTGAATATCATGCCTTAAATCTAAAAATATATCCACTCACTTGATTCCGGATTTTAAAAAAGGTAGCCGAAACTGCTTCAATTTTTTCATCATCAAGGCAGCCCATACTTCGATTGGCAACCACAGTTGGTACCATCAGTTATGGAGTCTACGAAATTGGCAACTGTGGTTGCCACAAGCAAGTGAGTGGAGTGGAAACAGATAATGATGTATACAGTGTTAAGCAAATTTTTTTTTTAAAGATGTTACACGCAATGCAATAACAAAACGAGTCCACTTTACGTCAACCGAAACGTCAGGCGTCAAATGTCATAGGTGTTTTGCACTATTTTTATTGCGATTTACGTCGTAGAATTGTGGTTTTTACTTTAAAAAAACAAAGTTTTTTTTCCGATATAATCTTTTGCTTGAACAGCTTAGTGGCTTATGTGTTTAAATAATCCGTACAAACAAATAACTGTATTGTACACACTTCCGGGTGTCGAAACGTTCTAAGGATTTTTAGGATTCTAAACCTTTAATTAGAACGATTTGAAGTATCAGAAATGGATTACGTGACTGCCTTAAAGATTTTAGTGATTGGGGAGAGCGGTGTAGGCAAATCTAGGTAAGTTTTATTTGTCCTTTGTTGTGCTTAATGGACAAAGAAGCAATTATTGTTAGGGCAAGGTTGTCATGACTCATAGCCTATTTCAATATTTTTAAAACGAATGGAGAATTGTTTCATCAAGTTTCTATTTAATTCGAAATTGTAAGATGGAAATCAAGAGAGATTTATGATTGGTTATTGTAAGATTTATCAACATGAAATGGAAAACTGAAAATGAGTGCCAACCTAACTAGGTACTGTGTAATGAAAATCACAGATTACCATAATTTCATTGGTTGTTAAGTCCATCAATATTATACATGCTGGTGCACAAGGGTAATGATCAATAAAATTCATCAGTGTGTAGCTCATTATAGGGTATTAGTCAATTTCCTTGTATGCAGTGTATATAAGAACCAGTGAAAGCTGCCAGTCAATTAGAGGATAGTTCAGGAGGTAGAGGGTATACTTGAACATACAACCATAGAAACTCCAGCCCACTGCTCTTGACCAGTGAAAACAACTCCTGGGATACGGGCTCTATGGTGTGCATTATGGAAATCTCCCACACTTGACATGGGACTAAGGCTGGATTTAAAGATCCATTAAAACCGAAAAGTAAATATTTTTTTGTGATTTAGTTTATTTACTGACATTACTTAGCTTAGCAACATAAGCTCTGACAGATATTATTTCTCAAACATGCAATGAAATATTGACATTGTGTTCTTCATACAAAATTGAAGATCTAGGCTGGGTAGTAATTTATTTGTGGCACTGGATCACAGCGTTCAGACATGAGAAACAAGGTTTTTTTAAATTTATTTTATTGCATATTAAAAAAGCCCTATACATACCTTGGCGTGAAAAGGGGTTGCCAGCCTCATAAATATTCCTGGCCTCTGTAGTAATGTATCTACTATTTCCCTACAGTATCATCTTGGCATTCACTACCGGTGACTACAATTCGTCATTCCCAGCCACTATCGGAGTTGACTATAAATGCAAGATGATGGAGGTGAATGGGGTTAAGGTGAAGTTAGGTATCTGGGACACTGCTGGCCAGGAGCGGTATAGGACACTGACTTCAAGCTTTTACAGGTATGTTTGCTAGTTTATATAAATGTAATCAATGAAAGTGTCCAGAGACATACAGTAGAACCCGTTTAAGACGATTTCTCAGGGACCCAACGAAAAACGCGTCTTAAGCGAGAAAGCGTATTATACGGGATAGGGGGTGGGGTACATGGTCATCTCAATCAAACTTGTTTAAGGACCTTTATGGTGCCCTGATCCATCAGTTGTAATTTGTTTGTCGCATTTGGAGGTAAGTAAACAAGCTTGATATTCTGTAGCTCAACACCTTTAGGGTGAGCGGGGCAGGGCATTATTCTGATCGAAATAACTCCTTTTTAAACTACTTTTTCGGTCTCACCTATACTATATAGACATGGGATATTGACACTGATTGATTATAATCGACAACAAACTATACACATAATTGATCTTTGAAGTTTCATATTCTTTGTACTCATTGAAGTAGGTATGACACATTTTTATTGTGCAGTTACAGGAATCGTAGTCTCCATTCCGTTTGTCCTGTATTTTGACCAAATCAATGAAAGTCTTGTAACTTATGTACCCATACTATAATTTAATAGGTACCTACTTGATTTTATATGGGAAAACTTTAATCGCGGACCAAATAAATACTGACTTCAACAAAATTTAACAATTTGCACATCAAAACCGAATTTTGAGTGAGGATTAGTGTTTTATTTTGCTGTGCCAATCAGTATTTTTTATATTTTTTAGGATTTTTTTTCATATGCCTTTAAATAGTAGCCATTATATACTGACTATACAAATAAAGGTCAGATGATCTAAAGCAGACTGCTAGAGTAGCGTGGATGAGAGACGCAAAGGACCGCACGAAATGGAAGGCTCTTGAAAAGGCCTATGTCGCTAAGACAAGTTGAAGTTGTTGATGTAATGAAAAATTAGTTTTAAGATTTTTATAAGGCTTCAATAATAAAGGGTATTTTTATTTTTATTTGTACAAATAAAACTCGTGACTTGTTTCAGAGAAGCACATGGTGCTATATTAGTATATGATGTATCAGAGCCAAAGACACTAGCTAAGCTAAAAGAGTGGGTAGAGGAACTGCAGGTCTACTCCACTAAGAAGAACATAGTCTGTTTAGTTGTTGGCAATAAGATTGACAAGGTATGTTAAAAATACTTTTCTTATTTCTTCATGAGACAAGACAAAAGAGGACTTTAGTAGAAGCCTAGAGAAATCGCACGATGCTAAAGTTCTCAAATGGGTGATTTCGTCTATAAGAGAATTTTTACTTTTTTCTCAGATTTGTATGTTTTTTCGATAAATCACGATGGCTGTGATAAAAATTATGGCATTCTCTATAAACCTACAATAATATACGAATATCCCGTGACCAAGGGCTGTCATAAAGTAACTGATGTATGTTGTGTGATTTTTCTTAAGTTAGCTAATTATTTTATGCCTCTAAAATATGTCTATTAAAATATGTTCTATTAAATATGTGTATATGAACGATGCACAGGAAAAAAACATAAACGTTCTGTATTCTTCTTCTAGTTTATTAACCCCCAACGAAAAGAGAGGGGTGTTATAAGCTTAACGTGTCTGTCTGTGTATCTGTCTGTGGTATCGTAGCTCCCAAACGGATGGACCGATTTTGAATGCGTTTTTTTGTGTCATCGATAATTTTATCCCGAGTGTTCTTAACCATGTTCCATCAAAATCTGTTCAGCCGTTTTTGAGATATTGGACTTTGAAATAAAAAATTCGGGGGTTTTTCAACTTTTCTAAGTTGTAGTTATCATGATTGCATTACATTTAGGCGCGTCAAGTGACCAGGGACGCTGGACAAGAGTTTGCACAAAAGCACAGAATGCTTTTCGTAGAGAGCAGTGCCAAGACACAGGAAGGCATCAACTTGGCATTTGAGGAGCTAGTACAAAAGGTCAGTGGATAAATTAACTTTTTTTTTTTACTTTTTTTTATTAAAACGAAAAGATTTTCGAGTCACTATTATATTGGTGGGTGTGTAGTTCTTTTACTTCTAAATCACATAAATACTTAAAAAACCAGCATCCTTAAAATACGGTGGAATTACTGGGATCACTTAACACGCGTTGGCCCCTTTCTTGTCGCGACTTGAACATCAGCATGTTGAATTATGCAGATCATCCGCGGTTGCGGATGTAGATGCGAATGCCTGCAACATCCCTGATTTCGACCAAGCATACCTACAGTAGGATGTTTTTGGGTTAATTTGTTTTGCTCTCAGAGGTTTGTCAATAATTCCGACTTCATACTGAGAGGGCCTACCGCGAAACGAAAACGAACCTCGTCCGTGTGTCTCCCTCTCTGTCGCACTTGCTTGTTCGAGCGACAGAGAGATAGATAATAGGTAGCTTTCATTTGCACAGTTTTGTTCATAATTGTATTCGAAAATGTCTTGTAGATAATCGAGACGCCAGGCCTCTGGGAGTCCAGTCCGACATCAAACATCCGCGTAGGCAGCGACGAGCAACGGCAGCGGGAGTCATCCTGCTATGACTACACATGCACCATATAAACAACACTGCTTCACGCACAAAACCTATGTAGGTACAGTCAGCGTCATATAGTTAGTAGCAGCCAAAGTACCCAAATATCTTAACACATCCTTAAGGAGCGACCACACCGCCGCTCAAAAAACGGCGACGGCACGGAATCGCAGTGACGCGTCGTATCCGTACCGTTTTTGACGCATGCTCCCCACACCGCTGCTCAAAATATGCTGACGCACTGTAAATTGATCTGCGTAAAAATCGCAAAAAATATTACACGGAGATCTTATGGCAGACACCACACCAGTGACGTAAAAGACGCAACTGTTTTGTAAATGCAGCGTTTTTTACGCAAAGATTTGCGAATCGGGGCTTCTCGGTTATTGTCGTTAACACTTCATTTTTCACATAGAAATCATCGGATTCTAGACATACCTTTTAAAAAAAAACATTAAACCGACCATTCAAGAAATACTGATTAGCACATCAAATAATCTGAACACAAAAAAGTTAAATAATTTAAAAATAACCAATCTAATGCTAATAGGAGAGCTTCTTCCTCATCAGATGACGTACATATGTTGCTGTGATTGTTGCAGTTGATCATCTACTTATGTCATATAGGTATCTGAAGCATGATTTTGACGCAGTGTATTTTAAGCACCGGTTTGGAAGGTTTGCGTCAAAAAAGATTCGCGTGAAGCACGTCACTGCGATTGCGTACCGTCACCGTTTTTTAAGCAGCGGTGTGGGGTGCATGCGTCAAAAACGGCACGCATACGACGCGTTACTGCGATTCCGTACCGTCACCGTTTTTTAAGCGGCGGTGTGGTCGCACCTTTACTCCCATAGTAATAAAGCCGTGCTGCGATATATTTTGCTACTTTGACCGCTACTAACTATACGATGCTGACTGTACGTTGAAGTAATCATTGATATAAACAAAACGTTTTTATACGCTTTAGATACATTAACTATTAGAAACTAAATAAAAGTAAATCTTGAAGACGGTTTTCACAAATTTTCACTTATTCGACTGACTTAAGTACCTACATAAAACGTGAAGAAACCGTTAATACTGTTACGAAAGATTAGTTCCTTTTTCGACAATATACCTACCTATTTTGGGTTCTAAAATGGCTCAAATTATGACTGCAGTTTACAGAAAGGCTAGAGTTTTTTCAAAACTTGTTTTAATACCACACTAAAAGTCACCTTCCACAGTAAAAAAAAACTTTAGTTTAATTGTATGCATATTTACTTTACAATAAGTAATGAAATTTAATAGCCACATTTAATAGTACATTACGTAACTAGGGCGGTGAATTCGTGAATGCCCCAGATCGCAGGTGTTTGTGGTCAGAACCGAAGGTGAGGGCTATAAATATGCGACCTGGGGCTTTACGAATTACCGCCCGTGTTGAGTACAAAATTTTACGTCTTCACCTGGCCACAATGAGAGTTTTCCCGTACGCGCAGCGTGCAGTAAATCTCGCATTATGGCCAGGTGTGACGTAAACGAAGTTATACATTATGTTAATTAATTACCTATCAACAACGATTAGATGATTTCAGGAATCCAGTTGTTGAATGTTTTATGAAAATTACACACGTCTTTTTATTTTTATTGTATTTATTTATCTCGCCAAATCTTAAACATACTAACGTAAGTTTAACAGAAAATGTTCCGCCAAACTGAGGACAGTTTCAGTGAAAGTTTATATAATAATACAGTTTTTTTTTACATAGCTCTTGACTCTTTGAAGAGGCTAGTGTAGGGTTATCTGCTACGCCATAACCCATACCAATTACATTTTTGTATAAGGAATTTCGTGCTGAGAGCGCAGCACAGCATTTAAGCCATGAGCACCAAGTAAGCAGTGTAAAGTGTCAGGCCGATACTTTTCACGATGTTAAATATGGATCTTATCTAAAGTAATGATTTGTCTTGCCACTTGTTACAAGCTTTTATTTACCTAGTTTCACCGTTCAGGTGTCTGTCTGTAATCAAATCTTGCAGGTTCGAGTTGAAATGTTGTACTCATATTGAAGTCGGGCGACTATACAATATTCAAGATGTTACCTACCATAACTACTGACCTCTCATGATGAAAATGGAGGGGTGGTCATATCATCTCCACTCTCAGGTCCTCCCTCAGGCTCCTTGGAATCATCTTGGCGAGTATTCGAGTGCAAAAATGTAGTTTCCAATAAAAGCTTTTTTTTTTGGGATACTTTAAAATATCACGCCGTTGGATGGAAAGCGAACCACATTAAGGTATACAATACTTGATCATTTTACAAGAAGTTTTCCTTTTTGCCAATTTCGACATAAACGGTCATATCACACGAGAAGATTTGCGGAATTTTGCAGGACCAGTCTGGAAACAAGTAAACGTGTCTCATTAATTAAATATTTGACAGAAACTCGTTGATGCTACTGCTGTACACACATTACACAGCACAACACTAAATTAGAATGAAATGACATTTACGGTTGACATTTCCAACTGTCATTTCGGTCTCTTGATTAAAATATAAAGTTTGTTTGACGTAGTAAAATTCTAAGATTATGACTAAATTCTCCATTTGGGGGATTCCATGATTCTAGGAAATACTGTTAATATTTCGTGATATTATATGTTACCATGAACTCCATTCTGAAATCAATACACACAATACAATCTTTTATTGCTCTCTCTCTCTGTAACTGGGAGATGTAGGTCACAAGAAGAATGTATAAATTAAATTACCTAGTTTGATATCTAATGTAGTAACGTTTATAACGTTGATTACGTTCAATTGCGAAATCTGAATGGTCTCTATGTTTATATCGCTTCAACTTTTCAAAATAGTTAATCAGCACGTCTATCATGAGACGGCCGCGACATACCCTCGATTTTTCTCGCGATTATATTGCGAGAAAAAACGAGAGTATGTCGCGGAGATAGACCTATACCTACCTACATACTCGTAATATTTAGAAAATTATTTAAGTTTATAATTGTTCGTGTTTTTGTATTATTAGTGATGTGGTGAGTTGTTACTGGACCAAATAAAGTGCTAGCAAAAGGTTATAACAAGTTTTTATTTTATCACCAGAGCTCCCGAGGAAGCGTTCTGTTGAGAGCGAGGGAATTTGTTCCTTCAGCTGTCAACACGGCGAATCCTCAAACATATCAAGGGTCGGCAACGCCCATGTTGCTCCTTTTGAGTTGCATGCGTCTAGGCTGCAGTGTCCGTTTACCATCAGGCCGTACGCTTGTTTGCTACCGTCGTTGTATAAAAAAAAACTTCGTTTTCGAAGAGAAGAAGAAACGTTTCACAGATCGGCGTTAAATATGGCGGCGTGACGCGATGCTGTTAGTACTTATTACAATATTAAAAAAATGTATACGAAAAAAATGTACCCAAAATGTACTATTTAGTACCACATAAAAAAAAATTGTACCGTCCCGTACTCAAAGCTATTACAAAATTAAGGTACACCCGCCATCCTGACAGTCAGGATGGCGGGTGTACTTCAGGCTGCTGTGTTCCTACCAATTATTACTTAAAAAAAATTGTAGAGCAAAATTTTGTACCTAATTTGTACTTAAATGTACAATTTACATTCGGGCAATATAATCCGTGGTTTGGTCACATTTGAAGGTTTTCTACTGGCACCTAGTGAAGCTCGTATAGAAGGAAGACTTTCGGCACCTTTCGGTTTGTCTTTAGGTGTTTATTTTTTATGTCCAAGCTAACTTATTATGGTTTTGACACTGAGTCTGTGAGATGGTTTGATAGCTACCTCAGTAACCGCAAGCAGTTGGTGGAACTCCGTACTGATGACGGTAAGAGTAATTTCTCAGACATGTCCCTCGTCCCTAGAGGCGTGCCTCAGGGATCAATATTAGGTCCTATTCTATACATTATATACACTGCCGACATAACTGCAGTCATTAAGAATAGCCAGCACCATTTGTATGCTGATGACCTTCAGCTTTATATTTCGTGCCGGGCCCAAGATGCGTGCTTACAAGCTAGCAAATTGAATGAGGATCTTAATAGCATAAATAATTGGTCACACACAAACTCCCTGGTATTAAACCCCAAAAAGTCGAAATACTTAATATTAGGCTCGAAGACCCAAATAGAAGCGGTTGACAAACTAAATATCGATTTACATATTAACAACGATCCGGTCATGCGTGTGCGCGAGGCTCGTAATCTTGGAATTGTTATGGACGGCGAGCTGCGCTTTGAACAACACCTGCTTGATACTGTGCGCAACTGTTTTTTTAGGCTTAAAGTACTATACAAAATTCGCGACTTTCTTAATGTCGAACTTAGGATACAGCTTTGTGATACACTTGTCCTATCAAAATTAAATTATGGTGACATTGTGTACGCGCCGCGTCTGTTGTCGCGAACGCAGAGACTGGTCCAGCGAGTGCAAAACGCTTGTGCGCGTTTCTGTTTCCATATCCCGCCGCGCACGCACGTTACGCCATTCCTGAATCAAAATCGTATTTTGAGAATGTCCATACGTCAAAAACTACACCTAGCCACATTGATGTTTGGCTTAGTTAATAAACAGGTTCCCTCATACCTTTACAATAAGTTTATGTGGTTTCGTAACTCCAGGTCTTCGGGAGTCAGGTCAACGAGATTCCTTCAGCTTGTTTGTCCAAGGCCGCACACGGCAGCATTCCGAGGTAGCTTCCGCTACGCAGCAACTAAGTGCTGGAACATCATTCCTCCTCCTCTCCGCGCCTTAAAGTCCATTCATAGCTTTAAATTAAAACTCCGGATACATCTTTTTAATGTACCTACAAATTGGTCGTTGAATATTTGAATACTTGTTACTTATAAAATGAATCTGTGGGTAGATAGGTACTTACTTTTACCGTTTACACAGGTACCTAACCTAACTATCAAACTAACAATCCGACTGTTGCAGTAGGCTGCTTACTTATCTTATTGCTACATAACACATAGCTATTATTATTATTATTTATTATCTGTATTAGATTTTGTTCATTGTAATAGTAGTTTTACGCTTGGTTATTACCACTTTTTTATTTTCATATTTTTTAGTACGAACAGAGTCAATTACATTTCAGTGTTGCATGCATATAAATCACTGTCGAATGATTCTAATGTTACCCGCTAGTTTTTAAGTTCACTTTTGTAATTTTTAGACATACAGTGCCTAAAAATTATAAAATTGTTTGTTTAGTTTAGTCGTTTTATTTATTTTTGGGGCTCTCACTGAAAACCAGCGTCACGGCCCCCGTGACAACATGCTGAGTGAGGCTCCCGTTTAGCACTTAAGGATACGTTTTTGAGTGTATTTCTTTTTTCCGTGTTTTGTGTGCTAAATAAATAAATTCTTATTCTTATTCTTATTCTTATTCTTATTCATTTATTTAAACTTTATTCATCATCAACAACATCATATCAGCCGAAAGACGTCCACTGTTGGACATAGGCCTCCCCCAAAGTGTGCCAAAGTGACCGGTCCTGCGCCACCCGCATCCAACGGACTCCCGCAACTTTTACCCGGTCATCCATCAGTTCAAACTCGAGGGGTATACAATAGCCATTGAGGAGTTCCACTATCCACCTCCTGACTCCATCATCAGACCATCTTCACCAAGTATAATGTATAGAACTTATCAAAACAAACCAAATGAGCCCAAACTTAAGGGCTATACAAGCAGCCATTGAGGAGTTCCACTATCCGCCTCCTGACTCCATCATCAGGCCATCGTCACCAAGTGTAATGTATAGAACTCGTCAATACAAACCAAATGAACCCAAACTCGAGGGCTATACAAGTAGCCATTGAGGAGTTCCACTATCCACAGACATATACAATAGGTATAAATTACACTACATTCAAGAGTCTACTTAGTGCCTCTATACCTATACCTACCGATACCAAAATTACCAAATGCGTCGTGTTTAACCCCGAGTGTCCGACCGAACTACATTTATTAAAATACATGGTATATTAATTAAAATGCAACCTAGCATGCCTAGATGGGCTAGCAACCTATCACTGCAATATCACATTTTGTCGATCTGTTTTACCCAAATTTATGCTAAAAGTGGCGCTGGAACATAAGTTTCATGTGCTCTGCCTACCTCTTTTGGGAATAAAGGCGTGAATGTATGCATGTTTTAATTAAAATAAAAAATCATGATTAGATTTATTTGAATAAGAATAAGTTAACTTCATTCAATTTTCTCACGTAAGAATTATTCACGGCGAAATTATTTGAATAACTTTGACGGGAATAAAATCAACATGATTTTATTCATGCGTATTCTTATTCAAATAATGATTTTATTCTTGAGTGCCCAACTCTGTTTTTTAGTACGCGTTCTAAAGGCGCTAAAGGGCTATGGAGAGGGCTATGTTGGGAGTTTGCGTGATCGCATCAGAAATGAGGCTATCCGCAGCAGAACCAAGGTAACCGATATAGCCCTCCGGGTCGCTAAACTTAAGTGGCAGTGGGCGGGGCACATTGCACTTAGAAAGTTATGGCGGACTTAATGCCATAAGTTATTGTCTACCAGTCAACCATTGGGCTAAACAGAAACATTTTGTGCAGGCATTTAAAATTGATTGAAAACTCAATCCCACCGTTTTACCTTAAGTTACCTTACGATGACGAACTTAGGAGTACAGTACCTAGCGATGTTTTGACAATGGCATGCTAAGAGTTAATGGTCAGAAGCATTTTTTTTTCCTGGGCTTTGCCTAAAGGGCTCTTCTGATTTGCGCTTTCGATTGGAGCCCGGCGGCGGCGCGTCGAGGTCGACTCACCAGAGACACTACACACGCATCATACAGAGATTGGAGAGGGATCCAGCGAGGTGTCACCATTTATGTAACAAAATGTCGGGTTGCAATAAAATTACAATCAATTTCCAACCTGTTCGTAGCACTACTCGCAGCCGATAGCATAATTTTCGCCTAGGTATGTAGCGCAACTATTAGCTACGAACACTGCTCGCGATGCGGGTTCTTGGCATTGAAAGATTTAAACGTGTAAGTAGTTGTATAGATTGTGTAATAAGGAAAATCGAAGCTTTCCACCCTAAACACGATTAATCGTTAACGATCTTAGTAAAAGACTCGTCTCCATTCTAAAGACTTCGTAAATACCTCCTTGACCGTATTAGGTAGTCCGTAAAATATGGCGTTTCAGCCACTGTTACCCGCCCATTCATCGCTTCCATACCAAGCACGGCCCACTTACATTAGCTTGTACTACATTATGATGGAGTGGCCAAGACATTTCCATTTATCAAGACCCATCGTACAAATAAGCCTGCCCTCAATGGCCCAAGATGGAACCCCCGCTAATGAGTGGCTATCGCTCAACAACTTGTACAAACGTTGACAAATATATAGAGGAAGCTTTTCAAATGATTTATATGAGATCGACACGATTTTTGAGGTTGAATCCGGCAAGCATTTGGGCGCGTAATCAGAATGATGAACGCTGGGGATTAATGTTGCGGGACTCGATGCGTGAGATTTGCTGTCGAATATGTGGAAAGCATACCGATAATAATAATAATAATACAATTTCGGGCCTTGCCGAACCAGCGTCTGACTATTAAGGATTTTCTATTGAGTAGCATTTGGCCACTACTTCGTTTTGTCCGCGTGAACCAACTTTCATCCCCAATTTTTGGGCTTACGATATACCCCTCAAGTAAGGATGATTTTTAGGATAAAAAGTACTCTTTTTAACTCTACAAAGTTTTGCTATCCTATATTTCATTTCTATCCATTGGTCTGTTTTTAAGTGAAAGAGTTAAATTAATTAAAGGTAAAACTAGGTCAGGGTAAAATAGCAAATGCTCAGCAGCCATTAGTTATTTTCAACGAAATCGACTTTTAATAATGTAATTATGGGTCGTTTCCGAGGACATACATGCCCAGTATCATTAGTCATCACCGTGACTAAACACATTTGTGTGTTTTTTATTACAAAAACTTTTTGGCTACTACTAACTATATGACGCTAAGTATACCGTAGATGGTACCTAATTACCTACCTATATGATAACGGTTAAATCTGCCCTCCGTGAATAAATATGGAGATTGCTAGCAGAACGATTTAACCGTAAATATATTTACGCTGGATTCCGCTACAGTACACATGTAATCGATTTGATAATATTGTTGAAGTTATTTTTTATTGTTTGGGCTGCGTTCACGTTTACCATTAAGGCCCATACGCACGTAGTGGTTTGTTGGGATGCAACTTTTTGCAGGCCAATAAACCATTACTACTATTTACTATTTAATATTTTTAAAAAAGCTGTTTACTCCTTTTTTGTAAGTTTTATGTTTGAATTTTAGTTGAGTGTGTGTTTCCTTTTATTTTTTATTTTATTGTTTTGTTGTTTTTGTTTTTTACTTTCCGTGTCCTCATCAAATGGACCCTGCGGAAGACCAGCGCTGGCTGCAAAGCTAGTAACATGCTGAGCTGGGTCCATTTCGTGGCAAAGAAAATGAGTTTTTTTTATTTTTTATTTCTTTCTTTTATTATCTGTGTTGTGTTTGTCACGAATAAATGTTTTGATTTGATTTGATTTGAATTGATTGCATTCATTTTAACCGAGGCACCATGTAAAAAAAACGGTTTATTGGTAATCAAAAATAGCTAACGAAATAAAGGTTGGAATCTCCTTTTGTGTCATAAATAAAGATACAATGTATCGGGTCAGGAGACACCGCTCTTCCATAAACCGCGCGTGACGCGTGTCTTCCATAAATGGTACAATATGTTATATATTATACTTATTGAATCATATTATTTACATTATATTATGACTTCATATTCCGGAACAACACACTGCGCTCACAGACTCAAATTATAGACGTAGCCCGAAAAGCGGCCAAGTTAAAGTGGGACTGGGCTGGTCACGTCTGCCGCATGCCCAGTGAGCTATGGGCAAATGGTGCCACGAAGTGGAAACCTCAGAACTCGAAAAGGAGACGCGGCAGACCTCGTCGGCGATGGCGGGATGAGTTGGACTCATTTTTAAAGGACTGGCCAGATCAAGCTAAAAACCGTGATCAGTGGAACGAGGGGGGAGGCCTTTGCCCAGCAGTGGGACACATCAGGCTATACGAGTATATACTAATAACTTCATATTAGACGTTAAACATGTTTAAAAATAAAGAAAATCTGTTTATTAGGTACCCAAGCTAAGTATATAGTTATGATATTATTATTATAAAGACTAGATATACGATATGGCGCAGCAAAACATTCTTTGTCTGATCTACCCTGAACCCGATCAACGTGGTTTACTTCACATGCTCGCCACATAAATCTTTTTATCCACCTTTCCAAAAATGATAAATACAAGATGAATCGCCCGAGAGCGCTCCTCATTTGTCCGGGGACTAAACCCAATTTGATTGATGGGTGCTCGGTCGATCATGTACCTAACCGCTACAAAAACGGACATACGTTAAAGTTTATCTTAAATTCAGACACAGAACTTAGATGGTTCTGATTGTTTGGGTTAAGTTGTACAAGGGAAAACATTTGTTGGGAAAATATTTGTTAAATCACATTTTAAGCGGGCAGCGCCTAGTCATTGTGTAATGATGGGTAGGTACATTTGATATAATTTCAAAGTATATAATCACTCGTATTAATAAACGTTTGGTATAATTTCAAAATATATCTGTTTATTATTTATAACTATCGTCTGGTATAACTCTTACTTATTATTAACCATTTGGTATAATTTTCATGTAATATTCAAGTTAAATAACATAACTATAGGAAGAAGTTTAATACATTGATTTTATTACAACAGATTGGTAACGCCAAAAAAGTAAAATATAACAAATATAACGCTTTGCCAATTGTACTTATATAATACGTATGTATTAGGTAGTAAAAAAAATGTCGGTTCTGGCGCTTCGCCGGCCGCTGCCGCGGCACGCTCGCTTCGATCGCTCGACTCGCGCGCTTTAGGGTCGCGGTTCTTCCTGACATTCCTCCTCGCTTCGCTTGACGTCGTACCTACACCGAGAGTACAGACATCGTACTTACACTGCCTTAAGAATTTATCAAAAATTTTTTTTTTTTATATGAGTCTGGCAACAAGGCTCATATTTACAAATACCTTACAGACTAACATACATATCAATATACAATACTTATAGCATAACACAAATACACGTTAAGACGGCGACGCGCGACGCAAGTTCTGGGTGTCAAATAACCGGCCTCGAAATCGCCGGAAAACTACACCCTTCGGCCAGGGGACCGATTTTTGACTTTCGAGCGCTCGACTCTTTCACTCGAAAACTGTCAAAAATTATGAAATGCTATTTTGAAATACCGATAGAAAATTCAAAAACGAGTGGTATTGACCACTCGTATTCAATTCTAATGATAGAAAAGTAAGTGCCGGCCATTTTGACACTACAAAAGTATTTTACTTTTATTTGATTTTCGAGCGCTCGAAAGTCAATAATCGGTCCCCAGATCTCCTCCTTCATGAAGTTCCTCCTTCAGTTGGTACTCTCACCACAAAAAATATTATGCTAACTGTACATTTGAAGCAATTAACATTATATCATTGTATTCATTATGTTTATTATCTATCTTTATATATAAACATAAAAGTCCTGACTGACTGACATAAATCATCGCTCAGTCCAAACCGTTGAACCTAGAAAGTTGATGTTCTCACAATGAGAGTATGGCTAAAATTATAAGTGAGAGACTTGAAACTTTGTGTATGAAGAAGTTAAGACTATATTAACGGATCTCGTCTCAAGAAAATGCTAGGTTCGTTACCAATACTTTAACTCGAATCGCGATAATTGTTCTACTATTTTACCACTGATAAGAAACGAGTGGAGTACCCTACCACCCACGTCAAACACGTCCTAATGCACGCACCATAGCGCGCTTTTATAAAAATTTTACGATTTCTCCTTATCTCCAGTTATGAGAGGCATCTCCGATTTCCCTGGCAAATATTTCATGTCATCGTAACAATTTGCCACCGTAATGTTTGAGTGTGTTGAAAAAATACGTCAAACTTATTTTTTTATCCTATAAAGGTTTTACGTGTAGGGAAGCGAAGGGAGTGGGCTGAGCTGGTAAATATTTTTAAAAATATTTCATGATTTTCCGTAACGTTCTGTTGAAAGTCAGCTGAATACGTATCCAACGTATCTGTGCTGTCGGTTATTAATTTTATTTTGACGTTTTACATCGGTAGTTACTTTTTTAGCTTTGCAAACGTATAATACTGTGTAAGAAATAGTAGATTGTTAACCGATAGTTGAGAGCCCTTTCCCAACGAGATAGTTTGAGGCTGCAATGGGTTGCTTTCCTCGAGTTAAACACTCTACTTTTCATATCTCCCTCGGCTAACAATCTGCATCTGTGTGAAAACAGTAAAAAAACCATGTCGCCAAATTTAGCAATCTTTTCGACGTCAAATTTATTATTGACTAGCTTCCGCCTGCGACTTCGTCTGCATGGACCCGGCATAAAAACTATTCTATATTTTAATCCAGGCTATAGTCTATTTTCGTGTAAAATTTCATCCAATTCGTTTGAGCCATTTAAGCGTTATTGAGTAATAAACATCCAAACACTAAATATCCAAACATCTAAACTTTCGCACTATAGTATTATTGGGATTACTAGGATTGTGGATAAATAACTCACCTCACTTCGTTTGGGAAAATAACCATCTCGTGGTAATATGACTATTTTAGACCCTTGTCATATACCTAATCGACTATTTGTATTATTCTTTCATCTTAACATTATTATTATTTTTCCAACCTTTAGGCTGTAGAGAGCGTACCCAATCGAATCGAATAGACATAAGGCCTCCACCCACCGGACGCGTGTCGTGCACGGCGCGTCTGCTGCGCGGCACACGCGCAAGTTGTAAAGCATTGAAACTACACTTCAAACACACATCGAACGCGATTCGAAGGCGGGCCCGCGCGGGCCCGCGGCGCTAAAGTTACAACTCGGCAGCGCGGCCGCGTGTCGTGCGCGTCGCGTGAGCTGCGCGGGCCCGCGCAGGCCCGCGCTGCTTAGTGTGATAAAGATAGCGAGATACATATTAAATGTGTTGGTAGTGAGAGGGATATAACGCGCGGGCCCGCGCTGCTGCTGCGCCGCAGCCGCGCGGCACACACGCGGCATACGCGCAGCACACGCGCAGCACACGCGCAGCACACGCACAGCACACGCGCGGCACACGCGCGGCACACGCGCGGCAGACGCGCGGCACACGCGTTGGTAACGCGTCGCAGCCGCGTACCCCGCGTTGCTATACGCCGCCCGCTTGCGGTGTGAATATACCGATTCAACCGCGCCCGACACGCGCAGCACACGCGCGGCACATGCGTCCGGTGGGTGGAGGTCTTTATTAGTCACAAACACAAATACCTACCTAAGTAAAAAGAAAATAAAACTGTTTACCCTTCCGCTGATAAACTGCCGTGCCGTTAAAGTCGAGTAAATAAATATTTGAGTCTCTGACTGCTCTCACTAACCTAATAGTTGAGTGCTTTAAAGTAAAAATCTTCACAATTCCGGCTGTGCTGATTCGCTCCGCACTGCAAATTGGCCCAGCAAGCAGATTATAAGTAGCCGCTCATTTGGATAACAAGTTTGGACTTTTTGCACATTCACCAGATTAGGTACTTTAATAATCACAACGTGCTTGAGTTTGCTTGTTTCTAGAGTTTAATCGTATTATATATTTGATCTCAGTATTCATTAAACTCATATTATTAGTCTAGTTACCGTTTTTGAGTGAAGTTAAGGTTTATCTTTCGATATTTAATTGAAAACTTTTTGATTTTATAACTATTTTTAAATGGCTACAGTGGAAATTGTAATTTTAATGCCTAGCGATTAAGTATTCTACGTAAGGTTCACTTAAGCGTCAAACAAGCAATACCTAGCGAATAATACAAGCAAAACTTAGCGAACAATTTTATTATTAGACAACGAACAACCAAAGACAACTAAGACAATTCGAGCACGACTAATTTTCGACCTAATGTATGGGCGCACCTGCTCAGACTCCATTAAATCAGGAAAAATCTTAACACCGCCATGTACGATATGAGCATTCCGCGTACAGCGACATCTATCGGCAAATCAAGTTAACTATTGCGCGCGAGCTTAAAATATGGAAGATGATTTTTATGGGATAATTCTTTATTGCGTGAACCGATTTTCACTGTTTTTACTTTATTTGAAAGCACGTCATTTCATTGTGATCATGTATAAATTACAGGTGCAATAAACACCTGCTTACACGGTTAAATTACAAACTTAGTTCATTATTTATTTTGTAATTTTTAAAAAAAACTATTTAACCTATCAAGTTCAGAATAAATTTCCTAGATTTTTTTATAAAGTTCTACTTTTGAGATTTTTTCATATTTTTTAAACTTATGGTTAAAAAGTTAGAGAGGGGGGGGGGGGGGGGGGGAAACATTTTTTTTACTTCCGGAGCGATTATCTCCTAAAATAAAATTAACATTATCAAAAAATTATTGTACTAAACGCCTATTCATTTTTAAATACCTATCCAACAATATATCACACGGTATACACTTGCTTACCAGAATTTCATTTGCCCGAATTTTATCTGCTATAATATTCAACTGCCATAAAGTTGTTTTCTATAATTTTGTATGCCATACTCATTGTTTACCATATTAATTATATGCCAGAATCTTTGTTTTCCATAATATCAATATCAATAATCTTATTTTCCATAATCATTGTAATCCATAACTATCACATGCCATAATGTCATTTGCTATCCATCTCAACATCCATAATATTCATATGTAATAATGTGGGACGTATTGCAGTGTCTAAAATGAATAAAAAAAATACCTCGAACCTATCTGCGATCCGGGTCGGTTTTGCCACTAAGTAAAAATAAACTTTTCTCTGAGATTACCCAATGCCAAGATAGTGGTGTATCATAGGCAGTAGGGAACAGGGGCTTAGTGGCAAAACTGACTCGGATCGCGGATAGGTTAGAAGACGGAAGCGGGAGCTTAGCTCCCGCTTTTGTCTTCGAGGTTATTTTTTTTATAAAAGAGCGTATAAACTAACAAATTAACAAAGATGAATCCGAATGCATGTTTAGTATGGCGTTTAAATATTCAATTAAATAATATTATTGCAAACAATAATCTGGAAAACAATACGTATGGCATTCGTATCATTATGACATCCAATATTCGGGTAAACAAGAGTATGTCAATTAACTATTATGGTAAACGAAACATTCGGGCAAATGAAATTCGGGCAAGCGAAGTTCGGGCAAATGATTATTATAGTATGTGAATGTCGGGCAAACAATAGACAACCATATCACACGTTAGGGTGGAAATGAAAAAAAAATCACTACCCACGTTACGTATAGGGGAGGTACCCTAATAAAACATTTTTTCCACTTTTTATTTTACCACTTTTTTGGCGTGATTGATATACAAATTATTACCAAATTTCAGCTTTCTAGTGCTAACGGTTACTGAGATTATCCGCGGACGGACGGACAGACATGGCGAAACTATAAGGGTTCCTAGTCGACTACGGAGCCCTAAAAAAGGTGTCAAATGTTATGAAAACAGCTTCGCACACGGGTAGTTGTACCATTTCGTGCAAATCACATGTTCATAGAAAAAGATCATGTATTTACTGCTAAATAAACTTCAAATATTTTTTATATGTTCTTTTAGGTACTTAGGTATACTTTGCACCTAAAATTCTTTATATTATTGCAATATAAATGTACATAAAAAAATATTAACGTGCCAAAAATTCATTACCATCATCGTTCCTAACATAAATTTCTATATTTGAGGGCAAATTACTAAATTATTACAAGCATCACTTTCAATTTATCCACATAAATGGTTGAAGTACTTATTAAGGAATAAAACTATGAAGGTTTTGAGTAATATTTCATTGTTATTTACTTGTAATGTAGCAAAATTTTCTTTGTACCAAAAAAAACTTCATTACCATAACTTAAATTTGCAATCACAAAATCGAACTGCAGAAATGCGAAGAATTATTCTATACATATTTCCCCCTGCCCTCTATCCCCGCCTCAGTCGACCTGTGAACAGTGAAAAAGACGGGTGCGTGCCAAATTCTTGTGAAAAAATAATTCGTGGCGGAATTTTGGATTTGGTACCGTTTTTTTTCATTACCATTTATTATATTTTGATATTAATGCTTTTAGTGTTTTATTGTACTGTGGAGACTTAAATGTAGATAATTAAGTTCGAAAGCTTGCTAAATGAATATACCTGCGATTGCACTTCTTCATGATGAGAAAATCTACAAAGAGTAAAGATAATTCATTACCATTCTCTTCATTACCATAATTTACCATTCACTATAAGAAGAATAGTAATGAATATACAACGATGGTAATGCATTTTAGTATTAAATTGTGAAACCCTATGTTCAACCGTTACTTTTTTTGAGTACTGTGTGGCGACAGGACCTCCTCTACAAGCTCTTGAAGATAGTGCCCTGTATAAAGATCTACAGGCTTCTGGAAAACGCACTCAGCAACAGGCTATTCCAGGTTCACTTGGGTGGAACAAGCAGTTCCGTTAGATTACTCCGTCCGTTTTGGCGACCGCTTTAGCCTAGTTGGTAGTGACCCTGCCTACGAAGCAAGAGGTCCTGGGTTCGAATCCCGGTAAGGGCAAAAATTTATGTGATGAGCATGAATATTTGTTTCTGAGTCATGGATATTTTCTATGTATTTAAGTATTTATATCTATTATATGTATCGTCGTCTAGTACCCATAACACAAGCCTTACTGAGCTTACTATGGGACTAAGTCGATTTGTGTAACATGTCCCCTTATATTTATTTATTTATTTATTTATTTATTTATTACTCAACAACGGTCTCCCCTAGGGATCCGTCCTAGCTCCGCTCTTGTTTGACCTGCCTAATACCACCTCGCGAAAATTTGCCTACGCTGATGAACTGGCTCTCGTGACACAAGAAGTCAGCATGAAAATCGCAGAAGCTACTCTGGAGACGGAACTGGAAGTACTGGATGACTTCTTCTCCCGCTGGCGTCTGTGTCCTAGCGCTTCTAAGACCGAGGTATCCTGCTTTCACCTGTGCAACAAACTGGCCAATAAGGAGCTAAGGGTTAAATTCAGGGACAAGGTTCTCCGCCACAACTTCTTCCCTAAATACCTAGGCGTCACCTTGGATAGGAGCCTCAACTTTAAGGAACACCTCTGCAACCTATTTTCAGAACTGAAAACCAGGAACAGCATCATCCAGAAGCTCCTACCTGGGGTGCCAACGCAGCTACACTACGAACTACCGCACTCTCCCTGGTCTACACTGCTGCTGAATACTGATCAACGGTATGGCTGAACAGCGCTCATACCTCCCAGGTCGACGTCCAGTTAAACCACAGGATGCGCCTTATTACCGGGTGCCTCAAACCAACTCCTACATTTTGGCTACCGACCCTCAGCCACATCCTACCGCCAAACCTCCGAAGGGAAAAGTGCCTAAACCGAGAAATCGCAAAACTCCACGCAAACATGTGAACTGAAACTCACTTTCTTCGTGGACTAAAAATAGGAAGCCAGGTCAGTTTCTGAGGACCTGTTTGAGCTTGATGCTGGGGCCCGGCCTGTGGGTTTTGAGGAATCTCGACGGGTCTGGTGTCTACTAAACCGGATCAGAACAGGGGTCGGAAATTGCGCATCTCTTTGGTGCAGATGGGTATGGTGCGAGTCAGCGGAATGGCAGTGTGGCTGCCCAGATCAGACGGTACATCATACCATCTTTGAGTGTCCCATCACCAAATTTAGCGGGAGCTCGGCTGATTTCAAGTCTCTCTCTCGACGGATGCAGTTGCTTACCTTAAATCTAATATCATAAACATTTAAGTAGAGAAATTTTGTGCCATACGATAAATAAATAAATAAAAAGCACTGATTCGATAAAGATGATTTAAAAAAAGGGAGAAATCTGTACCCATGGGTACCACCTGGGGTTCATTGATATAATACCTGCATCTGAGAATGCCTCTGTGCAATTAGAAGACTGTCAGTTTTATAATGAATATCGAATATCTATATTATATAAAATATAATGTATTATATTATATATCATAATATATACATATATAATATAATGAATACCGGTTTTCTACTTAATCCTTCATTACCAACATCGCAATTTCATTTCCATTATATCTAATATCATTACCATATTCGGTACTTCATTACCATTCCATTTAATTTTTTTTAATTGGCCATATCTCGCTAAATGTTGCGTATAATTCAGAATAAATTATATTATAGTGTTTCTTTTTCATATTTCTTACCATTTTCATTGCAAAAAAATATAATTAAAAAATTCTCCCAAACTCTGCCGATTTACACGAAACGGTAGAACTACCCACTGTACCTCTCTGGTAGATTATTCACCCTGGTCGTTGTAATAATTTCATAGGTTAGTGCAAATAATAGTGTTCATCTAATTACTATCTCATATATATGCAGTTTTAAAATTATTGTACTAGGTATAGTTGTTATTTGCACAATTGCCTCAATGATAATATTGCTACCTAGAGATTAGAAAGCCTAAATTCATAGTTATTTTTAAGTGAATAATGAGGACGTGCTGAGCAAGTCCACATGCTTTTTAAGTGAATTCACTTTGTCTCGTAGGCACCTTGGTTACGCATGAAAGCTAGCTGTAGCTTTATAAAATGAGCCCCGTTGTAAATAATGATGCAAGCTTTAACAAAGTATTACACCGCATACCAATAGGGGTGTAGATCCAAAATTTATTATTACTTCAAAAGAAAGAAGGCAAAAAATATGCCTATCGTGACGTCATGATCCCTGAGCGTCATAGTAAATCTCAATCGTTTCATATGAAGGTGCGTTTTGCGGAAAAGGGGCAGAATATGACTCCTCTTAAAATTTAAGACACTTATAACTTTGTGATTATTGAATCCCCTGGCTTCTTTTTTCTCCGTTTGTTAATATTTTTAAACTCCTTTTGAGAAAATTCAACATTATTGGTTATTTTACTTACACCCCTATTTAGAAAACTAATAAAACTTGGATTCTCAATAAAGTATTTACCTGCAATCTATTCCAATTACTTCCAAATTCTAAAACAACTACAAAACCTCGATTGCATTCGCTTATCTACCTTAGAAAAAACTTTCGCTAGAAAAACCTCGCATTCCGCTAAGACCATAATCCTTATCTAAGGCCCTTGGGCAGCGGTTAGCACCCTATCAATTGGGCGAGCCACCCCCTATAAATTGTCGAGATAAAATACCACTTTCAATCACCGCCCTTAACTTTTTGTAGGAACTTTGTTTGAGATTTTTTTGGGGTATCGATTTGTTCTAGGCCGGTTTTGTTAGGGATCACTACTTGCCCTTATTTACGAAGGTTGAGAACATGGTGTTACTTGCCGGGTGTATATCTTAAACCTAGTTGAGTTGATAGATGTTGGAGAAACCTATAAAGATATATTCTCGATTTCAGCATAAAAATAAAATTAGGTACTCACTTAATAACTACCGCGGTCAGAACAGTTTTTCAGCAATTTCCTTTATAAGTAAGTAAATCAAAATTTTATCACTTTAGAAAAAAAAACAAAAACTGTTTTATCCAACTCAAGCCCTTTCATGATGATACCCCACTTGATCTACCAACTAAATTTTGATAATATGTCACATAAGAATGCGAAACTTAAGTCGGTGATCGACTCGTAAGACAAACATTTTCTTAGGATAACTCACCAATAAAAATACCGGAACACTTACACCCAGCGTCACGCCGGTCGCATTATCAGGAGTGCCACTTAAAGCTAATTTTCTATTCGAATATCTTATCCATTACCCGATTCTATTTACTCAGGGGATGATCTCGCTTTGAGGGTATCGTTTTATTATTTTATGGTTCCCAATTCGTCTTCAAGTTTGACGGGGTGAATATTGTTGATAGAATTCAAAGACGTACCTCTATCTACGATTGATCTTGTGCGATGGGAAATGATTAACCCGTTATCCATAAAATTAAACAGCACTCTCTAAAAATACCTGCTTAGCAGTGATAATTTTCTTTTTAAATTCATTTTACGTACTACCGCCACGATTGTTTTCATATTCGGAGTAGCAGCCATTTAGCTGGCTTGGGGGGGACACATGACTCGAAAATATTTGGCTTTAAAGCCGAATATCTCGCGAAAGAATCACTAATTTGAAAAATCGTTTTTGAACAAGCTATCCAACGATACCCCTCACTATAAGTTTAACGAGAAAAAAAATATCTCCCCACTTTCGGTGTAGGGGAGGTACCCAAAAACATTTTTCAAGATTTTATTCTTCTGTTTGGTCGGCGTGATTGTTTTATATACCCATGCCGAATTACAGTTTTCTAGTAGTAATGGTTACTGAGCTAAGCCGAGGACGGACGGACGGACAGACGGACGGAAGGACGGCCAGACGGATATGGCGAAACTATAAGAGTTCCTTGTTGACTACGGAACCCTAACATATTTCTTTCTCGAATACAAATGTCAATTTGAAATTTTGAATAAGTTTCTATTTATTTTGCCGTTACAGCTTATTACACACACGTGGCAGAAAAAGTTCTGAACGAATTCAGGGGCATTCATATTTTTGAGCATACTGTCCAGGCTGTGGATGGCACTACATGCACTACCTGCAGTATGCAGGAGAGTATATTGCTAAGAACTCAGGCAACCCCGCAGGATATAAATAAATAGGACTTTTTTTTATTATCGTATTAGGGATATTAGTTCTGGATATAAACCTATTTACCTACTTACAAAGAAAATAGAAATACCTGGATATTAGTTTATATATTAACTTAGGCAACATAAGAAGTAACAGGCATTTTCCCGTCAATCTATCAGGATCAATCATACAATTACTGTATCTGTGCGTTAATTACTTAATTGACTGTGGTTTGAATCGTATTGTATTATTTACACGGCTTATTTTGCCACAGTACCTATACGTTTACCCTGTAGGGATTTCATTGAACAAATACGGCAAATTCTCCCAATAAGGAATTTTCCGAATTTAACTAATTATAATTCGTTAATTTTTACCTTTGGAGTCTATGCCAGCTTGTAACTCAATTGTACACCAAAGATTGTGCTTTTAGTTGAAAGAATACTTCTGTGATTTTTTTTTGACATTGTGCCCTACCGTTGAATAAATTACCTAGCTATAAAGTCGGACATCCGTGTGTTCCGCGGCTCAGCGAAGGAAAATTACTAATGTGAAATTTTATTTTTATAAACCACAATCAGATAATGACACAAAATAATGCAAGCTCTTAACGTAGAATGTACCTAGATTTATGTGTAGAGTCTTCCAATTCTTATTGAAGAACAAGTTATTTATTTAGCACAAAGACACGTAGGTACAATCGGTGATACAAGAACTTAAGTAAGTATCACATTGTTATTGTTGAGTGAAGCCAAAAACTAAAGGGTAGCCAAATGATTAATCAAAATTTTAATATAATTCCGAAGCAGTTATAGAAAGAAATTGTTACCACGGACCTTCAACTGTCTTGTTTTCGCAAAATACCTAATACTGCTGAAGCAAAATCGTACATTTGACCCTTGCACCGAGACCATCAATCCACATCGGAGAGCGGTGCCGTGAAATTGTTCCGATAGCGTGTTATAACCACCACCTTCATACTACACTGGGTGACTTTAACTCCATCAACTGTGCATTTCTAAGTACAAATACAAATGCTACGCCGTAGCCTGTAGCATTATTTTTGAACCGACAAAAAAAAGGAGGAGGTTCTCAATTCGATTGTATTTTTTTTTCAATGTTTGTTACCTCAGAACTCTGTCATTGATGAGCCGATTTGAGGGAACTCCTCAGTTATATTAGACACGCATGTAGTGATTTTGGTATTTTCTTTTTATAACTCGGGTATTTACATGCGGAAATCACCATATATGACTTATAGAATTCCTTAAAAGTACAAAAGTAATCTACGTCACAGATTCTGATAAGATTCCGTTGAAATAGCAACTAATGAAGTGCCAAATGGGATCCTTGTGGAATCGACGAAAGTCCTCAAATATTATCGGGCCACATACAGCGATTGGGTTTTTTTTTCTAATAATCAACGCATTTGCTCTCGGAAATCAGTTCAAGTGGTAAATTGGTAAATAAATGTGGAAATGTCCTCGTGGCTTGGCGGAGTACTAAATTGAAGTTGGTTAAAACTTTGTTTTTTAGTAAATTATTCGACATACATACATAGGTGAAATGGGTGAAACCGGCAGCTTACGAGGGCTGGCGGTTTCTTAGTTCATGCGCTCCTTTTTGTGTAAAAAGCGAAACAAACTATATTTCTCGTAAAATATTATTTATTTACTCAATCAACACCTTCCATTTACAAGTACTGTCCAAGCGTCTGGCCATAGAATTACACGTACATCTTGGATTCCATTCATAATCCGCTATTTCTTCAAAAATACAAAAAAATACCTCGTCACTCAATGCTATTTCTGCAAAATTATTGGCAGTTATGAGGTTTTTGCGCTTAAACCATTTATATTCCTATAGTAAGTAATAAATATTATTGAATTTACGAAAACTGTTTACCTATGTGTATTACATATAAATATTACATAAATGTATAAGAGATTGTAATTATTAACATTATCGAATTTACGAAAAAAGTTTTATTAACAAATGATTTTTATCTAAATTTAATACACACGAGTAACTGTATCAAAGACTGTAATTATTATTATACTATAAGTTCTGTAGTAGGTACCTATATAAGTTCATTTTACAGATATAAAGTAATTTTGGGCAAACGGGATCCTAATTAAACAATGTCTACTGCACAATTACTTAAAGCATCTTCACAGACGAATATAATCCTACCAAAAATATGTCAGTTATGTTGTTTTTGTAAATATCCCTTCAATTTTATTGTGAAGGTATGTGAAGGAGACATACTGTTCCTGAGAAATATTTAGAACTAGCTCCGTCTGCGTGGCACTCCTTTATATCGTAGTTCCATACAAGTTTTCACCCCCCATTTAACACCGATGTTTTCCGGAATAAAAACTATCCTATGTCCTTCCCCGGGACTATATATATACCAAATTCCATCTAAATTCGTTCAGCGGTTTAAGCGTGAACAAGCAACAGACATACACACTTTCGCATTTATAATATTACTGTAGCTAATCATTTACAATATTAGTATGGATAAATTCGAAATTGAATTATTTATACCCATCAAATGGCAATTCTACGTCATGATGAACCTAGCAGGCTAAAATTTTGTGGGACAATTAATTGCCGTCATATGTCAGACACCAACGCCACGAGGCATCAGGCGAACCGCTGAGATAAGGGCCACGTCATTTGACAGGTAACGTACCGCCGCTCGGTCACTGTTGTATAGTGTATGTCATGTGGCGAATTATAATGCTTTTGATGCCTGCCACACAAATGGCAAGGATTACTGGTGCCGTTAAAGAATGTAACAATTATTTCGTCATACCTGACCATTAAGTAGGAATTACCGCGCGACATATGTCCGGAAAATTCTACTTCTTTACCAGGGAGAGATGTAAAATACTGTACTCACCACGGGTGGTAATAAAGAAAGCCTCACATCGCATACTTATCGCCCTTGCCTGCGGCTGGCTCGAGCGTCAACCGCAACCGATTCGAGACATTCTCTGATCTACTGCCCTAGTAGGTACGTTATGTACTAGGTATTTCATCACACTTGCTCGAAAAGGGCTTTATAATGCGCAGACATACAGAGCTACAATAGCCTATGTTACTCCCATGGGCGTAATGGCTTCTTTCTTAAATTGTATCTGTCACTCATGCGGCAGTTACAAAGCAAAGAGGTTTTATATCAAATACGATGTCTGAAAACGTATTTATAAATAAATTTAAACTTAAAAACACAACTAAAACATGTTTAACAATTATTTACAGATTTAGTATGTAGTTACGTGTCTATGTAAAATGTTTTTTAAGTGTTTTCAAATCGTGGCTGTATACCGAAGGGTCTTTGCCATAGGTACGTGCCTCACGTCAAATTCAACAAAACGGACAACTGACAGTTGCAGTTTTTATTACGATTTGTATTAATTTCGTCTAAAATGTATTTGTTTCCTCGCAAATGTGATGAAAAAGATTGTGTATAACACGGGCGTAAGAATATTGCAAACTCGAGTCATCAATAGACTCTTGTTCGCAATATTCCACTTACGACCCTCGTTAAACAATGTACTATTAGATCATTGTTAGAAGTGCAGAGGATTATGCGCTTACTTTTGCGGTGCCCGCGCGCTGGTAACCTGGCTACCGCGGCCGCAGCCCTGTCAGCGCGCGTCTTTTGTTTTTGAAGGTATTGGTTTTTCTCTCGTGCTTGAAGTTCTGTTGTGTTGATTTGAGTTGATTATTACTTGCGCCCTTAGTGGTCTTATTTTCTGTAAATAGTGAACTGAATTATTTCAGAGATTTCTTCTTGTTTAAAATGATTTCAACTAATATAAATAGTACTGTTCCCGAATGAATCTGTCTATATAACTTGTATAAAGTCAAAACTTTAAGTGTTATATCACTATAGGCGGCCAATAGCCTATAAGAAGGTAAACGAAATATTTGAATCATGTTGTTAATTTAGAGGTGGGGTTTCAGAATAAATCTTTAAATAGGCGCTTAATAATTATGCAAGTTGCTCTACACATCAAAACATGTTTTCAATGCATATAAATAGTATTTATTTAGTGAGGTACGTTCTTACATCTTATGACCTTACGATTAGGGGCGCATTGCAAAATTTTAAAGAAGAGCTAAATATACATATATATTGCTCAAAACATTATTAAAATATTTTTTATTATTTGGCGTGTAATTCTTGTCGTCTTATTGGAAAAATAATCAAGTAAATTGTAGAATTAACCATGATTGATCTTGCTAGATAATAAATCGAATAAGGTCTTCGACGGGCTGATTTGTATTCCCTCCGCGCATCCCTCTGTCTCAATTGGGGATGAAAACGTTGTCAGTTGAGCATTAACCACCCAATTTCGAACAGCAACGACCTAATACCACATAATATAATATAATGTCTCTAGTATATTATGTAAATAGGAAACCTTAAACTTACATCTTGTCAATAAATTTTGATACCTATTTTATACGAAATGAGACATATTGTATTTTTTTCCCCCAAAACAGCAAGGACTGGTTATACAATAGACATACTTTTCATTTGGTGTAAATCTTGTAATGATAAATTAATAGGTATGTGTGTCCTGTGTGTTTGTGAATAAATGTATCTTTCTTTCTTTCTTTAATAGAAAAAATGAATTTGGCACCACGACACGAGTCATGCCGTGTATATACTTACTTTAAAAAAATAAGTCAGGCGGGAACTTGATAGGTTTTTGACATAATCGCCGTTTTAAAATTATTGAAATTGTTATTTGGTTTTCTCGAATTTTAGAGGAAAAGCATTCTATCTAGCACGTTGGTAAGGACAATTCGTGGATTCGTCTCTATTGCCGGATGAAGCGAAGCTGAATACAACTCATTCACGAATTGCTATTTCCCGGCCTATGCGATAGTGCACTGAGGTACTATAAAAACTTTAGAACTTTTTATAAACGGAATCTTTTCTTAGACCATAGGACTTGCATTGCGGCTGAAGTAAATCTCGGACCTATAGTGCAGATGCTGTTTTTTATTAAAACTCAAACAAAATTATGAACAAGCTTAAAATTACAAACTTGGAGAAACGCACATACAAAATCTTTGAAGTACTTAGTTACACGGTAGGCTGCAAGAACGCTCATTCTGAGGAAGAACTGCTGAAGAAATAATACTAACTATAACACAGTTAAACCCACGTATTAAATATCACTACGAGCGACATGTTTCAAACTCTCGAATTATGTTTTGAAGAATTCCAAACATGCCCCCGTATGAGGAAAAGTCAAGATTCGTAGCTGTAGTATTTGATATGGTATCACAGAGTGTTCATTTTTGCAATTTTAGTTTGAATGCCTCTAATTTCTTAGATAGGTGCCTGTGTTGATTACGACTTGGCATATTTTCCGCTTTACGTTGACTTAGGACACGTTGTATGCACGATTTAAGCTATCAGAATTTAGAATTATACACACTTGACGATATTACCTGTTCGATTACGTCTGTATTTTTTTATCAAATACGGTTCATGTAAAACCGTACCATGCCGTTTGCAATCAACCAATTCCTTCGATTGTTTTTAAGTTTTGTTTCATTTATATGATATTACCTAATACATACATACTTAATTGTAAAGCCCGAAATTCATTTAATCGCTCGCTTACGTGCGTTTCGTATTCGAATAATATCGAATTTCTGTGGTTTAACGAGTCAGAAATTCCGACACCTAATTACATATTTCAGAACAAAGCCTCTTCAATATTTAATTTACTTAAGCTTTGGAGTTGCTGAGCCTTTATGAATTGCACTGAATATTATAATAGGTGAATGTTCTGTGATCTTTTATAAACGCTGTCAAAAATTATTATAAAAAATCTTTACGACTCCCAGAGATTTCTATCCTTGCTTTTAACTTCTTGAGATCCAGGTACGCTTTTGTGCTATTGAATTAAAACTTTTAGACATTCAGTAAAAGTTGCAAGTCAATTTTAAATTTAGTACGCGGGGGTCTCAGGAAGTTAAATTTAATTTATTTTCGAAGTCCTATCAAATGAGATGTGATTCACAGAAAAAAAAATGGTTTTTCAGCTTCATGAGTGGCGTGGCGTGATACTAAATAAATAACACACGTCATACAAGTATGAACAAACTACATGTCATTGTATTGTCCTAATTCAAATAAACCTCTTAAATAATAACTAAAACTTAGAAGGTTAAAAAAACACCGACATTTTCATTTCTAAGTCCAATATCTCAAAAACAACTGAACAGATTTTGATTAAACATGGCTAAGAACAGTTGGGATAAAATTATCTATGACACTAAAAAACCATATTGAAATCGCTCCAACCGTTTGGGAGCTACGATAACACAGACAGATACACAGACAGATACATTAAACTTAGAACACCCTCTTTTTTCGTCGGGGTTTAAAAATACAGTGGTAGATGGACAATATTGAAACGTGCATGTTTGAATGATGAATAGATGAATGACAAAATTATATCAGACGCACAGGACATAATGATAATAGTACATTACTTACCAAGGGTTGTAAAAGAAAGAAAGCCCGAAATCGCAGGTATTTGTGACCCGAGCCGGAGGCGAGGTTTGTAAATATGCGATAGAGGGCTTTCTTTTTTACTGCCCGTGGTGAGTACACAATTTTACGTCTTCATCTGGCCACAATGCGACACACTATGGCCAGGTGTGACGTAAAATAATAAACTCCTGAACGACATACAACTGTAATATGAAAAATCTGCGAAAGAGACTAGCCCTAAAGTTTTTAGGTGTAAGTTAATTCACCTGCGTCACTTTTCAAAACAATGATTTTTCGGGTTACGTACGTTAATAATAATAATAATATAGGCGTAGGGATGTGACGGCCCCATCACCCACCAGATTTCTGGTGCAATCAGTCAACGTAAAGCCTGTACCTGAGTGCTCCTGGGGGTGTCCTGTGGTCAGGCTGAGCCGATCGGGTGGTTGGTTGGACAGGCCTTCCGCTTCTGGCTTGCCTTTATTGGCCGTCCAGAGTGGAGTCGCAAGAGCTGTTGCTCGAGGGTAGATGTGGTCACCTAAGTGGCGAGTTGGCTATATGTTAGTCCAGTGTCAGTTTGACATTCTTAATCTTTTATTGTTTGCACATTGTAGCCATATAAAATAGTTTGTACGCCGAAAGGCAAAACATGAAGGACATTATTTTGACGATGACAGCTGTATGTATTTTTACTCATGTTTAGACAAATAAATTATCTTTATCTTTATCTTATCTTTACCTCTCTACCCCCCAGCTCTCTGACCGGTGTTGCCCTTAGGCTAATTTTTAATGTCGCTATTTATAGGGGCCCATCTAACAGTTAGCGAGTCACCGTCGACCAGAGATAAAAAGTGAAACAGTTTTATTAGGCAGGCGTCCGATGTTTCACCTAATAGGCTAGCCACTAGTCCATCATTTTAACCCAATAACCCGTTTCATTTAGATTCCATCAACCATCAATAGGCCCTATACACCCCAGCGGGTGCTGTCTCTGTGTGCGTCCCATGACACGGGCAGGGACAGCAGCATCCACTCGGTGTACTCCTTGCATTTCATTAAATTGTCAAAAGGGCCTCTACGTGTTGGCTCAGTTGGTACATTGTAGGTATCTAGCTCCACGCACGCCTCCCAAAGGTCCGGGGCATCATTGTCCCGTGAGCGGGAAAGACATAATAAAAATAAATACTCTCTATTGCACCACGACAAGAGAGAAACATCTTACAAAAAAAATGCTTAATAAATATTGGTAACAACAGGCAGTCTTATCGCTTTAAAGCGATATTTTCCAGACAACCTTTGTAAGGTAGGAAACATTTAAACTAGAATTTTTAACAGGTAGTGCAGGAATTCATCAAGAAGAGCATACTAACACATCAATCTTAATTAATAAATACGCAGACATATATACAACCATAAAAACATACATACATACGTACAATATACATACGTACAATACATAAAAGGCAAGGGAGACACAGGTAATATGGTTCAACAGATTTTTGAATATAGGAAGAGATTTTGCACACCTTAAGTCCGTGTTAAAACATTTTTCTTATGAAACTATCATAATATATAGTAAAGCCTACCCCCATTAGATGCCAACGCGTGACTCGTACGGTAAGAATTTCACAAACTCGAGTCGTCAATGTTCCCGGATTTCGGACTTACGTTTCTTTATTAAGTAATCTTATTCGTAAAAAAATAAATTGTACCGACCTCGTTGCACATTGTATTTTTAACTTGACAAACTACAAATATCGAGTATGTGTGTTGCGGCACATCTTTTCAGATGACCTCAGTGAGACCTCAGTGAGTGAGTCGGGAGACCTCAGTGAGGTAAATAAATAAGTTAATTAAACTTGATTAAGTCCCGTTTATACGTAGCATAAATAAAGGCTATAATTATTTTTAAAAACGCAAATAGGGGTTTTCGAAAACTCTCTTGATTTCACTTGTTTGCTGTCGACTTTAAATGATGGTATTTTGGAATATTTTGTTGTTTCTGCTGTTTTGATATTAATGGCTTATTTATGGCTGTAAGTCTCATGGATCTCATCACTACTGATTTTTGATTAGTAGTTGCCATTGATTTTTGATTGTTTAATTAGCTGTAAAGCTTCTCAATAACTTGTAGTAGAAAATAATATGAAAGGATTATATTTTCAAACACTGGATTTTACTATTTATTTTGCCTAAAAATGTTACTATATTATTACGTTGGAAGTTCCAAATATGTTAAGCAAGCTAAAGTCAAGTTTTTATTATGAATTGAAGGCATCAGTCAGCACAGCTAATCATACGTTTGTTCTAGTCCATCCCCTACACAAAAGGAAATTATACGAAAAATCAACAAGATTGGAGACATCGTTAAGGAAAAGTTGGAAGAAATATTTTACAATAATATTCGTTAGCCAAGACACCATCGCGAGAACAACCTCAATTGTAATAAAAATGTAAGTATTTCCTTAAACATCGTCATGAAAAAAATTCGAAAGAAGACCCACCATTTTCAACTCTGATTTAGATCTGAAGGTTTAAAGAGGAAAAAACGTTAAGTCAGACAAATTCCTACTTAATAACGTTGACACACAATCCTTTTTGGGCTGCAAGTAATAGTGACTTTATTTTCAATGTAGCGCAATTTCTAGCAATCTCTGATCAAAACGGCAGGGAAATCCAATAGCTAAATGTAGAAAAAATGGGGATTTTATAGCACAGGTTAAAAGCCAGGACTTTAAACGATGCTCGCTTCTTAAGGGAACGAGTGAAGCCTTCTGCTTCGGTCTCGCCACGTAGACTTGGGAAAAGTTATTTATTGCCAGTGAGAAATATAACTTACAACTTGACAAATAAACTGTTAATCTCTTTCCAATAAAAATAGGAACAGAACTGCAACAACAAATTAGTATTCAACGACATGTAATCACATATTTGATTGGAAATACTTAGATATGTGTCATATTTGTATTTTAATAATTTGACTGCCAGGAACTCGCCTAGCGGGCGCCTACGTTGTAGTCGCTTTCCGCTACATGCGAGGAAAACTGAGGGATCGGCTACGAGCGTAGCGTGTAGCCGATCCCGAGCTAAGAGAAAACTTATGATCATAGGTTTATGGATTGTCACGTTACGTGGACTTCCAAAGGATTGAAAACTCACGGAACAGATATGAAAGCTACAAGGAAAAGGGGAGGTATGGATCGGGGTTATTTATTTCCTATTTTTGACAAGTTAATGGTTACCAGGGCACACAGAGTTACAGAGGAGATTATAGACAAAACGGAACCGGATGGGATCACTCAGGAGGGCAAGCAGTAAGGCGAGGACGCCCAGCGCTGTGTAACTCAGCACACGTCCTGTACGCTTACGCGCGTGTGTGAGGGTGAAATTAAGCAACCTTGTTTATTATAGGCGCCAAGTAGGAAGCTTGGAATCATTGTTTACTCAAGCTCACGACGAGAACGGCACGAGGGAAATGTTAGGCGCAAAAGTATAATCTTTTGAAGCAGAGCCTGTGAGTCTTGCGACTGGCGCACGTAAACTAGACGCTGCCATCAGTAGTAGTAGTAGTTTAACACTTTCGCTACCAAGAATCGCTACGCGCTACGCATTAATAAGAGAGGTAGGTAATTATAAGAGAGGTAGGGCATAGCGTAATGTCATCACGCTTGAATCTGGAGCAGCCCGACTGGGGGAGTACCTCCGCCTTACAGAAGACCACAGCCATAATAGCACTGCTGCCTATTCCGTAGGTATTGTAGTGTTGTGTTCCTGATGGTGAGTAAGGTTCCCAGAGCTCCATCCCCAACCCCCCCTTCTAATGATGATGGCGCAGTTAAAGAGGTTACCCCAGGAGGGTACCAGCTGCACTAGCGCTGGAGAATCCCTCACTGGGCTTCCACGCTCAGGTAACATTATACCTAAGCGTGGACGCCGAGGCCGCCCCACGTCGTACTCTGGGGGGGGCAAAACCGCGCTCATTCATCTGCCATCTGCCCGAGGCAAGAGCAAGGCAGCTTCGGCACCCCTTGCTACGCTGGCCGTGGACTTCTGCAACATCAGGGGTTTACACTCCAATCTTAATGCAGTCCACCTACACCTCGAGACTGCAAAGCCGGCCTTGCTTTTCTTGACCGAGACGCAGATATCGACTCCAGCTGACACATCTTACCTCTCCTACCCAGGGTATGGACTGGAACACTCCTTTTCGCCCAGGGCTGGAGTGTGCGTGTACGTTAGAGACGATATCAGTTTTCGTCGCCTTATGGCTGCGTATAGACATTGCTGACCATCCCCGTGTCTATTCGTGCCTATATAGGTCCCATAGTGGTGATGCCGAAACTGACCGACTCATTGAGCAGATCCAAACGGCTGCAGACTCTGTGCAGCAGCAGATCCCATCCGCTGAGATCATTGTACTTGGTGATTTTAATGCCCACAACGCCGAATGGCTCGGCTCTAGCAAGACTGATCATGCGGGCAGATCTGTTTTTGACTTTGCTCTGGCATATGGCTTGACACAATTGGTTACTGCGCCTACGCGAATCCCAGATGTGGAAGGCCAGGAACCTTCCTTGTTGGACCTTCTACTGACCTCTCATCCGGTTGACTACCATGTATCCGTTGAAGCCCCACTCGGTTCTTCGGATCATTGCTTGATCCGGAGTACGGTGCCACTCGCGTGCCCGCCGCGTCGGCGAGTTGCCTGTGGCCGCCGTGTGTGGCACTATAGGTCAGCAGATTGGGACGAGATGCGGTCCTTCTTTGCATCCTACCCTTGGGGGCAGGTTTGCTTCACGCCGGATGATCCCAACGTCGTTGCTGATTCTGTTGCTGACGTGGTACTGCAGGGAATGGAGCTATTCATTCCATCCTCTGTAGTCCCTGTTGGTGGCAAGTCTCAACCCTGGTTTGGTCGCTTCTGCAAAAAGGCCTCTCGCCAAAAGCATGAACGTTACCAAGCCTGGGTAGACGCAGCGGCAGTTCGGGATGTAAAGACTGGCGCATTAAAAAAGGAGTTTAACTTTGCCTCCAGGTCCTTTAAAAGAGTTATTGCCAGAGCAAAGTCACTGCACATTGGTAGAATTGGCGAGAAATTAGAACGCCTCCCGTCGGGAACTCGTGCATTCTGGTCTCTTGCCAAAGCTATCCAGGGCAATTTCTGCACGCCATCTTTTCCGCCTCTGCACATGGAGAACGATTCATTGGCCCACGACGCAAAAGACAAAGCCGATCTTCTGGGTAAAGTCTTTGCGGCTAACTCGACCTTGGATGACGGGGGAAGCGCGCCGCCGACCATTCCGCGGTGCGAGAGCTGTATGCCGGATATCCGGTTCAACCAAAGCTCGATTCGTAAAGCACTTCTTTCCCTCGTCACTCATAAGTCAAGTGGGCCTGACGGTATCCCTGCGATTGTGCTGAAGATGTGTGCTCCCGAGTTGGCTCCGGTCTTAACGCGTCTCTTTCGGCTCTCGTACTCTTCTGGCGTAGTCCCGACCTCGTGGAAGTCAGCTTTAGTGCATCCGATCCCTAAAAAAGGCGACCGCTCAAATCCGTCCAACTACAGGCCAATAGCTGTTACCTCCCTTCTCTCGAAGATAATGGAGTCCATTATCAACTGCCAGCTCCTTCGGTACCTAGAGGACCACCAGTTGCTTAGTGATCGACAATACGGCTTCCGTAGAGGCCGCTAGGCTGGTGATCTTCTAGTCTACCTGACACATCGATAGGCACAGGCGATCGAGACTAAGGGTGAAGCATTGGCTGTTAGTTTGGATATAGCGAAGGCCTTTGATCGGGTTTGGCACAAAGCACTTCTTTCGAAGCTACCATCCTATGGGCTTCCTGAGAGATTATGTGTATGGGTCAGTAGTTTTCTAGCAGACAGAAGCATTAAGGTCGTAGTTGACGGTGAATGTTCCGACTCCATGTCTGTAAATGCTGGTGTCCCTCAAGGCTGTGTGCTATCACCCACGCTATTCCTTATGCATATTAATGACATGCTGAAAATCAGCGGTATTCATTGTTATGCTGATGATAGTACAGGTGATGCCTCTTACACCGGCCGTACCAACATCTCTCGGGAAATTGTCATCGAGAGCCGGAACAAACTTGTGTCTGAAATTGAGACTTCCCTAAATGAAATCTCTGAATGAGGTCGACTTAACTTAGTCCGTTTTAACCCTACCAAGACACAGGTTTGCGCGTTTACCGCGAAAAAGTTAAAGTTTGTCGTGTCACCTCGTTTTGAGAGCACTCCCCTGACTGCCGCAGCCAGTATCGGAATCCTTGGCGTCGACATTTCGAGTGAAGTCCAGTTCCGCGGGCATTTAGAGGGTAAGGCCAAATTAGCCTCAAAAAAGCTCAGTGTGCTCAACAGATCGAGACAGTATTTCACACCGGCCCACCGCCTGCAGCTTTATAAGTCGCAGGTCCGCCCACACATGGAATACTGTTCTCATCTATGGGCAGGGGCACCCCAATACCAGCTTCTCCCTCTGGACCGCATCCAACGACGAGCAACTCGAATTGTTGACTGCCAGCATATTTCGGATCGGCTTGACTCCTTGGCGCTGCGTAGAGATGTGGCTTCGCTCTGCATTTTCTATCGCATGTATAACGGGGAGTGCTCCGAGGAATTGTTCGGATTAATCCCTACCGCTTCTTTTCGCCATCGTCCAACGCGACAACATTACCATCCTCACCACTTAGATGGTTGGCAGTCCTCAACTGTGCGCTTCTCCAGAAGCTTCCTGCCTCGCACAGCTAATCTGTGGAATGGATTGTCGCCTGCGGTATTTCCGGACCGATACGACCTTCAAACCTTCAAGAAAAGAGCGTACTCCCATCTTAAAGGCCGGCAACGCACTCACAACACCTCTGGTGTTGCAGGTGCCCATGGGCGGCGGTAATCGCTTACCATCAGGTGATCCGCCTGCTCGTTTGCCTCCTATCACATAAAAAAAAAAAAAAAAAAACGCTCTTAGCCGATCCTGTGGTTTTCCTCGTATGTAGCGGAAAGCGACTACGGAATAGGCGCCCGCTAGGCGGCTTCTTGGTTGCGAAAGTGTTAACTCACAAAAATAAACCATGCCTGTACGTACGTAGGGGTGGTTTCCGCTACAGAGCGGACAACGCTACTACGTGCTACGGCGTAGCACACGTAGCGATATGTGACCTCGGAGTGCCAGGGTATTCACAGCACAGTCGTAGCCGATCCCGTGATTTTCCTCGTATGTAGCGGAAAGCGAGTACGGCGTAACCGCCCGCTAGGCGGTTTCTCGCAGTGAAAGTGTTAACGCTACTTCGCTGCAACCAAAATGCTTCAGTATTGCCGATGTCTGCTTGTTGGTAATGTAAATGGTAAGAATGAATTAATGTTTACATGATAAGTTTTACGAAAGCAACTACCAACCTAAGCGTTCCAACCCAGAGGAAAAACTAGACCTTAAATGAAATAAATGAATTGTATTCTGCAAGTACGCCGTAATGGCACACAAGTCAATAGAATTTTGAAAACATCAGCATTTCTGATAAACAAGACCACGGTTAAGAAGAAACGAAGAAACAAACTCAAGTCAGTATTTTTTTTTCAGAAAAAGCTTAATACAATTATAGTCCTTAACCTATTCAAAATAAGTCCAACTGAATATGAATACAAAGATAAAAAAATATTGTTGTTCTATAAGAACACGTGTCTGAATAAGCTTTATGAATAATTTAGCTATTTCCACACGATGTTTTCCTTTACCGAAAAGCCACTGTTTAATATCAAATGATATATCGTACCGATATATCGTACCCATGTACGAGCCCACAATCTCCAAGTAGATTCGTAGACGTAGACGCGTCGAACGCGCGTCGTCTGTAGAACAATGTCTAAAGGGCTTATGACTCAGCTCCGCTCCCTAATTAGGGTGCTAAATTCAAGTAAGTGTTATTAGCTCTTTACTATTTTCCGTTAGTAACACACGTGTGTTACTAGCGCGCTCGACGGGTTAAAAGCGTGCTATATACCGTTCGACTGTAGTGGTAATAGTCATATTCATCAATACTTACTATTTACCTACTTGTTTTACCTTTTTTGATTCCCGCCAACGCTTTGACCACCTACGATTCGGATGTCGACACTCCAAATTATCACTAAGTACCTATGCCTACTTTGTCAGGCAGTTGCGTGTTCAGTCGTCGGCATCTCCACTTTGCCGGAGAATGGTGGTGGTTCAGGATAGTGTCCACTACCTGGCAATATAAGAATGTTGATGGAGGAGAAGGGAGCGAGAGTGCCCTCAAAGGGGTTTATGGAAGTCCACACTCAGTGTGAGACTCAAAAGTACTGTTATTTATTCATTAACTGATATGAGTAGATTTATGTCGCACATGTTTTATACAATATCTAAATGCATTGGAATACCCAATGACTTGACCGAAGCGCTGGCGACATTCTCGCGCAACGCATCATTATCAGCGTTGCAATTCAGCGAGGAAATGCCGCCAGCACACTCAGTACAATGCCTCGAGATTTTTTTTAGGTTTAATTTAATTAGGTCATAATTAGGTATCATATTGTATATTATATGTTTAAAAATGAATATGTAACTATGCTTATCCACTACGATTTGTCCACATTTCATCATGAGTTTTGGCTCAATAGCGGTTACCGATCTGTTGTATTGCTCTCTGGTTTCTAGATTTTAAATCACTTGACAAAAAGCCGAGATTTCCGTGGTTCGTTTTTAAATTTAAAAAAAACAGGCCTCCAACTGTACAAACAAAACATGGCAAAAACGAAACTGCATAACCTAAAAACGGGAAACTTTTTGATTTGTCTGCTTTTGCAACAAGCGACGGATATGTGAGCGGCCGCGAGCAGAATATTAATGAATTGGTTACCACAGGCTTACACGGAAAAAATGCAAAAAATGCAAAACACGAAAACGTGAGATATCCGCTTTTTGATATACGCGTTTCGTTGTATCGCATGCATATTCATTATTTTGATGGATATTCTAAATTGGTCGTTTGATAGCGTTGTTTAGTTATTTGTATGCTCCATCGCGCATGTTCGTGTTCATTTTAAGCTCGATTTTAATTTGCCAATTTAAATAAGCAAGTTTATAATATGTACATAGTATTACAATTTCAAGGTCGTTATATGATTTTACAAACGAGAGTCAAACAGAATTCAAACGCGGAAGGGCTTTGATGACTCGAGGTTGTTTTTAACACAATGCTTAATAAGGACTACTGTAGCTCAATATGCCTGCCTACTATGAAGTCCTTCACGAGCAAGTGTTAAGAATCTAAATGGTGCTGTTCCATACATATACTTATTTATTTTCGAAAATGCCTTCGGCACACAAGCATTCGAGAACATAATTCATATTTTATTCTCTATTTTTAATTTCATAAACGCAATACCCAGTGTAAATATTGTTTCTTATGACGGCATACATTTCACCAACTGTAAAACCTCTCATTAAAATCACCAGGCCTTAAATTGACTTACTTATTATTCAGATTGATGAAATCTAAGGCAACCAATATAATTACACAACGTAAATAAAAACGTATTAAATAACGAATACAAAATAAGCATTGGTAGAAATTAATGAGTGGCAGGACCTATTGCTATTATTTTGGACGTTTTTACTAACAATGAAAAATTTCGTTAGTTAAAACGATGTCTTCAAATTATTTTGTTTACTTGTAGAGCCAGAAATGTACGTTGAATTGTCATCATTAGGAGACAATTGTCAAGGTGGTGACGTAGAGGCCAGCAGGTGATCACGTGACGCATTGTACGTACATTTACCTAACGTATACAGTATGTAGGTATAACAGTTAAAACTGTCCTATCGCGCGGTCGAAACGTTTCATGATTACCCCTCTGTTTTTCCCACCAGTTATGATATGTTAAAAGAATTGGAATTATTGTGGAACTACCAGTCTGATTATTATCTAAAAAATCGTATCTTCTACATCTAAGAATTATTGCGAGACTAAATTAAGTGACAAGACTTTTACACAACATTTCACAATGTATACGCTACAGCCATAATTTTTAGTCACTAACTCCTACATCTGGGGAAGAAATATAACGTAAATATATCTCAACTTCTTTTTAATTAGATCCCCCTCGACTCGTTTTCCATTTTATTTCTTTTACCTTACCTACCTAGTGTTCAGGGTACCGTTACTCTATATGAATCCGTTAATAAATAAAATTATTTACAACTATACTGGCGCAGGACCGGTCACTTTGGCACTCTTTGGGGAAGGCCTATGTCCAGCAGTGGACGTCTTTCAGCTGATATGATGATGATGATATTCATTGAATTTGTGCACCACTATGACCGAGTTGGTATTATAATAATGGTCCCTGGACGTCAAGAGCTCGGGTGAAAATAGAGAAAAAACGAAGCAAACGAAAAAGACCTAGCTAGATCGATTTTTCGCCCCCGCAAACCCCTATTTTCCAAAACTCATTGAAATCGATAAAGCCGTTTTCGAGAACGTGACTGCAAATATATATTTATATAGGTACATACATATATATGTCGAATTGTGATGGCGGCGCCACCAGTTGGCAACGATGTTTATAATTTTAAAGTGGGTAATCTTATGTAAACAATCGGTTGTTGTTTGATCGCTGTCAACTGGTAGTGACTCCATTTGACGGTTAACGTAATTCATTCGATTTTATTTGCTGGTAACACCCTGCTGGTAAATTGTGATTTAAATGGCAATGTTATGTTTAGAGTTAAGTTGGCCAACCTGTAGACTAATGTCCGGTGGTTCTTTATTCTGATTGGCTGTCGATTGTTATTTTATGTTGCTACACTGGAAACGCAAGCGTTGGGCTAATATCTTGACGCTGATTGGTTAAACAACTTTGTCCCTCGCTTGGACATGGCTCTTGGCGGGAATCGGTATCTAGCTGGCGGGAATAAACCGCCATTGCGGGACATTCTGTATTGAGCGCTTGTACGAATTAGACGTTCTCGCCAAGAGACTTGTCGGTTTCCGATCTAGTGCATACCTAGGTACCCTAGTACAATGTTAAGGTCTATGGCAAATAAATAGCTTACCGTTAATAGTTGTGTGAATCCGATTCGATATTTAGTTTAGTGTTACTATTAACTATCTTTTAACTATGTGAATGCGAATAAAGCATAAGTGGTATATTTCGTCTGATTTTTATTTGCAAACGTGATAGGAAGTCCGTCGCCATGCCCGATATCCCAGAAGAAGCCCAATTACCCGCTCCGGTCAACCTTTGTCCAACATCAGAAGCGGGATGTAATCAGTGCCCACAGGATGTGAATAAGAACGTGCACATGTGTGAAATGCTCATGGAGCAGCAAAAAAAAATGGCTTTATTGGAGGCAATCACACCATTACCTGAGTGACGTGGATCGATTTCTGGTACGACCGAAAGAAAATGAATTGCGTACAGGCCACAGCAAGGATGATGACTTCGCTTATGTCGAGATGATCTGGACGGTCTACTGAACAACTACGTTGCCCAATTTAAACGACGTGCTCATAAATCCGGTGAGGTCAAACCATTTTTATTGTTTTTGGTATGTTGATACAAGATTTGACGTATTTTCCGTTAACAATAGTGTTTTTCCTACGTTCTCCTTAAAAGTTGTCGTGTTTACAAAATTGTGGTACATAAGTGTAGGTAGTCATTTCATTTTGATAGCTTTGTGAAAATCTATCTACCTACTTTCGTATTAACTTTTAGAACAGTGTTAAAATTTCATTAATTTCATTGTTTTGCTTAACAACTTTGTGGCAATTGGTTAAAGTACCTTGATACCGTATCGGGGTTGAAAATATTTGCTACGCGTTTGAAATTAATGTTTCAGTGTGACATGGCGTACATCTATAAGCAGTACTACTGACTGCAAACGTCTCGTCCAGTAGCGTGGATCATTGAAGTTTCGAGACCGTGCAGCATCGGCGGTTCTCGCACGTCGGACTATCAGAGGACACGTGCTGTGCTGAAGCTAGCTAGGACACTACTGACAACGACTGTATTGAAGCAACAGAAATAAAAGGACGGTATTCGTTCCAATTGATTTCATGCAAAATTAGAGCCAACAAACGATAATTAGTGTTTCAATCATTATTGATGAGATTTGTATTGCTTTTTTTTATGTTGTAGACCACGGCATTGGTGTAATTTTCTGAATAATACATCAACTTTAATTTCAAATTGAATTCAAGACAAATTAGTTTACTTGAAGAATAACTTGATGTAAACGTCGTCATGGTCTGTAGGTATGATAAAACTGATACCACACAAATTGCCATTTACAGAATGAAATGCGGTACTTCGTCGCAGTGGAGATTTCGTGCTTTTCGTGGTGAACTCGGCGAGCAGGCGGGCGGCATTGGCAATGACGAAATAACAGAAGACCCTCTTTCCTTACCGTGTGCGTCGTGGCAACGCACCATGGCCTACAGTTAATCCGGTGAGCAGTTCACATGCCATCGGAGTTTTTATGCAGTTCTCACGTGCTATAAAATCTTTTTTTTGTCGAAATTATATGGATTTGGAGTAATCATTTAATGATAGAGTGAACTTGATCATATTGTAACTGGCATTCTAAATTGAAACTGTAGAGTTACTTACTAGTTTAATCTTGTCATCTCTTATGATTTATTTGAGACATCTGCTGCTACTGTCATAAACATGCAGAATAGCAAACCCAAGGGCAATGAGAGAGCAGGCTTTCCGAAATATGGTGGAAAGTGCGGATTATAATCAAAGGAGGTTCGATAGTAATAAAGTTTAGATTCAAAGTTTCTAAGTAGGTGATTATGTTTTGATCAAGAACGAGGAAAGCAACCAATTAAAATTGGACCCAAAGTTTCTAACCTTTTTATGAAGTTATTGAAGTATTAGATGGAGATAGGCATTATCTAAAATGACTTGACAGCTAAAAGAACATACAAATACCCCCATGACAGAATCTGACATTGATGCTGCCAGTGTATCAGATTAATGTGATTAGGTTGACAATTTGTTTAGCTGCTGGATTTCACTTTTGACACAATTATGCTTTCGATGGACTGAGAGCAAGCCCGATGGACTGGGTACTGACTATTAACTTTATGGTGATTGCACGCCCGATGGACTGGGCATTATTTGTTTTGAGTTTGTGCTTTCGATGGACTGAAGGCACGCCCGATGGACTGGGCATTATTTGTTTTGAGTTTGTGCTTTCGATGGACTGAAGGCACGCCCGATGGACTGGGCATTGCATGTCTGATGTTGTGCTTTCGATGGACTGAGAGCACGCCCGACGGACTGGGCACGGTCTAGTAACTGCGTCAGAAGTGCCGGAGCATGTAAGAGGTGCACGTTGACTGCTTTTTATTATGCGGTATGCTCTTTGCGAGGAGTAGCACTTGCGCGGCTGAGATGGTTAACTTCTGACTAGTTATTAGTTCTAGCAAGCCGATGGACTGGCACATCATCACAATGTGATGAAAACACCGAAGGACTGGTGTGAGTCTGTGTAGTGTGATTTAGATTGACTGTATGGTCTGATTTTTCAATGTAATGACTTTAGAATGTAATTCACACTGTGTGTGTGAATGTATGTTGTCTAAGTTTAAGTTTTGTGTCAGGTTAGCCGAGCGATATACTCTCAGATTATTTTATTGTTCACAGATAGCGCACCCGAGGACGAGTGATGGTCATGATGGCCGTGTCGAATTGTGATGGCGGCGCCACCAGTTGGCAACGATGTTTATAATTTTAAAGTGGGTAATCTTACGTAAACAATCGGTTGTTGTTTGATCGCTGTCAACTGGTAGTGACTCCATTTGACGGTTAACGTAATTCATTCGATTTTATTTGCTGGTAACACCCTGCTGGTAAATTGTGATTTAAATGGCAATGTTATGTTTAGAGTTAAGTTGGCCAACCTGTAGACTAATGTCCGGTGGTTCTTTATTCTGATTGGCTGTCGATTGTTATTTTATGTTGCTACACTGGAAACGCAAGCGTTGGGCTAATATCTTGACGCTGATTGGTTAAACAACTTTGTCCCTCGCTTGGACATGGCTCTTGGCGGGAATCGGTATCTAGCTGGCGGGAATAAACCGCCATTGCGGGACATTCTGTATTGAGCGCTTGTACGAATTAGACGTTCTCGCCAAGAGACTTGTCGGTTTCCGATCTAGTGCATACCTAGGTACCCTAGTACAATGTTAAGGTCTATGGCAAATAAATAGCTTACCGTTAATAGTTGTGTGAATCCGATTCGATATTTAGTTTAGTGTTACTATTAACTATCTTTTAACTATGTGAATGCGAATAAAGCATAAGTGGTATATTTCGTCTGATTTTTATTTGAAAACGTGATAGGAAGTCCGTCGCCATGCCCGATATCCCAGAAGAAGCCCAATTACCCGCTCCGGTCAACCTTTCTCCAACATATACAAATAAAGCTCATTTAAAAGTATAGGATAGGATAGAATAGGATTAATAATAACCGCAGGGCAGGTTGTGGCGAGCTTTTGGGGAGTAACGACCCCACGAACCCGAGTGCCCCGAGAGGCAGTCAGGGTCGTTGTGGAACCCCAAGGGGGCCTGCAGGGCTATCAGCTCTGGCTTGCCTTCATTGGCAGTCCAGAGAGGTCCTCTAATAATTCATGGTATTGGTATTGAATTATATTAACTTTTTTTTTCAATTTTATGCTTTTTCTTTGCTTGAAGTAGTCACCTCTAATGGGGGACTCGCCATTTTCCTCCATACTTTCCTGTTTCTAGCTTTCGTCATCCAGTCATCCTGGTTGGTAATGTTGGTGTGCTGATATGTTTTTAAGATGTCCGAATGGTCATAAACAGCTTATCTTTAGAACAAAGAAACTTATGAGTTCAATATGAAAAGAAAAAAGTTACAAGTTAATGCGCACAAACAGCTAAATACCTTCTGTTGTACGCTATAAGGTTCAAGTGGTACCTAATATTCATCTCCGTTTCCGTACACATAACTATTCAATAAGGCATTTTCCTGTGATCGTAGGTAGATCAGGAATCCTTTGCAACAAACATCCATGATCCAGCACTATAAACGTTACACTAAAACCGAACTTCGATTTTTACACAGCTTTGACAGGTGTATGAGACTTTTTAAACAGCTTTGAAGTAGTAATTTTTTTCCTTTAGGCGGAGTACGTCATTTTCTTTACCAGTCACTTTCTGGTTAGGTCACGTTCTGAAGACGCCACTTTCTGTGGACGTCACGTTCTAAGGAGGCCACTTTCTGAGAGCGTCACGTTCCGAGAATGTCACTTTCTTAGATTGCCACTTTCTGAGTTTGCCACTTTCGGATTTCGCCACTGTCTGACTTTGCCACGTTCTGGGTTCGTCACTTTATAAGTTTGCCTCTTTCTGACTTCGCCACTTTCTGACTTTGTCACTTTTTGATTTCGTCACTTTTAGGTACCTACAAGAAGTTTTTTTTTATTTTTCTTAAGACTGCGTCAACCTTTTATGGTGTTTATAAAAAGTTGCTAAGATATTTGGAATTGTACATAATTATTTGGAACAGAAATACCAAATACTAAGTACAAATACCTTTATTCTGTCAACTCGAAAAGGTATTGATTTTTTTGGCATCCTAACCACTGACGTGCCACCAATCCGCCCGCTGTAGTGCGACGTATGCTTATGATGAATAAATAAAAACTGCTATAAATTGGAAAATTATGCGTTTATATTTTCTATGCATACAATCTTCTTTATGCTTATTTTTTAACTTATATTCAAATTCACAAACAAAACACTCTTACATAACTTCTCTTACAACACTTACATAAAAGCAAATAAAACAATTAAAAAATATCTGAATCACTTGATTCGACGTCCATTGCACGTCATTTGAAGTCGGTTAAAAATAATTAGGTAGTAATAATTAAGCACATAAATTCAACCTACATAGTGAAGATAATAAAATAATGCTTAAAATTTTTAGTTAGTAACATTTAGGTAGCGATCGCACGACGTACTCGTAGTAGTGTGCATGTCTATTACGCATACATACAGCGAACCAAGCCACGCCGCTCTAAATATGTAATCTGTACAAGCTAAAAGGTTGACGCAGCCTTAAGAGAAATAAAATAAACTTCTTGTAGGTACCTAAAAGTGACGAAATCAGAAAGTGACAAAGTCAGAAAGTGGCGAAGTCAGAAAGTGGCAAACTCATAAAGTGACGAACCCAGAAAGTGGCGAACTCAGAAAGTGACGAACTCAGAAAGTGGCAATCTAAGAAAGTGACATTCTCAGAACGTGACGCTCTAAGAAAGTGGCCTCCTTAGAACGTGACGTCCACAGAAAGTGGTGTCTTCAGAACGTGACCTAACCAGAAAGTGACTGGTAAAGAAAATGACGTACTCCGCCTAAAGGATTTTTTTATGAAATCGGGCTCGTGTAGTTTTATTTTCCTATTGTAGTTACTGATTTTCCGTCACTACCCCGTTAAAATAATACACCTTGTATTATTAAAACGAAAACTTGTACTGAAATGACCAGTGCAATTTACACCACCACCACCATAATGATCACCTTATTAGCGGAAAGAGGTTCACAACTGGCCATAGGCCCTAAAGAGTGCCACAAAGACCGGTCCTGCGCCACCCGCATCCAGTGGACTCCCGCGATCTTTACCAGGTCATCAGTCCACCTTGTGTCCACCCACGCTGCGCCTGCCAGTACATGCGCCACTCGAGAACCTTAGTTCCATAGTGAGGTCCATAGTGAGTGACCACGTATCAGTGCCATATGTCATCACTGGCAACTCAGTCAGTTTATTTACACCACGGTTCAGAGAAAATTAAATAATTGTTAGAAGACAATCTTATTTGAATCGAAATCGTGTGTTAATACACCCATTATAATATGACGATATTTTTTGATGCTCATCACACAAATATTTTCCCTTACCTGGATTTAAATTCAAAACCATCAGGACGGAGAAACATTATAAAAGAAAGCTTATTTTGGCACGGAACCCTACGTACTTGTTCTTGTTCTTTATCCTGTTTTTCCCTGCCTGTCTACATGCTCCTTCTCACCTTGCCACCTTTCTTTTAAATTATTTCTCTTAAAAGGCCTTGTAATGAGAAAAGTTTAAATGTCCGCGACGTTGATAACTTCGCCTGTAACAACTTATTGCGAGTTCAATTTCAATGCAAGTTGGTACTCGCCCTCGTTGGTATTCCTGCTCAAAAGGCTCAAATCTACACAGTTGTTAGGTGTTTATCATGTAAGCTGAAATCTTAAAGGAAGTATTAAGGCTTGGTGTAGTCAAAAGCTGATTTACTTGAATATTAAATAACCTGAATTTCTAAAAGGTTACTACTCAACTACTTTAACTCATGGTACATTGTGATATTTATTAAAAGTTAAAATGGTAACCCTTGAATAAAGTAGGTAAATATCTGTAATCACATGCTAGCAATTATATGATAACAATCATAATAAATCAGCCCATATATGTCCCACTGCTGGGCCTCCTCTCACGGCTGAGAGGGAACAGGCAGTAGTCTCCACGCTAGCCCAGTCCCCAACCCGCAGGTTGAGGACTTCACATACACCTTTTGAATTTCTTCATGGATGTATAAAGGTTTCCTCACGATGTTTGAGAGAAATTATATAACAAAGTAATAGTTATTGGTTATTAGTCAGCTGTCAATATATCCACCCAAGAATATACTTTTACATCTATATACTTAATATATTTTTCACTTCTCGTGCTCAAAAAGTGCATCATATTAGACTTGGCAAGCGGGGCTAAAGTAGTAAATTTAGCCCCTAGGGAAAATATGTAAACATATTTATGATTTATAAAACATTTTAATTTGACCACTCACAACAGTTCAATATTACATCCACCAATCACAACTCTTTAAAAAAACATCAGTATTTGCTATCGACTAACCAGAATACAGCAAGACATTAAAATCGACCAATCAGGAAACAGAATTCAATTCAAACATTGCGTGTTTTTCAAGCGTGGTTAACTGCATACATGAGTCATGTACGCAGTTAACCACGCTTGAACGTTTCGATGGAGCTATAGTCGGTCAGAGGCGTTTATTTTTTTGATTATTGTAAATTAGGGAATGAAAAACTCCTAATGTTTGAATTTAATTCTGATTTGTCGATTTTAATTTCTAGCTGTATTCTGGTTAGTAGACAGCAAATACTAATGTTATTTTAAAGAGTTGTGATTGGTGGATGTAATTACATGACATAAGCTATGAAGATTGAGCGGGATAGACTATGCCGCTATTAGACGGTCAGAGGCGTTTATTCGTTTTGTTAATATTTTGTATTGTATCTGTGTCAATACAGTTTATTAAAAAGAATGGCGCCAAATTGAACAATCTTTTCGCCTTGGTATAATTGTTAATTGTGGATGGATAATCTTTGTTTTTACTATTATCTCGCAGTCGAAGTGAAAAGTAGAGTGTAATAACTCTGGTCTAAAAGCCATATTACCCCTCGAACTATTTCCCCTCACTTCGTTCGGGAAAATATCCATCTCGTGGTAATATGGCTTACTTTAGACCCTTGTCATACAATCTACTAAACTTTTCTGTCTATATACAGGGCCATATTATGTATATTTTATGATCTACATCTACTCGTATACATGAATGTATGGACATAAATACATGTACAGATTAAATAAAATAAAAATAAATAAATAAATATTTGGGGACAATCTGACACAAATCGACCTAGTCCCAAACTAAGCAAAGCTTGTACTATGGGTACTAGACGACGATAAACATACTTATATAGATAAATAAATACTTAAATACATAGAAAACATCCATTACTCGGGAACAAATATTCATGCTCATCACACAAATAAATGCCCTTACTGGGATTCGAACCCAGGACCTCTTGCTTCGTAGGCAGGGTCACTACCAACTAGGCTAAAGCGGTCGTCAAACCACGCCTTTATTCCGAAAAGAGGTAGGCGGAGCACATGAAACTTATGTTTCAGTGCCACTTTTATCATAAATGAGGGTATAAAAGATGGACAAAATGTGATATTGCAGTGATAGGTTGCGCCCATCGCGAACAACACACTTCAACCCTGCTCCCTAAGTCGAATTTTACGACACCCTCGTCCACGTTACGATCTTTACTTATATTATAAAGGGCTGGCCTGTGAGTTTGTAGTTTCGTAAGTTTAAGCTGAAGGGCTAAACTAAACTCCAGAACCACATATTCGATTTCAAAAATAAATTGGTGTATAATGATTGTTCGAAACGGCGGTCGTGGGTTCGAATCCCGGCTCGTACCAATGAGTTTTTCGGAACTTATGTACGGAATATGATTTCATATTTACCGTTAGCTTTTCGGTGAAGGAAAAACATCGTGAGGAAACCTGCATACATCTGCGAAGAAATTCAAAGGTGTGTGTGAAGTCCCCAATCCGCACTGGGCCAGCGTGGGGACTACTGCCCGTTCCCTCTCATACATGAGAGGAGGCCTGTGCCCAGCAGTGGGACGTAAATAGGCTGATGATGTGATGATGTGATAATGATTGTTAATATTTAATATTATTAATTGTGGACTGCAACAGGCTTATGTATGTATATGTATGGTAATTATTACTTATTTACAAAAAAACTGACCCCTCCACAAAACTAATTATTTATGGATGAACCATAAAGGGTTTAAGGTATATTTTAAGTATAGAGCATCGATGAGATACTTTTTAAGCGATATTTAACCCTTGGCATGCCTGGTGAACGAAAGTCACACTGTATGCCTGGTGGGTCTGACAAACACGTAAATGTAAAAATATGATTTACTTATGGATATTTTTTAGCGCGTTGATTTGTATATATTTGGTTGTACATTATTTTTACTACAAATAAATAAAAGTCTCAATTCCAGAAACTCCATAAGAATTTATTACAAAAGTAAAAATATTTCATATTTCCATCAACAAAAATAGACTTTCATGTCTAAAGGCATAAAAATTAAACTTATACCCAAGATCAACTTTAGTTTTAGGTTTATTTAAGACACTGATATATCCTTGTATCACATACTATCTATAAACTATATATTATGCATATAAAATGTATACGGATAATAATGTAAATGTACTTGGCGATAAAATGTTACGCCGTATGCCTGGTCGGGTTTCTCAGGCCCGCGCGCACTTTGCGCACGTCCAAATCGAGAGGGTGGTCGCGGCCGTCTGCGGAAGCAGCGTCAAAAGGTCGGGTAGTTAATGACGCGAAGCTACTCAGCGACGCGACGCGGTAAATTTAAAATTTCGAAAAATAACGACGAACTTTTAACAGCCCGGGTCTGTCAGACCCTAATACCAGGCATGCCAAGGGTTAATCCTAGATTTTAATTTTAGAACGGATTTACTGGGTGAAAAATAACAATATTTTATCACGCGGCTTTGTTTGCGTTCCTTTTACTTTTTTAACTTAGTAGTACTATTTATTCTGTGGTATAGTATGCAAGTGGTGCCGCGCGGACAGCTTGTCCAAAATATTTTAGCACCTCCGTGATAGCAACTTGTATTTCATCCGTGTCCGTGGTGTATACATTTTACAGCTTACTTACTTAAATTTAAAGTAAGTAAGTAAACTATTAGGCCCAAGGTAAAGCTTTTCCTTATTTTCATAGAATCCGTATTTTTTTTATATTTACGATCATGGTAGTCATTCTTGTAATTTTGACAGTTATGCAAACTTGTAGGTATGTTTTATCGTGATATATATGAATTGAATGGAATTAATTGAATTATAAGCCCAAAGTCATGAAAAAAAAACTTAAAATGGTGTAGGGCTTTGTCTAGTCCAAAAATGAAAACATAGAGACGTTGGCTAACTAATAGTTTTGCATATTATTATGTATTCAATGGTAAGTAATATTTATTTTGATAAGAAAAGTATATTTTAAAGAAAACGATACTGAAATATAAATGAGTATATCCAATTACTTAAGGCCAATACCTACAAAAGAACAAGCAATATTTATTTAGTAAGAACAAAGCTATATTTTCAATTGTCTTTACTGAATTCAAATCTTTCTTTCTTAGCGAAAGAAGCATAAAATTAGACGCTTAATAGATGATCTTCCTTCACTTCATGCACAAACGGAATATTATAATTACAGACAGAGTGAAGAAATGAGATGATGAAAAATGTATTAAAATATAAATTTATTCAAAGCAATGTTTTATAACTTGAACTTTCACGTAAAATGTAAAGCAGCACATACTTATCTAGGGCACCATTGTCTTTTTTAAACAACAATGTTTTTTTTTGTACGAAACTGGGTATCTGTAGCTACCTAACAAACCTAATCTATATAATGCTTCGAAACCGCAACGGGTTTCGTATAAAGTTTTTTTCGGCCGCAATACAGTATAATTTGTCTAATAGTTCAGCCGGGGAGTTTGATAAAAGGTACGAATTTACATTGGAAGCCCTGTTTTAGTCTCCCAAAAGTCCCCGGTCAAGACCTCGTAGACCTTATGAGAAAACGTGTCTGCGTGTAATTTTTCTACACGCAGACACGTTTTCTATCACATTTTCTATATCTACATGTGAGATTTAAGCATAGCACTGGCCTGTTTCTTACCAATCTACTGCTGTCATGTTTATTGAAATCCACCCGATAATTTAATTGCCAATTTCAGATTTGGTGTCCACTCACGCCCACCATATATATTTTTTTAAATGTGCGCCAACACATCAGCATTAAGATAAATCTAACACCACCTCATTTGTTGAAATGCATCAAGCATCTTGACCAGGAGGTGGTAGCAAAATATCAATGCTTAACGGTCAATTTAAACCATTACCTACCATTATTTTGGGTTTAGCCGTAATCGGGTAAAATGTTAATATCTATGTGGTTCATATCCTGTTGTGTGCAAATGGTCTTGAAATTCTCCCGAGCTTCAAATTCGGAGATCCTTCCCTGGAAGGACGTCGAGGCTACACTTGTACTACAGGGTCTACAGGCTTAATGCAGAATTTATTCAGCTTTAATATGCTATAGACCAAGTTTTCGGAGAATTCGTAGTTTTCGAACAAAACCTGAATTTATTATGAATGGAGTACATTTTCCAAGGTGACGGCCGTTCTACTAGGTCGTGATCCGGGGACTTTTGGAAGACGAAAACAGCGAACGTTCGTACTAAAATTCATCTAACTCCTCATGTATTCTAGTTTAGACAATATCGACTGTATGCACAATAAGTCACATCAGCTTATGAAACGTCAAAAACGCTGCGTTAGTATGAAATTTGTAGGGATTATTTGCTTGTGACGTCGCAATCAAATTGTTCGTTTTTAGGGTTCCGTAGTCGACACTTTATGGTTTACCTAACCATTACTACCAGAAAACTGTCATTCGGCATGGGTATATAAATAAATCACGCCGACAACACTGTAGCATAATATATCAAAAAGAAATATTTTGGGGTACCTTCCCTACACCCCTACACTCTGCGCATGGCTCGACACGCGCTAGGCCGCTTTTTTTAAAATTTTAAACCTTTAAATAGCAAACGTAATTGAAATATTGATACTTTCTTAGTATTTTATTCCAATCAAATACGTATCAATACGTGGGAATAGAGCTCATGTTAGGTCAACCAGGGAAAATCCGTCTATAGGGTAAATGCGTCTTTTGAAGATATCTTCGAAACGCAACGTTTTAGAACTATTACAACCCTCGATGTTCAAAGTATGGTTGCCAAGCTTTCAAGTCAGACGTTTGTATAATAGTTCTTAAATGTTAATTTTCGGAGATATCTTCAAAAGACGCATTTACCCTAAAGATGCATTTGCCCCGGTTGACCTTTCTAGTTTTTCAGCTAGTAAACAACTCTTTAGAATCATTCGTACATCTCCATAATACACACGCGACATATTACTTACTTTAGATACTTACAACTACTAACTTAGTTAAGATACCTACATACATACATACATTCACGCCTTTATCCCTAAAAGGGGTAGGCAGAGCACATGAAACTTATGTCCCAGCGCCACTTTTAGCATAAATGTGGGTATAAAAGATCGACAAAATGTGATATTACAGTGACAGGTTGCTAGCCCATCGCCCACAACACACTTTACCCTGCTCCCTTAGTCGACTTTTATAACACCCACGGGAAGATAGGGGGTTGTGAAATTCTAACCAGACACCACACGGGGGGGGGGGGGGGGGGGGGGTTAGTTTAGATATATTTCAGTAACGATATAATTATCGCCTAAATTTCTGTGTAAACGCGTAAACCTATCGTCTTATAAATTTAGATCAAGTTATACAGATGGAAGTCAAATCTGCTAGCTACCATTCGCATCTAACTAGCTAAGTTAATAACAACTAGGTACTAGTCGGTTTTACTGACTTTCAAACTGTGCGTTAATTCAGCTAAATAGCTGTGGTGAGGAGTTCCCTGTAATCTCTCTTACAACACAGCATGGTTATCACGCGACGGCGCGCGAGTTCTCTCGATTTTTCTCGCACTGTGTCTCTCTAATAAGAACACTAAGAACAAGAGGTATAGTGCGAGAAAAATCGAGAGTATGTCGCGGCCGTCCCATGATAGACGTGCAGCTGAACCGATGAGATTCAGTACGGACACACGGACAGGTCCGCTAAAAATAAGGTAATCGAATGCGCATTTGGGCAATTCAACTGTATTTTTTCTAATAATAAATATTTGCGAACAATCTTACATATATTGACCTAGTCCAAAACCAAGCAAAGCTTGTAGTATGGGTAGACGACGATATACATACTTATATAGATATAAATCCATGACTCACGAACAAATTTCGTGCTCATTACACAAATAAATGCCCTTACCGGAATTCGAAGGACCTCTTGCCTACGTAGACAGGGTCACTGTCAACTAAGCTAAAGCGACCGTTAAATATAAAGTGACATTGACGTCTATAATATACCTACCGTACGTACAATGCTTTCGTGGTAGACCTGCCGGACTATAATAATGCGGATTGCTTGGCCCTCTCAACTCCGCCACCCCTTTTGGAGCCGAGGAGCTTTCGGGGACGAGGGCAAGGATTCCAAATCTTGCTGTTGTAAGTGTTAGAAGGAGAGAGCTATCTTGTGGCTGACAGCTTGCTGTTAACTGTGAGTTGAGCTTAAAAGTTCACGCTTTTTCGTTCATTTATACTTATTACGTTTGTTTGGGATCTTAGTATATTATTCTCTATTTTTTGGTAAATGGTAAAATACAGTAACACTAAAATACACAATAAACTGCATGATTTAACCGACCGTTAATAGTTAGTGACTAAACTACCCAGCCCTAACAGTCATACGCAGTCGTTAAGGTGGTTTGGTGAATTTGCGAACACGCTGACTTGCATCGCTCGCTATCCACCGTGTAGGCGATTTATGTTAACTAACAACATTCTATACCTAACTAACGTTTGTCATTCATACATCAGCATATGTCATTTAATAATGCGATTTCCTCGAATATCCTCAACTTTGAAATTATATTATAAAACCAATGAGACAATGCATTTCCAACAAGGATTAGATATTCATTATGGTCTACAAAAATGTTGATGACTAATGATGTTTTGACAAAAATCACACTGCAGAAAATAATGAAAACAAACCCGGGGGATTTCACAAAGTTGATTCAGAAAGTCTACTCCATACACAAGTGAATAAATAAAAAGGTAAAGTAATAATTCGACAATAATGCTTCAGATATCTTGTTTTTTTTATAAGACGCGAGGTTTGGAAACACAAACTTTTTCCATCGTTCAACCGTCGTATTACTTTGATCGAAAATTCCGGATGAAAATAGGAAAATTATTATTTTATTAGGAGTAGGTACCTACACCAGCCCGGCTAGCATACTAATCGGCCATATATTTACGTTCGGACGTATAACTTTACGATTGTGCCCATTTTTACGTTACTTAGTTAACATGCTAATCTCGCAACATATATTTATGCCATAGCGTAAAATATATGTAGCAAAAAGAAGTGTAGTGTTGCCAACATACACAACTGAATTTCTACTAATTATTACATTCTTTTCATTCGTTCAATCGCAGTCTATGGTTATAGACCCAATATAATACTACTTAATTAAAGAGTAATAATAAGCACTGTCCTGCTACTAAATAGTTGTACTCTTGTATTAAGTTGTATAGTGATTATAATCGTTTTTATTTATTTACTTTACTCCTGCCCCGTTTTTCCTATAATATTTGTAAGTTTGTATTGTACTTCATTTTATGGTACAAGTGCTACTGTTTTCTTTGTAGCATGCTTGTTGAAATTGAGGAAAAGTAAATGTTAACCAAGGCTAAGCTAACAATTGATTTATTAGACGACAAGCTGCCCACGCTGCTTCTCCCGCATAATTCGAAGAAAGTAGGCTAACCCGTGGGATAAAATATAGCCTACCACCCAGAAACCCCAATCTATACGCATTCAAAGATTTTTTCACACCTTTCATTCGGAAAAGTAAGTTTTGCTCCACGACGAGAGGGACCAAAACGCTACTTTTCTGTTCAAGCTACTTTTTTAATTTATACATTGGCATTGGAGCATTTGTACGCAATGTGCCAATTGAACACAGATGTTAATAAAATAATCGATTGTAATTTCATCGTAGTCGATTCAAAACGAACATATTTCAAGTTTTAACTATAACAACTATATAAATTTATAAATATTTCGAAATATTTAAAAATTAGTAATAAAAATTAAGATAATTTAGATATATTTTAACAATAGCTTTTTTTAAATTTCCTCATAGTCGGTGTGAAAAATAGTATGTGTCACTCGGTAGCAAAATTATTTTCGTCTCGGGCGTAAACACTTGTATCCCTCACTACGCTCAGGATTCAATACACCGCCCTCGCCGTAAATATACTGTTTTGCTCCATTGTGACAGAAATAACTATTGAAACACGCAAAATTGCAAAGCTTCAATCTCACAGACATTGTCCTTTTATAATATTAGGATAGATAATTTCAACAAATTCAACAATGGATAAGGAGAATTTGTATATACTTAAGTATAATTATTTTCTTTAGTTATTTACTCCATATTAATTTTATTAGGTTTCTTGAAGATGCGCATATTATATATGTTTTCGTACGCCTTTAAATGAAAGTAAATTACCACGGGTCGTGTTAATATGCGATATTGAAATCCAATTGTCAAGCTAAAAGTCGTAGAAAAGTAATCCATCCAGACAGCAAACTAACTAATAAGTTTTGAAACTGAAACCGTGTGTTGTGACAGAAATTTTACAGATATCCTGCGGCCAATTGTATTGTTTTCATAGTGTAAAAATTTATCAGGGGTCTCGAGTTTCCTACATAAAATTTCGTCCGTCAACGGTTCATATAGTCACGTTTTATGTGCCAAAGTCAAGAGCATGTTAGAATGTGACTTAAAAAAAGTAGTTTTATGTGCAAGACATATAAATGGTCACATTTTACGTAGATGACGGTATACCATGTTAGCTCATGACGGTAAAATTTTATACGTCGGTTGTGGGCATAAAACATGTGCATAAAAGACGTCATTTTGTTAGTGTGCTAGGGCCGCAGACTATAATAAAAAAGTAAAATTATACGAGAAACATTATATTATAAGACTTCCGTCTTCCCTACGTATTCTGTCCGCAACCGAATTCAATACAATATAAAGTGAAACCGAATGTATAGTGAAATAAAATATCTCCAATATGTTTTGGTTTTGATCAATTTCGATAAAAGAAATATACATGCTACGAAATGTCAGACCTAGCGAGCTTTACATAAGATTGCATTTCACCAAATCAGTATTAAAGGTTTTTCATTCTGCCTATAGGTACTACTTATTGCTTCCTTATTGTCAGCTTGCTCACTATTTAAAAGTTAACAAAACGCAATTCATTGAATACTTTCTCGTGCCAAGAAAGTCAAGATACTTCGAAATTCATACACAATAGCTGAATAAATGCTTAGTAAAATATATTCCAGTTCAGTCCCCACTGGGTTCCGTATCATTCGAATGCTTGATGTTACGATCCACGTCACTTGTCCTACAGGTTTTAATGTTTTTTGGTACTTAAATACTTAATACACAAAAAAACACAACTAAAAATTTACCGGACCATATTGACCACAGTACCTCCAGAAGCATTTATAGTTAGACTAGCTTCTGCCCGCGATTCCGTCCGCGTGGAACTCGTTTATATCGCAGCTCCATACAAACTTTTGCCCCCCCATTTCACCCCCTAAGGGGATGATTTCGAGGATAAAAACTATCCTTTGTCACTCTCCATCCCTTTAACTATTTCCACTTAAAAAAATCACGTCAATACGTCGATCCTTTTTTCCGTGAAAGACGGACAAACAATCAAACCAACAAACAAACAAACACACATATACTATTTTTAACCTCCGGGATCCCCCCCGGTCCTCACTTGAGGACATAACATTTAAAAAAATCTGCAGTCGTCAGAACGTTTCCAAACGAAACTGGTAACCTGAAAATTAAACACCGAGTCACAAATGGCCAATCAGCGATCAGTTTTGCGAGGGGAAACTCCATTTTTCTTCTAATTTTCCGAAATTTGCATTTTGATTTTGCACTGATTTGTTTTGGCACAATCGATATCTCCAGGATCCAGGAGGATAATATTAGTATGGTAGTATGGATTCAATTTAGTCGTTTTAAAGTGAAGGCACAATATAACTACCAAAAAAAGGGCAAATTACATAACTTGGCGAATGAGAATTAGGACGTATCAATGTTATCTGTCAACATTTACACTACTATAATAAAGCTTAAGTTTGTAGCTTTGTGACTCGGTAAGTATGGCAACTACTCGTCTGGTTCGGAATGGACATTCTGGATGTACGTAGACTATATATTCACCATATTGATTATCTAATCTTTGACTCCATATAATCATCATCATTATCATTATCTAATCTTTTATATAAATATATAGTCAGATATATTATGACGACCGGTTAGCCTAGTGGGTAGTGCCGCTGCCTACGAAGCTGAAGGACCTGGGTTCGAATCCCGGAAAGGGCAAATATTTGTGTGATGAGCAACAATATTATATGTTTCTAAGTCATGGAAGTTTTCTATGTATTAAAGTATTTATATCTATTATGTATATCGTCGTATAGTACCCATAACACAATGCTTACTTAGCTTACTATGTGACTAGGTCGATTTGTGTAAGATTGTCCCCTATTTTTATTTTATATTATTATGCCGCGGATCCGCATGCGGTTTTTGTAATAAGACGCAGGTGGATTCGCGCGTGAGGCTAATATTTAATTAGAACTGTCCAGGCGAGCGCTTCTCTCGATAAAACGAATGTAGTATTATAACATTATGAAGATTAAGATTAATAAGGAATAATAATATCTTTCAAGAACCCTAAAAACGATAAAGAATGATAAAAAAAACGGAACGCGGATGGCCAAGATTCATTAACAATTCTTATTGTTTTCCCGTTAACACAAAGGAAAGTAATTAATTGCTCGGCCTAGGGGAGTAAAAAGTAGGTGATGTTCCATTTAGATGTATTTCAAAAAAATGTTGCACTAAACAAGTATTCCATAGTACCTAATAACGCAATGAACTGTCTTGACGAAAACTTACACGGAAAAAAACTATCTCGTCACTTTTTAAATAAATGATATCCAAATGTAGAGCTTGCAATTAACTATAACGTGGAATTAATATCTCATTATAAAACATGAGACTGAACAAGTTATTTCCTTGTAACTTTCAAAATATTCCATTAGAGGTATTGTGTAGATTCTAATAATTATTTGGTTAAGGCTGCACCGAAGAAATTATGAAATTTTTGCGCTCGTTTTAACATTGCAGTATTGTTATTACTAAAGCTTTAGTTCTGAAATTCCTATAGAAGATATTTGAGGATTCACTCTATCAATTATTTGCTTTAGAAACTCGATTACTTATACTTTCCTCGATAGAAAAGAAATCCAAAGTTACCTCTAAAAATTAAAATATAACCTTAGTACGGCGTAAATACTTCACGGTAGGTCATCAGGTTTTGAAGAATGACAGAAGTAAACGATGTCTATGACGTTTATGCGTAAAATTTTCAAAATGTGGATTTGTTTAGCGATACAAAGGAAATAACTAAAGTCGCGCACGTTCCGCTCATTTTAGCTAGAGCCGCCGCGCTTCCCCCCTATCCGCTTTAGTCTTGCTTCGGCTGTCAGACGGGGAGGCTGTCTCGCTTGACCTTACGCACGATTTGTAAAAGTAACGACGAATTTTGTGTTGTTTGCTATGGGCAACAAAGCAAATAGAGCAAGGAAGAGGAGAGGTTGGCGAAAAAAGAATGCTAAACGGTTGAATGAAAAATCAAGGTAAGTAAAAGTCATTTAACTACAAATTATAAGCTCAGGGACTGTGCGCCGGTACCGGCTGTCACTCTCGTTGTAAATTAATTTTGGTTTATCGCCGTACTGTCCTTATTTCGATGGTTCTTTATTTTGTTACTTATTTATTTATTGTTTAATGTTCAACAATAATCAATAAATATTTTACAAGCAAATAAATTAATCTCTCTCTCTCTTCTAAGACTACCTACATACCGAGAATTTTGAAGTAGAGAATACTCCTGTTGCTTCGTATAAGCATACTCAGCACCTACCTATACCTACCTACTAGTCAAACTGCTCCGCATCTCGCAGCGGCGTACGTTGATGCGTTTTTTAACTTTGTATGTAGATTCTTGATTTTGTATAGAAAAATCGCATGGTACGACACACTGGCTCCGCCTGGACGCGCGGAGGAACGAGACGCAAGACGACTCGCGCGCTCGGACGCAGACGCGGTGCGTGCCGCAGGGTATGTCACACCGAGCTCCGTAGTTCCGTACGAATTTTAGCGCGGGACGTCGCGCATCGCATCTCCGGACGGAGATGCGGAGAAAACTCGGACGTTGGTGCGTTGTCTCCGCATGCGAGTCCGTTGGCAGTGGCACTGGCGAGACGCGAGGGCAGTGTGACAACCACAAAAAAACATCGAGTTCCATACTAATATTATAAATGTGAAAGTGTGTCTGTCTGACTTTCTGTTTGTCTGTCTGTTACCTCTTTACGCTTAAACCGCTTAACCGATTTAGATGAAATTTGGTTTAGAGATAGCTTGAGTGTCGGGGAAGACTATAGGTTAGTTTTTATGGAAATCATCCGCTAAGGGGTGGAAATTCAATACTGTATAAAAGAGTTCTGAGAGACTTTCGATAATGACGTTTTAGTGCGTCCACAAAGATTGTTATTAACCAAATGACTTTCTTACTGAGTTACGCTATAGGTACCAATTTCAACCTTGTAACTTAGACGAGATGGTTATATTGTTACTTGCTTAATTTTATCTGGTCGGCGGTTTGCGGAAACAGCCCGGTGTTCACAAGATAAGCTTTCAAGTGCTAAATGGACAGCTTATATCATTTTAACTATACCTCTTTAAAAGGTTATTTACCGCACCTTAGCAATCAACCTGTATTGTAGGGTACCAATATTGTAGTCATAAACTAATAAATAATGTAACTATCATCGGCACTGAAACGTGTTCGCTTACTATGGGCCTCATAAGAAGGCTCAAAGTCACCCAAAGGGCAATGGAGAGGGCCATGTTGGGAGTTTCTCTGCGTGATCGCATCAGAAATGAGGCTATCCGCAGCAGAACCAAGGTAACCGAGGTAGCCCTCCGGATCGCTAAATTTAAGTGGCAGTGGGCGGGGCGCATAGCACGTAGAACCAATGGCCGTTGGGGCAAAAAGGTTCTCGAGTGGCGACCACGTACCGAAAGGCGCAGCGTGGGTAGGCCCCCGACAAGGTGGACTGATGACCTGGTAAAGGTTGCGGGAGTCCGCTGGATGCGGGTGGCGCGGGATCGGTCGCTTTGGCACTCTTTGGGGGAGGCCTTTGTCCAGCAGTGGACGTCTTTCGGCTGATATGATGATCATCGGCAGTCATAATGATCATTTGTCCTAAACATTTTTTTCATAATTTTCTTACTAAGAACATGCCTGAAATCATCATTTTGTTAATCATAACAATTTTCTTCTGACCATACTTCTAAGAACATCCTCATGAAGTAACGCTTTCACGGTACACCTAACACTCCTCCTCGCTTCGCTCGTCGTCGTACCTACACGGACCTTCCTTAGGGTACGTCCGCACAAGCAGGTGGCTTGCTTAACGTGTAGGCTAGGCCTTGGGACAAAATCAAACAAGGTTATTTACTCCCATAACGCTAAGTGCGCAGTGTGGCCGGTATGTATGTGACTCGTATCATTATGAATTTAAATAGAACGTACACGTGAGTATAATGATTATTATTATTATGACTTCGAATGGTTATGACTTACGATCGTTAGGAATAAGAATCATTGTGGTGTATGACGCAATATCGAATGATCACATAAAATGCAACATTGTTAGAAATAACTGTGAGCGACGTCCGCTCTCGGCGGTGTCGGCTGGGCGAGTGAGCGCGCGCGCTACCGGCCGCGGCAATGCTCGCCCCTCACAATCACCTAAGAATGACCTAGTGCCGAGACACAAGTCGGCGACGGACGAGCTCCGCCCCTATGTGCTCGGACAGTGCGTCGACCACGCTCCGTGACACAAGTCGGCGACGGACGAGCTCCGCCCCTATGTGTACGGACAGCGCGTACTACCACTCGGCGTCCGAATGGCGTGTTTGGGCCTCGCCTGTGTCCTCAGACACTTTGGGTAATCGATGTTACCAAAATAAAAGAAGGAATAACGAGAAATAGACTTTTTATTTACTTTTCCCTAACTGCCCTATCACTGCCCTAAGTGACTTGATTACAAGTCCCTAACTTCCTATTACTTTGTAGTTTTCTTCTTCTTCTTGTTGTGACTTCCAGGAGGCTCCGATTGACACTGATTTGCTCCGGGCCGTACCTGCTATTTATACCTGCTAGTGGGTGAGCAAGACGTGCTGAGTGAGACAATAAAGGTTACGCCCACTTTGACTTGACTAATTTGCAAGATTTTACATTGCAAGATGTTATTGGAATGTTATACATATTAATGGGTGGAAGACTAAGCTGATTTACAAAGTTCTAATATGGCTTGAGATCTTATAAGTACAGTAGGGTTCGTAAATATTTTCTTATCTGAATAATCGTACATGGAAATCGGGCAAACCGTAATTCGGTCCCTTTCTTAACACTTATTCATCATTTGCGCTGAACCTACTGAGTTTACTTATTTGTAAGTTTAAACATTTAATAGAACTTTTAATAAGCTTTCTAACAATATATAAATCATTCTGATACGATGAGCCGTTGTAAAGGTATAAACGTAAACATATTAATTGTAAAGTGAAAATGCGCCGTACTAAATTCTAATTCAGGCTCGGTGGCCGCGGCTCTCGTTACGGTCATGTTGGCGCGATACACCCCTCCCCTCCATGGCGGCCAGTCCGCGCTGCGCTCGCGCATAGGCAACATCTCCTCTCTCTTTCTAATAAAATTTGTACTGGGATTTTACTTTAATGTTTACAATATCAAATGAATGCTATGAGAGGGTGTTTTATGTAAATAATTACTATGGGGATTCTAACTACTGGGTTCTTTATTTACTCTAAACAATCTAAGTCTTTATAAATAATCACATATTTCTCTTACGTATAATCTTCGTATGACGCGATGCGTAGCTCTGCCGTCGCGTGTTGATGTTGTCGTCCATAATAACCTTGTAACATAATACACTAGCAAATGGTTTACGCACGAGTAAATACATCACCATTAAAATGCAGTAAAGATAAGAATCTACATCGTTAACCCTCTGTAAGCATCACTCACACAACTACACAAATGACCATATATAAACCCATGTTCTACCGAAATAAATGTTCATTATATCACCGAGTTTCGTTGTATTATTTACTCTCTACGACATACGTCTCATCATTTTTTTTTTATTGTCTACTACCTGAAATAGTTGATTCAAGGCTTGACAGACAAATTGAAGTTCGAGAGCCACAATACATTTTAGACGCAATTGACAAAAGAGAGTCGCTAAAACGAAAAAAAGGTATGCTTTCCGCGACTGCAGTTATGCCAAAAGCAAAACAAAAAAGTTAAAAGTTAATTTTTCTCCACAAAATAAACAGCTTCCCATATGAACGTAGTCAGCCTACTGAGTTTTTCATCTTATTTAGCCGTTCTAATATTTTACATTATTAAGTTAATTTTATTGAACTTCTATTGTATCTAGAATACCAATTTGTCATTCATCGCAGTTACTATAACCTACCGATGACGTTAATTATAAATAAACATACTAAATGTGAATTTTATCAATAAAACTATTTGAAATTGTTCTGGTTTTTAAAAATATTGGTAATTTTGTAAATATTGGTAACACCCTCGCTGAAAGCATTTATAGTGCCATTTGCCGCCATTCTTTCCGTTCTATATAGGCGATCGGCGCACAACTCCAGCCAGCGCGGCTCCACACATGCACGGAACGCATAGAATACCTAAAATCAACTCGCGCCAGAAGCTCGGTGCCCTCTTAATACCATCGTTATATATGTATTTATCTATGATGGCTTGTGTCAGTAACTTTGTGTGTGTTTAATTAAGGTTAATGTCCAGACAAACCTTTATATATTACTATGAATTAATAAGAAGTGAAGGTGCCAAGTACTGAACCAGTGTCGAGCACTGGCACGTTAACTTTGATATAAGGCGAAGTCGTGCCCTTTAGCTTATCTTGGCGCGAGCACTGTCGTGTCCTCAGATACCGTAAATGGGAAAACTTCATCAACATCTATTCAACCGTTTTTACTTCATTGTGTAACAAATATCTTCACAAACTTTCCGGTTCATGATATAAGCAGTAAATAGCGGAACGCAAGTCGTTAAAAGAATTTTGATTACATTTTGCTTGTTTTTTTCTGATACTGTCTATGTATTCTATTTATGGATGATACTGTGTATCTTAAACTCAACCATTTAAATACCACTCCACTTTTACTTTAGAGTTGAATCCGATGCCTTAAGACCGGCTTTGCTACAACATTATCCCCTGTAGCTCCATCGAGTAAAAATGAATCGACGTCAAAAATATGTAAACGTTTCTTGTCTTGTTACAACAGAACAAGGTGCAAAAGTGTGAAGATGTTTTTGGCGTCGACTGGCGCATGCCGACACTCGGTTAATAACTCTGTTAATCCGTGTAATAACAGATAATCTGACTGTAATGGAACTTGAGTCGAGGCTCCAACACAGGATGATTTACTGTACTGGTGATGGTTTTTTTGTATTCCTATCAAAGAGCTATAATATTCATTACTTTTAGAAAAGTATAGTAAGAAGTTGATGGTGCCATAAAATCAAATGTTAGACACGTAACTACCTCATGCATTTTTCGTTTTAAAAATTAATAAGTCTTTCAGGTTGGAGAAACGCTTAAAGCTGCAGCTGTGTTTGATAACAAACAGGGCGTTTGACAGCGTGCAATGCGAGCTGTTAGATGAGAACCTACCTACAGGCACTCAGACACAATAGTAGACAACGCCCTACGTTTCTAGTAGCGCGTATTGCAACGCGTACAACGCGCCATTGATTCCACTTAAACCCTTTGAAAATATACCTAAAAAGATGGCGCCAAGTAATGCATTGCTGTTCATGGGAAGTTCTGAAGTGCGCTCTACCTAATATTGCCTTTTTTTAAATATTGGGCTTTGACTGTCAAGCTTATTGCATCGTTCTCACCATCATCTAAATCATAATCGTTATCAGCTGGAAGATGGTTATATTGGATGCATTATTTATTAAATAGTAGGTCCACTCTTATTTCTATATTTATCCATTATGTACCTGTATGTCAACGGGCTGATTGCCATTACCTCTTCTTGATATTAAGTAAATAATTTGTGAATGTAAATGATTTGATTTGTTTGAGATATTTTTATTTGTATGGAAATTTAATGTTCTGAAAAATAAAAAATAAGCATGTAATTCTACCGATACCTACACTAATATTATAAAGTAGAAATATGTGATTGTTTGTTTCCATGCTTGTTTGTGTTGAATAGGCTCCAAAAGTACTTATTGGACGGATTTGAAAAAATCCGATTAGAAGCCGACGTTATCCCTGATGAACATAGGCTACTTTTTACCGCGGGAAAATGCTTCATTCCTACGGGAAACCAGAAAACTGACCGTGCCAAGCCGGGTGGTGCAGCTATTTATTTATATATTTGAGTAGATATCACGTTCCAAAAATGAAATTCGAAATCTCTATAAATATACGAGTAAGCATAATTTACGAGCAGGTACAAATAGACTCCCTGCTGAATGTAAGACTGCTAACAAAGAGTTTTAATCTTTAAAACCACTTCAGAACTCAAACGTGACTTTGTTCGGCGCTTCTCAGCATAGTGTTGATTCCGGGGACTAAAGGTAAACTTAAGTAAATTCTCTATCTTATCTCTAAGCTACGGTAGCCTAGTGGTTTAGGCATGCGGCTGTCAAGCGGCGGCCGTGGGTTCGAATCCCGGCTCGTACCAATGAGTTTTTCGGAACTTATGTACGGAATATTTACCGTTAGCTTTTCGGTGAAGGAAAACATCGTGAGGAAACCGGTCTCATCCCAATAAGGTCTAGTTTTCCCTCTGGGATGGAATGTCAGATGGCAGTCGCTTTCGTAAAACTAGTGCTTATGACAAATCTTGGGATTAGGTGTCAAAGCGGACCCCGGGCTCCTTTAGGGGCATTACCGGGAATTACGCTAGGACGATGAAGTAAATTCTCTATTGTATAGTGTACGGTGGCGGTACATGGACAATTATTTATGATAGTTCTTTAAACTACATTAAACCTGTTGTCAAACAATAAAGTAGTTCGATTTAAACTTTATCCAATACGAAGAAGACCGACTAGTTGATAGGTACGAGGATTGTGACTAACTGTATGGTTGTATTTTTTTTAAATATCTGTATCATGCCTTGCATTTGACAATGTCGCGTTATTAATTAACTTACAGCGTCAGCTTTATATTAGTATGCCGCCGCGCGAGGCTCCTCTCAATTACGGTACACACTAACTACGTCACATGTAATTCGTGTAGGCCCCATAAAATGGCGCTGAGATATTCAGGGTTTTACCAGATTTCGAAAGGTTTTTTCCTGAAGGCTTTAACTCAAGAGAAAAACGACAACTATTAACTCACTTCCGGCAAGCCTTTTCCCAGATACCTACATAATACAATAAATAAATAAATATAAGGGGACAATCTTACACAAATCGACCTAGTCCCAAACTAAGCAAAGCTTGTACTATGGCTGGGTCTATATCGGGTGGCATAAAATTGTTGATCCTAATATTTTGTCGCATACCAACTTTGTGGCGAATATCGAATTGCATAAACATTGTTGTGCATATTTTTTATTTGCCGAAATTGTTGTTCCTAATATCGATTGTCCTAAATATTTATTGTCCGAATGTTTATTGTGTCGAAGGTTTTTTTTTAGAATGATTGATGTGCATAACTTTGATGTTACTACTATTTAATGTACTAAAAATGTTGTGCATACATTTTGTTATGCATATATTTCGATTTTCCTAAATATTCTTTTTTTTTTCTATTTACTTTCTCTAAACATTCTAAGATAGCTCAAGTAGGACAGATGGGTAGAGTCACACTGGTCAGGGAGTTCACGATCCCTGAGTATTTCTCATGTCTGACTAGTCCTGGCAAGACCTAAGAACATCAGGGGTGCGATGCAACTCGCAGGTTAGATACCACACGCTCACGTACAAGCACTAATATGCTTAGCACCCTGCGCAGTTGAGTCTGGTACAAATTTTAACTCGTTCCACAAAGTTACGAATGTTACCCGTACATATTGTAAGGTAAAATTTGGTGACGTTGTGGAACGAATTAAACTTTAATGAAAGTCCTTTAACACGTTTTTTTTTGGAAAGAGTTATTTACGTTGATCATCGCCAAAGGTTTTTACCCGTGTGGGAGTAAAAGCTGAATATCTGAGTACATTCAAGTGCCACTATTTTCATTGAATTAAGGTAACTTATATTTACCCTTGGTCAATGTATTAATATAATTTATTGACTCGTGCTTCATGTGTTCATTTATGTTCCATGTAATTATTTACCCATGCTTATAATGTCACACACACACACACACCTCATCAGCCTATATACGTCCCACTGCTGGGCACAGGCCTCCTCTCATGTATGAGAGGGAATAATATATTTATAATGTATTTATTTATATTTTTCATAATTACAATCACCCGAAAAAGATACAGAAGAAAATAATAATAATATAATAAATCAGCCTATATAGGCCTCATTGCTGGGCACAGGCCTCCTCTCATGGATGAGAGGGAACGGGCAGTAGTCCCCACGCTGGCCCAGTGCGGGTTGGGGAAAAAAAGTGTAAAATATTTTGCCTAATTAAACCAATTACCACTTACCATCTCACTTTTATTTAAAAAACTCTTAATTCAGACTCGCAGCAAATTGTGAAATCTTTGTTGCAAAAAGACGCTAAGTAAAAACATCGTTTAGATAACAGGGTACGGTGGAGTACTATTTACTAAAGCACCATTTTAAGTGCCCGGCTCCCAAAGGACTGGCCTTTTCTGTACCGAAATTATCTGTATCGCTCCACGAGACTCGGTGTTACATTTTATGTATTTTTCCCTCATAACACAGTGGGGGGGGTTATTTATGTCATATTTTTATAAGATTGCCCACTGTATTGAGAAGAATTACTGAATATGGGGAAGAAAAGATGAGTGTAATTGTTGTACACGAACAATATTTTTCCTCTACTTTTAATACTTTGGTGTTTTGTGAATGGTACTAAAATATAAGAATTCGACTTTTCTCGAATCCTCTCAATGAAGGGCATGCTCGTAGGTATTTGGTGTCAATACATTTTCTTATCGAACTTATTACATAATATATTGTATTTACATCCTCATTATCTAGATAGAGACAAAGCAACAGCAAGAAAACTTTCAATAAAATTTCAATAGTCATAGAAATATATATCACTAGCTTCTGCCCGCGACTTCGTGGAACTCTTTTATATCGTGGCTCCTTACAAACTTGCGCCCCCTATTTCGCCCCCTTAGACGATGATTCCCGGAATAAAAAGTATTATATACCTACTCGTATTTTAATCCAGGTTATACAACTGTATGAATACCAAAATTCATTTTATTCCGTTTTTGCGTGATTGAGGTCCAACTTTAGCATCATAGCCTAGCGGTAACAGTCGAGTTGCCCACTCACTTGACAAAGGGGGACAACTGTTACTCGGGTTCGCAGGAGCTACCTAACACAATCCTGCACGTGTCCCCTGGTTGGTGTTGGTACTAAAGAGTGATAAAATTTAAAGGCCATAAATAATGTATGCCATACGATAAATTAGTTTAATGAATGAGGTCTATTCACGATTTTCGCTACGTTGATAGAATTGTGCTAAAGTTTACCAACAAAGTGAAAATTTAATTGATATAATAAGTATAAAGTAAAGGATAATCCTACTATCCTACTAATAATAGTATAAATGCGAAAATTTGGATGTTTAGATGTTTAGATATTGGGATGTTTGTTACTCAATGAAGCTTAAACGGCTCAAACCATTTAGATGGAATTTTTCACGAAGTTAGTTTAAAGCCTGGATTAAAATATAGGATAGGTTTATCCCGGGTCCACGCAGATGAAGTCGCGGGCGGAAGCTAGTATTGTATAAATGTATAATTTTCAATATGAATCCGCTTATTTATTATTTATTTTAATGCGTCTTATATTCAAACGGTTACGTTCGCTACAAAAATATTATTGTACTGTGATTTTTCCATAAAAACGTGTAAGTACCTACAGCATAATATATGCCATCTAGTGACGGTTAGATAAAGTTGTGGTACTAAGGGTTTCTTAATACAAACTTTCAACCAAGTTTTTATCCCTGCAGAAGATGAATTTTCAATAACGCTAATAGTAGATTGTATGACAAGGGTCTGAAGTAAGCCATATCACCACGAGATGGATATTTTCCCGAACAAAGTGAGGGGAAATAATTCGAGGGGTAATATGGCTTTTAGACCAGAGTTATACACTCTACTTTTCACTTCGACTTCGAGAAAATAGTAAAAACAAAGATTATCCATCCACAAGGCGAAAAGATTATTCAATTTGGCGCCATTCTTTTTAATAAACTGCTTTGACACGGATACAAAATATTCATACCACGAATAAACGCCTCTGACCGTCTAAACGGCCGAGCGCGTCGGACAGCATACGCGGGGCATACGATAAAGCGAGATAGACAGCAGTCTATCCCGCTCAATCTTCATAGCTTATGTCATGTATGCAGTCAACCACGCTTGAACGTTTGGACGGAGCTATAGTCAGTCGGCGGCGTTTATTTTTTTAATTATTGTGAATTAGGGAATAAAAAAACACCTAATGTTTGAATTGAATTCTGTTTCCTGATTGGTCGATTTTAATGTCTAGCTGTATTCTTGTGTTAGTAGATAGCAAATACTTATGTTTTTTTTGAGAGTTGTGATTAGTGGATGTCATATTGAACTGTTGTGATTGGTCAAATTAAAATGTTTCATAAATCATAAATTATATGTACACGTATTTTCCCTAGGGGCTAAATGTACTACTTTAGCCCCGCTTGATACGTCTAATATGACTCACTTTTTGAGCATGAGAAGTGAATAATTTGTTTTCTTGTGTTTTAATATGGAATCATATTACGAAGTTTCAAGTCTCTAGCTCAAAAATTATTCATTCCTCAAACAAATTCTCGACCCATTTTCGAACCCCCATAGGGTGTGAACTGGCAAAAATGCTGAAAGTCGTTTTCTCCGGGTGCGTAACGATGGCTATAAATATTTATGATATAATATTACTCGCAATAACGCTCATCTGATATAATTCTCAAGTTCTATAACAACACTTATTATATTTTCATAGGACATAATTATCATTTTATATAACGGTCATTTGATATAAAAATATTTGATATAACATACATTAAGTATAATGCATATTTGCTATATTGAACATTGGATATACTGCTAATTTCTTCTAATGCACAATTAGCATAATATTTTTTGGTAGACTCTAAGGCAGGTCGGTGTAGGTACGACGACGAGCGAAGCGAGGAGGAGTGTTAGGTTGAGCTGCGACCCTACAGCGCGCGAGCCGAGCGAGCGAAGCGAGCGTGCCGCGGTAGCGGCCGGTGAAGCGCCAGAACCGAACACTTTTTACTACCTACCTTACATAGTACAATTTGCGAACCTTACGTTAGCTACATTTTCTTTTAATAATAAAATATTATTTTACTTGATAGTTATGACATATAACTTGTATGTAACATGAGCATTATACCATATAATGATTATACAAAACAAGTGTTATATCCGATGATGCTGTGTATCTTAAACTCAACCATTTAAATACCACTCCACTTTTACTTTAGAGTTGAATCCGATGCCTTAAGACCGGCTTTGCTACAACATTATCCCCTGTAGCTCCATCGAGTAAAAATGAATCGACGTCAAAAATATGTAAACGTTTCTTGTCTTGTTACAACAGAACAAGGTGCAAAAGTGTGAAGATGTTTTTGGCGTCGACTGGCGCATGCCGACACTCGGTTAATAACTCTGTTAATCCGTGTAATAACAGATAATCTGACTGTAATGGAACTTGAGTCGAGGCTCCAACACAGGATGATTTACTGTACTGGTGATGGTTTTTTTGTATTCCTATCAAAGAGCTATAATATTCATTACTTTTAGAAAAGTATAGTAAGAAGTTGATGGTGCCATAAAATCAAATGTTAGACACGTAACTACCTCATGCATTTTTCGTTTTAAAAATTAATAAGTCTTTCAGGTTGGAGAAACGCTTAAAGCTGCAGCTGTGTTTGATAACAAACAGGGCGTTTGACAGCGTGCAATGCGAGCTGTTAGATGAGAACCTACCTACAGGCACTCAGACACAATAGTAGACAACGCCCTACGTTTCTAGTAGCGCGTATTGCAACGCGTACAACGCGCCATTGATTCCACTTAAACCCTTTGAAAATATACCTAAAAAGATGGCGCCAAGTAATGCATTGCTGTTCATGGGAAGTTCTGAAGTGCGCTCTACCTAATATTGCCTTTTTTTAAATATTGGGCTTTGACTGTCAAGCTTATTGCATCGTTCTCACCATCATCTAAATCATAATCGTTATCAGCTGGAAGATGGTTATATTGGATGCATTATTTATTAAATAGTAGGTCCACTCTTATTTCTATATTTATCCATTATGTACCTGTATGTCAACGGGCTGATTGCCATTACCTCTTCTTGATATTAAGTAAATAATTTGTGAATGTAAATGATTTGATTTGTTTGAGATATTTTTATTTGTATGGAAATTTAATGTTCTGAAAAATAAAAAATAAGCATGTAATTCTACCGATACCTACACTAATATTATAAAGTAGAAATATGTGATTGTTTGTTTCCATGCTTGTTTGTGTTGAATAGGCTCCAAAAGTACTTATTGGACGGATTTGAAAAAATCCGATTAGAAGCCGACGTTATCCCTGATGAACATAGGCTACTTTTTACCGCGGGAAAATGCTTCATTCCTACGGGAAACCAGAAAACTGACCGTGCCAAGCCGGGTGGTGCAGCTATTTATTTATATATTTGAGTAGATATCACGTTCCAAAAATGAAATTCGAAATCTCTATAAATATACGAGTAAGCATAATTTACGAGCAGGTACAAATAGACTCCCTGCTGAATGTAAGACTGCTAACAAAGAGTTTTAATCTTTAAAACCACTTCAGAACTCAAACGTGACTTTGTTCGGCGCTTCTCAGCATAGTGTTGATTCCGGGGACTAAAGGTAAACTTAAGTAAATTCTCTATCTTATCTCTAAGCTACGGTAGCCTAGTGGTTTAGGCATGCGGCTGTCAAGCGGCGGCCGTGGGTTCGAATCCCGGCTCGTACCAATGAGTTTTTCGGAACTTATGTACGGAATATTTACCGTTAGCTTTTCGGTGAAGGAAAACATCGTGAGGAAACCGGTCTCATCCCAATAAGGTCTAGTTTTCCCTCTGGGATGGAATGTCAGATGGCAGTCGCTTTCGTAAAACTAGTGCTTATGACAAATCTTGGGATTAGGTGTCAAAGCGGACCCCGGGCTCCTTTAGGGGCATTACCGGGAATTACGCTAGGACGATGAAGTAAATTCTCTATTGTATAGTGTACGGTGGCGGTACATGGACAATTATTTATGATAGTTCTTTAAACTACATTAAACCTGTTGTCAAACAATAAAGTAGTTCGATTTAAACTTTATCCAATACGAAGAAGACCGACTAGTTGATAGGTACGAGGATTGTGACTAACTGTATGGTTGTATTTTTTTTAAATATCTGTATCATGCCTTGCATTTGACAATGTCGCGTTATTAATTAACTTACAGCGTCAGCTTTATATTAGTATGCCGCCGCGCGAGGCTCCTCTCAATTACGGTACACACTAACTACGTCACATGTAATTCGTGTAGGCCCCATAAAATGGCGCTGAGATATTCAGGGTTTTACCAGATTTCGAAAGGTTTTTTCCTGAAGGCTTTAACTCAAGAGAAAAACGACAACTATTAACTCACTTCCGGCAAGCCTTTTCCCAGATACCTACATAATACAATAAATAAATAAATATAAGGGGACAATCTTACACAAATCGACCTAGTCCCAAACTAAGCAAAGCTTGTACTATGGCTGGGTCTATATCGGGTGGCATAAAATTGTTGATCCTAATATTTTGTCGCATACCAACTTTGTGGCGAATATCGAATTGCATAAACATTGTTGTGCATATTTTTTATTTGCCGAAATTGTTGTTCCTAATATCGATTGTCCTAAATATTTATTGTCCGAATGTTTATTGTGTCGAAGGTTTTTTTTTAGAATGATTGATGTGCATAACTTTGATGTTACTACTATTTAATGTACTAAAAATGTTGTGCATACATTTTGTTATGCATATATTTCGATTTTCCTAAATATTCTTTTTTTTTTCTATTTACTTTCTCTAAACATTCTAAGATAGCTCAAGTAGGACAGATGGGTAGAGTCACACTGGTCAGGGAGTTCACGATCCCTGAGTATTTCTCATGTCTGACTAGTCCTGGCAAGACCTAAGAACATCAGGGGTGCGATGCAACTCGCAGGTTAGATACCACACGCTCACGTACAAGCACTAATATGCTTAGCACCCTGCGCAGTTGAGTCTGGTACAAATTTTAACTCGTTCCACAAAGTTACGAATGTTACCCGTACATATTGTAAGGTAAAATTTGGTGACGTTGTGGAACGAATTAAACTTTAATGAAAGTCCTTTAACACGTTTTTTTTTGGAAAGAGTTATTTACGTTGATCATCGCCAAAGGTTTTTACCCGTGTGGGAGTAAAAGCTGAATATCTGAGTACATTCAAGTGCCACTATTTTCATTGAATTAAGGTAACTTATATTTACCCTTGGTCAATGTATTAATATAATTTATTGACTCGTGCTTCATGTGTTCATTTATGTTCCATGTAATTATTTACCCATGCTTATAATGTCACACACACACACACACCTCATCAGCCTATATACGTCCCACTGCTGGGCACAGGCCTCCTCTCATGTATGAGAGGGAATAATATATTTATAATGTATTTATTTATATTTTTCATAATTACAATCACCCGAAAAAGATACAGAAGAAAATAATAATAATATAATAAATCAGCCTATATAGGCCTCATTGCTGGGCACAGGCCTCCTCTCATGGATGAGAGGGAACGGGCAGTAGTCCCCACGCTGGCCCAGTGCGGGTTGGGGAAAAAAAGTGTAAAATATTTTGCCTAATTAAACCAATTACCACTTACCATCTCACTTTTATTTAAAAAACTCTTAATTCAGACTCGCAGCAAATTGTGAAATCTTTGTTGCAAAAAGACGCTAAGTAAAAACATCGTTTAGATAACAGGGTACGGTGGAGTACTATTTACTAAAGCACCATTTTAAGTGCCCGGCTCCCAAAGGACTGGCCTTTTCTGTACCGAAATTATCTGTATCGCTCCACGAGACTCGGTGTTACATTTTATGTATTTTTCCCTCATAACACAGTGGGGGGGGTTATTTATGTCATATTTTTATAAGATTGCCCACTGTATTGAGAAGAATTACTGAATATGGGGAAGAAAAGATGAGTGTAATTGTTGTACACGAACAATATTTTTCCTCTACTTTTAATACTTTGGTGTTTTGTGAATGGTACTAAAATATAAGAATTCGACTTTTCTCGAATCCTCTCAATGAAGGGCATGCTCGTAGGTATTTGGTGTCAATACATTTTCTTATCGAACTTATTACATAATATATTGTATTTACATCCTCATTATCTAGATAGAGACAAAGCAACAGCAAGAAAACTTTCAATAAAATTTCAATAGTCATAGAAATATATATCACTAGCTTCTGCCCGCGACTTCGTCCGCGTGGAACTCTTTTATATCGTGGCTCCTTACAAACTTGCGCCCCCTATTTCGCCCCCTTAGACGATGATTCCCGGAATAAAAAGTATTATATACCTACTCGTATTTTAATCCAGGTTATACAACTGTATGAATACCAAAATTCATTTTATTCCGTTTTTGCGTGATTGAGGTCCAACTTTAGCATCATAGCCTAGCGGTAACAGTCGAGTTGCCCACTCACTTGACAAAGGGGGACAACTGTTACTCGGGTTCGCAGGAGCTACCTAACACAATCCTGCACGTGTCCCCTGGTTGGTGTTGGTACTAAAGAGTGATAAAATTTAAAGGCCATAAATAATGTATGCCATACGATAAATTAGTTTAATGAATGAGGTCTATTCACGATTTTCGCTACGTTGATAGAATTGTGCTAAAGTTTACCAACAAAGTGAAAATTTAATTGATATAATAAGTATAAAGTAAAGGATAATCCTACTATCCTACTAATAATAGTATAAATGCGAAAATTTGGATGTTTAGATGTTTAGATATTGGGATGTTTGTTACTCAATGAAGCTTAAACGGCTCAAACCATTTAGATGGAATTTTTCACGAAGTTAGTTTAAAGCCTGGATTAAAATATAGGATAGGTTTATCCCGGGTCCACGCAGATGAAGTCGCGGGCGGAAGCTAGTATTGTATAAATGTATAATTTTCAATATGAATCCGCTTATTTATTATTTATTTTAATGCGTCTTATATTCAAACGGTTACGTTCGCTACAAAAATATTATTGTACTGTGATTTTTCCATAAAAACGTGTAAGTACCTACAGCATAATATATGCCATCTAGTGACGGTTAGATAAAGTTGTGGTACTAAGGGTTTCTTAATACAAACTTTCAACCAAGTTTTTATCCCTGCAGAAGATGAATTTTCAATAACGCTAATAGTAGATTGTATGACAAGGGTCTGAAGTAAGCCATATCACCACGAGATGGATATTTTCCCGAACAAAGTGAGGGGAAATAATTCGAGGGGTAATATGGCTTTTAGACCAGAGTTATACACTCTACTTTTCACTTCGACTTCGAGAAAATAGTAAAAACAAAGATTATCCATCCACAAGGCGAAAAGATTATTCAATTTGGCGCCATTCTTTTTAATAAACTGCTTTGACACGGATACAAAATATTCATACCACGAATAAACGCCTCTGACCGTCTAAACGGCCGAGCGCGTCGGACAGCATACGCGGGGCATACGATAAAGCGAGATAGACAGCAGTCTATCCCGCTCAATCTTCATAGCTTATGTCATGTATGCAGTCAACCACGCTTGAACGTTTGGACGGAGCTATAGTCAGTCGGCGGCGTTTATTTTTTTAATTATTGTGAATTAGGGAATAAAAAAACACCTAATGTTTGAATTGAATTCTGTTTCCTGATTGGTCGATTTTAATGTCTAGCTGTATTCTTGTGTTAGTAGATAGCAAATACTTATGTTTTTTTTGAGAGTTGTGATTAGTGGATGTCATATTGAACTGTTGTGATTGGTCAAATTAAAATGTTTCATAAATCATAAATTATATGTACACGTATTTTCCCTAGGGGCTAAATGTACTACTTTAGCCCCGCTTGATACGTCTAATATGACTCACTTTTTGAGCATGAGAAGTGAATAATTTGTTTTCTTGTGTTTTAATATGGAATCATATTACGAAGTTTCAAGTCTCTAGCTCAAAAATTATTCATTCCTCAAACAAATTCTCGACCCATTTTCGAACCCCCATAGGGTGTGAACTGGCAAAAATGCTGAAAGTCGTTTTCTCCGGGTGCGTAACGATGGCTATAAATATTTATGATATAATATTACTCGCAATAACGCTCATCTGATATAATTCTCAAGTTCTATAACAACACTTATTATATTTTCATAGGACATAATTATCATTTTATATAACGGTCATTTGATATAAAAATATTTGATATAACATACATTAAGTATAATGCATATTTGCTATATTGAACATTGGATATACTGCTAATTTCTTCTAATGCACAATTAGCATAATATTTTTTGGTAGACTCTAAGGCAGGTCGGTGTAGGTACGACGACGAGCGAAGCGAGGAGGAGTGTTAGGTTGAGCTGCGACCCTACAGCGCGCGAGCCGAGCGAGCGAAGCGAGCGTGCCGCGGTAGCGGCCGGTGAAGCGCCAGAACCGAACACTTTTTACTACCTACCTTACATAGTACAATTTGCGAACCTTACGTTAGCTACATTTTCTTTTAATAATAAAATATTATTTTACTTGATAGTTATGACATATAACTTGTATGTAACATGAGCATTATACCATATAATGATTATACAAAACAAGTGTTATATCCGATGATCGTTATACAAAATAAACATATATATTTTGATATTATAACAAACGTTTATTATATACAATGAGTGATTATATACCTTGAAATTATGTCAAATGTTGTTATAGCGAATGAAATTATATTATTTATTTTTATACCCATCATTACACACCCGTTTTCTCCTATTTCATTAAAGAACCTTTTTACAAAGTTTCAAGTCTCCGTCTTAAAAATTAAACCAATTCCCATACAAATTTTCGACCCATTTTTGACGCCCTTAGGGTATGAACTGGCAAAAATTATGAAATACGTTTTCTTGTATTTCATTAAAGAACCTTTTCACGAAGTTTCAAGACTCTATCTTAAAAAATAAACGAATTCCTATACAATTTTTCGAACTTTATATCACCCTCTGAAGAAACATTATCTAAAAAAGGCCGCGCGATATTCTATTCTGAGGGCTAAACTACAATATTAGAAAGTGCCATCAAAATCGATTCAGTAGTTTTTGCTAGAATTTTCCCCTAAAATTATACTAAATCTCATCGCCGCCCCGTGACGTCCACTTGACAACAAAGTGGTGTCACGGAGCGCTGTTGCGTATACACGACTTTATCCAATCGGTTAGTCTCAAATATGGTCTGCGGGTCACCTGAACTCCATCAAACTTTTTTATACCTTTCATATGGTTTGACGAAGTTAAGACGCCGACAAAAAATTGGAGAATGACCTACTAAGGCTAGAATATGCGTGAAAGTTGGTGATGTTCTGCATCGCGCTATTGAAGTTTTTAATTTATTTTGCATAAATACAATTTCCTTCGGATGCTCCTTATTTATGTCTCTCTGACAACATCAACGAATTTTCACACTTATAATATTAGTGTGATTATCACACTGTGACACAATAATGCGCAAACATAATCCGTTTTGATACCATCAGTCAGAAACGTCATGGCAAAGGCGTCAAATTTCAATCTATACAAATTTGAACCCAATTTGCATATTAATAGGATCGAAATTATTATCAGACATTGTGTTAATTCGTATTCAGCACATAGTTTCGACGAATAATTCCCTCGGACCCGTCTCACGCTGACGGTTAATATGCGGGGCATTGTGCCTATTGCGGGATAATACCCACCTAGCCAAGGGCACCAGATTCGTTGAACATCGATGAGGGTTGAGGTATAACTATTCTCAATTTGCTAACAATCTTAAACGTATTGCCGGTGCATTAACAGCACTCTTTGCTCATAGCCCTAGAACAATACATTTGTAATGATTATTAAAAACCATTTAGTCACTCGTATTGGATGAGAAGTGTTGCCAAAGAAATATTATCACATCGAAAACTACTAGTGGTGTACCAAACGTTTGCAATTATTAAGGAAAGAGCACCAGGATATATTTGATACCTACGATCTTAAATGGTGTCCCAGAAGATGTTAGATCCTGCTAAGATGTGTCAAAGATTTTCTTTAAAAAAGACTTAAGAAAGTGCTGATGGACACTAAACACATACTAAACTCGAACCTCGTAAAGACCAGACCAGAAATAGAAACCCCGCGTAGCGGGGTGGCGTCGACTCGCTGCACAGCAAAAGTAAGGTAAGAATCATTGGTGTAAATCGATTATTACTAAAAAATCAGGGCGGACAAAAATGGCTTGTCATAAGCGAACTATGTTTTAGGTCGGTTAGGTTAGGGTTCACTTTGTGTCCCTCAGACCAAAAATAGACACCCCGCGCAACGGGATGGCGTCGACTCGTTGCACGGCAAAAATAGGTTAAAAAACGTTAGAGATTCAGATTAGATCCGAAATAATTTTATGTGGACCAAATATTATTACATGTAAAAAAAAGCTACGGTAGCCTAGTGGTTCAGGCATGCGGCTGTCAAACGGCGGTCGTGGGTTCGAATCCCGGCTCTTACCAATGAGTTTTTAGGAACTTATGTACGGAATAGTTACCGTTAGCTTTTCGGTGAAGGAAAACATCGTGAGGAAACCGGTCTAATCCCAAAAAGGTCTAGTTTTCCCTCTGGGTTGGAAGGTCAGGTGGCAGTCGCTTTCGTAAAACTAGTGCCTATGCCAAATCTTGGTATTAGGTTTCAAAGCGGACCCTGGGCTCCTTTAGGGGTACAACCGGGAATAACGCTAGGAGAATGATGAATGATAGATAACATGTAAAAAAAAAGAATTAAAAAAACCTGAAATGAAAACCCATGACATGAATTTTATTGAAATAAGTCAACTACCAATTGAAAGACCTCGGTTCAAATTACCTAGTATCGAGTCCTCGACGCAATGACTTGTCGATGAAATGAAAATACTTAAAACGTTGTCTTTGAAATAATATTCGATTATAAATGTTTGTCGGCAATTCAATGGTAAACCATTTTTTTTCATACTTATAAATCGGCGAAGTTACTACAGTGCCTTGGATAAAACATGAATTAGGTACTTGCATTTAATTAACTGTCCTTAACTTTTTGATGCGACATCTTGGATTCTAGCAGTTACGATTTTATAGCTAAGCGTCGTCGATAAGGATTCAGTTAGTCAGCTTTTTCTTCTAGAAAAAATGTACTTATATCATGCTAAGGAGATGCTTACCGTGGAATGGGTTTACTAATATAACAAAAACACGTGTTTAGTGGCTTTAAATTAAACCCCAAAAATCATGGTTTTAACTAGTGACCCAGGAGCTGTCAACAAGGCAATTAGCAACAAAAAATTGTTCATTCGCCCGAATGTATTTGTTGTGTTTTGGTGAACGTTCACTAAGGAAAACTGAAAAACAGTTTACAATACGAGCAGGCAGGAAATAATTTCTACGTACCTACTACTTATCTTCATCTTCACCCCATTCTCATCGGTCTCGACATCATAATCGGGGACTGTAATCTTTGCAACGTAAATATTTTGATGATCCGTTGGCTGTGAGCCAAGTCGAATGGCCTATCTATCCCTTCGCTTTACTTTGTGGTTAGTTTGTTAGATAATGATTTATGGGTCGGTAGGTACGAACCTTTGATCAGGATAGAAGAAGACACTTTCTAAAAATTTTCATATAATCATACTGATAAAATTATAGTTAACAAGGGAAAAAACCATTCCCACGGGACAAGTGAAATTAAATCTTATGTAAATATCATCTCCCTCTCTCCCTTGCTTATACTAACTTTCAGACATTGTATGTATAGTCTTTGTCGAAGAGTAGGTTGGCGCTAACAGGACTCCCGAAAAATGCGTATTTTTTGATTTGCAAGAGATTGTAAATTTATGTTAGTGCCTCAAGCTTCAAATTTCCCATGGGGACGAAAAAGATATCATTTCTTTCTTTATAACATTAGGTCAAAATAGTGCAGTATTAATATTATCACACTTCAAAAAAAAGTACTTACTTTTATAAATTCTGCCCTTTCCCATACACATTTAGAACCCTCTAGATACGCTCGTTTTAAAATTATCATATTTAGAGAACATGCGATAAAAATGCTAAACTTTGTTTATTTATTGACCTCTTGGTAACAATGGTAAGTAGATACTAAAATTGTCAATAGCAACTTCAATGTAATAATTAGCCCTTACGATTGAAATTGGCGATATCTGTTATGTTAATATTGATTTATTAACATTTATGTAAGCATTTGCATAAATTAACGATTAATTAATGTTGCATTACTTAACCCAAATGAACGATAGGTAATTATTTGTCGATAATTACGCAGAAATTATTTTCGAAATGTGTTTTGCCCTTGACAGCAAAACTTAGGCATTGTTACGAAAATATACATTTTATTAAAACAGTATACCTAAGGTGTTTGATGCTACAGTCTGGGAGATTTGGGACTGGTCTTTTGACACATCGCGACACCCATATAACGTAAATTTGCTCTGCTAATCGAAATAATAAAAAAAACTTTCAACAGCTTACGAGTTACGAAACAAAGTTCAATCTCCATGCAAGCTCTTATTAGCACGTATAAAATGATTGTAATATTTTTTTACGGCTTATTTGTGCAGAAATTAGCATTGAAAACTCGGTATGCGAACAATTACGTTCTACGACTTTAGTACTTTTTTAAATTTAGTGTTACACTGCTTCAATCGATTGGAGTCTGTCAATTTAGAAATAAATCGGTATTAATCCAAAAAACTATGAATAGGAAAATAACAATGTATTATTTAATTACTGGCACGATAATACGAAAAAAAATCGCATCGATGCACGAATCGATCGAAAATACGGCATTGATTTCTGCACGGCTATCATCGCGCGCATCGGCGCGCGAGCTCTCTCGATTTTTCTTGCACTATCCGTCTCTCTCTTATTAGAACACTTAGAACAAGATAAGTCTTGAATATGTCGCGGCAGTCTCATGATAGACGTTCGTGCGTTCGTTCGACGTTCTTTAACACAATATTGCCAAGAAAACACGAGAAATGTCACTTTGCAGCTTGTTTTTATTGAACAACTATTATTTTGGCAATTTTTGCTCGGACGGGTTAAAGAGGCTCTTTTGATTTCACTCGTTCATGAGTTTACTGACTTAGGAATATATCAAATTAATTTTGCATGTAGCTCCAAACACATAATTATTCTAAAGGCTCTAGAGGTCTTTGCATTCCTAACGCCCTTACGGGGCACTTTTGTTAGCAGACGACTGTGTATAGGCTCTCTATTCGATTTCCTAAAAATAATTATTAAACAGTAATCAATCGATTCCTTTTATTAGCAACCATCAATCGTAATCGTATATTATGATGACTGATTTAGGTACTCTAGCTACATCACTCTTTACGTCATATTGGAACTCCCAAATCTCGTAGACCGTAGAAGGCTCGGTGGTGTGGTATCAATAAGCTGTCAACTGTCAGCCAAGTCAATACAGATTTTTTTTTACTCCACGCCTACATTTACATAAGCCCTCCATGCAATCAGGAACCAATGCGCAGATTGTGCGATAGCGGGACAAATGCATGCGTAACCTACCGCGTCCGCGCTATACCACACTGCCTACTCAGATGTAATAGGTTCTGACCAAACTACTTATTTACTACTTTAAATTTGCGATTAAATTCAGAGTTCACACTACGACAATTCATGAACTTAATGTACTTATGTTTTGTGTAAAAAAAAACATTTACATTCTCAAACAGCAAACTCTGAGAATCACTGCTGAACCAAAATATGTATTCGTTTTCATTCCGCTTAAACACGCATTGCATTTAAGTGGAAACAATAAGATCCTCACAGTCACGAACGATTACAGAGGCTGGTGCAACCGCAAAGCGGCCCGCGTAATTATTTGGACCACGGCCAGGGTTATCCAAACGGGAGACGCCGCTTTGGGTTGTTACAGTACTATTCGGTACAGTAACGTAACGCTTGATTAAATCAAAAGCCTGATCGTGTACCTACCTATTTAAGTGATTACTTTACACGGGTGTGACATTTCTCTCGTTTCCACAGGTTGATGACCATGTAGTCAAAATTTGAAATAACTATATTTAGGTCGGTATTCTGTAAGTACGTCTCATGAGTGCAATGTATTCTGTCGTAGTTGCTTTAAACCGTTGGTAATAGGAAGTAAAAATCAGTTTTAAAGGTCAAAGAAGTTCAGGCACGTATTTTCGATAATTTCATAATTTGAACTAAACCGAGTCTCGAAACTGACTTTACATCGGCCAGAACCTTTTGCTATTTGGCTGCTAACACTTTCGTTTTATTTGCAGTACGGGAAAGGTTTATTTTATTCCTGCTTTAGTTTTGTCACATTGATTTCACTACGCAACGATACATTACCAAATTACGCCGTACGGATTTTGGGTTCCTGTACTGGATTCATTTGTTACATGCCTTTGATCTATACAGTTGGCAACAATGTTGTTCTAAAGCGTACCTACCTTACTCGTGAATATATACATTAACTTGTACCCTAAATACGTAATTCTCGTAAGGGTCCAAGGTGATTCGATTACCCCGCGGAACTTAAAAAATAATACAATTTTCCGGCGTGTTGGCAAATCATAATGCTAAAGAGAGAAAATAAAACATAATTTGAATAAATCTGCAGTCTGTATGAGACAGTAAAATATATTTTTAAGATAAAATCACTTTTAACTTTCGATCCATTAGCATACTTAATTAATTCAACAGATCCGAGACGTTAAAGATTACTAAATTACAAGACGGACCGATGGACCGCCGTAATCGCTTGATTTATTTAATTACGCCCGTAATTCCGACTGAGAAACGAGATTACAGGCTTTAAAGAAATCCTTTTAGTATTTGGCTCCAGCAAATCCAGTAGTTGGTCCTTGAAAGAATACGTTCGTTATAAAGTTCACTTAAAGGTCAGAAAATAAACTATTGCGTAGGAGATACTTAACTGTATACATTTTATTTAGTCTGTAGGATAACGATGAATCTAAGTGACTTTTTTAATATTATCTAAAAGAGGACAGGTAGATTAACGATACTATAGTAATATGTCATCTATGGGAAGGCCAGCAACTAGAAAGCCTTTTATTTTCTACCCTCGAAAGGGCAAACAAGGAAGTTCTACATACTAAATAACCCTAACATAATAAACATAGGTATACCTACGAATACTCAACACTATTAATATTCACATTCCTCGTATATAAAACTAATTGTATTTAATTATGATGTGAAATATTTATGATTTATTATTATTAAATGACTTATGACTTTAATAAATAGTACATTTTTCCACGAGGATGCGAAGAGTTTTATTTATAAACTAGCTGTACCTGCGACTTCGTTTGCATGATAATGTGGTAAGAGTTAACGAATTTCTTATTTTGGACATAGGACACATGCAGTTCTAATTTAACCTATCAAGTAACACGTTGAACAAACCTATTTTAGCTAAAACGCCGCCATAATTCGTTTGTCTTTGTTATTTAAATTTGTAAATATCAAAGTTTATGGGATAATTTATTGAATCAGGCGTTACTTTGCGGAAGTCCATGATATATTAGGAGAACAATATTTCTTTGCTATTCCGCTAAAAAACGTGCTGGTCTATTAGTGAAGATAAGATGCAACTATTTGCGTAAAAACATGCAAAAAATTACAGCAAACCACCACCAATAACTCCACCTGACTCCACTGAGCAAAACCAGCTGAGCTGTTTTTGCTCAGTGGACGTGGCGCAAGCAACATCTCCTGCCAGCATCTCCTGATGATGCCTCGTAGAGAGGCGAAACACGTGTCGAGGTTTTTGTCATTATTGGTGGTGGTTTGCTGTAATTTTTTGCATGTTTTTACGCAAATAGTTGCATCTTATCTTCACTAATAGACCAGCACGTTTTTTAGCGGAATAGCAAAGAAATATTGTTCTCCTAAAGTTTATGGGGTAATAGTTTCGTTGATGTTTGTGGCAATAGATCCAACAGGTTGCAACATTAAATGTTTATTGATTTTGATCTCTACATAATTATATTGTAACACTGTTTTATAATAAATAAATAAAAACGCGATGACTGAAATGATCTTGAGTCACTCCGACTCTCAGGTAAAGATGCGTATAGGAATTAATAATAGATAATCATTTCGAGTATAGTTTAAATTATTTAAAGTGAGCTCATGAATGGCTATTGTACTGAGCTCATGAATAGCCTTTGTTTGCGGTAGATGCTTGCAAATTTTGCAAAAAAATGCGCCACGTAAAATGTTCTTTGAATAATGAACTTATACCCGGAGTACCCATTGACCGGTAAGTGTTTACGTCGAACAAAAGATCTCTTTTTTAACGACGTCTGAATTTATATTTCCCAAACTATACCTAACCACTAGGTAAGTTCTAGAACCAAAACGCGAGTCCGAGTCCCTTTCTATTAAAGGTAATTATTAAAAATATTAAAGTAATATGTTATTTTTTTTCATATTGCAATGCTTCAGATCGCACTATCACACTCTGCCAAATCTTGTGTACGTTCCCGCCATTGCCAACTTAATGAATGTGTGTTGCATGCTTTATGATAAATGTATTTTCCTGTATGTTGGCCAATTTCTGTGTCTCTATATTGGCTGCATGTCCACTTGAAGGCGCGAAGCACGAAGTTATAATACCGCCTTACGTACTGAAGCGCTTGATAATTAATGTTTATAAAAGGCCCGTTCTATACTGATTTAATACATACTGTTCATTGCTGATAAATGTAAATACTGACAAACCAGCTCGGCTATCACAAGACGGCGCGCGAGCTCTCTCGATTTTTTTCGAACTATCCGTCTCTCTCTTATTATATTAGACAACTTAGAAAGAGACGTATAGTGCGAGAAAAATCGAGAGAGCTCGCGCGCCGTCTTGTGATAGCCGTGCAGTATTGTGACAAATACTCAGCGTGTAATCTTGCAGAAACTCATATTTGGCTCACTTTATGGCTGAATGCGAGACAACGCTATGCCATGCCATTAAAAAAAGAAGAGTCAGACTTCTGATGTTTGACGCTATTTTGTTGAAATTTGTTGATACATGTATTGAAATCACGCCTCAATACGAATTTAGCGCGTAATATAAGTTTCCATATCAGAAAATTAATTAATCGTCGCAGTCGGATAAAAACTATCCTAAACGGAAGCTAGAGTAATTATGTGCTTATAAAAATAGTTACATGTTTTTCCGTTCATGGGAAGCTGAGATGCTTAGTTTGATATTGGCTGATTCTTTTTTTAATTTAGATTTTTATTATAAGTACTCTTACTAAGATAAGTTTTAAATAACGTTTTTGAGTAACAAACGTCCTTGCTTTATAAACTGACGCATGAGTAACAGATACAATTTTAGAAAAATATAATTACACCGATGGGCGTAATAAAGACCATTGTAGCTCTGTATTTCTGCTTGTCATGAAGCCTTTAACAGCAAGTGTGATGAAAAACAACATGTTGAGACAACTACCGTGGGCGTGCGTTTGTCCCTTGCAAATCGTTTAAGCTAATAGATTCATTTTGTTCCTACCTTTATTGTTTAAAATGCTTATAGAGGTTACCGAATGTGCAAAAATTTAAAATTAGTCCATTATTTTCGTTAGCCACGGTTTTGGTGCTCTGTTTTTTTATCAATAAACGGTGTAAACTTACTAAATAAATAAAAATACGTTAATAACTATACCAGAGAGCAATAAAGTCGAGAATCTTTCGTATGAAAATTCCATTACAAATTGTGCTTGTCTTCATTGTTGACTGTAAGTAAATAGTAATGAAAACGAGTAGTATTATTTGTAAGTTTTCTTTGAATTTGAACGTGGATAAAAGCCTGGTACACCTACTTCAAGTAGGTGTCGTAGGTGTGGTCTACACCTGCTGCAAAAAAGAAGGCTAAAGTTAAAATATACACGGTGATTCTTAAACCGTGATGGAGTCGAAAAATATTGATAAACAGCCAAAACGGATTTCAATGGATGAGGTCTCATGCAATTAAATCACTGTTTGGTTAATTAAATTTAATAATAATGTTAACACTAATATCCACTGAATGTTTGGTCACCCTACATTTCTTGAAGTTAAGTAGATACGTCAAACACACATACGTTAAATTTTTGCAAACTACAGTTAGGGTGACAATGATTTTGAATTATAAAGTGATTCCTTATTCAGTTTTAATCGAAAAAACTTTTAACTTTTGGTATCAATTACAGAATGGGAAGTGTATGCAATTTATTTTAAAATTTTATTGACATTAATGTTTGCAAAACTAAAGACACATAATATAACACTTCCCTGTTCTTGATACGACTGCGGTCGTCTGGTATTTCATACGCACGCCGCCGCGATTTTCAGCAGAAGAGGATATGCCCCTACTGTCATTTCTAAAGGGCCATTAACATATTGCAACAACACGAATGCAAGTTTTATAACATTGCAGGATTTGATGGAACACATCGTATTTTAGTAGCCCACAGCCCTGCAATTTAATTAAAATCGCATACGAGTTGTTGCAACATGTGAAAGGCCATATAGTGTTTCCAAAAATGATTGCAATAACAAAACAACGGCTCTTTTGTCAAATTACGCAGATGGAATAGCGGCCCAGAACTCCATATGTATAAATAATAAAAATAAACTTCCTTTAACTTGAAGCCCGGCAGAAGGGTTAAGCACGGTCGGCACTTACGCCTAATCCCACCTGCTTTATTTACTGAAATGCCGACCAGTTTAAATTCTATTGTTTGGGTACTTTATGGCAAAATAAGTTTAGTTAAATGTAGGTCGAGCATTATGTTAGTTAGTAACTTATTAATTCCCTGTAGGCCTCCCTGAAAAGTAAATGGTAGGAAAATTTAACTAGTCTTTAGCATTCCTGTGTCCTTAAATTATTCAATTTTATTGAAGGTTTTTTTTCAAACTAAACGGTGCTTAATCGCGTATAATTAACTTATTTATATACCTCTTTAAGGTTTTCTGACGTATCGGATGTGTCACAACATCCTTGGTCATGGGACGGCACGGAGGTTGTGACATCCAAAACGTCGGGAAGTCTCAAAGAGGTAATTAAATTAGTAAATTTTACGCAATTAAGTCTCGTTTAGTCAAAATTATATAATTATTGAATTAGTTCACAATTGGTGTATGCAGAGACCATAGGGCTGGCTTGATCCTTGCACAACGGATCAGCATTACATAGCTATTCAAATGGGGAACGCAGCCAGTCTTATGGCTTATGGGAACCCTTCCGCTGGGATTTGACCTTGGGGACCTATTTTTATTGTTTTTTATTTTATTTTCTTTAATTTAGGTTGCTTATTTAATATTTATTTTCTTTTATCTTTCAATAAGTCATAATACACTGAATGCGCGACCCGCCCCCGCTTCGCACGGGTACTATAATTTGCATATAAATCGTTCTCTTGAATCACAGTATCTATTAAAACTGCATCAAATTCCGTTGCGCAGTTTTAAATATCTTTTACGTCACATCTGGCCATAATGCGAGTTTAACTGCACGCTGCGCGTACGGGAAATCTCGCATTGTGGCCAGGTGAAGACGTAAAATTTTGTATTAACCACGGGCGGTAATTCGTAAAGCCCCAGAGCGCATATTTATGGCCCTCACCTTCGGTTCGGGCCACAAACACCTGCGATCTGGGCCATTTACGAATTCACCGCCCTAGGTACGGAATGTACTATTAATACAGTTGCTCAAAAAGTGCTACTTTACGTAACCGTTTAGCGTGCGGAAAGTTGTTTTTCGCGAACCAGTACTTTTTACTTTTCCTACTCAATAATTGTATAAATTGTACCATTTATTATTATTCCAATAAAAATAAGTAAGATATATTTGTATTAAAAAAATGATAGAACTTCATTATTTTTCAACTGTTATTGCAATGATGTTATAGTATTAATAATATAATAGTTTCGAATTCCTTACTTGTTGTTTTTCTTATTTTTTTCTTACTGTATTAAATATGTCGTTTAATACACATGCGGAAACGTCATTCTTCACTCGTCCCGAGTCTTGTCCGATCAAGATATCTCGGTACTCGGGACGTAATGACATACTTTCCGCACTAGCATCGAAATGTACTATAGCATACATAGGGCCAGACAGCGGGAAGCGACTTTGTTTTATACTATGAAGTGATAGTGATAAGTTAATCATTTAAAACAATTACAGAAAAATCGTTTATCTAATCGATTGCTTTAGAATATGCCACCTTGTAGGCCAATTAACTGAAATAGTTTTAACGTACCTACGTTTCATTAGCACTCGGACTTACTAGTAGTGTATTAAAAATCACATTTAGTAACTATTACGTATCACTTTACTTCACTATTCCGTTTCGACTACGGAAGTTAGTAGTTTTGTGCCTAATATTAAACCATTAATAATACAAAATAACGATAACGATACTATCAATACGAAATATCTGGAGTCTACACGTATGAATGTGTTTATTTGATCCATATCGATATCAATGTTGTGTCTGCGGGTCTTAAATATGCAGTAAAACACCTGACAGTAGTGTATATTCGAGGTTCGCCTGTCGAACGCGTGAATGAAGCTAGAAACCTGGGGATCGTGATAGACAGCCAGTTGAGGTTCGAAGTTGGTTAAGTCGTGTTTTTTTCCACTTGAAGGTTTTGTACCAGATACGAAGCCTTTTAAGCGAGAAAGTACGCATGATTCTATGCGAATCACTAATCTTGTCAAAATTAAATTACGGGGATATAGTGTATGGACCACGTCTATAAGAAAATCGCGTCGATTGATACGAGTCCAAAATGCCTGTTATCGTTTTTGTTATTGCATACCACCCAGAAGTCACATCACACCGTATTTGAACAAATCATCGACGCTTAATATGTCCTCTCGTAGGCACCTACATCTTGCATGTTTACTGTTTGGCGTCATGAAATACTAAAAAACCAGGATATCTTTTCTCGAAGATAAATATCTCCTCGTTTCACAGTCGTCATGGCATCAGATCTGCACGACGGTGTCTTCTAAAAGTGCATCCTCGCAAAACTGTAGCTTTTACCGGTTGTTTCAGGTATCTCGCAACCAAATGCTGGAATAATATTCCGCCTCCTGTCAGACGCATTAATAACGAAGATGCTTTCAATTATCAGTTTAAAAAATACTTTTGACCAAACAGAGCGCAGGGATACCTTACGGTTATTTGGTTGCAGATTTCAGAATTTAGTTTTGTGATAATAGGTAGTTAGTTACTAGCGAGAAATACCATACAGAGCACATATATTTTATTATAATTATAATTTATTTTGTTACCTTCTATTTAAGTATTTTATTTCGTGATATTGATGTTACTCACCTACATGCACTACACTTCACACAAGTTGGCAGGACATGGAAGAATGCTTTAAATATTGTTTTTTTTTTTCAGTACAGTTTTGATTTAGTTTTTTTTTTTTTTGTATGTTGTGATACTGAACTTACGTGTCTCGGGCTCAGGCAGAATATCAGTGCTTCTCTCGAAAGAGCGAAGCGTACAACTGAGCCATGAGCCCTTTTGTTTTGCTGCAACGCACACAGAAATTGTATGTTGTTTTTTTTTGGTATGTAATTGTATGTCTACTCTGTTTCATATTGTGTATCGAATATTTGTTATAGTTTTGTTTTTTACGATGTTGTTTCTGTCTGTGTGATTGTAGCAAACAAATAAATGTTTTATCTATCTATCGATCTATCTAGTGTAAGTAGGAATATATCAGAGTTATCAGCCTGTGGAATGTATGTTTTTCGGCTTACTTCGTCTTATTTGCAATATTTCGAGCGGCGAAGAATAAATTGAGTTGAAGTTTATATCCACTTCAACTTTTATTTGAGACATTTAAACAGCTTAGCTCTTTCATTCCAAAACCAATTTCCATGAGATTTCTCGCTGCAAGCTCTTTTTGTGTCCGCCACAACCTACATCAAAGTATCCGGATACAGTTGGGGACACATAAAATAACAAAGCTAAATATTATATTTCATAAGATAGGTACTTACTTTTTTTTTAATAATAACTCGTAACATTTAATTTTTAAGAGCTGGAAAGGGTTGTGACAAAATTTCATGAGGTAATTTTTCTTTAAATGGATACATTGACCCGAAAAACACTTGTGGTATACCTACTCTACGAACACGAATCTTTTTAAAATAATGGATATCAGAACTATTACATAATGAATATGCTGACGTGTCCTATATTGATCTCTCTGAGGAGCAACTTAACAAGCTTTAGCGTATTCAAAACTTATGTATCAGGTTCATATTTGGGTTACGCAAATATGACCACGTATCCAGTTTCCGTTCTCAACTCAAGTGGCTTCCTATCCGATTCAGACGTAACTCTCACATTCTCGCCCACCTTTATGGAATTCTTTTTAACCCTGCAACCCCCCGCTACCTAAAGGAACGCTTTAAATTTCTTTCTTCTGCAAGGTGTGCTCAGATGTTGCTTCTGAGGGTTCCTCAATCAAACTCTAAATTTTACAACAATTCTTTTACTTTTCGAGCTGTTCGATTGTGGAATTCTTTGCCTAGTGAGATTAAACGTGCTAAGTCTCTTCCCATTTTTAAAACTCGACTTAAGGATTACTATTTGTCTCTTCCGTAACTAGTCATTCCTACTTGGTGTGTGCTGTTTGTTTTCGGCTGTAAGTGATACTGTTTCTATGACATTTAGTTATTGTATGTGTATGTAGGTTTATATATATATATGTATTTATGTAAGTGTGTAGTCTTTCTTATAGTTAAGTTGTTCTTATTTTCTGTTTTCACCTACTCAAATCTTATCTTTTCTTGCATCGTCTCCACCACCCAAAGGTTGTCTGGAAGAGATTGCTTTTTAGCGATAAGACCGCCTGTTGTCTACCATTGTTTATGTTTAACTTACCTCTTTTTTCTTTTTTACTATGTCTGGTGAGCAATAAAGAATACTTGTATTGTATTGAATATAAAATTCTTAATGACATTAACAATATATTAATAACTGTATTGGGACGCTACTGATAAATATTTATTTCTTTAAAGAGTTCGGAGAGCCCGGAACGCGGGCGTTTGTCGCCGTAATAAACAAAGTATGAAGAGCTGTAATTTACACTTACCTTACGATTAAAGGCCTCCACCCACCGGACGCGTGTGCTGCGCGTGTCGGGCGCGTTTGAAGCGGTATATTCACACCGGAAGCGGGCGGCGTGTAGCAACGGCCTAGCAACCGCGCCGCTGCCACGCGGGTGTTAGGCGTGTGCCGCGCGGGTGCTGCGCGTGTGGAACGCGGGCCCGCCCGGGCCCGCGCAGCTCACGCGACGTGCACGACACGCGGCCGCGCTGCCGAGTTGTAACTTTAGCACCGCGGGCCCGCCTTCGAAACGCGTTCAATGTGTGTTTGAAGTGTAGTTTCAATGCTTTACAACTTGCGCGTGTGCCGCGCAGCACACGCGCCGCGCACGACACGCGCCGTCTGTGGAGGCCTTAACTTTGCCGTACATTGCTGGCAATATAAATTTTGTTAGATTTTTTTTGAAGTTGGAATTATCGTTTATTCATATTATTAATGTCATAATTGTGTTAAAGAACTACTTTAAAAAAAGCTCGCTTACCGGTAAGCGAGCTTTTTTTAGAACGAATGGCTCTTTTTGTTTGTCTGTATGTCAGCTGCTTTACCCCAAACCTGAATACCGTTTGTAATAATACTGTGATAAACTAGGCGGTGAAGGAAAAACATCGTGAGGAAACCTGCATACATCTGCGAAGAAATTCAAAGGTGTATGTGAAGTCCCCAATCCGCACTGGGCCAGCGTGGGGACCACTGCCCATTCCCTCTCATACAGAGTAGGCCTGTGCCCAGCAGTTGGACATATATAGGCTGATGATGAAACTAGGCGAGCTGTTTCAACATTGGTGAGTCATATGCGGCAGCATATACGGTATATGCATCATAATCATTGACCAAGAGTCATCATACAATTCATTTCACACGATATTGATTTTATTCTGTACCTATATTTATTAGAGGCCAGAGGTGTACTGGCTTCTTTGCGACAAAGAGTGCTTTGACGACGCGTTTGTTGCGCGGGCCAAGATTACCACCGCGTTGATGGAGGCGTGATATGTCGCCACTTGAGGAAAGCGAAAATGTTGTAATGTTCCACAAACGGAAAAGTCAAAACGTAATAAGAACTAATGTACGTTACGATATTCATATTATAGTTTTACTAGAGTGTTAAATAAGTCTCAATGTCATAAAATTAATGTAGTGCTGAAAAGGGTACATACACTACATTCAATATTAACTGCCACACAGTCTTAACAACGTCGGTATACTTCTAAAACCAAATAAGTGACTAGTTAGTCAGTTATATTTGTTGATATATTATAGTTACCTACTCGTATATATTTAGGGTTGGAAGTATACTCGCGACAAGATAAAACAGAGGGGTGAAGTAATTTTTCGAACGCACGTAGGTTGTATGGGAAAATGACAGTTAAGTTGCCCTTCAACTGTAATTTTCCCATACAAAAAGTGGCATTTAGATCTACCTGACGTCAATTCGTTACGTGATCAATCGCTGATCAAAACTCCAAGGTGATTTAAACGTAGTTACGTAGGTACATATTACCCTGGAGTTTTGATCGCAATCTTTATTAGGGGACAAAAAATAATTAAAAAGGAACAATGAGTCATTTTGTGTTTTTGTTAAAAAATATATTTTATGCGCAACAAATTTCTTATTCGATGTGGAACCAATTGGTTGAAAATCGTTAACAATTATGAACCGGACAATTCACTTGAAACTTACTGTGGAACGTTAGGTATTAGTCACAATACTTAAGATTTTATGGTATTGACGCGATATATGAATGAAGGTATGTTTTATACCAAAAAAATACATGGAACTTTTCGAACGCGCGTTGAATTTGTTTGTAAAACTTTAATCGTTTATGACTGTAAAGAATGACAAACACTTAATTTTACTTCATGATCATAATCGGCATATCAGCCGAAAGACGTCCACTGCTGGACATATGCCTCCCCCAAAGAGTGCCACAAAGACCGGTCATGCACCACCCGCATCCAGCGGACTCCCGCGACCTTTACCAGGTCATCAGTCCACCTAGGCCTACCCACGCTGCGCTTTCCAGTAGGTGGTCGCCACTCGAGAACCTTTCCAGTTTTATAATTAATAACTATCAATAATTTTATTTCAGTTTTGGGTATAATGAAATGCTGCATACATGATACGTAGGTATGTTATATGATTTTGGTATAGGCATCTGGAACTGGGATTTCTATTGATTTTGAAAATTCTTTTATTCTTTTCTTTGCTCCAAAACAAGCATAATTAGCCTTCTCTGACAATAATCAGCCTTTCACGCCAGAAACTTCGACGCTTAGTTTTAAATTGGGTGCCGGTACAACAACTGTAATGCCGTCGAGACATACAAAGTCTTCTCTTGAACCTTGTGAATATGAACGTTTTGTGAAGCCAAATAATTCAATCAACACTTATGTATGTGAAAAGTAATATACTTACAAAATATAATACATTTTGAATCATAACAAAAGAGTTAAGCATTATGGTGGCAAACATTTACCATATTTATACAGTCAGTATACATAAATACTAGGCAGTGAACGTTATAATATAATTAAATGTTATAATATTTTTAGAACCGACGGGTGTTGAAAGTGTAGAAACGAAAGTTTCGTATGTCAAAGAACAATTGAAGGTGGCTCTTTGTTGTAAGTACAAAACGATTAAAAATAGACATAAAAGTATGTTTAATGTATTAAATTAACTAAAGTGTTATTCGGTCAAACCTACATAAAGGGATTACCTATATCACTTGGATGATAGTAAAGATATAACTATGTCAAATTTATGTTCTCTAGTAACCGATTCACGTCCACATTATATATGTTGTCCTGGTTTACTTGCGTTAGTATTTCAGCAAAATATTATACCAAGTTGAAGCAGTATATTTTAATTGACTTGAGTTGACCTCAACTGCGGCTGTGTATTCATTTACTTGTATATATGTAAGCACAGAGTTTCAATATCAATTCTACAAAATATAACCTTGCAATGCAACCAACCACAACTCGAAGCCCTAATTTTATTACTGCTGTGTTAGCGATAGCAGTTGCAATCAGGCGTGTATACAACTATTTTATATACTTTGAACTCTAGGCAGCATATAGTAAGCACTTGGAGGTTGTCCAGCGAAATTGTAGTCGTCGGCAAGGCAGAAGCGGACACCGTATAACTTTAAAAAATATTTTTTCTGCTATAATACATATTTTAGTGTAACTACTCGACCCTTCGGTAATAAAGTTTGTCACATGAGTAATCGGTAAAATTTTGACGTTTAACCTCAGATTATATCTTTTGTCTGCTGATATCCTGCCTTGGTAATACAAACAAAAAGGGTAAACTACATTACCTGATGGTAGGTACCTTGTATTTTTGAAACTTTAGTTTTATTGATATCAGCTATACATATATACAACTCGCACATATACATATTTATACTAACAAAATAATGCGCAGAAAAATGAAACTAACATTAACTAAACAAATTTTATATTTACTAGTCTCTACAATAAAAGCTTAAAAAGTACAATCTAAAGTAGGTATGACCATATTTTTGCTGAACGGCACTTTTATAACTATAGAAAATATAATTATCTCCATAAAACGTTAATATTTTTTGGAGTTGAATCAGTGCACATAGCTAAATCATGTATATAAAAAGCGCACGAGATAATTTACAAAACAGGTGGTCAATAATTTCTACGAACATGCTATTCTATTAGGAAACGCTCGCTGCGCATGGGATATGGGAACGCACACCACGCAACACCTCTGTTGCACTGTATGTTGTACTTATCCTGCCATGGTTATTGCAACAGAGGTGTTCCGTGCCCAGGGGCCCACCCGTGCCCATAGGTTATGTATTAGGTATGCAAATTTTACTGTAACGCGGCCCTGCGTTACAGTAAAATGGTTACCAGCGGTTTTTTTTACGATCCAGAAACAGTGCTTCATGCATATTTTCAATTTTTTCAAAACCTTATGAGGAACTTTTCCGTGGGGTGTGAATAGTACACTTTATTTTTTCTTTATTATAGTGAAGTAAGTTTATTGGAAATCGTAAACTGAAACTGTTCAAGATATGTTTTAAGATGAAGCCCGCCGCTTATGAACTACTGACATAGAGGTTGATTAGATTGGCGTCCAATACGTGCTCGTCCAATGTAAACGCGGCATTATCTTAAAAATGGAACCATTTTTTAAATCGAATATTAGGTAACTGATTTTAGATTGGAGCGTTCCAATTCGCCAAGTAAAATAGCACGTTCTTTTCTTTAAACAGACGGTTGCCTTTTTAGTGCAAAGAAGAGTTTTAAAACTAGAATTAGGACTTTTCGAAAGTTGGTTTTTATAACTTTAGTGGTATAAAAACGTGTATACTTACCTAAATAGATGTGACACAAAAAAGTTAAAGCAGTTAACTTTCTCGTGTGAAAAAAATGTGCAACATGTCACGCAGCATACTGCAGAGACTCAACCTAAATAGATGTGACACAAAAAAGTTAAAGCAGTTAACTTTCTCGTGTGAACAAAATTTGCAACATGTCACGCAGCATACTGCAGAGACTCCACCCTGTATCGGAAGGTCATTAAGATTGTCAGTGAAGTGTTAAGGGCTTGCACGAGAAAATTATGAGATTTTTCTAAGGTTGCCTGAACTATTAAATGAAATTAATAAAATTTATATATTCTAAATATTTTCTTGTTAGTATCTTTTATTGTTTAATTTAACTCATAAAATATATTAGAAACCATTTTATTTCACCTCATCTTAAGTCGCATGACCTAGAAGCATATGGGCATACATTTTAAAAGCCATTCCCAAATTGTGTTGCACTTCGTTTTCTTGGGTACGGAATACATATACATGAATTAATTTCTTCTTTCTTTCTTTCTATTGTACACGAGAGTACGTGGATTATAAGAATCGAGGCAGTCATTAAAATTGCTGAAGTATTAGCAACCAACCGTAGCAACCAAGACACATTTAGTACACATGCTCAGACCAACGACCTTTCTGAATTCCACGAGTAATCCTTATTCCTGCGGCGACCCGCTTCCAACCGAGACGTATGACCCGCCTTCATACGACTTCGCTGATTGTTTCCTAACAAATAAACTAAGAACAAACTCATTTAACTCGCATATTGTGTACGGCATCCATTGAGAACGAGATGAAGTCGTAATGTTGTTTGAAGTTTCTTTGCTGTCGAAACAGGTCGAGTGGAATACGAATAAAGTTTTCGTAACTTAGCTTCTTCTGGGTATGAATTACAGAGAGTGCTCAGGTCATATCCTTAGTTATATGGTTATAGTACATGTGTTGTTTATTGCCTCCAACTTGAAAAACGTACCTAACTTGAGAAAGTACCTAAACCAATACACCTGCATACATAATAGTAGTTTATGCGACTGATCCATAATGAGTGTTTCTGAACGAAACCATTATTATATTTTTGAACGAGTGACACGAATGGATTATATGAATGATAATTGTTGAATTACATTCCGGTCACTCGGTCACCATTTTGTCACTTTCTCTTCTCTTCCAACTCTCTAACCGAAAGGACAGCTCTGTGTTCTAAAATATAAAGTTAAACTAAATAAACGCTCGTTTATAATTGAAAGTGTTATTAATCATCCACCAACATAAATGGTGCCGAAAACAGTGCGATTGACTGAAAAGTTCGAAGTTTAAGTGAAATCGTCACCTCGTGCTCAAGTGCCGGTCAAGTTAAAAAACAGCATCGGACTCCTGATTGACAAAATAATTGCAACAAAACGTCGTACAAACATCAAGAAGCAAGAAATTATCGCATTTCATGTGTATTTCACCATCAAGGACAGTGACAAAAACTTCGCATTTTTCGGAATTCAAGCAACAACGTTCGCCATTTTTTATAATTCAAGGACGAGGTCAAGCAAGAACGAACGAGCAATACAAGTTGAAGTTACATTCGCAACAGCCGATCACTCGTTCAGTGCAAAACGTCATTCGAATCTGACATTAATGACGCTGTCAAGTTTGACAACTCAGCTTCAATTGTTTACATAACCTAACAAAACAATTATATTACGACAAAATGGGCGAAAAAGAGTCTGTGCAAGAAACAACCCAAAGAATTAAAGCGCAATTAGCATGGTGCAAAGGTTCTACAACGAAAATTCACAAACTTTTGAGTGAGTCTAAAGATACCTTGGAAGTAGATACGATAAAAATAAGGCTACAACAGGCGGAATCAACACTAGCAAAATACAACGATCTAACGATACAGCTAGCGATCCTAACTGAGGACACATCAAATTTCGAGAATGACTACGAAGAAGACAGATGCATTGAGGCCATATCCCGTCTAAGGCAGTTGCTCCATAGCAAAGATTCGAGCGTCGCATCAGCATCCAGCATGGCGGTAAACAGCAGCAGCAGTATGCGTCTTCCTGAAATAGAAATCCCGGCGTTCGACGGAAAGGATTACGCCAAATACATGAGATTTATGGAGCTATTTGATGCAGTCATCGACTCGTGTGTGAAATTACACCCTGTGCAAAAACTTTTCTATTTCAAGAAATATTTAAAAGGTGAAGCCTTAGCATTAATAGAAGGACTCCCTTTAACAGGTGAATCGTATCTTAAGGCTAGGGAACTGCTCAATCTTCGTTATGACAACAAATTTCTTGTCATAACTAATCACATCCAAGCCTTAATTGAAACACAGCCTCTCAACAAAGGTACTGCCAGTAGCTTAAGGGAGCTAGTTGCAACAACGCGACAGCACATAGGAGCCCTTAAGGCATTGGGACAGCCTACAGAGCAGTGGGATTTAATAATTTTAACGATTCTTTTGCAAAAGGTGGATCAATTTTCATGCAGAGCTTTCCATCAGGAGAGAGACAATAGCAAATTGCCTTCTCTAGAAGATTTCTTGGTTTTTACTGAGAAAAGAGCAAGCAGTTTCGAGGAGAGCAAGCAAAGCGAGGGTAAGTCATCTTATTCCTTTCCTAATAAAAACATTAAAGTGACTAACATGGCCAACAATGTGGTACCATCTTGCCTATGCTGTAAAGCAACATCTCACAAATTGTATTGCTGCCCCACATTTGCAGCACAATCACCAAATGAGAGAGCAGAGCTTGCTTCCAAATACAGCTTATGCAAGATATGCCTAGGTATGCACAAAAACAAATGTAAATATCACTTCAAATGCTCCAAATGTCAAAGCAAATATCACAATACATTACTCCATGTTGAGTGTGAGCAAAGTGTTAGTAATTGCCATGTGAAGTCAAACAATGCTGTCATATTACCTACTGTCAAAGTAAAAATCTTTGGACAGGATGGTGCAACTCACATAATAGCAAGAGGTCTGGTTGACAGTGGCAGCCAAGTTTCCTTTATGACAAATGAGGTTGCCAAATCACTTAATCTGCAGCCTACTAACAACAAACTCAACATTTCAGCTTTAGGTTGTCAACCCAAACACACTTCAAAGTCTGTGAATGCCAAATTTGAGTCAATACATTCCAATTACAGCTGTCAAGTAACATGCTCATTGGTTGATAAAATAACAACACAATTACCACAAAACAAAATAGATACAAGCAATTTCACATTACCGAATTCTGTTGTACTAGCAGACAATGATTGTTTAGTTCCGGGTGACATATCATTCTTGTTATCAGCGGAGGTTTTCTTTAAAATACTACTACCCAGCAAAACCAAGATCTCAAATACTGAGCTCTATCTCATCAGTACAGAATTTGGTTCAATACTGTCGGGTGAATCACCATGTCAAAATGGATCCACTAATTGCCATCATGTTGCCTTGCATGTGGCTAGCCATGAGGCAAATGTTGATATAGACCACCTCCTAACAAAGTTTTGGGAAACAGAAATTGTCCCCGAAACGACAAAGGAGGTTACAGCAAAGCAGCACTCCTGTGAAGCCGAGTTCAAGAACTCTGTACAGCTAATCAACAATAAATTTCAGGTGTCTCTTCCTCTGGCTCAGCCCATGGATCAACTCAATCTGGGCAACACATTTCCAATAGCAATCAAAACTCTAAATTGCATAGAAAAGCGTTTAGACAAGAATACAACTTTGAAAAACCGATATAAAGAATTCATTAGCCAATATATTGATTTAGGTCATGCCAAAATCTTGCCGCTAACAAATGATCACAAACAAAAGCTGTATTTCATGCAGCATTTACCGGTAGTAAGGGAGGATCGTAAAACGAATAAGGTTAGAGTCGTTTTTAACGGAAATACAAAAGCATCCAAACAGCATAACAGTCTTAATGACGTTTTACTTAATGGAGAAAAAATTCAAAAGGATTTATTTGACATACTAATATCATTCAGAGAACACAAGTATGTGATGTTAGCAGATATTAAAAACATGTACAGGGCCATAAGAATAGATCCCAAGTTTCACCAATTACAAAATATTTTATGGCGAAATGATAACCACGAACTAATAGTTATACAATAACAGACGGTGACCTATGGACTCCGAAGTTCAAGTTTTCTGGCAACGAGATGCTTGGAGGAGCTGGCAACCAGGTATGAAGCAGAGCTTCCAAAAGCAGCAGAGGTAATACGCACAGCAATGTACGTTGATGATGCTCTGTTCGGAGCCGATTCCATCACAGATGCCTTGGAGGTAAGAGATCAATTAATTACTCTACTGTCCTATGCCGATATGCATTTGCACAAATGGGCAGCAAACGAACCTCAACTGCTGGTCGGCATCCCATCTGAAAATCATTATGCAGACGACCATGAGCTCTGCATGAAAACTGATCTAAAAGCCTTAGGTGTGGTGTTTGACACCCACCACGATGAGTTCAAAATCAGCTACCCTAACAAACAGGTCCAAAAATGGAATAAACGCTCCATACTCAGCTTCATAGGTTCATTCTTTGATCCCTTGGGTCTGGCAGGGCCAGTAATTGTCAAAGCGAAGCAATTTCTACAGGACCTTTGGAAAGAAAACCTGTTGTGGGACTCTCCTATACCAGATGAATTTTTAAAACGATGGTGTAAGTTTTACAACAACATATTGAACATGCCAGTTATGAAGGTACTAAGAAATGTCATTCCGAACAAAGGTCATGTAGAGATTGTGGGCTTCTGTGATGCCTCGCTTAAGGCATATGGTGCATGTTTGTATATACGATGTATTTACAATGGCAATGTTTCAATGAGGCTATTATGTAGCAAATCCAGAGTCGCACCAATTCGAAATGAGTTGACTGTACCGAAACTTGAGCTTAATTCTGCACTGATTTTAGCAAAATTATATACTAAAATTAAGTCAATTTTAAAAGTAAGAATTGAAGCTAATTATTTAATGTCTGATTCACTTGTAACTCTATCTTGGATCATGTCAAACAAGGAAAAATTGCCTGCATATGTGAAAAATAGAGTTAATGTTATAAATGAAATAACATCTGACTGTACATGGTGTCATATCAGTGGAACAAACAATCCTGCAGACTGTCTGTCCAGGGGATGTGACCCTCTCGACCTCTCTAAGAACCAACTATGGTGGCACGGTCCATCTGAATTTTTGGATGATAATTACCATCCTCAACCGTCACAAGTTCTCAATACCTCAGAATACTTCAGAGAGAATATTGACAGACAACATGCATGTTTGATTGTTGCACCAGAACCAAAAGAGCCTGAAATGTTTACAAAGTATTCATCATGGACTAAATTGCAAAGAATAGTCGCATGGATACTAAGATTATATAATAACTGTAAAAATAAAGACAATAAAATGAAAGGCCATTTAACTGTGTATGAAATGCAACAATCTAGATATAAAATTATATCAATATTGCAACATGAATATTTCAAACAAGAAATATATTGTATCAAAAACAGCCTACCTGTTAAAACTCATGTTAAAAACTTAGCCCCATTCTTAGATGCGCACAATGTTTTGAGAGTGTCAGGGAGGCTGCAAAATGCAACAATTCCTTATGCTCAAAAGCATCCTATAATCCTACCAAAAAAGTGTTTTTTAACCAGCATAATAATTAAATATGAACACATGTTGTTGCTGCATGGAGGATTAAAAGATACTATTAGCAGTCTTTCTGAAAAATATTGGATTATAAATTGTAATAAGGAAGTTGCAAAAATTATTGGAAAATGTATTACATGTTATAGATTCAAAACTCAAGCTGCCTCACAGCTTATGGGATCCTTGCCCTACGATAGAGTAAATGAAGCCAAAGTGTTTGAAATTGTCGGAATTGACTACTGTGGACCGTTCAACATCAAACAATCCACATTAAGAAATAGTATTCTAACGAAAGGTTATGTCTGCGTCTTTGTATGCTTTGCCACAAAGGCAATTCACCTAGAATTAGTATCGGACATGACAACTCCGGCATTTATTGCAGCATTAAAAAGATTCATAGCTAGGCGGGGATATCCCACAAAAATATTTTCTGACAATGCTCAAACATTTAAAGGAGCGGATAAAGAATTGTCCAAGTGCTCTAAGGAGCACCAAGATGCGGTGATGCATTATGCTGTTACTAACATAGAATTCAATTTTATTCCCAGCTACTCACCCACATTTGGGGGTCTATGGGAAGCTGCTGTGAAAAGCTCTAAGAAACACTTCAAACGTGTAATAGGTAACAGTTTATTTACTTATGAAGAATTTAACACGATCATAATAATGGCAGAAGGGATTCTTAACTCTAGGCCCATAACACAGCTTTCCAGAGACCCATCAGATTTTACATACTTATCTCCTGGACATTTCTTAATCCATAGACCAATGAATGCTATACCAGAACCAGATGTAACTGCAATACCGCAAAACCGATTGCGTTTGTGGCGTCGCTGCACCCAAATGCAACAACATTTTTGGAAAGCTTGGCATAAACAATACTTAAGTTTGTTAAATAGCCGCCCTAAGTGGCACCATGTCCAGCCCAACATAGAAATAGACAGCTTAGTATTATTAACAGATATTAATTGCAGCCCCCTGCAATGGCCAGTGGCTAGAGTCACTAAGATTTATTATGGCGCAGACAAAAAAATAAGGGTAATAGATTTAAAGCTTCCCAACGGGAGCACTACAACAAGAGCATTAAATAAAATATGTGTTCTGCCCATAGAAATGTAAAGATAAGAAAATTTTAATTATGATATGTATAATTCATTCATTATTAGCCCCCTTCTGGGATTATGTTTCTGAACGAAACCATTATTATATTTTTGAACGAGTGACACGAATGGATTATATGAATGATAATTGTTGAATTACATTCCGGTCACTCGGTCACCATTTTGTCACTTTCTCTTCTCTTCCAACTCTCTAACCGAAAGGACAGCTCTGTGTTCTAAAATATAAAGTTAAACTAAATAAACGCTCGTTTATAATTGAAAGTGTTATTAATCATCCACCAACAATGAGAGGCCATAAAATATGAGTGTGGTTTTATGAAACGAGCGTCAGTGAGTCATAAGTAGTAGTAAGTAACAGCAGAAAACCAACAATAAAATGACAACAGCAATGGCGGCAATTCGATCATCCGTCATGACGAATGGTTTTTTTTTTAATCATAGACAAACGAATGAAGTCCCTATACTCATATCACTCGAGATCAAATGTCGTACGGTTTGTATTAAAAAACGTACTGAATTGACGTTTCGTTCGATAACTGTTTTCATATCTATGGATACTAAAATAGAGATCCACTTGAGTTTTGACAGCTGTTCCAAATTTAAACTCATAACAATACAAATTTATCAAAAATCTGTACTGTAATGACATTACAGTACAGATTTTACCTACTACCACAGACAAGAAAGTTCTCACAGTAAAATCGGTTCTAGTAATGCTGGTCATTTCCTACGGTTTCTGAACTCATTTTAGAGCACGAATGATATGTGCGTAGAAAAATATTATTGTAAAAGAAACGTTAGTGCTTAATACACGGATAATCGTGATATCGATAAGTGCCACTATCAATGTTTAATACATATGTAGCTATTGAGAAAATATTTACAATGCTCAACTCGAAGTAAGAAGAAAGGAGCCAAATCATATCGTGCGCTTAATTTCATATTTTACTAATCAAATTACGTACGTACTCGTTCCTAACTGTACGTAATTTGATTAGTAATTAGTGCGAGTTCATGAATACATTTGCTGCAAGGGCGAATAGATTTTGTATGGACTCGCACAAATTTTGTGGTTGACTGGTAGCTAATGCCTTAAGGCATTAAATCCGCCATTTGTACTTCTTATTTGTGCAATAAAGTTTAAATAAATAAAAATAAACCTTTACACAAACGTTAATTAATAAGTAATCGAAACTTTTCACATTTATATATAAGTATGCGAGGGGTAGTCGTATGGATAAAGTCAAAAGCAGTCAAAATAAATTATTATTGCATTACTAATGAACAAAACTCAAGAAAATACACGGAAAACATCACGCTTGTGCTTATTATTGCTATTTAAAGACATCCATCACGTCTTAATCCTATTTCCCTACAAACTTCGTAAGTACTATCGTGGCGTTTTTGACGTTTCATAAAAAGTATGTAGCTGATTTTAGTACCAGTCAATACCACTTTTGTAAAATAAGCTAAGCACGTAGCAAATGGAAACATGGAGTCCTTCGTCAACACGTTCGCTTCTTGATACCAAAATTACTAAATCCAACCAAAACACCGACTATTCTTATTGTATCTCGCTGACTTCGCCCGTTTTTCAGCACTATGGGAATTCTCGTATATAAAGTGTCATAGTTACGACTTTATTAATGAACTTTGTATACCTTTGTATAAGTGTATTTGTTTGAAAAAAGAATCAGTACCTACAATTTTTTTATATGCCAGTTGTTTATATTGTATTACTTTAAATGTTGCATCATTATTTTCTAACCATTAGTTTTAATAGTCATTAATTACCTACTTTTAAGCACAAAATAGGCTACTATGGCCCAATTTATTTTTTGAAGATTACATGAATTCGTTTGCAAGAAATTGAAGTCAACCCATGCTATTGACCCGATTTATACAGTGTGTTGCCTGTACCAGGGCCAAATATTTAAAGGGACGCTTACTTAGAGCATCTGTAGTAACCCCTTGTGTCCAGTTTTTTAAATTTCTTTTTTAAAACGGAGTAATCTTGATCTAAAGTTATGTATCTTGCCTTACCTTCACGTAATGTATCTTGGCACCACGAGATCATATCACAGCAGTCAATGCAGATTTTGAGGTTACATCATGTACTGAGTCATAATAGTTATTGCATTTTTGTTTTTAAAATATATTTTTGTGATGTTTATTTTTTTAATTCTTTTTGTGTTTTTTAAATAAAAAAATCTACCTGTGTCACCCCAGAAGGGTTAAAAATACACGTGAACTTACTTAAAAGAAAAATAAATGAAAAAAAAGATTTTTAATTAAAATTACCTGGAAATAAGTGCTCATACGCCCAATAGTCTACCGTTAAATTTTTTGCCCCTGTTGTAGGCCACACCCTGTATGGAAACGTTTATATGTATAAACGTTTTCGTTTCTTGTTTTTAATATGAGTAGTAACCGAGGTTATTATAATGGATTTAAGTATTATAATGTTACATATTTTCATCATCATCAGCCTAATACGACGTAAATACGTCCCACTGCTCGGCATCTGTTAACTAAAATAAAAAACTTACTCGGATATTCTACTCTATTTAAAATCAGCGTTCGTATCAAAAAGATATTAACAAGTTAGTAAAGCGTCAATACGGAAGCTTGTTTTTTGTGTTTACAAAAGCGCCAAGTCCGTAAAACTTTTAGTTTTTCCGAAGCTGTCCGGTGCGCGTGATTTATACGCAAACTTGGTTAACTCGAACCTATCTATAGCAACTTGGCGAGTTATATGGAAACAAAACAGCTGAGTCACTTTGACTAAACACACAGAAAATCTTGCCGGCGTTAACCTTTGATAGTTCTTAGATTTTATTTCACCACCCAAAAACAATCGGTCAGTGTTCAGTTGGTCTGTGTTCACACGTTAATTTTAAACGCAGTTGTAAATCCTAAATAGGCTTAGTTTTAGAGCTCCTTTTAACCTATTTCATTTGATGATCATATGATAAGCGTCGTTAGTTTCCTTTCTATCAACTCATTTACTCAACGGTTAGCTGGAAGAGATCCCTAAAAGGGATAAGTTCGCCTTTGTACAGCAATCATATTTCTTTGTTCTTATACTGTATTTAACCTGGTCTACATTATATTAGCTAATAAGCACCATTTTTTTTTAAGCTTACAATAAAATATTTCGAACTGAAAACGTAGAGCACGCTAACGTAGACTAGCTAAAAAAATATCCTAAAAAAATAAGCTCCGCTAAAGTTAACGCGAGCAGCGGGCCCCAACAAAGTTATTTATTCCATCAAAGATTTTCATAATTATAACAATTTAAACTCTCGTGAACATTTAAATCAACCCGCAACCCGTTTCGAAACGTCAGAAATAAACGTAAATCAATATTATAATGTAAAATAATAATAGTAGAGCCGTGCAAAATAGTAAATAAAAAATATTATATTTCTTGTAGTGCCCTAGCTGGGCCTAAGACAGCTCAGTTTAAGTAACGATCGTTATTTAGCCGGCAAAGCATGCACGGTGCGAACAGCTTGCAGCTCCTTGCACGCGAGTTTGCATGCGTTGCGAAACTAAAATTAATTGAGGGAAGAGGCAATACAATAGCTGAGATACAAAAGTGAATTTTCCGAGTGTTTTGCGTTTGATGCAACCTTTGTCAATATTTTTCGTACTATGAATAAATTATTGCTTCAATATCAGTTTTTACTTAATCGTATGGCATACTTTATTTCGCCTTTAAAGTGTGTCACTCTGTTGCACCACTCAGGGGACACGTGCAGGGTTGTGGTACACATACTATGTCGACAGAAATAACTACACCTATGTCAACTGATATATTTCTTGTACCAAAAGGATTGCTCGACATATTGAAATGGAAACGGGTACGCCCAATTCAAGCTGTAAAAAAAAGTTACAAGCTCGGAAGACTATAATTATTATATAATTTATCTTTCAGGCTAGTTGATAAACAAAACACCCATGAGCTTTATATCAATTTATCTTTTGTGAAAAGGCGCCAGCTCTTCCATTTTGTTCCCTTGCTCAAATAATGTCCAATGGTCCAGGTAAAATTTTACTAATAAACTTCAGGGGTCAATAAAAGAAACGCGTTAGAAGAGTCGGGTCTGAGCTCTTTGTTATAAAACTCTGTACACGGCCAACAAGCCCACTAAGCATCATGTGCCACTTGCTTACACATAACAAAATACGTATCATGGTGATTATATGAATCACTTTTAAATTTCTTAAATCAATTTATGGTAGGTACATGCTTCACCAATTACACGTTCCCCAGTAAGTGCTTCCAATGCAAGGTTTACTCGGATAACCAACCGTTTATTGAAATCAGTAAAAACAATAAGTGTATCATGATACAAGTTTAGGCCCATGACTTTTGAATTTCTAGCAATTTTTTATATATTGTCATTGTTTTTCTTCCTTACCTAAAAATACTTTAGTACAACAAACGCCAGAGCCGTATTTCCCAGGAGTTATATAGCTTAACTTTTCCAATAAAATCGGAGTGAAATGAAATTTGGAATTTAGCAGAGGTGGGAGGTAAAAGTAATCGAGAGCGATATGGCAGCCTCCGTTAATTCCCAAGATTTAGGCTCGAAAGTCAAATTAAATTCTACGAAATCGTGAAGTTACGATTTCTTGGTCCTTAATATTGTGTTCTGCAGGGCAGTATTGAAATGAGTTAGGTAATAATTGAAAAATCGGATGTTTTCTGTATCACATACAGGGTAACATCGCAAATGAAAAGTTTGTACAAACTAAAAGTAGGCACGTCAATTAATGCATACTTTTATTTCTTTCCTCTTTTCTTTAAATTGAGAAAATATAATTTGCATCGATTCCTCGAACAAATTGTATGGTGAATTGGTGCAAATTATTATTTCGTCAAACATAGCATTTTTTTCGTAAATATACGAGAAGCAGAGTCCCAGTCCCTGTAAAATAAAAATGAAACAAATATACATATAATTTAAAGTATGTTTTATACTTGACCAATTAAATTGTATCTTCATAGGAATTATTTCACTTACTAAAGGCCCAATATTGTTTACATTTGAGTACGCAATTAAGCGTTGAAGGAAACTGAATAGAAATACACTCCATTTTCCGTAAAGCGTCCCCTTCCAAATGCATGTCAATGCGAGCGCGGCGTGCGACAAAGTACTAAATTGATACTAAATCAATACGTTGATCTGAAACGAGCCCTATGAATTCGTACAATGAATAATTTATACCTAGGTACACCACCGCACAAATCGTTCGCGATATAATAGTGGTTACCATCAAAACCTTTAATTGGACTATATTACATGTCTACTTCAAATTTTAATTAGAGCCAGTGGCCATTTATTGCGTCCTGAATAACGTTAATAACTGCGATATATCATTGTAATAAATAGTCTAAATATCATGCACAGATATTTGTTCAGCAACATTATCGTGTGTGTTGTCGAAAGTTTATTTTAATTTATGCTCTTAGTGTTCTGGTTAATAATAGTTTTACTTTTTTTTTGCATTATATTCAAATTTACAGGCTCCTATTAGATATTATTATGCTGAAGCGACCGACATTAAAATCAAAGTGATTTGTTAAGATTTAGTTAGAGAAAAACGTTTTCTCCCAAAATGGCAATTTCATATAAAAATTAGCTATTGTCAGTCGCGATTTACTTACTAGCTATACTTCCCTCTTAAGTACCTAATTCAGTACGTATGTAATTTTGCTTAGATATTACTTAAACTTGTTGGAATTAGTGACCGCATATTCTAAACTTTGTTTATTTACTTTTACCAATACGGTGCCTTTCTATCTACAAGACGCAGTCACATCAGTATTCATAACTTACGTGACATATGTACATATAATCAAACTTTTTATATACAAGAGTACGTACAAGAAATAAATAAAGCCGCCATCAACCGAGAGAATCCAAAAAACTACTAACTTCTCGCATCCCTCGATAGCTCGCGGTACGGCAACTTGCTTTTTGCATGACAACTGTATCACTTTTTTCTACTGGAGATACTGTTTCATTGTTAGAATAGCTTCGCAGTGGCGCAAATAGAAGCTTGGACGTGCAAATATTTCCTGAAGATTGTGCATTAATAATTTTGAACCTTTTTGGTGACCATCATGTTCGCGGCCGCAGCCTGCTTGAAAGTAAGCCAACACCAAAGCCTATAGACACTTGCGACTCTAGCTCTTTCCTCTAACTAGATCTTAACAAATCACTTTGATTTTAATGTTGATCGCTTCAGCATAAGGGTAGGGTTTCGGTTGTGTCCACACCTACAGAAAAAAACAATAAAAAAAAAATATGTATTCTATGATATAATTATTATTTTATTTAATAGATTAAATGAGTTTTCATATGAAGGAGCGTGGGTTGCAAAATCTGAAATCGTATGAATTTCGATCAATTAAGGAAAATGTCCTTCTTTGAATTATCTCCGAAGTTTAACAAACGAAAGTATTGAAATTATAACATTATATTGTGACCAAGACTAATCTTAATATTACGGGAAAAATAAAACGATACCCTCTATCTAGCGGTTGGTTTTTTAATTCATCAATAATCATTTTTTACTTAACTTTGTAATTCAATTTATTGCCTAATTTTATTTTTCCTGCATTTCCTTCTACATGAATTCTTAAGAGTAGGGTTTTTCCGGGTGGGTACATGCCATTACATTTAATTACTCTTGATTCAATGTAGTCTCATAGGTAAGATACACAATTAGAGACATCTGGCTAAGAGGACGCAAAAAGTGGCTGGTTAATTACTGCCCGGCGAAAAATTCCCTGACCATACAAACTCACAAATGTATTGGGACGACTCAATGTGCCAATTGGACGCTGACTCCCTATCGACCCAGTGCACTACCTGCAGAACGAGCCAGGCTATTGGCGGTAAACACAAGAGAGGCGAGTTACTGACACCGCGCACACCCTTCTGCAAGCACTAGCTAGGGTATTCCTAGAATCAAATAGTCTCCGTTTTTGAGTTTGCCTGCGTCTTGGGGTCCTGATCTGCACTCCACATCGATGCATCCCTGCTGAAGCGAAGTGGATCGGCTTGGGCATCACGGACTTACCTGCCAGAAAAGCGTGGGCCGCTTCTCAGGGTATGCTGCCCTTAATGACATTATTCGTCGGTCTCTTGCATCGGACAATGTGCCGGCTCTTTTAGAGCCGTCCGGCATTCTAAGAAACAATGGCACGAGACCGGATGGGATGTTATTGATGGTCCCGTGTAGTGTGGGATGGATCCAGGTGTGGGATGCAAACTGTGTTGACACACTTGCCCCGTCGCATCTCCATCGCACCTCTATGAGGGCAGCCGCTGCAGCAGAAGCGGCCGAAGCTGCTAAGGTGGGCAAATATAGTGGTCTTGGCGCCGAATACAATTTTGTGTCATTTGGCGTCGAGAGCTTTGGTCCGTGAGGCCTCTTCAAAGAGATGTTGAAGAGGCTTACAGATGCCACCTACAGCGGTCGTAAAGTATATAGTGCAGATAGTGCATGAAATTTTGTACGGAACTCGAGGTGCGCGAATCAGACTTGCACTTGACCGGTTTTTTTATTCATTGTATGTACCTGATTTTGACCCAAGTGATTTCTTCTATCAAACATCATTTCTGATCAAACAAGATATGTCAAACACTAGAGAGCTCGGCTGTCGAGCTCTTCAATCACAATGACAGGGTGTATGCTGTAGCATTCCCTTGTTTCGCTTGCGCGACTACGTCTCGTCTTGTATCGGTTATCTTGTCTTGTCACTTGACAACGGCGCAAATATCAATGTTAAAGACACGTGTCTTGTACCGTATGCGTCAGAACTTAATGTCTACATTGCCTTATTGATGTTTCCGCTTGAATACGCAGTTTGTTCCGCCAATGCGAGGGAGGCAATTGACTTGTAATTTGGGAACAAAGGTGTTAACTGTTTGAGGTATAAGGTAGATCAGGTTGCAAACACTTGGTCGTTATTTGTTTAACACTCTATCCGAGACTGTTTGGTGCAAATTCTTTGGAATAAGGAAATTGTCTTATGGCGACTACTTTGAGTCTTAAATAAACAACGTAACCGCCATGAAATTAAAATTTCTTTTTACAAAATATTAAAAGATTTCGAAAAAAGTTGAATGTAAAGTTTAATGTTACGTTCGCATAATTATATTGAAAAAAAAACTAGTCAGTCAACGCTTTTTTCTTTGTTTTAACTACATAATAATGCCTTAAGGCTGGATGATGTTGTACATGTCTAACGTAACAGAATATTCTTCTAACAAGACCGCGAATTTTAACGTCTTCTTAAACAATTTTTATAATTAAAGAATTTTAGATAAAATCACGCGTTTTCTTGAGACATTTGTAAAACGCTAGGGAAGACGTTGGCTGTATCTAAATTATGAGGACATCACGATGACGGGTGTTTCTTTGCAATATGGATGCAAATGACGAATTTTTTGCTTTTATTTTGTTATGTGCCATCTTAAAATAAAATTAGGTATTATATTTAAACCCTCTTAGAGGATGATTTCCGGGATTCAAACTATCTTCATACCAAATTAAAGTTTAAGTGTGAAAAGGTAACAGACAGACAGAGTTACTTTCGCATTTATAATACTAGTAAGTATGGAATAGTATGGGTAATTATTTGTCTTTTGTAAACTTAACATTACGCAGGTAAACATGAGAGTATCGTTAAATCCACGAAGATACCACTGTATGGACAAAACACAAACTACGCAGGCTTTGACGAGAGCGGCGCTTCCTTCTATATTTAATGATCTAAAAACGCAATATCCGTACATAATTGGCACAAATAAGGAGCAAGTATGATGAGAATAGTTGAGTTAGGTACCAACGATATCATCATATCTCTCTCTTCTTTACTCGTGACCGAGTTGTCATGGTTTCATGATGGATTGCTAATAAATGGATAAAGCAACCCTTGCGATGCTCCTCCACTTGTTACGGTCTTTAGCTTCAAGGAACACTGGACTATGAAGGATTGTGTCGTAGCTTTTATCGAATCCGTCAAGCGCGACCGCTTTCCCTCTACCCGTCCCTGGACAACGAGTCGTTCCATGGAGTTTTGGTTTCGAGTAATGTGCCCAAATTATTTGAGGATTCGTTTTTGCACAGTGGACGATAGTCTCTCTTTGGTTTTAAGTTCTTCCATGGAATTCGAGCAGTGGACGCGAGCATCACATTTCGAGTGCATCAATTTTGCGCCCGTCTTTCTATCCTTTGCACCATAGGTATAAGAAAACTTCATATACCATGTAACCGTAAAGTTTGCCATAATCATCTATTGTCGCTATGACAAATAATGGTTCTAAACAACATTACCGCTATGGCAGGTGAATTTATTGATATTACATATAAGGAATTTGAAATCATTATTACGACGTTGGCGTGAAAAAACGCCAGTGTATAATATTCCCCATATTTTATTCGACGCCGCCAAACAAGTTTTGATTGCTTACTCGGCCGCGAATCATATGCCGATGCCGATGTCACCAGAACTTGGCCCGACTCTGTTTCTTTATTTATGAGCGTACATGCGATCAGTGGTTTGACTCGAGTTTGCAGTTTTAGTAACAAACTTCTGTGTTTTTTATGAGTTTTGCGAACATGTGTAGTTTTGTAGTTTGGAACTGGTTTTGAATAGGACTTGGCTTGAATCGGCTGTAATACTTTTTATTTCGGGGAAATACAGTGTATGCTAAAAAGTTGTGCAGTAATCTAGAGGGGCAATCACGTAACGTTTGGAACGCGCGTCAGAGTAGATCCAACTGTAATTTTTCCGTATAAAATTTTACATTTCGATCTAACTGACGCGCGTAGAATGTGTTACGTGATGGACCTGCAGATTGAATTTTGTTTGCGTCAGGAAGATGTTTTGGGCGTATAAATTTGTAAAAACCTACAAGTCGCAAGGATTCCTGCGCGCTCAAATTAGTCCAGTAGTTGAGATGTTGTTGTCTGTTGAAGGGTCCTTGCCTTACGGACTTTACGTCAAATTCAACAAAATGGACGATTGACTTTTGTATTTTTTATTGCAACAATGGTTGGCTTCTGCCAACACAACTAATCCTAAAAACGGCGAACAACTTAGATGCTAATTTCAACTTAGATGATCCTTCCCACCGCACCACATGAGCTACTTATCGAGAACAAAATGGGTTGACTACAGAAAACCCCCAAGCTGCCATACGCGAGCCAATTATATTAGAGGAGTTTCTTCGGCCTTTAGTACTTCACTAGTAACTTCGGCCTTTGGTACTTCACTAGTTGCTTCGGCCTTTGGTACGTCAACGGCATCTCATCAGAATATGCGAAGTACCTAACAAACACCATTGAGGAATTCCACATAGGTATAAGTCATTTAATTTTGTGATATTTATCATCAGTTCTACTTCACCAAAATTGGAGACTTCGAGAGTTAAATACAAATAGCTACAGGATTTAGTACAGAAAATACCGAAATTAGTATATGTGTAACTAATATATTTTAAGACTCCCTTCAGCTCCAGACTCACTTCATTTAGGGCGCATTACCAAAACTAGATTATGATCACAATATGACTAAATCCACAAATGATGGTATGAATCGATGTCACAGAGTTCTGAGCTAACAAACATTGAAATTTTCAATGACAATAAAAATATATTACTACCGAATTGAGCACATTCTCCTTATTCTATAGATATTCAGTTATTAAACATTTTTCTTTAAAATTAGTGACTAAAAATAAGATTATTGTTATATTTGCCGACCGCTTTGCCCTAGTCGGTAGTGGCCGTGCATACGAAGCAAGAGGTCCTGGGTTCGAATCCCGGTAAGGCCATTCATTTCTATGATGAGCACTAATAATTAAACGAATATTGGTTCCTGTGTCAAGGATTTTTTTCTACGTATTTAAGTATATATTTATCTACATACGTATGTTTATCGTCGTCTAGCTAGCTGTACCCATAGTATATACAAGCTTTGCTCAGTTTGGGACTAGGTCGATTTGTGTAAGATTGACCCCTAATACTTATTTATTTTATTTATTATTTATAAGACGTTTTTATTGTGTGCAACATGCATACATAGACGAGATAATAATAGTGTGTCACTGTTTAAATGAATTCGCTCCACATATGAAATTGTATTCCGTTTATTTTAAACCATCGCTAGTCGTCGTCGTCGACAAAAAAAGCCTAAAAAACTGCTAGCCGACATGTTAGCCAGGGTCACGCGGACTGCGCCGGGTGTACTGCACGTGCCTTACCGATATTGCCTGCCAATAATCGCTTGGAGAAATGGAACCTGCGACAGATTGAGGCAGGAGGGCACTGTGTAAGCTGGCTGAACGGAAAAAAGGAAAATTCTGATAGAAAGGGTACCGGTTCTGCCTCCGATTTGACATTTCGTATTTCGATGTTATCTTAATTTATTGTTTCTTTGGCTAACCCGTTAACTCCGCGCACGTGTTTGGGAGCGTGTGCATTTAAATATCATATTGGAACCTCAAATGGTGGGTCAGATTAACTGCCAGTGATGACAGTAGCTGTAAACCCAAATAAAATTGTCAGTTGAGAACTAGGGCATGTATAGCGCATAGGCATAGGTTAGCGTAATCTGATATTTTATGCTATCCCGTGTGGTAGGTACTACAAGGGATAGTTTATTGGTTCCTCATTGCATTAGATTATTATCAAATCATAAAACCTCTAGCGCCAGCCAGTTTATGATTATTTTTCTCCATTCAAACTCACTGCATTTCCAGAAATTATTTTTATATAATAGTACTTAATTCATCATTATATGAACAGTACAAATGTACCTAACGTATCAATAAATAACTTTTGAAACCCGCTTTATATGAACTGACGTAGTGAAAAACTGAGAGAAGTATGTCACTTTAATTTTTTTTCTAGCTGTAAGAATATATATATGGGAAATGTATGTATGCATACAGATACCGCCCCGACGAAATGAAAAAGTGGCCAAAAATACAAATTTTGTTGTAATATATGCCCTGAACAACGAAAATAAAAGAGCCTGTCCAACTCAAACGGGGAATGGTCACGATAGTAAAGAGCGCAGATATTTTTCTAAAGTCCGTCGCGGGTTTGTTTTCTGCAGCGTCTAATTAAAGTTATGGTGAGCTCTGTGAATTCACGTCTTGGAGTCCCATTTACAAGTAAAAAGCGCGCGGCTGGTTGGATATGGCCTAATAATAACCCGTTCACTGATTACACATTCGCTGTTTGCTAATACGAAAAAGTTAGCTTCTTCGTAGTGCTACGAAGAAGCTACCATACTGCATATTTTTCGACTAGTAGCTGAACCACTTGGTCAATTTACATAGTTTTTCACTGCCCACTGCAATGTCATTTCAAAGTGAATGCGCCCTCAATTTGGTGTGTGACGTCACCAGAACTAGTGCGCGCATCGGCTACCGGTTATGACTGCCTAGGTAGGGCACATGGCACCATCCGCGTTTGGCAGTGGAGTTTCTGTAGGCTATCGGCTGTCAACTGTTAGTCAAGTCGGTACATCTTTACGGCGTGACTAAATTTAAATAAGTCGTTCTAGTCCAGTCAATGAACTAACAACTTGTATGGAAAAACTGTAAATTTTTGAAATGATGTGACATAGCTTATTTTTTATGTGTAACGGATATATTATCAATTACCCAGCGACAGAATCCTACAAACTTTCAAACAAAAAAAATATGTTAAATAACTAGCTTGTGAAAGGTCAGAAAAAATATTAATAAATATTTTTGTCTTTATTCAGGTTTATTTACATTAAATCTATAATATTCAAGATAAATCATACAAAACAACCGGATAAGAGCATGTGCCGGAACCCTACACTGAGCGTGGCCACGCTCAGTGTAGGGTTCCGTAGTTTTCCGTCCGTCACAGGTAAGTGTCCCCAATTAAGGGTTAAAAAAATGGGCTATTTGTTACATTGAGTTGACATATTAAGGACAGAACCCTAAAACCCTACACTACAAACAATACTTAGCGAACAATTTTATTATTCTACAACGAACGACCAAAGACAACGAAGACCATTCGAGCACGACAAATTTTCGACCTAATGTATGAGAGCACCTGCTCCGACCACATTAAATCAGAAAAAGTCTTAAGAGTCCGCAGTAAGCTCGATTCTCCATACAAACGTAGTTACGCTGTCATTTTAAAACTACGTGTGGGATTGTAACGAAATTTTGCATGTTCAATGAAATGAGGTATATCTATGTCTGTAATTAGTTTATGTAGCTTCAGCTACCATAATAAAAAAAATACTGCGAATTTAAGTTTTTCATACAAAACTAGTTTTTGCTGTATTTAGTTTGTTTTATAAATTGGGACCGTATAAACTAATTACAGACATAGATATGCCTCATGTCATTGTATATGCAAAGTTTCGTCACAATCCAACACGTGGTTTTAAAATGAGAGCGTAACTACGTTTGTATGGGAAGGTGAAATTCGGCCGTGCTTACTGCGGCCTCTTAACACCGCTATGTACGATATGCGCGTTCGGCGTACAGCGACATCTATCGGCAAATTAAGTAAACTATTATTGCGCGCGAGCTTAAAGAATGGAAGATAATTTTTATGGGATAATTCTTTATTGCGTGAACCGATTTTCACCGTTTTTACTTTATTTGAAAACACGTCATTTCATTGGGATTTTGTAGAAATTACAGGTACAATAAATACCAGCTTATACGGTTAAATTACAAACTTAATTCAGAAATTATTTTGTTTTATTTTTAAAAAACTATTCCACCTATCAAGTTCACAATAATTTTCCTAGAAAGTTTATATAAAGTTCTACTTTTGAGATTTTTTTCATTTTTTAAAACTTATGGTCCAAAAGTTAGAGGGGGGGACACATTTTTTTTTTACTTCTGGAGCGATTATCTCCGAAAATATTGACATTATCAAAATATGATTTTTGCAAACCCCTATTCATTTTTAAATACCTATCCAACAATATATCACATGTTAGGGTTGAAATGAAAAAAAAAATCACTCCCCACTTTACATATAGGGGAGGTACCTACCCTAATAAATCATTTTCTTCCACTTTTTATTTTACCACTTTGTCGGCGTGATTGATATACATGTTAGTACCAAATTTCAGCTTTCTAGTGCTAACGGGTTACTGAGATTATCCGCGGACGGACGGACAGACATGGCGAAACTATAAGGGTTCCTAGTCGACTACGGAACCCTAAAAAGGGGAAAACGGACGGCTGAAAAGTTTGTCGGATTCTTGAATAAAGCATCTTAGAATAACATTTTAAAATGAAATCACCAGAAAAAGGCTATTAAAAATTAATGTTTTTCAGAACCGTATCTTTCCTGAAGTAAGTATTCATAATTGGTGCGGGATGCGCGGAAGCGAGTGGTACGAATGCAATGCTCTATTTAGTATTGCCTCGCTTCCGCGCAGCACAATTTACTTCTGTGAAATTGTAATACTGACAGTACTGACGAGTAAAAAAATGCGGACAACATTAGTAAGCTCACTAAGCTCTCAATAAAAGACAGTAGGAATACCACATACCGCTCCCCCGCCGCGAAGTGGTCAAGTGGCCAGAGTAATCAAGATTCAGTTCATTGCAAGTTTCCAGATTCACAACAATGTAACGCTGAAATACTTGAAGCCCATAATGCCGTACGTATTCAAAATCAATAGCAGCTTTTTGAAACAGGATGCAGATCTCTGAAACTACTTTGAACCACCAATCTTGCGCTTTTCGGGAAATAGGAACCGTAATTAATAATTACACCGGGGATCATATTTCCTAAGATATAAAATTCCGATTGTTAAAAACACGAAGTTCATTTCGCCGAATATCGAATTTCCGAATTAGTGATGAAATTTCGGAAAAATTATAACCAGAATAATGGTTTTCGGGCGAATCACAATTCACGCATTTCATTCTTAAGAGTTATAATAAAAATAGGTTAAAAATTATCGGTGAACTATAAATATAAAAATATGGAAAATTAGTAAACATACGGAATTAACAAATTCGCAATAAAATTTATGGAGTCTTTGGGTATTCCCTGAATACAGGCTGTGATTTGATTTTTGATACAAAATAGCAAAACGTGAACCTATCCAGGATTCTGAACAACTTTTATTATGGGACCAACTTTGTGTTATGCCAAAAAAATCCGTTTATTTCATTAACTTTGCTCATTTTACACTGACGGAATTGTATGACATAAATATATGTATGTTTTTTTTTGCATAACACAAAGTTGGTCCCATGGTAAAAGTTGTTCCGAATCATGAAAAGATTCACAGTTTGCTATTTTGTATCACGTATTAAATTACAGCCTGTGTACATTATATATATGTAAGTACCTCAACATTTAATTATGATTATGCCTACAAGAACAACGCCGAGTTTTTGTTCCTGATTTTAACTTAAGTTATTCGAAAGTAGAAAGTCATTCCTTTAGTTAAATCTATAATTACCGTAATTACTTTAATAGTACATTACCTAACTAGGGCGGTGAATTCGTGAATGCCCCAGATCGCAGGTGTTTGTGGCCCGAACCGAAGGGCCATAAATATGCGCTCCAGGGCTTTACGAATTACCGCCCGTGTTGAGTACATAATTTTAAGTCTTCACTTGGCCACAATGCGAGTTTTCCCGTACGCGCAGCGTGCAGTAAAACTCGCATTATGGCCAGGTATGACGTAAAACTTATTACTCACTACCTCATAAAATAATGTTATTATTGTAAAACTGATTCTTTATGCTCGTCATTGGCGTCAGTTTCAGAAGGGGTCTAAAAATTGTTATTACATATATGTGTAAATAAAATAAACAAAATTATCGACTAAACGTCCTTAGTTTGCACCGCACCCCTGTCGCAAGGTTTTATTTGGCAGTAGGAATGATAAATCGGGTTTCATTAGCGAACTCGCCGCCAGAGTTCTAGCTTTACCTTCAATTATATTTATTTTCTAGTCCATGTAACTACAAAATTTTGTAACTTATAAACATATTTTAGTATTGTTAAATTTATAACACATTTTTATTAAAATTTGACAAAAAATACGTGACCTTGTAAATATAACCCTCATTTTCCATATCCAATGCGACAACATATTATTACTAATGATGATTCCGTAAGCAAAATAATATTATGTTCACTTTGTTGATGCTGTCTGACCTTAGCTACAGAAATTAATAGTTATTTGTTATGCAAGGCTGCAAAGTTGTTGTTTGGCGCAAGTGCTTGTATTGAAAGCCGAGCTAGCGAAGGATTGTAAAATTGAACCATGAGCGAAGCGAATGGTTCAAAAGTACAATCCTGAGCATCCTGGCTTTCAAGGCACGAGACGCCAAACAATTTTGCTGCCGAGCGCAACACACAACTTTTCACCTCACCACCGCGAGGAAAATTGTAGGTAAATGTAATGGAAGTAATTTGGGCATGGGCCTTATACTGATTTTCAACAAAGGTTTGTTTACATCTCATCAAGAACTAGCATTTTATAATTATTAAATGTAACATATATATTTTTGCATCTTTAAATAAACCCCAGGCTTACCTACACTAAAAAAGTCAAAAGTATTGTAGGTACTCACGGGTAAACTAAGGCTCAAATTCGCTTATGCTTTTAGCTATTAGCTAATAGCTGTATATCTTCTCGACTTAAATCTATAAATAACCACCATTATTTTGGTTTTACTGTTTGTGGCTTTAGAACAAAACGAAATTAAAAGTTGGTTGAGTTTTTTCTTAAAGTTACTATTCAAACGGTGCGTTCCAAACTTGGAAGAAGCGAATTTTTTTGAAACATAAAACTACATTTTACAATTATTTATTTCGTATGTACCTACTTTTTTAATTTTATTTTATCAAAATAATAACAATTAATTATTGGCATAACACCATCAGTTTCTGAACGCACCTCTCATTCTGTATAGAAAAAAGTTGGATCTCGAGATTGAGCGTCACGTTCCAAATTCAAAAACTCTTTCCACGCTAGCGGATAAAATGGACTTTTGGGCGCAGATTTTGAGCGATAAAGCAAGCCTTTTCGAGCCGGTGAGGTGAAAAGAAATATTTGCCTCAATATGTTAAAAACATCACAAGCTCTGGAATAAAGAGACCAACAACTTCGTGGGCACGTTACTATCAGCCAGGCTAGCTTAACAGCCGTCGATTACAAGTAGATATATTATATACCTGTCTGAAACCAGGAAAAGCATATCGTAACTTTTCAAACACACGTTAGGACATATCATTGTTTGTAACCGAATATGAACAAGCTACTCTAGCGGTTGAGGCATGCAGCTGTCAAGCGGTGGTCGTGGGTTCCCAGCTCGTACCAATGAGTTTTTCGGAACTTATGTACGCAATTTCATTTGATATTTACCGTTAGCTTTTCGGTGAAGGAAAAACATTGTGAGAAAACCTGCATACATCCACGAAGAAATTCAAACTCAACCCACACTGGGCAAGCGTGGCCGTGGGGGCTACTGCCCGTTCCCTCTCATCCATGTGAGAAGGCCTGTGCCCAGTAGTGGGACGTAGATAGGCTGATTTAAATATTTTTTTTTGGGGACAATCTGACACAAATCGACCTAGTCCCAAACTAAGCAAAGCTTGTACTATGGGTACTAGACGACGATAAACATACTTATATAGATAAATAAATACTTAAATACATAGAAAACATCCATGACTCAGGAACAAATATTCGTGCTCATCACACAAATAAATGCCCTTACCGGGATTCGAACCCAGGACCTCTTGCTTCGTAGGCAGGGTCACTACCAACTAGGCTAAAGCGGTCGTCAAATTTATTATTAATATGTATTTATTTATTTATTGAAAAACACATTTACGTGACATTACAGTTATAACCAATGCGTCACGAAACCAAAACAACAAATAATACTATTTAGGCGACGAAACGGCGTGGCCCCGTTGCATCGTCGTCCCCGGTGTAGGATTCGGTAGATTGCCCCGGAACCGTCGAAACACTACACCCTTCGGCCAGAAGTCAGCACATGCGACGGTCTCCTGCAGCGGCCGCGGCACGCGCACCACAAACGAGCTAAGTGCACATAGTGGCGCGAACGCATTTGGAACACCCTCAGCGAGAAGCCGGTCTTCTGACGAACGTTTTCCGCCACATCATCAGCCGTGGCGGAGTAATGCAGGCGCTATACATATAGCGTCTTGCTCGGTGTGGCAACCCGAAAGCGGAACCAACCGGTTCTGCAGTACCACACTGACTCTTGCGCGGCTTACGCTTCCTCGACACCGTTGTAAAACCCTCCTTATCCATATCGGAGGAACCCGAACTTCACGCGCTCTTGAGGGCGCGTCTCTCTGTTATATAATATATTTACCGATCAAACGGTTACGCATTTATCGTGATGGGTGAATCAAGACTTATTGTCTTAATTCATTAAGACGGGGAACATCCTTACAATATCGCTACGGTTATTTATCAATCACTGTCATGCTGATAAAGACAGAGACGTAAAGGTGCTTATATCCCTGTGCAATACTAGTAGTCATTTTCTCATGGAAACAAAATAAACAAAAACAGTATGAAATGAGAAGATAATCAAGCCTACCCAAAAGTAAAAACAAATGACTATACAGATCGCAATGCCTCAATGATCGAACCCCTCCCAAACAAAATACATAAAGTGGCAATAAATAGATCATATAACGACGCACATAAAGCCAGCAGCCCTCGGCCAAATGAGAAATGACTAAACAATAGTGGTGTATAAAAATAAACTACTCCCTAGCTTCCTTCAAATAAGTTTTTGTGAGTTCATCGGAAGATCTTTAGAATGAGTTCGTCTTTAGTAGCGTCGGCAAATTTTGGGTATTTGCTAATCGTTTTGTGATCGTTGTTTGTTTGACCTTGTATTGATCCATTTCCATTAGTTTCTCTCATAAACAATACGTAGCATAAGTCTAAAATCGAAATTACTGTCGTATGTACACACACACATACATGTTATTGTATTCTTTCTCTTTATAACTGCTTTGTTTGTGTGAGGTGTGCAATAAAGAGTATTTGTATTGTATTGTACTGTATGTACGCAATTCCGAAAGACAACACAAAATCGAGTTTAACAACACATAAATTTAAAATGATGGAATAATTAGGTACATGACCTATAAAAATGTGTTATTTTGGAATTGTTCTTTTAGGATCTTCATATGGAGTAATTTGATATAGGTAAGTACATACGTTTCTCATCCCACACATTCACTGCCAATAATCACTACGCTTGTATTGTAACCGATGTCGTGGTTTTCCCGTGCAGTAGGCGCGTTCTGTGCGGATTCCTGGCAGTGAAAATGTTAAGGTGATATTATTAATTTCATTCATAAATACGGAAGCGGTTATAAGTACGAATGAAGCGAATTCATATGGGTACTTGAAATTCATAGTGGTTTTGCGACTCAAGTTTAGTTTTATTATTTATCGCCAGGATTTTAGTAATACACAAACAACGGTTTTAATGTTTTTTTATGGAGTAACGATTTCACTTTTTTTGTTGTCAGTAATTTGCTTTGCCTCTCTTTATCATCGACTTATTACACGTTTGTATGTAAAAAAAAAGGTGACAACTTAGAATAAATCTGTAGATCTGTTTTGCCGCTCGTACACCCGTATCCGCAGGGGGGTGGGCGGTTGATATCCGGCGCGGCGCCGCCCTGTCGCCGCGCTCTTCATAACTTCTGCAGTCAACTCAATTACACCATTACGGCCGACAAGTGTCCGTGTTGTTCTAAAACACACGAGTCGATCCTCTTGTTTACTATAGATTTATTTACCCGTTGGCATCGATGCTATGCTTACTGCTGATAATAAACACCCGGTATAGAACCAAAAATATTCGAATCTGGAGTTTGTCCTCTGGTAAGTGCTGGGAAAGTTTTATGCAGTGGTTATTCACTGAACCATATGATAATTACCCCTACACATACGCACACATACACATGTGTGAAATACTTAAGTATTTTATTGAAATTCCTTAGCTTGTTTCTTTAAAAGCTATGTATGTTACCTTCCAATGTCTCAAGTGTATCTGAAGTGTTATTTATTTACAAAATCTTCATCTTCCTGATTTGTCATTTTAGTACACAGAAAACCTAATTTGAGTGATTTGTAAAAGAGCAAAACCTATTTTAATACAGAAAAAAAAGCGCACAAATCTTGTTCCTTCCCTTCATTTGAAATAATTTCTGACAGGGCCATAAAATTCCATGAATTTGAATATTCATTTATTAAAAAATACACATAATTGTTTATCTCCCTAGGGGAGGTATATAACTGGCTGTAAGCAAATTGCAAGCATCCCCCTCGCTGATTTGTGGCGTGCATACATCCCTCAGGAAATTCGTCTACCGGGAATTTCACGCAGGGGAGGAGAGCGCTGAAAGAAAACGTTCATTTTCTTTCTGATAACGTCACATAATCGGGTTATATATAATAAAAAATAGATGTACCTGTATATGTATTTGTGTCTGAGAAATAAATAATATAGAAAAGCAGTCAAATGAAAACCGCCTGTTGTTTGTTTCTTTTTCAACTAGTGTTCTGAACTGTTTTTGTTATTAGCACGTCATTGCAGAGGCTGAAAAATTGTAATTCGCGCATAAGTTTATTTTAATACCGACAATAGATACAAATCCACGAATTGCCATTTTCACCGATACATATAATAGCGCTTTCCTCCAAAAATTAGAGGAAATCAATAAATATTTTCACATCTACCTAAAACCGGAAATCATCTTCATACTTCCCTTTCCTTCCCGACTTATTAGGTTTGAAAAAACCTATCTGCCACTTGTAAAAGTTGAGTTCTGCCCACTGCAATCGATGCAATTGGTCACACAAACTTAGTTCAACTACCTACATCAAGGTGTTGTGACCCATCACTAATTGGTACCTAGTTCAACTACCTACATCAAGGTGTTGTGACCCATCACTAATTGGTACCTATGTAAAAAAATATGTAAGGCAGTTTGCATAAATTCATAATTTGGCGCGCGATAAAACATCGAAATATACATCTCACAAATCCTTCCTATCATATATAACAAGATTCAGGATCGCTTAGGTTGTCATTGTGTCACTAGTATTTTTTACCCTTATGCATTTTGTTTGAAACTACTAAATACGTTAAAATTTGAATTTTTACTTCGTGAGACGTATTCAACATTATACTAATAAATACGCGGTTAAACTCATATATTAGATGCTACTACGGGCACACTCCTCAGACATGACGCGCGGAACGTTTTGAATAAAAAATATGTTATTACGTTTAGGTATCTACATTTTAAGTAATTTTACGTCACACCAGGCCATAATGCGAGTTTTGCTGCACGCTGCGCGTACGGAAAAACTCACATTGTGGCCAGGTGAAGACGTAAAATTTTGTACCCAACACGGGCGGTAATTCGTAAAGCCCCAGAGCGCATATTTATGACCCTCACCTTCGGTTCGGGCCACAAACACCTGCGATCTGGGGCATTCACGAATTCACCGCCCTAGTTACGTAATATACTATTATAATTTGGCTGTTAATATTTCTACATTGGACAATCCTTTGAATGTTAGTTCCAAGTGTCCTGTTGAATCGCGCCTAAATGATGTGTCCTTCGTAGGCTTTTTACCTACTTAATTCATGGCATTCATTCTGTCTGTCTATCTTAAAACTGCCTTAAAATATCAACATTTATACATAACCTGAATACCGCATTGGCATCCACGATTGGCTACAGATATATTTTCGCAAAACCGTTTGAATCGCGTCGCAGCTGTGGCGGGTCTCACATCGAAGTTATAACTACCTTATATTATTTAATGCGATTAATTTGTAAATGTAACGTTACTCTAATATGAATATTGTTTTACTATGAGAAAAAAATCACCCTGCCGCCGCGAGGCGTACTCGTAATAAATATTACCCTAGAATTGGACAAGAAACCTTTTGATTAATATTTGCACGTGGATATTGGGGTTGGATACAATTTAAAAGAAAAGGCGGATTGCTTAACAATACTTTAACGTTAACGAAAAGTGTTTCGTCGGCATCTGTCATTCCCATACATTTTATTATTTTCTATTGGCGTTAGCGCTTGTCGATTGTAACCTTGTCTACGGCCCCTGACTCGCGAAGTTAGCGTTCAGTAGGCAGTAAATGGATGACTTCTTTGAGTGGTAATTACTCGTACCTGCAACCTAATGTTTCCTTGCTTGTTTTACTTTAGTTTACTACCAGATTTTCTTTAAACCTTTGATCTCTGTCGGTTTTCACGACATCAGTTATAAAACCGAGTTGGCGAACAAGCGTACCTATGATGAAACGATCATCGTACCTATTATATATACTATGGACGCATGAAATTCCTTTCATATCGCGCTTTTAAAAGGTTTATAGTATACATGCAGTCGCTGAGCTCTGATGGTATGCCTTACAATGATTATGGTCAGTTTTGGAAAGTGAAAGTCATTACTTATTTTCCGTTTCTAATTTGCTGTGTTGATGTCAGCCTACATTTTGTACTGGTTACTCTACTTAAGTATCATTCAACTTTGTTAATCTTTAGTCATACAATGTTTATTGCACGGCAATTTTTAGACCGAAGAAGAAGCGCTCGGGTTTGGAACTCGACCCTACAAAATTTCAGAATATTCTGTTATTAAACTCTTGCAGAGGGTGACGTTATTTTTTATTGACAACCAGCTGAAATAATATATTTATCTGTTATAAGTAATTCATTTTATTTTTTGATTTCAGTCCCATTTCGTCTGTCACGTCATGGCAATGCTTTTGAAATTCGTTATTGGCGAATAAATCAAATATTCAGGGTTGTTTAAAAACGTTGGCTGACGGTAGGTAACGTACCTAGCCAATACTAAAGCCCCCAATGTATTTCATTTCTTAGGGTAACTGAAGCGTTATTCTTTACTGAGAACTTATTCCTATCAAGGTAAAAAAATACATTCTGCAGTTACTGCTATGCTTTCCGATATTGAACGAAGCAATGCACAGGTGTACCTAATGTGCACCAACTTAGAGCGCCATGAGCTTTTGTCCCGTCCCATCCAAAGAATATTTCCTTAACGATTATTATTAATGTAGGTATCCTTTGTATTCTTTTAAGCACCAATGATTTGAAACAATAACAGTAATTTGTTATGCACGGCTAGTATGTCGTTGCTCGCCGTGAGTGTTCGTAAACGCCGACTCACTCACGGGTACTCACGGGTAGCAATAGTATATTTACCTAACGCTCTCCGCTAACTTAAACGGCATTCAATTTCATATACTTGTACTTTGTTTGAACTGATAATTAGTAAATAAACACTACAAACTCAAAAAAAACGTTGGGAAACGGTCGGAGTTTACTTCAAGTTTTTTTTTATACCACGTCGGTGCAAACTAGCTTACGGCCCACCTGATGGTAAGTGGTTAACGTAGCCTATGGACGCTTGCAACTCCAAGGGTGTTACATGCGCGTTGCCGACTCTCAAGACCCGCAAGAATTACTTTTTATACGCTACACTTCGAATTTGCACGAAGCAAAGACAGTTTGATCCGCAAAATACATTTTAAAAGTAGGTATGTATTCGTATTTAATCTATACAAATGAATATAATACGAGTAGGTATATCGTTGCCGGGTAAGAATAGCACCACCCCCTTTCTTCCCGCGCGTGTCGTAAGAGTCGTACTAAGGGAACAGGGTTGAAGTGTGTTGTGACCGATGGGCTAGCAGCCTATCACTACGATATCACATTTTGTCATTCTTTTTTAACCACTTAATGCTAAAAGTGGCACTGGAACATAAGTTGAATGTGCTCTGCCTACCCTTTTTGGGAATGAACGCGCAAAATGTTTACAGCAAATTCTAATTACTTATGTATCCAATTAGGCAAAAAATGTAAGCATATTTCGACTGTACCTATTAAAATTATAACGAAGTAAGTATACCAAAACATCTTAAATTTCTGACCGGTTATTATTACCTCTCATTCTGTTTATAGGAAAAAGTTGGATCTTGAGATAAATAGTGCGTTACGTTCGAATTTTAAAATCTCTTTTCACGCTAGCTGATGGAGGGGCTTTTGCGCGCAAATTTTGAACAAGTAACCTAAGCATTTGCCTTTTCGAGCTGAGAGGTCAAAAACTATTTTCTACCTAAACTTTTCCCGAACGCATCCGAAAACCTTTCAATACCGTATTCTGACTAAAACTGAAGTTAGCACATCACACATACCAGTATGTGCCGGTTAAGTCCGTTGATTTATTTTGCACATTTATGCTATGTGAAACAAGTTTTCCAACACGCTACGACGAATCGCACCGTACAAAGTAAATAACTTATGTAATGTTACGGTTTAAACATAATTCTTTGCTTAATTTTTATAATGTTAGTTGATTTACGGTAAGCAACTGTTATAATACATCTTTTTTATATTAAAGTATATAAATAAATAAATATAAGGGGACAATCTTACACAAATCGATCTAGTCCCATAGTAAGCTCAGTTAGGCTTATGTTATGGATACTAGACGCCGATATATATAATAGATATAAATACGTAAATACATAGAAAATATCCATGACTCAGAAAAAAATATTCATGCTCATCACACAAATGTTTGCCCTTACCGGGATTCGAACCCAGGACCTCTTGCTTCGTAGGCAGGGTCACTACCAACTAGCCAACTAGCATAACACATATAACTTATATATAACTTTCATAAACATTGGTTTGCATGCATTGAGTTGCACTTATAGTTAATAAGTACAGACAGCCCATTTTATTTTAGCTACCTTTTAAATAGTGTTACAGCACCTCAACTTTTGGTTTGAATCCGCTAAAATTAATTATATATTACTAATTAATATACTATACTAAGTTGTAAAAAAGTTGATATCGCCAGAAACCTTGTTAATTACCATATACATTCCCTTAAACTAACTAGTTTTGTACATATTACGTTACAGGTCTGTGTAAAAGCGCTCAAGCTTGAGTGGCATGCAAAATTGGTATACGCGGCGTTTACAACCGCAATTAGAAAAGTACTCTCATCTCAGCACAGTACACTCGCTGCTTTGAGGAAAGAGTACCTACATTACTCGGAATTTTTCAATCTCAAGTAGGTTTTACTGCTTTCAGCACCGCAAAGTAATGTTAGTAAATGCTGAGAAATGTGTTTGTGTAATAGTAGAAAGGTGAGTAGTTGAGTTTAATTCGCAGAAAGTTCAAGTAAGGTAATGTGTTTACGTTTGAACTGCGGTTTCAATGATAAGTAATTTTGCAAGAAAATTAAGTATTTTTTAATTCTTAGGTACCTATAATTTGCTTAAGGCCTTATCCATGAGGTACGCAAATTAAAATGTTGATATAGATTTGTTTTGAGAACGAACGTACTTCTTTGATGTTCAAAAATATTTGTTTTTACTTAAACAGAACATTCTCATATATAATGCCTTGCAAATGTTTGTTGTCTACATAAATTTCTTGGCACTCCAGTCGTGAACATTGGCTAAACCTGCCACGACGGCACCCTCAGTGCACCGTAAACACGCGCCCGACCACTGTCACTGTCTGTTTCGGGAACAGAGTGGAAAATTGAGGCAATTCTTTAAAATTTGGTTTCTATAATTTTTGTAACGTTTTAGACGTACCCAAATGTAGATTGTACGAAACTAAACAAATCATGTTTCATGATTTTTGGGTCATGGTTCCACTGCTTTTAAGTAGGTATATCCATACTAATATTATAAATGGGAAAGTAAATTAATTTTGTTTTTAAGCAGTAACGCTGCTAACGAAAATTACAAATTTTAAATACAAGGAAAAAATTGAAAAATTTAATGCTCCGAGCCGGATTCGAACCGGCGACCACAGGCATTTTTGGTTCGTCGCTACTAACCAACTGAGTTATCGGAACAATCCGGTTCGGGCACGAAATCCTTCAATCAGTTCCTTCACACAACGCCTTAGGGAGGCGTATGTAGCAACATCTACCAGAAGACTTAGGCTTCTTAACGGCACCAACGTCTCAAATTATGTTGAGAAATCGTCAGTAACGATGTTGTTTTTTTTCCTTTGATTTAAAATTTGTAAATGGGAACGTGTATGTGTTTGTTTGTTTGTTTGTTTGTTTGTTTGTCCGTCTTTCAAGGCAAAACGGAGCAACGAATTGACGTGATTTTTTAAATGGAGATTGTTGAAGGGATGGAGGGTGACATAGAATAGTTTTTATCCCTGAAAACATCCCCTAAGGGGGTGAAATGGAGGGGTAAAAGTTTGTATGGAGGCGCGATAAAACGAGTACCACGCGGACGGAGTCGCGGGCAGAAGCTAGTTTCAAAATATATTTAAGGCGCCGTAGGTTCAGCGAAGTTAAGCGAACAGTGTTTTTGAAACAATATAATGCGTCTGTTTATAATAATATGGTTTATAAAAAATATGAATAGTAATTTTGAGGCTTTTCTGCAGGGAAATCAGTGTTTACAAACATGATTAATCATTTTTCGCTCGATAGAAAAAAATCACGAACATAGGTCTAAAAGGGTCTAAAATACATCTTAAAATATTTGTTACAAATTACGAACAAAGCTAAAAATATTAAAATGGCTTCTAAAAATTGGCAATATCATGTTTGAGGGAAATCAGTGTTTACTTTTTTATTTATTTAAACGGCCAAAAAATTAAAATTAAAAAACATGATTTCCGCGCTTCCGAGCACGCACTTCCATCTCGCTCACGCTTATGCTCAGTGAGAGGGAGAGAAGACCATGAACCTACGGCGCCCTAACAAAATACGTTATTTTTAATTCAACATTGGTAAGTAAATATTTTTACACGGCTATTTTCGAAAACTCTGACAAAGATTTTTAACTAAAAAGGAGTTTTTTTTTGGCAATTTTAATTTTAAATATGAAAAGAAGGTATATAAAACAAAGAGCATTATTAATAAAAGTAGTAAAATGTGGAATAAATAATATCACTAAGTAATCCGTCCACGGTTTTATACTCACGAGTTCACCCACTTTTGTAGACACTCTCACGAAAGTTTAAATTCTATAAATAATATTCATACAATTTCCTCCTGATTAATACTGTAGTCCTTGGGTGACCGAGCTCTGCTCGGGTAAAAATAGAGAGAATGAGCTCCCGTAAACCCCTATATTTCAAATTTCATCGAAGTCGTTAAAGCCGTTGTCGAGAACGTGATTGTCTATTATAGGTATATATATATTTATACACAAATATTGCTTGTTTAGTAGTAAGGGATTGAATAGTTATCTCGTTTTGTTATATTTACAGTGGCGGTCATATTTAGTTTAAGCGTTTTATTGACACGATAACAATAGCTATAATATCGGCGTAGCGTTTATAAAGGCGTAGGGATGTGACGGCCCCATCGCCCACCAGATTTCTGTTGCAATCAGTCAACGTAAGGCAGCTTGTGGCGGGCTGTTAGGGAGTAGCGACCCTACGTACCTGAGTGCTCCTGGGGGTGTCCTGTGGTCAGGCTGAGCCGATCGGGTGGTTGGTTGGACAGGCCCTCCGCCTCTGGCTTGCCTTTATTGGCCGTCCAGAGTGGAGTTGCAAGAGCTGTTGCTCGAGGGTAGATGTGGACACCTAAGTGGCGAGTTGGCTATATGTTTAAAGTCCAGTGCCACCTCTCTAACCCCCCCAGCTCTCTGACTGATGTTGCCCTTAGGCCATTTTTTAATGTCGCTATTAATAGGGGCCCATCTAGCAGTTAGCGAGTCACCGTCTGCCAGAGATAAAGATTGAAACATTTTTATTAGGCAGGCGTCCGATGTTTCACCCAATAGCCCAGCCACTAGTCCATCATTTAAACCCAATAACCCGTTTTATTTAGATTCCATCAACCATCAACAGTCCCTATACACCCCAGCGGGTGCTGTCTCTGTGTGCGTCCCATGACACGGGCAGGGACAGCATCCGCTCGGTGTACTCCTTGCATTTCATTGAATTGTCAAAAGGGCTTCTACGTGTTGGCTCAGTTGGTACTTTGTAGGTACCTAGCTCCACGCACGCCTCCCAAAGGTCCGGGACATCATTGTCCCGTGAACGGGAAAGCTATAATATAGTTATTTTTGTATAGAGTGAAACTGAACCTTGCTCGAAATAGAAATGTAAAAATTATAAAGCCTTATTTCGGTACGGCACACAAACATAATCCATTTGTAATATTTTGCAATGCTATTAGACTGTGATTGAGATTCATTTGATGTTCAACTCTTTAACTTCTATGCGAAAAGTAAAATTTTCGAGAAACACAAAAACAAAGCGTTTTTGAGTGTAACGTATTTCTTTTAATGAACCTTTTAACCAGATGTTTTCATAATTTTCAGCCTGAATAAGCATTACAAGTTTTTTGGTACTAATCGGATTAATGCAATTATCCATTTCTTCAACAAGTTACCTGACGAAGTTTTAAAACTACCCCTCCCAGCTCTTAAAAAATATTTAAAAAAGACATTGATGTCAAAAGCTTATTATAGAGTTGAAGACTATATGACTGACAGAAATGCATGGCCCAGACCGGAATCAAAATAGCCCTAATCTGTCTTGTTGTTTGACTTTTGTTTAATTTTAAGGTATTTGACTGGTTCTGCTGCGGAACTACGCTGGTGACTAAGATTATTTTGTTAAAAATTGCTTACTGTTAAGTTTGTTCCGGTGTTTCCTCTTGACAATGGTCTTATATTTGGAAACGCTAGTAGAGTCAGACCTGTAAAAGTGCCATTGCGGCCCACTTGCAAAATAAAGTTCATTTATTTATTTAATGGAATTGAATTTATTTAAAAACTAGACCATTTAAGGATGTACACCGGAGAGCTTCCGGTGAGCTTTATTCCTGTGCTAGCTTTAAAGCAAGGCTCGTTATCACGCAGTCATTTTTCTTCCTGTCCGCTAGAAACTCTGTTATTAAATTCACTGAGCTTACTGTTGAGAATAAAATCTGCCACTGGATATCTGCAAAATTATATTTGGTGCATCCGACACTAACTTTCTGCCACTTATAAAATTGCGATCGGAATTTAACCCTCGCCAAGGTGTCACATAGAGTCATATACACCTCTAAGATTTCCGCTACAAAGCGGAAAAATGCAGCTAAGCGCTACGGCGTAGCACACGTAGCCATATTTGACCAGAAAAATCGCTAAAATTGCATGCTAACAGCTAGTTGTGAAATTCAGTTGATTAATATATTGTTAGGATCACTACCAGCACTGTTTATCCAAGTTTGCAGTTTCGAAAGACCTGCGTTAACTTTACAACACTCAAAAAACCACGAAATTTTCGCACTTTTTTTGGTATCGTCAATATAAATCCTGAACTATGAAACTCAAACTCAAACCCAAAATTATATTTATTTAAGTAGGCCCAGTAACAAAGACTTTCAAATCGTCAGGTAGAAACACAATCTTAGGCTAATTACTTAGAGTAATTTATTAAACATAAAAAGTAAAATTTATATGAAGTATTTAAACATTTTTATAAAAAATACTACACACAAAATACAATACTATATACACTACTAAATAGTCTAGAATGCTTCTAGAAAGACAATCTAATGCCAAAAAATAAATGAAATGAGAATATAGTCGAAACCAATACCATACCATCGAAACAACCATAGGTATATATACTATTGTAATTGGCAATTATTCTCATATTTATGTTTTGTCGAAAAACTTCTACCCCCCCCCCCCATTTCACCCCTTTAGGGAATGATCCCTTTAACTATGTCCACTTCAAATATCATTTCAATTCGTCGCTCCGTTTTGCCGTGAAAGACGGACAAACAAACAAACACACACATACACTTTCGCATTTGTAATATTAGTAAGTATGGATATGGATTGTTTCAGGGGCAAATGTGGCTCCAAATTGTTCGTGTAGTATAATAGATGGTTGTGGCCTCGCCAGTTCTAGGCTTGAGCTTGGCTTGACACGCTACCGTAGCTCGTAGATGCGTTTGCCGACTATGTGTCCTTATGGACCATAAATATATTAGATATAGAGTCCAGATTCAGCCACAGAATTGGTAACTTGCGTAGTACACGTAGTGTAATGAAGCAGTTTTTAGGTAAAAGTAATAAAACAAAAGTCTCCTGCAACAACTATTTATTCGCTGACATCCCTTTGCATCATTCCACTTTGAACTATACTTTCACTGAGTCTTAATATTAAATCACATTCTATTAAGTTGTTTTGGTGTGTGCAATTTACAACAAGCCTATTACACCGGTTTTGAGAGCCCTTACCCCCCACGGTTTTGCGCCTATGTCAGCCGAATCATCAGGGTAGACTCTTACACAGATTTAGCGACAATCATCAGAAAGTAACTTAATGTCTTGTACCTGCTAGTACAGCCAACCTGTACCCAGACGACGGTAGCACCCGACCTGTGCTGCCGAATCACCGCATTATGCGCTGCGGTGGTCCAACGCGCAGGGCTGAGCCGCTATCCTCGACCAACAGTCTTCAAAAATTTCGGAGCACAGCAGCAAAAATTTCGGAGCACAACAGCCGGATTCCGAATTATATTCCAAATAGACGCCTCCTGAAAGCAATACCCTTAATTCGTAAAATTACAGCGGTGGCGCACAAATGAGTCAAACCGGTCCCGGTAAAATTGTTAAAAGAAAACACAGCATGTGTATAAACAGACGCCTCTTCGCGGCGCAGAAACCACTAACTCTAACAGGCCCGCTTGACAGCTGACGTTGACATTGTCAATCAACCAAAACAACCCTTACAACACATACTGCCAATATCACTGCGCAGACGCAGCACGTCCTTCGTGTGAAAAGTCCAACATTAATGTGATGCGCTGATGTCATGCAAGGCGCTGCAACGACTCATGTTGTTTCGTATGGATCCACATTTAAGTAACTATAAGTATTACAGCATATTAAATTTTGTTCGCATTTCAGTCAAGCCATGAAAGGTTTCTTCATATTTATATACCTACTTCATAAAAAGTCTGCTATTCCGAAAATTTTAGAAAAAGATACATAAGTTATAGAGACAAACAGAAATACACGACGATACTAAAAGGATTCTGTTTTACCATTTTGGTCACAGAACCACGAAAATCAAACCATTCGACATACAGTGTGTCTGTCAGTTCTGCAATAACTCTGCGGGGTAAATGTTGCTATTTATACCGTAGTAACAATTTCTGCCACAGGATTTTAAAGATCAATTGACGGCAGCCGTCATCTGCATTGTAACGTTCGTTTTGAATTTAATTTCTGAATCCTTTGGCCGATTTATCGAATGATCGCCGTGTATCTCCTGGTGAAGCGTGCTTTCGATGCAGTACCTACAGAACTGGAGCGTGATTTCTCAAATCAGAATACGGGTGTAGACTCGAAAATTATTATAACTCCAAAAGAAAGAAGGCAAAAAATATGCCTAGTGACCAAAATCCCATTCAGATATAATCATCAAAGAATTACGAAGCTACAACCGTCTTAATATTGCTTGTATGAGAGAGAAAACACAAACAGTGTGTGAGGTCATAATACGCGAGGCTGCCGCAGAGCGCGTCGCGCGCGCGCAGTGTTGCGTCGACGGCGGCGCCGAACACGATGGGGCGCGGCACGTTACCGTCTATTAGTGACGTCACAATCTACAAGCGTCATCGTTTCATATGAAGTTGCGTTTTGCGAAAATGGGACAGAACATATCCTTTCTAAAACCTTTGCACACTTATAACTTCGTGATTATTTAACCTCTTGCGTTATTTTTTTCTGCATTTGACTACAAGTATTTTTGATCCTTTTTCGAGAAATTATGACATTCTTGATTATTTTATTTAGGGTCTATACCCGGGATTAGGTACTATATAGATTATTACAGTTCCAATTATGAAAATGTGTTTATAATTATGTATTTGGGCAAAACGTGCAATACGAGTAGAACACACTTTCTAGGAATTTCGTAGAGTAGAGTAAATTAATTCTGTAACACGTAATGTTATTTTAGAAATTCGTGCATAGTTGTACCTATAACGTTACCGCTAATGAAACGAAAACTAATACGAAATAAATGGGCTCATGGACATACTGCAGGAAAAGCACATCATATTTGTCCTGCATTTCATCCCAGCTTTCGATATAGGTATTCACCGAAATTACAAAATGCCCAAGGAATTAAGTTATTTCATTCGTCTTGTTCTGTCTCATTATGATTAGTAGCTTTTTAGGGTTTCGTAGTCAACAAGGAACCCCAAGGAAATAGGTTCGCCATGTCCGTCGGTCTGTCTGTCTGTCTGTCCGTCTTCGGCTTAGCTCAGTAACCCTTACAACTAGAAAACTGCAATTCGGCGTGGGTACGAGTATATAAACCAATCATGCCGACAAAATAGTAGAATAAAATCCTGAAAAAATTTTTTTTAGGGTACTATGGCTATGCATAATTACTTTACGCCGAAAATAAGATGTGCATAAGTCTCACTCCGCATATTTTTTTACGCATAACATTAAAAAAAAAAAATACAGACAGCATAACCGTTATTAAGACTAATAACAAAAAACATAAACATAACTAGCCATAATAATCAATTTACATCATATCAAAATGCATAACGCTATTATCCTATTAAAAAAGTCATGTACAAATTATGGACAAAATCATGAAATCACATCCAAAAATATAAATAAACACAATCACGAGCCTGATGCACTACGAGAAAAGGTTAGTATAGTGTGTAGATATATTTAGGAACTAAGGCCAGGTCGACGGAGGTCCGCTTCGCAGACCTCCTATTCCGCGTTGCTTAAGTGCTTTGCGCCTGGTTATAACCCAAACCTAACCTAACCTAATGTACCTACGTAATGTGACTTTTTTTTTTAACGTTGGCGAAATGCTTTTACGCATCCCGCCCGCCACGGGGAGAAGGCAGGGCGGGTATGACGGACTAACCGCGGCAGAAGCCTTGGACTACCGTCTAAAAACCCAACGAGTGCCAGCTCCGTCTTAAGGGAGGGGCGCCACGGGATCGCTTTAAGCATTCGACCGCGTGCGTCCCGACGGGCGGACCACAGGGTAGCGGGCCGCAGACATTAAGCGCCAGATTAAAGCGCATTTAGTCCAGTGGGACCAATTTTGGCAGGGTATCCCCCGAACCCCGCACCGTCCCACTACGGTGGATGAGGCAGTAAATGCGCGTAGCGCCTGGCTCTGCATCCCGTCCGTCGACCTAATGTGACCTAACGTTACCTAAATTACGGCTAATGACAGATATACCAAATAATAATCATTAGCCAAAACAATCATATGCGTAATGTATATTCGGCCCATACAAATATAAATAGTCTAGCTAAAATTATGCTAATAGCGTAGTATGCCAAAATATTACTATGCGAAAGTTATATTATGCCAAACCAATTATGCGAAACTGTATTAGTCTATAAACCATTATCCGATCCAAGAGGATCCCTGAAAAAATTCGTTGCAGTCATACATATAATGAATTTAAAAGGAAAACTATCACAGTTAAGTAGACATAACTAATTAACGAGTAGTAGACATAACTAGTTAACTGGTAAGAAATGCACTTAATTTCGGGTACATATACGTTGTCATTGGAATTTGAACCTTTTACCGTGGGCGGTAGAGTTGCTTTTTCAAGGCACACTATCTTCAATAGAAAAAACCTTGTCCTTCAGGTGGTCGCGTAACAGGCGAAACGACCCTATAAATTGGTGTGTTATAAAAATAATCATATTTACGATTGTTTACGAGGGTAAGCTATAATAAAAACCCCAAAAGCCCCTTCTAAGTCCGCATTCTGTGACAGACGTGCAACTACGGAACCCTGCGCGTGGCCCGACACGCACTTGGCCGCTTTTTTATTTAATAACTTTGTTGGCAACCATATGAATAACAACATAACTAAACATACAGTCATGCTCATTTATTTGTTTAAATATGTTGTACTTATTTGTTGCGTGCAATAGTTATTTGTGTCACAAGGGAGCAAAATAGTATATTTACGGCGAGGGCGGTGTATTGAATCCTGAACGTAGCGAGGGATCCTACAATAGAATCCTGAGCGTAGCGAGGGATTCTAACGTAGGATCCTGAGCGTAGTGAGGGATACAAGTGTTTACGCCCGAGACGAAAATAATTTTGCTACCGAGTGACACATACTATTTTTCACACCGAATATGAGGAAATTTTTAAAAAAAGCTATTGTTAAAATATATCTAAATTATCTTAATTTTTATAACTAATTTTTAAATATTACGAAATATTTATAAATTTTTATACAACGTTGTTAGAGTTAAAACTTGAAATATGTTCGTTTTGAATCGACTACGATTAAATTACAATCGATTATTTTATTAACATCTGTGTTCAATTGGCACATTGCGTACAAATGCTCCAATGCCAATGTATAAATTAAAAAAGTAGCTTGAACAGAAAAGTAACGTTTTGGTCCCTCTCGTCGGGGAGCAAAACTTACTTTTCCGAATGAAAGGTGTGAAAAATAACAATAAGCTTAAGAGTCCGCAGTAAGCTCGATTCTCCATACAAACGTACATACGCTCTCATTTTAAAACTACGTGTTGGATTGTAACGAAACTTTGCAAGTTCAATGAAATAAGGTATATCTATGTCTGAAATTAGTTTACATAGCTTCAAATACCATAATAAAAAAGATACAGCGAATTTAAGTTTTTCATACAAAACTAGTTTTTGCTGTATTTACTTTGTTTTATAAATTGGAACCATACTAATTACAGACATAGATATACCTCATGTCATTGTATATGCAAAGTTTCGTCACAATCCAAAACGTAGTTTTAAAATGAGAGCGTAACTGCGTTTGTATGGGAAGGTGAAATTCGGCCGAGCTTACTGCGGCCTCTTAAGCAAATAAAAGAGAGATTGAAGGTAGGGACCTACATAAGATACATTACATTAGGACAGCCGTAAGAATCCTTCCCAAAACTTGCTAACCAATCAGACTTTTTATACAGAGGTAGAGCAGCAAACCTGCATTTTGTTTCATTTATTCCTGGGTGACTTTCGCATTTACACTTTCGCGAGACTTTTTTCTTAATAATCTGTTTCTTTTTGATTTACTATGAGCACTTGAACCTATCAGGTTTTTTTTTTCAATATTTGGATCAACAGATTATATGTATTTATATATTGTCCTCTTTGGGGACCTATTCCCAGCAGTGGACGTCTTTCGGCTGATATGAAGATGATGATGATAATATGGGATCTTAACTTTAGTTGGTAACTTACGGCTCGTCAACATATTGCGAACAAGAGTCTATCAGAAGCCCGACGCCGAAAGCGGAGGGCTTTTGATGACTCGAGTTTGCAATATTCTTACGCCCGTGTTATACACAATGTTTTTCATCACATTTGCGAGGAAACAAATAAATTTTAGATTAAATTAATACAAATCGTAATAAAAACTGCAACATGTCAGTCGTCCATTTTGTTGAATTTGACGTGAGGCGCGTATGGCAAAGACCCTTCGGTATACAGGCACAGTTTGAAAACATTTAAAAACATTTAAAATTATTTGTAATAAATACTAAACATTTAATTGCAGTTAAATTTAATATGAAGATATGTTTTATACGTATTAAAAGTTGGTTGTAGCAAACCTTTGAAGATATGAAATACACCTTGGCTGATTGGAAACATCCTCAGTCCGAAGTGAAGTATGAGTGGGTTCTATATTTTAAAACTAAACTTAGCAACCCTTGGGAGGTAAAACGGCTATAACTGAAAGAAAGAAAGAAAGAAAATATTTATTCACTACACAAAAGACACACAGAGACCAAAAATACAATACAATTGACACGTACTTAATGTGTGTCTTCGCGGCAGTGAATCGGCCGCTGTCTCAGCATTATGCCGAGGTGTCAGACAGACACCTACAGCGCTGATTTTCAGACAGCACCGTACGTGACCCACGGAACGCAACACAACATACTGCCGATACAAACATATTGTATACCTACACATAATAAATAAATACCTAGTTAATATAATACATTTGTTAAATAAGTAACGCAAACTAAAACGCTTGGGATGTTTAAAAAAGAAAAAAAGAGAAAAATAAAATAAAATAAACTGCTGGATGGGTTAGGGTTGGGATCTTTGGAGCGTCAACAAATAGCCCTTAAGCTGCCTCCTAAAGGTATACCTGCTAGACGCTCCTTGGATAGGTGGAGGGAGACCATTCCAACACTTGGACGCCGCGAACCTGAAGCTACCTCGAAACGCCGCGGTTCGATGCTTTGGTAGCAGAATCATCGCCTTACACCTACGCGCACTCTTGGGCCATACAAGTCTACTCAGCAAATATGCTGGGACCCCAGATCGCACTATGCCAAAGAGAAGAGTGGCAAGGTGAAGCCGTCTGCGTGCAGGCTGCTCTGTACGCTCGCAAGTAATAACGCCATTGACGAGCAAGTGTGATGAAAATGGTATTATTTCATTAGTTTACGATTTAAGTAATCCGTTTAATAAATCCTTAGCAAGTTTTTAAAATATTGCTGACTTTTGATTTCATAACGTAACAAAACTATTAATTGCTATACTGTAAAATGTTTTCAGTTTGAATGGTACCAATAACTTTTCAATAAACCGGCCAAACGTGTGTCGGGCCACGCGCAGTGTAGGATTCCGTCGTTGCCTGTCTGTAATACTAGTATTATTACATCGACACTTGCGCGCCAACTAAAGGCCTCCACCCACCGAACGCGTGTCGTGCGTGGCGCGTGACGTGCGCGGCGCGCGTCGGGCGCCGTTGAATCGGTATATTCACACCGCAAGCGGGCGGCGTATAGCAACGCGGGGGTACACGGCGGGCCCGCGGCACACGCGTTATTAACGCGTCGCTGATCTCTCACTACCAACACATTTAATATGTATCTCACTATCTCTATCACGCTTAGCAACGCGGGCCCGCGCTTCACACGCGACGCGCACGTCAAGCGACCGCGTTGCCGAGTTGTAACTTTAGCGCCGTGGGCCCGCGTGGGCCCGCGTTTGACCGCGTTCGATGTGTGTTTGAAGTGTAGTTTCAATGCTTTACAACTTGCGCGGGTGCCACGCAGCACACGCGCCGCGCACGACACGCGTTCGGTGGGTGGAGGCCTTAAATGGTGCACGTTAGCCAGATTTGAACAAAAATTGGCCTTTCCAAGTACAAGTACACATTACTATTACTCGGTAACTACTTATGCCTATTACAGCCTTTATAGTTTTCCTTTTAAATTTATTTTATGTATGCTGCGATTTTTTTCACATTCACAGTTTTACCTAGCCATTTAACCGGCAGAGGAGACACTCCAACAAGGCACATTAATGCTTCAAAGCCCAATATCACGCAAATGGATCACCGATGATGATCTTTGAAAACACATAAAAATTTTGAACAAACTATCTAACGATACCCCACACCATGGGTTGAAAGAGAAAATAAAATGACATCCCCACTTAACGTGCGCGGGAGGTACCGCAAAAGATTTTATTCTACTGACTGCGTGACTTTGACTGCGTGATTGATTTCTATACTAATGCCGAATTACAGCTTTCTAGTAGTAAAGGTAACTGAGCGAAACCGCACAGACGGGCAGATAGATAGACGGACAGACATAGGGACATGGTGAAACTATAAGGGTTCCTTTTTGATAACGGACCCCTTAAAATCACGACCAGGAATGATGTTTATTAAATTGCAGTACACGTGCTAAATTCCATGAATACCAGTGTATGCGATAGGATTTGTTATGATTTAACAATTCATGCCCGGTTCACAATATTCGTATGTATCACAGGATTGCGGCAACATTATTCGATTACTAACATTTTCAGTTCGGCTTGAGCTGAAAATCCCAAACATACGTTGCATTTAGCTCTACACCCTAAACTCACCTAACACAATATGACAAATGAATACAGGAAAGTGTTCAAAATCGCAATCCTCTTTCATTATATCTTGACTTGTATGTTTTAATCCATGGAATTAATTTTGGATATTTATTAGGGATATTAATTAAAATAAATTTATAGTAATACAATTTAAATCCGCTTAGTGACTTATGGTTAGAGCTCCCGTTGCACGAAACCCTACCTCACAAGGTGGCAGATCAGAAATGCAATATAGTGATAGATACTACTTAGGAACACTGGATTTTAGTTGGTTGCCATACCATATCCTGGTACTTAGAATTTTTTTTTTCGTTTCTACTATTACAGCATTCGGTGGCAGATCGAAACGTTTTATGAGCCCCAACAAATGGGGTCAATACCACGGCTGATCTTGAAACCTGCCAGCGTTTGGGCAGGCAACCCATGCGGGTTGTTATCTACAAATGTGTCCCTTTCGATGAGTAAACGTTTCGATCTGCCACCGAATGCTGTAATAGTAGAAACGAAAAAAAAAATTTTAAGTACCAGGATATGGTATGGCAACCAACTAAAATCCAGTGTTCCTAAGTAGTATCTATCACTATATTGCATTTCTGATCTGCCACCTTGTGAGGTAGGGTTTCGTGCAACGGGAGCTCTAACCATTAGAGATTCCATTTGACACCCATAGTAAGCGATCACGTTTCAGGGACACGATAATTATATGGCAACACACACACTCAAAAACTATAGTTTTCAGACAGACAGATATGTAAAATAAAATTAAATGAAAAGAACTGCGTCTTCAGACAACGCGGAATATTGAATGAAAAGATATGTGCCATAGCTTCCCGAAACGTTGCCGATTCGAGTCTAACCTTTCTGAAAGTTTCACATAACTAACTGGACAGTCTGTCCTAGGTATATTCGTAAATATCGTCCACTCGTACAACTTTAAAGTGTGTGACACTTCACGCTTGAAGTTGTAGGCGATTATTCATTTGACATGATCTTCGTCTTATCCATGTTTACTCGCCGTGCGACTCTAGACAACGTGGCATTATGGCAATGTCGTTGTCGTTTTTTTACAGATTTTGGTATCGATGCATCTCCAACTGGTCTACAACTTGGCAAAAAAGTCTAGAAAAGGAACAATTTATTTTCGATCCTCGTAACTTCATTAAACTGAGCCAGCATCATGTAGTCGGAATTGACCAATGTTTATAGATGAACTGCTAGCAATTCCAGCTGGAATGACAGGTTTTTAATTATTGGCGACTACTAATGAGTGTTAAATTATGAATGATTATATTAATTTTATTTATTCCTAACGCTAGCTAGCTTTACAGTAAATTGATTATTTTCTTCTTCCCTCGTAACTTCATTAAACTGAGCCAGCATCATGTAGTCGGAATTGGACAATGTTTATAGATGAACTGCTAGCAATTCCAGCTGGAATGACAGGCTTTTAATTATTGGCGACTACTAATGAGTGTTAAATTATGAATGATTATTAGTACATTACTGCAGAGGCCGTGAAGTAAGGGATTGCTGGACGAGCATTGGGGTAGACGGCCGAGTCGTAGACGAGGCCGGATACAACGAGTCCAGCAATCCCTGTTCCGGCCGAGGATTGTATAGTGCTTTTCTCAAACGATGTGAGGAAATATTAAAATTAAAATAAATACCTACAAGGTAATCAATTAAGTACTAGTTTGTTGAAATTACAATCGGAACGAAAGTTCAGAAAAAATTGTGTAATTTGCCGCCTTTTTATTTTTTAAACATGCCATTTCAACAAGCCGTTCAAGCACCATGTTTAACCGCACATATTGTCGCAAGTCTGCTTACAGAGTCTAGTGGTGGTTGGCAGTATGTAATTTTTCCCTTGTCAGTTTAAATTATATATTTAATAATTAAATTTAAAAAGTTAGAGTAGCGGACAATAATGTTTTTAGTTAGGGTTTTCATACATTAATGTAGGGGGGATCCTGTTGTTTTACCAAACTTATTTTGGTCAAATTTTATTTACCAAACAAATTTTAGCAACTATATTGTTTGCCAATGCAAACTTTGACACAATTTTAATACGAATATTTTCATTACGTCAAATTTTCATTCAGCAAAATATTATTACGAAAAATTACATTATGGCATGTGGTCTTTTAGCAAATGCTTTAATAAGGCAAAAAAACATTAGACAATAAACATTTCGTCAAGTTAATGTTATGGCAAACTATAAATAGACAAAAATCACAATTGTTTGGGTTATGACATTTTACCATAATACTATTAAAAAAACGTCACGATCCCTTAAATAAAATAATGCACGGTTAAAAGGCGTTAAATTAGGTTAGGGCAGCCAAAAAAGGGGGGCTCGGGGGGAAAAGCCTCCTAGCAGTAAAAAACCAAACAATCGTAACTATTGTAGTATTTGGTAGGTTAGGTTATGGTTAGCTTGTGTCCCTTAGAGCGGAAATAGGCACCCCGCGAAGCGGGGTGACGTCGACACGCTGGCGGTTAGGTTAGAATTGCGACCTCTACACAAATTAATTTTCCCTACCCACATAACAAAAATAGTTGTTATTTTATTGTGTATCTTATACACCATTGAAATAAAGATGCAAATGATTTGTCATTGAAGACTTCCTCTGCTGATTAACCGACGGAATAGAAACGGTCAATTAAATATTGACGATACAAATCATTTGCCTTATTTTGTTTTGGTTAAAACATATTATGCCAACTAACATATTCGACTGAATGAAATTTGGTCAAAGTACCAGTTGGTAAACGAGATATTGCCTAAACATGAATATGCCAAACATAAGGTTTGCGTAGGAATTATTTGTCGAGTGTTAATTTGGCAAACGATTATTTGGCAAATGAAATTCTACGAAAAATGTTTTGGGAAGTGATAATTTGTCAAATTTTTTTTGGTAAAACAAAGGTAACCCAATGTAGGGAGCCATAAACAAGAAACTTCTTGTCTTCATTTCGTGATATTAACGCATACATTTTAGAGCATGTTTGAGAAAATTAATTTTATTTATTCCTAACGCTAGCTAGCTTTACAGTAAATTGATTATTTTCTTCTTGTTTACTTTTTTTTTAATAGATCGGAAATACTTTTTGCAATATTACGGGTCAGTGACGAAAACCTTTATTGTGGTTTTTCTATGGCATTTATAAATACATAAATAGTAAAAAAAACCATTTCAATTTTCTGTGTGTGTTCCAAAATATGTATACGGTCAAAATATACAAATATACTTACAAATATTCTAAGTATTTTATATTGACCCCCCTACGCTATACTCTGACCAAAATTGGTCAAAAAAACTCGTACTTATTTCAATTACTTGCATTCTGTCTACATAAATATAACATAACTAGAGGCAATGTTTGTGAGTTTGTATGTCTATACCAATATGTATATGTCATTTTTCTAAATTAGGAACCAAAAAATAATGTCCTAGTAAAAAGTGAAGTATCAAAATCTCTAGGTCGTACTATTCGTGTTGCCTTATGAGCGATAGTGGTGGCATCCGTGTTATATGTACTCTTTTTTACAAGACCATAAGACGGTCAATTTTTGAGCACATATTTATATGGTCAGATAGAGCGTCCGTCACTGACTGACACCGTTCGATAAAACTCCTATCTTGTCACCTATCGCGTGATAAGGCCGACCATGATCGGGGTCTGTTGTATTGTACTTTATATTTGTATACGAATTATAACGCATGCTTCCACGCACATTTAAAATCTCAGAACGACTGCGTGAAACATATACAAAGAGGAATTTCATATTTCGAGTCAAATCGACCTTCTAAAAGATCACCTCTCGGCCTCGAGTATGATGATGGGATATGATAATGATGGCAGGAGACAGGCAGAGAGAGAGGAGGATTACTGAGAAGCAATGTCTTAAAAATGGGTGACATCTGGATGATGACGATGATGAGCATGAGACAAACTGTAGTACTACTCGGTTACAATATCTGTGGACCTCGCTGGAAAGTGAAGCCCCTCCCCCTTCTCCTTTTACCTACCCGCCCTCGCCCCGTCGCGTCAGTATGGTTTGCACTTTCGTTGCCGACACGCGTCGTTCATTTTCGTGCTATTACTTCTATATTTTTGAACATATTACATATATTTTTGAACAACGCCAGGTCCACAGATATTGTAACCGGGTTGTATAGTCTGTGCCTTTCAGTGTTTGGAAAAATGGAATTTCATGACTGAAGTATTTATACAGGGTGACATTTTAATCAGTGTCAAAAATTTTTTTAGGCATTTGGTAAGATCTCCATTTAAAAAAAAAACTTGTAGGTATTTTTAAAATTATAAATAAAATAAATAAATAAATAAAATAAATATTAGGGGACAATCTTACACAATTCGACCTAGTCCCAAACTAAGCAAAGCTTGTACTATGGGTACTAGACGACGATAAACATACTTATATAGATAAATAAATACTTAAATACTTAGAAAACATCCATGACTCAGGAAAAAATATTCGTGCTCATCACACAAATAAATGCCCTTACCGGGATTCGAACCCAGGACCTCTTGCTTCGTAGGCAGGGTCACTACCAACTGGGCTAAAGCGGTCGTCAATTATAAATTGTTTATCCCAAAAGAATTATCCGTACAGTGTGGCTACACGGGATTCAGTGCCGCGCGGAGCGGAGCGGGGGCGGGGGAGAGGAGGCGTGCCGTGCGCAAACCTTACTACCCGCTGAGGTGCCCGCGCGGTAAGGTATTTTTGGGATAACTTTAAGCAGCAATGACTACACATTTTAGTACTAAATGATATGAAACCAAAAAAACGTATTTTGTAATTTTTGCTGAAAAATCTTAAATACTTGAATTTGGACACTGATTAAAATGTCACCCTGTATACTTTGGTCATTTGTATACTCGTCAGAGTCATTAAACCAAATTCACCCCCAAGAGTACTGCCAAATAAATTTACTCGTACTTTCAGAGCTAGTTGCTAATAGAATATACAGAACAGATAAGAATAAATAGAAAAGTAATGCTCTCATTAGAAATACTGGTGCTTTGCCAAGCATGTTGTGGGCATACTCTCAGTTTGGCATCCGTTTCAAAATGAGACGTTCAGGTTTAAGTACCTCATTCAAACAAACTGTGAAATTAAACTCGTAACTGCGTGGGAGCCAAATATCTTTGATGTGATAACGTCCACAATGGATATACCTTATGCGTTTCAGTAGTTGCGGCCCGGTATTATATAGAAAAATGTTCTCAAATGGAGCTCGAGCTAAATGCCTTGGAGCTTTACAGGTACAGTAAAAGCGATGTAATTATTAGGAAATCTAACAATTAATGGAAAACAACCTATACATTTATTTAGAATAACATTATGTAAGTAAGCAATTTAAATTTAAATCAATGAGCTAATAAAAAGTGCTCGAAAATAAAATAAGCTACACGTGCCTTACCACTTGGTTAAAAAAAAACATTAGACAATGAATCTTATTCAAACAAAATTTAATTGGCGCCGTTTCACGCAAACAACTGGCGAATCGAAACCAATTATCGTTTTCGCGTTCGAATATCGAAAGTTCGTAGCAGGTGCACGTAACGGTCCAGGACTAAGACACGAGAGTCAGCGATAAGTTCCAAGCAAAACCTGCCAAGTGCGAGTTGGATTCGGAAGAAGTTTGTCACACCGGTGGTAGCAGTTTGATTGTTGCTGTCGCAGTTCTAACCTCACCTTTGGGCTATACAGAAACAACTGATGCATGTTAGTAATTATTATTATTGTCTTTCATTAACTAGACTTGTAACATACCAACAATGCAACTGAATTTTGTAAAATCGATGTTCAGTCATTGCCAGTTCTCCTTTAGATGTGGACTAAAAATATACTGTTAAGTTAAATAATTGTTTACAATAAAAGATAGGATTAGATAGGCTAAGATCATCAAAATATATTACATTTGCTTAGTATACTTAGTATTAAAATGCGCGGACGCGGCACGGTATGCATGCAGTACCACGTTCGTACCGCCCTGCTTCCGTGCACCCAGAGTCAATCAAGAAACCCTCGTATTATATAGCACTTGGTATCTACCGACTTGATTGACATATGACGTTGGCAGCTGACAGCTTCTGAAACTACACCGAACCCGTACAGACAAATGCGGAGGTGCCCTTATTCTAAACGATCACTTATTTGGTAAGCAGGAGGTTGGCTAAGGTCCAGGGAATAAACTTGGACTATTCGTCAGTATAACAGTGCTAAAATTAAATATGCAACAATTATAAAGATCTGATTTACTGCCTACTTCAATTCCCCTCTGCCCCAATATTACTTTACTTTGAATCTACATTATTATTGTTTATACACAGTTCGTTTATCGATCGGTCTCTGTGCCTATCAACCACCCTTTCAACTTCTCATAGCTTAAGCCACCAAGTACGAACGTAGCTCGTGGCGAATAAATCACGATTGGCCCCGTTGGCCCAGTCATTAGTGGGCGACCGCGGTCCAACTCGGATTGAATTGTGACCGTGTTACGCGGGATTTGCGTCTATTTCTCTTAGTACGCCCTGTAGCCCTAGTACTGTTGATTTAGCAACGAGGTGTGTTTCGTTAGTGCAATTAGGCTTCTACTCTCGATCCTACTAACAATGGTCATATGATTGGTACGTTGCAAAGATCTCAGTTTCATGTTACCTCGATTCTACTGTCCAATGGTTTGACCTGTGAACTGGGGGTGATGTGTAGGTACTATTGGGTTTTGGTTGAACGCGTTGGGTTGGAAATGACCATGCACCGACGAGAAAAATCTCAAATTGCGAAATACGTGTGATAAAACATCCATCACTTATATATCGATCCCAAACTCACAAACGATATCGAACCGTTGAGTCTAAGGAGAGACTTCGCCTCCTTGTGCGTGTTCTATCGCTTGTATAACGGGTTGAGCTCCGAAGAACTGTTCGACATGATGCCTACGGTTGCTTTTTACCACCGCACCGCTCGCCGTCGGCAGGGCATTCATCCCCACACCCTGGAACCTAAATGGTCGCGTACCGTACGGTTTCAGAGATTTTTTTTCCGTCGGACGCTCCGGTTGTGGAATGAGCTCCCTGCCGAGGGACTACAGTATGGGGTTCTTCAAAAAAGGAGTATATCAATTTTTAAAGGGTCGGCAACGCGCATGTTACACCCCTGGAGTTGAAAGCGTCCATAGGCTACGGTAACCACTTACCATCAGGTGGTCCGTAAGCTTGTATGCCACCGACGTGGTATAAATAAACGTGACGTGATATAAAATCCTTACCAAATCAAATGTTCCAACGACAAAATTTTCTAAACGGAAACTTGCTTTCAGCTCTCGTAAAAGTTTCCTTAAACTTCTAAGGATAATCCTAGCTTTTGAAAATGTTCTTATACTCGGCTGGAAACAATTAAGGTATATCTTTATCTGACCATGTATTACTTATTATTAATATTGCTGTTTAGTTTAATTGGAAGGAACCAGAAAAGGTTCACCTTGATAATTCCGTGATATCTGAATGTAGGTAATTGAAATTACTCTAAGTTTAGGACCATGCACGCAATAGTATTATATAAGACTAAGATAATATAATATAATATTATGTTCTTTTCAGACTAAAATGGTCATTCAAAGGCAAGCGCAGAAAGTAACGAATTACCCCGCAGTTTGTTGTGGTTTCAGTACCATTGAAAACGTCTAAGATTCAGAAGCAATTAATAAATCTTCAAGTATTAGCAAGGCATTTAAGACCCAATAAAAAGTTAAAGAGCGTTAAAGTTGCTCAAACTCAGTGCCGTAGTGCAGGTCCTTTGTGTCAGACGTGCTAACTACATAAAATTATCAGTAAAGGGTTCCTTAGCTCGCTTCGATCTAATTGCGCCTTCGTGACTACTGCTACCCCCTTCCATTAGTAACCTTTACTACGAGACTCGGGCGTTGTATAAGATTAAGGGAAATTTACTGCAAAGTCTTATGCATTGCGGCTTTTGTTGTAAACGAGAAATAACACACTAGAGGCGCAGTAGCAATGAACTGGAACAAATCGAAAATGCTGTAGGTATTTTTTTATGGTTGTAGGCAGGTCGACGACAGATGTCTTCCAGGTCACGTCGGAATCATTAAAAGTCTAGACGAAAGAGATTCAATTTCGTATTAAGTTATTTAGAGTTCTTTCCTACACATTATTGGGTTTATCGAGTTTGTTTATTAACGGGCGTTATAATTATTATTGGAAAATGAGAGGGTATTTTTTGCTGCGGCTTCATGTTTCGTGTAGAGAATATACAATTTGCAATTTATTATATTTGTACGTCACGATAAAAAAATAAAGAGTAAAGGGATACTATTTGAACAATTTTTGAGCGTTGCATTCAAAGGCTTCTTTGTACTAAAAATAAGACAAGCCCCAAATACCAGGAATGCTCGAAGTTTGGAAACTGACTTCAGCATCAAACGTTGGATGTTCGTAAAAACATTAAACCGAATTGGTTTATTATGCATGGTACATTTTATATATTTTACATATTTTTATGTGTTTTAACAACGATAAGTTATTCTGTTTAACATAGTAAAGATTACTAAATCTTTTTTTTTGTTAATTTGTAACCTCATTATATTATACAAAAACATCCAATAGTTATATGTGTACAATAGTCACCTAATAAGAATATAATCCTCATAATTCTTGGAGATGCCTCATGTTACAGTGTGCATTACTATTTACATTATGACAGCTGTCACAGGATAGTAATCCATAAAACCATCACAACTCAAATCATACATAGAATAGGTATCATCAAAATTATGTGTCGTTTAATAATAGTCTAAAGGTAAATTAATGTTAAAATACAAATATTTGAAATACAACTTAAACTAAGGTAAGCTAAAAACTGGCGTCAAGTTGCTTTTTCTGTTCTTTTCAAAATCTTGTTCAAGTCCAAAATGCTATATTCACGACATGACTTTCTTGAGAGTAAAATTGATACTGCGTTACAGGTCCTGTACGTCTGTCGTTTTTATTTGTTAAAGTAGAGGACTCCCCACTTTCTCCGTGAAAAGAAATAGAGATGCTGGTTCAAATCCTGAAATGTTGAAATATTTGTTTGAAATTTGTTTCTTTATTTATACACATATTAATATGTCCAATTTCAAATGCGCTAATAACTCATTTGTTGAGTTTGGTCCACGCGGCATGCACTGGCATAAATTAAATTATGTGACGCACTGCTAATAACGTAAAAATTATAATTTAATCAGAAATTGGATTGGTTGTCGCTGAAAGCACGAGCACACCCCGAGGAGTGATAATGTAACTTTTTGAAATCACGTTAGGACAACTCAACTGCACTGTCATTTGCACATTCAAAAAGTGACATTTATGAGGCCGAGCCAGATCGCCTGCGTGCGCAGCACGTATGCGTGTTCAGCACGTACACCACTGCATTGTAAAGAATCATAAATGTCGCAACGGATGCGTCAAACACACGCAGACAAACACGCTGCGTGCATAAATATATACAGAGCGGACCGGCAAACACGCGCGCGACAAAAGCTGTATTATTCACTATGTTATTCTCTTCTTCCATTGATGTCATGTACCCATATACTTTTGGATGGTTGTGTGAAACTGCTATAAACTATGGTGCTAGTCGTATAAATTATAGTACGCAAATGTCAGCTAGAGACGACACGGAGATGCAACGTGTGCACGCACGTCGCGTGCAGCTCTCTGCAGCAAGTACGCTGCAGACGCGCGCGTAGACGTGCGCGTAACCCGGTGTGACAGGGGTGCTGTGGACCCTCTACGAGTACACTTACGTCGACGCATACGTCCAGCACACGCACGTGGTGTGGCTCGACCTGTAGATTAACCTGACGCGCTTACAATGTGTTTCGTGATCAACCACAAAATATCGGTTTACCCCGACCGACCGCCGTGAAAATGTGAGATTAAAGGTACGAACTATATTCCCAGCTAGGATTTTGTATTAACATGTTCACGGATGCAGCACCAATCAATTTTATTAATGATATTGCACATAAGATTGGTTAATATTTTTTTCCTTCTGTGGACATACTACCACATCACATCACCGTTTTGTCAAATATTGTACAAGTTATGTAAAAATATTTTTCAACACACCTGCTCGTAAAGTAGGTCTTATTACAGCGTATTTACACTGATAATGCAGAATATTACCCATGCCGTGCCTTTTACATTACATTATCGCACTAGTGCCTTTTCATTACATATCTTTTTAAATATTAGCAAGAAGTATTAATGTTTCGAAAACAGGTAAGTAGTTATTTGCGTAAATATAAAATTCAATTCAAAATGTGATTAATAATTCAAGAATTACATGAAACTGCTTGTTAGCTTGTTGGTATTTATATTTTGACGGTGTATTTTTACCTATAAATACCCAATTTCAAAATTTATAAATATGTGGCTGATTAGCTACTTTGCCGGTGCCCTTATCTCAGACTTGCGCGCGCATGCAGCGCTGAGCGCGCGAAAAAATAAAATTACGGCCGCCATCTTTTAAATGGGTTTCTGTTTGTTAAGTTTATTCACAGTATTGCATTTCGTTAGTGTTGTTTTGTAAAATGTCGAATTTAGATAACCAAGAATTACTTATCGAGTGTACGCCGCCAGATATCATAGTTGAAGCGCAAAATGCGAGGGATCGTCTTTTGCCCTCAAAATCAAAAGATAAATACATGCAAGCCTACGCAAATTTCATTCAATGGAAAAATAGCAAAAATGCAAGCTCTTTCTCAGAGAACGTGTTCATGGCTTACTTTAGTGAACTGGCGAAGAGGTATAAACCTAGTTCGCTTTGGTGGGCTCAGCTTTAGAATCGTTGTCATCGAGTTCATGGCTCATTTTTTTAATATAGATTCTACTCATTAAAAGATGATTCCTCACCAAATTTCAAGTTGTGAAAATCCATAGTTTTTGAGAAAAAATATATTAAAGTTTCCATATAAATTTCCATAACTGTGTATTTCGAGGAGATTTTGACTGACAATGACACTACACTTGTGCGCGTTCCTTTTTACGTGTTGATATTGGTAGATGTTCTTTAGGTAAGTTTTTAATCAATTACGGTTAATATTTAATATAATATCATAAATGTAGGGATCTGTTAGTTGTTTTAGTCCCGATGCATATGACCAAAAACGCAAAAGGCTAATTCGACCTACTCTAAGGCAGGTCCGTGTAGGTACGACGACGAGCGAAGCGAGGAGGAGTGTTAGGTGTACCGCAACCCTAGCGCGCGAGCCGAGCGAGCAAAGCGAGCGTGCCGCGGTAGCGGCCGGCGAAGCGCCAGAACCGAAAATGTGTTATTTCACTTAGGTGTACCTACACCGACCTGCGGCGCTACCACGAACTTCGAAAGTCGAAGTTCGTAATACATATGCATCCCTGTCACTAGAGTAAGGGAGTGTGATAGTGATCGAAATACCTTGAAGTTCGTGGTAGCGCCGCTGTCTTAGGTATTACGCGTAATAAAGATTTGGTAATTCACGTAAGTACATACATACATACATACATTCACGCCTTTATTCCCAAAAGGGGTAGGCAGAGCACATGAAACGTATATTCCAGCGCCACTCTTAGCATAAATGTGGGTATAAAAGATCGACTAAATGTGATATTGCAGTGATAGGTTGCTAGCCCATCGCCCACAACACACTTCAACCCTGGTCCCTTAGTCGACTTTTACGACACCCACGGGAAGACAGGGGGTGGTGAAATTCTAACCCGACGACACCACACGGGTATTTGGAAAAAACGGAGTTACAAAAACAGTGTCAAAAATCACACGTAATGACGCCATGCATGGAAATTTATATGGAAACTTTAATATTTTTTTTCTGAAAAACTATGGGTTTTCACAACTTCAAATTTGGTGAGGAATCATCTTTTAATGAGTAGAATCTATATTAAAAAAATGAGCCATGAACTCGATGACAACGATTCTAAAGTCGTACCCTTTGGTGTATATATTCTATGTCGAGTACCGTGCAGAATAAAAATGCAATTGACATCAAAGCGTACACCAATCTAACTGCATTCTTGAAAAGACGTTCAGACGGCTTTTACAGTCGAAAATCCAAGGTTTTAACACCTAATGAAGTGGAGAAGTTCATTAAAGAAGCACCGGATAATCAATATCTAGCGACAAAGGTCAGTTCCACTATTTAGTTTTGTATTCATTATTATAATATTTGTAGGCGGTATTGTGAGTGTTGATATAATAGGAACTAAGTACGATTATTATAACTTAATTATGATTTTATTTATTTTCAGGTCGCATTAATATTCGGAATTACTGGTGCCTGTAGGCGTCAGGAATTAAACAACATTACGACAAAAGATATAGAGAATCACGGAGAAATGCTACTTGTCAAAATTCCGAACACTAAAAATAAAATTCCTCGGTCATTTACTATTCACAGACCATTTTATGAAATAGTGAAAAAATATGAAACTTTACGTTCAACAAAAGGAAAATCTGACCGGTTCTTCCAAAATTTTCAAAACGGCAAATGCACGAGTCAGCCTATCGGAGTGAACAAATTTGGATCGATGCCTAGAGAAATTGCCAAGTTTTTAGGCTTACCACAGGCTGACGCTTACACCGGACACAGTTTTAGGCAGACTTCAGCTACATTGCTGGCTAATTCAGGAGCCGATATATTGACTTTAAAACGCCATGGGGGATGGCGATCTAATAATGTCGCCGAGTCATATATTGAGGACTCCATCCAAAATAAAGCCGACATAAGTGCCAAAATAACACAAGCAATCCATTTGGAGCCACAATCCAAGAAGTTCTGCCCTGAACCGCGTCCTTCCACCTCATATGCCAATGATGATTTGGGATTTCATACGTTTGCTAATGATGAAACGCAATGTTCTTCTACCTCCTTTCAGAATGTTGCATTATCACCGACATTTACAGTTACCCAAGAACAAAGCAATGAAATAATTAATAATACAATTAAACATACAGTACAAATGCCTCATAAGGCGGTAGCATATCATTTCAATAATTGTACTTTTAATAACTGTTTCAATAATTAAAGTTTTTAAATAAATGTGAACTTTTATTTACTTTTCCTCGCAAGTGTGGTGAAAAACGTCGTATGAAACACGTGAGCATTGGTCATTACACTTCTCGTCTCCATTAAGCCTTCGCCTTCGGCTCAGGCTTAAAAACCGACTCGAGTGTAATGACCAACATACCACACTTGTATCATAATGTACTATTCTTACACAATAAAACCACTTACTTAATAGTAAGGTACAGTAATTTTTAACCATTATCAATATAAATATATGTTAGTCAACGAAAATCCACTGCAAACAGGCCAATTTGCAAATTTTAATTCAATAAATGAATGAGAGATGACAGTTTTCGAATGTTTATTTCAGAATATCAAACATTCAGATTCCGAAGATATTAATGAAATGTGAAAATATTACTTTTTCAGATTTTTTCTCCAGCTAGAAACTCAAATACAATCATCCTCACATAGCTGCTCTCCATTACCTAAAACCCATTATAGGTACCTATAATTTTATCTTATAATGAGTGTGTACTCTTTGCTGTAGATGGAATTCTGAGGTTTCAAAACACAATCTTTCTCACGTGCAACTTCACGCGTTTCTTAAGTTTCTAAACATTTTTCTTTGAAAATTTATCGCCTCTACAGTCGCAGACTTATCTTTGTAAACTTTTAACTGTTTCCTTCAATAAAACATCAAACTAACTCGCTGGCAGTCATGCGAATTTCCAGGAACTTGCTCCAAGTATAGTTTACCGAAGTCAACCAACACTAGTAGTTTTAGAAATAATTTTGTGTTTTACTATTACGTAAACACCGCTACGTCGCAAGAGTTTAGTACCTACTTTATATGAGACGTTGACATTAGTTGACGTTTTGTGTTGGTGTCCATATCCAGTTTTTTTTACCAGAACAAGAGGGGAGCGATAATATCCCAGGGATGCCCCCGTTTGCCAATTCAGACATTTAGAATCGCAGCCTTGCCCATTGCATGCACTGAATGCATTGAATCTGAAGCGGTTCTGTATTTGTCCGTCTCGATTCTACCTGAAGCATAACGGTTTTGAGTTCCATATGTTTTGAATAAATCCCCTGGGAACGTTTCAAGAAGCTACCAGTTATAATTTAACTAGTCTAAACATTTGCCAGAGAACCTTGTGGAATCCTTACTTGTAGCTTAAACGGGCCACTGGTAAGAGAATAATCTATCTACATACGTTTGTATGTAGATAGATTATTATCTTACATTACGAGCTCTCTTGACGTACCCATATATTAAGTGCACCGACTTTGTGATTATACTCGTGACACAATTAACTCGGAGCCTTACACTAAACCCACAGTTTCATCCTGCCCGCAGGTAGTACAATACAATAGATAAGTTAATTTTATAGGTATGTCACAGGCCATTTATCCAGACAATATGCAGTATACCAGGATTAAATTTATACACAGAAATACCGGCATTCAATTCCGTTTCTCACTTGTAAATTCCATATTTTTGTATTCCACCGTACTTATCTGGGGGACGCGGCAGTGCCGCCGAAAAGTCAAGTAAAAGAGCAAAAAGGCACGGCCGTACCATCCTTTTCTCGAAGCCATTCGGGCCGTTTTCGACTCCCCTGTAACATAATTGTGGAAAATCCTAGAAGCCAAAATCTTCAAATTACATTTAATTCCAACCACATACAAGAATTATTGCAAGTCAAAGTTCCTCAATTTTGTCACGGACTCACTCACTTAGGCCGACCATCAAAATTCTAAAGTACTTCAAGCAGACCTGCAAACTTGAAATTTTTAATGCGATTAGCGTTAGTGGTACCAGCATAAATATATGACTAAGGGCAACGCTGGCTACCTTTTGGCACCGTTTGGGGCTGAGACTTTGGGACCGTGGAGGGAAAGCGCCCATGAACTTTTAATGGAGATTTTCAAACGTCTGGTACCTAGAGGTAACACGTGACCGGAAGGCTGGAACATATATGGCACAATGGATCAGCATTGCCAACCTTCTGGGCACGCTGCCCTCAGAAGGCGATTTAGGGCAAATTTAAAATTAACCTTTAACCTTGTTTCTAATGTAGTGATTAGTTTTCTACTTAAAGTAAATATACTCTGTTTATTGAAAACTTATTATTTTCATTCAATTCGTAAACCAGGCCTATGTCGAAACCTCATGACAAAGTTTTGTAATTTTTACAACACTTCTTCATTTATCAAAGATATCTGAGAGAAATTACAAACTTCATAATTTATACTTGATGATAACAATTTAGCACTAGGTACATTTTGCAGTATAATATTGGTTTTTCAAGAAATCGCAAGACGGATACAAACACTTTTTTTCTAATATGGAAATAACATAATATATTGACTGGGCAGCCTAATTTGCGCGCGCCCACTACCGCGTAAGTGATTCGCCTGTATCAAACATAGTGTCCAAAATTAAAAACCTACTTAAGAATTCAAGGGCTATGTTGTGTCAACTTTAACCCAGCGCTTTATACCTTTCAATATCCCTCCAATGTTATGGCACGTTAACGTACGTACGAGACTACAAGATAGGGCTGCCTTCTTTTTTAGAATATTATTGTTAAAGGGTCGCTTATGTATTTACACCCACTTTAGACGACGTTATATTTATTTACCGTTATGTCCGCCGTTTTAAAACGAGTTTAAATACATAAAGGTAACCTAGACATCACGTTAGACTCAAAGAAAAGAATTTAGAATTAGAATTTTTCAAATGTGTACCAGCAAAATAAAGATAATTGTTATATGGCTGTCTACTCCAGGAACTAAACCGCAAATAAAGAAAATATATCACATGACTGTTTGTCTAAATGAGCGTCATCATCATCTATTTAAGAGCTTAGGCTCTTGTCGGTGGAGTAACCGCCACTGATTTTTGTCCTCCGCTAGCCTCCTCACGTCTTCATACTTATGACTCGACAGCCACATTCTCTTTTATTGGGCTGGTGTAAGTATGTCTGGGTCTTCCTCTCCCTCTCCTTCCTTCGATCTTGCCCTCCAAGATGTTTAAAAAGAAGCTGTCGTGCCGTATTAGATGTCCGATAACTTTGCCTCTTCTATTTTTTATTGATTTTAGCAAGCATCGGCTACGCTATGAGAGTACGAAACAAAAATGGCACTGTGACGAGGTATGCTAAACTAAATTGATGCCCTGGTAAATAGGTAGGTTATTTCAGATGCGTTAGTTTAGTTAAAATGCTTGCCATTATTTCAATTTTCTTAAGAGTAGGTAACATTTGCCATAACTATAAATTATAATTATTTAAATTATATAGGTAACTTCATTTTGATCATATAGGTGATAAGTGCGCTGAATCATAATAAATTGTTTTACAAATAAATCGCAATACTATTCAGGTAACGTTCATATACAGCCTACGTCCAAAAGTATAGAGCAGCCATGCTTTTTGTATTAATAGTCGAAATTTTAATAGAGTATACCTTTTCTAATGAAATATTATCAATTATTTTAAACAGAGTAGGTGTTTTTCGTTGCGGGGAATTATATGATTCCATAGAAAATTTACAATTTCATTTCGTTTTTTGGTTGAATTTTTGATCTAATGTCCTCGTGTTATATACTTACATAATATTAAAGATTGAAATTTAATAAAATTGTTTGATTTCATTTAGAAATCAATGATTTTTAGAGCTATGATAAAAAAAGGGGGTGATCAATACTTTTGGACGTGGGCTGTATTATACAATACGAGATGCGGGATGCCCTACTATTCTATAAATATACACGGGTAAAAAGGCACTAATGTTATTAATAGTGCATTACTGCAGCCGCCGGGAAAGAAGGGCTTGCCGGGTGAGTAGGTATAGACGATACGTAGAAGTACGGGTAGTACGATAGAAGATACGATCACTTCGCTTCGTATCACTATCCGGCCTCCCTACGGTCGGGCGTCTATACCTACTCACCCGGCAAGCCCTTTGCACGGCTAGGCATGTATAGTGCTTTTCTCAAACATAAGCAATGAAATAAGAAATATCACCCCTCAAAAAACCAACCTGCATTTATGTACAGGTACATGTAGGACAAGTCGGCCTCCACCCTCAATCCCGGAGGAGTACAATTTTAGTTTCTTCGTCGCTGTTATCATGGGAACTCATTTTGAAATATTATCTATAAATATCAACTACACGGCAATAGTTATTTGTTATGCAAGGCTGCAAAATTGTTGTTTGGCGCAAGTGCTTAGTATTGAAAGCCGAGCTAGCGAAGGATTGTAAAATTGAACCATGAGCGAAGCGAATGGTTCAAAAGTACAATCCTGAGCATAGCGAGGCTTTCAAGGCACGAGACGCAAAATAATTTTGCTGCCGAGCGCAACACACAACTTTTCACCTCACCACCGCGAGGAAAATTGTAGGTAAATGTAATGGAAGTAATTTGGGCATAAGACTCATTTTCAATAAAGGTTTGTTTACATAACATCAAGATCTAGCATTTTATAATTATTAAATGTAACATATTATATATTTTTGCATCTTTAAATAAACCCCACGCTTACCTACACTAAAAACGTCAAAGTATTGTTGGGTACTCACTGTTAAACTAAGGCTCAAATTCAAAGAAAAAGTCTTTTTCACCCCACCGGCTCGAAAAGGCTTGCTTTATCGCTCAAAATCTGCGCCCAAAAGTCCATTTTATCCGCTAGCGTGGAAAGAGTTTTTAATTGTACTTTCAATTGTACAATCCTTCGCTAGCTCGGCTTTCAATACAAGCACTTGCGCCAAACAACAACTTTGCAGCCTTGCATAACAAATAACTATTAATTTTCCCTCCAATCCCTCCATAATGTTTTTTTTTACGGAAGTCGTCCGTATTACGCGTATGTAGTGTTTGAATAGACCCTATTAGAATCTTAATTTCTGTGATAATTAAAATAAATGCAGAGGATTTTAAATATTGTCTAGGTCTCTGGTGACTTACGAATAGACAATATTTTAAATTTATTCATCAACACATTGAATCATGCAGATTTCTATTCTTAAATCAGTTCGTGTGTAAAAGGCATTAACGCGGATATTTTTGGTCCGATTTCGAATTCAGCTGTTTAGCCTATTCATGAACACAGACGCCATATTTAGTTAAGAATTAAAAAAAAATACTTCCCGGCCTAGGCCTTCAATTTTGTATGAAATTCCTTTACAGTTCTCTCGAATCGCTCCGCCCGAAATGTGATACTTCGAAGCCTGATATGACGCACGTAACGACGGCATTTCATTGCATATTTGAGAAAAATATATTACACAACATAATATATTTTTACGTAGAAATAATCCAAAATTACATGATTATCGTTATTTATTTATGCAACTAGCATATATTCTTCGTATACGTATTATTTGTACCTAGCGCTATTTGCCGTAATGAAAATTCATCATTTTTCAGTACGGGATAACCCTATTCCAGGTATTCGTCGAGCGCCATTGATTTCATCGACTTATCTACTTTACGACTCCATGTTTTACAACCGGCAGTATTCAATATAATCACGACATTCACGACATTTCATGTTTAACTTATAGGATATTCTAAAAGTGCTGCAGTGAGAGATGATGATTTCGAAAAACGAATAAAATTTTGAAAATAAATAGTTTGAATCCAAATTTCAAATTACACGAGAGAGTTTACTGCAAGATGAGTCCATACAATCTTGAAGAGACTTGAATCTTAGATTAGTCATTCGACATCGACACTTTTACTTCTTTTCTTGTCTTGACGGCCAGCCATATGACATGACCCGTCCAACAAGGCTAAGCTAAGTATACATTCTTTACATGAATGACGTAACCAGTAGCAGCTGTTTTTTTCGTATCAACATGTTCGAGCTACATAGTCTGAATACTAATAAACGGTCGTTACTTGCCTCCACTTCATGAGCGGAGCCTTAGTGCTTTAGGTTTCTATGGCGGCTTAAAATCGCGGCGCTTCCGTGAGATTCAATTTGCTCATATTATGAGTACACGTGCGGGAGCTCGGGTTCAAGCCGACCTCACGCTTCTTCAATTATCAGGGGTATGGTAATGACTTGGACCCAGCCAGTGGAAGTCTCTTTCTAATAAAATGAGTTCGAAAGAGCCTTCCAGCCCGTAATGACTTGTACCAAGTAAGTGGAAGTCTCATTCTAATAAAAAAGAAACTAGTTAATGGGCCCCAGGTCAGTACATGATGAAGCAAAGAAATATTGCTTAATCCATAATCAGAACATAATCAACCTTATAAAAGACTAGCTTTTGCCCGCGGCTTCGCACGCGTAGTAAAAGTAATTTTCCAATAATTGTTGAATTGCTACGCCGCCTACTAACCTACTACTGCTAACTTCCCCTACTAATAACCCTTCGTCATAACCCATTATGGTAAATTAATTTTTATTTACTATTATATTTATGCCCGTGTGGTGGCAGGTTAGAATTTCACCACCCTCTTTCTTCCCGCGTGTGTCGTAAAAGTCGATTAAGAGAGCAGGGTTGAAGTGTGTTGTGGGTGATGGGCTAACAACCTAAGCAATATCTCTTTTTGTCGATCTTTTATACCCACATTTATGCTAAAAGTGGCTCTGGAACATAAAGTTCATGTGCTCTGCCTGCCCCTTTTGGGAATAAAGGCGTCAATGTATGCATGTATGTACGTATTTCTGTTATTAAATTTACAATCATGATTAAGGAGAATCTGTCCTCTGGAATAAAAGCTACTTTATGTTCATGAACATTAATGTTGAAATACCAAAATATCTCCACGAATGTTAAGTCAAATTTGTGGCCTGGACATTGCTATAGGCTTGTTTCCTAAGATTTTTTTGTATGCTTTTCGAACCAGTATTTAAAATAAATACCCAAAAATTTGTTTTAATTTAACGG